>OV884004.1:0-2400000 GCA_930367185.1 Myathropa florea | reverse complement strand
CAGTTTCTTGTAGGATGATAGCGGATGAATGTGTATCTTCTGATTGGAAATTCTTTTTAAAAATGATGGATTCCTTTTTGTGGGATTCTGTTAAGATAGATTGCTGATGATGAAGTTTTCTTCTTTCAGAAGAAATTTGTCGATTCCAATTGAATTTCATCAATGGAATTGCCTGTTCTTGGATGCTACCCTTAAAGGTTTAGGGGAACGACTTTAAGATATCGATTCATAGGATCTAGGGTCTTTTGGGGGATAAGAAGTTGAGGAAAACAGTGAAGCTGTCTGTAGGGTTTTCTGGTTAGGAGATACCTAATGAAGGTTCTTTGAGATGGTTCTTTGGAGTGAATGCTGAGAATTCATTCATCATTTCCTTTTGTAGGAATGGATTATGAAAGAACATCGTAGAATGACAAAACTTATAATCAGTACAAATTTTATATTCAGGCGACAGAAAAATTGTGAAAGGTATCTGCAGCTTATGTTTCATAGACACAACTTTCAACCTGAATTCTCAACTATCATTCTAGAGCCAAATTCGCCTCCAACTTGAGATGCAGTCTGTATGTATGACTTCCAGGTCTATACTTTACAGATTTACTTAAATCTTAAATCTTATAAAAGTTCGAATGTAAGCAAAATCAGGCTAAGTGTAATTCAGAAAATTCACAACATTTTGCAAGAATCCATGTAATTTTCAAATTTGCGAAGGTTACATTAGATTAAAAATTAGAGTTGTACCGAATAGTGATTTGGCCGGATACCGAATACCGAATATTCGGCCTGCAGCTAGACCGGATAACGGAATATTCGGCGACCGGATATCTACCCAAATTAAAAGTATAATAGTTTGGTGGTCTGATACTCAAATCAGAACGGTACAAGTAAAAGCAACTTGAACATGTTTTTTTTCCTTCTCCTCCACAAGATATTCTTACTTTCTACACAGCTAAGTTTTTGGGACATTTTTGAAGAGGTTTCGGAAGGCAAGCCAGGTTGAGTTTTCTGCCAAAAAAAATACCGCCGACGAACTTCTATTAAAAATCCACGAGCTGAAGTTTTTATTCAATTAAACGGCGTTTCATGGATTCAATAGAAATAAATCATATTTCGGCGCCTAAACCCGAAAATGGAGTGTATCCTCAGATTTATAGGGCAACAATTATACCCACTTCTTCACAATAAGCAAATGTGATTTCCAATAAGACAAACCGAGTGGAGGTAAAATAATATAATAATAATGGCGGCGCTACAGTCCGAGGTGGACCTGGGCCTAACTTCTCAGCAACCACTCGTGTTGTGCGCGCTATTGTTCTCTCACGAGTGGAAGGGACCTACAGTTTAATGCCGACTCCGAACGGCGAGATTGTAAAATTATAAGGGTTAAATTCAGTTTATCAATGAAAAATTGCCTACATTTGAAGTAATACAGTATCGGACAAAACATTTGCAACTAGAAATGAAATTCACCAATTTAATATATATAATAATAATATAATAATAATAATGGTAACGCTACAGTCCGAGGTGGACCTGGGCCTAGCTTCTCAGCAACCACTCGTATTGTGCGTGTAGAGGGGACATACAGTTTAATGCCGACTCCGAACGGCGGAATTGAGAAGCTTTGTCTAGACAGTTATACTCTTTGAGCATTGTCAGTAATTCGAAAGAGGTGGAGCCGTGCAAAAATATTTGATGTTTTTTTCGAGATTCGAACCGACAACCTCGAGCGTAGGAGTCGACGCACCTACCCACTACGCCACGGCGCCCATTTAATATATATATAAATGTAATATATTCTGAATATGGTCTATATTTGGAGTGTTAGGTTAGGTTAGGTTTCTAAAGGTAACTTCTTACTTACATTTTCCACTTTCAATATTGTAAATACAAAAAAAAAACTACAAAAATTCCATTTTTAGTGGCAAATAATTCTTTTCGATGACTGTCTAGTGGTATAATATTTAATGGAATTTCATTTTAAACCGTCTCTGTTTTTCTGAGAAAAATGGTGTGCATTTCTAACATTTCCACTACTAATTTTGAGTTTGAAGACCTTTCAAAGACTTTTTATTGGGTTAAAATTCGGTGACTGAGGTGGTCAATCCATAAATATGACATTTTGATCACTTATACATATTTGGACTAGCCTATACGTGTCCTTTGGGTCATTATGCTGCTGGTAGACCTACTGCCACAGCATTTCCCACTCCTCAGACGGCAATACCACATCTTCAAAGACACTTTTGTGTGCCCATTGGTCCACTTTTTTATTAATGCGATCCAATGGCCCCAAACCAAACACAGAAAATCTACCCCGCAACATATTTTGCAAATGTTTTGCCCGATACCTACTGCAT
This sequence comes from Myathropa florea, assembly GCA_930367185.1. Classification (NCBI taxonomy): domain Eukaryota; kingdom Metazoa; phylum Arthropoda; class Insecta; order Diptera; family Syrphidae; genus Myathropa; species Myathropa florea. The sequence continues at coordinate 2,397,643 of OV884004.1, read as the reverse complement.
ATTCCAAATTGTCCTTAATCGCCTTACTGCATCCACGGTGTTTTGGATATTGCAAGTGACAACTGTAGTCGACCTCAGACTGCGTGACAGCGTTTTGTAGAACTAACTTTATTAGCATGTAAATTTAATGTTTTAAATCTTGATCAAAAGACAATAAATGGCACAGAAACTGGTATACAATTTACTAAGATCGGTGTTACTCAGGGAAAAAGTTTGAGACCTATTCTTTTCCACGTAAGAAAGAGTAGAAATTCTGTATTCAGACAATTTTGAAGTAGTAACGTATGTGGGAATGATATTCGATAAAGGCAAGTAAAAAAAAAAACATAGTTTAGGATGGGAACTTACAAAAAAATACTTTTCTGATTACTTTTCAGTCACAAGCTCTGACATTGCTATCGACAGTCTAATTATAACTTCGACTAGATTGAATAAACTTAAATTTCAACTAAACCAATTTCTTACATGTTTTGATGTAAATTTGAGGAAATCATCAGCTCTTGCAGGTACATGCAAAAGAAAGGATAAAACATAGCAAGTTTTTCTTGATGTACTGTATTTTATTTCTAATAAGATTTAATGTGGGGATGGATTACAATCCAATCGAGTTTTATTCATTTCTCTTCAATTCTCTTTAAGAAAACGGATTGCATTCCTAATTCCATATCAGGAGATTCGATTTCACAAATCCAGAAAAACTCCACCTAGACTGAAAGTTTAGTGCATAGGAGTCGACGCCACAACTGAAAGTTTATTCACTAAATTGAAATTCATCGGAATAAACTTGGACTGAAATGGATACATTGAATTAGAGTCCTTCTTTAAAATGTACTATATTTTATTTAACATAAATAAGGACAGCAGTCAAAAGTGTGTATACATATGGTTGAGTCAATGATTGTAAGACACAACGGCTCGTTTTCACTGAAAATTTCTAGGAACACTTAGACCGGCAGATGCAAAAACTGAAAACATTGGTAAAGGCATACAAAGTTAAATTTTTCAGCAAGATAATTCTACATGAGGCGCCGTGGCTTATCGGGTAGGTGCGTCGAATCCTACACTCAATGTCGATTCCCGAAAAAAACACCTAAAAATTTTTTCACGGATCCACCTCTTTCGATTCACTGACAATGAAAAAAAGAGTATAACTGTCTTGAAAAAGCTTCTCAATCTCGCCGTTCGGAGTCGGCATTAAACTGTAGGTCCCCTCCACTCGTGAGAGAAGAATAGCACGCACAGCATGAGTGGTTAGGCCCAGGTCCACCTCGGACTGTAGCGCCGCCATTATTATTAATATTAAAGTGGTTATTTTAAAACTTTTTCTTATCAATCGTCTGCTAAATATTTGGATAAGAGCGTTTATCCTGCCCTGAAGATCTATGGTTCAACCCCGGCAACACCAACTTCTATTTTGATTGCACCGTCTTTTCAAAGTTGTTGAAGAAAGGTTGCAAGGTCGGCATACAGGTTGTCCTCCACTCCTGCAATAACAAAAGCATGCACAGTAGATACGAGTGGTTGCTGCAAAAGCTATAGACCCTGGACTGTAGCGCTAGCCAAAGAAAAATACGGATTTTCAAAGTCAAGTATGAAAGAAATGTTTGTGACATTATTTTCTTTCGTCTTCTTCTTAGGGCGCTATAGTCCGAGGTAGACCTACTCGTAGGCCTCACCCAATATGCCTCTCCAGCCAGCACGATCTCCCGCCAGCTGTCTCCAGTTTCGCACACCAAGCCGCCCGAGTTCCCCCTCGACATGTGCGTGGACGTCCTCTGTTGCGTTGTCCCACAGGCTCAGAGTCGAAGACATTTTTCGCCTATTTTATAATTTGAACTGCTTAAAGTTTAACTGCTAGCTCGATTCTATTCTGACAACAAAAAATTGCGTTGCAAAAGCTGATATGATAATTTTAATTCCAAATTTCTTATCAAAAAGTCAGTCATAGATCATTATGTGTATTCACACCTTCAACGTTGCCTTGGAACGCCAGGCCGTGATCACATTGACCTCAAAATAACAGAAATTCCTGATCATATCCTTTGTCTCAGTGGATCTGATCATTTCACGGCAAACCGTTGTTCTATTTTTATTAAACCCATTATCTTGTGTAACTTTGTGAAATCAAACTCCAGCAGCAAAGTCAATTTTTAGACTTTTCATCACGGCCTGTGGGAAGATTATTCAGTAGCGATAAGCACGACAATGATGACTTATTGCATTCCCAGTGTATTTCGAACTCAAACATGCCAAGCAATCAACCTCGCGTAATCCCCTTTCGGAATCTTCCAAAGGCCGGCTCATTGTCGTTTTGTTGCCACAACAAACCTAAGATGCTACCCCGTGAGGAAGGCAATCATTTTCTATGTGGTCTCCTCCAATCGGCTTTGATGTCATACCCCCAAACACACACAGAACACAACACCTCCCATAGTCAAATTTATCGCTCGGATATCATTACAATTCATAATCTAACCGCAGACACCTCCTGCCGCCCAATTAATCTTTGCCACACATTTCCATTTCGAACGACGACCACGACAAAGAAAATAAGCCAGTCTTCCACTAATCCCCTTCTGATTGGCCAGCATCACATATTTTATCCAATTAGCAATGAAACAGATACTTTTTGTCTCATTATTCTCGATTCAGTATCAGTTGTGGTCGTGGTGGTGGGTGCCCCCACGCAACGAAGCGCCCAGCCAGCGAGTGTAGAGCGAGAGACCCAAACGCCACAAGATATCGGTCATTCATGTGGAGGCCTACACAGTCGCCCCACAAAGCTTGTGTCCCCCATTTTACCCCACACACATTCACATAAACATATATATTCCAATCAGAATATCTACTAGTAGGTACATATCTTTTCTGCACAAATCCCAACCAACACCGATTTCGAGAAATTAGTGTGAAAACGAGTGCACATTTCCGTGTGTCTTCGCTCCTCACTTCTGCCCCAACTGTGCACGTACACCACCTCTAGCCGCACAATAAGATAGAAATGTATCTAATAGGTAGGTGAATGGGGCCGCAGAGTGCCACGACTCTTCGTACTCTTTCGTTCGCATTCGACCAAAGTGTCGGCAACTCGAGCAACAAAAACAAAAAGCACAAAAAAATCACAGAAAAGGCGCACGAAGAAAGGAAGAATGGAATGGAATAGGTGGAGAGAGCACGGAGTGTATATAGCATTCTGCCAAGAGTTGGCCAGGGTTGGTTGGTTTTAACTTTTCAGTTCATACCCCCGCTGACCTAAGTTACATTGGGTGCCAAGTGCCAGAGAGCTGAGTCGTTTTTTTTTTGTGTTTGGTTTTGGTTTCTCGACTGGCCGCGTGACTGTGTGCGAGAGCGCGACTGATGTGTGCGAGAGTGTGTGGTGGCTTCGTTAAGTTTAGTTCAATGGTGGGTTTGTTTGACTCCGCCTTGGGATCGAGATACAAGCATTTCTCTTTCTCGCTCTTGCCAATTCGGTGTGCAGCCCTTGTCGGAGGGAAAATCCGGTGGTGGTCGGCAGACTTCCCCGTCGGTAGATAGCACATGCATCCCTGTCTCTCCGGAGAGGAGAGAAAAATTAACTTTGTGAGGGTTAGAAAGTGCGCGCAACCCCAAGTCAACCAGTTAGGTTGCAGGGGTCGTAACGGATGATAATAATAAAGATGATGATTGTGGGTGGCAGCTAAGTAGTGGCAGGTGGGAGTGACATTGGAGGACTTACTGCGGAGACGCTCTTTTCGTAGCTACATTGGTCTCTCTGCTATGTGCAGTGCATGCCATTACATAGGGGCTGCGGTGTGGGTGTATTATGTCAGGTCGGGGGATGAGATATCGAGTTTTTATTTTTGCTTGATTTTTTCGTTTTCGTTCCTTTATCCACATCTGACCGATGGGTTCAGTGATAGTAGTGTAAAAGCCATAGTCCAGGCCATGTCATCGCGGTTAAACTGATGGGCAACGCTGAAGCTTTCCTTTTTTGCTGCTCGGTAGGGGCTGCTGGCGATGATGGTGTATATACACACGAGTATGTAAGACTGCCACTGGGGAGGTTGGGTGTAATGTGGTTCAATGGACAGAAGAAGAGGGGAATGTCTGGAGGATAGTAGTCGTGTTCATTCGCTTCGGTTTTAGAAACTATCATCCCTTGTCCGACGAGCGGATTTCAAGTTGACCATGGTCATAAATTTTATTCAACACGGACACACACAGAACCGTCACAGGCAGACTGTGGTGTGGCATGACTAACTTTAAGGAGCATCTTTAAGGCTTTGCAATCGGTGGCTTTATGGAAGGCCGTAAAGCGGTTGTTTAAAAGTTGCAGCAACTACTCCAGCTATTTTTTTTCTCTCTCATTTGAGGACAGAGTGGAGTGTGAGTGATTCTGTGAGCACGAGGAAATTTAATCAGGATTTTTAGGGGCACTTGCAGATAGCCCTTCGCAAGTTGGCGATGTTTTAAAAAAAATGAGTCCCAGTGAATTGGGATCATCTTTTTTGATAAAACTTTTCAGATTGGTTGCAGTAGTTCAGATTTCTTCTTTTTTGAATAAATGAAGACTCACCTACTTTAGGTTAGGTTACTCGTAGATTAGGAAGCTTCTAGTGAATTCGCCTGCGCACTTAGACCATGTGATACCCACAGTCAGACTACTACCGCTGATCGACCGCTCCAGTGATAGTGCAGTTAATTTGATCCCAACGGCAAATGGTGACTGGACCACATTTGAAAAACCGGATAAAAGCGTATTAACTTTGCTTTCACTGGGATTCGAACCTAGGACCCCTCTATCTTAGGGCAGGCACTTAACCAACTGCGCCATCCAGTTGTCAAGACTCACCTAGATTATACACTTTTGGCGATTTGATTCCTCATCACAGCAGCTCCTGCAGAACGCTGGACTTCGCATTCCATATTCGAAGCATAGTTCCAATGGGGCAATGTCCTGTGATTATGTGACAAGCACGAGGATCGAGTTTACCAATGTTAAGCCAGTTGGTTTCTAATAATTAACTTACTAGCATGGGAATGAATAATAATTAACTAATAATATATGTATATACAGTGAAACTTCTTTATAGCGGACACCCGCGGGACCATCAAGATTGTCCGTTATGTAGGGGTGTCCATTCTAGGGAGGTAACGTAAGTTATTTATGGAAATTAAATTTTCAAATTTTGAAAAAATGAGTTAAATTTATTACACGTACGTATTACAAATTGCAAATTGCACCCTTGTGCTTCATCGTTTGAGATCCAAAAGGAGCTCCAACTTCCTGTAAGTGCGGTGACTGTAGTATATTGATGTAACTGTTGCCTAAATGAAGTTGCATTAACTTGGTAACACTTAACATGACAGTTGTGACAACATAAAAGACGTCAGCCAAGACGCCATCGAACAATAAAAAGCACTATCACGCTCAAAACGTGTCTTTCATATTTCGTTATTTTATCTAATATCACATGGCGCAGCCGGAAAATGGATTTTCATAAACCACCAACATTGTGTCTAGACGGAAATTTGCGAGAGAACTGGAAAAAGTTTAAGACCCACTTCTCGATTTATGCAACCGCTACAAAAACGGACAAAGAGGAGCAATCAATCCGAATAGCAAGATTACTAAGTTGCGCCGGGAGTGAGGCAATCGAGTTGTACAATACTTTTGAATTCACGGAAGAGGAGGCCAAGAGTTATGATTCAGTACTTGCGAAATTTGAACAATACTGCAATCCAAAAACATCGAATATAGTGTACGAACGTTTTCTATTCTATACAAGGAATCAGAAAGAAGGAGAACCATTCGAACACTTCTTAAAGGATGTATCGGCACTAGTGGATAATTGTAATTTTGGAACTGAAATGGATTCTATGCTGAGAGACCGCATCGTTCTGGGTATTGGAGATGGGATAGTGCAAGCGCAACTACTCAAACAGAGTGATTTAACTTTGGGTAAGGCAATTGAATTTTGTCGGGTGGCAGAGATAACTGGAGCTCAAATCAAAGTGATGCAGGAAGACGGACAACAGGAGGTGGTGCATGCAGTGAACAAAAGCGAGGGCAGTAACTTTGTTAATAAAAATTTTGGAGCAAATAGTGTAAAAAAAAAGTAAAAATACACATTTTAATTCTAGATATGTAAAAGGAAATGCAACTTCATCTGGAAACAACGGTAAATTAAATGAACAAGGTTATAGTGACAGAAGACCATGTGGGTATTGCAACTACACGCACAAGAAGGAGAGATGTCCCGCATATGGGAAAAGGTGTGCTACCTGTGGGAGATACAATCACTTTGCTACGGTTTGTCAACAAAAAACGAAACAGGTTATTCGCAGACACCTTTTAGACCACGACTTACATGCGCGAAGTCCACGGGAAGTTCCTCTTTTGACAAAGAAACACCTCAAGAGCCGTGTCCAATTCGCCAAAAATCACATAGAGTGGCCAGTTGAAAGATGACGCAATTTATTGTGGACAGACAGAGACAGAGCAAATTCGTTCTATTTGGAGGCTGTATATCTCAGCAGTATATTCGTTGTCCACCCAACACAGAATATCAATACAAATATACTGGAAAAACCGTAAAAGACGGAGGGTCAAAAATATTAGTTTGGGAATGCTTTTATTACTACGGCGTTGGGCCTATACACCTGATAGACAAAATAATGGATCAACATGTCTAAGTTGATATTTTGAACACTATGCTACCTTACGCCGAGTATGAAATGCCTTTTAAATGAGTCTTCCAGCACCACAATGACCGGTAACATATGAGTCGAGCAGCTAAGGAATGGTTTTGGGTTTAATCAGGTTGAAGTTATGCCTTGGCCTGCACAGCCCTCCGACTTCAACCTCATAGGAAATCTTTTCGGTGATATTAAAAAAGAGGTAAAGAAGGTGTTGGCAACGCCATAATACAAGTGGAACATATGTGGAATATATTTATATATAGCACATTTGTCATATTTTTGACATATATACTTTTTCTTTCTTTTCTTATTGGAGTTCATTCTATCAGGAGCAAATAAAATCTTATGGAGTAAAATTTATATATTGTTTTCTATTTTTTTCTAACACAAGTTTGTTTGCGATCACAACAGAAGGCAAAAAAGTGAAATAATCGGGACCTTTAGGATATAGTAAAGGATTCCTGGACAAAATCCCAGAAAAGCGTTGCCACAGCTTAGTGGGTTCCATGCAGCGTCGTTGCAAATCTATTTTGAATAAAAATGTTTAAATGTAAAATATTAAGCCCTAATGTATCTTAAAATAACTTTAATTTAATATGTTATTTTTTAATAATTTAAATACTACTATTTTTTTTAATAGTGAATTTTCTTTGTTAGTTTTATTTTAAGCTTATTTTATTAAATTTATTAAGTTTAGAAAGTAATGAGTTCTTGTAAAACATTAAATTATACTCAAGGTTTCGATTTTTTTCATTTTAACGAAAAAAAACTTTTTTTTTTATAACTATTTGTTTTCGTTGGTAGATGTCACTACTATTATTTTGAACACAGCTGTATGTATTAGTGTGGATGTGGAGCGAGGGAGTGCATGCCTGCATACAATATTTTTGCCTTTTCCATCTTAGTTTTTGCTGCTCGTGTGTCCGTTATTAGGGGCACAACTGCTCAATATGCGTTGAAATTCACGTCCGTGTCCGGTATAGAGGGTTTCGGTTGTAAAGGGGTAAAAATACACGAATATTCCTATCCTTATATCGGGACCATGCTGAATTGTCCGTAAAGAGGGGTGTTCCTTATAGAGGTTGTGCCCGTAAGGAAGAAGTTTCACTGTATATTTTATTCCAAAAAATAATTTGATTTAAGTTCAAAGGATCCAAAAATGATTTAATTGTTTATAGACAGTTTAAAGGCTGAAAGAGGACCTTGTGTGGCTGTGTAGACCCAGAGTAAGTAATAGTGTTGGTCTTGATGATTAAAACGATATCCAGTGACCAGAGACTTTATATAATAATAAAAGTGGACTCATAAAATAACTCCTTTTCTGCAAAAACTTTGGCCACGAGAGTAGCCGAGTCCTCACATTGAAAGTGCGCTGTATTATCTGGAATTGATGGAGGTAGTACTTCAGGATTGAAGCGCTGTGAAAATTTATTACCACAAGAAGAAATCGATAATGAAAAATTTCAAAGAGAGGCAAGCAGTAAAGTTTGTCAACTTCAAAAATTCTTTCTTTAATTGACAATATCCAATTCATTTCAATTTCACCAAATTTCATGTTAGTGGGTTTGATTGAATTGACGCAACATACTTTAAAAAATACAATTGCCTCATTGAATAAAAAAATACATTCAGCGATCGTCCACATTTAGAAATGGTATTGAAAGGGTCAAAAAGGAAACGTCAAATTCTAAATTCTTGAAAACGTAGTGCATCCGAATGCTATATCTAACGTTCTCTTTTCGAACAAAATAACAACGAAATTACTCTAGTCAAAGTCACAAGTACATATTTTTTCTAAGAATTGTATTTGGATTATGAAATGGTGACCAAATCACATATCCCTTATTTCCAGACTTGTTCAGATTGCTTTCTGATGTTTCCATCGATTAAATTTATTTTCCACTCACTTTACTTGATGTTATCAATCGTTGTGTAATTTTGCTTGCACCAAGTTCCTACCACATCAACACCATTTCTCACAATCTGTTTCTAACAACGCTCAACCCACAAAACACATTTCTAACCCCAACACCTTGCATAGATAGACTGCGTAATTACAAAAAATCCCACGTTGGATTAACACTGTCTCATAGCTGCGTATTAGCGCAGCAGGTGTCTGTCCACGGCATATGCTCACTCTCCCACCGACACAACCACCGCTTACACCACGTAACAAACAAGGTCCTTCATGCTGATTAATTCCTAACCCACTCAAAAAGGCAACACAAAGCCATCCACCACAATATGAAGAGCCAGAGGAGTGTGCGGCTCTCAACATTTTGACGCGCATCAACGCCTTTTCGCACGTCGTCCAACATCCCAAACATCCCATCCATCCATTGACGCAACAATCCGCGGATGAATGGACCTAATTCATCACAATCATGGTCGCATCGTCCACGCCAGTGTGAGCAGAACATCTCATGCCGGGATAGATACATCCTTTCAATCCGATTTTTCCCGTTTCTGTTTTTTTTTTCTTCATCCCGGATTGTTATCTCTTGTTTACAGATACACTCCTGCCAATAGGATGATGAATAGTGTTTCTACATCTTCTTGGCCCAAGAGAAAGGACAACACCGAAGTGGGAAAGCGGTTTCTCACTTTTTGTTTTCCATTCATTTGCGATCCCTTTGCACCCTTCACGGGACTATTATCCTCATAATCCTTTCATTGCGCCACTTAAGCCGATCATGTGGTGCAATCTCACAGCTTCCACACACACAGGCGACACAATTAGATCACGTTGATGCTGCCGACGAGGTCGGTGGTGGTAGTTTTTGTACCCTTCTTCGGCACTTACCCTTCCTCGTTCTTTGTGCGTGCGGAGTACCTGTGGTGCGCGACGAGCGCAGGACGTGGTGCACGAGCAGATCCATATTATCGACCCAGTTAACCCGGAGGCCTGTGGCAGAGGTTTTTCGGAAAAGGGATGATTGAGTGAATTCTTGCGGTCGATTACCTTTTTAAGAGGAACATCGTGCTGAAGACGAAGGGGTTTTGTACGATGATCTGTGGTCCATCGGAATAGGGTTATAGGGGTAAGCGGATGAAGTGTGGCATGACAAAGAGAAACAAACAATCCGATGGAATGATGACATTCCAGAGAAAGGGATTCGTCTCCTTTATTGATCTTTGATGCCATGGAACCGATTAGAAAAGGAATGGCGTGTCGATGAAGAGTCATTTCAGGGTTAATTAATCCTTAAGTGAAACGGGTGAATGATTCTGTCCTTATGGACGATAAGGGAGTCCTGCTCTGGAATCTATGCCAATTGATAATTGATTAGAAGTTCCTTCAGCTCGCGCAATTTATGAAAGTCGCGCTGCAGGACCTGCTTTTGTGTGGAGTGCGCCATGAGACTGCGACAGCATTTCAAATTGTAGCAATACGCGATCTCATCTCCATCCTCACGTGAGTGCAAGCATCCTCTACGCTCAAATTGCTTCACATTCACACACGAAGAAAAAGAATGAAGAGAATCTTGACCTCCGTGTCGGCGAGGATGACATCCCTAATTGACCAAACCAGCTATCGATGCAAAATCGTGCGTACACGACCATAAGGTCAGCCAGCAGAAGCAGGATCTCGCAAAAAGACGGAACGCACAACGACATCACAACCGGTGAGTGCTTCTTCACGCGAAGACGACGCCAGATGCCCAGCATCCACTACCGCTTGCCGCATCATTCCTGTTTGTCAGGTAGAACCTTGATTGCTCGCCTGGCCAGGGTTGACTCGCAGCGCTGATTTTACCCAACGATCACCGCCTCGGCGATGGTATTGTCCAAGATGTTGACCCCACAAAATAAGAAAATTAACCTCTGCACTCGGTCGGTCGTCGTCGTCAGGCGATGCCTTCGCACGCAGAGGGGGAAGGATTGACACAATTTCTGTTTCCACGCAAGCATCCCAAAAACGTTTTTATGGATTTTAATGACAATTTTTCCGGTCGAGCATAGAGAAACCGTCTTGGGGTAGGGCGCTCTGCTTTGACATACGGCCGGCTCTACCTGGGCCATGCGTCGGGATGATGAACGACGACGATGGCTTAAGTCTCGAACGTGTTCTGGTACGAAGCGCAAGGATTGCGTTGTGTGTTGCAATGCGCTCATGCAAAATGGACAATGTGTTGCCATATGTGTGTGTGCCTACGTCTCATATGCTCCGGATTCAGCTTGACCGTGAGAAACTGACCACGGTGGTCGGAGTACCGAAGTTCTGGCGAGCTCGAGCGCCGCATTGCATGCCAGGGAGACTAATCCGATTTTAATGAAGCGAAACGTTTGCGGTCGGTTAGTTTTGTGTTGTTTATGGTTTTCGATTGGGAAAAATTTAGCTCAAAGAACGGGGAAATATGGTTTGAGGAATTTGTGTATTGTCACCTTAGTGGTTGTTGTTGCTGTAGGAGAAGTGGAAAGAGTTCTAAGATGGAAATGGAAATTTTGGGTTCTATTTGGTTTTATTTCCGTGAAATCTTAAGGAAATTTCTTTGTCAAGGGTGCTGCGTGTACGGTGATTGGACTTGGAATTTCATGGAACCCATTCGCATTTGAATAATTGGGTCAGGGGATGTTGGTTTGACCCAGGGGTTGGTGGGCTTGGTGGGAAATTGATTTTAGTTTGTACAAATTTTGGAAGTTAATGTTCGTCTACTGTTCGAGGGAAGAAATCATTGGGTTCAGAGGAGAGATGTTGCAAAATGCATACGGGGAATCTACCGCAACATATTCCTTTGCCTTGTCTGGAAAACCTACGAAGTCATGGCCAAGAAACTTTCTAAAATTATTAATCCAATTGCTCTAGTAGTGGACTACCGCAGGTTGGAGTTATATCACCTCTTGCTTATGATAATCTAGGAGAATCTTTGAAAAGAGTGAGTAAATGAATCAAGGGCGTAAACTTGAGGCTAAGATTGTACTCTTGCTCATTTAATGATTGGATAGAGACTCGAGATCTGAAAGTAAACTAAAAGAAAAAATTAATTGCTTAATATTCAGGAGCTTATACGCCCAAATGTCAATTCTTCTTCTTTTTCTTAGGGCCCTATAGTCCGAGGTGGACCTGGGCCTCACTCAACATGCCTCTCCAGCCACCACGATCTTTCGCCATCTGTCTTCAGTTTCGCACACCAATCCGGCCGAGATCCCCCTCGACTTGCACGTGGACGTCCTCTGTTGCGTTGTCCCACAGGCTCAGAGTCGAAGACTCTTCGGGCCAGACCTAAGTTGTCCATACGCTCTACATGGCCTAGCCATCCTAGGCGTTGGATCCGTAGACGCCTGGCTAAACTCATGTCGCTGTACAGCTCATACAGTTCGTGGTTGAACATTCTCCTCCAAATGCCATCAACGCAAACAGGACCAAAGATCGCGCGCAAACAACAACAACTCAAACATCAATTGGTTGAATTAAAACAGCAAAATTCTTGGGTTCTGTGAAAATTTGTGAGGCCTTAAACCAAATATTGTGAACTGGCTTATATAAAGGCACTAGGCACTATCTTAACATATGGATCATTAGTCTTGTGGGCAGCGTTAAAGAAAAATGTCAACTTCCAAACCTGATGATGATGCCTTGCAGTAACTGGATCACTTAGATCATCACATATCGCAACACTTAAGGTGCGACTACATATTCATCACCCTCCTGGGTATTTTCGGCAGTAATAGAGAGACAGTGACCATCATCAGGCTCAGAAAGGTAGGACATACAGGGATACAAAGAAACGAAAGAGCGGATGTACTCGGACAAAATGGTTTGAAGTTGGAATAGTTTCCAACTCTACCATGCAATTACGCCTATATGTTAACTAAGAAAGAAGTACGAATATGAAGCCTTAACCAAAAAGAGATTTTTGTCAAAGGCCAGAATCATTTTATTGTGGTGAAAGTCCTTACCGGACACTGGCCAATAAGAACCCATGCACTGGAACTTTTGCAGAAGTGAAAGGGACCAGTTTGCTATTTTGCGATTGTATAGATCTAATGGGAAGGAGATTGCAGATACTAAGCAAGCATTACTTTGGCGAATTGAGAGATTTCTGCAAAATGGACCTCGAATTCGTACAAAATTCTGAATAGTTTCACTCCTCAAACTTTTCTGCCTTCGCGCAGTTGCATTTCTTGTCGGATGCTTAGTAAAGGTCAAACTCTTGACTCTCTGTAATGGGACCCGAAGCGAAGATGCGAACATCCAGCTGGCTCGGTCAGTTTATGCTTCACCTAGTCCCGCCAAGAGCAGCGTAGTGTAAGTAAGTAAGTAGTGGCGGCACTACAGTCCAAAGTGGACCTGGGCCTAGCTTCTCAGCAACCACTCGTGTTTTGCGTGCTATCGTTCGCTCACGAGTGGAGGGGACCTACAGTTTTATGCCGACTCCAAACGGCGATATTGAGAAGCTTTTTCTAGACAGTTATTCTCTTTGAGCGTTGTCAGTGACTCGAAAGAGGTGGAGCCGTGAACAATTTTTTTAGGTGATTTTTCTGGAATCTAACCGACAACATCGAGCGTAGGAGTCGAAACACCTACCCACTACGCCAGCCACGGCGCCCACGAGCCGCGTAGAGCCTACTTATAAATTCAGCACGGATTTAAATATCGTCTACGGTGCTGCTGCCGTTGCACTGCAATTCTTATCTTCCACCGCCTTAAGGGCTGCCTAATCAGGATGGACAGGTCATCTCTTAGGACTCTCACCGTTATTATTACAGGATACCTGTAAACACGCCTCAAGATTGGGACTCCCTTATAATTACTTCTGCAGAATTTGCATGGACGAGAAAGAGTAGGAGACTGTAACACATCTCCTTTGTATGTGCCGTCTCCACCCGTAGCTTTATAGCGGGCATTAAATGGTTCAATAAGTAGGAGATACTCTATCCGCGAGGTACCACAAATGGTTTAATTGAGGTAGTTAACCTGCAGGCTGTCACCTGAACCTAACCCAACGAAACTCAACGAAACCTACTCCTCAATCCGGTAGATAGGGTATATATATATCTAACTACATATTTATCTACTCTTACAGAACATGGCCGAAGTACCAACCGCCCATGCTCTCCGACAAAAGAATAGCTCGTCCAATGCAAAGAATCTAAGTTCGTACTCAACTCAAAGAGGTACACGACCTTCCAGTCTTGTGGCAGGCGTCAAGTAAGGACTAAAACTTCAGAAAAGAAGTCAGTCTTCAAGCCTTGTCTAGTATCATGCAGACGAAAGAGATTCCCATCAAGGAGGAGACCTAAAATAATTTTTTTAGTTCTTCTTTTCATTTAGGCCAAACCTCCTTAGGATCAGACCCGCAACCTGGTTACTTATTATATTCCCTAGTTGAACCCTAATAAAATTGTGAATCCATGCCACAGAGTCTTCAAATCTGACATCGTGGGACTTGTCTTTCATGAAAACACTGGCAGTCGCAATGTCAAAACTCTGACAAGAGTTCCCTTTCGTGCATCTCCAACTCAATGAATTTCAGTTGTAAATCCCCATAGATCAAAATAATTGCCAGCATATCTGTCCTTCCAGCCCCTCAGCCGTCCATCGCTTTTTTACGAAGAGAAAAATGATTTTTAAAATGCTCCCTTCGCCACAATTAAGTGGCACTGACACAGACATTATCGTTTCCAGAGTGACACAAAAGACTGCTCTTGCTCGCCTATACCTTTGCCATCAGGCCCTCTCCCCTCCCACAGAAATGAAATTTTAAATCAAAACTAATTCTCCCACAAAACAACAAATGCAGAGCTGTCTGTCCGCATGTTTGTAATCTCATTTTATGCCACCGAAACATAAGCCAACTAATTACCACAGATTATCACAAGACTTCGACTTCGGTCCTCAGTCTTTTTTTTTGTCTGTTTCCTCGTTTTGTCTTGTCTCCCCACTCATACTCATCTTAGACAGGAGAGTGCAGCAGAAACGCACATTCACTCAGAAATGGACTTCGTTCTAGCATTGAACGACTACGGCGGTAACGGCAGCGGTGGCAGGATGATATTGTAGGCCGGCGATTGGCGTCTGTTGGAATTTATGTCGTTCCATTTCATAAATTATTGACATGTTTATTTTTAAAACAACTGAAGCTCGTCCCTCGGTTGCATCTTCGCCCAGATATGAGGTGGAGTAGGGTGCATGGGTAACGCCAATCAAATGAGGTTTGTTTAAGTGGCTGATAAGAACAGTCTGACATGCAAGTTTTTCACGTTTTTTCAATTTTTAATACAAATTTTGTTACAAAGAGGCTTAACGTAAATTCAAGTATTTTTTTGTTTTGTTTCCTTTGAAAGAGTCGACGTGGGGAGGGGGGGATGTAAGGAACTCCTTTTTTCATGGGGTGAGTCAACCGAAATAATTTTGATTTGAAATTGTTATTGATTTGAAAAGCGTACAGTATAGGAGCTATTGGCAAGCATATGGGGTAAAATACGTGCAAAGCTTTTGTTCAAATGCTCTATGACCGTTTTGCGTAAATGTGGCTGAATTTAGTTGATTCAGAGCTCAATTTGTTCTTTCAAGGCGTGAGTGGCCGTGGGCAACCGGCTTCAGACGGCTCACACGAAAACATAAAACGGTTCTGAGCTCAGTTTGAACTTTCGTGTAGAGTTCCATTTTTTATCGCACTGAACTTGAGCTTGAGCTGAGTGGTAGCCTCCGGCTCCTACGCTGATATTTCGATCAGCACACCATTTTACAGAATCAATTTCCTCGATTCACTGGTAGTGTTCAGAGGGTAAATCTGCTACAAAAACAGCGCCGTTCGAAGTCGACATAGATCTGTATGTCCTCTTCACTCGTGAGACAATAACAGAACGGGACAGTTGTTGTAGAAGCTAAATGCATATCCACACGACTGTTCCTTCACTCAAAGAAGAAGAAAAGGAAGTCGCGCTGCCTTTTCAACAACACTTTACCATACAAATGACGTTAAACTCAAAATTTGGACCACCTTTATAGGTTAAGTTAGGTTAGGGGGCTACCTGTGAATTCACCAGCACACTTAGACCATGTTGGTCCATTGTGATACCCACAGTCAGCCTACTACCACTGATCGACCGCTCCAGTGATAGTGCCGTTAATTTGATCCCAACGACAAATGGTGACTGGACCAGATTTGAAAAATCAGATAAAAACGTATTAACTTTCACTGGGATGAACCTGGGACCCCCCTAACTTAATGCAGGCACTTAACCAATTGCGCCATCCAGTCGTCTGGACCTCTTTATGAGACTGCATAAAAAAACAACAGGCCCAATTTAAGGAAATTAGTAACTTGAACTCAACAGATCCAATATATTCAATATGGATGTAGTATATTTGCAAGAATACTTTTATTTTTTGTGGATAATTACATAAATGCAATCTATCTTATCCGGTATCCGCCGAGTCCACATAGGGGCATTGACTTTGTTATATATGCATCGACTACGGGGATAAGAGTTAATCCGCTTGTAGAGTTGCTCCAACTGACTTCTCACATTGGTGCTGATATTGTCACATCGGGGTCTATCACCGATGTCTACTCGTGAAAGAAAGAAACCGCTGTTTTAACTACTTTTTTGATGGCAGTAATAGAAGAGAGTGGGCGCCGTGGCCGTGTGGGTTCCTGCGTCGACTCATGCGCATTAGACTTTCACGGTCTAGGTTCGAATCCCAGTTCAGATAAGCAATTTTTAAAAAAAAAAATTATTCGCCGCTCCACCTCTTTCGAGTCACTGGCAGGGCTCAAAGAGTGTAACTGTCTAGAAAAAGCTTCTCAATCTCGCCGTTCGGAGTCGACATTAAACTGTAGGTCCCCTCCACTCGTGAGAGAACAATAGCACGCACAACACGAGTGGTTGCTGAGAAGCTAGGCAAATTTCCACCTCGGAGTGTAGCGCCGCCATTATTATTATATTATTAATAGAAGAGAGGAACAGTGGAAGAGTTCACCAAGCAAAACAGAGCACGCTTGCAAATCACATACATTTATTTAAAAAAAAAATTGTTTAGTTGGCTTTCTATTTTGATTAAATGAAAAACGTCTACAAGTAGAGTTCAACTTGGCGCTTCATGGTGGTCGCTGCACTTGCGTTGTTCTAAAAACTTAGATGATGAGTTGTTTTCAAACACAGAGGCCAAATGAATCACAAAACACGAAAATCCATACTCATTCAATTTCTGGTAGAAAAGCAGTCCCTTCTTGCACAACCCACTGTACTTTGACGTCTGCCTGAGCATCGTCTAATGGATGATACAAGAAATAATCATACATCAAGGAGTATCTCCCGAATGCGTCGCTCCCATTCTTCCACTAACGATGCATTAGGAACAGATGTCCACAATTTCAAATTTGGGCCAAAGATTGACCCCCAACATTGACCCGCAAAGTCCCCGAAAAGAGAAAAAAACTCAAATTTTTGTTTTAAAAATAAATAGGAGAACCTCATGATTCCGTACAAATCCAGCACACATCGGAAGTCTGCCCCGATCACCTCAAAATGCATGCCCGGTAGCCGAGGCATAATTTCCCTGATGAGATCCTTAAGGCACAATCACGTTCGCCACAATTAATGTGCTCAGGTTCAGGGGACTCCGGGCAGCCATTTTTCCAAAAATCATCACGTACAATGCGCTTGAGCAATAAAAATAAACGACTTGTTTATTTGAATGCGCGCTTCCCCCACGCCACAGCGCTCTGCACAGCCCAGGAGCTGATGAATTTACGAGGACCATTCCGAATCATCGTCATCCAGTAAAAATATCTTATCTGCATGGATTTCCAGCTTTTTTTTTTCTTCGGGAATATTCTGGTTTTTACGTTCCGCACTGGGCAGAGTCGAAGAAGCGTTGATTCCTCGACTCCACAGAACGCAATATGCCAAATAATCAAACCAAAAACAGCGGAATATCATAAAAGAATGGCCGTGATAAGGATGATGATGCTGTACACGAATGATTCGAAAATACTTCTCTTTTTAGAGGAGACTCTTTTTTTGGTTTGTTTTCTTGGTTCTGTTTCACAATTTCTGATCGATAACGATGTGTCTTGTCCGTCCTTACAAACATGTTTTGACTTTCGATGTAGAATCTTAGGGTCAGCGCGAACCGATAACCTCCAAGTGTAACTTTTTTGTTTATGTTTTTGGATTTTTTTCGTCTAAACTGATATGAAATGCCGGGCAGCGAGCGTTTCCGACAGTATTTTGGGCAACACTATTCAGACGTACATAGGTATGTGTGTCAATTAGGTGGATTATTTTGCTAAAGTACAATTTAACTGATAAAGATTTCCTTGAAAAAAAGAAATGTTTCTTGTTTTCAAGTGGAGATTGAAAAAAGAGAAGGAGATTAGTTTCGCCACCCTGTGATTCGATTTCATAATATTCTATTTTGTGCTGATTAGGTTCTAGGTGTCGGTAGATTTGAAATTACGTGTTAGATGCTGCGTCTTCGACTTTGAGCTCACTACGCATTTGAATAAATTTTCGGTGGTCTAATCTTTTTCTTTTTTTTAAATTTACGTAGAATATTTCCGTAGTCACACAAATGAATATATTTTTAAAATGTTGACCATTTGGAATGATTGTTATTTGTTCAGGGCGTGCAAAGAAGGTGTAGATGGAAGCGTCTTTACATGTTCAGCTGTCGTCGTCCAAGCAATCACATAGGTATGCTTATCTTGAAATAATTTGCATTGTTGCGACTGCAGAGATCTTTTGCTAATATTGGCTAAAGAGGTTTAATCTGCTAAATTTGATAGTCGCGTGTAATTAGTACAAATGTCCAGTGCAAGATGTTTGGCTGCATTCGGTTATTTTGAAGACTGGACGTCCTTCAGTTCTTTAGTTTAAATTGTGCAACTTAACGACACATTAGTTCGTAAGGGTTATCTAAAAAGAGTAAAAACGTGACAGGCTAAGAGAAGTCGTGTGCCATCATAGAAGCACAGATGAAAGGACTCGGCCGACTTTAACAAGGCGACTGACTTGACTACGTTCCTTGAATAGCATTGGTTTTAGAATGAACCTTGACGATAAACTTATTATGTAGGTATTCATTGGTATCAACTAAACTTGTGACGTGTGGCGATTCTCCTATGTTCGGTAAGTTTTCGTCGATCGCCTGCTTAAACATTGATTCACTGTGTGAATTTCACATTGCCAAAAAGTGGGAAGCACATGTTAAGTGGTTCAAGGCTTTCTTCGATTTATACGGGCTAGGTAAACGCTACTTCAATGCTGCGACGCCCCGTTGTTTCGCATTCTGAGATTATACGAGCTGTTAAAGGCCTGCATGTCACTGAGATCGTATGCACCTGGCTCATCACTTCTTTACTTGCATGGTTTCTAATGTGGTTACTCAGTAAATTCTCCGGTTTTTTTTATTTCTAGTCAACAAAAGGAATAAGACTGTCAGCGGAACAGTTTTTTTTATTTTTTTCGGAATATATCTTGAATCTCTCATAGTACAGGGTGCCCCATTGTTAAACTATTAACATTCAACTATTGCGACGATTTTTAAAGTAAATATGGATCGATACACACTTGCACAATGTGTCGAAATAATTCATTACAAAAATTATGAAAATATCGCGGAAACGTTACGTAAAGTTAGTGATGCCTCTGGTTATCATCGCGCCAGTTAAAGTGAAATAAATCGATGAAATTCAGCGTTTGTTAGTCTTGATCTGTTGAATTGAGAATGTTACTTAACCTCTGTGTCAATGTCAAAACGATCATAGGGATTTTGTCTATCAGCAACGAATTCGGTGCTCATTTTTCGTGAAGATCTTTGCCTTTAAGATTTTAATGCTCAATTTAGAGCTTTTGATAACAAAATACCGTTGTTATTTCACGCGTACCCGAGTACCCGCATTTTCGTGTATTGTCTGGTTACCATTTTTTTGTTTGTTTCGTAGGGTTTTTGAAACACTCCTGGAGCACTTAAACTCAAAACTGGTCCATTGTACTGCCAGGTGGCAACCTACTCCAGTGCCGTTAATTTGATCCCAACGGCAAATGGTGACTGGACCAGATTCGATTTCACTGGGACTCGAACCTGGGACCTCCTTAACTTGGGGCAGGCATTTAACCAACTGCGCCATTCAGTCGTTTGGTTACCATAATGTTGGATACCCGCAAACTATAGGGTACTCGCTATTCCTTCGGGTACCCACTTTCGCAATATGTTTTGTCGGTGACGTTGTTATTGTCGTCGTTTTTTATTTTTAGAAATTTTAGCACCAAAAATATTGCAGATAACATATTTAATATCGTCAACAACACTTGAAGTAAGCATAGAAGACCACTCAAATTGGGACAGACTGGCGGTAGCGAACTAACCAAACATTTTCAAAGTATTTATCCACGATATTCGGAATAAAGTCTAAGACATAACGGTGAATTCGCCATTCACAAATTAATTGAACAGATCATTCTCGTATTTTTGGGCGTCGTGGCCGTGTGGGTTCGTGCGTCGACCCATGCGCATTAGACTTTCACAGTCTAGGTTCGAATCCAAGTTCAGACAAACAATTTTTCAAAGAGGCTCCACCTCTTTCGAGTCATTGACAATGCTCAAAGAGTATAACTGTCTAGAAAAAGCTTCTCAATCTCGCCGTTCGGAGTCGGCATTAAACTGTAGGTCCCCTCCGCTCGTGAGAGAACAATAGCACGCACAACACGAGTGGTTGCTGAGAAGCTAGGCCCAGGTCCACCCCGGACTGTAGCGCCGCCACTATTATAATGATTATTATTCTCGTATTTTCACTGATTTGCTGCCGGAAATGACGGAATGATTTTTTTATGATTCTTAATGGAGAGGTGTTATGGCAGGAATGACGTCCGAAAATTTTACCAAAGGGTTAATTTTTTATCGAACGGGTATAAAGTTCGGACAGAAGCCTGCTGGGACGAGAATGGACTGCTTGTAGTAGATTCGTAGTCGATGCTGAGAATTTGGAAAAATCATTTCTGCAGACTTTTAAATGGATATGAAGAAACAAATACCGCTGTCAGGCAGAATGTTCCACTCAACACAACGGACGATGAAAGACAAGAATACCGTCCCCCCGATCTAGATGAAGTCAAGATAGCGATATCGAGACTTAAGTCTAATAAAGCTGCTGGTGCAGATAGTCTATCCGCTGAAATGTTTAAAGCAGCTGGAGATGATCTGATAGGGCGCATGCACCAGCTCATCTGCAAGATATGGTCGGAGGAAAGAATGCCCAATGAGTGGAGTCTCAGTATCGTTAGCCCGATCCACAAGAATGGAGACGCCTTTGACTGGACCAACTATCGAGGTATAAGTAACATCGCCTATAAGATCTTTTCTGCAATTCTGTGTGAACGCTTGAAACTTTTCGTCACCAAACTGATTGGTTCTTATCAGTGTGGTTTCAGGCCAGGGAAGTCCATCATCGACCAAATCTTTACACTGCGGCAGATCCTGGAGAAGACCCAAGAAATGCAGATCGATACACACCATACACCTATTTGTCGATTTCAAGGCCGCATATGACAGCGTGCATAGAGACGAGCTATACAGTTTAGCTATACATGTAGAGCGTATGGACAACTTAGCTCCAGCCCGAAGAGTCTTCGACTCTGAGCCTGTGGGACAACGCAACAGAGGACGTCCACTTACAAGGTGGGGCACCACACAAGTCGAGGGGGACCTCGGCCCGCTTGGTGTGCGAAACTGGAGACAGCTGGAGAAAGATCGTGCTTCTTATTGGATGACTCGATACCGTGATCCATGAAAGCAGAATGCCAATTAAGACGTTTATCTGTGATCGGTCTGTGGGCGCCGTGGCGTAGTGTGTAGGTGCGTCGACTCCTGCGCTCGAGGTCGTCGGTTCGAATCTCGAAAAAAACATCAAACATTTTTTCACGGCTCCACCTCTTTCGAGTCACAGACAATGCTCAAAGAGTATAACTGTCTAGAAAAAGCTTCTCAATCTCGCCGTTCGGAGTCGGCATTAAACTGTAGGTCCCCTCCGCTCGTGACAGAACAATAGCACGCACAACACGAGTGGTTGCTGAGAAGCTAAGCCCAGGTCCACCTCGGACTGTAGCGCCGCCATTATTATTATTATTATAACCACACATTTTTAAAGTATCTACCCACGATATTCGAAAAGAAGCTTAAAACCTAACATTACATATATGTATTCGCCATTAAAATAGTATTCAAATTATAGTATTTGTTGTTTTTGACTACCTGTTACCCGTTATTGTCGAGTACCCGATAACAGACATTGTCGCGAATACGTCAACTTGGTCCTTATCAGCATGATCCAGGTACTCGGATACCCAGGGAATCGATGAGATGAGAGTTACTTGGGTAAGATCAAGATCTCTAGTCCAGTTCACGAATTAATTGAATTGACCACGCTCGTACTTTCTCTGATTTGGTGCTGGAAATTACAGAAAAATGTTAAATTTCTAGTTGACTGAGTCCACAAATAGTAAAAGTTTGGTATAGACTTGCTGTTTTATTCAGCCAATTTTTTCGAATATGATGCCGATGCGACTGTTTCGGTGAAGGATGTTTATTGAATTTTATTTTGTCAGGACGGCGCCATATGTTACACAGCATTTAAAACAATGTCTTTGTTGCGTGACAAATTTTTTGGACTTGTGATTTCTCGAAATGAAGACCTTAATTGGGCGCTGAGATAATTCAATTTAACAATATTATCTGATCTTCTTTGGAAGAATGCTCAAGATTGACTCTATGCCAATATACAGGCAACGATTTATACTGTAAAAGAAAATATAAATGGCAGGGCAAAGACAAATATTTGCCAGTAATTATTTTCCATTGCTCACCCTTGAGTTCTTACTTTAGATTAAAATCAAAAGAAGACCACTTTAAAAAAAAATGTGTGACTTTCTAATAATAATAATAATGGCGGCGCTACAGTCCGAGGTGGACCTGGGCCTAGCTTCTCAGCAACCACTCGTGTTGTGCGTGCTATTGTTCTCTCACGAGCGGAGGGGACCTACAGTTTAATGCCGACTCCGAACGGCGAGATTGAGAAGCTTTTCCTACACAGTTATACTCTTTGAGCATTGTCAGTGACTCGAAAGAGGTGGAGCCGTGAAAAAATGTTTGATGATTTTTTCGAGATTCGAACCGACGACCTCGAGCGCAGGAGTCGACGCACCTACCCACTACGCCACGGCGCCCACTGATGACTTTCTACTGATTAAAAAAAAAAACTCTAGTTGAATGACCCGGTACCATGATCCATGACAGGAGGATGTCTATTAAAACATTTTTTGTGTGATCGTTATATCTAATGGAGAGCCATTAACCAGCTTTTACGTGAACTACTCGTGTTGTGCATGTTCATACAAGGGTGGGATATACAAATTAATACTGACTTTGTAGCTTCCTACGGCTTAGCCTTACAACAAAAACAGATCTTAAAGACTGTTTTTAGAAAGCCCTAAAGAAAATTCTGCAGTTCTTTTGATTAGCGGAAGGCATTCCATTCTTTAACACGCCTCTATTGAAAATATGGATGGTAGCTGATCTATGGTGCTTCAAAGGCTTATACGTAATGAACTCTTTAAAAGTATTGCATTTCCACATTTCATTGACGTTCTTCTCAACTGGGTGGCCTCGTGATGTTTTATTCGTGACTCACTGAAGTGCAAATTGTTAAATTAGCCCAGCACTTCATTCTCACACAGTATTACCTTGAGCTGCTTTCCCTTGCCAAGATTACAGAGGAAATCTTCGACTAATTTCCTTCTCAACCTGCAAAATTTCTCACGACTCCACGTTCTATCGCATCTGCCAGTACGCACCACCTGACCTCCACCTGTGTGTGTTGTCACATACAGTTGCGACAAGTCGATTAGAAACTCCACGTAGCATCCACACAGTCCCCAGTGCCTTCACTCCCCATCTCGATCCGACACGATGTTATGCATTCTAGACGTCTTCCACATTCCCTGTCATCTTTGCCGCCACCGACACTCGCAGCCATTCACACCGCAATAGAAAGATATCTTTGTGTCAGATTTTGCGTATCTTCTCCCACTTCCGTCACCGAGATTGCTCTAAATTTCACAAAAAAGCCCATGCCATTGTGAAATATGCATCATCAAACGGGGCGAGGATCTTTTATGAAAGTTAACCTGTCAACTCGAGGTTGCGCGCAGCTTTATAGTTGCGGCCCTCATTAATTAGCTCACCAGTTTGTGGTAATGAGTTCTGACATTTGTCCTCTCCTCTGGCTTGCCAAAGACTTGCCGGAATTTTGTTTGATGCCAACAAAAAACCAACTGACTTTAATTGAGTGATAAATGATGAGAAAATAAAAATCTCTAGCAGCCTCATTGCCAAATGGTATACGAGTGTGTGCCTCTCCGCTTAGGCTAGAAGGCTCTTTAATTGCAGTCAAGATTAATTCGAGATCGCTTAACCTACGTGAACTGCGGATCTTCTCCCAAGAAGCACTCATGAAGTACATGGTGAAATTTTTCAACGTCACCTCGATATGCAAATTGATACGTTTGAGCTGCATGCTGTACACAATCACACAGGGCGCAGCGCAGCCAAGGGATGGATCAAAGTATCCTGTTACCCATTTATTCAAAGGATGCCTCAGATATAGAATTCTTTTGGTTCTGTTTGAAGTAATTTTCATAATTACCTCATCAACTTGACTGATGACGCAATGAATCTTTTTATCCCAGATATACGAGTACATCCGTACACCGTGTATCCTCTGCCAGGACATGCAACGAAGAAGGCAAATTAATTCCCCGTGTACTCTCTGCTGCACCCCGACCACAACCCCTTTTTTTGACAATTTATATTAATGCTCTCGGCAACCATACCGACAAGCCCACCACCCCTTCCACTCGAGCAGGAAGGACTCTATGCAAAGTACGGATGGTATTCCCCATAGAGAGCCAGCGAATCAATAAGGCGTGCAGAAATAATTAGAAATGCACAAAAGGACACAGCACAACAGCAGTTTTGATTGATACCAGCATTGTTGGGCATTGTCAGCAGGACCAAACACAATATCCTTTGCCAATGGAAAGTTGTGCCCGTAATGAGGCCCCGTAAAGCTTCGAATTACACCTGGAAATAAGCTAGCAGCGTCTTTTGTCTATTGCGGATGGGGGAATCGGCCTAGGCGACTGGGATTACTTTCATAAATAATCAATTTTGAAACGGAGACATGCAGGAACAGAGTGGAAATCCTTTTACAAGGATCACACGCACGTCTTTCGTTTTTCGCTGGAACCGGACGACAGTGACCAACCCAAAGGGGGATGGTCAGTGTGTTCGGTGTGTTCTTGACCGAAACTGGTCATTGGTCAAGTCGTCGAGACGAGTTTCATGCATACGCACATCGTTATCCTTGACGTGTCCGTTGAGAGATCAGAGGTCATCCGAGAACAGGATGATGGCAGCGGGGAATTTTCAATTTTCTTTTTACATTTAAATTGCGATGCGTCTTGGCTCGTCGCCTGTGTATCTCCGTGGGGAGTGTTGAATGTCCGAACTGCTGACACGTATGGGAATTTATTTTAATGGCCAGTCGGACATAGATCCTGAAAAATGTGTTTAAGATTTTTTTCCTTTCTTTAAATTTAGTCAGCATAAGCGGAATGTACTTAATTCGGAGTGCCACTGGGTGAGTGAAATGGTGGACGTGCCGTCCTGAAGAGGGGTTAAGTGCGATCGAGCAACCGGCGGTTGGTTTTGGCGGCAAATCGCGAGTCATTCAAAGCCCGCTCCATGAACCATTGTATGAGGGCAAAGAGTCGCAGTTATTTTCTGGCAACAACGCACGCAGCGCATCCCACTTTCTCTTCTCCACAAAGGCGTTGTGGGAGTCATGTCACCATTGCCACATGTGACACTGTTTCTGAAAGATTTATGCGGTTCTTTGATTGTCGCCGATGACGACGCGCAGCTCTCGACAGCCGCACACTTGCTGCTTTGATCAGAAGGAAAGTGACTCGATCTCTTCCATCGAATCACCATAAATCACGGGCTCGTTGTGATAGATTCTTTGGATTACAAGACCGGAGGTCGATCGCGGATGCTTAATCCCCTTCATCATGTCAACTAATTAGCTTGTGAAATAGTTTTTCATTTGAAGCACTTAAGCACGCGTTCGCGCGGTGGACCGGCTTTGAATTGCCTTCCAAAAAAAAAATTATATCATAAAGATATCTTTCGCTTGGTTCCGACGACCGGCGTCGGCGACACGTTGAGAACTCTGTTTGATCCCAGCGAGGCTATAAAAAAGTTATGTGTCCACTATCGCAACTCGTCATCGAGGTAAGGTGCGATGTAGTGCGCTACTGGACCACCAAAGATACTCATTACGTTCTAGGAAAATACTTTAACGTGGGTTCTTAGGAAGCACCGGAAATATTTGCTCGGACATTCCCTGGAAAACGAGGGAGACTCTTTGGGGATGTTCACTTTGAGACACCGTGCTTCCGGTACTTACGGGCAAAAGTTAGTTTCCGCGCAGTCAATCTTAAGATGAGATTAAGATGCATTTGGAGACTTGATGAGGTTGATGGTACCTACGTTGGGGGACGCACAGGTGGCAAGGAATGCCAAACACGGACGGAAAATGAAGACCTAAAGCTGCTTTATTGTTTCTCGTTGCATACTCTCATTTCCGCATTGTAACTACTTTCTTCCTGAGTGATGTTCACAGGTTAGACTAATCTCGGGCATTGACTTTGGGACGTTTCTTTTGTCGAAAGTGAATTAAATAAGAATAAGATGTCTCTTGATAATCTTTTGATTGGGAGTACCACTCAAACGTTGTCCCTCTCTGTTGTGTCATTGAGGATTCGAAGATATTTTGGGCTGGAGCTATGATGTCCATTTGCTTTACATTGAATTCGATCCTAGGCGGTAGATTCAGGCGAATATTTCCGACAAAAGGAATTCTATGGCCCGTTCAGTACCACATTTTATGGGCTCCTTTAAGTGTCATTCATTCAAGATCGGTTAAGGTTCATGGCCCTTCGAGAGAGATCTGTGTTTGTGAATCGATCACTAAATGTCATGCTCAAGGAGGTATTCATCTTACTTATGAAATTCAAACCACAGCAGAGACGTGGACACTTTTTTTAATTGAATGTTGTTGGATGTTAGTGGATGTTATTGGATGTTGTTGAATGTTTTTGGATGTTGTTGAATGTTGTTGAATGTTGTTCGATGTTATTGGATGTTGTTGGAAGCTGTTGGATGTTGTTGGATGTATTGGACGTCGTTGGATGTTGGTCGATGTTATTGGATGTTGTTGGATGATGTTGCTGATTTGTATGTTGGTGGATATTGCCGGATGTTATTGGATGTTGTTGGATTTATTGGATGTTGTTGGATGCAGCTGGATGTTGTTGGATGCAGCTGCATGTTGTTGGATGCTGTTGGATGTTTCTGATGGGGATTTGAGTAGCAAAATGAACTGTAAGCACTGTGCGGCGAAATGAGTCTATTTAGGCCCCTAATCCAACAAAAATGTATCCCCGGCCTCAAAAATATTCGACTTGGAACCTATGGGACAAAGGAACAAAGAACGTTCGCGGTGGTGGTGCGCTCTAGTGGAAAATAACCTCAACCAGCTTGATGTGCGAAATTGGAAACAAGGCCTGGACCTATTGGTTGAAGCCCATGTCCACCCCCGACTGTATTCGCACATAAAACGAAAAAAAGCAATCACCTCCAGGTCTCCAATTAACATTTCAAAAAAACTCCCCGTCTCCAAGGATTCTCTGTCGGTTCAAATTCAACTGCGAACTCAGCAAATTAGCAACGACTTCCAATCGCACCCGAGTGAATATTCTCATCACCCCCTCATGCCTAAGCATCGCTCCTCCTCAACACTTGCACCACACAATTGAAGGCTTCTCACAAATTAGGATAATAAATTCCACCACTTACCCGGACAAACATCACCAGACAATGGCTAAATACGATTTGCGTACTCCTGCTTAATACGTCGACACTCCACTTATGTGGAATTATTATCGGAATCCTTTTTGGCAAAATGGCATCGCCTGAATGAGATGAGTGATCCTATGTGAGAAAATCTAAAGCGCTTACAAATGGCATCTAAAATGATGCCACAGATGAATCCTTTATTTTTTTTTTTCGCCTGCTCCTGCTGTTGTGTGTGTGTGTGGTGTGGCATGTCCTGGGCACAGACACCCTTTTTCATGTCACGACAGAATATGGACACAAATGGGATGTGTAACCGAGAAGAGGTTCCCATTTCAGAGAGCACGGTAGAGGCGGCGGTAAGCACTCCATTGTCATGCCATCCCCTTCAACTTTTCAACTCTTCTCTAGTGTGTGGTGCGCTCGTTAGAGCGTTTAGCACTCCGCCTTGTTGTTGATGATGATGACGACTCTCGTGCAAAGTGCGGGTGGTGCACTTTTGTCCCAGTGGCGAAATGGGTAGATCCTCTTGTGTCCTTTTTTTGTTCGTTGGTCTATGTAGCTTAATGCGTCGTGGATGTGCTTGTAATGTATTTTATTTCAACATCAAGAGTTCGTCATCATCATGATGTCATTATCCTCGGCTCAGCACTCTCTGGGCGCGGTACAATGCGAAGTATTTTGAATGAGACTCTGTGGCCGGATGGATGAAGACGGAAGAGTACGGCGACTTTGAATGACAAGAAGACGCACAAAAAGCGAAAAAAAAAATTGGAGCACGTGAAGGGCGGCGAAGGAGGGGGAAGAAAGGATAAAATCACAAAACCCTGTGATGGGCTTACGAACTTATCCTCAAGAGTGCTCAAATATGCGTTGGTTTGCCTTTTTCTTCGTTCGTTACATCCCCGCAGGCCTCGTTCAGTGAGAAGATTTTTTATAAAATTGGATTTGGTTGAAAGGGTATACATTTGCGGCGGCGGCGGCGGTAGCTATGCTACTTAGGTCTGTTCAAAGGGCTTAGGCACTGTAAGTGGATAGTGCGTCGCTAAGTACCACAGATTTGGACAACAACAACGAGGGTGCGAGTATTGCTGACATGGGGATCCGCGATTAATTGGAAAGGAAACGATTTTATCTGTAATGCTTGGTCGCCTCACTATTGACCTCTTTGGCTGCATTTGGGACTATTTGCAAGAATTAATCTTCACTGTTGGACTCTCTTTACTGTTGGGTGCTCAGGAAAAGAATTATTTAAGATGTTATTATTATTATTATTAAGGTGGCGCTACAGTCCGGGGTGGACCTGGGCCTCAACCAACAAGCGTCTCCAGCCAGCTCGATCTTTAGCTAGCTGCCTCCAGTTTCGCACGCACAGTTGGTTGAGGTCCCTTTCCACTTGCGTGCGCCACCTGAGTCGCGTCTTCCTCTACTGCGCCGTCCCTCGGGGGTGGATTCGAAGACTTTCCGGGCCGGAGCATTGGTATCCATTCGCTCTATATGACCTAGCCATCTCAATCGTTGTGGCTAAGTCAATGTCGCTGAACAGCTCGTACAGTTCGTTGTTGTATCTTCTCCTCCACTCACCCTCTATGCAGACGGGACCGAAAATCACCCGAAGAATTTTCCTCTCGAAGCAACCAAGAGCAACCTCATCCGCTTTTGACAAAGTCCATGCTTCTGCGCCATATAGCAGGACTGGGACGATTAGGGTCTTGTACAGGGTTACTTTGGTTGTTCGAGAGAGGGCTTTGTTTATCAATTGCTTTCTTAGCCCAAAGAAGCAGCGATTAGCAAGAGTTATTCTTCGTTTGATTTCAGCGCTGGTGTCGTTGTCTGAGTTAATAGCGGTGCCTAGGTAGACAAAGTCCTTTACTACCTCAAAGTTATAACTGTCAGCTGTGACGTTCTGTCCGAGACGTCGGTGTTGGGTGTCCTTTCTGGTTGACAGCATATACTTGGTCTTGCCCTCATTTACCGCTAAACCCATCTTCGCGGCCTCCGTCGCAATACTCACAAAAGTGCCATTGACATCACGCTGTGTTCTTCCGATTATGTCAATATCGTCGGCATATGCGAGTAATTGGACGGACTTCTGAAAGATTGTGCCTCTGGTGTTGGCGTGCGAGTTTTGCACAATTCTTTCAAGTATGATGTTGAAGAAGTCGCATGACAGCGCGTCGCCTTGTCTGAATCCTTTTTTGACATCAAAGGTCTCGGATAGGTCTTTACCGACCTTGATGGAGCAGCGTGCATTCTCCATCGTCATCCTACACAAACGGACGAGTTTGGTAGGGATGCCAAAACTAGACATTGCTCTGTATAGCTCGTCTCTATAGATGCTGTCATACGCGGCCTTAAAATCGATGAAAAGGTGGTGGGTATCGATTTGTTGTTCCTGGGTTTTTTCCAAGATCTGCCGCAGCGTGAATATTTGGTCGATGGTGGATTTTCCAGGCCTAAAGCCACACTGGTATGGACCGACCAGGTTGTTGACGAATGGCTTTAGGCGTTCACACAACACGGCAGATAGGATCTTATAAGCGATATTTAGAAGACTGATGCCTCTATAGTTGGCGCAGTTTAGAGGGTCTCCTTTTTTGTGGATCGGGCAAACAATGCTGAGGTTCCATTCATCGGGCATGCTTTCTTCCGACCATATTTTACAGATGAGTTGGTGCATGCTCCTTACCAAGTCATCGCCTGCTGCTTTGAAGAGCTCAGCCGCTAGGCCGTCAGCTCCAGCAGCTTTGTTGGACTTTAGTTTAGATATGGCTATCTTCACTTCGTCCAGATCGGGGGGACGGAATTGTTGATCTACGTCGTCCCTTTCATTCGGGTTGAATGGTTCAATCTGCCTGACAGCGGAATTCGGTTCTTCATCGCCGTTATACAGTCTGCAGAAGTGGTTCTTCCATATCCTCAGCATCGACTGTGGTTCTACTACGATGTTCCCTTGATCGTCCTTGCAGGATTCGGTTCGGGCTTTATAACCCTGACAGGTTGACTTTACCCTTTGGTAAAACTTCCTTACCTCATTCCTGCAGTAGTAACTCTCTATTCCACCGATCGCGCGCTTCTCATGCTCCTTCTTTTTCCTCCTGAGAAGCCGGTGTTCGTCTCTCCTTTTCTGCTCGTAGAGCTCGCGAGCAGCTCTTGTCCTTCTTTGCAGTGCCGCTTTGTAGGCCTCTTGCTTAGCTGCATTCGCCTGCCGACACTCGTCGTCAAACCAGGGGTTTCGTTGTGGTGGCCGAGTGAAACCCAGCACATCAAAGGCGGCATCTCTGATAGCTTTTTGGCAATGTTGCCACTGGTCTTCAATACTTGGTGTCGGCGGCAAAGAACTTCTTCTGAGATAAAGAGAGACTCGATCGGAAAAGGATTTGGCGATCTCTTGCGATTGTAGCCTTCCGACGTCGAACTTCCTCACAGTATTTTCTTGTCTTGGCGGTGTTCGGGATATCCGCAGCCTTACCTTGGCTACAACAAGGTAGTGGTCCGAGTCGATGTTGGCTTCTCGAAACGTTCGGACATCCATAATACTGGAGGAGTGCCTTGCGTCGATCGCAATGTGATCAATCTGGTTGACGGTTGATTGATCAGGAGATCTCCATGTTCCTTTGTGAATATTGAGGTGTGGGAACCGTGTACTGGCTACTACAACATTTCGCCCCGCAACAAAGTCGATCAGCCTAAATCCGTTATCGGAGGTGGTGTCGTATAGGCTGTGCTTCCCGACCGTACTACCAAAGACACTCTCTCTTCCCAGCTTTGCATTAAAATCGCCTATGACAATTTTAATGTCATAGCTAGGGCACTGCTCGTATGTCTTGTCCAAGAGCTCATAGAAACTGTCTTTGGTGTCGTCGTCTTTCTCCTCTGTGGGGGCATGTGCGCATATTAGGCTTATATTGGCGAATTTAGCCTTGATGCGAATTGTCGTAAGGCGTTCGTTCACACATCTGAACGATAAGACTTCTTGCCTAAGTCTACCCCTAACGACGAATCCACATCCAAACAAGCGCTGCTTTTGCTGCCTGTAGCAGTCACCGTAGTAAATGTCACAGTTTGTCATCCTCTTTTTGCCCGGCCCATCCCATCGCACTTCTTGGATGGCGGTGATGTCTGCTTTGTAGCAGTCCAGGGCTTCCGCTAATTGTTCGGCTGCACGTGGCCTATAAAGGGACCTTACATTCCACGTGCAGATCCGAAGATCGTTGTCCTTAATTCGTTTGCGGGGTTCGTCATCAGTAATTCCGTCCGTTTCCGAGGCTTGTTGCTGCTTCGTAACTTGATTTTTTTGGTGTGGCCGGGCAGTTACCCCGACGGCACAACCCCCAACCTGGAGGACCAGTTCCTTTTTTTTTTTTTACCCCTAGGACAAGAGGTCGCACTTATAAGTTTAGCAGGTTGAGTTCGGATGAACTACAACCAGTACCCGATGGCTACCACTTGGAGGTAAAATAAGCACAATTGATGTATAGGAAAAGTTACAACACTGGGCATCGCCAGGTTGACGCCAATCAGTGCCTACCCGATTCCTACAACATCCAGCCACATTGTTTAAGATGGGCTTGTCTAAATTTTAATATGGTCGAGCTTGTTGGATGCCTTGAAACAAGTTTATTGAACTTTCATCCTACAGTCATAAGACTCCATTTTCGGTTGTCTGCCTGAAAAATATCAACTACAGATAGAAAACATCTCCAATCAAACGAATTCCAAAACGAATTGAAGTTCTTGCATCAAATTCAGCGATTCTGTCGCCATTAAGTCTTTCAAAGAAAACTAGCACCATCCATATATCAGTTCGCAGTTTTTTTTTGCATACGCCCGAAACCAACGGAACGTCTTCAGTTCTACTTCACTTGTTTTCAAGTCAAGTGCCTCTCCCTGTTTGGCCACAGGGGCGACAGTCCAATTCCGAACTTCGACAATTTGGCAGGCCATATATCACGGCATAACTACGCAGCAGACATGAATACCCCAAAGTTCGACCGGGAAAATGCAAAACAACCAACAATTTCCGTTCAGAGACGTCTTGTCGTTTTATTCCTCCTCTTGCCGATCGAGAATAATTCGTTGAGATCGAGGAAAATCCGCAGACAGTTTGTGTGTTTCCTATCCACCCATAAATGCATCAGTCAATAGTATCTGTGAGTGCGTCCATAAATCAGTGGCGCATCTAGGCATACTATCCGTGGAACCTCCACGAAATCTCGACACAAGATCACAATCAGCGTACAATACGATCGCATCTATCCGCAGACTCACACACACTCCCTATCGTGATCAGTAAATCACGATCTTGTCTAATTTCGAATTTTTGTAAATTGAATCTTCTGTTCGACGTTCTGTGTCGCAGCAGAAGCAGCACCAGCAGCAGCAGCAGCCGTAGCCGTAGCCGCAGTCGCAGCCACAGTTGTATGCTTTTCGGTTCGGCATCAAAGATTCCTGACATAGTTCGCTGGCGTGCATTGAATGATCATCAGACGATCATGTGTAACGCGTTGTGCTTGTCGTGTCTAACAATGTATCTCCGATCGGAAAGGTGAGATGTTTTATCGAAATGAAAGGACTATGGTCAAATGCGACAAGCAGTAGAATGTGATGTGTCCTAGAATTTCAGACACTTTGCCGGCCAAAGAGATCACAGAGAGATGGATCTTTACAGCCCTCGAGTTCAGTTGGGGGCTTTATGTTGTCGCTTTGTTTGCGAATCTGTTGATTGTGCGTTTCTTTTGTTGTTTATCTGGGTACCTGTAAGTCAAGAAAGCTGAGTGGCAGTTGAAGATTGGCAGAATCTTCGTTTACATATCATTCACTGCGGTGGGGGTTTTTCCCTAGCGAAGTACTATTTGGTTATGGTTTTTTAACTCGAAGAAGTAGTGATGTAGATAACACATTCGTGCCGATATGAAGGTTATCGGAAGTGTTAAAAGCATCGGTCTAATAAAAGGCCTGTGTTACAAAATAACATTAGCAGCCAACCAGATTGATGACATTTTGCTCAGTAAGGACTTTTATCATCATGGATGATCAAATATTCAACTGCGTTTTTTTTTTAAAAAAATGTTTGTCTGAACTTGGATTCGAACCTAGACTGTGAAAGTCTAATGCTCATGGGTCGACGCACGAATCCACACTGCCACGGCGCCCAGGTTCGGACAGGTATGGTCAGGCCAAATTGCATTCTTCCAATTGGAAGAAACAATGCCGAGGCAATGAACTTCATTGCTGAAGAATAAAATACTATCATCTTTTCCAGATTTCTGGTGGCAACACGAGGAGGGAGATGCATAGATGAGGTGGGTCTTAATACTTAACCACAAGATAAACGCTGGTGCGTTTGTAAATGCCAAGGATTACTAGAGTTCTTCGCAAACGGCATGAGCAATGGCAAATGAGGAACACAAGGCAAAAGAGTGGGATACAACGAGATGGCATGTTCGATGTAAAAGAAACGATTTTCCTCAGCTTTCGAAAGCTAAGAACAACTTGGACTAGGTAGTATCCGGTTTCCCCTATCAGGAGAATGCACAGACCAAAGTAGGTCAACTGTGCTGAAGGAACTCGGACTAATACTTGCATAAATGAACATGCTAATTTCATATTAGCAAAATGAGTGTCGAAGCTCATTTGCAAGGTACGATGGAAGGAAGAACAGTGTAATCTCTGGCATCATCTGCTTGGGAAAATGAAGAGTGATCTTCACTTAAACATCGCATGAGTTAATAAATGCGAACAAAGGTTCATTAAAAGAAAATCAATCTTTATTTACCAACTTCCAAATTACAACTGAAATACGAATAATTCTTAAGCTAATGCGAAGGACACCTTGCTGCGTGTATATTGCTGAATTGCATTTCTGGCGATGGTTCGGCGTTCGATGAAGCACGAGTCAGCAGCGGCGGCGAAACACAAGTCAGCAGCGGATGTTGACGTCCGGTGTTGACCCGATTCAAGGTTGCGCAAGGTATTCGTGTGGCGGTGCATTGTGAGGGTTTGTGCTGACTTAGGGTATTTGGTATTGCAGCAACCATGTGAGCGTTTTTAACTCATGCTACATTATGTCATTTTATCAATTTCTTAACCAAATGCTTTCAGAACATTACGTAGCTTTTTTAACACGAATTACAAAGTCTAACAGTCTTATGGAGACTTCAAACAGATATTTGAGTAGTTTTTCATGTCACGTAAAGTAAAAGACGATACATCTTCAAAAAGCAAACAAATTAATGAAATGAGATGAAAAAATAAAATTGTTTACAACCTCAGATATTGTCGCCCAATACCATTAAATTCAAACTAATTACTCCCGATAAGTGTTTTGGCAGCAAAGACAAAAAGATAAGGATGCCTAATACATTTGGTCAAGTCTGTATTCGTTTCCACTAGCGTTGTATCAGTGTAATAACTGAGCTTCAGAAAAGAACTCGCAAGTATGCATTCTATTGGGTGGTTCAGCACACTTCTCGAAACAGCGGGACAAGGAATACTATGACGAAAGCGAAGTCAATGTTGAAACAGCAACAATGATATGAGATGTGTTGGTTAGACCGTTTTAATTACCCATAACTTCAAGGTAGACTAGGTAAGTTTCTTTCAAGGTTGTCAAAATTGTTGTTCTGGTGGTTTCTAGTGGTTTACCTTTCAGGGTTCTACTGCAGGTTTAGACAACACCATTTGCGTGAAAATACCAATGTACTTACTCATGCGTACTTTTAAGAGACTTGTATGGCAGAGCTGAAATTATTGAAATATCGCTTGAGAGATGATGTAGACTCGTGGAAGCTGTTAGGAACTAACTAACATTTAAGCACAACTATGGTCTCTATAGTGGGCGCCGTGGCGTAGTGGGTAGGTGCTTCGACTCCTACGCTCTAAGTCTTAGGTTCGAATCTCGAAAAAAAAATCAAACATTTTTTTCACGGCTCCACCTCTTTCGAGTCACTGACAATGCTCAAAGAGTATAACTGTCTAGAAAAAGCTTCTCAATCTTGCCGTTCCGAGTTGGCATTAAACTGTAGGTCCCCTCCCCTCGTGGGAGAACAACAGCACGCACAACATGAGTCGTTGCTGAGAGGCTAGGCCCAGGTCCACTTCGGATTGTAGCGCCCCCGTTATTATTACTATTATAGTTTCTAAAGGAAGGCTTGCATCATTGATAGACCAGGTAAGTTCCTAGTGGTGGGCTGTATTAACCTAGCCGCACTTAGTCAACTTTGGCCCATTTTAATATCACGCGGATTGAACAATATCCTAATAACTAATTGAACCACTCCTAGCTTCCAGTTCAGCGATTGAGCGAACCTTCTTAGCTCGATCAAGCAGACATGCTCCTACATATCATCTGAACATAGCAATGGAGAGCTCGCCGGCTTGCCAATTTAGGTAAGTTGAATGAGAGTTGAATGAGAGAAAGTCCCCACCTAAGAGCTATCACTGGGCCGAAAGTGATTGAAGTGAGGGACTTTATTATTTCCGCCTGGAAGATGCTAGAACATTCAGGTCATCATGATCATCATCATCCTTTTCAGTGAACCGCATGTTTCACTATCGGGGTCGCGGGGGTAACTCACGCACGAGAGATCTCCAGGCCACTCGATCCTCTATAATGGGCTCTAACTCATCAGGAGCTATGCCCAGGCGCAACCAGGCGAGTTTTTGGACTTGGTCCAACCATCTCGTCCTGGATCTGCCAAGCGGTCGCCTACCTGATGGAATCGCATTCAAGGCACGCCTCGGAAGTCGTGATGAAGGAGACATTCGTGCCACGTGGCCAAACCATCAAAGTACAGTCCTTTCCGTTTGAAGAAGCATGTTGACTTCATGTAAAATTCGAACATTCAGATACCTTGATACTCGTAGATGCCTAAAAATCTGGTTACTGAGGACCCCTAAATACACTCCCAATCCCCCACCCTACTAAGTTTTTGCTTCATTTGTGGACAATTTAAGAAGTGGTCCAACGCCCCAATTTGCTCTCGATGAAAAACAGTTTTGAAAAACGAAAACCGAAATGAATCTGCAGGTGAGTGTGGCCTGTGTCTTGTTGTATAAAGTCTAGTTCTATGATCATTGTAGAGAGTCTAGCTTAAAAACTAGTCCACAAGTTCAGAGCTCATATTCGGACCGCCACTTGTTTGCTGTGCATGTCCACCGAAGGTAAGTGAAAGGCCATGATGGTAATTGATGGCGTGGTTATCAGTGCTCCGTCTTCGACCTTTGAACGCGATTAAGAAACTTGGCGGGGCTACAGTCCGAGATGGACTTGGGCCTAGCTTCTCAGCAACCACTCGTGTTGTGCTTGCCATTGTTCTCTTACGAATGGAAGGGACCGACAGTTTACAGCCGACTTCGAACGACGAGATTGAATAGCTTTTTCTAGACAGTTATAATCTTTGGGCATTGTCAGTGATTCGAAAGAGGTGGAGTCGTGAACATATCAAAGGTGTTTTTTCGGGAATTGAACCCAGACCTCGAGCGTAGGAGTCGACGTACTTACCCACTACGCCACGGCGCCTACGAGTTTGCAGCTTACATGAATTAAAATGTTTTGGATCTTCAAGATCTCTTTCCGATTTTTTAGCAATCTACGGTCAAAATCGGTTATAAAGACCTTCAAGGAACTGACGAATTTGGTCGTTGTAAGCAATATATCGTTGTTAACGATTTATTATGCTATTGGATTATAATGGAGCTCAGATGGGATCTAAGCCTTTTGGCGTTGTAACCGATGTCGTTATGAGCGATTTTCACTGTACTTCAACCATATTCAGATTTTAGCCATCCGGTGAACCGAGCGTACCTCCTGATTTGAGTTGAAGCTCCGAAAGCAAATATTATATGTAAGTGGTTTTTCACAAAAGTTCCCACATGACCGATATCAAGATGAAATTTAAAATTTGACACCTTATAGATCCAACCGACAGAGAGTAGCAAGAACGCGTAATTTTTTTTTTTAATTTCCGTTTCCATTCCTCCGCCGCATACATCCGTTGACTGACAACTCTGCAAAAAAAAAAAAAGGAAAACAGCGGCGAATGTGTCAACTTGGTTACAATTTAATTTTGCACACACGCTCGCACAGCCGTCAGGAAGCCTCCCCTAAAAAGGAAAACAAATCCTAACGCCAAAATGGCCCACAAGTCAGAGCTGAAACGCCGCGCATCTGACAGCGACAACAAAAAAGAGGACGAACTGAACAAAAAAAAAAAATAGATTTGATTCGCAAAAGGATACAAACGGCGAGAGTCCCTTTGGCTTGACGTGTGCGATGAAGTAATTCATATGTTGACTGCTCGCACACAAAACGAGGCGAAGGATGCTCTTTACTTTCTCGTTTTTGAGTCCTTCTTTTTAATTTCGTTGACATTACTTTGACTGCGATTTGATTACATGCACACACAAGGACCCGAAGGTATCTTGCTAACATCGCAGACTCCCTAGGTGTGGGGGTAGTCTCATTTTCGATCTCATGGCTGACTCTGTGTGTGTGTGTGAGAGATTCCTTGATTCCGATTCTATTTAATTTTAAAGTGAAATATCCTTTTCGGTGGGTGATATGTGACATGCGTTATCTTCGCACACTGATTGTGTGTTCTAGAGCACGCTCGCTGCGTTGTGTGTGTGTTACTTTCGTATTCGGAAGAGAAGGACAAAGTGCCGCGTTGCTGTTGGCAGGCCACCGATGAGGACAAGAAGAAAAAAAATTGTATGACAGATCTATCGCAATCATTGCGAAAAATTGAGCTGTCAAAAATTTTGACATTCGCATTATTCGTTTTTGAAATTCTTGAAAAAAAGCCGTTTCTGCTCCTACCACTCTTCTGGTCGTCTTACTTTGCGTTTTGTGAGAGGCGTCGGTGTTGGCATGTGACACCTTTACTCAGTCGTGTTTGGTTGACTCTAAGGAGACAAACAAGTACACTGAAGGACATCCAATCACAAAGGAAATGAGTAGAGCAGATGAGTGAACAAGGGAGCGGGAGGATGAAATACAAGACAGAAAGAAAAATCAATCTTTGTATCTAAACGAACGAGAAATGAGATTTCATTATGAAATTGGCGCCTTTTCGTCATTCTACTGCCGTTTGGTTCGTTCCTTTCGTTCTTTTGCAATCCGCTTTGTGGATGATGTGTCAATCATCTCAGAGAACACAGAAGGACGTGTCAGTCATGTTCGGGTGTTTGTTAATTATTTCAAATTAAGGAGATTTGTGGAATTAACTTTGACTGCATTAAAGAATGTTCTTTTTTTTTTGGACCAGATGATTTCTTTGAAGATTCAAGGTTCGAATCAGATCGCAGCCGGCACACTCCTACGTGTAAGACTGTAGAGAAAACCGTTTCAGAAATTGTTTAATAAATGAAACAAAGACATTTGAAGTGTCGGTCTGGCCAAGAGAACTTTAGATGTGAGAGTTTAAAATGAAGCTGTAGTTAGGTCATATGCATTCAACATTTTTAGCAGTGGTATGAGTTCTCATGATTCGCATGACATCCAGTTAATGAATGATGCGGAGGAGACAAAACACGCAGTGCGATGAAAGCAGTAGAATTTTGAAAACTCTGACGGTATTTGGTTACTGGTTACTCTCCAAAATTGTTTTTTATGGTAACAAGATGAAGATATTTTTGTATGCTAGTCGCAGCATATTCGGATTCCTTCCCCAAGACGCCGACCTCATAATCCCTCAAGTCGTCTTCGAGAAAAAATCAGACTGGAAGTCTGGCCATCGGACGTCCTCTTCAGCTTTTCACAAATGCCTATCATGGCAGACTCTACTTCCGAAGGCAGATCTTCCGTGCACGTCGTTGGCTATAACAATAAAGTCGTAATCAGGCTAGATGCAACTTATAGCAATAATCCTAGTTGGTTCGTTGCCGTGCTTCAAACTGTATAGTTCGAATAAAAACTTTAACAAAAAAAATCGTCTGCAGGCCTTTCGTCCGTTCTTCATTAATCCTTATCCAACTGACTTAACAAACGATATATAGACTAACAACTAACCTAATCAGGCAGGTGTTCGATTAGACAAACATAAGTTGCCTAGTTGTCGCATGTGATCCTCGTTCATTGATGTCGGTATTTGAATTTGAAGACTGATGACCGGATATCGTGCAGACGATGTGTCATCAGAAAGCTTGATGACCACATGTGCATCACACTGAAGTATCGAATATGATATATTTTACTAATTTTACTCATTTTACTCATACTATTGCCAAATGCACGCTTTGTCTAATCGATATGAATACGCCAGCGCTAAGAACACTCCTCATCACTGTGCAACTAGCGAAAATTCCAATAGGATGGGCCTCCTTCTTAACGAATTCCAAAGATGAGGAGGCGTAGGATTACTTACTTACCATTACTTACCTTCTCTGCATATTTAGTGGCCTCTTGAGTTGGAGTAATACTCACCTTGGTGCGTACTACTACAGCATCGGCCAACTTAGCCGTTTCATCATACACTCAGAATGGTTGACTAATTAGGCGATAATCCGATCCGCTTGAGCATCTTCATCCGTTTTCGAAAGCGTCCAGGTCTGTTCAAGGTCTTGTACAAAGTTAGCTCTGTCTTTCAAGAGAAGGGTGTATTACTCAATTGATTTTTGAGCACAAAGAAGTAGCGATTGATAAGAGAAAAGAACACCTTTGATATTTTCAAGGTTCCACCTCTTTCGAGTCACTGTGTTGTGTGTCCTTTCTGAATGGCAGCAAAGTATGCGTTTCTGTATTATAACTTTATTTTACGGAATCAAAATTAGACCTAAACTTATACCTAACAATATTCAATACCTAAACCCATACCTATCGTTCGTCGGTTCTTCTATCGCGCGTGGATGGCAGAATGTTGCGTCGACGAAACTGCTGCTGCGCGTGGAAGGCAAGTTGACCCCATATGCTGTTGCGCGTGGATGAAAACTGATGCGCCGGCGAAACTGCTACTGCGAGGGAATGGTAAGCTGATGTTTGTATGTTACCATAACATATACATTAATTTTTCGTTCGATTACCCCCAGACCCATTTAAGTAGCTTCCGTTGCATATTCAGCAAAAGCCTTATTGACGATTCGCTGAGTTCGATCAAGTCATTGCCATCCCCGCTTGTATGGACTCATGAAAGATCATGGCTGTAGTCTTGACCAGTGGTATACGATATTCTTAATTTTATTTTTCTTTTAAACATAAAAAAATTCAACATCATGTTTTAAAATTGGTTTGACATTAAAGATCTCGGTGAGTTCGTTTCCAACTTAATGGACCAAGGAGTGTTCTCCATAACACTAGACTGTAATTTATTCAGTGTCATACAGATTGTATAAGAATCTTTGTCTAGTTGTGACTTGAAAACACACTGCTGAAGACCTATCAAATTGTTGATAGCAGTTAGGCACAGAACGTAGGGATGGGGAGGAAGGGGATGCTTAGGACACTGTGTAGGCGATTTCAAAAAATGTGCTACTTGCTATAAGCCTAGTCCTAATTTACATAATTTACATATGCACACCCTGTGTATGATATTTCTCTCAATAAATAAGCCACCGTTAATTCGAGCCTAAGGTATTTGAACCCTGATCGCACGATTCTCCCGCTTACCTCAGTCTATTTAAGATCATGTAACACATATTGCGGCACTCAATAAAGCAGTATTATACGCAGAGTGAAGAGTTGTTTTTTTTTTTTTTGTTGGCCCTCCTACAACTGATTCTTCGATGTTCTTCTTTCTTTTAGATCTTACAAACGACACTGAGATTTCATCGATCGCACATGCTTTTTGCTGACCACATTACAGATGGGCCGTACATGTGCTCAACCAGATCGTATCCAACTGCTCCAAAGATTTCAAGAGACACTCCGTCCGCTTTATTTGATTCTCAATATTGCTATTTCCATATCGTCTAGATCGGGGGGAGGAATTCGTGCCCATCATCGTCTAGATTAAGTGAAATCAAGTGCTTTCCTAACAGCATTTATCACCGCGGTTGTAAGTGCTTTACAGCGAGCCTTATCAAAAGCAAACTAAATGATTAGTCGCTTAATCAGTTTGGTAGAAAAAGATTCCATGTGGTCTACTTTCAGTTTGGAAAAGTGGCAATTAAAGATGATGATGAACATTAATCAAGTTGACGTACATTGTTCGTGTATCAACCACTTAACAAAATCATGTCACCAGCAAATTGACCACAAAACTCTGGCTAAGCCTGAGCCAAATTGGTTGGTACAGCGTTCAAGAATACATTAAAAATATCTCAATAATGAAATAAATGATTCATTTCGATGAATCCCCCCACATTTAATAAGGAATTTCTAGTTGTTTCCAAAAAGTACAAGACAAACAACAGTCGAGCCCACTACTCATCAACCAGTAGGCTGAACATCTGTTAATACACATTCGGGAGAAACTCTCCTCTCCGATTATTACCCAACTGACAGGACCGCCACACCTCTGCCAAAAATAGCAAAACAACTCCCCGGTGGCCACTTCACATAAAAAAGAAACTCCGTCATCGGTACTGTCTGCCTAATTTCAATATCCCTCTGACTTCACAAAAAAATGCAAGAATAAAAATTATGTTGTTACACTTCCCGCCATTGTTCGCCGTAAGGTCATCACGGGCCTAATTAAGGTCATTCTGAAAAAAAGGACCAAAAAACTATTAAAAAATTCGCTCTAATTCGCATCTCCTCAAGGAATCGCAGTTTTTCTGATAAAACTCGGATTTTATTCAAATCGCTAGGGGGACTATGCGAAAGCAAGGAAAAGTTCCCACACCCAGCTGGACAATAGGAGCTACCGATCTCCGATCAGGACAATAGGGATGACCAACTGTTTGCTGCAGTCCCTCTGCATCTTAGGTAGACACCACGGCTGGGGTGACGCCATCCGACGACGGCGGACAACGCCTTGTGCGAAAATCCTA
Organism: Myathropa florea; assembly: GCA_930367185.1. NCBI lineage: Eukaryota > Metazoa > Arthropoda > Insecta > Diptera > Syrphidae > Myathropa > Myathropa florea. Next base: position 2,355,105 of record OV884004.1, on the reverse strand, counting down.
CCCCTAAATCCATTACCAAAACAAAGACGCTGAAGGAAATGCAAAAAAGAAAAGAAATCCTTCTTCCAAGACACACAAAGGAGATGTAAATATTTTTGATTATGCACGGTAAGAGGATTTTTGCATTCCCGTACCGTCATCATTGTCGCTGTCGTTTGTTGGTCGTCAGGGTGGAGGAGAATTTGAATACGATGAGGGTACGAATTCGAAAGGAGAGCAAGGATGCCTGCAGCGGGATTGCATGCACAAACTAATCGTGCGCGAGGATCAAAGGCACAATAAATAATCCAGACGACATTGAAGGATAAAATGCTCGATATTTTCTTGAGTTTGCATTGGAAAACTCAGGGAAAATGCGAAAAGGATACACGGGGAGATATTTTATATTCGTTGACAGTTTTTGTGATTTTCATTTCGGAATTCACGCCTAGTTAGTCCTTCACGCTTGCATGAGCAACGCGGTGCGCGCAAATTTAATAATCGAAATCAGGATAATTCTCCTTAGCCACAGTTTATAGTTGTTGACTTGATAGACTTGAATATCCTGCCAGCTGCTGCTGCACCGGGAAACGACTGAGAACCAGCAGCAGCGTGATCGCGCGAAATAGCGCCAAGCGTGTCCTGGTGTGTAAACAGAAATCAGGAAGCCATGAAACTCCGCGACTCACCTGTTCGTGTGGAGGTCCTTTCACAAAAGGGGTTGATTGTCAAAGGAAATCACAAAACTCGATGTGGTAATTACGAGAGTTGTTGTGGTTTTGATCGTCAGGCAGGAGGGTGACTGAGACTGGGGTGCGATATTGCAGATAAGATTTCATCCCCCGCATAGACTGGTGCTTGTGCATGGGAATTTCAAAGAAAAGTGGTTGGTTCCGTATTGAGTCTGACCAGCGATGCGAAACTGAATTGTTTCACACAGAGTTGCAGACACCCACAACAAACAGTAGAGTCCTTGCGACCGCCGTCCGTCGAGAGGGGTTGTTTTGATTGCTGCGGTTACACTTAATAAGTGCTCTTCGGGTGGAACAGTCCCCGAACGGTGTTGTAATTGCCCTTAGTTGGCTTGAAATGATTTTCGAATGGGACAATTGCGTACTGCTTGAGTGGGTGAAGGAAGCTGAAATGACAGGACATGCCAATTATTATTGTTTGTGTCCTGTTCGTGGAAAAAATTGAATGATTTATCAGTGGTCATTGTGATCGTGAGAAAGATGCATTTTAAGAACGTGAGATTATTTTACTGTAGCATTGTGACAGACACAAGTATAGTCTTGCAGCGAGGCAGAAACTCCAGGAATCTGAGATACCTTGAATGGCTACATACATCTTGTCTTGCAATGAAATCGGATATAGACGGACAGAGTTCAAAATGCGTGTTCTTTTCGGGTAACATTCCGCGCGTTTCGCCCATTTTAAGGTCGCCATAATCGTCCTAGCGAGAAGACTATTCGCAGTATGGCGCATAAGCTTACAGGTTCAGTAAACGATAAACCAACACCCGTACGTTGACGAAACGTAAGATCTGCCGAAAACATTGCCGCTGTCCCTGAAATTGTGCGGGAGAATCCGAGGCAGTCGATTTCGTGCGGCTCACAAGAACTCGGCCTTTTTGCAGACCACAACTTAACGAACATTGCGCCGTGACTTGGGCCAGCACCCGTACAAAATTCAGTTGACCCAGGAGCTGAAGGTCAACGACCATAGACAACAACGTGTTATCGCTGAATGCCTATCTGGGGCAGATAAAAACTAACCCTAATTTTTAGAAAAATTTCAAAAATTCAAAAAAATTTTCGAAAAATTATCTTTATTAATGGCCTCATTAATATCTGAATGACATATCTGAATGAATGGATACATCAACAAACAAAATTGTCGAATTTGGGACGATACCGATCCACATGCGATTCAAGAGCGTCCAATGCATCCCGAAAAAATCACTGTTTGGTGTGGTTGACGGCGTCAACGGTCCATATTTCTTTGAGAACGATGTTGGCCAGGCCATCACCGCCAACGGCGAGCGCTATAGGTCGATGATTACCAACTTCTTTTGCCTGAATTGGATGATATGGACACCAACGACATGTGGCTTCAACAGGACGGCGCTACGTGCCACGCAGCTCACGCCACATTGAAAATTCTGCACGAGCCATTCAGGGGCATGGTCATCTCACGCGGAGGTGATGTCAACTGACCAACCAGATCGTGCGATTTGGCCCCGTTATACTTTTTCTTGTGGGATTTTCTGTAGTCGCAGGTCTATACGAATATGCCACAAATCACAGCGACCCTTAAAGCCAACATAACCCAAGCCAGCGGTCAAATTCAGCTAGATTTATGCGCCAGAGTCATGGAAAGTTTGACATTTCGGATGCGCTCCATCCAGAGAAGCCGCGACGGACATTTGAACGACGTTACATTTCATACATAATGGCATCGATAGGTCTTTCAAACAAATAAAAGGTCTCGGTGATATATAACACACACTTTGTTTTATTTAAATTTAAAGATAGGAAGCGCTTAATGAATGGCCCCTTATAAAAAGAAAACCGAAAAACGATCGACTAGCATTTTTGAAAAATATGTTTCAGAATTTGGCTTATCGGAAGAAAAGGAAGTATATTCACAACAAATTGGCTTCAATTAGTACATTCGATTTAAGTCAATACGACCATTTCGGGTGCAAAAATCGATCTTCGAACTTTGAAGAAAGAGTCGATTTTTAGATTTCAGCGAAATATTAAAAATGATAAATAGTATCGATTTCTACACAAGGACTAGGCAATGAGTTCTTGGCAAAACACTTTTTAAAGACTTTAATGGGGTATCTATTAAAATATCTTCTAACCCTCAAGTGAAGTACATGTACTTGCGCTATAAGAATTCTAGCTAGGCGGGTAAAAAACTTTGGACTGGGTGTTAACCCAAGTAAGACCGAATTGGTTCTTTTCTCCAATAAAAGAGTCACTCCGCAATTTAGGCGGATGGATCCACACTGACGTTATCCGGCAGTGCTAGATACCTAGGTATCATTCTTGACAAAAAACTAAATTGGAAACTCAATGTCATTGAAAGGGTCAAAAAAGCAGCATGCGCTTTTTATAGTTGCGCCAAAATTGTGGGTAAAAAATGGAGACCAAACCCCAAGACCACCTATGGATGTACACCGCTATTGTCAGACCCATCCTTACGTATGGTAGCGTAGTCTGTTGGCAGGCAGCATTGAAAGCCATTAATCTTAAGACAAAAAAAAATACAGAGACTTGTGTGTATGAGAGTTACTGGAGCAATCAGCTCTACCCCAACAGCTGGAGTGGAAACAATCCTACTCATGCTACCGCTTGACCTTTATATGGCAATCGATCGAATCGAAACTGATGAACTTGCCAGAACAGGGTCAGTGACCAAGCAATTCATGGTATTAAACCGCCCCTCTCAGAGCTGAGAAAAAAGGTGGATACAAAGATCATTGAAATGGCAAACAGTAGATGGCGCGGTTTGTCTACATATGTGACTACTAAAGCATTATGACCCAGATACGATCGAACAAAAACCGACAAAATCCAAACGATGGTGGTTGGAGCTCTCACTGGCCATAATCATCTTAGAAACCACGCCATGAAAATGGGACTCTCCAACGACAACATTTGTAGAGGCTGCAGTGAAGAGGAGGAAGAGAGGACACTCCTCACTACCGCTGTCACTGCCCTAGATTAGATTAGATGAATGCTTTTTATTTCGTCCAAACTATTTACAAATTGACTTACAGATTAAAACTAAGATATTAGTGTCGGCTCAACAATAGGGGCCCGACGAATTTCAAATGTCATATAAATTGTCCTAACGTACAATATAAGTGGCTTGCTTAATCTAATACATGTTTTGAGTTATGTATAAAATACAATAAATTGTTTTATAAAGATTAAAAAAGTAAAATAGAATTTGTGCCGAGATTTAGCCTCGGTAGTGTCCAGTGTTGTCCTTCTTGTAGAACAGCGTTGCTTCGTTGAGGAAAAGGTCATCAAATCTGGGGTCAGTGATTGCCCTGACGTGAAGATATCGATGGCTGGGCTCTAGCGGATGTTCTTGCAGCTCTTGTATGTCCTGGGGGGATGGTCTACTACAACAGCAACAACAGCTTGGTGGCGAGTTGGATAATATAAAAACTATCACTGCCCTAGTCTTTGTCAGTTGCATCATAGAACACTGGGAGAATTCTTCTTCCAAGACTTACAGGAAATTTCAAATAAACCTCTAAGATCTCTTTGCAGGTTCATAAGGAAATCGGGATGGCTTCGGCACAACGAAGGACCCTGAGTGCGACAAGGGTTATAAGGGGACACTAATCCCCAATTGGGCATCACAATGGGTCCTCAAGGACCTAAGTGAGGCGTGGCTTACACCCGTCTACCCACTTACCTACCTACATACCTAACCCATCGAAGCCAATGATGGACTCGCGGAATACCAGTATGGCTTTAGAAAGGGCCGATCGACAATCGACGCGATCAAAGTTGTTACGGACAAAGCCCGGACAGCCATAGAAGGTAGACGATGGAGAGGAGGCAGTAAAAATTACTGCGCCGTAGTAACACTTGACGTGAAAAATGCGTTTAATTCGGCGAACTGGATACGTATTTTACAACGTCTCGAAAGATTAAATGTACCGAAGTACATATTAAGATTAATTAGGAGCTATTTTACTGATAGGTTGCTTCTCTATGATTCTGACGACGGAACGAAGTTGCATAAAATTACAGGGGGCGTGCCTCAAGGTTCAGTGCTAGGTCCTCTATTATGGAATGTGATGTATGACGACATTCTACGACTCCCGGTTCCAAGAGAAGTCTCTATCATAGGCTTCGCGGACGATATTGCTGTGGTTGTAGTAGCGAAACGACTAGAAGAAATCGAGTTATATTGCAACGAAGCAATAGCTTTGATAAAAAACTGGCTTTGCCACATGAGTTTAGACCTTGCGGATCATAAAACGGAATCCGTGCTAATCACGAGTAGAAAGGTACGGGAGACGATAACGATAAAAGTCGGAGAGCACAACATTATTTCCAGCCCCGTTATTAAATACCTGGGAGTGATGATTGATGCTCGCCTTAATTATAAGCATCATCTCGCGTACGCTTGTGAGAAATCGTCGAAAGCGATAAGCGCTCTTTCGAGACTCATGTCAAATGTCGGCGGACCGAGGCAAAGTAAACGGTTAATGCTGGCGAGAGTTGTAACATCCATACAGCTGTACGGGGCACAAATATGGTCTGACGTCGCGAATAAAAAGTCGCACATGAAAGACGCCAAATCTGTCTACAGATTATGTGCACTGAGAGTTTGCAGTGCATTTCGGACGGTATCCCACGACGCGATATTGGTACTATCCTCCATGGTACCCATCGATATTCTAGCTCTGGAAGCTAGAAGACTTTATGACCATCGCGTGCAAATCGGGCCCACTGTAAACCACGCGAAGAAAATAGAAAGAAGTCGCAGCATAGAAATGTGGCAACAACGATGGAACGTGTCCCAAAAAGGGAGATGGACGTACCGACTGATCCCAAGGATTGAAAATTGGGTAAATCGAAAACACGGCGAGATTAATTACTATCTTACACAGTTTTTGACTGGTCACGGTGGCTTCCGTGAATACCTATTCAAGCGGAACCGTGACTCAAGTCCTTTCTGTCCTCGATGCCTACACGCGTAAGAAAATGTGGAGCATGTTTTCTTTGAATGCCCCCGTTATGATAACGAAAGAGATATTTTACATGAAAAATTTGGTGAACAGCCGACACCATATAACATAGTCGAGTATATGTTAAAAAGCGAAGATTATTGGGCTGCAGTTAACGATGCAGCAGTACGAATAATGTGCGATCTTAGGAACGCAGAACGACAGCGGAACGCGAATTCGCTAAACACCTAGTGACGAAGCAAATAGCTCGAACCCGTCCCTCGTGAAGTAATACCTAACGGTAGTTCCACGAGGGAGCAAGTAAACGGGAAGATTGACTGGGGGTGGTTTTAGCCGGTAAGAATCCGGCACTACTAAAGGACGTCGGACCTTTGGTGCCTATGCAAGGTTTCCACCTCCTCTTGCACAAAAAAAAAAAAAAACATACCTAACCCTTTACTCGCAATCTAGCTCTAAAAGGAGCAAGCCCAGTGTATCTGAAACAGTTTTCAGTTAGTTGCGTGACTTTAGTGGCTTAAGAGACCTACACAAATGTCCTCTTGTCTGGAAGATGCCAATCATTCCAAGACTGAGTCTCTATTTCGACAAACAAATGTTGAAATACCAGCATCTGTTCAGTATTTTATTATTTATTTTGCTGCGTACTGAGAAAAAGTTGACGAAAAATACAACTCTCTGCTATCATTCTGATGATAGCCCATGACATGATTGGAATTCTCTTAAACGACCTCGAACTGTATTGTGTGACATATGAATGCCTAGTTCATATATTTGCTAACTTCCTACAACATATGCAGTAAACACCATATCGATCGAATAATCCGCAGAAACCCGGTAACCCCAAATCCAAAGATCCATAACCTCATAATTCCACTTTGACTTCACTTTGATACAACCTTATCATGTCAAAGTCGAGTGCCAACTTTATCAGCGCTTGTCCATTACTCTAAGAACCTTCTGCTCACTCCCACCACTGGAATGTTCCGCACTCACGTAAATTTCAATAGATAACTCCAATTAACGTCCTCAATCTGACACCTTTAGTGTCCATTCCACTGCATTACCGTCGCCAATGAACTGGCAAATGCTCTTTCTAGCGGCCACATGCAATTACCGTAGACCGGCGTGGACAAAAACACCCAAAGATTACGAAACAGGCTACGACATCAGTGCCACGTAAGATGCTCACATTTCTTTTCAATTAATGCGCGAGCACATAAAAGTGTCAACTGGCTCGCGTAAGCACCGCTTTAATAGCCAATCCCGGTGTGTGGCGGCCCTGACGCTGCTCCATTGCCAACAAACGCGTCAAAAACAAAACCAAACAAAGATGAGGACGCCATCTAATTGAAATTACTCACCCTAAAGCGAATTGATGTCGAAGATCGCCAAAGGACAAAAGTTCAGCACACCGCGGCAGTGGCGATTGTGGTAGTGGTGCTATTGCCGCTTTCGCTGAGGTGCCCAAGTAACCGCTGGGGTATTTTTAGAATTCGACTACCTACGGGACGGGAGCACGGCGACTCATTGCAAAACAAATACAATCGCTCGCCAGCAGCAGAGGCGCACACACTCAGGCGCGGGTGTGTGGGTTGTGGTTTCTAGATTAGGAGCTGAGGTTGCGACCTCTTTGTGATGCCCGCCTATGTCCCGCGCATCCGTCTGGCACCCGAATGATGGAGATAAGCGCCATTTAAATGCGCGCTCATATTATCGCATCACTTTATTGCCAGATAAAGCTGACGGATTTAGCTGGCTAATTTGTTGAAAACTTTTACTGCCTCTGCATGTGTGCGCAGGCTGCGGGCGATGATGGTTTTGACAGATGTGTCGGGGGGCGTCTGTCAATCAAATTGAAGATGCGCAGTGTGGAGCTTGGGCATGGCCTGGGACGTCGATTGAGTTGGCTGGAGAGGAGAAGTGTGGCGTTTGTCTGTTGGCCGGATTGAAGGGATGCGATTGTGCTGAAGCTATCTATGGGAATGATAAGAGATGCGGAGACTGGAGACCACCAGAAAGACGCGTGATTCCGGACGGATATCTAGGCAAATGAATGAACGCATTCAGGGACTGTCAGCCTGCACTACTGCATTGGTGACTCATGGACGTCTGATCTATAAATATGCAAGTGACAAATGCACTGTAATCTGAATCAGGTTGTTGTATCTTATCGAGTTGAAGGGATGATGCAAAGGGAGCAGAACGGGGACGACTCGAAGGCGCTTCCGTTTTCCGCTGACGAGGGTTGCAAAAGAGGAAGCGATCGCATACCAACAAGACTTGTAATTCTTTTCCTCGGCATGCGGGGCATAGCTTTGATCTTAGTCAGTTTTAGTTGTGATCTGTGATCTGTTCAAGGCGAGCATGCAGTTTCTGTGCCAAAGAAAAGCGGAAGCTGCCAAGACTGATTCGATCCTATCAACTTTTTTAGGAAATGCTGACGCTGCCAGTGGGGTGTGCATTGATGTACAGAATGAATTGTAGACACGACACATTTTCGAAAGAATGACGTCGGGATTGTAAGAAATTGCGAATCAACTTTTGATATGTTAAATCAATACGAACCTTCAGTAGGTAATATGAGATCAAAAGCAGGAGTCGATCTGATTAAAGAAGACATTCATTTGAAGAAATGTGTTTCTGAAATGCTTTTAGACAGTTTCAAAAATAAAGGATTTGATGAATTGACCAGACATGGGACCGGCTAACCACTGGACTAAATCTTTGGGCTGTGCGACCGTCTACGAGTATGTCGAGAAATATTTGGTCAAATAGAAGAAGTTCTCAATGCTTAATAAGAGGCTCATCAGTAGAACCTTATAAAACTAGGCAGCATTCTTTGGTTGCTTCGGTGGGTTTAAAAAGATTCTGATTTCCACATACGTTGCTCCTATACTCGGGCTCAAGAAATGAAATGACGAATACCCTCCTTAAGTTCGGAAAGATTATTATCTTTATCTCAAAATGCAAAAACGTCTTCGACTATCCGAATATTGTGACACAACAATTAAACCAGAAAAGGATCGCTGAAAAAGATACTTTGCTTCCCACAGATACACATTTCTGAGAGAAGCAGAAACAAATAAACACCAAACATCAGATTCAGTCTATTCACCCCCACAAGATAAGATCACATCCGTTCTTGATTTCACGTAGCCCCCGAATATTCATCTTCACCGAAATCCTGAGAGATCCTTGAGCGAAATGACTGGGTTACATGATGTGAGACAATGCAACCGAGGGTGGTATCTAAACAAGATAAGGATACACAAAAGAGCTCTCTCTCAGAGACGGTGATGTATCTTTTTGATCTTTTGTGTCGCATCGCTGTTGGAGTCTTTGTTTGGGATTCTCATTTAACGGTGCTTCGATATTCATTTGTGTCAGAACATAGACGTTTCCTTTCTTGTGGTTCTCGATCATCTTTTCATGTCACTGAGCAGCGGTTATTTAGTGATGCTGTTGCTGGACCTCTGTGGTTTGCGGCATTTGTGATTTCAGCGAGTGGGGGGATGCTTTTGTTTGATGTAGTGTTTGAGAATGTCGTTTAAAGGATGTTATATTGGCTGGGAATTTGGATTTTGACTGACAAAGTAAAGATGCAAACATCTGCAGAAGAGCTTCGTTAAGTGGACATCCAGAGTAGATGCGGACTTGGGATAACATCGAACATTTCTGCAACAATTTATGAATTTAAACATAGAAATAGAGAAAATCGTTCGCTAGACCGTAGTCGAAAGATTTTTTTTCTAACGCATAAACTGCATACAGTTTATTACTGAGGAAAATTCAGAAATTTTTTAGAGAAACTCTTCAGCTGAGATATGATCGCAGGAAAGAATGTCTGATGAATAAAGTACTGTTTTGTCGGATTGAGGAGAGGGGTCGCCCGTATTACAACATTTTTAATGAAATGTCGAAAAAATAATAGTATTGCTTGGTCGACAGTGAAGTACTTTATGGATGTGGTAATTACAATTGTGTCCACAACCCAAGACAAATTTGTCCGTTTTTGCAAATCAGGCTATACTTACGGACTGATCTTAAGGAAAGTCACAATATCGCAAGCCGGTTACATTATACGTTACAACGGAGAATATTTGTTGGGCTTTCATTGTTCCACTATGAAGTCAACTGGAATTGTTTGATTGTACACATAAAAAGCACAGGTACAAGATTTCTGGCGCCGTGGCGTAGTGGGAAGTTGCGTCGACTCCTACGCTCGAGGTCGTCGGTTCAAATCTCGAAAAAAAAAACATCAAACATCATCACGGCTCCACCTCTTTCGAGTCACTGACAATGCTCAAAGAGCGTAACGGTATAGGAAATGCTTCTCAATCTGGCCGTTCGGAGTCGGCATTAAACTGTAGGTCCCCCCGCTCGTGACTAAACAATAGCACGCACAACACGAGTGGTTGCTGAGAAGCTAAGCCCAGGTCCACCTCGGACTGTAGCGCCAAGATTATTATTATTATTACAAGATTTCTCAGTCAACCTTAAATTGTACTGATACTGGCTCTTAGGTTCGGCCAAATAATATAATTTGTCCGCAGTTAAACGGAATTCAAATTAAAAAATGAATATTTTTTAATAACAAAATTCGTAATGAGTTTAGCAAAGTATTGAACAGAAGAAAAGAGAGAATCGGTCGGTACCATCAAACGGGACAGAACGAAAATATCAGAAGTTGCGAAGACATAGGATGCCCTGGAAATGTTGTTCAAAAAAATCAATGAATTGAGAGGAAACAATAAAAAATGTCGCCGAAAACCATAAAATTCAATCTAATTAGTTCCGATAAGTGATTTTGCAGCAAAGACAAAAAGATAAGGGTGCCTAATACATTTAGCCAAGGCTGTATGTCCGCTGCTACTGTCATTTAAATTTACATTCAAATATTTCGGAAATAAATTTTAAATTTTTTTTTTTAATTTTTTAATTTAATTTAATAATTAAGGCTTACAGCCTTGACTTCTCCTTAATTCCAATGAAGCTGGTGTTAAGGGTACGATTTCAGATTTGAACTTGGCTGTAGTTCTTACTCTCATTTCTGATCATAAAGTAAATTAATGCCAAAGAAATGAGATTAAATATAGAACATTACGCTCTTATCCACTACGTCACGGGGGACATTCCCACCTTAATATGCTTAAGGCTTTTCTGATTTTCTTGTTCTTGATGAACAAGTACAATTTTCCATTTGCGCAAAAATACAAGTTGTTCTATAGTTGGTATGAACAATTTTATAGAAAAAGTAAGTGTGATTATTTGCTTGTATTTTACTGACAGTTTATGAATTTTGAATATATTTCTCTAAAGATTTAATAACTTTAATTTATCACAAAATGAATGTATATTTTTTTCTTATTAGTCGAAGTAGTCACCAAACGCATGACTGCTTTTCAGAAATGAACACAATTTCTGACCAGTATTATCACAGCACTTAGCATGCAAACTCCCCACTATTCCATTATTCACACCTGCTTACTGCACAACAATACCACCGATCACCCCGTGTGGGAACAAAGGCCGCCACACAATTAAACTCTGGCGTCATGATTAGCGTTCCAGAGCCACCTATGCCAAACTGCACCTGTCATTTCATTATTCATGCCTTGACATATCGTCCATCGCCATCAATAATTAATTGCGCTCGATTAACACAAAAAGTCACTTTATCCAGTTGACGACCATAGAATCCTGTCTATTGGCAGTTGATCTGATAACCGGGCTACGTGTCGTCTAACCCTCATTCGGCCCGTTAGTTTTCCTGCACTCAGCACTCACTGCCCGGGGCTCCATGATGTGTAGCCAATTATGGCATTTGACATTTTCGTGTTGAAAAGTTTTCGGCACGAATGTCCAATCCGTTTTCTGATTTCACTGAAGGAGCAACTGGGCCAGCAAAAAGGACTTGCTTTAGATGGGACGCAGTGGGAGGTGGCTTGCAATGGCTCGGTGCGCTATCGGAGAAATGTCATCCCTTGCTATCGCGTGACATCGAACAAAAGCTTCACAATCAATGGATGACTCTCGTGTGTGTGCATGACTGTGGTATGGCGCCAATTAGAAGGACATTGCATGGAACGGGCACACAATAGCGGTGAGTGACTGTTAATTTATTGGATCAGGATATCCATTTATCATGGTGTACACCATGGTGGCAATGGAAAAATGCAATTAGCACTCACTTAAGCATTTCGCTTGTGGGGTGCAATGTGGAAAATTAATTTGCGCGATGGAATTTGTAATCGCTGATGACAGGGACCAATTGGAGACGGACGGGGTTCTGTAGAGTGGTGGAAATCAGTTTTAAAGCCTTAATATTTCAACTATAGGGACATAGGAATACATCTTTCTTTTTCTGGTTTTCCTTGGGTGCACTAAATTTAGGCAGAGGTAATATAATGAATGTCAGTTTTTAGTTGAAGTATCGAAAGCCTATATAAGGATTTGTGCTGGCAGCGCTATACAGCCCTAATGGTATGACTTCGGGTAGCGCTTTAAATTATGGTACCCGAGTACAAATTCATATTCATATCTTTAGGGACAACCTTAATATAGTTCACTCCATTTTCACCTCATATGCATCGTATGACCGATTAAGCACACAAGTTTCCGCTGTGATGTACAATAGTGCTCAGCATTTTTTCGTTTTGGACTATTCCTTGGGCTCAAAATATTTCATCTTCAGTCGCCGCGAAATGTGCTCGCATTTACAAATTTGTGTATATGGTCCGGAAGGCAAAAACCTGTCGGCTTAAATAGCTAGTAAAAATCAGGCGCATGGAGACATATGATCGACTAGAAGAAATTCGGCAGAGTAAGACTAAGAAATATTCGAGTCTCCTGGTTCGAGAAAGAGACGAAGATCAAACCTCCGGACATGGTCAAGAGCATTATTCCAGGCTCAGACCTTCCATGGATTGCTGGCCTGAGAAATAATTCAATCAAAGAAACACCTCAGCAATTTACCTTTTGTCTTTTGGGTCTCCTATTCCCAAATATTGTCAGAGTTGAACCATAGTAAAACGTGTTTAAGTTTGACTGTTCTTTGGCATAAAGTTGTGTCTTATAAGGAATACATCACCGACGAATGGGAATATTCCGCTCTTCTTTTTGAGTTTCATAAACTCCGTCAGGCTTAACCCTTTCTACTAGAAATAATGAGAAAATATAGCTTTTGCATTAAAATCTTTTAAAATTATATAAAAAGATTATTATTTTATTTCATTATCATTCTAATTACACTTTCCAAAACCTATACTATTTTTTATACCGCCAAGGCTTAGCGACTTTTTGGACTTATCATCAACACTTAACTACTAACTAACTCAATCAATTTTCTATTTTTAATATTTTTAATAATTTTTGAAGTTTTCACACTTCACTTGCTCCGCCGTTTTTTCAGGTTTTAGTTTACAAGCTTCACAGATTGTTTATTTTTCACCAGAATTCAAATAACGTGTTGTCATTGGCTTGCCAAACGGTACATTTAAGGATCGACAATGATAATTGTCCCTTACGCCGTCGGGTATTTGAAATATTTGGCTGAAATGTTCAAATTACGAATTAGTATCGTAAGATAGGAAAGGATTAACTCAAGTTTTTTTTCACTTTTTAAGGCCTCATGCTATTTAATTGATCAAGCCGCGTAAGTTAATTAATTAATCTAAATTACTCGCAAGACGTAAAAAGGATTTTTTTCAGTCAGATCAGTGTATGTTGTGAAAAAGGTTAGTTTTATTTTTTAAATTGCGAGTTCATTATACTTATACTTAAACTTTTCCTAGCGAGATACACAGTGCACTGTTAAAAATAATAATAATAATAATGGCGGCGCTACAGTCCGAGGTGGACCTGGGCCTAGCTTCTCAGGCAACCACTCGTGTTGTGCGTGCTATTATTCATTCACGAGTGGAGGGAACCTACAGTTTAATGCCGACTGCGAACGGCGATTTTGAGAAGCTTTTTCTAGACATTTATACTCTTTGAGCATTGTCAGTGACTCGAAAGAGGTGGAGCTGTGAAAAAATGTTAGGTGGTTTTTCTGGAATCGAACCGAGAACATCGAGCGTAGGAGTCAGCGCACTCACCCACTACGCCACTTGCACTGTTACAGAATTCATAATTTCTTAAGCAGAATCGATGAAGTGAACTTCCTTAGAAATATTTGTTAGAAGAATCTAGCGTAGAGTGGTAATTGGTTTATATTTTTCGTTGATGAAAATGATTTTGTCATGTTGAAAGATTATTTTTGGGCGTAATTAGACGTGCTTGACTTCAGTGGCATGTGGTTCAGGCAATTGATCTATTGAAAGGTAAGTTCGAAAAAGTTAAATACTAGAATTTTAAAAATCTGAATACACAGTTTTGCAGGTGTGGACAGATTTTGATCTACAGTCAGGATCAAAAGTGAGTGAGCTGTCATTAGTAGAAAGTTTATCCTTTAAATTAACATTGACCAGAATGATGTTCCCCAGACATTGATACCTCAAATAAATGCTCTGAAGTCGTACTTTAAAACAGGCTGAATATTTATCATAACGGTAAGTATAAAACGATAAATTTAATTCAAATGAAAAAAGGGCTGAAAACAAACGTGTACACTTACCTTTTAAAGGAATTACTTTTTTGAATAGGGCAAAGTTGTTGACCGCACCTAACTTGGCGGGATGCCAGCAACGATGCTTGTTATTGCGCAGGTCAAGTTGACATACAGCCTCTTTGCGGTGCCCCCTGGATAGCCTTCACAACAATCGTTTTGAGGTGAAGCATTGTATGCAGCGAACACCCTAGGCAAGAGGATGAATATCCAACCTGACCAGACTGGCGGTCGTGCGGAGGGTTAACAACCTGCCCACGGAAAAAAAAAATTTGTTGTGTAAGGGAATCCTGCCTAGTGTGAACTCTATGAGCTGTTCCAGGAGGTGGATGTAGTCCGAAAGGCAAAAATCCGCCGACTGTACTGGCTTGGTCACATCAAACGCGTGGACAATAACAGTCCAGCTAAGAGGGTCTTCGAATCCGAGCCGAAGACCGAACCTCCGATACAAAGATCAAGTCATCGCGGACGTAAGACTTCGTCTTGATGACTGGAAGCAGCGTGCCCAGGACCGTCAACGATGGAAGGCAGCGATATCTCAGTCTCGGACTCTCCATGGGTCGTAGGCCTGTTAAGTAAGTAAGTAAGTACTTTATTGAATACAAATTTTTGACTTTGAATGTTTTTAGGAGTGTATCGAGTTTTTTTTATTAAAAGTTCCTATAAATGTTTAATGAAAACGGGCAGTTATGTCCTACAATCATTGACACAACCGTATGCACTTCTTCTTCTTCTTCTTCTTAGGGCGATACAGTCGGAGGTGGACCTGGGCCTCACTCAGCCAGCCCGGTCTTTCGCCAGCTGTCTCCAGTTTCGCACACCAAGCCGGCCGAGGTCCCCCTCGACTTGTGTGCGCCACCTTGTACGTGGACGTCCTCTGTTGCGTTGTTCCACAGGCTCAGAGTCGAAGACCATATGCACACTAACTTTTAATTGACTGTTTTAGTTATTTTCTCTTCTAAATTTTATTATTTTTTTTTTGTTTACGCGTATGTTAAAAAAATACAGTTTATTGTAAAGTATGACTTTGGAGCTCTAATTTGATGTATCCATATCCGTCCTAGCTCATTCTGCTGAATTTTAATTTAGTGAATAAAATTTGCGCAGAATATTAACTGTTCGCCTACTTTTGACTCTGACTGTATGCAAACGTCCGCATTTTTTTTCTCTTAAAAAACTTGAATCTATAGCTTACTTACAAGCATCTACATTTTAAGATATTGCTGGGACTTGAAATGTTTTCGAGTACCCAGTTTCTCCAAGAGTTGTGCCCTTTTCCAAGTCTGAATTACCAACAGGAAGTAGTCTCCTTACAGTACCTGAAGTTCTTGATACAGATTTTATTAACTTTTCCTTCACAACATCTATATTTTCTTTCCGACGAAGTTCTCAACTGAATAATGTTATCATTTCCCAGGTCAAAATCAATGAACTTCTCCACTCACTGAAGATGCTTTCCATTTCAATACTACTGACCAAGTCCACTTCGAATGAAGATCACTCGGATGAAGTATACGTCTCAACAAAAGTGAGTTTTCGGACCATAGAAATCGACAACAATAATGAAAACATCATGTACACCCGCCTATATACCAGTGGAACATAATAAATGATGGCAATTGTCTGGCCAGTCTTCCTCCGTCCGATTGATTGATTGATACCTCAATGAATCCGAAGATCAGATTTTTCAACTTTGACGCGATCGTCGAGATCCTGTGGCGATGTTAATTTGAATAAATACAACAAAAAACCATCGCGGAGCAGAGATTGAAAGGAATAGTAATTGAATCGGAAAAAAATAAAGTGAACAATACCTCCACTGAGTCGATCAAGACCAACTGAGGACGTCCATTGTTAAGAGATATCTTAATACTTTTTTATGCCTTTTCTAGAGTTGGAACTTTGTATTCAGTTGCAATATCGGGATGAGTCGAGGTGTATCGTTAATCAAGACGCACAGGGCAAGCATTGGTTGACTGGTCAACGTACACAATGCCACCAACGTGAAGAACATTAAATGACGGGCGCAGATGTGATTTGTCAGATGTTATGACGTCGCCTGGATGTGCGGAGAATAACTAAGAATCTTACACCTGATGATAATTGATCTTTGTAGGAGTTGCAGCGGTTAGGAAGTCCATCATTAAATGTCCGCAATGGAATCACGAGAATGTTTCGCACTAAACTTGCTGCGTAGCTTGGCCATAATTTCCATCCGGAGTGAAGATTACCAGCCATTTTGTAATCCAACCATTCCCAGGCGAGTACATATCGGTTTCGGAATTGATATGCTCCACCTCGCAAGGAAAGCATTTTCCTGGTCTCCATTTCTTTTAAATTCTCGCATTAACACATGCGTTTCCCCTCATTTACGCAAGCCATTCCAATTCCTTCTCAAGACGCAGTAACGACATGCAAAACGATGACACCTTATGCTAATGCAGGTAAACAGCTCAATTTCGACAGCCACAGTGACGGAGGCCACCGCCACCGACGCCACCATCACTGCCATCAACCTCACAACGCGCATAACACAAACAGTGACCCTGCAGTCACCTCTCCGGAAGCCGTAAACAGTTCCCGAGGAGTTATCCGTACCTTCACATGGGTGAAACGCATTCGATACGTCCCGCGTATTTTAATATTCTTGTCCGCTTTCCTTAAGACATGCTACAACACCACCTACCACCACACCTGGTCACTTAGCATAACACTCAGCCACTCGTCCATTTAGCATAATGAGCTTCGAGTCTTTCTTTCACCCTCCGAAGCTAAACAGCACGCTGGGGGGAGAGTGAGGCGACGTGCTTCACCTACTCATGCTGACCGAACTAATCGATCGAATTTCACAACGAGGCGCTAATGAAGGCTTAATCAAGTTATTTTGATTCGACACTAGATACCGCGATAATCGTTCCGCTCCGGTGTACGATTCCGTACAAACAATAGTACGCGCTACGTACTCCCATTTGGAGCTGGGCCGGGTCATTAATCACTCGACTTTTAGCCGTTTCTCGACGGAGAGGAATTCAAAATCCAGCCGCCAGTTAACCGCAGTCAAATGGGTGCCCTCTTATCCATTGTTGGCCGTTGTTTATGATGTAGGCTGTCTCACGGATGGTCGAGCTGATGCGATGGACGGACAACTTCATTAGATGGCCGCGTCTGAATGCGTGCGCTGCGCGTTTGTATGCGAGCGCTTGATGGGCATTCATCATCATCGGGAGTGATGAATTCGATTTCGCGTTTTGATGTAGAAATGGTCTATGGGCGCGGAGCAGCCATCAAACGGCGATTGAGTGTAACCTGCTGTGACTAATGGATGACAGTGGGCGCAGAAAGGGGCAAGTGGCGTTCCCCTTCCAAAAGCGTGCGCTGTGGTTCAATGTAAACCGATCCTAATTAACCCATTTCTCTGGTTACCGGGTCTGGCGTGTGCTCTCTCTCTAGCTGTGAGCGTTAACCGCAGAATGATCGCAACAATGTCTTGCGCCGTGCCGGGGTCTTGGTATTTGAAAACGTTAATTTGCTGCGCATTTTGGTTAATTTCGTGACGCCCACAAGACATGTATCACCCCACTGGTTGTGCTGAGTACTGACTGCTGATGGAATCTGTGGGGATTCCTAGACTTTAAGTGGCATTTGAAGTTGCTTCTAACCAATCACTGATTGAGACTGAATTTTTTTTGAAATTTTTAAGGAAATTCCATATCTGCCCCACACAAATTTGTAATATCTTGTCAGTTCTGAGGTAGAAAGTACTAAGAGAGTTGGGCTGATCTTAGGTCACATCATTTATCGAATTTTTGGTCCCGCCCACGAGGAAGTCCAGGCCATCTCGGACTCGGACTCGGAAATATCGGTTCTATTGAAAACAGGAGGACACTCTGCCGCAGCAGAAGGAATCTTACGAACGGTGGAGTTTGACATCGTGACAGTAATACTCTCTGTGCATTCTGAGAGAATTGAGAGAGATGGTGTTGTGAAAATGAAAGTTGGGGCGCTGATCGGGACTTAATCTACGGACCTTCGGTGTAAAGATCGACACTTTTATTCACTGCGTCTACCCTCCAAGGATCGCCCTGACAAAGTAAATTGAAGTAAGTTTGCCGGAGCATCATCGCATTGAAGATTTATGTTTTGATGAAAAATTGCTGTGAATCTGATGGCGAATGTCTGAACTGTTAAACGTGGTTCTGTGCTGGGTGCCAGTCCGTAGAGGCAATCCAGGAAATTGTAAACCGGAGGTACTTGCCAGACATGGAAATACACAGCTCTTACCAGGGGAATTCTGTAGGTGTGTTATTAGCTGCTTGTAAAGTCTGCAACTCAAAGAACTACATCAACTCAAAGAACTAATATCAGATATGTGGAGACACAACGTGCCAGACCTCTAGACTAATCTGACCTAGAGTAGATCCCAAACGTTCCATAATAAGTAACCTCTCAAGAGGTTGCAAATTGGTACAATGGTTGGTTTCATAACGTGGCACTGCCTTAGAAAACCCCAAAGAAATTGGAATGCTTTCCAGTGGGTTTTGCACAAGCTGTTTAAAACGAGGAAGAGAAGGAGAGTGTCTGCCCGGCATAGGAGCTTGATTGCTTTGATGGCGATGACGTTAGAGAGACACATGGCTGTCAAAGAATGTATGTGTAGTCATTCATTCCTAAGACTTGACTACACGAGGGATCTATGCTGATTTAAGCGTATCCCCTTGTGGTGGAGCAGCCACCTTTCCATTTCTTTTTCTCACAAAAATGGCACCTTAAAAGCCAACCGAGAAGTCTGCTAAAGCGGGAAGAAGCCATCGGCAACCGCAGCAAGTGGAGCATCCACTTCAGGTTTCGCCAAGGCAGCAGCTCCCAAGCCCGCTGCAGCGAAACCAGCCGCCCCTAAGAAGGCCGCCGAAAACAAATAAGCACCAGCAGTCGTTGCAGCAACCAAGAAGGTTCCCGCCAAGAAACCAACAACTGCTGCCAAGAAGCCAGCTTCCGCCGCTAAGAAGGCAGCTGCGAAAGCTAAGGATGCCAAGACCAAGAAGGTTGCCGGAAGACCACAGTTGATGGTGGCCAAATTGGCTGCCAAGGCTAGGGCAAAGGCTTTGAAGTCAAAGAAGCAAAAGCCAGGTCTGAAGGTTCAGAAGGGTACAACCAAGGCTAAGGCTGTTGCCATGCTGAAGGCCAAGAAGGTTCAAACCAAGGTGATTAAGGAAGCTTTTGGAACCCGCACCAGCGTGCATTTCCGCAGGCCCAAGACTCTGCAATTGCCGAGCAATCCAAAATACCCAACGAAGTCGGTGAACACCAGGAATCGCATGGATGCCTACAACATCATCAAGTATCAACTGACAACTGAAGCCGCCATGAAGAAAATCGAGGACAACAACACACTGGTGTTCTTGACCTACCTGAGGGCGAACAAGAATCACATTCAGGCTGCTGTCCGAAGAAGGCCTACGTGCGGTTGGCAAGGGACTACGATGCACTTGACATCTATATGAGATGATGACATCTATAATATATGATGCACTTGACATTTATATGAGTTTTTATCTCCAGAACTGTAGCAATTTTTTATATATAGAGATATCGATAACTTGTCCACTGCCGCCTGAGTGAGCCTGAGCAGCCAGAACTTAACCTAACAGAACATGTCAGCAGTCTTGGTACCCTACACGATTGTTTTGTTGACCGAACTGAATAAAAGTAACAAATAACGAATGGAAAGCTATGGAATGGAGCTATAAACGTAAACGAAGTCGAAAATGATGCTTCCTGACAATGCCTGGAGGAAGAAGAAACTACGGCACACAAACTGTGCCAATGGCGGTACATGGGTCATTACTGGGTGGAAACTCAACCGGGAACCTGATCTCGATTAAACAGATGCTGGCCCTAACACGAGGAATCGAGGTCGGAGAAGAACTGTCTTCTTGACTAAGAGAAGCCCAAAGAGCCTTCCTGACTAAGAGAAATCGCGGAAGAGGGACAAAAAGGGACCCAATACAGTGGTTTGATTCGACATCCTTTGAAACGTACATGTAAGAATTTTTGAATATAGTCCCTGAAAAGTCTGCGAAATTCACCGAACGCGGCCATTGCTGGTGTTCGCATATGCTAACGTCTGTGATAAAGACAGAAGGATTACGTAAAGCAGGCCCCGTGAGTGAAGCACTAGTTTTTCACCGTCTTGACATCAGCAGCATTAAAAGTCTTCCTCAATATTATAAAAGTATTTAAAGCACTTTCTTACCGTACTGAGTTCTTTGTACTGGATTGTATACCTTTGTGTACTCTTGATGGGAAATCAAAGATCAATGCCACCAAATCAATTTCAGTAAAACTGAAAAGTGAACGCTCCACCAACCAACCAATGAAAACTAGAAAGAGTTAAAAAGGTGAAAACAATATCTCATCGGTTACCTGTGTGTGCAATTCATTTCGGAATCCACCTTAGAAACAGCAACAAACACACAAACGCAACCATTTCGAGTCAATCACATCCAGGGACTCCTGCCACCATTAGTTAACTTCGGTTTTGATTGATTTCAATTAATCTCTCAGACGAGAGCGTAATTAATCACCGAACACTTTAATATGGTTAACATGCTGCCCTTCACAACACGGCCGGCTGCATGTTTGTGAGTGTGGTTTCATTCCTACGGCCGACCCCATCCGGCCAACAGGTCGATTTGTAAAGCTCCACACACACGTCTTCGGGCATATATCACTCAGTGGTTGTTAGAATTCCAATTTATTGAGTTATGTGATTGAGTGTGGCGGTCTGCGGCCATTGCGATGATTGATTCTGTGTGTATCTTTGCTTCGGCTCTTTTCGTTTTTTCCTTGCAACGCAAGGATCTGTCCTGTGCCATCCGAAAGTGGTGAGTCCTGTGAAGAGTAACTGTGGCACATGATTCGCATGTGCAGACACTGAATCCCCCTTCAAATCCCTGAGGGTAAGTTCAGTCAATGCTTATTTGGTGTGCCACCTCCCACCGGTGTTGCGGCTGGTGATACCGAATTCTGAGGTGAACAAGCGAAAGGGGTTAGTTTGGGTTTCGGTGTCGAATTTGGCTGCTATACGGCTGCCAACAACCACCACCCGTCGGACGTACTCATACATATTTGGGTCTTCCATCATTTATTCGGTTGGTCGTTTGGCTCTGTCAATGGGTGTGGGTTATTGCCGAAATGGTGGCTTCGCCGTGAGTGCGGTAATTATTACTTGGCAGTGGGGTACTCGAACTGCTTCCGACATGAGTAATTTGTAAGTGCTGTCGCCGTGGTGACGGTGCGGTATCCGTTGCAAGGCCCCCAGGGTATGATCTATAATTTCGATAGCATATCCATTTTGCCCGTCGGGGTTATAAGTTAGCATGTGAGTTCTAATTAATTGAAAAGGCAGAACATCGTGGGTAGGTAGATGAATGAGGTGTAAAGTTTTTATAATTACTTCGACTCCTTTGCGTCACAGATGAGACTGCGATTGAATGGAATAGGGTGTAGCATTTCTTAGGACTATCAGGATCTTTTTATCTATCCTATTTTATTAGGAACAAAATCTGTTTTATGACAGTTCAGTTCATTCAGATAAAAAGATCTTATCATAGTCAATCGTGATGACAACTAGGTAGATAGATAAGGTAGATAAGGTGGCTTCCCTCACAAGTGAAAGACTTAGAAAGGATAAATTGTGAAGCCTATTGAGCCGGCTTATAACCGCTTCTCTTGAAACCATCTTGTTTTCTGGATGTACATCCAGATTTTCTTGACATCTATTTATGATATGTCCGTTAAATTATTTGTATAGAAAGCTCCTGGGGCTTATTTCCTTCTGGAGGCAATTGCAGGACAGCTGCAGAGAAGGTGCGAGGGTGTTTCCTCTTCATCCATACATCTGCTGCCGTAGTCGTTGTACGGCAGTCCTAGTCTTGCAACGTGTCTTCCCATTGCTCAATGTCCTGTGAGGACTCCTACTAGGTTGCCTAAACTTTTTCTGCACAAGCTGATGGTGGCTCTGGTTTACTGAAGGTCCATTTTTTGCCACGTTTGTCTCGCATGTAATCAGGTACTAGCATCTCTCACAACCCCTGCTGATTGACAGCTCTGACACCTTGACAATGGTGGGGTTGATGATTATTGTCCCCATCCTGGCTAGCTCGTCTGCTTCACACTTTCCTGGAATATCTCTGTGTCCAGGAACCCATCACACCATAAGGCTGCATTATTT
The DNA here is from genome assembly GCA_930367185.1 of Myathropa florea. Lineage (NCBI taxonomy): Eukaryota > Metazoa > Arthropoda > Insecta > Diptera > Syrphidae > Myathropa > Myathropa florea. The sequence goes on along the minus strand of OV884004.1, from coordinate 2,332,563 downwards.
TAATATCTCGTTAAGGGACATACGGCAGATTCTTACTAATCTAGATCTTAAAATTTGTGATTCGAGTTCTTTAATTGCTGTTTGACTATCGCTGTAAATGATGATGCTTTCACCCGATATTCATCTCATCGATAACCATTTAGCGGCTTCATAAATAACTGTAACTTCCGCCTGGAAATCACTACAATGATCCGGTAGTCTAAAAGATTGCTGATTTGGAGATGTTTCAAGTAAATAGCCGCGCCTACTCCAGTTCAAGTCTCATATCCGTCGGTGTAGACTTCCTTAACTTTATTACTGCTTACTCGTAGAACCATGTTCGTTTCCCATTGTTTTCTGCTTGGGATCACGGTTCTGTATTCGAAGTTAAAGTCTAAGATCGGAGTTAGATAGTCTGTAGATTCTTCTAAAAAGCAATATGTGTTTAGTATATTGGAGCGAACTGTATTTTGTTTTTTCCATTGTGAGAGTTCCTTTAGTCCTAACGCCGATTTAACTGAAAACTCCTTACCACAGATATTCAAGCGAGGTGTAGTATCGTCTCTAGTTTCTAGTCTGGCTCGCACTAATTCCCGGTCTATTTCTGAATTTCCCTGTTCCCGACTGATCTTCAGGCTTCGACTGATCTCTAGGTCTGACTGATCTTCTGCCTCTGTCTTCCCAATCCCCGATTAGTCTTCAACCTCCAACTGACTTTAGGACTGATCTTCTGTCTCGACCCGATTTTCGGTCCCGAATTGATCTTCGGTCTCCAACTAAGTATCAATCTCCAACTGAGCTTTGATCTGGGACTGATCTTCAATCTCTGACTGATCTTCTGTGTAGGACTGGTCGTCTGCTTCCTACCGCTCTTGGACTGATCTTCTTTTAAATGTATGTCTTGGCCTTTTTTTTTGTCTTCCACCTCGGACAGGTGATCTGCCTCGAAACGATCTTCTATCTTTGACTGATCTCTTTGCACAGATTAAACTTGGAATGACTCCTCTCAGGCTGACCCTCTGTCTTAAAGTGTATCTGGACTGAAGAGTTGACTCCTGTTTTGGACAGATTCTGTCTTTCGGACTGATCTTTTTTTCTTTCTCAGGCTAGTCGTCAATTTCGGACTCATATTCGCCTCAACCCGATAATCTTTCTTTGGTCAATCTTTAGTCCCCTTCTAACCTTCAGTCTCTGATCTTCAGTCTCCCTCTGATCTCCAGACTCTTTCTGATGTTCAGTTTCCTTCTGATCTTCAATTTCCTTCTGATCTTCAGTCTCTTTATGTTTTTCGGACTCATACTGATCTTCCGCCTTGATCTGATCTTCGATCTAGGACTCATCTTTTGTTTCCGACTGGCCTTTTACATATCTCGGGCTGATCTTATGCATTTGGTTGATCTTCGAACTGGGATTTATCTTCGGTATCGAGCCGGACTTCATTCTTTTTCTCATCTTCAGCTCACTGCTTCTGCTCTTCAGTCTACTTTTGATCGTCCACCATGGATCAATCTTCAGTCAGGGATTGATCGTTGGTATTTGATTGATCTTCTATCTCGGGTGGCACTTTTGCCTAGAACTGATTTTTGATCAAAGACTGAGCGTGCGCTTCGTGCCGATCTTTCGTCTCCGTCTCTAGCGTTGCAGTTGGCGTGATACGCATTGCGCCTGGAATTGATATACACACCATCCTTTGAACACTGTTGATCATTTTTGTATAGCTTGACCTATCTAGCGCCGGCCACCATACTAACACTCCATAGGAAAGTATGGGTCTCATGACGTGTAAAGCCAGCTCATTATTTTTGTTTTTATTTCGATCTTTTTCCTAGGTCTTTCTTACAACCTTACTGTGCAACTGTAGCTTTTTTGTTCAGCTCAGTCTTTGCTGGGTTCAAATCCAGGCCGCATTTGCTGGTCCTATTCGATAGATGATCTCCAAGAACTTAAGGGTATTTTCCACTGAAGATAGAGCCGATATCCTCCGCATAACCTTTAGCTAGTGGAAGCAAAAGTTCGTTCGTTGCACTCTAACCTGTAAGGTTTCATAAACTAAATAAAACAAAATTGATAATTAGTGCTACTTTTTAAATTTGAGTGCATGGAAAATGATATCTGTGCCGAGGTATCTAATTTCAAAATTTCATGCAGGTATTGTGTAGCAAAATTTCACTTGGGTTTTCTTAGACTTTTCCAGCTGCCTGAGGTACGTTTTTCATATTTTTCGTTCACGTTTGTCTCAGCTTCCAATTTAAGTAAAATTTCGTTAGTCAACAATTTAAAACATCTAAAACGTCTCCATGGATTCGAAAATAGCAAAGCAACGGCTTGCTTTGAAAATATTGGCTACCTAAGATCCTTTCCTTGGGAGCATGTCCTACGAACAACCATTTACTGACGTTTTGCATACAAAATTAAATTCGCTTCAGGACCGCTGACCCTTCGAACCCCATCTTCCCGACTGGCCAAGAATACATTTAAATTTCTAACCCACTGCACATGCAAAATGTGTTCCCAAGGAAATCAGTTCACAAAATTTAATTGTTTCTCCCGAAAATGCACGTTCAAAGGGAAATGCAACGAAATTTCCATTTCCCATGAGGACAGTTTCACGCCTCGTTATTTAGACTTTCGCCGGACAAAGGAACCTTCAATTGCCACCCAGGTATGGATATTGTACATGAATGCGAGTCCACCGATCGGTCAGCGCGTCACGAAATCGTTACACAAATGTCCTTACACAAGGGAAAACAGTGATCTTTTGACCTTTTCGCTTGAGTGGATAATCGTCCCGATCCCCGAGGCACTTCCGAATGCATCAGGACACACGGTGTTTTCGGTTTGATTTCGAAGAAACACAGGGACCCACCACCGATCTAGAGCAGACATGCCAGAAAAGAAAACGTATCCTCAAGGCTTAAGCCGATTATCTGGGAACCAGTACCGGCACTTATGGGACAAGGAAGGATCGGCATATGCAAAGTAATTCCCGATCAATAAAGTGTCCTGGCAATAATTGATTTCAATTCATATTTTAATGGAATTCTGTCATAAAATTGATTGTATCCACCGCCGCCGAAGATCGGTTCATTACGCGTTTTGACAACCTCGAGAGGGTGCCTTAAAAATTATGACGTAATAAAATTGATATGACAATTGGTGCAAGAATCGTAAAAAAATAATTTTTTTCTGAAGCAGCGGTTCAGGTGGAGTGGGCGCACTTTGGACCAAGCGCTGCCACTTTCACTAAGTAGCGAAGGGTTGTTGTCGGAAAGAGACTCTGAAGTGACAGCACACGCTGGCTATAAAATCACAACGACTCCTGAATCTTCAAATAGATGCCCACATTGGCTGGGAGAAGGGTTGCCTCGCCATGCGTGATCGCGTCTCCAGTTGCGTTGGCAGGGGGAGTGTTGACAAAACATATAAATTTTATGTTCTTGAGGTATGCTTGACGGGGATTCACATCGCAGGCACACCGAACATCATTCGATGACAGCGCGTAACGTCGTCCTCCACGGAGGGGGAAATTTATCTGCTCCCGACGATGAAGTAGTTTTCATTTGAAGTGGCCTCGCTTAGTGAATGGAGGCATGGGGGAGCACAGGGCTGACTGACATCTGCGTTAATTGCATTTCTGGGATAATTTAGGAAGCGATTTTTGGGAATTTATTAGCACATTAAGATAGAGTGACGTTTCGAGACGCCTCTTTCGGGTGGATGGATGGGTGATAGCGTATTTGTACATCGGATCGAATGAGGGGGGAGATTGGACTAATGGGTGCAGTACTGGATGCAGGTGGAGTTGAATTGATTTAGTAAGATGGCAGCATGTTCATTTGGAAGACGGAGAAGGGCGGTCTTGGAAACCAATCGATCCAGTTTATGACGAACATAACACGGACCAATAGCTCATTCCTATTTCACGAATGCATTGAAATAATTTGAGTAGTCACATATTGAAACAAATTTTAATGGAGTCACAAATATACTGGCGTTTATGAAGACTTTTTTGACTAAATTCTCAATCTCCGATCTACGAACAAGTTTTTAGACGGATTTGGGTATACGATGAGTGTGACGAGAAAATTTCTAACCTTCTCTTGTCAAATTGAAAAAAATCCCTTTGTTAGCGGAATTCCTAACGACCCACCGCCAACTAAAGCAGAATGATACGAAAGGCAATTGATTCAAGAGCCATTTAGACCATGTGATTCCAGACTGTTAGACACTTTTGAATTGTTTTATGTTTAAGGCTTATACCAACAAAACCACGAACATCCCCATCTTGAAGAAACGAATTGTGCACTTTATTGACGATATTCAGCCAAATTTGTGCAAAACGTTTTTGGAACAGAGTCGGCAATAGAGTGCATATTTGCAAATTAATATCGATTTAATTGAAAAAACATGACTGGATGGTGGAGTTCGTTAAGTGCCTGCCCTAAGTTAGAGAGGTCCCAGTTTCGAATCTCAGTAAAAGCAAAGTTATCACGCTTTTATCCAGTTTTTTGAATCTGGTTCAGTCACCATTTGCCATTTGCAACATGGTCTAAGTGTGCTGGTGACATCACTAGCAGCCCCAAAACCTAGCCTTACCCTAATTTAAAAAAAACTATAAAACTATAGCCGTATTTTTTGCTTACTTCATGTAGAGAGAAAAACTTACAATTCGTAATGAACAACATTGTTTAAACGTTCCAACTCTTAGACAGCGAGTGGTTTGATTTGATCGGCCAAGCGTTAACATTTCCTTTCATGGTATTTGTTTTCGTTAGTCACTGACAATACTCCGGACGTATATATGCATTATCGAGAATTCTTCGTAAAACTTCTCTATTCAGAGTCAGCATAGAATTATATTTCTTCCTGTTCGTCTAGGAACGGTCTAATTTGTTTTCTTTTTATTGTCAGTCAGAATGTTAGCACAGATCTGATATAAGATCTAACTTAAATTCTTTTGGTGGTAATGTATACCCTGTATATCTTGCCAATATATATTCATTCACGACCGCTACATCCAGACAATGAAAGAAAATCTCTGCCAAGATGATGCTTTCACAATAACTTTCTTCGAGCAGATAAAAGATAGTGGGTGCCGTGGCCGTGTGAGTTTATGTGTCGACACGCGTTGTTGTTTATGTTGTTTATGTGTTGTTTGCGGCACCTCATCTTTCGAGTCACTGACAATGCTCAAAGAGTATAACTGTCTAGAAAAAGCTTCTCAATCTCGCCGTTCGGAGTCGACATTAAAGTGTGGGTTTAGAGAGAACAATAGCACACACAACACAAGTGATTCCTGAGATGCTGGGCCAAGTTCCACCTCGGACTGTAGCGCCGCCATTATTATTGTTATTACATACAAGATATCGTTTTCATTTAGATTCCTACGTGCCGTAGTTCTTAAAATTCTGTTGATTACATTAATATTGAAAAAAAAGTAAATTTAACTACTAACCTTCATTACAACACAATTTTTTTTATTTTCAATAAAACCACTGTTTAATGCGCAGTGTTATGATTTTTATACCATCAACTCAAAACGTTTGTAGGAAACCGATATTTGGCTTATTCAAAGAAAATACATTTTTAGCGAACAGATCGTAAAAGGCAATAACTTAATTTTCACTCAGATTATTTTACGATAAACCACAAGTCGCATAATTGCAAAAACCATTAGAGAGTTTTCATATTTCAATAGAGTCATCTCAAATTACCCAATTTTTCCATTAGGTCTCACTCTTAAATTGATTGTATTTTTTTTAGAGTTGTACCGAATAGTGATTTGGCCGGATACCGGATACCGAATATTCGGCCTGCAGCTAGGCCGGATAGCCGAATATTCGGCGGCCGGATATCTGCTCAAATTAAAAGTATAATAGTAGTGTATACTCAAATCTGATACTCAAATCAGACCGGTACAAGTACAAGTACAAAACCAACTTAAACATGTTTTTTTCCTTCTCTTCCACAAGAGATTCTTACTTTCTACACAGCAAAGTTTTTGGGACATTTTTGAAGAGGTTGCAGAAGGCAAGTAAAATTGAGTTTTCTGCCAAAAATAATACCGCCAACGAGCTTGACTTATATCTCAGAACAGTTTATTTTGAACGGAATAGTGACCCTTGGGCTTGGTGGTTAGTAAATGGAAGACAGTACCCAATTTTGCTCAAATTTGCCAAAACTTATTCTTCATCTCCATGTAGCAGTGCATACAGTGAGAGACTCTTTTTCTGAAGCAACGGTGCATGCACGAAAACAAACGTAATAAATTATTACCCCTGAATGCAGAAAAAATAATTTTCATTCACCATAATTTGGCTTTGGTAAACTTCCAATATTAAAATGTTTTTTTTTATTTTGTAGTTTTTTACTGAAAAAAAACGACTATCCGGTATTCGGCTGGATATCAAAAGACTATTCGGCTCCGGCCGGATATTACAAAAGAAGCCGGATAGGCCGGATACCGAATACTTGCCGGATATCCGTCACACCTCTAATTTTTTTTTCAAAATATAAGCTGCAATTTGTATAGAAATGTGGTATAGAAAAAATTCCATTGCACATTAAAATATAGAAAAATGTTTAGATATGTGGTACGTTTTTCATACCACCGGCCCTGAAAGAGTTAATCGAATGCAAATATTTGTTTCACCGAATAACTGAACTAAACAGCTTTGAACTGAACTTGACATAAATCACTCTAAAAGTCTTTGGGGGAAACATTAAACTGCTTGCCAATGCTGTAAAACCAGAAACTGATAGTCAGTAGAGCATATAATGCTTAGTTTCTGCCTCAAAATCATTGGTGGACAGTAATTTCCCATAAAATTCCCAAATTCGTTTTATTATTATTTTTTTAAATATAACATTTTTATGTTGTTTTTAAGCGACTTTTTTAAATTTTAATTTTTAAACCGAGTGGTACCAAACACTTTTGAATTCACTTTGCAGTCTACCTGTCACCAATTTTGAATTTTTTATTTACGAAGTTTTTGAATTTGGATAAATGACCCAAATAAATTTCCGAAAAATATTTAATAAGAGCTACCGATTCAAAAAAGTTACCACAAAAAACAAAAAAAAAATATTTATAATTTTTTATGTTGCCCAGTTTACAAAAACAGTACAAAACCAAATCAACTTAAGAAAGATGTCTGCATCTAAAATAAATTGAATAGGTTCTTGACACAAAGGATCTTGGGGAATTTTTCTTGTTTTAAATACAAAAACATTTTTCAATAACTTGGTTGTAAATTATTATTAGAAATTAATTAATTGGAAAACAGAAGGCACTTATAATTTATAAATTGTTTTTTAAGAAAGATTGTTTAATACCATATCCCTAAATTTAAACTGTGTAGTTATGCATATCAAATAAATTTCCTTTACGAAAGAACAAAATATTTTATTGAAGTAAGAATAAGCACCAGCATTAATTGAATTTAATTATTTTTTAATTTTTTAAATAATGCCCCGATTGCTATTTTCGTGTTTGCAACAACATATTAATCGATGAGCGGTTCACTACACTATTTACAGCAAATAGGAACGGCAATTTAACACTCAAGATGGCCAAATACAATTTCAAGGACCTACTGGTGCCTTCTCCCATGTTCTTTGAACTGTTATTGTATAGACTTAGGCTAGATATTGATCACCAGGGGAATGTACAACAGAAATAAAGAATTGATGGAATAAAAAACGAAATCATATCTGATACCCTGCCCTTAAATCCCCTTGCTAATCAAAACACAACCTCACTTAAGAGATGTCAAGATCTCTCCCCCTGGACTTGGGCACTCTTCCTCTTCCTCTCATTCATAGACCACCGAGTTAATTCTGATTTAATTGATTGCTTGTTTTATTTTCCAACCAATTTCCAATCGCATTCACAAAACCACGACTTACACGTTACGGATCGTCAGCGTCCCTTCGAGCGCGAACATATTTCACTCACCGTCGAAACAAAATTCCCACACTGCCGCAGGACGAATTCTCCATCGAGTCAACTCTCCCCTATCATGTGATGCAAAGTGAATGTGACTTCGTCCTTAAAATACGAACCTTACCCGTCAAGAAAAATCAGGAAAAATAAAAACACAATCGCAGGTGGCCCAACTCAATTGCTGCGCTGTGCGTTTGGATGCATGTGTTCCATAAAAACGATTTTCCTGCCGGTAATTCCACATTTCCGGGTCACTGGGGTTATTCGTGAGAGGGCTGTGCGTTACTGGTCCCCAGAATTTTCAAATCAGGGGTGTGACAGATTCAAAAACAACACGACTTCCTTCGAAGAAATTAATTTCACGCCGAACGATGAAGAATCGAACAAGATTACGACACAAATCTTCGAGATGAGAGTGTCTTAATTAGCCGGTCCCCGTCTTATCGCCCTGCGCAGATGGGGAGAGTAATTTTTCAATTTTCTTATCAATCTTCGAGAATTTTCTGAAACAGATTCAGAGGTCAATGGGGCGCGTGATAACGTATGCACATCGCTTCATCTGGGCGCAGAGCAATGAGCATCCATTAGGAAAAGGCCACCTTAATTGGAACCCTTTTCTGTCCACACGGTGGCCAGCAAAAAAGACATCAGACTCAGGCAGATGGTCAGCTTCTTCTTACGGGACAATCCTTTCAACCCCCTTCTTAGCATTTTCACTTTGGGGTGGTGCACACTCGCACACATGCACACATTCGGGTCAGGATTATTGATTACGCAAAGTGGACAGAGCTAGGTACCCAGAGACTAATGATAAGGTGTTGACCATTAACAAAGCAGCAACGGTCAGCCAGTCCGGCAAAAACCCATTAGGCACAGCGAAGGACAATGAGAAGAAAAGGATTATTTTGCCAAGAGAATAATATCTCCTCGTCTGCGTGGAAGTGAGTGTACCTGGATGGAACGAGAATAGGAGTATGGTCTCTGTCCATTGTGCTGCATATGTTATTAAAGGATAAATTACTTAAAGGACATTGATCGGGTGTCCAGCCATTTGTCCAGTTTGCGGAGAAGCTCGTGAGAAAATCTTCTTCGGGAGATCAGTGCGAAAGGGGATATTGTTATGGGTTGGTGCTTCTTTATTGTTTTCTTAATGATGTCCAGGATTTAGAAAGAAATTAATGATCGTCGACGATGGAGGTGAATGAGACGTTGAATTGGTGTGAAAATGTTTTGTGATCTTGCGTCTGATTAATCGATTTGCTTGACAGAATAAGGAAGATAGTGATTCTGAGGTGTAATTGCTTCAGTGGGGTTGATGTCGGAGAACTAGAGGGAAAGTCTGGGTCACGAATAGAGGCCAACAAATTTTTAACTAAACTCGGAATTAAAAGAAATATCAATGCACAGGCAAGAGAAGGTGGGACAGTAAATTGCGCTTGATGGAATTTGGAGGAGAAGGTTCAACCACGAACTGTATGGGCTGAACAGCAACATGAGTCTAGCCAGGCGTCTACGGATCCAACGCCTAAGATGGCTAGGCCATGTAGAGCGTATGGACAACTTAGCTCCAGCCCGAAGATTATTCGATTCTAAGCCTGTGGGACAACGCAACAGAAGACGTCAAGGTGGCGCACACAAGTCGAGGGGGACCTCGGCCGGCTTGGTGTGCGAAACTGGAGACAGTTCGCAAAAGATCGTGCTAGCTGGAGAGGCATGGTGAGTGAGGCCCAGGTCCACCTCGGACTGCAGCGCCATAAGAAGAAGAAGAAAAATTGCACTCAAGATCTGCAAAGTGTGGAACAAGTGAGTTAATCTGCCATCAAACAGTCAAACCCATGATATTTCCTTCATTTAGCTCCTACGCAGACACAACTCCTTCCCTTCTGGTTGGCGCTACAGTTGGACTTGGGGCCTATCTTCTGAGCAAACATTCGTCTTTTGCATGCTATTGGTCCCGCACAAGTGGAGGGTTATCTCTGAGTACTGTCAAAGTCGAGCGAGGTGGTGCCCTGCATACGAGTATGAAAGATTTTATGTCCGGCATCGAACCTAGGCAGACATAGACTGATTTCAAAACACCATGAAGGTGGATTTTAGGGAACTTGCGCATAGCACTGAAGACAGACAACGAGATTAGGAGATGGTCTTAGGGGAAATGATGATAAAACAAAATGCTGTCGCGCGAAAATTGGTCAATCGGTTACCGCCTAGAATAATACATCGCAATTGACATTTATATTTTTTAGGTAGTTTAGGAGTTTTTTTACCTCGGGATAAACATGGACAACCGCTGCTACTTCGATTTATACAATCCAAGTCTCGAAGGAGAAAATTTCTTTCCTTTAAAACCTTTATCCAGTGAGTGCTGCAAAATGCGATAAGCAGTACGATAGGGTTCATTCTTGATTCCTTCGAAAGGAAGGACATGGCATATGTACAACAAAGTGGATATACAGAAAGTCAAAGATTCGTCGACTAAACTGATTCGGCCACATCGTCCTAGGAACTCTTATATTCCGATCAAGAAAGTCTTCGAATCCAAGACTCCTGGTTCCAAGAGGAAAGCAAGACTCAAGCTCATGTATGTATACAGATCAAATGATCATAGATGCAAAACAAATAGTTCTTGTTGAATGGAAGAAGACAGCTCAGGATCGTTAAGGATGGAAGGCAGTGTTCACTCAAGTTCATAGCGTCTATGAATCGCAGGTCTGTAAAAAAGGAAAACTTAAATGTGTACATTGTACGGTCCCTTCTAGGATCACGGTTTTGGGGAGAACAACTACTCAACCTAATGTGTGCGTCGCAAAAACTTTAGCTGCATTGACTAGTTAAAAACAATTGAAGTCTTATAAAGTTCTGACGATCACCAGGTTTTTATACACATCATCAACTTCGGAGCAGAGTGTTTGGTGAAAGAGGAAGTGAGCCCAGATTTCATTTGACCTAAGTCTGACCGGCCACATTAACAGCAATTGTATCTACCTCTCCGCGGTTAAGTATTATCTGAAGTTGAATTGACTGCAAACCTCGTTAGGTAAATTTGCGTCGGTTTTCCAAGCGGAAACCTATGCGATCCTAATGGCTACGAGCTATATTGTGAAGAATAGGTGGAAGGGGTGAAGTATTTGCGTCTATGGCGACAGCCAAGCTGTGCTTAAGGCCTTGCTAAACCCTTTAACCACTTCAAAGATAGTTCAGGAATGAAAGTCTTCTCTGAATTTAATCGGTAGCTTAAATTCGGTAAGACTTGTCTGGGTCCCGGGGCACCACGGGATCACGGGAAATGAGATCGCCGATGAACTTGCTAGGCGAGGATCAGATAGGGCATTCTCAGGACCTGAATCTACGCTGGGACTGCCCGCGTCCTTGGTTAGGGCTTCCATCGATGGTTGGACTTCTGGAGAGCACAACCGCAGGTGGCATGACTCTCCAGGATGTAGACAGACCAAGCGCATACTCCCCAACGTCTGTAAGAAATCCATGGCTTTCTTGTTAACTCTTAACAGAAAAGACTGCAGACAACTTATTAGCATACTAACGGGGCACTACACCTTCGCCAAACACCTAAGTGTGCTTGGCCTAAGTGATGAAACCCTCTGCGACGCCTGTGCAGAAGACGATGATACTGCAGAGCACTTTCTCTGCCATTGTCCCGCCTTTACTCGGATCAGGTGGCAGTTATTCGGTGCTGATGAGGTGAGAGCTGATGATGTAGGCTCCTCATCACAGAAGCGCATGCTGGTCTTCCTTCGGAAGACCATGAAAGTGTTGTGTTGAAAAGTTGAAGAACTTTTACGCTCAACGCCGGCGTTATCCTTGCAATAACATTCCTCAGTCGTTTTACGTAAAAATTGTGTGAATTGCCAGCCAATTTGAATTCTGACTATCTCCTTAAGTCCACATAAAAAAAATTAAGGAGGTTTTCTCCTATATTCTCTCCAAGTTTGACTATAAATACAAAACATTCGCCGATTCTAAGATTGCAACTCTATTGTAAATCAACAACTTTCACAGCAAGTTGAATACATATCGATAACGTCATTCTTCTAGCATCTGCTCCTCACATTAATCAATGTAATATTCACATATCGACAAACTGTCAATAGAAGCATTCCAATGGATCAGAGTAACCCTTGTATAAATATGACCTTTTTGAACGCAATTATGATCTTTTATGCTCACCCCTGTGAAATGCAAATAACCTTCCTCGGACCATCCACTGCAACAGTGTGCAATCTCGGCAGTCGAGGTTGGCGCGCAGATTCCATGTTGACCTAAGATCAGAATCTTCGCCTGTGCATCCTCATTTTCACCCCTAAGATGCGTACGTCGCTGTTTGCTTATAGGGAAATTCATAGAAGACGAAGATGCAAATGACATTCGTCTAAGGGATGGATGGATGCATCGTAAGGGGTGGCGAATATCACGCGCATTCAACAAAGGAACACTGTTGACCTCTGCAATGACCAGCTGCCCGCTAGAGGTGATGGTCAGTCACATCGATCTCAAAGACTCTCCCTCCCTCCAAAAGGAAGAGAAGCGTCATTAATTTTATTTCTTCTTTCGCTTGACTTCGCAAACAATTTGGCATTGAAGGATGGTGTCGCTGTATCTCCAGCATTTCCGATGGACAGTCCTTCATCCTTCCGTGCGTGGAACCGGTAGATTGAAAAATTATGGTAAACACCATCCCGGGATGTGTGTGCGATTGATGTCAGTATGTGGATGGCTGCGCCAAGAAAAGGGTTAGAGAGAAGACATAAAAAGCGAAACAAAAAGCCAGAAGAAGACAGATCCTTTTCGCTACGGGATATTCTTTACGATTTGTGTACTCAACACACACGCAGGCAAGGGTGAGGAATTGACCATTAAAGGGATTGCCGTGGATTTTTATCTCAGTTTTTGGTTTGTGCTCTTATCAAGGGATAACAGAGCTAAGCCGGGTGATGGCTGTTGAAGAGAATTGCACATCTTTTGGTGACGGATATAAAGGATTCTGGTTTTGCAAAATAAAAAAGGAATGGAATATCCACAACCAGTGTCCGATATTAAACAGCAGGATGTGCGAAAATCTGATGTGGGACTTAAGATTGACATGTGATGTGTGCTTGGGTCTAGTTTTTCGGTTGTAATCCTTTAACTACCTGCGGGGGTGGTCGAGGCAGTTACGGTAATCAGATTGTCACATAAGTTTTCGAACCAACCGTGAAAGGGTTGAGTGAAACGATGCTTACATGCCGAGGGGGTGTAGTTTATGGGAAGGGCGGTTGAGTATGGGCATGAGGTTTACATTGATAGAGGAGATTGGAGAACTTAGAAGAAGCTCTTTGACGAGTTATCGAGCAATCAATTGGTTGCTCCTCGTGTCATTTACGGCTTTGGTGGATTTTAATAAATTCGATTAAGCGGCGTTCGAAATTGTTACGTCAGCATAAAATTAATATGGCGGCGCTACAGTCCGAGGTGGACCTGGGCCTAGCTTCTCAGCAACCACTCGTGTTGTGCGTGCTATTGTTCTCTCACGAGTGGAGGGAACCTACAGTTTCATGCAGACTCCGAACGGCGAGATTGAGAAGCTTTTTCTAGACAGTTATACTCTTTGAGCATTGTCAGTGACTCGAAAGAGGTGGAGCCGTGAGCAATTTTTTTTTTAAAAATTGTTTGTCTGATCTTTGAATCGAACCTTGACTGTGAAAGTCTAATGCGCATGGGTTGACGCACGAACTCACACGGTCACGGCGCAATAAATTTGGCTGCGTTGATTTGCCTCCACGTTGCCTGGCCTTTCAATTCATTGATTGATTTTGTGAGGATTCGTGAATTACGAGTATATAAGATGTATGCCGCAAATGCGTTTCATTTTTTAAGCTCTGTTTTAATCTGTGGCCTAATACCTAGTGAGGCCGTCACCGACTGTGCTGCCTTTGACTGTAGCGCCACAAAAATAAAAAGTTTAAGTCGAAATTGTAAAGGACGTCTCACGATAATGGTGTCGGTGTCTTTCTTGACTTAGGATACTTCCAGAAATTTCTGTAAAAACATTTCACCATCTTTGAGTGAACAATCCGGGGTGGAATTAGGTCTAGTTTTTCCAGGAGTGTGGGCCATTGTGACTTTACGCTTGATCTGGGGACTTATGTACTTTTTTATGCCGACTTCGAACGGCGAAGATGTACTCCCTGAGCAATCTTAGTGCCTCGAGGAGGTGGTGCCGTAAAATATACAAGTTGTTGCTTCTGATTCCGGTTCTAGATCTCCATCAAACAGCGGCGCGTGTGCCAAAAAAGGAAGATTTCAACTCTTGTTATTCCGTATGTAGAATATTTCCATAAAAAGGAACGAATACGCGATCAATACATTCGTCTTATATCCATGCTTAAACGAAGTTATTTCTTCTCCTTCTTCTTAGGTTGCTACAGTCCGAGGTGGACCTGGGCCTCACATGCCTCTCTAACCAGCACGACCTTTCGCCAGCTGTCTCCAGTTTCGCACACCAAGCCGGCTGAGGGCCCCCTCGTTTTGTGTGCGCCACCTTGTTCGTGGACGTCCTCTGTTGCGTTGTCCCACAGGCTCAGAGTCAAATACTCTCCGGGCCGGAGCTAAGTTGTCCATACGCTCTACATGGCCTAGCCATCTTAGGCGTTGGATCCGTAGACGCCTGGCTAGACTCATGTCGCTGTACAGTTCATATACTTCGTGGTTGAACCTTCTCCTCCAAATGCCATCAACGCAAACAGGACCAAAGATCGCGCGCAGAACTTTTCTCTCGAAAAGACCCAGAGACTGTTCATCCGCTTGGGATATTGTCCATGCCTCTGCGTCGTACAGCAGGACTGGGATGATCAAGGTCTTGTATAGAGTCGATTGGCCGAGAGAGGGCTCTACTACTCAATTGCCTTTTGAGCCCCAAAAACAAGGGTTGGCAAGAGTTATTCTGCGTTTGATCTCGGTACTGATGTTGTTTATACTGTTTACCGCGGAGCCAAGGTAGACGAAGTCCTTAACTACCTTAAAGTTATAGCTGCCTATGGTGACGTTCTGACCAAGTCGTCGATGTTGTGCGTCCTTTCTCAATGTTTTGTCCTCGTTCACTGCCAGACCCATTTTAGCCGTTTCCGTTTTAATGCCAGCAAACGCATCATTGACGGATCGCTGTGTTCGCCCAATCACGTCAATGTCATCCGCGTAAGCTAGCAGTTGAACAGGCTTTTGAAAGATCGTGCCTCTTGTGCCTCCAGTGAGTTTTGCACGATCTTCTCAAGAACGATGTTAAAGAAATCACATGACAGCGCGTCGCCTTGTCTAGAGTTTTTTTTTTAACATTGAAGGTCTCGGTGAGTTCCTTACCGACCTTGATGGAGCAGCGAGAGTTCTCCATCGTCATCCTGCTCAGTCTGACGGGTTTGGCGGGATGTCAAAACTAGACATGGCGCTGTGTATCTCGTCTCTATGCACGTTGTCACGCGGCATGGAAATCGACAAATAGGTGGTGTGTGTCGATCTGAATTTCTTGGGTCTTCTCCAGGATCTGCCGCAGTGTGAAGATTTGATCTATGGTGGACTTCCCCGGCCTGAAACCACACAGTTTGGTGACGAAAGGTTTCAGGCGTTCACACAGAATAGCAGAAAAGATCTTATAGGCCATGTTAAGGAGACTTATCCCTCGATAGTTGGCGCAGTCAAAGGGGTCTCCTTTATTGTGGATCGGGCAAACGATACTGAGACTCCACTCATCGGGGATTCTTTCCTCCGACGATATCTTACAGATGAGCTGATGCAAGCGCCCTACCAGATCATCTCCAGCTGCTGTAAACATTTCAGCGGGCAGACTATCTGCACCAGCGGCTTTATTAGACTTCAGTCTCGATATCGCTATCTTGACTTCGTCTAGATCGGGGGGACGGTATTCGAAGTCATTTAAAAGTTATTTACAAGAATTAATTTGTCTTGAAAACCGCGAAATGTTAAACGTTTGAATCAAACTCTGTACATTATGAACACGGGGAATAGTACATAAATATGTGTATGAGTCTGAATACGACAACTTTCGTGTCAAACAGAAGGTCACCAGGTCTATATTTGTTAAGGTCCCGCTTCGCCATCCAAGCCCAGTACCAAAGCATGTCGAAAACACTGATTGAGGAAGGGAACTTTCGAATAGTTCTGAACATCAATAAATCAGAGTAAGCCCGCGAGGTTTTGCGGTGTATTTGTATGATATTTGCATCTCCACGGTCACTTTGAATGATATTTTTCTCATCATCTCCTGTAAACTGTATGAATTGGAATCGCTTCATGTGAATATTGTTTCCTTTCCTGCTCTGCAATGACATCCATTCTCCACTGATACAAGTCGAATTCAAGGCTGATCATCCCTAAACAGTTGCGTTCCCACCCGTACACTTTCACTCGCAACAATAACCAACCGTTCAATTAATCGAAATTCATAATTATCGATGTTTAAAATTCATAATCACCACAATTTCCATGTAAATACTCGCCTTCCCCTAAAAACAAAGCCAAGTCTCCTCGAAACTGTTTATTCGTTCAGTTCTTCCCACAACTGCACACGGCCGTGGAGTCCCTACTTAAGGGATAACACGAAGCGAACGACAAACTATCAATTACCGCAGTTATTGCCTTTTATTTATGTGTCTCACCTCGTTTCCATGCCGTTACCGGGAAATTGACTTCCGCTGTCACAGCACAGCGAATCCTGAGAAATCCTTTTCGGTTAGCCGTGTAGTTCCAGCACTCTTTATCGGCACGAAATCAAATTAGTGCGCCAGTGTGTGGGGAGGTTACCATAAAACAAAAGCTGAGCAACACCTGCGAACTCCTGAACATGGAATCAATTTAGGGAACGAAGTGACATGTTTGACTCGTCAGATTCGCGAGAGGGGTTGCTTAGTGGAAGCACCCTTTACTCGATTTGGGACACGTTGATCGAAGGGCTTCGATAAGTCACGAACGCATTCATGTGTGACCACACGGAGGAGCTATCGGCTTACATCCAAGAGCTACCTGTGTTGCCATCAAATGGTGTCAATGACGTGCCTGATGATGGTCGGGTTCGGCGTACGTACATACTATGTAATTCGAACCGAGTTAATAGCTCGTCAAAGAGTTATGAATTGAATTTGATTGGGCTCTCCTGATTTGCCAGAGGACGGCCTGTGTGCCGTTCAGTAATTATGGCTGAATGATACTTTTATTGGAATTGAATGGAAACGAATCCGTATGGAATTTCGTAAAAAAAAAAACGAAATGAGTGAGTTGGGACAGACTTCTGAACGAAGGGAGGAGGAAGTATGACTGATTATTTGTGAAATTGGTCATGTTATTGGAGTGCACCTCGGACAACTCGTATATGATTCAAACTTTTTAAACAACACATGGATTTTTTTTTATGCATTTCATGCAGTGAAAGTCGACTAGGTTCGGAAAATAAAGCTAGAAGATCACACGTTAAGGGAAATACTTCGAAATACGTTCGTATCACCGCTGTGTCATAGTATGACTTTTTTCCATAGGTAAATGGAATAAATCCATTTCAAGTTGGCGAAAACAGACACGTATTTGCTGTTTGCTTTAAGGGATTGTTTGATTGATTGATTGATAGGCACAGTCCAGGTTTTTCAACCACATCCATTTGAAGAGAAGGGTTATTTGAGCCAGTATTTGGAAGTGATCCTGAAACTATCCGGTGGAATTGATACAACCAATTAGATCGGCAGTATCAATATTTGATATATTTGATTGCTGTGAGCACTGTGGCGTAGTGTGCCGTCCACTCCGCTCAAAGCCTAGGGTCGATTTCCAAAAAATCAGCTTTCATATCGACGTGTTTCGATTTATTGACAATGTAACAGAGTGTAACCGTCTAGGAAAAGTTTCTCGTCTTCGACGTTCTAAGTGAGCTTTAAACTGTAGATCCCCTAAACTCGTGAGAAAACAATAGCACGCACAGCACGAATGGTTGCTGTAGAAGCTACGCCCAGACCTCTGTTGTAGATGAACCATATGCGTCTTACTATGTTCTTCTTCTTCTTCTTAGGGCGCTACAGTCCGAGGTGAACCTGGGCCTCACTCAACATGCCTCTCCAGCCAGCACGACCTTTCGTCAGCTGTCTCCAGTTTCGCACCCCAAGCCGGCCGAGGTCCCCCTCGACTTGTGTGCGCCACTTTGTACGTGGACGTCCTCTGTTGCGTTGTTCCACAGGTTCAGAGTCGAAGACTCTTACTAGGTTACAACATTTTAAATCACCAAATCTGAAGCTCAGCTTGAAGAAATGAATTTTGATGTTGCTTTCCCTTCTGAACTGGAGTGAATATTTTACTGTATCACCGGACGGGAAATGAAGTACACTTCATCGTCCTTTTATAAGTCTCACGGCTTCTGTTTTCACTGGTTGTTCTGAGTACAACCCCTCTGAAGCGGCTTTACTGCCAACGAGGCTTGCGTTGGTATTGGCAGCCAAGTTCAGGATTGATTGTTGATTTGTTGTCAGTTGCTTGCCTTTTTACCTGAATAAACTCACTTCGGAGTAGCGCTTAGAAATTGTGTAAATACACTTAGAAAATATTTGATCGCAAGATCAGATTTCCATTGATGTTCAATTTCACAACAAAGCCTGTTCAGCGACGAAGCTCACTTTTAATTGAAGATCTGTGCAAATAAACATAATTGCCGGCTCTGTAGTACAAAAAATCGACAATTCTTTACGGAGACGCAATTAAACCCACAAAATGTCACTGTTCGGTGTGCTGTATGGGCTGATTTATCATTGGACTATATTTTTTAAATACGATACGACTGGATGGGGCAGTTGGTTAAGTGCCTGCCCCAAGTTAGAGGGGGTCCCAAGTTCGAATCCCAGTGAAATCGAATCTGGTCCAGTCACCATTTGCCGTTGGGATCAAATTAACGGCACTGGAGTAGGTTGCTACCTGGCAGTACAATGGACCAGTTTTGAGTCTGAGTGCTCCAGTAGAGTTTCAAAAATCTATCGAAAAAAAAATATTTTTCAAAAGATGCTGGCAGTGCATTAAGGTCAAGGGGGAGCAGTATATGTATATTAATAATTACAGACTTGTACGTTCCCGGTTTGAATGGCCTTAACATGGAAGAGTTCTGGTTTCACAAGGATGGTGCTTCTTACCACAAAATGTGCGATACTATCAATTCATTGAAGAAGGCCTTTAAGAGCTCATTATTCAAAAGGACCAATAATTTGACCTCAGAGACCATTTGATATTACACCTCTGTCGCTTTTCCAAAGTGGTCAACTAGAGAGTTAAGTCAGCCACTAAGCTCCACCGGACTCCATAAAAACTGGGGCGACGGAACATTCCAGAAAGCATATTCAAAGTGGAATGATATTTTTTTGAATAAAGTCAACACCGAACACCACTTCCCGGTGTTGATTCTTTAAAAAACGAAGCCTGATGGCTTATATTTTGAGTCTTAGTGGTGAAGAGAAACATTTGTGCAAACTCAAAGCTTGTGGTACAGTGGAATCGCGATAATTCGTATCTAGCAGTAATTCGTATCAAAGACTCGGTCCCTTGAAAAACTCGCTGTAACTCGTATAAAACCCATATGTTTCGGTCCCCTTGATAATCCATATATTTTTTCTCGGCACTCAAGAATAAAACTCTCTGTAATTCGTATGTCTTGTGTCACGCACCTCTATAATTCGTATTTCTTCCTTTGCGTCCTTTTGTTATAGTTTACCTATGTATTTAAGCGAATTTCGAATCTCGAAAAAAAAACATAACTGTCTAGAAAAAGCTTCTCAATCTCGCCGTTCGGTGTCGGCATTAAACTGTAGGTCCCCTCCGCTCGTGACAGAACAATAGCACGCACAACACAAGTGGTTGCAGAAAAGCCAGGCCCAGGTCCACCTCGGACTGTAGCGCCGCTATTATTATTATTATTATTATATATTATTATCTATTTGAGCGATTGTCTGTCGTCTTTGTTCATTGTCGGTTGTCACTTAAGTCATCGCTCTCAGTTTGCCAGATGAGTTCAAAGAAAAACAAATGCCTCTCGTTCGCCCAGAAGCAAGAAATTATTGAAGCCGTAGCCAATGGAGAAAAGTAAAAGACTGCGGCTGAGCGTGTTTTTTGACTCTCGAGAATTCGTAAATCTCGATAATTTGTATGAAATGCTTGGTCCGTTGGCATACGAATTATCGAGACTCGACTGTATTTCTTTTCACTCTACACATTATCTCAACCATCAAAGTCGAAGATTTGTTGATAAAATTTTTAGTTTAGAATGTCAGTCTGAATGCGATGCAACTTAAATGTGATCGTTGACAAGATTCTGTCTGAATTCTCAAATTCTATCCTCGCCTAATCCGGTTAATCGTCAATTTATAATTCTGACAGGGTTACGTAACGCAATTCACCGACCAAGTTATTGAAATCACTGAATATACTGTTTACCAAAGTATTTAGTGTGCAGTGGGCGCCGTGGCCGTGTTTGTTCGTGCGTCGACCCATGCGCATTAGGCTTTCACAGTCTAGGTACGAATCCAAGTTCAGACAAACTATTTTTCAAAAAAAAATTGTTCGCGGCTCCATCTCTTTCGAGTCACTGACAATGCCCAAAGAGTATAACTGTCTAGAAAAAGCTTCTCAATCTCGCCGTCCGGAGTCGGCATTAAACTGTAGGTCAAAGTCAAGGTATGTACCAAGTGCTTTAATCATGGCGTACGTTGAATTACCGGTCCGCAAACCTTTTGCGACTATCGGCACCTCCTACCTTACTTTTGGATGAGGTCTGCTCTGACCCATCTGCATGAGGTGAGACCTGTCTTAGTTGGGAAAAAGAAATTACAAAGAATGTGCAAAGTATGCACCCATCGCTGGTGACCTGAGATTAAGATAAGAGATTATTAATAACAATTAACCGCCTACATAATCTTCATGACCTGGTGTGTATTCACCTTTTAAAAATACATCATAATAGGTTTTACAACAATCAAGCACTTTTGAATTTAACTCAGAATCTAGGCAAAAACCAAATTAAAACTTATGTCTGTAGTTATTTGCGTAGCCCCAAGAATGATCTCCAATTCATAAAGTCCCAACCTTCCACAAGCAGCCGCACACCACTGGATCATTGACATTTTAAGCACATTCCGCCACAACTCATCCTCTCAAAAGTATATTTTGTCACACGATCTCCAAGTTTAACAACTCAGTGACTAACAGCCATTCCGCGCCAATAAATCAAAATTCTGGCAAGATCATTTTCGGGACGAGTGTCTGCTTAATGATCCCCCATTCCCCCATTAATTACACTCCAATCGGAAGGAAATAAATTTTCCATTAAATACCCCAGTGTCACATGGAAATCCTATCATCCCCATCGTGTGGATTCCATTCCGACGACAGCATACGGCGCTCCTGCTTGTTGACACTCCAGCCCACCTGAGTGCAATTAAGAGACCATCAACGTAATCCGATCGACTTCTATCCAAACAAAAACGCAACAACAACGACAAACAATCCACTCAAAGAGTTGGTCGGTAACTTAAGATTTTCCCTTCCCCCATTCATTGAGACGACGAGGGCCGGCCGTTGCGCCATCGAGCCATCGTCGTTCGCTGAACAAATAGAGCAGCAAAGGACCGACCGAAAGGGGAATAAGTGGAATGACAGAATTTATTGGATGCACGCTGATCGCGCATTGTGTGCCGGCACACGGATACCTCTTTAACCGGGCGCAGATACAAATTTAGATACATTTGTTCTAATTCTTCAAAAACACAAACGTTTCGAATTGCTTTGTTTTGACAGGCACCCTGTCTCTGTCTCGGATTGAAAGGGGGAAACATTGGTTTCTTTTTCACTCTTGGATGCATTTCGAGAAGGGATTCGGGAAAAAAAAGGATTCACTTTTGATTCGGTTTTTGTTTCCGGGAAGAAGGAAACCCTCAGGTGTACACACGCCGAAACCGCAAAACATCGGGCCAGACCTGGTGTCGCGTCCGACAGGAATCTGGTGTATCTGGTGCCCACTTCGAGCACTTGTGACATCCAACACGTCCACGAACGACCTGACTCTGCTGCAGGTAGGTAGGTAGGTAGGTAGAGCGGAGACGTATCGACATATCGGAGAGATAAGATTTCACAGCAACCGCATAACTGCGTGCGCCATCGTCGTGCTGTCCCATCGATCCGCATCTACGGCGGGAAATGCACTTCGAAATCTGTTATCGATACGCGAACGAACAAATTTTCGGTCGATCGTTCTCAAGTGTCCTGTTCGAATGTAAGCCGATACCGGAATGGTACCAAGGAACTAATTAGGCATAAATCGTGTACAGCGTGGTGCAGCGGTGGGAAAGGTTCTGCTCCAGTCCCGAAGGAATTTCGAGACGTCATTCACTCGGTGTTGCTGTGAATAATTTCAACAAGATGCGGAGGTTTCCTTTTTGGTGGTTCACTGGCTGTGGATGCTGAGGATCCTTGGGAAAATCACAGGATAAGTGTTATTTAACCAAAGCCGTGTAAATAAATACGATTGCTGGTGCGTTGGTGGGATATCCGGGTCAAAGGATCGGCGTATGCATTGGCAGGTGGAACTGGTTTATTGTGGAGAGCGACAGGAGATATTGTGGGAAGCAGTGAATCGAAGGAAGTCGAACACCGAGGGGGAACTGTTACTCTTGCTTGGTGGAGAGGTCCTTTGAAGTGGGTCCTTACGTGAGGCATCCGGTATTTGAAACACTGAGCGAATTGAATCTACATAACAACAACTGAAGATAAATACTCTCTTTCCCAAGGAGATAGGCATTGATCTTAAATAAATGGGGCTTACGGTCGAAGATCCGGTTTTTTGTGCCAAATCTTTGACATCCTCAAAAATGGAATTTTTTCATTGATGCACGCCAATCTTCGGTAGTTCCCACAGACACACTACAACTGTCAGCATCTGAATAGGCAACTCCGCAGCCACTCACTGAGTCCATTAAAGTACCCTGCAATCGAATTGCAACTTCATTACCTTCCCAGATGCATGCATGCATCTTAACGAACAACCAACTCATTGTTATACAAAAACCCAATTTGCATCACCTTTCTTGAGGAACTCCCTGGAGTGTATCAAAACATATCCCAAAAGGCGCTCCCAAATCTCTCTGCAAAGGTCATCGGGTCCCTGTTCTACATTTCCGTTGCGGCCCGGACTGTAGTATGCAAAAATTCCATCACACGGATGAAGTCAGCAGGATTTATGACCACTCATGCATTCAGTAGCAATCCCAATGATCTCAGAGGCGATGCTTATGCTTTTGTTGGCGTTCGGGGATTTTTATGGTAAACAATCAGATTTTTGGCAAATTCCCGCCAGCAAAGGGTGTGTTCACATTCATAAATCGCCACACAATGACAGTTGTGTAACGACGTTTTCATTTTCGAATTCCCCGGTAGTTTTTTTTGGTTGTGCACGACCGAAAACGGGAGGGTGGGTATGTGTAGTATGCTGATGTTGTCGCAGGATAAACTGCAAATGTGTCATTTTTCAAAATCGCTACTGCTGCTGTGACTAATTCTTTAGGTTTTCATTTGGTTTAGGTTTTTTTTCTTAATTAAGTGTGGAATTTTCGGCAGTGACGATGGATGCTTCCCTTCGTTTTCGGGACGTTTTAATGACTTTTTGTCGTGAAATTAATGGGTGTTCCAATGAGTCTGCATGTACGTTCAAGGATTTTTTTATTTGAATGCAAGATACGGTTGTAGTGATTGCAAGATTCAGCGAGGTGCGCTTTGTATTTGCAACGATTACAGATGCCAGGGGAAGCCTGTCAAGGACATTCGACATTCTGAATACGTTGGATCGCTTTTTAGGATAAATTCAGCAGTGGAGTGAGGTGGTCAGTGGTCATTTGATGATTTGAATGATTCAATCTCCTATGTCCTCCATTGGATGTAAGCAGTACGTGATGCTGAATGAAGGTGATGAAAATACGAGTGAAAGTGAATGAAGGAATTGAGTACGTAATTTAAAACGACCCTGACTGTGCTGCCAGTTTTTCCACAAAAAATTTACAACACTGGAGAAAAAATCGCACAAAATTTCGCACTTCCAAAAATGTTACTTAGACATCAAATCTGTTATGGGCTAATGTAAACTATGGTGAGGTACAACCGTTTCGCAACTTTGGAAATAATTTTTGAAGGGGAACTAACTTATCTACCATGTTAACCGCAACATCATGCATCTTGAAGAAAACTTCCCGTTTTATTTCGAATTTTTTCATCGTTGTATCTTTTGGACACCATTTATATTCTTGTTATGCTTGCTTCCTTCACTCTTCTTTGAGTAGCGCTACAGTCCGTTGGATCAGTGGATCTGGGCCTCAACCAACAAACCTCTCAAGCTAGCACAACCTCTCGTTAGCTGCCTCCAATTCCGCAGACCAAGTTGGTTGTGGTTCTTCTCCACTTGTATGTGCCATCCATTACGAGGAAGTCCTCTCTTGCCGGACTCTTCGGGCCGGAGCTGTGTTGTCCATACGCTCTTCATGGCCTAGCCCTCTTAAGCGTGATATCCGTAGACGCTTGATTAGGGTCATGCCACCGTACAACCCGTATAGATCTTTGTTGGATCTTCTTCTCCAGTTGCCATCAACGCAAACAGGACCAAAAATAACACGCAGAACTTTTCTCTCGAACAGACCAAGAGCTTCTTCATCCTCTTTTAATAACGTCCATGTCTCTGCACCATAGAGCAGGACTGGGTTGATCAACGTGTTATATAAGACCAGGGCTGTATAAAATCAAGTACAAGTATAAGTATCAGTACCAGTACCTGGAATTGTACTTGTACTTCAGTACCTTGGTACTGGTACTTTAATTGAATCAAGTATAAGCCCTTTTTACTAAAGTACTTGAGCAGTACTTTCAAGTACTTGAGCAGTACTTTCAAGTACGTGAGCAGTCTTGCTTTCAGTGTCTCAAAACTCATAACTGTGCATAAATCGAAATTGATAAGGCAAGTTTATATTGCTAGTACTTACGACTAATTGCTAAATCCTTTTTAATAAAATACTTGTCAATATTTGATATAATTTAAAGTACTTGAAAGTACAGGTCAAGTACTTGTAAGTACTGGTCAAGTACTTGTAAGTACTGGTCAAGTACTTAAGTCCTTATTTATGTACTTAAGTACGTAAAAATGAATACTTATGGCGAATAAAGAAAAAAAACAAGTATGACTGGACTTCATTCTTTTCAAGTACAAGTACCGGCGTACTGAAGTACAAGTATCGGTACTCGGTACAGCTTAGTACTTTAGAGCCCTGTATAAGACCAACTTGTTTTTTCGAGAAAATCCTCTATTCTCAGTGCCCTCTTAAGCCCAATGAAACAGAGATTGGCAAGAGTAAGTCTACGTTTGATTTCGGTACTGATGTTCTTCCCCCTATTAACTGCAGAGGCGAGGTAGACGAAGTCCTTAACTACATCGAAGTTTTTGCTGCCAAGTGTGAGGCTCTATTCGAGACGTATATACTTCGATTACAGCATTCGTTTTGCCCTCATTTATCGCCAGGCCCTTTTTGGCTGCCTCTGCTTCAATGCAAACGCCTCATTGACGGCTTGCTTTGTTCGACCCATAATGTAAATGTCATCCGCGTAAGATATCAGTTGAACGGACTTTTGAGGATCGTGCCTCTAGTGTTGGCATGTGAGTTTTGCACGAGCTTCTCAAGTATTAAGTAGAAGAAATCGCATGATAAAACCTTTTTCAACATTGAAGGTCTCGGTAAGATCGTTTCTGACCTTGATGGAGCAGCGAGAGTTCTCCATCGTCATCCTACACAGTCTGACGAGTTTGGCGGGTGTGTAAAAACTAGTTTCCTACACATAGTTTTATTATTTCTGCATTTCCAGCAAAAAAAGCAGTTCCACACGCTCTGCAGCTTGCTGTTGTGTCATCCTTTGGCGTAGGTTTTACCCACTCCATGAACTTAGAAAATTCCATCCATCGAATTGTTGGAGATCACTACCAAATGGAAATGTGTAGAATGGGAGCTGGAATTTCCGACGAAAAGGCAAATTTGCCGTGACCTGGCACCACTGTCCTGATACTTCATAGAAATGGGTCACAACTTAGAAAAAAACTCTCCTTATTAGAGCAAAGGAATTACAGATCGGGTGGCGAACAGATGCTCCTTCGTCTACAGTAGTTGCTGTGGGAGATGCATAGACGCATTACGAAAGTTCCTATCGTACGGTGTCCGACAAAGACCCCCACCATAGTGCCCATATGCTTGCAATTAAGGATTACTATTCATAACAATGTCTTTTGCCCAACGTCAGCCACAGGGCTCGCATCGTTGACCCAATGTCTCGATTCAGGCACTGCTGTTCGGTCATCTTAAGCTCTATTGTCCAGAGTGCTGCCTCACATATTGCTGGAAAGACACTGCAGTGTTATCGCTTAGTATTAAGGATATTTCGAAAAGGGCACAAAACAACATGTTTGAGCCTTGACGGTATAGGGCAAAATGTTTCGTATTCACTGTTACCTGATACAGCCAATAGGTCCTGTCAAGCATTGGGGCAAAGAACTTCCTTGCCGAGACCAGAGTTGGTGGCTGATATTGATTGATTGTCTTTCTGTATATCCGCCAATGGAATAATACATAAGCCGAATACCTTGTATTTCCTAGAACCAACTTTAGCCTGTGGGCGCCGTGGCGTAGTAGGTAGGGGCGTCGACTCCTACGCTCGAGATCGTCGGTTCGAATCTAAAAAAAAACATCAAACATTTTTTCACGGCTCCACCTCTATCGAGTCACTGACAATGCTCAAAGAGTATAACTGTCTAAGAAAAGCTTCTCAAAATTGCCGTTCGAAGTCGGCATTAAGCTATAGATCCCCTTCACTCGTGAGAGAACAATGGCACGCACAACACGAGTGGTTGCTGAGAAGCTAGGCCCAGGTCCATCTCGGATTGTACCGCCGTCATTATTATTATTATTAACTTTAGCCTGAGGGTGGTTTTTGTGCAATGGCGTATGCAGCTGTATACAAGATCGAGGACGGAATAAAAACATCTCGTGTGATGCTGGCGGTAGGATCTAAATACCAAATCTAGGGGTAAGGCTGGACCGTCTTTGAATTTTCATCACATTTGAAGAATTGCATCTCTAGATGTTTGCATTCGATTTTTTAAGTTCTAAGACCGTAAATGATTGATTTTGGCTGTTGGGCTGTTGGCTGATTCCCATTTTCATCCCAGATTGTACCGCCAACTAAGAAGGAGAAGGTCACTCCAAATCTGGTTAACGTTTGTGCTTAAGTAAATTGTACAAATTAATAAATGTACTAGCAAACTGACACTACTTTTCCAACACCTTTATATTCAAATAATAAGGTCTACTGAACGTAATCAATTTCTACCACATCGTTTTCTGAAAAAGTGTTTTTTGAGTTAATCTTTGTCACCTATAACTTTATCTTTGAGAAATCGACCAATCTGCACTTTGGATCAAGATTGAAACTTCAAAAGAGTTCCTTTTCCAAAAAGAGACGTCCAGGCTTCATTTAGTTGATGATAGGCACTAGCCTGCTTCTCTGTTTTTGTGTCAGCCTTGAAAATCTTCAACATTTTCATAGCTATGTTCGAACAAGGAAATTTGTTTACCCATTTTCTCTTTTGTTTACAAAGACGAACTATTCTTAAAAGGCAGGAAAAATAATACTGGTCCCCGCATTTGACCAGAATTATCCTGCGATAAGTTACGAACAGCAATTTTCTTAACCCATCCCTTGATTTCTGGACCCCTCAGCACTTTGTAGTGAAATTCCAATGCGTTTTGGAAGCCGAAAAAGGATGTTAATCCTGTCACCCAGACAACTGCTCCACATTCAGTCTTATCCCAGCGACAATCTTGTTTCAATTATCTGAATTAGATAAGACTTTCCTGAAGTAAATCCCACAAATGGATACATAGTCATATCGGATTTCACTAACATAAAAATGTTTATGACCGTGACAGTCATTACTCCTAAAAAACGCGGAACGCAATTTAATTCTCTTTGAAGACATTTTTTAAGATGCCCACCCTTGCTTGGGAAAAAAGGATAACACATCTCATAAACATGTCAATGAACCTCTCCCAATTGTCGCACAGGCACACTGTCCCTGGCGTTGTTATCGCTTCATTTCGTTGGCGTCAAATTCAGTAGACACATGCACTCCTCCCCACCGAACCGAACAACTACACGCAGTGGGCACTGTAGGTTAAGAGAGTTTAGAAATATTTTAATGACCCGCTCAACCGCAACCAATGCCCAGGCCTCCGTAGGCGTTGAATGGCTAATTAGTCTGCACGTAACTTTTAACGATCACCTATACAGTCCTCCACCAGCCATCCACCCACCTACTTACTACGAACCGCAAGCGATTACAGGGACTGACTGGACCGACACTGTTTCTACTCCACCCCCGCCTCATCCAAGTGTGTACTAATAGCACTCAGATTATGTAGCGCAGGCAGACTGCGGATCATTGCGCCCGTCTTAGTCACCGTCTAACGATCTTGGTGCAACGCAACTCTCAGTAGGAAAAAGGAAATCGATCGTGCGTCGTTTATGTCAGTTCACAGAAACCACTCGAAGTTTTTGGAGAAAAAAGGGGAACGAAACGTGGCCTCAGCTGCTGGTATTTTTGCGTAAGTGCATGTTTTTAACGACCCACGGTGGAACAACGAGGTCAGGAGGTTAATTTGAGGAAAAAAATGCAAAAAGCCCTCGTAAACGGGAATTGACGACCGACCCAAAGGTAGAGCGTAGTACACGGGTGCATTCAGTGAAAATGGAAACCAGTTCGAATGGTGTGAGGAATAGATTTCGTTTTGGGAGGTTTTGAATAAAATTTAAAAGGAAATCGTCCCGATTTTCGGTGCCTTCTTCTTGGGAAAGGAAACAAAAACCGGATTCGATTTGAAAAAGGATCGGTGGGAAATAACTATTTTCGAATAATTCTCTCAGGAAGTGAATTCGAATTAAAATACTAACAAATTTTTGAAGAGGCATGTTTATATAGTGCTTTTCCTAGGTAGAGTGAAAGCGGTTAAGTACGAATACTGCAGGAGAGAATCTGCCTTTACTTCAATCTACATCATTATCATCTTTTGGTTGTTGAATTTCTTCTTCTTCGAATGGCTTTTTAGTCCTGGGTGGATATGGACCTCAACCAAGAAGCCTCAAGCCTCTCCAGCTAGCACAATCCTTGCATAACAAAGTTCTCCACTTGGTTTCATCACTTCTATCGGGGACATCCCCTTTTGCATTGTTTCACCGCCTCGGAGACAGAGCAAATTCCTAAATTTAGCAACACAAATCATTCGACCGAATCTGCAATTGTAACTGCTTAAAGGCTAGTGCCGATGTAACTCTGAAGCACGTTCTCGGGATTCTATCGAAAAATCGAACATTAATAAAACCTTGAAACTTGTCTTCAAGATTTATAACCACTTCCCTTTGGCGCCGTTATCTATGTTACCCAATGTTACCCCTAAAACAAAATTCCACTGCTAACGTGGCTACAAGCCTTTAAATGGCCCAGGAAAATATTGCCGTTCAATTTCTCAAGGCAAATTTGACCAAAGGTCGTACGCAAATTTTTTCTTTCGACCTAGGTCTTTTCGACGCGATTTCGATATTGTTCAATGTAAAGCAGGACCGGGATGACAAGGACCTTACAAAAAGAGTACCTGATCTCATGGCAACGTGGTCCCTGATTCGTTCTTTTCTTAAATTCAGGAAGCATCTATAACTGCTCTTGACTATAGATGAAGTCTTTGATTACCTTGTCACTACAGCTGTCTATATTGACGCTACTGCTAAGGTTTGAATTTTCGGTGATGTACAATGATTCCCGAAGACAGCATTGACTTTATTCGATCCCCATTCATAAATTGACCCTTCTGTCTGAATATTATTTGGTGCGTCATTGGAAGATAGCGCTTCTTGTGTTGCCCGATCGGGTGTAAAAGGTCTTACCTTACATAATGTGACTTCTATAGGGACCTCAACAAAAAGACTGAAATCCTGTTCCTCGTGTGAACTTACCTCCGACCATGGTACACTGACTCAGTCAAATAATCACTAGCTGCCTTAAGTCGTGAGCAGATTCGTCATTTTCTATTTCTGTGGTAGCTAATGGGCGTACGGTAGAGGATATGTGCGTCGACTCCTAGGCACTAAACTCTCAATAATAATAATAATGGCGGCGCTACAATCCTAGGTAGACCTGGGCCTAGCTTCTCAGCAACCACTCGTCTTGTGGGTGCTATTGTTCTCTCTTGAGTGGATAGACCTACAGTTTAATGTCGACTCCGAACGGCGAGATTGAGAAGCTTTTTCTAGACATTCATACTCTTTGAGCATTGTCCGTGATTCGAAAGAGGTGGAGCCGTGAAAAAATGTTAGGTGTTTTTTCGGGAACCCAGAGAATGGGTACATGAACAAGAACATAGAAAAGCAAATTCGGGACTATCAAGAAGCTCGCTGTTTTTTGCGTTCTTCCAAACACTGCAAATGTACTGCTCGCAAAAAGGCCTTTGGACTGAGAAAAACATGGCTTTAGTATTTTACTGTAAACAAATGCTAAAAAATCTCACCTCAGAAGACTTATTTTTCAAAAATTATTCAAGTTTTCGAAATTATTTCCTTTATTTGAAGATCCAATTCATTTACTCGTAATATTTCGAGATGATTTGCAGGGCCGGCCCTACCATATGTGCAGGATGTGCAAATGCACAGGGCGCCAAGCGCTTGGGGGCGCATTGTGAGCCTAAACAAACAACATGCAATTTATCGATATACTGACTTTCATAAAATTTTAGTTCGTCCAAGCTACCTTTGCCTTTCTAAACGCTTTCTGAACGCAGTTATTTTCAAATAATACAAACTACATAATTTCACCTGTTCATACAATATACCATTCACACGCAAAACTGTGCAAGATAATTTATTGCACAAGCACTCAAATATATCCTTAGGAAAAATTCTCAAAATAATAAACTCAATCCTCAGTTCCTATGGAATCATTTGAGTGACAACGTGCAGGTTTTATTTCTGCACGTATGGCGCCTTACTCAATACAATTTACATAATTTCTCGTCTCTCTCTCTTCTCTTCATTCTTCACACAAAAGGCCAATCACACACGGGACTGTGCAAGATAATTTCTTGCACAAGCACTCAAAAAACTCAAAATAATAAACTCAGTTCCTATGGAGGAGAGACAATGTGCAGATTTTATTTTTGCACGTAAGAAAGAGATTTACTCATCATACATATTTGTTTGGAAGGAGAATGAGTACAGTAGGTATATATACACTACCCCAAAAAATTGAGCATACACCCAAAACAAAAAAATATTTTTTGGTTTTTTCTTCTTAAAAAATGTAATGTAATGTATTAGAAAATTCAATTACACATATTTCATTTCTGGGGGACTTATGTACATATTGCCTAGCAAACTCTATTCTCTATAATTTTGTTTGTATTTTATGCAATGAACAAAAATTCCCAAGCCTTGTCAAGCACAGATACAGGATGTTTTTCGAAAAAGTTTTGAGAACGGAAACAACAATAGACTCACCTCGATCTAAACTGAAATAAAATATTAGATAGAGCTAAGCTGTTTTGCAAACACTAATTAGTTTAGATAAATGTCTTGGTTCTCAAGCATTAGCTTCTCGAGGAACTTCTGAAGTGTTGTTTGGGCTTAATAATGGTAACTTTTTACAGGTTGTTGAGGAAGTAGCCTTATTTGATTTGGTGTTAGGAGAGCGCTTCAGGAGAACGAATCAAGAAACCCAAAATAAATATTTGAACAAAAATATACAAAATTAGATAACACGTATCTTTTCTACAACTGTTACTAATCAAATTGTGTCCATGCTAAAAGAGGCCAAATTCTACGCTTATTGTTGACTATTGTTGTTTTGGGTTTTTAAAAGGAGAAGACAAGACCGGAGAGGAACTTACAAAGTTAATTTTAGACAAACTTGGATTTTAAGGAATTTCAATAAGCAACTGTCGAAGTCAAAGTTACGATAATGGTTCAAATATGAAGGGAAAAGATGCTGGTCTTCAAAACAGAATTCGACCAAGAACATTTTCGTCCCATGCAGCTCGTATTGATTCAATTTAGTAGTCAATAATTCAGCTCGGTGCCTAATGAGCACCTGTTATGTTTTTTTGAAACAATTCGATGCTTATTTGAAACATCATCTAAATTTCCAGAAACATCTTCTTTACGATGGTGATGAATGTTACGAAAATAGTTTAGAACCGAAAGAATGTTTTAAGGTAGAATTTTATTTCAAAACACTAGATCAAAAGAAAGTTTTGAGTAGCTTGAAGCATAAAAACGAATTTTGAGTTTTCAAATAACATTAAAATATTTTTTTGATTATTAGTTTTCAACAAGCTAATGCTTGAAAAATACGTTCTTCATTCCTTAATTTACAAAACTGTATTAGTCCCTCTTGTAAAACCAGAAAGCTCATGTTTAGAAGTATTAAATTTTAGGGTCAAACCGAGATTATCTTGCTCCCAATCTAGTTTTTGCTCTCCAAATTTAAACTTAAGACAACCATCTTTCAAAAAAATAGGGGGGGGGGGGGTGTGGGCGCTAAATGCAGGTCTTGCACAGGGCGCTCATTTAGCTGGGACCGGGCCTGATGATTTGTACTCTTTGTAAACTTTTGAGATTGTATACATTTTGGACAGTGTGTCTTGTATGACAGCCACAAATGGTATTTATATTCGACAGCTATAAATCCATTAATTATGAAGTCAAAATGTGCATATTCAAATTACAATTTCCCTCTTGGTCTTAGTATTATTTATTGAAATTTCGTTTTCTTCTGCCCGTCAATCCAATTAACTTTATCCAGTTGCTCCTAATTAGACTTCAATTTGCATTGCAGCACTGTCCACAATTTAACGCCGAACTCTCGCCAATTGTCTGTCAATCCTCCACAACAACTCGACTAATTAGTTCAGCATCCCTCCTAAAGACCTTTGCCATATCACAACATAAATTAATTTCAGTAGCAAATCCATATCCCCAATCGGCGATCGGCATTATTCATAGGATCTCCTCAATGCGCTCAACTACCATCACCACCACCATCATCCATCGTTCTCGTTCGCCTCGTTCCGTTGAGTCAACATCAATTGACATTTGCATAATTCCCACGTTCGTGGCTAATCCCAATTGCGGGCCAGTTTAATTAGGACCAACCGGCACCGCAGCAGCCGCAGACCACCCACGACCTCGTTGCGATGTAGGACAGTGGAACAGAAGAGTGGAGCTCTATGATCCGCGCTCTGAAATCCCTTCAATCAGTTGTATTCGCAAATGCAATCAAACCGGAATGACTTTATTTGATCAACTTCAATTAATGGTGAGCGCTGACATTTCTAGATGCGCAACAGTGCTCCCGTCTTTGTTGTGTGTCACCGCGGAGTGATGCAAGCCATCGTTTAAGGGTCCAAGGTTGCGTGGCGGAGTGCGGACCTCGGTCGAAGGGTGGATGTGTTGCGGATGATGCTCTGCTCATTGTATCAAACCACGGTGCGATCTCGCATCCTAATTTTGCCTTGTGGTAGATGTCTCTCTGTCTCCGGGTGCTCTGATGGAAACGGGGAGCAACATGTTGCACCCCTTTTCTGTGAGGTCTTTTGAATTTTGGATCTGGCCTTTGTGGTCGATTAGAGATGGATGCCACCCGCTAAGTAAAATGTCGAAGAGATTTCAATTGGAGGCGCGTAGTCGTAAGTCTGGACAGTGATTATGGGACTCTTGCGTAGGCGATGTCGTTTTGGTTGTCGTGCTGTCAATCTACGCAGTTCCGCTGGTTCAGAGAACATGCTGTGGTTAATGGAAGGGCTGAGTTCGACAACGAAATTGAGAGTTAGATGATAATGTGGGGAAAGGAATGACTTTGACAAACACAAAGAAAACGGCGAGTTCGGCAGCCAAGATTCCGAATGAAAGCATGGTTAAAGATCGTCGTATGGTGTTACTTTCTTTTGATATAAGGTATCTATTTCTGGAAAAGAAGCAGGAATTGGGGAGGACCAAGAGATAAGATGTTTCCACGGACTTTTTCATAATGGCAATTTGTTCTCTTTACTTGTCTTACATTCGAATTGCAGACTTTCTGTCCAAGATCAGGCAGACATACAGTTCTTCAGGCAGAGGTAAATTTTACCATAGGGTAGTTTTGGTAATTCAGCTTTTTCATTTTGGCACACACTTTTTCCAGACACAGAGAAACTAACAATGTGGCTCTGCATTTGACAAGAACTGAAGGTTGTGATATCGTGTGGTGTCCGTTGTTGTTATATCTTCTCCTCCACTAACCCTCTATGCAGACGGGACAGAAAATCATCCAAAGAATTTTCCTCTCAAAGCAGCCAAGAGTAACCTCATCCGCTTTTGACAAAGTCCATGCTTCAGCGCCATATAGCAGGACTGGTACCAAAAAGGTCTTGTACAGGGTTAAATTGGTTGTTCGAGAGAGGGCTTTGTTTATTAATTGCTTTCTGAGCCCAAAGAATGCAGTTATTTCTTGTTTTGTTATTCTTTGTTTTGTCATTGGTGTCATTTTCTGAATTAATAGCGGTTCATAGATAGACAAAGTCTTTGACTACCTCAAAGCTACGAGT
Source organism: Myathropa florea (assembly GCA_930367185.1). NCBI lineage: Eukaryota > Metazoa > Arthropoda > Insecta > Diptera > Syrphidae > Myathropa > Myathropa florea. The sequence goes on along the minus strand of OV884004.1, from coordinate 2,297,913 downwards.
ATATCTTTCTACTATGATGTTCTGTCCGAGATATCGATGTTGGTTGTCCTTTCTGGTTAACATCATATATTTGGGCTGACCCTCATTTACTATTAAACCCATCTTCGCGGCCTCCGTCGCAATACTCACAAAAGTGTCATTGACATCCTGGGGTCCAGATCACTGTGTCTTACCATCAGCGTTTACTGACAACACACGTAAGTTAAATGGCCCTAAATTTCTACTGTCCGACTGAAAGATCACTTAACTTGTCATAGCTACTTCTGAAGTGAAAGTTCGGAAAATGAAGCGTTGGTACCAATGTGATGGCAGTTAGGTTCAGTTAAGCTAATGAGGATAATAGGCGGTATACACACCTGATCAAAATAATAGATTCACCTCCGAATACCTTACATTTTTCGTTTTTAGCGTAGCACTATGAAAGAAATGGTTAAAGTTCGCAAAAAAGGCTAATATATTTGAATACTCTGCACTTTTCAAAAACCTAACACTTAACAATGTTTTCAATATTACCGTTAATAATTTTTTTATGAAGATAAAATTGTGTTAGCACATAAAAATCATGTGATCAAAAAAATAGATACACTTCAGATTGTGATAAAAATTAAATTATATCATAATTTTCTTCGCGTTTTTTTTTGTCAAAAATGTTTAAAATATCTTATTGTAATTGCTATAGAAGAAAAAGGAAATAAACATTTTAGGTTTACCATGGCTCGAAATAGTTAATGCACTAAAGAATAGCAAGTTTTGCTTCTTTCGCACATAAAAAAAGGAAAATCTCAGCGTGAAATCGCGAAATGTGTGACACTTTATTTAGCGCAAAATGTTTTGAAAGCTGCACCCCAAAAAGAATTTCATGGCAAATCGAAAAAAAAACGAACCCCGCGGATGATCGCCGTATAATAATGCTATCAAAAAGTGACGCTTTTAAGTCATCAAAAGCTATTTCCGCAGAAATTAACAACATCGTTAGTGTTCCAAGAGTTCGTGCTGCCTTACAAAAAGCCAAACTCTCGGACAAATAGCGAGGAAAGTTCTCTTAATGAGAAAAAAAAAATTAAGCATGAGGCTACAGTTTGCCCTGACACATGCAAATAGGACGAGTGAATAGATTCTCGAGTCAAGGAATTCCATACCCATTGCATAAAAAATACAGTGGAACATGGAGGCGACAACATAATGGCCTGTGGATGTTTTTCTTAGAATGATGTCCGTCCCATATTCCAGACTACAAACAATATGACGGCAGTCGAGTACACAGACATTTACCAAATCGTAATGCTATCAAACGCCAAAAAAAACATGCAAAGCATATTCCACACTAGTAAAAAAGTGCTTTGTTTACAACAAAATCGACCTGCTAGCTTGGCCAAGTCAATCTCTAGACCTAAACTTTATTGAAAACGTGTGGACGCATCTAAAGAAGAAATTGTTTGAGCAAATATTTACAGTCGTGTTTGGAGAGTACAATACTTCACAACGAAATATCCGGCTCGAAGGACCAGTGTTTAATGTTTGAAATAATGTTATCACGTTTCACACTTAAATCAACTATCACGTCTGCTCTATTTCGTTGCATTTTGGTGACGTACAAACTCCTTCAGTCATACACATTTTTACTAAAACACTTTCATTTTCTATAATATCAAAGCTATTCGAGAAACTTCTATTGCGACGTATTCAACCAATCATAGAAGAAAGACGACTTATCCCTGATCATCAATTTGAATTTCGCACGAATCACTCCACAATTGACCAGGTATATAGAATAACTAACGAAATTGAAAAAGCATTGGAGGAAAAAAAGATTTGCTCTAGCGTTTTACTTGACGTGTCACAGGCTTTTGACAAAGTTTGGCACGATGGTCTAAAATTGAAAATAAGAAGGATCTTTCCGAAAAATATATATAGAATTCTAAAATCCTACCTCGACAATAGAATATTCAGAGTTAAGTACGGAATGGACTACTCCGGGTTTAAAGAAATTGCGGCCGGAGTTCCGCAAGGGAGTTTTCTTGGTCCCACTCTGTTTCTATTATATACACGCGACATACCTCAAACTGAGGGTACAGTAGTGGCAACGTTCGCGGACGATACGGCTATTCTCGCTACTGAAAGCACAATCGAGTCCGCTACCGAAAAACTGCAACAAGCTCTAAACAAAATATCTGATTGGACAAAACTCTGGCGCATTGCTCTTAATGAGACTAAATCCACGCACATTAATTTTACATATAAAAACATAGACAATTTACCCGTCTTCATTAATTCGGTACAAGTACCGTACTCAAATGAAGCCAAATATCTCGGGATGACGTTAGACGCAAAGCTCAAATGGAAGGCACACGTCAAAAAAAAACGTGACGAACTTGAGAATCGATTTAGAGAAATGTACTGGTTACTCGGACGACATTCCAAGTTAAGCATATATAACAAACTACTTATATATAAGCAAGTGCTAAAGCCTATATGGACCTACGGTATACAACTCTGGAGTTGCACTAAAGCAAGTAACAGAGAATGTATACAGTCATTCCAAAATAAGGTTTTAAGAGCTATCGTGAGTGCTCCCTGGTATCTTCGTAACAGTGATATACAAAGGGATCTACAAATCGCAACCGTGGACGAAGAAATAACAAACTTCGCTAGAAAGTTGCGAACTCGACTTCATGGTCATTGTAACCATGCCATACTCCAAACATTGGACATGCGAAACCTCGTGCGCCGACTTCAACGAACGAAACCGTTCGATTTAGCGCAATGAGTAGTAGCCGCTCCTAACGGTTTAAACTGGTGATTTTACGGAAAATCTACCTGCCTCACGCGTAAAAATATTGAAAGCGAAACTACTGGATGAGGAAACTTAGTTGTAGTAAAGTACAAAAAAAATGTTAAAAGGGAAGGGTGTGTTTAGTCTGTACAAATCTGACACTACTATGAGCACACGGGTATCATAGTGTCTTATTGAACGAAAAAAAAAAAAAAAAAAAAAAACTTTCATTTTCAAAGTATACATAAATCTTTATTTAAATTATTAAACCTCAATTCGCTAATACTTACATTCCTTCTACGAGTACTTCCCTTAAACAAAATATTCCCTCATAAAATTATTAAAAAAAAAATGTTTTCATTTGGAAATACTCTTTATCCCTACCATAGCAAGCTGTCTGTCTTAATTACACGCAATAATGTCTTCCCAAATGGACAGCTTCATCCACCCCCGATCGCACGCTCTTTCCTCACCTGCTATTACATCTCGACCGACGACGTGTTCCCAAAGATTTATGTACCATCCTTTCAACACCCACAATATGACCGTGAAATCACTTTCGGAAGTCACACAGAAGAGCTCAATAAACCAATGTCCTGTCCGAACTCAGGATTCCATAAATACACACAAATGGGACGAAGATTACCCGCCCGATGATGGTTCACTTTTGTCCTTAACTAGCAAAACATTGGCGAATAATGAGCAACAAAAACCGTAACATCCCACACCCTCACTCGTGTCCGAGTCCAAGTATCTAGCAGTTGCAGAACAATAAAAAGGACAACACTACTGTCCGAGCACTAGTGGTAGTCCATCAGCTACAGAAGTTGACCGTGTTGCGTAGGATAGTTGTTCGATGAATGGAGATGTACACGCACCACACATGTTCTTGTTCTTGTTTGGCAGATGCCACTGCGGTGAGGATGGACAAAAGGACTCAGCTCCTTGTCCAGCGAATGAATGAATGAATGATGTCTCAATTTTTGTGACTTGTGGGTGTGTAGTCTAGTGTTGGCAGTGTGCCTTCGGACATGCATATGCCACGAGCAATAAAGGATTCTTCTGGTGTGCCCGAGGTGTGCTGGAAGTCAAATAAAAAGGACATGCCCGAGAACAAGGAAACTCTCACGCCCATTAAGAAGTCAGCAGTCGGTAATTCTTAGATGAACGACAAACCGACGAATTGAAAACGAATTGGTCCCTTCCGGTAGTTGTGGATGGTGACGGTAGCTATAGTGTTAGTGGTGGTGGTTGATAGACGGCCACCTTGAATGCGGGTGACTCTTGTGTGAGTTATGATCTCCTTTTTGTGACCTTTCTCAGTGATAGTTGTGTGGATTTTTCTTCGACTTCATAGGAGGAACGGCAATTAAATTCAGGATGTAGAACAGAAATGTTAACCGCAATTACTTGTCTTGGCTCCTTTTTGTATTCATCTTCTTGTAGAGGTAAAGGATGTGTATGGGGATTTTTTCTTTGGTGTATGTTAATCTAAGCTGACGGGTCCATTTAAATGAGACGGGACACTCGGCGGCAGACGATTTCTTAGTTTACTTACAGCGCGATGAAAATGAAGGCAAAAGCCTTGATCTAAGCACGAAGGATTCGGGTTCTAAAGAGTCCACATTCACCTATCATAAGCAAGGGATAACTATCGCCAGTTTCAAACTGAAGATCCTGAGCACCGCAAGAGCTTCTTCATCTCCCCGTCAACCCAAACAAGAGCTACACCTTATCGCTCAAATGTTTCCCAGGCTCACCGACGGCTTATCACCTTCCCATCGAACAAAACACAAGACTTAATCTGTTTCCGTAGCAACTGTGGAGATCTCTGAACTTTGCTTTGTTCTCTACCTATACTCTGAGTCCACATCAAACACGCAGTGTACCTCTGAAAGGCAAACATCAGCCACTCGGGCAGACCTGAGACGTGTTATCTGAAACATTTCCAGATACTGAATTACGCATGTTGCCCCCATTCATCCGGCTTATCGTCACAGGTGAACGATGAACATCCATTCATGAATGTATTCGGATCTCCCTTATCTACTGCATTGTCAAACAGTGGAACAACAGGTTGACTAAAAGACTCAGTAGCTGCGCACACCCTTAACGTCGCCGAATCTCGCCCGTTTGTTTGGATTGCTCTCCGCAAACATCAGGCAAACACCACTTGAGTAGTCGGCGGAAGTGGTATCCCACGAATGGATCCCATTTCGGGGTTTGTCGCATCACATCTGAAGTGAAATAGATCTGGAATCCATCAAGGAGCTGACTCGGAAGGAAGTGAAAGGTATTTGCATTCCTGGATCAGAAACGAAGCGGATAGTCTCGCACCCCCAGACAGGATCCAATGTGCGTTCGTTCTCACAAACTGTCATTCGCCATGCCGTCTAGACGTTCCACAGGAATTCCAATGCACGGTTGTTTTTCATAATCGAAGTTGGAATGTATGAACTTCTCACGATGGCAAGCCACAAACAGGGAGAGACTGTTCATAAAAAAGAACAGACCCCGCGAGCAGGAATGTCTCCAGATGTTGGACACAGTGGTTGGAAATAGTTTTTTGTTGGTCCCTTGGGTGACACGACGGTTGGTTTTGTTCTCACCAGCTAATTTGTGATTTTAACTCATCTTGGTGTTGGGATACATGCAGCGGTGGAGGATGAGTATTTATGGATCATTTCGTGACCATTTTCCGGTGATTGCATCTTAAGTGAGTCAGATACTTCGGTGTTTAGTGCATTAAAGAAGATTGATGTTGTTCATGTCCACGGATGCTTCAGTCAACAGAACCAAGTGCAACGACATTCGCTCGAGATGAATGGGAGGTTTCCATCGTTTACTCAGGGATTCATATTTAAGTTACTGAATCACCTTCTATGATGATTGTATACTCAATTACATTTTTCACCTACGCATAGAAATTACTTTTGTAAATCTATCCAACTTCAAATCCATTTAAACTTTTGCTAGCGAGATGATCAGCAATTTCATTGCATACAATACTAATGGGATCTGATACCCCAAGGAGTGCCACCCAGTTAATGAATAAAAGTGTTAGATATAACTGAAGACAACATCATACTAGTTTTAATTTAATTTAGCATGACTTTAGGGAAAGTTCACTTTCCGCTGTGGGAAAGTCTGTCAATGCCCTTGCGTTTACGAGACTGTCTTCTGCAATCGGCAAAAAACATGATATAATATGAAACCCTGACTACGAATGTTTTGAAGGCATCGAAAGAACAGATTACCTTGCAAATAGAGGTGTAAACCGAGGTTCTTTTTTTGGACTAGAGCCCGTTCTCTCATCTTAGTAAGGCTGTTTAACAAGGAGCATAAGGAAGTAATAAATTACAAGACGCCATAGCGTAGTGGGTAGGTTCGTTGACTGTGTTTATATTCCTACGCTCGAGGTCTAAGGTTCAAATCTCAAAAAAATCAAATAACATTTTTTTACGGCTCCACCTCCTTCGAGTCACTGACAATGCTCAAAGAGTATAACTGTCTAGAAAAAGCTTCCTAACCTCGCCGTTCGGAGTCGGCATTAAACTGTAGGTCCCCTCCGCTCGTGGCAGAACAATAGCACGCACAACACGAGTGGTTGCTGAGAAGCTAGGCCCACGTCCACCTCGGACTGTAGCGCCGCCATTATTACTATAAAGAAATTGGTTCATGATTGATGTTTTCTGTAGGCTCTGTTACAGTCACGTCATGGCTAGAAGCAGATCCTCCACTTTTGAAGCGAATTTCTACGCTCAATCGAAATTTAAAGTCTAGAACCTAAGGTAATATTAAGGTTCATTAAACGCCTTAATCTCCACTATGCTATAAATACGCCACTAGTTATATAAATAGGAATGATTGATCAAAAATGTGCTCATGGTTTCCTTGCGGCTTTTTTCTAATTGTACTTATAAAAGTCATTTTTCTTTGGTCAAATCCTGTAGAATTTCCGTCTTCGTAAGTTGATCGTGACTGGCACGCTGCTTCCAGTCATCAAGACCCAGTCGTCTTGGATCCGAGATTACTTGATCTATAGGTTCGGATCAAGGAGGTTCGATCTTCCTTTTCTTCTCGAACCACGAGGCTCGAATACGAATACTATCTTAGTTGAAGGATTTGTATTATTCGCTCGATGTGGCTGAGCCAGTTTTGTCGACGGATTTTTTGTCCACACCTTTATAAAGCTCGTAGAGTTCCCGGTTGTGCCTTCTTCTCTATTCGACTTCCTAACAGACAGAAACAAATATTATATCCGACGCAGAATTTTTCTTTCGAAGGCACTAACAATCATTTCTGTTATATTGCTTATAGTCCAACTTTCGGCTGCATACAGCAAGACTGGTAGAATTATGATTTGGCAGAGCAATATTTTGGTCCTTCGAGCAGAAGCTTTGACTCAGGTTATTTCGATAAACTGAAGTAGCACCGGATGCGATTCTACAACTGTAGATTGATTTTTGTTCGCCAGCAAATATTTCGTTTACTCCTTATTTACCTTAGTTTGGGATTGATATTCCACTTTCTTTCGAAGCACACGTTTTCATAACATCTCTATGTTATTTTTCGAATTTTAAAATAATTCTCCATTTTTAAAGACTTTGATTTGGTCTGCTGATTGACATTTGTTTTGTTTAGAATTGTTTGGAATTTCGTCTATATAAAGGATAAATATTCTTCGAGTAGCATTGAGACGTGGATTAAGGAAACATCCTTCTTTCTTTTAACAGCTTGAATTCCAGCTAGAATCAGCTCCCTGTGTACACAACGCTTTAGACACTCATTCACAGTTTCATACAGCACAACAAATCGGGGCTCCAAGTAAAACAAGTATCTGCCGAGGTTTTTCTGTCGAATTAACGAAATGTATTTGTAGATAACATAGAGATCAAACACGAAAAACGATCGAACGCGATCCAGAAAAAGGAGCGGCATGGTTATCAAGTGAGTTCCAATTCGTAACTTGTCAAGAATATTTTATATTTCTAGAGTTATGTTCAACAGAACCTCTTCGTTGAAAGGAGTTCAAGTACCAATTACACAAAAAAATCTTCGTTAACTTAGACTTTGTCTTTTTGCCAGATATTCACATTTTACGAAGAAAGATGATGTTTTTTTTTTTTGATTTTCATAGGCTTCATAGGATATTTCAAAGATAAGATAATTCGCTACATTTTTAGCTTGTTCGTCTAATGCGATTTCCTTACTTTGTCAAGTCTCTTTGTTCAAATGAACTCCTTATTTTTTAACATTTTCCATGAGCTGCTAATTAAGTTCATGACTACATTCGAAAAGGGTATCCGGATATTCCGTCAGAATGTAAACTTTGCACAATTTTTTGTAAAAAAAAAAATATTGTTAGAATAGTTGTTTAACTTCTTCAACTGCGAAGAGATCAATTCAAAAATTTAGGACGACCGAATTATTAAGTAATACTCTGTCCATCTTTTAACAAGCCGTTTATCAGAAAACATTGAAATAGTTTTGCGAGAGTGTAAACAATTGTCCACGACTAGTACTTCGGAACCAAATTAAATAAGTGGATGCTGATTTTTCGAACAAAATTATCTTCAGCGATTAGGGTAGTTTTTATTTTGTTAGCTTTGTTAATCGTCAAAATTGTCTATTTTGTGGTTAAAAATATCTGGATTTCACATAAGTTTATTTGTTTTTTTTGGTCTTAGACTGCTATTTTTTTCTTCAAAAAGCATAGAACAAGAGAACTAGAGACTTTTTCAATTCTGAACCCTTTTTTGCGAGCGCATGCAGCCTTTCGTTTCCTTAGATCTCCCTATGCGTAAGATAGGAAAGGGAGTGTGATGGTTAAACAACACTTCCATTCGGAGGCAATAGGGCTTATTATGCGTAGGTATCCCACAAAGGTTAATCATATGTACAGCAGAAATCATATTGACGTTTAATCTGCAGAACGTGATCAATTTACATTTTAGAAAATCCGACGCGATGGTTTCAATGCGTGATTGTTCGCCGGAATATATACGTCCATGGAACAAGTAAAAAACTATATGCCACAGTTGACTCCAAATATATCACGACCACTACGTCTCAAATTGTGTCTTATAAAATTTTATCAAACAGCCATTTCAGCAAAACCATCACAAAGCATGAGTTGAGCACACCAAACGAATAAAATTACAAAACGTTTTAAATGACAGTTATATTCCCTTTTATTTTACAAAAAATAACAGAACTTAAACTTAAAATCCAGAAAATAAAATAAAACGACAATTGCTTTTTGAAATCGTGTACATATGTCATCCATTGAATACAAAGTTCTGAGAGATGTTGTTATGCATATCCTGACAAGTCCTCAAAACCAAACATTTAAACACAGCTTTCTAAAACTGGAAAATGCAACCGAGATGCCATCAAAACATCATCGAAGATGTTCACAACCCCCCACCAAGGAGTTTTCTTAACAGACGACATCACCTTGACTCAAATTCATAAATGTTACGCCCTATAATCTCATAAACTGTCAAACACAATTAATCACACATTAACGATGCAAAGGAGTTGCAACCCTTTGGTCCATATACTCGCTGAACTTTGGTCATCATCCTCAAGCAACTTCGACCTGATATTCTATCAAAGCAAACCCAGATTCACTTTCAAAAGTCACCACAGCTCAGCATCCATTGCCTCATTTGACATCCTCGTCGAACAACACATGAACTCGTATTTTCAGATCAAAGATCACCCAGCCTCCGCTCAAGCAATGCCCTAACGATGTGATTATTGCTCTCCCAGGTGATCCGGAACTTTCCTTTTTTGTATCTCGTTACGATCTCACAAGATCAAGTTACCTCCTGTGATTCTTGCCAGCATCCAGGGAAACCTGATTTGATACCCTCAGCTCACAAAATTGAATCAAAAAATTACGTGAAAAAACCCTCAGAATCGCATCCTTTTTCCTCACAATTAATGCCCGTTTGTTCTATCACATCAAGGAAAGGACACACTGACTGCCGCTGGATTGATTCAGTGTCAATCAAACATTTTTCGGAAATGCCAATGCTGAATATGAATCCCTTTCAGAATTCGCCCGCCAGAGAGGAACCAGTTTTGTGATGCGACCATTCCCTGTGTTATCCTTTGGATTCGGTTTGTTGTTCTGCGGTACAACCGCCGTCTCGGGAACTGGTTCCGCCGCCGAAATCCTTATTTATTTTCTATTAATTCTTCTTCTTTTGCTTGTCTTTCGATTCTTCTTCGCAGGCATATGCAAATTCGAAGGCTCTTTCGAGGTCATTAAGGTCACTACTGGTCACTTCGGAGGAAAAGAAATCGGAATTTCTTTAATTTTTGTGGGAAAAGACCGAAGGATAGAGCGACAAAAAGGGGTGGAAATAGCACAAAACTTGATCCTGTTTTGAGGATAATATAATTCTGTGTCTTGAATCTGATGTCCTGAATGGCGATTCTTCACAGTGCAATTCCAGGTGCGCACTTAAATTTAATTAACAAAATCAGCCATCGATGGCGATTATCCTTGGACGGTAGATTGTGGCTTATATTCCGGGCAGATGGCAGCCGGCGCGTTAAATGGGAGTTTTAGGGGACAGACATAATGCACTGGACAAGTTCATAACCGTTTATGGTGTCATAAACGAAGTGACGAGCCTGAAGTTGATCGTCGATTGTCGCCCAGTAGTACTGGAGTACATGTTCTCGATATTTTCGCACCTTTTGCAGACGAGCAATAAAGCCATAAACTTGGAATGACTTTCAGTTGAGCAATCAATTGGAGTGCGAAGATGTTTCAATAGCTAATGAGTCGCTTTTGAGAATGGATTTAGTTCAGTCATAAAGTGATGTTGGAGTCCTTTCCCATAGGGAATACGTTCCCAGTTGTTTGCTCATTTTCGAGGACTGTTGAGTCGGACCAGATGGTCTGATGGTCGAGTTTTAATGGATTCAGTCAGCAGAGATAATTGAATTCGTATGCTTCCCATTTCGGTGAGATGAAGGCACATCGAGTTGGATCACGCAGTTTAATGAAGGGTACTTATTCTGAGGGTCATTTGTTTGGTAATTAAGCTTAACTCCTAAGGGTGATAGTACAGATGGTAGCTTGAGAATAGAGACTTGATCAAATATATTCCAATTCAGCTTTGATTTGCCAACATTTACATTCAGGGATGGTAGTTAAATTTGTCATGTATGAGTATTGTTGGTCATCATATTTCGAGTGTAGTCAGTACGATAAATCCGCGCCCTGGTCCATACGCTGCTTAAGGCAGAGGAATGGTTGAATACTTGATAAAACAAGGGCCTTTGAGAAACACCAAAGAAGGTGGTCAATCATATAAGGAGACAGGGAAAAATTACAACAGAAATGTCGTCAGGCGTTATCCAGAAAAAAGTTGAAATCATAATCAGCGAACAACTCACTTGGTTGTGGCGATATGCATAGGTCATGAGACCAAGTATCGAATAAGGGGTTTTCTAAAGGTGACCTTTTCAGACTATACATGGAGGGAGAACAAAATTGTTATTTGTTATTATTATTAATATTTATAAAAATGTAATTAAATTACAATTCCGTGTCTTAGACTACGGCACTAGTTACAAGTGCTTTCGGTTCGGCAGATTGGAATACACATATTGTGCCAACTCCTATTTTTTGGTCAGCAGCAGGAAAAAACGATTAGATTCAATCTTTAACAAAAACATTCCGCCGGCATTCCAACCAGAACCAAAACTTTAGTGACTCTCCGTTGAGCGCTAGTAAGAAGTGAGATGAGGACTAAGAAGATCATTTAAAACATAGTATCGATTAAGGAGGCACTGAATCTGCTTTTCCGATGAAGCTAAATATCTGGGTGTCATTCTAGATAGGAAGCTTCTGTGGAAAAAACACATCGAAACGAAAATTGCGAAGGCACTGTCAGTTTTCTGAGCCAGGAAAGGAATGTAGTCGAATTTTCACGGACGGCTGCAAGACCAATGAAAGATCTGGTGCTGGTGCCTTCGTGGAGAGCCACAACTTTAGACTGCACACCTCGTTAGGTAAATTTGCGTCGGTTTTCCAATGCGATCCTAATGGCTACGACCTATATTGTAAAGAATAGGTGGAAGGGGCGAAGTATTTGCGTCTGTAGCGACAGCCAAGCTGTGCTTAAGGCATTGTTGAACCCTTTAACCACTTCCAGGATAGTTCAGGAATGCAATTCTTCTCTTAATTTGATCGGTAGCTTAAATACGCTCAGACTTGTCTGGGTCCCGGGGCACCACGGGATCACGGGAAATGATATCGCTGATGAACTTGCTAGGCGAGGATCAGATGAGGCATTCTCAGGACCTGAACCTACGCTGGGACTGCCCGCGTCCTTGGTTAGGGCTTCCATCGATGGTTGGACTTCTCGAGAGCACAACCGCAGGTGGCATGACTCTCCAGGATGTAGACAGACCAAGCGAATGCTCTCCAACGTCTGTAAGAAATTCGCGGCTTTCTTGTTATCTCTTAACAGAACAGACTGCAGACAACTTATTGGCGTACTAACGGTGCACTACACCTTCGCCAAACACCTAAGTGTGCTTGGCCTAAGTGATGAAACCCTCTGCGACGCATGTGGAGAAGACGATGACACTGCAGAGCACTTCCTCTGCCATTGTCCTGCCTTTGCTCGGATTAGATGGCAGTTATTCGGTGCTGATGAGGTGAGAGCTGATGATGTAGGCTCCTCATCACAGAAGCGCCTGCTGGTCTTCCTTCGGAAGACCATGAAATTTCAGTAAAAGTAGGTTGCTGCCTGGTAGTACAATGGACCAGTTTTTGAGTCTGAGTGCTCCAGTGTAGTGTGACAAAAGACCAACGACAAAAAAAAGAAAGGAGGCACTGTTTTGACCCAAAAGCAATTTAACAATAATATCTAAATTCAAATTTGGTCAAAGACAGATTTTAGTTTCCGATTATAATAATAATAATGGCGGCGCTACAGTCCGAGATGGACCTGGGCCTAGCTTCTCAGCAAAGTTTCCGACTAACGCTTAACGATATGACAGGGCAATTTAACATTTAAGTTGGTGTCTCGGGAAATTGCAAAGCCGATTAAATTCCTAAATGTGCAATAAATTCTCCACTATCAAGAGAAACCATGCCTTCCGAACGCTACAATAAAACTTTTCATAAAGCTCCACGCTACAAATTTGAATGAAATCAGATGTGTTTGAATTTGAAAGAACTACAAGTCACTTTGCTGAAAAAATCCGGGCGTCTCTAAATCTTAAACGACCCTTCTGCCTGATGCCTGAATGAAACGATCAGAGCCCTGATTGATGTCACACATTCACACCAGCGACTATTATCGTATATGAGAGAGAGAAAAAGTGAAAACGACTTGGAAAGCTAAGTAACATTGGCATAAATCTGATTTCCTGAGAATCTGAAGTCTCGGTCTAAGGGAGTAAGTTATCAATTTAACATAAGATTTACCTATAATTTTATGCCGACCTTGATCGGCGATATTTCATATGCTCTTAATATCAATTATGCACTTGAAGCATTGTGAGTGACTCGCATAAGGTGATGTTGGAAAATAAAATGTTTGTCGGGTGTTGCGACACAAATTTAAACTGAAAGGGAGTGAACGCTATTATCCAATACAACACTGTGACCAAATAAATTTGAATAAATAATTCTCTTAAGTGGCGCCACAATGCGAAGTGGATTTTAACCTTTACCAACCACTTTAATATGTAGCTTTTAATGTCTTTTATAATATGTAGATTTGGGTGGTAAGAATACCTGTCCAAAGTTAATAAAATGTATGGTCTAAGCAGATAAGTGCAATACAACTTATTTTAAGTATTTAAAGAGAGATTCAAGGTCTCCTTACAAAATCCAAGCGATTAATAATAAAAATAATGGTGGCACTACATTCAGGGAGGCTTGGACCTAGCTTAGACAGCAACCACTCGCATTGTGCTTGTTATTCTGCTATTACGAAGACTTTAATTTCCATGCCGACTCCGAATGGCGAGACTAGACAGTTATACCGATTGGCTCTCACTGATCGATTTAGCAACCTATTATTCATGTTGGGAACTAAAAACTCTGTTTCCATCAGAAACAAACTCGCAAAATTGCTGTAATAGTATGGCTTCTTGCGGTCAAATTATTCACTTCAAACGGATTTTCTCCCTTGAACCATTTTTCCCGCGCAGCTTTGTGGTCGATATTGTGTCATTCGTTTAGACCGCCATCGTCGTCTGCTCATATCTTTGGTCCCTTTTCAACGAAAAAAAAAAAGAGATTACGTAATGCCCCCACATCGACCGTATCTAGGACACACAGTGTTCTCCTCCATCAGCGCCGATTAAAAATCACAGAAAGTAATTACAGTTTGGCAGCACTTTATGCGAAATCTCAACCATTAGCGCAAATAAAGTTTCATTCATCCTGTCGCGGTTGGTTTTAATTACTACGCCACCACAACACCAATTGACTCTCCAGGATCCGTAAATTTCCCTCCATCGAAGCCATTCATCAGCCGCCACCCCACCTCCCCGGGGTTGCTGGATGTAATTACCCACTTTGCTGCTGCCGCAGCCAAATTAATTCCTTAATTACACCCGGCAATCGATAAACCAGAATGCATCTCAGAGTGAAGGGTGATGTGATGTGCCACCCCATTTACGGCGCAGAATCCTTTCGGGATCACATCACACTCACAAACAGGACTCGATTGCAATCAGAGAGCCAGGCCACGGACGATGATGTCAGGATCTCGGTCTTAATAATGCAATCATAATCGCATTTGTTAGACATGCGCCCCGCCAGGGGATGCGGACGACCGGGAATGGGTTGAGTATCAAATGTCAAATGTTAACAGCCCCGCACAGGGTCTGAGGTTGGTCGCCTTATCCGCTTCATCCGTTTTATGATTATTATGATTCTCTAGCTTCTGGTTACTCCGGGATCCGAGATTGGCCTGGATCAATGGCATTGAAGGAGGAGACAACACCCGAGACAAATGTTGATCTCGGCTTTTATCGTCGGTCGGTGATCTAGGCGGGAGCGAGAGCGAGGAGAGGTCCTTTTGTTCGGCTCGCCGGCGGGTATGGCAGTAGCTCTTTGTGACGCTGATGACGATGATGATGATGTTCATCTGTGGTTTCGTGAGATTGTATCTGAGTTTGAGTTTTGTGGGATTCCATTTGTCTGCGGTGTAATCGCAGAGAGCGCGCCTGCTCGCGACCAAAGCACGCTTCTGCGGCGGCGACAGAGATTGATATCGCACAAATCATCGCGGACATTTAATATTTTTATTTTTCAGTTATTTTTTTTCCTCCTTTTTCCTCTCTATTTTTGTCCGGCTTTCTCGCTTCGTTTTGTTTAATTAATTCTGCGGATGGGATGTGGGTAGAGGTGCACTCCGACGGCGAGAGATGTCATTTGGTGGGTTTGGTGGTTAATTGTAGACGGTTTGGTGGTTTCTGATTTCTGGTGTCTGATTACGGAGTGAATTGGTCGCTTAATGAAACGAAGGCGGCCGCAGCAAATGTTGGAAATGAGCAGGTAGCGTGCCGTATGGCGCTTGCAGTTTAACCATGGTCACGAGGGTATCGACAGAAGCATGTGCCGACTGAACTGTGTGATTTGGCAGTGGTCAAGAGTGGTGTATAGTGAAATCGTATGTTGGATTCAAACCTCTGAGTCGACAGGCATTTCAAGGCCAGTAGTTGCGTTAAATGTATGATACGTTTCAAGAAACCCCTCTGGAGATTGTTCAATTTTGGGCTATTCTCAAAATTTAACTTAATGGTTTTGCTGTTATATTTGAATCAGACAGTTTTTGGTTCTCGCCCTTGCACAGATCGTATGACTTGTAGTTTGGTGAACTTTTCCATTCGTCTTCCTCACATATATGGTTAAATAGACGTCGGAGAACGTCAAATAGAGCAGTTTCACTTTCTTCTGGTTTTTTATCAATGTTTTAATATAATTTCACTTTTACATCACGTTCAATTGTCTACAATTCATTATGGCTACCATCCGTTCGAAAGGTTACAAAAATATGATAAAATCGAAACACTCCTCGTCTGTCGCGACCATCCTGAAAGCTTGGATACAAACATTTAAATTCTTCTTGGATCTAGAGCTTGGAGTTATACCTGACACTAACCAACGAGCTTCATTGTCTCCTGTTTCGTCCGCCAAGACACTGAGGTTCTGTTTATGGAAGTAATCTCAACCGTGACGTTCCTACTTTCCTTACTATTTTCTCACCGCTAGACAGCTCTTTTATTTCGTAGCTCATTTAATCGTCTGGATACTTCTCCAAAGTCTCTGTGTGCCAGGCTCGGAGTCAAATACTCGTATTTGTCAGACCGGAGCTGAGTTGCTAGCCACCTTAGACATTGGATCCATAGACGTATGACGCTGTACAGTTCATAATGTTCGTGATTTTAACTGCGAAGTTAAGTTAGCAAATTTTGAAATGTAACTTTTCGAGAGTGTAGCTGCCTATTTAAGAGCTCTGGCCAACTCGCGCTTGCAGTGAAAACTTTAAAGAAGCTTGAAAAGGCTTTTATAAGTCTTCTCATGCATGCGAGAAGCACAATACCGCGTTGGTGCTAACATATTTGCGTTGAGTAGGTAGTCCTTCAGGCAGACTTTGAAATGACAATCCAAATCTACTTATTGACAAAATTGAAGACAAATAAATAACTAAGGAAAAGAAAAGAGAAGAACACTAAAATAAGGATTTTTCTGGAAAGACGTCTTTTTTACAGATGAAAGCAAGTTCAATATTTTTGGATCTGACGACAAACCTTACTTGTGGTGAAAACCCAAAGAGGAATTACTTCCCAAGAATTTGATACCCACGGTAAAGCATGGTGATGGATCGGTGATGGTGTGGGGATGTTTCTCTGCTTCTGGACCTGGTACATTACATTTCATAGAAGCAAAAATGGAACAAAATGTTTACTTGGACATTTTAAAACAGTATTTGTTCTTATCTATCAGTAAACTTGGCCGTGGTGATCGCTGGAATTCTTACCAAGATAATGACGCCAAGCATAAAACTTATAAAGTACAATCCTGGCTGTTATACAATTGCTACCGAGAGCTTGTTGGAGTACCTGAACCAAAAACTTGGAAAACATTCCATTTCTAACAAGACAGAGTTAAAAACTGGTTCTTCTTAAGGAATGGAATAAAACTGAACTAAATTTTTGCGCAAAATTAGTTCAATCACTCCCTTCAATTTTGAATATGGTTTTAAAGAACAAAGGTCTTCACACCAAATATTAACTTTTTCAAAAACGCAATAATTTTAAACTTTATTAATAGCCGTCCGCGTGTGGCTTGTTAATTCTTATTTTTAGTTTCTTTAACAATCGAGTTATATCTTTTAAAATTATTGAAAATTTGTTTTTAAAATTTTGTGGAATAACTAATGAATATACACACTCGATCAAAAATACAGATTCACCCTCATTCACCTTACATTTTTCGTCTTTAGGGTGACACGATGAAAGAAATGTTTAAAGTTTGCAAAAGAGGATATTATATTTGAATTCTATATACTTATTAAAAACCTTAAACATACAAATATTTTCAATATTTACGTAAATATTTTTTTTATAAAGATTAAATTGTGTTAGCTCATAAAAGTCGTGTGATCAAAAAAATAGATACACTTCAGATTGTTTTCAATTATATGATTTTCTTTGCGAGTTTTTTGTCAAAAATGTTTAGTATATTTTATTTTAATTGCTTGATATCAATTAAGAAGAAGGAAATAAAAATTTTAGGTTTACGAGTACCATGGCCAGAAACAGTCATTGCACTAAAGAAGAGAACGTTTCGGTTCTGTCGCACAGAAAAGAAGGAAAATCTCTTCGTGAAATCGCGAAATGTTTGGTACGGTCACTTAATTTTGCGCAAAATGTTTTAAAATCTGCAGAAGGAATTTCAAAGCAGATCGAAAAAACGACCCCAGCGGATGATCGCCATATATGTATGTTATCAAAAAGTGACCCTTTTATATCATCAAAGTGGATTTCCTAAAAAATTGACAACATCGTTAGTTCTCCAATAGCTCGTGGTCGCTTAAAAAAAAGCCAAACTTTTCGGACGAATAGCTAGGAAAGTTCCCCTGATGAGAAAAAAAGGTAAAAAATGAGGGTACAGTTTGCCGTGGCACAGGCACGGTCGATATCGGTTCAAAACATATGGCAAAATATTTTGTGCAGCGACGAAACAAAGACTAATCTGTTTCGAAATGACTTTGAAAAGAATGTAAATCGTGTTTAAGCCAAGAAATTCCATAACCGTTACACGAAAAAGTCAGTGAAACATGGAGGTGGCAATATATTGGTCTGGGGATCTTAGAATGGTGTTTGTCCAATATTCCCAACCACAAACAAAATTACGGCAGCCGAGTACAATGACATTTTGGAAATGGTAATGCTATCATACCAAGGAAAACATGCGTCTGCGTTGGGTCTTTCAGCAGAATAACAACCCAAAGTATATTTCCACACTAGTAAATAAATGTTTTGTTCACAACAAAATCGGCCTGCTAGCTTGGCCATGTCAATCTTCAGACCTAAACCCTATTGAAAACTTGTGGGCGCATCTAAAGAAGAAATTAGTTAATTAAATATTTAGCAATAAAGACAAACTATGGTAATTTGTTCAAGAAACTTGTTATGAAATATCAGTAGAGCCATGTCAAGCATTCATAGGCAGTATGCCGAAAAGGATAGTCAAATTTGTAAACGCAAAAGGGTAACTTCACAGGGTATTAATGTAATTGGTTTTGCAACTGAAATAAACAAGCATTTTAGCTGTTCATTTAAATATTTTGAAAAAAATTGCATTGTATCTATTTATTTGATCACACGATTTTTATGTACTAACACAATTTAATTTGTATTTAATTTTAATTTTACGTTTTAAGTTTTTAATAAGTATAATAATAATAATAATAATGGCGGTGCTACAGTCCGAGGTGGACCTGGGCCTAACTTCTCAGCAACCACTCGTGTTGTTCTCAATTGCCCTCTTCGAGCATTGTCTGTGATTCGAAAGAGGTGGAGCCGTGCAAAAATGTTTGATGTTTTTTTCGAGGTTCGAACCGACGACCTCGAGCGTAGGAGTCAACGCGCCTACCCACTACGCCACGGCGCCCATAGAATATAAATATATTAGTCTTTTTTGCGAACTTTAACCGTTTCTTTCATTGTGTAATGGAAGAGTATCTATTTTTTTGATCATTTTTTTAACATTTTAACTAAATAATATCACTTATAACATGTTTCTCAAAACGGATGAAATTGCAGTTTAATAGTTTTGTATCTACCTGGAATTAGTCCTCTAAGGGAATATTATGCAATTGTTGTAAAAAATCAAAGCTAACATTTTGAACAAATTGCAAGCAAGGCGGTCAAGGGAGGATGAGCTTCTTAACTTTAAGCTTAAAACAAATGTGACAGAAGCATAAAACTTGAGAATACTGGTTTCAGAAGTTGTACGGTCAGTTGATAACAATATAACACAAGCTTTGCGATTGCCTTTTTATTAACATGAGTCTTTGTATAGGCCCAATTTTTCGTATTCATTAAATATAAAATAATTGGCAAGCAGATATCATTTGGTAATGATAAGGTATGGACAGATTGCTTAAAACTATGCACGAACGGTGTTTTTATCAATATCTTATTAAAAACCATGCTGCACTAAAAGTCCCAGACTGTCCAACACGATACAGTCTAAACGCAGCATGAAACCGGGCCTCGAGGTGATTATTTTGCAAAAAGAAGTGGAAACCGTTTTCAAGGTGTCTCTCTCTCTCGCTCTGCCTTAAGAACGGAGTTAGAAACAGGGAACATGCATTAGCAATAAGATATTGGCCTAATGCCACCGTGCTAAGGTACTCCAAACTCTTCATTTGGCCAGACCGTAGTAAGTCTAAGAAAAACTACTGGAGTGAGTCTATTTTACTGGACATTGTGGTTTTTAATACCATTTGAAACTTAAATTGGATAATTCAGAACGCGATTCCCGGCGGCTTTGCCTGCGAGGATGAGAAAAAATCGCAATGCTTAGTCTACTACTGTCCATCTATGGCGAGAAGCAGATTTCTCTACTGCAAACTATAATCCAGGCCCTTAAGTGGTACTAAGCCAAAAACGCGCTGGGGTTAACACGAGCAAATGTGCCATAGGTCTGAGTCGAATGGAATAGATACGCTTAATTGGTTTTGGTTAATATCTCAATAATGTATTGGGTTCTTCACCAACAACCAGATCTGCGGACTCTGACTCAACATGCTAAAAATTTGATAACATTTAAACTGAATTGAATTTTCAGTTAAGGTTAAGGTCGAAAACAGGCAACAGAAACATAGTCTTTTATTGCAATTCTATGCTTCATAAAGTTATGTTTTCAGTCGAAAGGCAAAAATCAATAGAACTTAATTTATCAGATTTAGTTCATAAATTTAACGAACTATCAATAATCAATGACTCAACTTATGGATGCGACTTCAAAAATCACAGTTGATGTTTAAAAGAGCCTTTAGAAAAACCTCCCTTGTTTTGTGATTTCTCGTACATTTTTCGTTAAATGACAAAAATCTATTAGCAAATTATTTCCCCGTCTCCACCAGTAGGAGACAGTGAATGATAGAGAATTTACTGAATGCAAGTCAATTTCCTTCGGGAAATTTTCCACGCCATTTAATCACTGGAAAAACGTAAAAACTACGTTTCCAAATGAAAATAAACAGAAAATAACATAAACTTTCCAAACAACCAATTCAATTCTACTCAACTGATAACACCAGCAGAGCGGCGAAAAAAGAACCGAATTCCGATAAGATTCAACAGAAAACGGTGTTTTTTTAAATACATGAAAAAAACTGACAATAAACTGATAACGATAACTGTCGCCACTGCCATCTATCTCGATGGGGAGGAGTTACTCAGAGTTGGCCTGGTGGAGTGTGAGAACGAGTGTACCAACAAAGTCCGCTCTGCGATATCACTTTGAACCGGTTTTCACTGACTGCAGGGGAAGTGGTTGCTGTACATAAGGAACGATTTGGGAGGAGCTATTTACAGTTAGACACAAGCAGGCATGTGCAGTATTTAAACAATGAGTTTCGTTCAGTTTTGAGTGGAGTGATATGAAAGTCACTCAAGCAGTGGGCATTTGAAAATCAATGCGGGAATGGAATTGTTGTGTTGGTCCAAGGAGCGACGTATTGTTTTCGAATTGGAATTCCTTGATGGACAGACGAGAAGTATTTCTTATGAGCCTTCTGGTTGGGTCGGGTGTTGTGTGCGGGTTCAAGTGAGAAATGCAAAGAATTTGTTGGTGACAATTGTTGATGGTGTTTGAGTAGACGTAAAGTTTTGAGATGTTGAACCTTTGGGATGGAGGGTTTTTGACAAAGTTCTTGTCAGTTCACATGCGGTTATCGTTTTTTAGATAATTTTGAAAGACGATGAAACTGCATGAAAGTGGTTTTCATCTTGGGTTTTAGCGTGCACATTGAGTTTCCCGTCTGTGAGCCTTAAATGGACTGTGATCCATGTGTCTGTATGGGAATTTTAAGAAAGGAAACAATGGAGTTTCGCTTGTGTTTCTCAAACAGTATTTTCGCAATTGATAGATGATCATAATGTAAAATAAATAATTGGGACTCTTCCTCTTTCAGCGTGTTCCAGGATTTAATGCAACTTGTGAATGAGGGAACGAAAGGCAAAGAATTTGCAAATTCTTCGAAATTTATTTTTTGTAGCCAATTAAAGGTCAATCATCACTACCGCCGCTCTAGTTGTCCGACAATATTGAGACAATATTTAAAAGAAAAGGAGTGGGTAGAGATGAGTTATTCTACAGTTTTTGAAACTGCTGCGGAATATTTATAAACCAAAAAAATCATAATCTGGACAGCCTCTCTTTACAGCCGTGCGTCAAAATGTTGGTAGTAGAAAGGTGCAGCTGAATAGTTCAGTAACAGTCCTTTTATTCGAACAGAGTTTTTTTTACAGATTTCTCATAAGTGATTCCGCCAGTAATTACGGACGAATTAAAAAATCTAAATCTTTTTAAAAGTTGACGTTTACTGCAACACTTGACCTTGACATCACTACAAATTAAATAATAATTGCAGTGTTTTTTAAGCCGTTAACACTCACACTATCTAAGCTGGAGCAGCAGTCAACGAAATATTATAGAAATCCTCACAGAGATCAATGTTAGCGGTAATTTAGGTTTTAGAAGCAACGCAATTCATGTCGAGGCTAGAAAAGGTCATCAAATATTATTTTAAGCAGCAATTTCTGGACAATATACATATATTGTAGGAGGAGGATTTTTGGAACTTTACTGGAGCACTCAAACTCAAAACGGGTCTATTGTACTGCCAGGTAGCAACCTACTCCAGTGCCGTTGATTTGATCCCAACGGCAAATGGTAACTGGACCAGATTCGATTTCACTGAGATTCGAACCAGGGACCCCTCGAATTTGGGGCAGGCACTTAACCAACTGCGCCATTTAGTCGTTTATATTGGAAACGCTTTTTTTTTTGCCGCGTATACATTTGTATACATATGCTAACTCGAAAATGTACTAAAAAGTAGGTACAGTTCTCTCACGAGTAAGAAGGACCTACAGTTTAATGCCGACTCCGAACAGCGCGATTGAGAAGCTTTTCTAGAGATTTATACTCTTTGAGCATTTTCAGTGACTCGAAAGAGGTGGAGTCGTGAAAATATCAAAGGTTTTTTTTCAATAATTGAACCCAGACTTCAAGCGTAGGAGTCGTCGCACTTGCCCATTACGCTATGGCGCCCAAGGTTCACATGAGGCGCACATGAAATCCAATAAATGTGAGAAAGTGGATAAATTGAGAGAACAGGGTCGCATTATGTATCTCGATAGCACTCCTCTTGCATTGTTTTCATCAGGTTCTGTAAATATGTCCCCGCTATTCAAGGTTTTCAGTAATTTGCGTGATAGCCAAGAGTTCCATAATAAACTCATAACTCATGCAAATCTCTGGCAAACATTTATTAGAGATACACATCTATTCTGACGACTGTGAATTAATATTTACGTTTTTCGAATTATCAAACCTTCTTTCTAGAGATAACTCACAGTTAACTTTTTCTTTGCTCATGAATTTAAGTCTGTTAACCTATGTATGGGTCATGGTTTCGATGAATGGACCTAAACGATTTTTTTTGCAATCTTGATCAGTAACGCCTTTATAAAGCGTGCTATTATTTTTATACGAGGGACACCCCTAGAGTTTTATGTCAATTCCGCACTTCCGAACGGAGTTTTTGAAAAGGTTTTAAATAGAGACATAGTCGCCAAGGATTATCAGTCACTCTTGAGTGAATATGGTGAACTGAAAGTTGAGGCTGGCGTAGTAGTCAACATGCATCGGCAACCACATTGAAATTTTAATTTTAGTTTTGTTAAATGGTGGGTAGTAACATAGTAAATAAGCAAACGTTTGGTTTTCATGTAAGGGAAAATTACTATTGAGTTTTGCGAAGGTGATAAAATGGATAAATGTATTAATTCTATTAATGTTACCAAAGGAACAAGGATCGTGTAAAATCCAAACTGAAAGCAAAAAAAAAACCAAGACATTATAATAACACGAACATATGTTCACTGCTTTTCGACATTCAATTTATGCTATCGACCGAAATTAGCGAACATATAATTGTTTTAAAATTTATTTTTGCATTGTTTAGAAACAAATTGTCAAATGACGTTTCTGGCTACTGAAACCGTATGGTAGAGGCCAATAATAACAATAATAACAATGACGGCGCTACAGTCCGAGGTAGACCTGGGCCTAGCTTCTCAGCGACCATTCGTGTTGTACGTACTATTGTTCTCTCACGAGTGGATGGGACCTACAGTTTAATGCCGACTCCGAACGGCGAGATTGAGAAGCTTTTACTAGACAGTTATACTCTTTGAGCATAGTCAGTGACTCGAAAGAGGTGGAGCCGTGATAAAATGATAGATGTTTTTTTTTTCGAGATTCGAACCTTAGACTTCGAGCGTAAGAGTCGACGCACCTACCCACTACGCCACAGCCCCCACAAACTTTACGAAACTAAACTAAGCGGTTACTAGGGCCGCTGCATTATTTTCGTGTGTTCGACTCGCTTGCTTCAGTTCTTTTAAGTTTCCGTACGGCTATTTTATTTACCCGTTAAGAGTCGCTTAGCAAAAGCAACTCGATCTTGACGTCTCGGCAATTTGACAGTTACACTCTCTGAACCTTGTCATTGATTCGAAAGAGCTGGCCCCGTAAAATAGAAAGTAGCTTTGTTCAGAATCGATCCTAGACCTTTAGCGTAGGAGTCGACGCATTTACCCACTATGTCTCAACAACCACGCCTTGCCTTTATGTACGTATAGACTTTTTCAAGGCTTTAGTTTAATGCCGTCTATACGTGAAAGTGAAATAATCTCATGTGTGGTCCATATTCACTAGTAATATTGGAAAAACTAAAGATAGTAAAATTCCTATGGCGTCACATGTTGTCCAACTTCCATTATATTGACTACCACAATAAGCCTGAATACATTTTCGATGCGATTGAATTCTTCCACCTGAATCTGACTGAATCGAGGTTTGTCCATAATTTTTTCCCAACATTTTCTCTTAACTTATTCCAAAAATTCCGACACACCATTATGTAAACATTTGATTGCACAAATTAAGTTCTTCCCCTTCCTCTTAACTGTGTAATTTTCAGAAAAGCACCACATTAATTAATTAGAACACACCTCATCAAAACCAACCTCAATAAATATCCTCAAATCAAAAAAAGACCACCACCATCCCCAGCTCGCTGATCAGTCCTCGCCCAACTACTTAACGGAAAATTGATTTCTTCTCATTTATCATCGGGAGGCTACAACACAGCCGATGGGTAAAGTGATTCCCACGCATCCACATCAACGACGCAGCGACTCGTCTAGCAATCCAAATTCCGAAGGTCGGAACTTTGTTAATTACACCCACATCCTCCCCATCTCCGCCCTCCCTTTGTGCAGTCAGTCAGTATTCCCATTGAGCTCTGGAGCAAACATATTATCCATTCTAATTCGCACAGAATCACTACATCTACGAATCCACGAAGGACTAGAGCGTCGGAAAGGATGTAATTAATGATGTTCGTGCAAATATTAGCAGAGCGCCGCTGTTGCTCTGCTGCCCCTGTCTCCCCCGACACATGGAAAAGTTGGGAAATGTTGATTTTACAGATCAATGGACACGTTTGCTCCGATTCCTTTGGTCTTTCAGTGTCAACCCTCGCGCTAATGATCTCCTCTGCTTGTCTCACACAAATTCCTTCCTTCCGTTCGTCTCCGTCGCTTGTGGTGTCCTTTGAACGTTTAATGATTCCAAGATTTGCTTGACTGTAATTAGAGCGCATTTTTGGTTTGGATACAAATTTGTCAACCGTAAATCGATTTGTCAATTCAAATATTGCCATGCCACCACTTACCGCTAATGATCGCCTGTCTTGAGCTAGGTACCTACTATCTTTCATTCTTGGTGTGGAGAGAGAATTTCGCAAATGAAAGGATATGCCATCGTTTTGAAATTAAAAAGGATGCATCCTGAACAAATACGTGTTGGATTCGGAAGTTGGCACAAGGGGCAACGCATGTCCCAGTTCTTTTGAGACGAGCTCAGTGACAGTGGTTGGGAGTTTGCTTTGACACTGATTGATGGGATTTCGAAAATGGAAAGAATGTATGACTAGGTGAGGTGGGATTTTGCATGATCTTGGGCATATGGAGAGTTAGACTTAAGTTATATTTCTTCTTCTTTATTCTTATTAAATAGAAAATACTTTTATGAAACCATTTCTTAGATACAAGTATTAAACAGAATCAATTTTTAGCCTCTCTCAGTACTGTGCCCATTATCTCAAAAATAAAAACTAAAAGAGAGTGTTTTTGATGAAGATTGAAAATTCAACTGCCTACGGAAATAATTGGCAGTTGAAAATGAAAGACAGTCATGAATGAATTCGATCGGTAATCGACTTTCACTGAAATTTCAATTAGTAGGAGTTACCTGGTCCAACCCTTATCTCTGAGAACTGCTTAAGCATATTCTGAATTCAAGCCCACCCAGTGAAAGTGGTGAGCAGCTGAGCTACCAATTCGGGACATTGCAGAATTCCCGACTGTTTAATGCCTACTTCGAACGGCGAGATTAAGAAACTTTTTCTAGACAGTTATACTTTCTGAGCGTTGTCAGTGTCTCGAAAGAGGTAAAGCCGTAAAACAATGTTAGGTGTTTTTTTTTTCGAGATTCGAACCTTAAACCTCGAGCGTAGGGGTTGACGCACATACCCACTACACCACGGCGCCCACTTTGTGGCACTTAATCTTTGATTTTATGATTCAGTTATTTGCTGAGTTGTAATCTACTTAATAAATGTGGTTGCTAGAGTTCATGGGAAGTCATTGCTAGCCTATTGTTACGCCTGCTACTTTTATTATACATTCGAAGCATTTTTAACGACTCGTTAGAAGTGATGAATTGAAAATTAAACTGGTTTTTGCTCTTGAAATCGGAAGCAAAGAGGAGCTGTGAACATTTATTTTTCTAAATTGTTGCTTGTACTTGGATTTAGAGGTGGACTTGAAAGTCTAGCGCGTAGGGGTCGACGCTCATACCCATAACCAACAACAGCACCCATCTTTAGCTAAGTAGGTTATAAAAGTTGTCAGCTACAAGGGTCCCACACATTCACTCCATGAGAAGGAATTTGAGCTTTTCTATAAAGTTAAGTAGGGTTCTAAAGTGCCAACTAATAACCGCACGGAAACCTGAGAGAACTGAAGCAAACGAAGACGATGTTCGTTATTGCACGGCAACACCAACTTGTGAGACGGGCCTACTCGGCAGGTTTCACAGTGTCATTATTTCAACGGAATTATTTTTAGAAAACATATCTAATCAAGGATTGTGTCATACAAATTTGAATCAGCAGCAGGTTATATTGAAAATTATCGACCAACCCTCATGGTATAAACTAAAAAATTTAACGCACGGTTTTTCATGTTTTACTTGTTGTCCGAGAGCACAATCATATTTCACTCAAATATGACTTTTCCGACAACCAACACAGTGTCCCAGATCCAAGGAGCACTCATGGAGGCATTTTGCTCAGATCTGCACACCGAAACGTAAACCAAAACAGGTTAAAATGTATCATAATATATCGGAATGCGATGCAATTTGAACATATTTTCTGGTGTCATGTCTTATAACGGCCGACTGAGTGGGTAGACTGGTAACGAAGCAATAAACTCTTAGCGAAAACGATCATCAATCAATCAACGGTCGCAGTTTGTCAAAACCACACACAATCTTTTCTGGAAGACCTATTGAATGCCTGTGATGACATTGACGGCTTTGTCCACGTAAAGCTCTTAAATCCATCACATTCATCAACACAACAAGATGAATAACAACGATCCCATGATAGAGCGCCGTTCTCTCAACGTACCTGCACTGCCGGGTACACCAGCGGTAACCTCACTCAATGTGACCAACACCTACAAGCCATTAACCGAAATGACAGATTGAACTCAGGAATCCCATACCACAGTCGACACCTTACATGTGTACCAATGTCTGCTCACTGCGGCTGCCGCTGGTCATATCACACGTTCTGTTCTGCTTTGTCAACTTGAAAGCCTCCAACACGGCAGCTCCCAGCTCACCACCACAAGGTAACGCACCGTGAAATGGGCGACACTTTAAGTGAAGAGACAACGACCAAACAAGGAACACGCCACAAAAAATCGACAAAAAAATGATAAATGACCACCGGCGTGCCTACCATCGTGGAGGGCGCTGTACACCACCAGCAGTTCAGTCCCCGCCCGTCTTTTGGCACCGTCCAACGGCGAGCACCGATCACCTTCCTCGAACGCCACCGCTCACGGTTTCCGTGTTAATTGGATTTTTGTCTAATGTTTCGTGTTTCCTCCTACCAGGCTATCGGACATGACTCTGGTCCTCGCTATTATGCGGTGTCAACACCACACCTTTCGACCGATTCGCTCGCACACTTCAGACCCCGTCCAACTCGAGAACGACGCCCTGTCGAACATAATAGAAAACGCACTTAGTGTTATCTCGTGCGCGCTTTGCTGTTCGGGGCGCTGTTGGTCGCTGTTAGCCACACCGTCCCTCTGCAGGGATACAAGACGTCAGTGAGATAACGGTAATCGGCAACATTCCCAAGACTTGTTCGTCGCCGTTGTGCAGAGCGTAATGAGTGAGTGAGCGTACACTTAGTTATCCATCGACCCACCTGCGTCAGAGTACTGCACGCCGCGCCGTTGTCTAAGCTGAAGTCGGTTTGACAACAGTGGCAGTCCTTGTTGGTCCTTTTCGTGTCATTAATTACCGCAGTCGTCCATTCAACGGCAAGTGTGCATCGAAGTTTTGGGGATTATCCCCAAACGGTTGTGTGCTCGGGGATGCAGGGCCGATGGTAACGCATCCTGCGCTTTGCGCTGCATTTTCCCTGTTCGTCCCAAGTCGGTCCTCGTGTGTGGAG
This sequence comes from Myathropa florea, assembly GCA_930367185.1. NCBI lineage: Eukaryota > Metazoa > Arthropoda > Insecta > Diptera > Syrphidae > Myathropa > Myathropa florea. Next base: position 2,269,515 of record OV884004.1, on the reverse strand, counting down.
ATAAATCAATTTCACGTCCATGTTAATAATTTTCATGAAACCCCCAGCAGCAGTGTCGGCATTCATGGTGGCGTTGGACAAGGAGAAAGAGCGGGAGAAATGAGTTAAATTTATCGCCGGGCCAAACAAAGTTCAGTGAGTTGCAACAAATTGGCGTTAGGTTTGTTGGCTTGCAAGTCCCATAAATCTGCGGAATTTCGATTCAGAAGATGAGGATGGGAATGCAAAGTGCACAAATGGCAAGGCGTTGCGGAGGGGAAAAGTGGAAGGCAAGAAGTGGGCGAAGACAGGGAACCTATGAATGTTGTGACAACAATTAAGCGAAAACGCTTGCGATTTGTGAAAATGAATTGTGCGGAGGACAACGACTAGTTGTGTTGCTCGACGTGGCGTCTTGGTGGTCTATTGCAGTCCCTTCAAATGTGGAAAGTGTCTGTAAAACCAAACACGTGTACAATTGTTGTATTATTCGATGGCTTGACTTGTTAGACTTGACTTTTTCACGGAATTCTTTGACAAATATTATCTACGGCTTTGCTAAGGAAAACTACAATGCATAAAGTTTACTTAAGTGCATCTTGTAGAAAAATACAGACCACTGGATGGCACAGTTGGTTAAGTGCCTGCCCTAAGTTATAGGGGTCCCAGGTTCGAATCCCAGTGAAAGTTAATACGTTTTTATCTGGTTTTTCAAATCTGTTCCAGTCACCATTTGCCGTTGAGATCAGCACTTTCACTGAAGCGGTCGATCAGTACTAGTAGTCTGACTGTGGGTATGACAATGAACGAACATGGTCTAAGTGTGCTGGTGAACCCACTAGCAGCCCCCTAAGCTAACCTAACCTATAGAAAAATTAAAAAAATTGACACTCAACAGTGTTTTAGTCACAAGTGCTTAGCCAGCTAAGTAAATTTTAACTCACAAATCAACAAAAACTCTGAATGTGGCGATAAACTGTTAAGTAAACTGAAGTGAAGATTGAGTGTTTAAAAAGCTGTGAATGTACAGTCAGCGTCAAAAAAAATCTGCTAAAAGTTTATTCACTTAGCTGGGATTGACATGAATACATCAAATTAAAGCTCCAAAGTCATACTTTCAAATACACCGTATTATTATATTATTATTTAAGATAAGCATAAACATAAAACAATCAATAAATCAAAAAAATAAAAGAAGAGGAAAGTGCTAAAAACGGCAGCCAAATGAGTGTGTGCATATGATTGTGTCGCTGACTGTAAGACATTACGTTGTTATTAAATATTTGTAGGAACATTTATGGCTGAAACACAACAGTGCGTTGCGCTTGCCGACTTCATGTTACGGAGGGTGTGCGTTGATGCACTGCGTTAATCAGCTGTTCCCTCTCTCTCTTAAATACCAAATGAAAAATATTTGGTCAGCTGTTTTCATTTCTGAATTGTCAAATCAAAAAATATTCTGCTCAAACTAAAATGCTAGAAAAGTTAAAAAAATTAAAAAAGTGCTTCTTTTTGCTAATTTGGCGTATACATGCTTCCAAGCATACACAGATTTCAAATCAGTTTTGTCGTTTAAATAATTTTAGTCAGCTGTTTTGCGTAGGTCGAGGCAGTATTTCGTGCATGTCCATTGAATTGTATGCGTTGAAAGACAACGCTGACGCTGACGCACTGTGTTTCAGCCATTAAACCGGTAGATGCGAAAACTGGAAACTGTGTTTAAAGCATACAAAGTAAACGTTCTTTTCCAATAAAATAATTATTTTTATAGGTAGGGTTTACCTACCTTTTTACGCTTGCTTTTAGCCTTTATGTTTATCGGTATGTTAAATAACAAGTTGTACTTTAAAGTATTACTTCAGAGCTTTTATTTAAAATATCTATGTCCTGTGGATCCTTCGGGTCATTTAGAGGACAAACTTTTAATGACTGTTCACTCACTTTTGAGGCTGACTGTATTTCTAGTAGATTGAAAAATATTATCTACAAGTCCCATCAAAACAGTTTAAACCACTTTATTTGGAACGATTTTTACCTCTGTTACTTCAACCTGTTCGCAAATTGGTTGTTGAGATGGATGGTGAAAGTAGTGCAGTCATTTTAAGAAAATTGATTTTTGTGGTACAAATTGGTCAATTAAAATCATTTGACCGTATCTCGAGCTTATAGCAGTGATTCTGTTTACATCTTCATTACAATAAGTTACTATAAAACTCCCGACGATAGTTGTCTCAAGTTTCGCTTTGAAATGATGTACGCCACTTTAACCGTGTTGGGCCCTAGTTGCGTAATTGCACAGGCTTGTAAACGAAGATCATATCTTAGTCAAAGTCTTTCGAAGTGTGTTGTCTATAGCTATACATTTTCTTAAACTGGAAACGTGGACAATGGACTTGGTTTATATCGTTGTCCATCCTCTATATTTCGTCGTAGAATTATCCTCAACAGAAACGGGACAAAACTAGAAAACAACTAATAATAATAATGGCGGCGCTAAAGTCCGAGGTGAACCTGTGCTTAGCTTCTCAGCAACCACTCGTATTGTGCGTGCCATTGTTCTCTCACGAGTGGAGAGGGCCTACAGTTGAATGCCCATTTTGTACGGCGAGATTGAGAAGCTTTTTCTAGACAGTTATACTCTTTGAGCATTGTCAGTGGCTTGAAAGAGAGGGAGCCCCAAACAATTTTTGCTTTTGAAAAAATGTTGCTTGTGCTGGGATTTGAACCTAGACTGTGAAAGTCTAGTGCGTACGGGTCAACGCAGAACCCCACACGGCCACGGTGCCCACCTAAAAAACAGTTAGCACATTCTTAAATCGATTAAATGCCTTTTCACACATTTTTGATGATGTCAATGTATTTGCGCTTCAAATGGTCAAACGAGAAAAGGGTACTTAACTCAGTTGCATCTTGAACCCAAAAAACAAGGACCTTGATATTTGTAAAGGCTACTCCGATGAGACACTTGTATTATTTTGCTTAAGTAAGACATTTTTTTTTTTCGGGGGATTTTTGAAACTCTACGCTGGAGCACTCAGACTCAAAACTGGTCCATTCTACTGCCAGGTAGCAACCTACTCCAGTGCCGTTAATTTGATCCCAACGGCAAATGGTGACTGGACCAGATTCGATTTCACTGGGATTCGAACCTGGGACCCCTCGAACTTGGGGCAGGCACTTAACCAACTGCGCCATTCAGTCGTCTTGTAAGTAAGACATAGTAGCTAATAATAATGGCCGTCGAGGCGTAGTAGATAATTACGTTGGCTCTTACGTTGAAGGGCCATGGCTCGATTCCGGATACAATACTTTCATTTTTAAGATGCTACCCGAGTCGCAGAGCAACCCAACAACAAGTCTCATCTCATCTTCAGTGACTCACATGTTGCTCTAAAAGGGGTCGCGGGAGCAATGCACGCACGAAAGATCTCCAGGCCACTCGATCCTCCGGCATCGACTCTAACTTATCAGGAGCTATGTCCAAGCGCAACCAAACGAGTGGGTCTGCCAAATGGTCGCCTACCTGATGGAATCCCATTCAAGACACGCCTCGGAAGTCGTGATGGTAACATGCAGGATTACTCTGAACTCATTTGTTAATTTGTAGTCTACAAGTGATTAAACATAAAAATCATTTGATTCTTTCTTTAGTCCCAGCAAAGTACAATAAATTTCGTGGTCTTCTCGGAAAAGTCGTCTCATAGTTTAGCCCGCCATGGCAGTGGAAACTTGCTTGCTAATTGTCAACTATTAGTGGTGCTTAAGATTCAGTTTCAAGCCATACTAGTCCTCACAGTTTCTATTGAAAGCCATTATCTTTCACCTCCCATCGCTTCAGAACTCCACACTTAAGAAAGCAACCGAAGACAACCCAGACTCTGCCCGGGAAACGTACACAAAGCAATTAATTTTCAATTTTCTCTCCCCCGAGTGGCAAACTTTACCCGAACCCGCTGCCGCAATTATCCTCTTAAATATTTACACGCCCGTTATGGCATCCACACACACAGGCACGCACACATTACATCGTGCAATATTTGATTCCCTAAGCACGCCCCTCCGATCCTTTGCATATTTTCGTCATCATTTCCATATCGTATGGCAGCAGTGGCAGTACTCGCCTCCACCCACCACTTTCTCTATTCATTGGCATCTGCCATCCACACACGCACATATTAATTTCAACAATAAAATGTTTCATTCGTGTTTCATTGTTTTTTCGGTTGAGTTTCGCACGCTTTCAAATTACCAAACAATAAACATGTCGCACAGCAAGGAACGAACATATTCATAAGAGTCATATACGCCTGGCCTCCCCCACTCATACGCGGATCCATCTATTTGCCACCGAACAAGGATATGGATGGCATGTGCGCACTCCTCTGCCGTTAAGCACACATATTGCCGGAAAAGCGCGACTTCTAATTATCCCCGTTGGAGATGAGCGGCCCACAGAGTCGGCGGAGCGTAAATGAGGATTTTATCATCAAGGCTCATCATGGTGGCAACGGGCTGCTTGGCTGTCATCTCGGTTAGTTTGTGGGTTTGGGTTGTTGTGTTCCTCCGGGTGCTCATATGCCATGGGACTTTGATGATGGCAATAATGTGAATTTTAGCCCAGAGACACGGGTGAATTATAAGGAACAAGAGGGTTTGGGGGTTGCCTGGTTTGGTTTTATGGAAGGCAACTGGAACAGTTTCACACAAGGTTACCTATTTACTTTGTACTGCCTTGAACATACATACATATGTGTACATGGAAATGTAGGTCTTCACATGTTTATGTTTTTAGCAAGCAAAGAGAATGGAGTCCGCAAGTTGTAGTGGAGTTGCGACTGATAATTTACTGCAAAATGGGCCTCTTTTGGTCTAAATGCGTCCTTTTATTTTGAAAGGCAGTTATAACTTAAGACAGATTATTGTCTATAGCATTTCTATTATAGGGGCGCCGTGGCCATGGAGGTTTGTGCGGCGACCCATACGCACAGTTTAAATCCAAGTTCAGACAAACAATTAAAAAAAAATTGTTCACAGCTCCACCTCTTTCGAGTCACTGACAATGCTCAAAGAGTGTAACTGTCTACAAAAAGCTTCCCAATCCCGCCGTTCGGAGTCGACATTAAACTGTAGGTTCCCTACACTCATGAGAGAATAATAGCTCGCACAACGTGAGTGGTTACTGAGAAGCTAGACCCAGGTCCACCTCGGACTGTAGCGCCGCCATTATTATTATTTCTATCATTGCCTTAGTAGCGTTTCCTCCACTTTTTCAAATCTTCCTGTTTGTGTATTAAATGACAAGCCAGAGGCAACTTCAGTCTTATGCTAATTACAGCTGCAATGACCAAAAAGCCATGGTCCAACAAATCTTGTATTTTGACCGAAGGCTATACCCTTAAGCACGAGTAAGTGCCTGATAACTGGAGGTAACTAAGGGCTCAAATGATTAAGTAAGGTATTGGACACACAAAATAAGCAGATCCAGAAAACTAATAAAACTCAATCCTTAAGTTGAGTAACTAGATCAACGACTGGATGACGCAGTTGGTTAAGTGCTTGCCCCAAGTTCGATGGGTCCCAGTTTCGAATCCCAGTGAAATCAAATCTGGTCCAGTCACCATTTGCCGTTGGGATCAAATTAACGGCACTGGAGTCGGTTACTACCTGGCAGTACAATGGACCAGCTTTGAGTCTGAGTGCTCCAGTAGCGTTTCAAAAATCCTCCGAAAAAAAACTAGATCACAATGGCGCGTTGAGGATGACGACATTGACATTCTTTGGTACGATCAAGATCAAGATCAAGTTCCCAAAGCTGTCGACAACCTGCGATAAGGGGCGTTTACACTGTACTACAAGTACAGACTTTGTTTGATGGACCAAATTTGTTCTATGTCATACAGTCCGAACGCTCTTACTACAAGTCGTTCACATCGGTTGCTTGATAGTTCAACTTTTTCAAATTTTTTCCTTGGTCGGACGACTTGTAGTTGCGTGTAAACATTTGTCATCCGACTTCAGAGCACTTTTTCATTCTTGTTTGTGATTTCGACGAGTTAACATCAGCGCGGAAGAAAACATTCAATTGACGTTTTTTAAAAAAGGTTTAACCCATATTCGTTTTTTATTCATCACTTTTTCCCTCATTTTCCTCCATTTTCAACCATAACCACACTTCAAAGTTTGTGTCATTAATTAAGTTCGTCAAACATGCAGTACAGTTTAAACGCAAGGCATATTTTGGTAGTACAACCAATTCGTACGACGTGTAGTACAGTGTGAATTCCCCTAATACCACGCACAACACGACTAGACGCTGTCGAAGTTAGGCCCACGTCCACGTCCGTTGACCTGCCGTTATCGAGATCTTAGGCCCAGATATTTTTAGAAATGGTTGGGACAGACTAGGCTTAGTCTGTTCTACTGCAAAAATGTATACTTGTTGAAAGTCCGAAAGAAGGCAAGTTCAAGGTTCGAGTAAGTAAACCACACTATAATTTTAAAAGACTTATTTTACAGGAGATCCGACCCATTTAATTCCCTTAAGAAAAGAACTGGTTTTATTTCTTCTTCAACAAACAAATTTGCGCCAGGGTGGACATGGGTCTAAACCAGTAAGCTTATCCAGCCAGAATGATCCTTTGCTATTTTTCCCCAGTTTTGGACACCAAGTTGGTTGAGGTCCTTCTCCACTTGTGTGAGCCACCTTTAATTGTGGACGTACTCAATGAGTTGTCCACATGTTCTATCTAACCTAATCACCTTTGGCATTGGAACCGCAGACGCCGGACTGGACGAATTTCGTTCTACAGCCCATACAGTCGGTGATTCTTCTCTTCTCATTCAATCAATGGTTATGAACGCAAGTATGACCAAAGATAGTACGCAAAACTTTCTAACCGATCACGTCTCTGTGTCCAAGAGTAGGACAGGGATGTTTAAGGACTTGTACAAAGTCGATTTGGTCCTTTGCGAGGGGTCTATATTATTCAAATGCGTTAGCAGAAGTAATTCTGCTAACTGATCTTCCTACTGATATTGAGAGTGCTTTTTATCGCCTGGATGAGGTAGACGAAGTCGTTGAACACTCGGAAGATGATGCCTATTATATAATTTTTCGGTCAAATCGGTTATGCATCATTTCTCGAAGACATAATTTACTCCCATTCACCGCCAGATCCATTTTACCCGCTTTCCGTTTCAATTCTCGCTCTCTTCGTCATCAGTCATGTTAATCTAATCTGCTTATGCTTCAAGTTCAACGGACTTTTGGAAGAACCCGAGACAAATTGATGTCAAAATCAGGACGATAAGCTGTATTGTATATTAAGCATTCAAAATTTGTAAACTGCAGCAAACGCAGTTGATATCCTGCGAAAAGGTGAAGCGTCATGTTTGCAGTTGTGTCATGCTACATTGAAGGCTGTTGTTATGTTACTGCGACAAGATTTCGTTCATGATCCTTGATTAACGCATATATTAAAGAGACCTAAACAACAAAGTCCAATCATCGTATTACTCACTTGTTCCTGCCTCAAACGAGGATTTTAAAATTAGAAGACAATACACTTGTGCTCTCTGTAAATTAAACCAAGCATATTCGGACGTTATGTGATCTAGCAGCCCCTCAGCAAATAGATCAAATAGCTGGAAGATTGATACTGTTGTTGTTGACATCATCTAAGAACAAGTAACCCTGTTTCCGCAACAGCATCGACTTCCAAAATTCAGTGTCACCGTCCGTGACAGGTTCAATCCGACCAAAACCAAATTATGACTGATTCATCTGGCAACTCATTGTCAGTTTCCTTCACTGAAAATCGCTAGCGTTCTCTCATCGGACGCGGCCTTAATTTGCCTTAATGGAACTTCCATTTGAATTTTATTGAACCAACAAATTGAATTGATTGATCTAAATGAATTTATGTGCATTGAAGACGAGAACGACGAACGACGAACGACAACGACCAAGACCAAGACAAGCAAGACAACACCGAGCAGTCGTTGGGAGTGAATCTTCTTAATCAATTCAGATGAGTAAGACAAAGACAGCTCCGCCGCCAGAGTTAGAATCTCAACTCGCGTTCACCATGAGTCTCAGTTTGAATTAAGGTTGCATCATCGAAGCAATGAACGTCTTCTAAGATTCATAAATTAACGACCACCCTGCTCGGCGAGGAAGCATTTTTCACTCGCGCAAGTCCTCGATAGCTATCGCCGAAAAAGCCTTCCTGAATTTCTGAATTCCGATTGTATGGCCAAGGCTGAGTCCTTCCTACTGCGCTGTGTCATAACTCACCTGACACAAATCCAATGTTCTTCATCGGGAACCTGGATGGCTGTGCCGCGCCGGTGAGAGAATTGAAAATGCCACCCCGACACTTCCCCACTCTGCCGATATGAGTAATCGCACGGAACAAATTAAGGCTGCGGCGAGAGTCGTTCAAGGACCCACCACTTGGCCAACAACGACAGCGCCATCGTCCACGACGACGAAGACTACCAGGAACGTCTAGCAACGACGAGGACGCGACCACTTGGCTAATACTAATACATAACTTTTCCACGTAGATGAGATTAGGCATTATGCGGCGGTACACATGGGCCTTGGGCTTTCTTGCAGAGACAAATTGCTGGCTATTACCGAGGTGCAGTACTCCATGGCTCGCAATCATGGTTGTGCCGCTCACTCCGCTCTCGGCCTGTACGTGTGGAACGTGGTGGTTGCGCAGCAACGCAGCAACGTGGAAGATGAAGAAAGAACGACAGTGGGTGTGTGAAATAGGGCTCTAGCGTCTATCGCCTCTGGCTGTGTATATTGGATTTGAGTTGTGTATTTACCGTTCGAATGATAATAACGCTCGTGGCTGGGGTAATCAGTGGATAAGGTCAAATGGAGGAGAACTCTTTTCCCTTGATGATGAGTTGAACGAGGCTCGAGTTGCCGAGAGACTTAAAAGAAAGAGAAAATTGATTATTTGAGCAATGATGGGTATCTGTTGGGATGTCCATTGCTTTATTTATGAATTTCATTAAAAGATTGTCTCATCAACTACTTACGGCTTGGTATAGAGGCATTTGAGTAGGAGGAAGCGCATAAAGGGGAATAAGTAATTTGTCAGAAGGGGTCAAATATCGAAATAATATCGACGAAAGCAGTTTGCCTTTTAATTCTGACATAAATCACATGCGACATGCCGACAATTATTTTCGCTTTTTATAGCGTCATCTAGTACTAGTTGTATGCAAGTATAATTTTAGGAAATGGTTCTTGTATGGGGTAAATCAACAAGAATGCGAATTCAAATTTGAATTTGCTTAAGGCCAAGTAATTTGCCTCAGAGATTCTGCTGTAAAAATTTTAAAAAATTGGAGTTTGACAAAAACACTTGGGATATAGAACTTATGGCTCAAATATATTGAATCTGTAAATATTTTAGGTAATGAGTCCAAATGAGGCTTCTGGAGGTCTTTCTGTCATTCCAATGCGGGTACTTATATTTAATATCTAGTTTACTAAATAATAATAATAATATTGTGGCGCTACAGTCCAGGGTAGACTTTCACCTAGGTTCTGCAGCAACCATTCGTGTTGTGTGTGCTCTTGTTCTCTCACTAGTGGAGTGAACCTAGAGTTGAATAGTGGCTTCGATCGACAAGATTTTTCTTGATATTTATACTATTTGATCATTGTGAGTGACTCGAGCCTTGCTTTTTGGGAATTTGCCATAGACTCCGTGACGCACTTACGCCACTTACGCCACGACACCCACAACTTGCTAAATGGTTCAAGTCTATAAATAATCTAGACCCAGTTGGAATCATGTGAAACATTCAGACTAACTCTTTTCTGGTATTCATTACTGAATTCCGTAGAGCAAACGATCGTTGTTATCGTCAATGGTTGAATAGACATGTATCCTATCACCCTTAGTCGAAACTAAACACGGTTTGGTTGCCCTCTGTAAGTCAATGCATGAAACTTAAGATTTTTAATCTAAAAGTTAGAAAAGAAATAACTTTCAAACTTATTGATTCTGACTCAAAACACAATGCAGCAGAGGGTGACCATGTCTGCAACTGGAGAAAGGGCCATGAAGCAACATCTGCGTTAGGTAACAGCTTGTAAGTAATTTCCTCATTGAAAGCTTCGAATGCATAGTTAAGATTGTTTCCCAGTCCTTTAGGAGTGAAGGGCTTACACCCAAATTAAATTCGTGGCTGCTTATGCCAGTTTTATTTAAATTGGGATAAAAGTGGTGACTAGAGCTTACATGCTCTCCTTTGAATTCAATTAATCCAATAATGTGAATTGTGTTGCTACTAGTCGGCTTGAAGCAATTAATTCTGGAATAATTTTGGTTTGCGGCCACATTTTTCATCCGTATAGAATACTTTTGTCAATTCTTTAAATAAGAATTTCTCGAGAACATGTTTTCTGAAGAAGACTAGTGCAAGGCAGCGAAGTGACGGTAGGAATATTATACATTGAGCGTCAAAACAAAGTTGACACTTATGTGTCTCAGGTTTCAGATTAAATTAAGACTTTTATTACAGGTGAGTATTAAAACTTAATGAACATTTTAAATCATTTATGAATTCAATATTAAGCAACATGTATAACTTAACAAAAAACAATTAACATTATTAGGCATGGGAGAGGGTCTATTACGGTCTGGGGATGTATGGATGCAATAGGTTTGGCAGACCTGCTTTTTATTGAGTCCACAATGAACAAAATGGTTTATTTGAATATTTTAAGACAAAACTTTCACCACAGTGTGGAAAAATTGAATTTGGACAGAACTTGGGTATTTCAGTAGTAGTGAAGAAATGGTTGCTATATCGGACGCCGAAGCAATCCCGGAACCTTAACCCCATTGAGCACTTATGGGAATATCTAGACAAACAAGTGCAAAAAAGGGAAATAACCAAGAAAGACTCACTAAAGCCAGCACATTTGGAAGAGTGACAGAACATTCCTTCCGAGTATACAAAAAAATTCGTAGAATCCATGCCCCGTAGGCTGAATGCTGTCATTAAAGCAAAAGGCAAGTTGACGAAATATTGATAGCGTCCATATTTTACTTTTTTTCAACTTTCTTCGACCCCTCCTTCACATGGTATCAACTTATTCTGTGGCGCGTAAAATATGAAGTATTTATAATTTTTTTATTTTTAAAATTTGTTTTTTTTTTGTTAAGTTTTTCATATTGTTTAATATTGAATTCATAAATGATTTAAATTGTAAAATAAGTTTTTGATCTGAAACCTGAAACGCATAAGTATCAACTTTCTTTTGACGGCCGCAGTATTTTCTCGGGTGAGAAATTTACTATATCGCACCTCCGGTGGAACAACGACGTAAGTACAAATTTTGAAAATTCAGAATTAAGTATGCCACAATTCTAAAAAAGGTGTTTTCTCCCAATAAAACAAAGACCCAATTGAAAATAATTTATTTGTCTCCAGGGGGCAGATTCCAAGTTACTCCGAGTCTTTTTATATTATTAATAATACTGCTTGAAGCACAACAAAATTACTGAACTGCCAAAAACTATGTTTAATTCCCCTTTTATAAATAGTTTGTTCCATTAAAAGAAGAGAAAATTGCATGTGTTTTTTAATAAAAAAAGTTTTCAAAGTGTTAAATCGCGTTTTCTGAAGAATCGACATTTTTGCACTTACGTAGTTGTACCATCGGAGGTGCAATATGATGAAAGGCGCAGAACAAATTATGGCTACAATGAACCACTTACAAGGTGTATATGGATGTTTAATAAACTTTGCATCGAAAGCGAATACAGCTTATCTCGATTAGGTTTTAAAAATTGCGTTTATTCATTGTTTTTGATAAATGTTTTTTTTTTGTTTATTTAAAGCAGTCTATGAGATGCAAAATCTGTAGAAGATCCTTAGTCGCTCAAATATCTGTTGTGTAAAACGATACTGATAGTAAACACTGAGAGAACGTAGTGTTCTGTGTGCTTTGTGACGGATAAAAGTAAAAACAAAGCATAATATCCAATCAAACAGACCTACAGTTCATTTACTTTACCGGAAGTGCCCTTGTCTGAGCTATTGATGGCTGTTCCTAGTAGCTCAGCATCGATTTCAGAGAAATGGTGATGAATCAATAAAGCAATGTTAATTCCTTCTGATCCATACATACCAACGCAACTAATGTACCTATGAACCCACTTAATATTTGTTCCAAGTGAAGAGAATGATCTTGTGAGTTAAATATTCAAAAACGTTACATTCCCAGCAAGTTGCAATTTTTTGGTCTTATTTTTTTCCCATGATAGCCTACTCGTTGCATAATCAATTTTCCGATTGATTTCACTTTTCTCCTCTGCTCCTGAAATTCACTCCGCAATTTTTCACCGAAAAATTAACCTCACGGTCTACAGTCTGATCGAAAAATTGCAATCTACTTCAATTAATCGGATAATTTTCGATTGAACTCGTAAACCAAATGTGACCTGTAATTGAAAATTACCTCACATGTGTTCAACAAAATGCTACCAATCACCACAGCCAGGTACGCAGCACTCATTTGGCCCAAATTAAGACCTCGACCAACTGCCGATTGTGGGCTTCCACCACTCGCAGGCCGTAGCGCACAGCACACATTCTCTAATTATGTACGTTCTTGCCAAGGCGAACAAATCCAATCGGAACAAATTCTCCAATTCAATTTGGTGATTGATTTCGCGCTGCAGGTGGTGAAATCACCGCATCACCAGCCAAGGCACCGACAAACTCCGAAAAGATCGATCGGCCGGCGCTCAGCTGCGTTGCTCAGTGAAATGTCAGAGTTCACGGAATGGTACGTGCTTCCATGGAGTCAAAGTGGGATGTGTTCACCAGCCAACTGAATGATCTGTGCAGCTACCGCCAAACCCCGGGTGAATATGATGTCTCCCAGCCAGCTATTGACATTTCGCTGAATGGCGTCTTGACCCGTGAGTGGGTCAGCCAGTGTGTTGCTGCGACGGACGCAAGTGGACGTCAAATTATGACAGCATCCACAGCCATCATCGGATATAAATAAATAAAATTATGCTCCTCTTAATTATATTTGCTCATGCCTGCCAGCGGAGAAATTAGACGGGCACGCTGCGGCGTGCACCACCGATGTTGACCGACAGTGATCCGCTGATCAAAGTGTAATCATCGACTGTTTGAGCGCGGCAACATTGTAATCACGTGCATCAATGATGAGGACTCACCGATCATCGGTCATTTCATCAGACCGCTGATGGTCGTCGCCTTGGTGAAATGACGACGACGTATCGGTGGCAAGGTATTGCTGAGTGCTTCTCTGAGCCCTCCGCCCACGGCGCACACTTCGATCGTGTAGGAGTAGAACATTCGATCCACCACCGATCGTGGTGAATCAGGGCACTCTCATTCGGTGGTTGATTCATATTTACTCAACCCAATTATGAGTGAATGCCGAGCCCTGACCTCTCACCCCTTTGAATGTGCGTTTCGACACAAACTCAATTGTTGACGAACAACAATGCATATGGGTCAGAGTAAACACTCGACACACAATTTGATGGTCTTAATGGAAGCCAAATGAAAACAATTGAGAAGGAGATGCTTTTGAAATTGATATCGATTTCAAGATGAGGGCTTGACAATTGGTTGGTTGAGCGAGGTGACGTGGAAGGGGTGATTTAAGTTTACAAGTCTGTCTGTTGGTGAAAGTCACAGACACAAAGATTTGATATTGCATAGAGAAGTAGTAAGAGGGAGGATGTTATGTTTTGTAGTGATCAAAGAGTGTAGTGTGTTCATTCGAACTAGGTTTATATACAAAATGTTCCACTTCGGCAATTTTATGAAGACTTAGAAGGAGAATGTTCATTTATAAAAGAGTTTCAGGTGGATTTATTTAACACGATCGATTTGATCTGCTTTCGGATTCTGTAAAACTTTAGTTTTGCCTTTCAGGTCTTGCCACATAATTTAAAATTAGCATATTCTGCGTAATAAAGATTAACAGACCTTTCCAATTATTTACTGAAAGTAATTTACTAATTTAGCAGGAACTTATCTTTGCCGTGGAATGTGTATAAATAAGTTCACTCCTACGAACAAAGTTCCAGTCTTAAAAAAAGCAACATCATACTGGATCTTCTTCTTGTTGGGATGGCGCTACAGTCTGGAATTGACCTGGGACTTAACTAACAAGACTTTTCAACTGGCACGATCCAGTTGATCCAGCTACCTGCAATTACGCACGCCAAGTTGGGTAAGGGTTTTCCCCTCTTGTGCACCACAACGTTTTCCTGGACATCCATAGGCGCGGAGTTGAATTTACCCTCATTCACCGCTAAACCCACAGCGTGTTAAATATAACCCCATCCCCCAAACTTAAAGGTATTGTGAAAAAATCGGTTAACTAATAAAAGGTAGAATCAAGAAAAAGTTAAAAAATCCGTTGGAAAGTTTTTCGATCTGAAAATAATATTTATTTATGTATGAACTAAAATGTAAACTTTTTGGATCCGACGGAAAGGGAAGGGAAAAAAGTTTTGGAAGGAATGCAAAGTGGAAACTGATGTGAAAACTTTCGTTTTAATATTACTAAAAACTAGATTTTGTTCCCGACTTTGCCCGGGGTTGTTTTTTAACCGATATGTTAACTGTATTGAAAATATATTGTTTTTCAAAATATACAGGAGAAAGGTGTTTAAAATAATACGCCAAGAAAATTAAACTTTCAAATATTTTTTTATTATAAAACTTGTTTGTAGACCACATTTTTTGTTGCCTTGGATCCTTTGCCCTCGACATTGCGAGGTACAATTGCCCGTGTGAGAAGCATGCGTTTGTCAAGTCCGATCCAGTTACCATTAGGGGCCATCCTTGCGCTTTATTAATGGTTATGGCGAACGCCAAGCGAACATGAAACTGTAAACGTTTGAAAGAAAACGGCACATCAGTTGGAATAAGAGGAATTTTTGGGATGAACACGGTTTCTCCAGCCGAAGGTTCGAAAAGTATGGTTGCTTCTATAAGATGAGATTTTAGAGATTTAACAATTAGTCGAGATCCATTGCAAAGTTTCGGTGAATCTAGGTTGCGCAGCAGCATGATCGGTGATCCGTTTTTTAATTCCAGTTTATGACATGGAATCCCGTTCGGATCAAGGGAGTTTAAAAATTCTACTGAGTAGTTTGTAGATTCGTCCTAATTGACGCATTTGTTTATAGAGTAGTAAGTATTTCCATCCGCTTCAAAAGAATTTTGAAGCATGTTGTTGACTTCATTATTTCGCAAAAATTACACTTTGAAAACATGCGACCAATAGAGATTTGTGAAAAGTTGAAGTATTCCGACGATGGGTCATAGTTGAATGCTTCTTCTTTCAAATACAGCCTGCTGGAGTCTACCACTACGAACTTGGAAAGTCTCAATCAATAAACGATTGCTTCGAGCTACTCCATTACTTGCGTTTCGTTTGTCTCTTTCATCCTGGGTTTCATTACTTCTTCTCACAGCCTGTGAAATGCTGTCATTTTCATGAACTTCTAGTCTTACTTCTTGAGATTGTCTTTTTACCCTCGCTTGCTGAAGATCAAAAACAGCTTTCTTTTTCCCCGGCATTTTGGCGATGATGTGATTAAGAAAAATGCGGAGAAAAGTGTTCCGTTGTAGATGCACTGAAGACAATTTTGAATAAATGTTTACTCCGCGCTGTTTAATTTAAAGCAATACCCTATGCACATCAGGCATATAGAAGAACTTGAATTTTCTTTTGCCATTGATGCCTATCCCAATCTCTCATTCACATCCCTACTCATTATACTATTTGTGGACTGTGTGCATAAATTGAGCAGTAGATTTACCAATGTGTGCTGCAGAAAAACGGAAGGCAAATACGGTTTCGACTTCTAAATTGTTACATTCAGCATCTTAATTTTAGAACGATTTTTGTTGAAAATTTCGGAGCCCTACGACTTGTAGTTTCGAAGCCATTGTGGGTCAGACACACAAAACTTAAAAAATAATAAGAAAAAATCATATATTTTCATCAGTATTTCAAATTTAAAAAGTGTGCATCCATTTTTTTCCTTTTTACAAGAAGTTCTTACAGTAAGATTACAATCTCTGCTTCACAATTATATTCTTATCATAAATATAATTATATTACATCAGTTATAATTATTTATAAAATAGACCTAACTCAACGGTCAACAGTGGCAAAATTAGAAGATTCCACTCGATCATAGCCTTTTGTTTTATCTTATATTTCATGAACATGAACATAGACATGGCTTTAACTAGGTACCTACCTTAAGTTGCTTGAATGTTCCCCAAGTTCTCTTCCTACATTCAGTAACGTTCATAAGATTTTATAGCTTTTATGCTTTTTTGTTAACTATGTTTGCTCAAGAGATTAAGTGTATGTTTAGATTCATATCATATAACCGCGTGATTCATTCTCATTGACCCATAATCCATTGATTAATCCTATAACCAGCGATGGATTACACCGCAGCAACGCTGTGAGCGGTGGGCACATGCTTCATTGGGCACAGTAATCGGTCCACTCAACGATACTGTAATCATGGATCACCCATTAGTGACCTTTTGACGGCAGGTTGACATTTATGAGGCTGAAGCTGGAATTCTTGTGATTGGTCATTATTAAGACTTATACTTTGACCGGGAATTCAATAGATCTGATCTGTTTCGAGTTTCGAGTTTTTAATGTTCGAAGGCACTTGTATTTCGTTAAAGTGTGTGAAAGTAAACTACTGTGCTTGTTAGTTTTACTGGTGGAGAAAATGATAAGTAATTAGACAAATCAATAGTAATAGAGAAAAGCTGTCAATATTGGTCAATCTGCTTTCACTCACATCTCCTGAACATGACACCATCGGAAAAGTTATATTTTTAACCACTTTCGTAAAAATAGAATTTGAAATTTCACTTGGGTGAAATCATAAATTCGCCTCAAGGCTTTTCTTCCATCCGACATCTCTCAGATCAAAGATAAAGAAATAAAATGTCATTGAAACCCAGCCGTGAGCAAGAAATCCACCACATCCAGAAGCAAATAAAAATGCAAAATTAATAGGCGCCACCAGATACGTCGAACCCAACCAGTCCTAATGAATGGATTCATATCGAAGCAATTGCCTTGCAATTGTCACACGTATAGAGGTTAAGTGTATCTACAGCCAGTACCCTTCATGTCATCAATTTATAGATACACATACTACATACTACTTGTACAGATGTCGCACAAATATCTAAGTCTCCGCATCCCCCTTTTTCATCATCATCATCATCATTGAATCCGATATTCTACACCCAATCTGCGAGTCCTCTTGTAACCCAACAGATTCAAAGAACACAACAGGCAATTAATTTAAATTAACTACACTTTTGCATATTACCAACGGATTGGCCGACAGTACTCTCGTATCTTGTGCGGCGAAATTATACACCGCATCTGCCGCAGGTCCAGGAGTCTCCTTTGGTGGAGAAGGAGCCAACCCAACTTACACATCACCAATTAATTAGTTGAGTTATTATGAAAGATTTGTTCGCGCCAATAAAACTGATCAATTTATCTGAGTTAGACCTGGAAGTGCTCTGGGATATTGGGAATTAACGGAGGCAACCAAAGAGAAAGAGAAATCCCCAAAGGACATCACTGGTGGAATGCGACTATGTGTCACATGCTACATGAATCTGCGACCAAATGCAATGAGACTTGCATTGCATTATCGTTTACACTCATCTGCCGAAAACAGTGTGTTTGTGCAAGTCAGTTGACAGGATGTTCGTTTTATTTATGATCATTCAAAATGTTTGTTTACAAATACTTTGTAAAAATGTGAGTTAATAAAGATATACAGTCACCCTCAAAAGTGAGTAAACAGTCAGTCATTTGCTGAAAGTTTATCCACTAAATTAAAATTCCCCAGAATAAGGGCAGACAGGGGTACATCAAATTAAATTACCATACGCGTACACATAAAACAATTAATCAAATTTAGAAGAGAACAGTGTTAAAAACTGCAGTTAAAAGTGGGTGTACATATGGTTGTGTCAGTGTATCATAACATAACATAAACATTCATACCGGTAGGTACGAAAACTGGAAACGTTGTTTAAGGCATAGAAAGTACGATTTTTTCAAGATTGTCATTTTTTCAGGGGATGTGTTAACTTACTTTTGACGCTTGTTTTTAGCCGTATTTGAAATGAATTAAATTAACTGTATTATGTTTTGAATTTGAATTTATTTTGAAGTATGATTTCACAGCTTTTATTTGAGGTATGTCTGGTTTAGATCATTCGGCTTAATGACAATTTGGAGGGAAAAGTTTCAGATAATGGCTGTTCACTTACTTTCGACGCTGACTGTAGGTTTTAAATTCTATTAGAATAATGAAGGAATTCCATTCCATTAATACAAAGACCAAAGAAAACAATATTCGCACAGTATAGTGCGATATAAGGTCGCTTATTTTAATCTTGTTGAAAAATCTTCGCCCTAGATACAGCCTGATTGGTAACATGAAATTGTATGCCTATATACGCTGATGACGGTTAACCAAGAAGATTCAATCAGGAATTATATGGCTACACAGCGATATGAGTCCAGTAAGATCCCTATGTACACAGCGCCGAGTGTACCCAAGACCTGTAGAACAGAACTGACCGAAGTGTGCATATAACGCAACAGAAGTTGACTACAATTAACGCAGCACACACGAGTTGAAATTAATCATTATCAATTTAGCGTGGGAGACAAAGAGTACCAGAATTAGTTTTGGGAGGAGAAAAAGGATCAGCCGCGGACTATAACGCTATCTAAGAAAAGGAAGGCGAAGAAGATACAATTTTTATGCTTCTGATGTGCTCAACAGTACAAAATATGTATCTCCCAGACATTTTTCTGTTCAATCACGGTTTTGATAGTTTTTAGTTGGATAGGACACAAGCTTTGGATAAAGGGAACTTTTCCGTGTTTCATCAGTCAGTTTTTTGAGCTAATTTTATCAGAAATTTGCTAACTATTTCGCTTGGTAAATTAAACAGACGAGACCAACCTTTAAGGCAGCAGTCGAGTGCAATGAACGTTGAGTTTTCCAGACTCAGTAGTGGATAGGTGCGTCAACTCCTGCGCTCGATGTTCTCGGTTCGATTCCCAAAAAAACACCTAAAATTGTTTCACGGCCCAACCTCTATCGAGTCACTGATAATAAGAGTTTAACTGTCTAGAAAAAGCTTCTCAATTTCGCCGTTCGGAGTCGGCATTAAACTCTAGGCCCCCTCCATTCGTGAAAGAACAATAGCACGCACAATACGAGTGGTTGCTGAGAAGTTAGGCTCAGGTCCGCCTCGGACTGTAGCGCCGCCATTATTATTATTATTATAGATCAACGATCATGGATGATATGAGCCTTTGGTTTGTTTGTTTGGGTTCAATCTTATACAGAATAATCATTTCGCAATCTTCCTTGTTGTCAATGCCTTTGATGTGCCCGACTTTCTCGCAAGGAGGACTAAATATCCCACAAAGAATCACAGATAACAATCAATGTTTATCGCAGCTTTGCTTCTACCTTTTCTAATTCAGCTCTGTATTAAGCAAACTACGCGACAGCCAGAAGACAAGTTTCAGAAGCTTCTGAAGTCCTAGGGCCTAACTGCACGGCGACGCAATCAAATCAGTTTTCTCGAGTTCCCAAATTTATTCATCGCTCTATAAAAACCACGAATGAATGAATTCTGTCGCATGCGATTCTAAAGTCGGTTAAGAAGTCTTATGCATCGATCTGGTTTTCACTGTTCTTTTGCAAGATTTTGACGTGGTTTCATCCACAAATGTCCACTTTAACCTGGAACAATGGAACAATTGAAAAGATGAAAAAAAATACAGGCCAGATCTTCCTTTCTTGCAGCACATTCTGTATGCAGGCAACACGCACATTCGATACGCATTTGCGTACATGAACGGTATCTCCTCCTTCCGTAAGTAAGAACAAGTAACACCAAGACCCCAGTGACAACACAGAATCAATTTAAAACCAATTTGTCATCTAATTTACGAGTGGAGATTCTTAACAACGTTCGGCTGGCTGCTGGTCGAAGGGACGCGAAGACGAAGACGAAAACGTATGCACACACACCAAGCACAGCAACAACAAAGTTGGACAGTCGCTGGTTAATTTCGCGTCCAAACAAAACACAAAACATCCCGAACACAAGAATATTTCTTATTTAATTTGTGCTCTGTTGCTTGGCCTGTTGAGGAGTCAGTCCTGCTTACTGGGACCTCTGTGGATTGAGGCACAAGAGGAGTAGCAGGAGGAGGTCTCCTCTGGGGGCAGGAGGACAAATGAAATATTGAATTAAAAACGATATGCGAGCGCATGCACTTTGTCTGGCAGCAGTTGCGGGTAGTGCTGCTGCTGTGGCGATTGCTATTGCTCCTGGTGGTAGTGGTGACTTGGGTGCTTCTTTTGCTGTGGACGGTCTTGGAAGGCGGCGAAGTACTTAACCCGAGATTGAAGTATGCACAGCAAGTAAGCACGGCCGAGCACTGCTGGCGACTGTTCGTTGCACCGATTTGAAGATGTCGACGATACAAATCGAAAGTTTGTCCGAGTGTCTGTTGGCTGTTTGTCCAGTTGGATGTCTGACATAAACTTGGCGCGTTCACGTGTAAATTGTCTTGTGCAATAGGATGTTAGGAGCTTGAAGCATAGCTAACAGTAATACCTGCGAGGTGGACAGGGCAGTCGAAAGGTGGAAGGCATGCCATTCGGATGTTTGGTATTCAGAGTGGAGACTGATTGTTGATGCTTCGTCTTTGCCGTGTGTAATTACTTTAGACTCTGGCTTTTTGACATAAACTCTTTTTTAAAGTGGGATTTGATCGATTACCGGAGTGGTCTTCTGTGATGAAAGGTGTGACTGAGTGGAAACAAGTTTTTAATTGAGAATGATGATGCATTAATTTTTCATTCATCTTTCCACTGCGGAAACATTTCTAGGATATATCCAATGCCCGGGATCTATGATCATCTGCGTATGTGTGAACATTTTTGATCAGCTTCGATATTAAATTTCTCTTTTAAATGTATCTGACTGTGAACGCTAGTTCAGTCCGAGGTGGACGTGGTCTTATCTTCTTTAGAAGCACTCGTGTTGTGCGTGCTTTTGTTCTTTCACGAGTGGATGGGACTACATTTATATCCTAACTTTGAATGTCGAAGTTTGGAAGATAAATGCAGTATGTTACTTTGAAGTTTGGTTGTTGCAACATTCACAATTCCGCGTATATATCCCGATGTCGGAAAAGGTTATATCAATCGGAAAGTTCGTAGTGCTCGTCTTCGCAAAAAAACATTCCCTGATACGACAGTGAAGATCACAAGGTAAATAAAAGTCAATCCCCTGAAGACTGCAGTGGAAGTGTTTGTTTCCATCTACGGCTGAGGGTTTATCAGTTAATATGAACTTCTTCGATCCCTTCATGGAGTGTATAATCCCAACTTTTTCAAGCAGTGAAGGTATACACGAATCTTTTTCTCCGGTACTGTCATTTTAATAATTTCACTAGAAACAAAGTCTATGTGTTACAACGACATTTGTGTTCTCTTGTAAAACAACCGCCTCATATTCTTCACAATCACTTCAAACTGGAAATTAAGCTGGAAAAACGTTGTCAATGAAAATTCTACGCCAGTGTGCCCAAAATTGTGCAACCAGTATATATACACATTTTCTGAATCATTTCTTCCGTTCGAAGAACGTAGAGAAAAAGTCCATCTTACAAACTCTATTCCTCAGATATGGCCTCTGTCTATCAGCTCACCTAATGCATAATGTGGCACAGCTATTGCAGCCAACACTCAAGACAATGCAGCACACACGATAACTAGAACCTCTCCCAAGCCATAGCATCGTGTCCAGTTCAATTGCTCGACATAATGTCTCGTCCAGGGATCTCGAGTTACACCAGTGTACCACAGAGCGCACACCATGTGCAAGTGTCACAAATCCTCGTGTGCCACGAGTAATAACTTTAACCTAATGTCCTCACACAGCTGCACACAAAGCCACGATAAAGTGTGAAAATATTGAGAAGACTCCAGGTAACGCGAATCGCACACTTCCATCGGATACCAACCGACCGCCAACCAACCGCGGAGCGGTGGTGGTAACCTGGTGCAACGGAAGAATTGTACCAGGTCAACTGGTAGGGTTAATGTTGTTTCGTCCGCCATAGTCAACTGGCACGACACGACATCCCAAAAAAAAAGACCACAAGAACCAAACCTAAGACAATTCGCACATAAAAACGAAAACTGATGCTGAGGCACTCCTGGTACCGAGACAGACGGCACCAAAACAGCCCCACCACCCCACAAATGAAACAACGACGACAAGGATGTTTGAATTATCTGCTAAGACACTTACGCTCGCTGCCCGCGAATGGTGGGACGATGCTCATAGTTCGATTGTTCTATTCCAGCGAGCAAGTTCAAAGGAAGGTCTGGTGGAACGGTGAAACGATGAAATCATTGGCGAACAAATTATTAGGTCTCGGGGATATTGGATTTCACACCTTCAGCAGCATCGGCATCAGCATCATCACCTGGTCCGGGGGATAGCATCTCCAGCCGGAGCTGGAGGGCTGCTCCTCATAGCAGAACATCGTTTTGTTTGTTTCTTCGGCATTGGCGTGTAATTGGCCGCAAGAGGAGGGCATTCGAATACTATTACTAATCGAATATCGAATTTCGTTGCGGCTCAAATCTGCGTCGAATCGACAGTAAATTGGTTTCTTCTTGGCGCGCGATGCTGGGCGTTCTTAGTGCGCGAAGTTTTAATTACTGATCCTTGGACGGGGTTAAACAAACACAGAGATTTGGAATGGATTTGATTTTATTTGGTTTACGAATATTTTCACGGTAAATCTGTTTGAACAACCTTTCGGATCCATGGCAGAAAGTTGGCCACACGAGTGAAGACGTCCGGAAAGCCCGACCCGCAGGTTGTCGAACCGTAGGAGACGATGCCAATTTGAGCGTTGCGCGCTCGATTGACCAATGGCCCACCGGAGTCGCCCTGAAAATACAAATTGGAAAAATGTGTACATTAGATGTGAAGGAATTTCGTTCGGAAAGTGTATAATGAAATCGGATTTGGATTGGGATTTACTGAAATAGATGGATGGGGTTGAGAGGTGGAATGAATGTAACATGTGCATAACGAATGATGTAACGGAAGTGGTTGAAGGGTAATTCGATGCAAAGCTATAGCCACATTTTTGCTTGGAGAACGTGGATATGAGGCGAAAAAAGGAATTTGTGTTCTTGGTCTAAGAATATGACTGTTAAGTTGGTGACTGTAGCTTATGCTGAGTAGGCATGAACGATCAGAACCACTTTCATTTCAGATTCCAGGGGTACCTTTTCCATAAGGCTTCCAAAAACTTTTCGATTAAGAATTTTTAACCTTCTTGTCATTGAATAGAAAAGCTATACGAAAGAAGAACCCGTTTTCATCGATAATTTAACGATGACAAGTCCTTGATGATTGTTGTTTAAACAAAAGGAGCTCTTTGTTATCTTATTGGGCTTGTTAATCGTCGAATTTGCGGTTCGAAATCTTACGGTAACTCTGTCTGAGATGGTTCAGAAATAAATGCGTTCACAAAGTGTCGGTGGTTGTTGAGAATTTGAGTTGAAGCTTTAACTTCTTTGAAAATGCGGCTAGCTAGGCAATAAATATGATGTGGCTCAAATCCAATTGCCACAGAAATCAATACAAGGTGGAACTTAAGATCATACTTAAATTCCGCAGAAATAACGAAAATTTGGTAAATTATGCGCTCGTCTGACAGAAATGACCAAAAATGGCATCAACAATCCCAAACTCATTTCTTTCTCATTCTGCAAGAAAATCTTCCTTCCAATGCACCTAAAAAACTGCTAGAAGTTTCTAACTGTCAATCTGAAGATCGCAAAGGTTCTTTCAATGGTGGAAAGAATAGAGTTTATGTCCAACGAAATTTGCATTATTTTTGTTTTTCTAAAAAAAATTATTTAAAGGAAGGAATGGCGACTGATTGATACTAGCTTATACTGGGTGTTTTTTTGATCCAGTAAAGGTTGACCAGGTTTTAAGATCTGTCAAAGTTACCAATGACATGTAGCTGTAAAAAATATTCAGTGAGGTTTTCCATTTCCTCACGCATCGTTTCACGCTTGCCGATCGTGCGGAAATTATTAAAAAAAATTCGAAAATGCGGCTCAGTTGTGAATACGCACCATAAATTTCGTCGTGAAGTCGGTCGTCATCATGGCTTCAGTGTGCAGGCAATTCGTTGTCTATCAACTGAAATGGGCATCGCCAGATCGTCTGGTGGTTAGATTGGGCTTGCATGCATATAAAATTGTGCTGACGCAAGAATTGAAGCCGAGCGATCATAGGCAACTATGTAAGTTCACTAATTGAGTGCTGGAAATGTTGGCCGGAGACCCGGATTTTGTCCAAAAAATCATCTTCTCGGATAAGGGCCAGACACAGCGACTGTGTCAACAAGCAAATTTGAAATTATTGAAGCGAACGGAGACTACTACCACTGATCGACCGCTCCAGTGATAATAATAATAATAATAATGGCGGCGCTACAGTCTGAGGTGGACCTGGGCCAAACTTCTTAGGAACCACTCATGTCGTGCGTGCTATTGTTCCTTCACGAGTGGACGGGACTTACAGTTTAATGCCGACGCCGAACGGCGAGATTGAGAAGCTTTTTCTAGACAGTTATACTCTTTGAGCATTGTCAGTGATTCGAAAGAGGTGGAGCCATGAAAAAATTGTAGGTGCTTTTTCTGTAATCGAACCGACAACATCGAGCGTAGGAGTCGACGCACTTACCCATTACGCCACGGCACCCGCTCCAGTGATAGCGCCGTTAAATTGATCCCAACGGCAAATGGAGATTGTTCCAGATTCGAAAAATCAGATCAAAGCTAATTAGCTTTGCTTTCATTGGGACTCGAACCTGGGACCCCTCTAACTTAGGCACTTAACCAACTGCGCCACCCAGTCGTCTTTCGACCAAGCATTAAGGCATCCATAAAGATTTACTGTTTGGTGCGATTTATGGCATGGCGGCATCATTGGACCTTGTTTCTTTCGAAATTAGGAAGGAGACACCGTAATCGTCAATGGGCTGGGGAACAGAGCGATGTTACCCGACTTTCTGTGACCATATCCCAAAATCATCGATATATCCGAGCTGTGGTTGGTTCCAACATGACGACGTTCGAATGTGTGAAGGAGAAATTTGGCATCTAACGGTGAGCGTTTATCAATTAGCCGCTGTGATCATGCGGCTTGACAACACTCGATTATTTTCTCTGGGGCTAAGTCAAATCCTTAGCCGATGCTAACAAGCCAACCACTTTGAACGAGCTTGAGGCTTACATTCAAGACGCTATTGTCAGAATAACGTCGCACAGATTTGATCGAGTCATCAAAAATTTGACCGACCGCTTGAAGATCTGCCAGAGAACCCAAGCCAATATGCTAATAATAATAATAATAATGGCGGCGCTACAGTCCGAGGTGGACCTCTCAGGAACCACTCGTGTTGTGCGTTCTATTGTTCTCTCACGTGTAGAGGGGACCTACAATTTAATTCCGACTCCGAACGGCGAGATTGAGAAGCTTTTTCTAGACAGTTATAGTCTTTGAGCATTGTCAGTGACTCGAAAGAGGTAGAGCCGTGAACAATTTGTTTTGTTCGAAAAATTGTTTGTCTGAACTTGGAATCGAACCTAGGCTGTGAAAGTCTAATGCACATGGGTCGACGCACGAGCCCCCACGCCCACGGCGCCCACGTCGATATGCTATTCCATACTTATTGGAATGAATGTAGTTTAAAAATAAAGCCAGCATTAATATTATACCTCACATCGTTGTTATTTTATTTCTTTATTTTATCGTTCTTATCTGATCACCCAATACTAACATAAGACAGTTGTAATTGTCGAATTCGTTTTCAGATTACAAACTGTCAAAATCTTGTTTTTTTCAGTACCTAGTGCTTGCAGTTTTGTTGTGAGAACCTATGTACATGCCTGCTTCAACAGTGCTACAAAATTTTTAAAAACGGTTCCAAAATTATAGTTCTGCGCACCAAACTTATAGAGTTGTCTTATCGCAAAAAATATGAAAATATCGCATTCGGAGCGAAGAAAATACTTTTTCAAAAATTTGGGTAATCAGCTCGTCAATGCCGTTAACTAAGGAGTCAAGGTCAAGCACTTTTTTGTTCCCCGAATGAATGAGGTTCCAGCAGAATGGCGTTGTGTGCCATAGATCAAACGAAACAATCAGCTCATCGAAGTAAAATTTCAATGAACGCATAATTTCTGGTAATGAACCTCTAAATTGGATTCCAAGAACTTGCGATTTAGCGCCTCTTGACGCCTCGTTAAGGATACGTAAATTTGCTAGTCTACACTGACAAAACAGCACTCGACGCTTTTGAAGTCATTTGTGTCGAAAATGGTGTTTCTCGAATGACTTTCACCAGTTCCAGCCGTAGTGAGAATCTGCCCGAAGTAGTGTTTAAAAACTAATGGCAGAATATATTCTCTCGATTTCTCATGAATATTTGTTCAAAATCAATGTAAGTGGAAAGTAAAACCGGAACTGTAAATACAAGGCAATCTGCAACTCTCTTCCCCAACAAACAAATTGATGCATCGTTGGAAAACTTCCACAGCGCTGCTCTTAATTTACGTTTGAAACAGCGTTAGAACTTTTTCCAAATTGTAAATGAATGAAAGAAAAATGAAGCAGTTAAAATAACTTCAACTTACCACACAAGCGCCCTTATTCTTTCCAATGAGTGTGCAAATTTCATTCGGTGTCACTTTGTACCCCTTGTTGCGGCATTCGGTGTTGGTGATCGTGTTGTAGTGCAAAACCATCAGCTGATCTGGAGTTGTACCCTGATTCACCGCTGAAATGGTTCCCCATCCAGTCAAGGTCACCGGATAGTTGTTCTCTATTCGACTGCCGGAGTTATCGGTAAGGGTAATTGAAGCGATTGTCCTCTGGTTCAATTTGAATGGCGTTGTCACCTTAATGATCGCCAAATCATTGGTGAGGAAACCTTTATTGTTGAAATTTGGATGCTTCTTGTAGGCCGCAACATTGTGTCTCATACCTCCTTGCTTTAAATTGTTAGTTCCAGCCAATATGGACATCCTCTCCGGTCGTAGTCTATTCACACAATGCGCTGCTGTCAGGACATGATTCTTTCCAATGATCGATCCGCCACAGACGTGCTTCCAAGTGACGTAGGCCAGCACTTGAATAGACACTTGATAGGGAACTGGTTCCATAATCGGCTCACCTCCAATAATTCTTGTGATATTTCTGTGCACCTTTCGCTTATACGGAACCGGTCGACCGACTCCAATTGTCTGAGCTCCAAGACCCCTCACCCGAACCGCACTTTTCTCGAAATCTCCAAAAGCACAATGGCTCGCGCCAAACGCCACGATCAACACAAGACACCGCAGCGGCTCCATGATTATGGAGGACCTATAGACATCTGCTCATTTAACAGCCGCATGGCAAGTATTTATATTCTTGAGGGCGATGAAGATTCATTCTTCAGAACCAGGTCAAGATACACCTCCGTCCATTTCTGTCGCTTTGTCGCATTTCGAGATACTTTTGTGGGTCATCTTTTTGTCGCGAATTCAAAACAAACTTCATGCTTTCGCTGTTGTAAATGAGTGATGAGTTCTTCAACCACTTTTCGGGGAACTTTCACTTAACGACTGAGTGGAGGTGCTTTAGGGAACGCTTGCAAATAAGTCTTAAAATTCTTCGCAGATTGATTTTAATCAAAGTGGTGTTTAATTTCACGGACCGGTATATTAAGTGGCATCAATGTCCGATAACGCCGCCGTTTGTTTTACATAAATTAGTCGATAAATGGAATTTAAAGAGCGATACGCTTCACGCTTCGATTTGATGAATGAATTATTTAACAGCCTCAGGATGAATTTTCATGAGTTGATGTCTGCATCAACTTGCCATAGCATTTCAATGAATGAAAAGTTATGAGTCGATTAGCGGTCTGATCGTGGTCTTGGAGCAATGATTCAAAGGTTCACGATTCAGGAAGCGTGAATTTCGGCGAATGCTTTTCTGTGGACTTGTTTCTGGAATTTTGTGATTTCATGGAAGTTTGTCGTAATTTACACTTAAGATTGCATCATCTTTAAACTGTAGACGACCCATTTAGGATCATCAGCTGATTCAGACTGGTTCTAGTTTCTCCGAAGCTTCGTTGATCATAAATGAGACTTTAAACAATCTCTCTGTTATATCGTAAACTCTACTCACATTCATAAACATGAGATGAAGTGTCACAGTGTTGACAGAGTTTGGCGTCAAACTCTTTTGTCGAAAATGCATGCTTATCGCATCGATGAGTCCCTTCTTCTATGGATTAGAAATTACTTTTCGAACCGTTCAATTCAAGTCGTTTTGGATGGGTTCAAGTCTGATATCCACCAAATTAATGCTGGTGTTCCTCAAGGCTCTGTTTTGTCTCCGACTCTCTTTCTCATTGTTATAAATGATCTCCTGTCTGCTACTTCTAATCCAATCCATTCCTTCGCTGATGACAGTACTCTCAGCTTTTCATATTCGTTCCAAGACTCACGTCCCTGTCCTTCGGCCGTACAATTGGAGCGGCAGCGTATGTTAAGCACATTAAATTTCGACCTTGACAGCATATTTAATTGGGATAAAAACAATAGAGTGTAATTTAATGCTTCCAAAACTCAATGCTGTCTACTGTCACTTAAGCGATCCCAAAATAATCAGACATTATCCCTGAATGGCACTTGCATCGAAGAAACCGAAAAACTTTCCATTCTCGGTATGTGTATCAACTCAACACTTAGTTGTAATGATGTTGTAATGATCACATATACCTCTGATTTGGCTTCAATTTATAAGGCCTTCATTCACCCCAAAGCATGAGTATAACGCTCATATCTGGTCTGGTGCTCCTAAGACCTCTCTGCACCTACTTGATAGAATACAACAGCGAGCGATAAAATTTATAGGAGACAGTAATATCGCGAAGTCGATAGACTCGCTCGAACATCGCCGCAATGTCTCATCCTTGTCATTGTCTTACCGCTATTTTAACAAACGATGTTCAACCGAGTTAGCCAATTGCATTCCTCCCCTCCATGAATTCACCCGCAATACTCTACTCGCCAGGAATGCTCATCAGTTCACCCTTAAGCCTGCTTTCGGACGTACACTCAAGTTTAGAGAGTCGTTTTTAGCCGCACCACGCGAATATTTTCCCAATATTTTCCCCTCACTACAATCCGCAGGCATTTAAGACCAATGTGCACAGGTACCTCCTCTCTCTTTCTCACTCTATACCTTCAGCCCGTGCTGCGCCTTGATTCCGGACACTTAAGGATATTCGTAAAGCCTTTTGTGCACAAATTATAAAAAAAAAACAAATACAATATTTAGCATGAGAGGCATTTGTTAATAAAACAGAGAACAGCTTAACCGTATCAAGCAAGTGAAACATATTAACAAGACAGTGTGCGAGTCTCTTGATTTAACTTAAACAGTGCCCGCTGTGTGAAATATAACCAATTGGGTCTAGACAATGCTCGGAGAATTGACCGGACGCATGGTTCTAGCCGATGGATAATTATCTTCCCAGTAAGGATCTTGGGCGCCGTGGTCGTGTGAGTTTGTGCATCGCATTAAACTTTCACAGTCTAGGTTCGAATCCAAGTCAAGACAAACAATTTTGCAAACAAAAAAATTGTTCACGGCTCCACCTCTTTCGAGTCACTGACAATGCTCAAAGAGAATAACTGTCTAGAAAAAGCTTCCTAACCTCGCCGTTCGGAGTCGGCATTAAACTGTAGGTCCGCTCCACTCGTGAGGGAACAATAGCACGCACAACACGAGTAGTTGCTGAGAAGCTAGGCCCGACTCCGCCTCGGAATGTAGCGTAGCGTCACCATTATTAACATTATCATTATTTCAGGAAATTACAGGTCCTAGAAAGTTATAACCGAACAGAGCTATAGTGGTGATCAGGTGTATTGGCATGTGCTTTGTTCTGCTGGAAAAAAACGTTATTCTAGTCCAAAGCTTCGCTTTTTGGTAAAAACAAGTCACTGAAACTGAAGCACCAATATTATTTTTGAAAAAGAGTATGGCCCGCCAGCCTAAAACCGCACCAAACTCTTATTCGTAGTGAATGGAGAGCTTTTTTCACTGTTTGTCTTGGGTTTCCAGATTTCTTAAGTTAACAGTTTTGGTTGTTTACATACCCAGATAAATAGAAATGAGCCCCATCACATTCTAATATTTCATCGTGGGAGTATGTGTCGATTTGTACTTAAAAACTTACTCGTTTTTACTTCTCAGGAGTTATCTTAACGTTAGTTGAATGTTGATAATTGAAGAATGGTGCGTAATTTAAAATGATACTTTTTGTTGGATGAACCCTAGTGGATCCTTTGGTTTAAGACTCATTGATCCCTTTTGGTAATTGATTTTCGAATGTCAGATGTAGCTGCAGAAAATGGATAAGAGTTTTTCTTTCACAAGTCCACAGTTTCTTTTTAGTTAAACGAAACCTTGAGAAACTTACATGAAAACAAATGTGATATAAGAGCTCATACGGTTTTTCTTAGAAAGCAAATTGTTAAATTTATTTGTCAGTTCTTATTTTGAGTAGAAGTTAAGGATTGTTTCACATCCACGCTTTAGTGTCCATGTTCTTCTTGATCCAGTCCTCAAACACTGAAACCCGTGTAAACACATCAGGCGATCCAGAAGAGCAAATGCTTGTCCCGTATGAAACAATTCCGATTTGTTGATCACGTTGGCGATTCACCAGTGGACCTCCAGAGTCACCCTACAACGCAGAAGATTCAATACACATGCCTCCCGAATATTTAATTAGAACAACTCACCGCACACGCACCCTTTAGGTAGAACTGATAAGCACATATCTCCGTCTCCGAGACCTGCTTAAAGGTCTCCCTGCATTCATCATTCGAAATTGTTGTGTAGTTCAGCAACTGCAAGGTATTCGGGAACGGACCGTAGATCAGGGGTGAGATGGATCCCCATCCAGTAAGAGTCACGGGCTCCTTGCCACTGACCCGTTTCGTTCCGAAAACGTTGATTTTGTCCACCCTCTCGTCGAAGTCAAACTTTGGATTGACCCTGACCAGGGCAATATCGCTCGAAGTTAGTTCCTCATAGTTTTCGTGGATCTTGTATCCCATGACATCATAACGATCTCCGTCCTGCTTTCTAAAATCGTACGTTCCCGCAAGAACCGATAGCTTTTCTACTTTCATGCCCTTGACACAATGCGCAGCGGTAAGGACGAACTCCTCAGATATGATGGATCCACCACAGAAGTGTTTCCAATCGCCGTTTTTGCTGTACTGCATTGAGATTTGGTATGGAATCGGTTCTTTCCTGGCGGTGCCACCGACGATGCGATTGACTTCATCGGCGTCAATTTGAGTTTCGGTTTCAGTCGGCATGCTACACGCATAGACCGCGAAGAGCGAAGTAATCACCATTGACGCCAAGAATCTTGCCATGGTTAGTAGATTGGGAACAAAGCTACACTACAATCGAATTGTTCGATTGAAACGCTTTTATTCACTGCAATTAGTCCGCGATAAGCAAGCGAACTAATTAATGTGACACCCGTCGTGTGCAATATCAAGGTTCAGCGATATGCAGCGCGGGGATTAGACAAGGTTAGAACCATATTAGAAGAACCTTCCACTACCAGCATGATGTCGGGGGCTTGTCGTAAACTGATTTTATTGCCTATGCTACGAGAGACACGTTTCAACTGTGTAAGCGAGGTTTGTGGGAAAGCCACGGGAGAGGGTTTTTTTTTGGAATGGGTTTCGCTTTCTATGCTACGTCAAAAGAGTATGTTTGCAGACAAGGCTCTGCATTTGCACTGCGTCACTTGTGAATTGAAAAACGAAATAGCAGGCAATCGTTTTTGCTTGGGCTAGTTAATACCTGATGAAGCTGTTTGAATGCGTTGGTTGCAAAGTTTACTAACTAAATCTTTTCTGAATGGCTGTAGATGATAGAGCACAGATGATATCGAAAAAGTAAGCCACTAAAAAAATGTCGTCATTTAGATGGACAGCTATAGAGAAAATGTGGAATGTTCTCCACTTCTTCGTCGTCTAGACAGCTTCTGCAGAAATCGTTTGCTAAAACGCCAACTATTCGTGCTTGTTCGCCTCTGAGGCAATGTCCAGTGATGACACCAACCTTGATGCTGACTTTTGATTCGCAACGATTTCGTTGATTGAGAGCGATCTAGCTTAGGTTAGATCATGCTGAAGGTGCGTTACGTTGTGACTCTCATTCACTTAGTGTTCGTTCTTGGAGTTGCATTTTAGAAATCTATATCTATTGTTCGTTCTTAGAGTTGCAGGCTGAATTCGTAAACGTCAACAAAATGCGCATCACGTAAGCATCACTGCCTATATGTTGCGACGCAACGATTTTTTGATGTTGCGATGCATCACGATGCTTTAATTTTGTAAGCGTTTCGGAACGGTTTATTATGTGTTTCAATTGTTTCTTTTTTTTGTAAAAATTGCAAAGAAATTGGGGACAAGTTTTTAAATAATTTGGTTAAAAATGTTGGCATTACAATGCCAGCTTACTTCAATATACATATTTTAGACAAGAAAAAGAGACAATTGAGTTGGAAAATAAAAAAAAATCCATCGCATCACAGCAATCTATGATGCGCTGGTTGCTTTTTTTGCGCATCGTTGCTTTCATGTTGCATCTTAGAATGCAAATCATCATTGCCAAATGTTTGACGTTGCAGTTCTGCACTTATGTTCCGATTACGAACTTACCCATACTTACATACGTTGTTGCATTTCATCGTTGGTGGCATGGTGGTTGCGTTCTAAGCAAGTTCGTCCGCTTTGCAGTTACCTGGTACCAAACGCAGACGAATATTAAATTGTTCGGTCATTTAGGCCTGAAGACGTATCATAGCTGTCATTTGTCCAGGGGGTAGGATTGGAAATGACCTCCAGCGCATCTAAAGGGGTAGCTCTCAGCACACCACCTATGCAGATGCAAGCTTAACGCTGTGCTTTCCATAAGTTTCTTTGTCTAGCATTGCCGGCCTGACTATCAATCCATACACCAGGATTGGCCGGACAACGGCAACGTAAGCCCATTAGTCATGTGTGGTGGCAGACCCAATGTTTTGCCGATGGCTTTCTTACTCGTGAACAAGTGCAAGTGTGGCCTTTCGAGCTCGTTCCAATACATACGCCCCGCAGCTGAGTCTCTTGTCTCCTAGACATTTGGCAGTATCCGAGAAAACACAGCTATTGTCGTTGATGGTTGGGCGGTCAATGGATGGGATCTTATATTTCCAAGTAAAGAGAAAACGACTGGATGGCGCAGTTGGTTAAATGCCTGCCCCAAGTTAGGGGGTTCCAGTTTCGAATCCCAGTGAAATCGAATCTGGTCCAGTCACCATTTGCCGTTGGGATCAAATAAACAGCACTGGAGTAAGTTGTTACCTGGCAGTACAATGGACCAGTTTTGAGACTGAGATCTCCAGTAGTGTTCCAAAAATCCTCCGAAAAAAAAAGAGAGGAGAAATTCTTAATTTTTGCTGACCCATTTGGACAATATAGAAATTTGCATCAAGTCCTTTAGTACTGAGGAGTACTTTTTCCAAAATTGATACAGCAATCACCTTGCACTTTGCTTCTTCTAGTAACAATAGTAGTTCACTAACCACAACGTTCCGTAACAGGGGAGATAGAACACCACCTTGTGGTATTCCTCTAGTAATTGTGAAATCAGCGAACCGAATCCTGCGCTCAGTCCAAGATTGCCCAGTGCGTTAGTGATAGCATATTGGTAGTCAAGGAAGGCTGGAATAATATATTCCTTGAGGTTTCGGTCAAAATATCAAACACTCAATTAACAAACTGCAATTTCAATCAGATTAGCATATCGTCAAGTAGTAAGGCTAGACACGACTGGATTGCGCAGTTGGTTAAGTGCCTGTCCCAAGTTCGAGGGGCCCCAGGTTCGAATCCCAGTGAAATGGAATCTGGTCAAGTCACCATTTGCCGTTGGGATCAAATTAACGGCACTGCAGTAGGTTTCTACCTGGCAGTACAATGGACCAGTTTTGAGTCTGTGTGCTTCAGTAGTGTTTCAAAAATCCTCCGAAAAAAGGTAAGTTTACTGAATTAAAAATTATATATTTTTGGATTGAAGCAAAAGGCAACGTTCTATGTGGAAAGTAGATAAAGTAAATAAAGCAAATAAAATTCGCAGACATTTCTTTTAATTGCTTACAAAATAAGACTTACGATATTGAAAAAAAAAATAATACATTACGAGTAATTGGCTCAAAAATTAAAAAAAAAATAATTTTTGCTTTTCATAAAGTACTCTAACTATATAAATTTATTTCTTATTTTTTTATAAAAATATCCCAGATGTCACAACTAACTGGTCCAAAAGCCATTGCAATGATGTAAACAGAAAGATAAAAAATTCAAAATCAAACTTGTTGATTGGATTGGCACAACTTTTCTCCAGCAACCAAGAGTCAAGTTGGATCAACAACTTCCAGTCGCACTGTGGAATTGCAAGCCCTTCTCAACAATATCCGATGCAAATTTCATCCAATCAATTCCGAGATATCAACTGAGGATACACGCAAGGCGATGACGAAAAAATGCTATCTCACATGTGGGCAATTATTGGGTGGCCCAATTAACTTGAATTGAAACATCGTCGCCATGGTGAACGTCTAATCCACCACTCCCCCACACAGCACCCGTCATCGACACAGCAGATCTGCATTCGAGAAACAGACGCCCCGACTGGATATCAATGGATAAGCGTTCCTCTTCCCCACACCCTTGCGCAGACGGGAACCGTTCAAGTTCGGGGTAAAACAACAATTAACAAGTCCAAAGATCAGGAC
The DNA here is from genome assembly GCA_930367185.1 of Myathropa florea. Taxonomy (NCBI): domain Eukaryota; kingdom Metazoa; phylum Arthropoda; class Insecta; order Diptera; family Syrphidae; genus Myathropa; species Myathropa florea. The sequence continues at coordinate 2,234,417 of OV884004.1, read as the reverse complement.
CCAGAGAAGGCCCGAGTCGTACAAATTCAACTGGAGCCACACTAGCGGGCCATCATCAGCACCTCGTGCTATTGCCCACTCAATTTGATTCATTAGCTGGCCCCGATGGTGTGGTGTTAACAGTCCTTTTCTGCTTTTTTGCAATCTTACAGCCTTCCGGCGGCACCACAGACATACACACACGTGAAGAGACTTCCAGTAGCTGATGTTCCGCTCCTGCATCGTCATCATTGCCATCGACAACATGGACCGCACATGGCTTAGCCGTGCCGTGCCGCAAAAAACTCCCGCATAAATAAAAATATCAGATCCCCAGGCAGGGAGGAAATTTAAATCATTCCCGTGATTAAAATAAAAATCCGTGGCGCTGATAAAGAACTCACCTGTAGGTGGCGTTTTGCATATGACGATGGAGCCGTGGCTGCGCTGCGCTGCGATTGCACTTCTGTCGGTCGACGACGGAGGTGTCGATTGGGACTGGTTGCCACCCACATTAGTGGCAGGAGTCCGTGTTCGGTGGTGTTGTTGTTGGTGATGCTCTTTGGGCCGCCACACCAGTGAGGGTCTTTAGAGGATGATTCGGAGCAGCAGCTGCGCTTGTTCTCTTAATTACCTGGAAACGAGCGCAGGGAATAGTCCAGTTTGTGTATGCATGTCCTCGCATCAATGGGTGAGCACAGAGCTGATGCTGTGCGACCACCAAGTGAATATGAATTACCACTTAATTGGTGAATGCTGATAGGTGAGACGCCGATGCACAGCATGTCAAAGTCTAGGATGATACGTATCAAGATTAACATTTGTAATGTGGGAACAACCAACCAAATTGAGTCAGAAATCCCGATCGAACATATACGAGAATCAACCGAAAAACTAATTTAGACCTTTTTTGATTCAAGAAATCACTTTCATGGTGGATATTGTTGGTTCAACCACGCCAATTTCATTATTGGAATATTATATAAATTACTTTTCCCTATGGAAGCTAGCGCCTGCGACATTATTGATTAAACACGATCCTGAGTCAAACGAGAAATTTCATGCTCTCCTTGGTGCCAATGAGAGAAAAAGTCTGTCCTGTTTGCGAGGAAGTTATATGAAGGAGAAGAGATAACCGCGAATCTACGAGCTGTGCAAGGAGCTATGATGAGCCTCCAAGACAACTTGGTCTTAATGACTGGAAACAGCGTATCCAGGATCGTCAGCGACGGGAAACGGAAATTGTGTAGCACAGACCCTTCGTGACTCGTTGTCCTGATAAGTAAGTTTTTTTTTCGGTATACCAATAGCGACTGCAGTTTCTCTAACCTTTGTGATCGATGTTATTTTTGTGGTGTACGACCACTGTCTCAAATCTAATCTAATCATCAGCCAAGTTGGTAGATGAAAGCTTTTTCTTTCCACAGTTCTAAATGATGCGGCTGAGTCCAAGTCCAACTTGATTTTTAAGCGCATTGCCTCTGAGAGGCAAGAATTAAATCAGGCTGACTGATATTTCCATGCTCATAATTCATTTCACATCGAGGAATTATTCAAAAACTATAAAAATCCTTAAATTATTTAAACGCCTCCTTGCCCTTGCCTCTCGTCAGCCATTTCTAATCAGCTTCCAACAATCGATTGCACGCGAGTTCAACGCCAATGCAAATCGGCTCAAGACTTCTTCATTCATTCATAACAAAAAAAGGCAAACCATTCGATCGTTATCCCAGCACGAGGCAATTAAATTCATATATTTCTCGTTTCAGGACATATCCAAGATGGGGAAATATATATCACAAAAAAAATATATTTAAAAAAAATCACATTAAACAACCAGGACTTCTGTTAAACATCAAGAGACCGCGTCGGCTGGCAGCAGCGGTGTGGTGATAAAAGTCCCTGCCCAAGCGACAATATCATCAACAATCGCCGAACGATTTTCAGTCGTGTTCGCTGACCACACGCAGTTACTCTGAAACCATGGAGCCGCCTCATGTCATCACAAGTGATCCTCCATCACGATAACACGCGATATTATTTATGGCAGCGGTAGACAACAAGGACATCGTTCTGCTACCTGGTTCGGTCTCAGAGTCTGCGTCTGTATGATTTAGTTCGGCCTAAAGACTTAATAAGATTCTGTCATCATAATTGTCAACGGTCGCATAACGATGTTTAACGTCATTCGCCAATGCCAGTGCGCGGGAGGGGAGCAACCACACTGATGACGAGTTATGGCAGAATATAAAAGAAATGCCACTGCACCACGGCTCTGGGGTCGTTATGAAGACATTGGCTCGGTCCGAGTGACTCCATCCGTGAAAAGGAGATTTCTTCAGAAAATTCCCGCGTAGTTTTCATATCCGATTTGCAAATCTCCCCAAAAACGAGACAACAAAAAATCCCAAGCCAAGGTATGACGGTGAAGAAAAAATTTCCCGCAACAGTTTTATTGTTATGATTTCGAGAAATTTTCAACGCTGAGTGTGTGTGCGCCATAAAAGGTGGTTGGTTGGCGGATGGGTGCGGGGGGATGAGAGGCAAACAGGATCATGCTGTGATGCTGATGGCGTTGATGGAATCCACCGCGTGCTGTTCCTTATGGAAAATGACTGCGGACATATTAATTCACAGAAGAAATTGGCGAAAACGAGAAGGCGACGAAGGAAGGGAAAAATGTGGAACCTATTGGTTTATGTACGCGATCAGATGCCGCCTGCCGAATGGATATGCGGGCTTGGGCAGCAGGCGGCGTTTTTACCCCGAATCGCTGTGTGTCGCCGCCTCTTGCTGTTGAGGTGATCTGCGTCGCTTTGGTCTGGATGTGAGCTTGCGAGGTGATTCTTATCACATGCGGTGCTGACTGTTGCGAAGTGTGTGCATTTATTGTTTTCGAGTGACCAAGGGCCATGATGGGGCAAGTCGTGTGTAACATTTGTCATGTGATGAACTCGATTTGGGGATAAATTGAAAGACGATGATTGCTTTTGATTAGACATTGGAATTGAAAAGGAGATGGGATTTAAGAGAGATTCTTTCGTTGGGGTTGAGCAGGACCGCTGACATTTAGTGGTAAAAAGGTGTTTTTGTTTTATTTGATGATCTAGTGTTCATCTTCAATCTGATTTTAGTAAGCTCTTAATGACATTCATATTTCATAAGGTTAGCAGCTTAGTGCTATGAGAGCGCACAATACTTTAACTGAGGTACGTCCTTTTATTGTGTATTTTTACGGTAAATGCATTGCAAACAAATTTGGAAACACTTCAAAACAAGTTTGAATGTTTAAAATCGTCTAAAAATTCGTGACATGGTAGTGGGAAGCTGACGACAAGGTTGATACGTTAGCAAGACATCCTGATGAATTGTCGGTTAAGATGAGTGACTTCTTAAAGCTCCTACTAAACTTAACTGCTAAACTTAATCAGTAATGACATTGAATACTCAAAAATGAATCATGTGTACAAAAGTTTACTCGAATAATAACTCCAAAGAGGCAACCATAATAGACATGTAGCAGAATTGTAAGGAAGTAGGCCACTTCTGCATGAAGTTCATAAGCTGTGTGTAATAGAAGGCAAAAAAATTAGCTTTATAACGTATGAAGAAATTACTGTTTGCCACGACTCACAAAGTCACCACTTTTGAAGTTTAAATGAATTCCTTAAGACACTTATGATAAAGCCTGTAAGCTTTTTTCCTATCTCTTTAGCTGGTTTTAGCTAACAGTTAATAATTTTCAATAAAATTCTGTCGGACGTCAAAAAAAATCATCCATCTTGATGTGTAATCTCTCTCAAAGGACGTCAACGGTATTACAACATGTAATACCGTAAACAACCCTTTGAACTCTTTCTCAGGACTTAATACTCTAGGCTAATAATCTAGCCCCCACCTTTCCCGCTTCACGCTCCTTTTCCGTGTGTCGGCTCATTGGATAAATACATGTCACAATGTGCGCTTTTGCCAAAGGACATTCAGTTTTTATTAATTTTCCACAAACAATGAAAAGAGCATAAAAGAGCACAGTAACTCTTCCATCACTCTAACTAACTCCCCCACCCACCCGCATACGTTGTTTGTATAATTTCCATCCGCAAGTAGGATAATATACATTTACATATACTCCTCGTACATACGTAAACATTATCCTTTTTTGAATGATATGCCGCCGCCCTGTTCCGTGGCTGTTGGTAGACAAAGTGGATGGGACACACTGTGCACATGATTAAGTAAACAGATTAGAAATGACAAAGCACGGTGTAACGTGTTCTTTTCACTTTGAGAAAGGAAAATTCCTTGAATCCTTGTGAAGGAAATATCCTCATTGCTGAACAAAGAGACTTTGTGGTCGTTTTTAATTAAAATTATGATAAAGAGTCAAACGAGTTTATCTTACTGGGGATGTGACATCGCGTTCAGGGTGGAGACAACGAATTAAACAAAAAAAAACAATCTTTCTCAGTACGGCGAGAATGGGGGATTTACTGTACTGAACTTTTGGATTTTTTCGTGTTAGTGTGGGATATCATTTTTTTAGCGTTTGTACATAAAACGTTGTGTAAATCTAACTTTCAATGAAATTTCGAATATTTGTGAGGCAAAGAATTACATTACACTATTTTATGTTAAACAGTAAGAGCCTAGTTGTTCATTTGCGTAGCTTCAATGACAACTAGACGTATTGTGGGCGCTACTTATCTCATTCCCATAAAGAGAATTGTAAAAATGCTTGACATGTTATGAAGTCAACACGATTTCAGAGCCTCCTCAGAAGAACCACATCCAATCTGACTAATTCTAAAATCTTCGACCACTTGGGATAGTTGGATGGTAAATATTTGATTGTAAAATTACAAAGCCCACATAGGAATACGCCAAATAGTGTATAAATCTCCACAAGAATCGTTTACTTCTTGTTTTTTTACAGGTTTCACAGGTCAGTTCACAGGTCTGTTTGGGCATAATAATGCTGTCATTGACCCAGCTTTGCAGTGAGACAATGAGTATGTGTTGTACACGTACAGCACAAGTCTCATTTGCGCCAAAAATGTCAAGTAACTGAAAAAAATGTTGATTTTTTAAGCAACTGCCGTTTGTAGACACGGTTTATGTAATGTTTTTAACTTCGAAGTGGGTGGTAATAAGTTTAGAATTGCTTTTTCTAAGCGCGAACGAATGCAAATTCCAATCGGGAAAATTGATTTAAAATCTTCAGTAAATCATGAAAATGAAGAAGATATTCAAATAAAATCAAACTCATCTCGTTCTATGGCATTCAAACCTTTGAAAATTTGTACCGGATTTAGTTAAGGAGAAGTGCTAGAGTGCGACTTCTTCCATCTGTCTGTCCAAACATTCAGTGTCGTAGTTTCTAACTCGGGAAAGAAAGGAACTACAAAACACTTATCTTACAAGTGATTCTTACATATATGGCGCCACTAAATGGGAATGAAGGAAGTAGAGCCTTCGAGGAAGGCTAATAAATGAAAAAACAAGCTTATGAAGATAAAAGCATTGACCACGAACGTCTTTGAGTACCATTCTCCGTTTTCTATGGTATAGAGCTCATATCATCATGAATGTAATTGTTCTAAGCCTAGATAACAAAAACAGTCAAAACAAAACAAGATTGATTTGACCGCGGAATGCAACAGTTTTTGAAAGCATTGATGTAGTCGACGCCAAGACACAATTGATCACAAACACCGTCCAAAGCCACCATAAAATTCTCTCTTTGTAAACGGAACAACACCTATTATACTATTGGATACAGATGAACAATAAATAGGTAAAAATAAGCAGTACAGTAATAGTTTATCAACTTGAAAATGCAAAACCTTTTGACTTTAAAGCTGTAAATATTCGCACTTTCAAAATACAAAATATTCGGCAATAACAAAACAAAAAACACGATCGATCCTTTCAACTTCTATTTTTACAGAAAACAGAAATATCAACATTCGGCTTCGGTAAAATCTTCGTCCTCATTTGGCCGAAGCCGAATGTTTTACCGAAGGTGATATTTATAGCCGAAGGTGGCCGAAGCCGAATGTTCGGTCGGACTCTAAGCAAAGAACTAAGAACCAAAGTGGTTCACTTTAATTTTGAAAGTCGACGTTCAATTACTCAGACACAAATATTATATCGAAATTTTGTTCATGATCGAAATGCGCCCAGTGCTCCAACAATTTACCGATTGGTCCAGAAATGATGTGAATATTGCTCGGGTGGAAGAAGGTATTGAGCAGAACCTCGAAACTTCCACCAGGCGACGTTTTGAGCAGTTGGTTATGTCTAGGCGGTCTTTGCAAACAATTTCAAGACCTTTTAGCACCTTTCTGCATAGGGGCCCGGACATAACGCCAAGCGACATAAGGCCAAATTTTAGCATTTGGTCTTATGTCTCTTTCTCAAAGTGACATAAAGCCAAATTTAAGAATTTGGTCTTATGTCGCTCGACAAAGCGAAAACAGATGGAGCCACAGCTCACACAGCTCCTCCAAATATGGCTCTCCGACTATGGCTGTCTCCAACTATTATGTTAGCGATCGGATAATATCGCGTTTTCAGATTGTAACTGGCCACCGCGTTCGCCCGGCTCCAGGTACCTAAAAAGTATGGTGTATGTCAATAAGACAAGAAATATAAAACAGCTTAAGGCCAATATCCGAGTAGAAGTGGGACCTGAAATTCTAAAAAAGCAAGCGAAAATGCTCTGAAAAGAGTACGTCAGGTCGAAGTAAACAATGGGCACCATTTGAGAGATATTATCTTTAAAACACAATATAAACATAAAAATATGTAATCTTAATTTTAATAATTGCCAGGGTTAAATGAAATCAAAAAGAAAAAGGTTATATATAAAATAAATCTTAACGTTTCTTATGCGCCACCCTATACAATTGAGGAAAATCCCACTCGACGTAAGATAATTTCCGATGACTTTTTAACGCATATCGAGCAACAATTCAAACGAAACTTGACGAATACTCGTTTTCAAGGCACCAAGCTCACATCACCAAAACGCGAAATAACTTGTCCAACAAATTCTACATTTGGCTGTAGCGAGAAGAATTCGCAGTGATTGTTACACTATTCTCATTTTCGAAGAATTATGGACCAAAGACACTACAAGACCAAATTGAACACCATACAGTGACTTTCTGCGGATGCAATAGGACCAATAATTGGATTACACTATATGAAATCTAACATAATCTATGGACTCCTCGGGCTACTCTTCTCCCCAAACAGAAGGCAACATTTCTTTAAGAAATTTTACTATCATTTTTCCAACATTAAGAAGTTTTGAATCCTTGTAAAAACGTTAACCTTTAAGTGAAATCTATAAGAACAAGGTTATCTTTCATTTCGTCTTCAGTCATGGTTAATTAATTTCCCAAAAAAATCAAGCCATCGAAAAATCTTCCATAGAAACACACATCCCTTTGCTTGCTACAGGTCAATCAGAATTCAGTGACCATAAAATCTAGCCGAACGAACAAACGAAAGAAGGGAATATCTTAAAAACCTGAATGTCCTTCGCCAAAGTACCCAACTATGAATGCAAATCCACTATAAAAAGAAAAAATGATAATTTCAACCCCGTAACGCTCAATAAAAATAAAGAAATCCCCCTCTGACATGTGAAATGTAAAATAGCATCACCCCCATACAACCTTTATACGTTTGAGGATGGGGACTGTCCTTTTTAAAGCTCCCCTACGACACCACCACCAGAACCACGACCACCCATAGGCAGACATTTAAACCAAGTATGCACAACGTTCTACCAGCGAAAGTTAAAGGCGGAAAACCATAAAACCTGTCCTTTCAAGAGAGGATTGTGAAAGACAATTTAATAATACGGATCATAAAGTTAGTGGCTTCCTTTCTCCCTGAACCGATTCCTCATGTGCATGTGTAAGAGAAGTGAGGCGAGGGTTTGGCAGTATTGCATTGTGAGTGCTGCAAATTTATTAAATACAATTCGCAAAAAGGCACGATGAACTCAAATTTCTTTTGAAAATGCTATGACCAATGGTCTTTGGTATTCCGTAGAATAATGTTCTATAATGATCTATTGATCTGTGGAAAAGATATTTGTGCATTTATACGATTTGCTCAGATTTCGACTCACCTTCTTCCTGGTGTTGAATCCTTTGTAAGTAGCCTTGGTATGAAATAAAAGTCGTAAGTTGATGCCCTTAGGTCTATAAAAATACTGGACACATACCTGAATTTTAATGGCTGCTTTATTTAAATCTTCATTATTTCTTGCATATTCCTAAATTGGGAAAAGACATAAAACTTCAGATACACGTCGTAGTAGATTGAATTAGTTTTAATACCTTAAACTTGCTAAATGAATCATCACTGTCTACCAGGCCAGTCTTCGCCTACGAAAATAGAAAAGATGTAAAAAATGGTATAGAAAATCAGAAACTAACTCCAACTACACGAAATGAATAAGCTATTCAAGAAGCGTTCAATCAACACCATGTACTTGGAATAAAAACCTGGAGTAGACATTTTTTAATGAACTCAATTTTTCGCAATCCTGCTACGCACACAGAGCTTTTATATTATTTAGAAACAATTTTTATTGAAGCGGACCCATGCACAAGGGCTCGATCTTTTGTGTATGTAAATCAATTAAAAAATTAAGGAAAACGAAAGAGGCTAAAAAGGCGGTAAACGAGGGACAAAAGAAGTATTTGCTGCTTTTGATAAAAAACGCAAAACATAGACGACTTGGCCAGAACGAACGAAGAAGCTTTTGGTCATTTCGAGAGAAAAGGTCTGTGTGCCCTTTTAGGTTCGCAAACTATACGGGCTGTACAGCCAATGTTTGAGTTGATGTTTTAAGTAAGTCCGGTAAATGGTTGGAACTCCCGCTCTAGATGGAATAAAATAAAACAACAAATACAAAACCTAACCTGACTTAAAAAAAAATAAGCCAAACCAAACCTAATCTAACCTAACCTAACATAACATACCCTACCCTAACCTAACCTAACCTAACCTAACCCAACCTAACCAAACCTAACCAAGCCTAGCCAAACCTACCCTAACCTACCCTAACCTAACCAAACTTAATCTAACCTAAGCTAACCTAACCAAACTTTACCTAACCTAACCTAACCTAACCTAACCTAACCTAACCTAACCTAACCTAACCTAACCTAACCTAACCTAACCTAACCTAACCTAACCTAACCTAACCTAACCTAACCTAACCTAACCTAACCTAACCTAACCTAACCTAACCTAACCTAACCTAACCTAACCTAACCTAACCTAACCTAACCTTACCTAACCTAACCTAACCTAACCTAACCTAACCTAACCTAACCTAACCTAACCTAACCTAACCTAACCTAACCTAACCTTACCTAACCGAACCTAACCTAAGTATCTTTTGAGACTGCGTAAAATCAGTTCTTGAAAAAAGCTACATTCTTACCTTCAAGTTCTTTCGCACTTGGTAGCCACGGTAATGTTTCTAAAATTTAAAGTAGACAATTAAATCTGTATTTTTCCAGTTTGAAACAGATTACCTGTATCGTTAGCGCAGATTTCTCTTCAGGGTCAATTTCCTAAAGAAGGAAAGATTTTATCAAAAATACATTTCTTAGATATTTACCCGAGCTGTATGGACTGTATCCACGAAATGCCTAAACGGAGTTGCTCTCATTACACCACAATCGAATGATGAACTTATCCAAGAAGTCGTTGGGGCATCAACAATTTTCGATTCTTGTTCACATTGTCATCACAGAGACTGCCTGAAATAGATTGGGTATTAGACGTGAAAACGATATATCTCTGGAAAATACCTTCAAATACCAAGGAAGAGCTATTGGTTTATTTTCCAAATTTGGTTCAAACTCAAACTCAATGTAGTCATGAAGGAAAGCAGCATCTTTAACATTTGAAGTCCGCCGTGGAGTGAGACACTTGTGTGTAGTCATTTGTACCGGAACAGGGGAAGTCATTCACCAACTGAATACCCATACAGCACCCTAAACTGCTCAGTTGGTAAACTTAACTCACCTACTCCCAATATACACTTTTACACAATATTATATATTTATTATACACCCCATCCTCAAAGCTTCGCTCTATTCTTATTTTACGTTATATAGCGTGTACCCTTTTTAATTGGTTTGATTTTAAAATGATTGGGTACTCAGGTTCCAGGCCATACAGCTTAACATTTTCCATACAAATGCCAGATAAAAAGAAAATTTTCATACCTACCTTGTCTTTTATGTTCTTCTGTTTATCCTGAAAAAAAAAGGTGTTAAAGATTGAATATAAACAAACTAAAATTTGTGGGGATTAAACCACTTGCATTCACTTGAATCAATGATTTAGTGCGGGATCCTTGATTAGAAAGAAAATTGGCATTTTTTGGTATTTGGACCAACGATTAGCGACCTTAAATTGAATTTAACTGTCCGGACGTTTGAATTCCTTCAATTTTAGTTACAAGACGCAGGCCTTTAATTTCAAGGAAAATGCTATGCAAGCTGGTAGGGCACATGCACCAGCTCATCTGTAAGATATGGTTGGAGGAAAGAATGCCCGACGAGTGGAATCTCAGTATCGTTTGCCCGATCCACAAGAAAGGAGATCGATCAAATCTTCACACTGCGTCAGATCCAGGAGAAGACCCAAGAAATGCAAGTTGACACACATTTGACATTACTGCCAAACTCGTCAGACTGAGCAGGATGAGGATGGAGAACGATTTCGCTGCTCCATCAAGGTCGGTAACGAACTCACCGAGACCTTCACTGTCAAACAAGTGTTTTAGACAAAGCGACGTGCTGTCATGTGACTTCTTTAACATCGTTCTTGAGAAGATCTTGCAAAACACACTGGCCAACACAAGAGGCGCGATCTTCCAAAAGTCTATTCAACTGCTAGCTTACGCAGATGACATTGACGTGATTGGGCGAACACAACGAGCCGTCAGTGATGCGTTTACTGGCATTGAAACGGAAGCGGCTAAAATGCGTCTGGCGGCAAAAGGGGCAAAGGGGCAAAACCAAGTATACGCTGTCATCGAGAAAGGACGCACAACATCGACGACTTGGCAAGAACGTCACCATAGGCAGCTATAACTTTGAGGTAGTAAAGGACTTCGTCTACCTTGGCTCCGCGGTTAACAGTACAAACAACATCAGTACCGAGATCAAACGCAGAATTACTCTTGCCAACCGCTGTTTTTATGGGCTCAAAAGGCAATTGAGTAGTAGAGCCCTCTCTCGGAAGACCAAGTTGACTTTGTATAAGACCTTGATCATCCCAGTCCTGCTGTACGGCGCAGAGGCATGGACAATATCCCAAGCGGATGAAGAGTCCCTTGGTCTTTTCGAGAGAAAAGTTCTGCGCGCGATCTTTGGTCCTCTTTGCGTTGATGGAATTTGAAGGAGAAGGTTGAACCACGAACTATATGGGCTATACAGCGACATGAGTCTAGCCAGCCGTCTAAGGATCCAACGCCTAAGTTGGCTAGGTCATGTAGAGTGTATGGACAACTTAGCTCCGGCCCTAAGAGTCTTCGACTTCGCCTATGCGAGGGCCAGTAAGATAGGTCATAACAAGTTAGTTAAGCTAGTTTTAGTAATTTTTGTCTAGCAAGTATTTAACCTTACTTGCTAGACAAATAATAATATAATAATAAATAAGGTCTTAATAAAAATGAAAAAAAAAACTCAGCCTATGGGACAACGTAACAGAGGACGTTCACGTACAAGGTGGCGCACACAAATCGAGGGGGACCTCGGCCGGCTTGGTGTGTGAAACTGAAGACAGCTGGCGAGAGATGGTGCTGGCTGGAGAGGCATGTTGGGTGAGGCCCAGGTCCACCTCGGACTGTAATAGAAGAAGTTATGCAAGGTGACGCATTACCGTGTCGGTATATTTTTGTGCTCAATGAGCAGTTAGGTAGTAGAGGCCTTCAGGTCTGTCTTCTCCATCTTTTAATAAGAACCTTATGATTGCAGTTCTACTCTACGTTGCGGGGCATGATACAAGATCGAATGCAAATAACGAGACTGATTCATGAAAAAACGCGATCAACATGATCACCATTTCTTACTGGCGACATGAATCAAGTCACTGTTCCTGCTTTAACAATCTTCGACCACGAGACTGTGAAAGTGCACAACAAAGGACGACCATAAAAAGCGCAGGAGTTGATGAGGACATCTTCCAAGTTTTCCTTCAAAACTGTAGACATTTACCAGGATTGAAGACCAGGTTCACTTCATTCTATAGTGTCACCGAAGTAGAAGACTATTGTAAGCAAAAGAATTTCAATCAGAAACTGAAGACGCCCTTGATGGATTTGACATGCCGCGAAGGATAAGATTTTTTGAAACTCCAAATATTTTTTGGTGTCTCAGATTTTATGAGGATAAGACAATATACATGCTGTCGAGCAAGAAACGACCCGCCGCATCTACCTCGGGGCAAACGTGAACTCGACGAACGACATCACAGAGGAGATCCGACGTAGAATCCCCCTTGGCAACCGATGCTACTTCGGTTTGCCAAAACAACTGGGCTCAAAACTCCTGACTCGAAGGACCAAAATCATGCTCTACAAATCTCTTATTCTGCCAGTCCTGCTATATGGAGCCGGAAGCTGGAAACTAAGCACAACTGCGGAACTGATTCTTGGTGCCTTCGAAAGAAAAATTCTACGTCGGATATATGGTTCCGTCTGCGAGGAAGGCGAAGGGAGGAGAAGACACAACCGCGAACTCTGTGAGCTGTACCAGGATGTGGATGTAGTCCGGATGGTAAAAATCCGTCGACTGCACTGGCTCGGCCACATCGAGCGCATGGACAACAACGCTTCAGCTAAGAGGGTCTTCGAATCCGAGCCTCCTGGTACGAGAAGGAGAGGAGGACCGAACCTTCGGTACAAAGACCAAGTCATCGCGGACGTAAGACAGCTTGGTCTTGATGGCTGGAAGCAGCGTGCCCAGGACCGCCAACGATGGAAGGCAGCGATATATCAGGCTCAGACCCTACATGGGTCGTAGGCCTGCTAAGTAAGTAAGTAAGTCTCAGGTTTTACAGTCTTAAATGTAGAAATCCTACAGACGACACGAAATTGTGAAATGGTTTATGTATCTCTGACGAAATTAATGATCGAACTTTGAACAGTCATTTATTATTAAGAAACTTTCGATTGATCCCTCCTTAACACGTGCTAAACAATAAATCCAAGTGCACATACCTGTACCAGTTGCTGCTTCTTCTTGCGGACATGGAATCCCCTATAGGTTTTCTGTTAAAAAAGTGCATCTATAGAGATTCTAGACACAAGCTCATTCAATAGTTTTATGCGATACCTGAATGGTAACAGCAGACTTTTCCAATTCTTGGAATTCCTTGCACGAGATAACCAGTTTATTCGTATTTGCATAAAGATCGGCTACATCGAAGGTTCCCTGCAAAATGTTGAGTGTATTCATGCGCTTGAAAGTGTCACAGAAAAAGGATCACCTCAATCGCAGAAATGTAAGTCTCCACAAACTTTTTGTACGCCCACTGTATAGCTGGTCGTGACCGGAGAATTTCCATCTTCGTCATATCACACTTCCGCAACAACTCATCCAACATGTCGTCGGCTTGGAAGGTTATATACCTTGGGTCTTGATTCATTCTCCTTTTTTGCTCCACAAATCGACGGAACGTTTTTTCTAACACTTCCATGAACTTTTCGGTCTTGTCCTTGGGTATGTTGCACTTGAGGAATTGCGAATATATCTCGTCCGTTTTCAAAATAGCTTCCTCAATGACTTCCATGGCAACTAAGGAGGATTGCAGGGTTAGTTGGGAGAGTCTGTGGGATTATGGGAGAATGATATACTTTGGGACTTCTCACGAGTTGCAAGCATCGCGTCTAGGTAGTCGGCGATGAATTTGTATGTGCAATCGAGCGATGGTTGACATCGAAGTACCTCACGCGAGATGTCGGACATCAGCTCTTGTAGACCTTCGGGAATTGGTAGCACATGACATTGTGATTGTTGGCGATGTTTCAGAAAGTGCATCTTGAGTCAACAGTGAAAGCGAATTTATTTTAACCGACGTTAGAAAATATATTTTATTTCAGTATTTTTTTTTCTCAGGCAACTCGTTTGCTTTGATGTATGAAAAGATGCTTTGTATACAAAGAAAAACTTGTAATTTATATGATCACGGCAAAGCGATTAGTTCAATTTCTGTCTAAGAGTAAGTGGGCGTGTGGGAATTTATTTATTTGCTGGAAAGATGAACACTCAATTGGTTTACTTGAGAGCATCTCGTTTGAAACCAATGCTTTAGTAATGATCATCTGCAAAATTTGATAAAGTATAAGTTCGATAAAAAAGCCGTCATCTATGAAACCCTATCTAGTGTTACCTATAGATTTTTGTCATATATACTGTGAGCGTTAAAAGAAAATGTACACCTATGTGGTGATATATTAAAAGACTAATAAAATGGATTCTTGACTTTTCGGAAATTGTTGATGCTTTGAAAAGGTGAGAGAGAGAAAATTTACCACCAATTATTGCAAAATCAGGATTAAATGCATCATAGGGCTTCCAGCAATACAACGACCAAAAGCATAGGGCGAAGTTATTAAAAGTATGGTTGTTATATCGGACCCAAAGGCAACTGGATCATCCTCTGCAATCACAAGACCTTAACCCAATCGAGCATTTCCGGGAATATTTGGATATGCAAATCCGAAGACGGAACCAAACCAAACAAAGAGTCGTTAAAGTAAATTTTAAAGGACGAATGGCAAAAAATTCATCTCGAATGGATTAAAAAGTTGTTTGAGTCAATGCCAACACGACTAGAAGCTGTTTTGAAGTCGAAAGGGAAACAGACCAAGTACTAATTTTGAGGTGTTTAGTGTGTTTGGTTTTTGGGGTTTTTTGACTTTTTTACGCGAAAAATATGAAGTATTTTTTGCTATTTCTTTATTGAATTTTTATTATTGTGTCATTTGTCGAACCGTTTTTTAATATAATAATAATAATATAATATAATAATAATAATAATGGAGGCGCTACAGTCCGAGGTGGACCTGGGCCTAGCTTCTCAGCAACCACTCGTGTTGTGCGTGCTATTGTTCTCTCACGGGTGGAGGAGACCTACAGTTTAATGCCGACTCCGAACGGCGAGATTGAGAAGCTTTTTCTAGACAGTTATACTCTTTGAGCATTGTCAATGACTCGAAAGAGGTGGAGCCGTGAAAAAATGTTAGATGTTTTTTTTCGAGATTCGAACCTAAGACTTCGAGCTTAGGAGTCGACGCACCTACCCACTACGCCACTGCGCTATTAGAAAATAAAAAAACCTTTTCAAAACATCAAAAATTTCTAAAATCGGAAGTCTGGAACCCATTTTATTAGTCTTTTAATATGTTACCACATAAGTGTATACTTTCTTTTGACGTTCACTGTATACAAATCTGCAACATTTGCTTAAGGGTTTACTTGCCTCTTTTTTCTATATACAGTCGACTCCCTCTAAGTCGAACTCCCTCTAACTCGAACTAATTTTGATATCCCGTGAAAATTCGACTTAGAGGGAGTCGACTGTATTGTTATTGGATTTTTAACTGCTAGGATAGTGGTGAACGTACTATACTCGTACATACAATACATCGTACATACAGAACTAACGGGAATTTTTAAATTTCGCGTTTGGAGAGATTTTTTTTTTCATTGTGCTGCTTTTCAATCCCCCTGAAGTATGAATTTTCAGCTGAATTCATTGTTTACTTTGACTGTGGCAGCCGCTAAGGTTAAACCTGTTCTTATGAGCACGGCGATTTTCGTTTGCTAATCGATCAAAGAATTTGATCAAATTTTGGGTAAAAATTAAATAAAGTGTAACGAAGTGTTAACAACGGCCTATGATGAGTCTGCTATGAGTAAAACAAAACAAACTAGTGGTATAAGCGATTTCAATATGGCCGTGAAGAAGTTGAAGATGACGAACACCCCAGACACACCAGCACATCAACAACCGATGAAAACGTAGAAAAAGGATAGAAATGGTTATGAACGATCACCGAATCGCAATCAGAGAAGTCACTGCTGATAATGTTGGCATATCGATTAACTCATGTCATGCATTTTTTCCAATGTTTTGGGTATGAAACGCGTGGCAGCTAAATTTGATTCAAAATTTTTGAATTTTGAACAAAAACAGCGGCGAATGGTGCAGAATTACTGAAACGTGTTGTAACAAGTGACAAAACATGGATTTACGGATATGACATCGAAACTATGGCTCAAAGTGAAAGTGTTTTGGATCGCCAAGACCGAAAAAGGCTCACATCGCTGAAAGAGCTAAATGCTATCCTAAAGATCGAGTTTGAGAAGTGCTTCTAGGAATGGAAGAAGCGCTGGCACAAGTGTATAATATCTAATGGGGACTATTTTGAAGGCAACAACATTAATGTAGACGAATAAAATAATATTTTTTTTCAGAAAATTAAAATTCCTGTTATTTTCTGAACACACCTCGTATGTTACTGTTATTCGTTTGATTCTTGAATCAAGTCGTTGTCATTCTCTTATGGAGGGCATTTGCCTGTGCATGTGGGGTAAAGTTGTTGACGTTCTTAACCTGGTGAGATGCCAGCAACGTTTCCCGTAAAAGTCCTCCTCGTGGCGCCCACGGAATGTCCTCTGCAGCAACTGTTTAGTGACCCAATGTATGTAACAGTTCCTCTACACACGTGCTTAACTGAGAATTCAGTCCTTCAGGTTCGGGGGTATAGTTATGCAACGGCAACCATTGCTGACGACCATGGACAACGACTTTCTGTTTTGCATACGTGGAATGTGAGGTCCCTTAACAGATCACGTGCAGCGGATGAACTGACGGAAGCCTTAGATGGCCGCAATCCTGGAGGTGGAATGGAATGGACCGCGCAAAGGAGGAAAAAAAACTGCTAAATCTACTACGGCAATTGTTGCAGAGAGCGAAGGCAGCGCGAGTTTGTTGTTTGAAGCAGACTCAGGCAAGGAATTTTAAGCTTTAAATACATAAGCGAGCGCCTCATAACAATCCGCATCAAGGCTAAATTCAGCAACAACAGCCTAATCTGCGCCCACGTCCCAACGGAGGTACGGTAAGTGCCCCAGCTATGACACCAAGACCGTTCTAGGTGATTTCGGCGCCAAGCTGGGCACGAAAGACATTGCTGGAGTCATCGAAAAACACAACCTTCATTACAATACGGCCGAAAATGGTCTCAGGCTGGTTGACTTTGTGATGTGGCTAAACCTCTCCGTAGTCAGTACACGTTTCTTTTTCCTTACTACAAGTGTTAGAAGTACGATCATTTAAAAAAAGGATACATATAGCTTCGTGCGCCCGGAAAAAATTATTCGTTTGTGCGCATTGGATCGAAAATGTACTTTGCTGTGACCGCCGAATCTTTCGATACTTGACTGGATTTTGGGAAGGATATGTGCTATCGGGTTATTTCTTAACTACCTACTGATTTTTTAGAAAATGGTTAAAATTTTGAACTAAAAAGGCCGAATCTTAGAAGAGTTCAGTCTTTTGACGTTTGGTCTAATTAAATGCAAGCCTCAAGATAATTTGGTTGCAGATCTTGTTCAGAAGGACTTGACGATCTTCTAGTACTCATTTGTTAAGTGGAGCGTTGTATATTAACACAAACTGTGTAAATCAATGAGCAATTCTTATTTTTGGAATATTCCTTGTTGTATATACCGCGTATAGTCGACCTGTGTTAAATTCACTTTGACTTTGAGCTGTACCAACACACAATGAACAACCATAGCTGCAACCTACGGTGTCGATGTTTTTCTCACCTTCCAAAGATGATCCAAACATACACTGCTCTCCACTACAGCTCATATTACAACTTATTGATCAAGGAATTTGTAGATTTTAAAATAATTGCAGATGGCATAATGAACTCCACATTGCATTTCATAGGTAACACGTTTTCTACTCATGGACTGGAATCAACATTCGCATAGAACGCACATCGTGCCGCATCGGAACACAGTTCATGGACACCTCCTTTTGATTATTGTCCCCACTCAGCTATTCCACAAGCCCATTGTGCGCTCAATTTGTTTTCTCAATTTATGGAACCCATTTCTTCATACCAATTTGACTACTAGATGTCGCAAGAAAAAATTGCTCAATTTGACGTTTAGTATTTATTGACAGCTGTCATTAGACGTGTACGAATTTTTGTTTTGTTTTCTTTAATTTTTTCAATTTGTTACATGTTAGTTTCGTCTTATCATTAAAATACCGACAAAATAATTGAACAATAAAAGATATACCATGTCGTCAGCTAATTTAGCAAACCTAAATGTTGATGCACTCTTTGAGCAGCACAGTGTCGCTGAAATCGACATTGTTCAAAAGAAAATCCAAGCTGAAGTCGAGAAGAAACGCGAAGAGCTTCGTACCATGGTTGGGTAGGTTTCCAATATATTTGTGAGCTTGATATCCTTACGCTGTTACGGGTCATCTTGTCTTCTAGTGAGCGATATAGAGATCTCCTCAAGGCGGCTGATACAATTGCTACAATGCGTGAATCCTCCAGTGAACTTTGTGCACAAGTGGAGAGTATCACAACCAATTGTCGCAGCCTCAATGAAAAGCAATTGATTGGTTTCAAAACTGAGACGGACGTGATCAAGACACGAACAGCGAACAAACAACTCAATAACTACTTTAGTACCGTGGTGCAGATAAAATTGCTTACTACACTGCCGGAGATGATATGGAGCCACATTGACAACGAACGATTTTACCTTGCAACTGAGTTGTTTATCTTCAGCCGGCACATAAGCACTGGCCTGCAATTGGACGTGAACAACACACTGATGCAGTATTTTCCTGTTGCAAAGAAACAATGGGAAATCCTGAAACCATTCCATTCGACTATAAAGCAGAGTGTGTTGGTAACCTTGGAGCGGGAAGAGTTGTCCCCAGAAGCAGCTACTGATTGCCTTTTGAGTTTGCTGCTACTGGAAAAGGGGAATTTAAATGGGATTCTGAAAACATTCGTTCAGCTGAGGTGCTCGGCGTTCTTAGGAAGCATGGTGAACGAAGGCGGCAGTAGAAAGAGGGTAAAAGATAGGATCTTGGGAAGTCTTAGGGTATTCAATTCAACTGTTCAGTTGGTTCACAAGTGTTTCTTTGGTACAATTACGCACAGTATTTGTGTTCACTGTATCTAACCGTTTCTCTTTTAACAGAAGACAACAATGGGCTGCTCTCGCAAAGACTTGCTGAGTTGGAGAGCGCTCTGCCCACAATCACTCTTATCGATGGACAAGATGCACAATTTGCGTACCTGTTACCTGACATCATCGCCAACTTTCGTCCGAAATTCGATTCCTTGACGCTGGACGAGGTACAGGTCAAGGCCACGATTGAGACCTGGCTCAGCGACAGCTCAAAGATAGCTGAAGTGCATCTCAAGACCCTCTTCGATCTTGTTTCTTCGATGAAAATTATCCAAGAAATCAAAAAAGATTCAGCCCCACTGAAGCAAGATCCGAGTTGGAGTTACATTTGCGAGAGACTCGAACTCGGCGTGAGACCGGATTTCTACGAGTTCCAATACAAACCCCTGATCAATCAAAGGATTCGGGACATCATCAAGCAGTCTTGGGTAAAGGCCATCCAAAGTACCTTGACCAGGGTGGATAAGATTCTTAAGAACACAAAAACTATCAGCAACGATCTCTGGATTGAGAATCCCCTTGACTTGCCGCTGAGTTTGAAAGATGCGCTCAGCGAGGATAAGCAAATCAAGAAGCTTCTCATGAAAACCAAGGGATTCGACAGAGAAATGATAGACATTTGTTCAGATCTCAATCAGCAACTGGCGGGGATTGTGTCCGAAGTTAACCTTCTTCTCGATGAACAGGGCACCAAAGCCGACGAGAAGATCTTGCTGGTAGACTTCCTGAAGGAAACCAGTGAGGAGCAGATCCAGGAGTTAATTACACATGTGAAGAATTTGAATTGTGATAAACAACTGCAGCAGTTGTTGTTCCTTGTTCGACTGTTCTCCGCCGTTGTGGAGTTGTGTCCCAATCTAAGAGTTTGTCTGTGTCAGGCCTATCATGACACCTCTAGTTGGTCAACAACTCCTATTACGGAGAAGAAAACGCTGGAAAGCTGGAGCCGAGTGTGCAACCTCTTGGATGACGAAGCATTTGTGCTCTGGAAACAAATCTGTGAGTTGATCCTGAACGGAAATGATGTAGAGGAGGTGATGTCCGTTCAGATTGGATACGAAACAATTGTTGTCGACTTTACTGTAAGTTTCCTCACTACTTGCCTTGCTCTCTTCAAATAGCTTTCTTTCAGAATTGGGAAACAGTTACTATTGAGCAGAAGGACGAACAAGACAACCCTGTACAGTCGACATTTCGCATTCCCCATCAGCCGCGTATATCTCTTCAGCAGTACCTATTTTCAATCGCGAATTCCCTTGACGCTGTCATTCCACAAACCTTGCCGCAAAAAGTTCTTAACGTCTTCGACTCCCTGCTTGTGCAACGCCTGCTAAAGCATTACAGAGCCTTAGCTGATGACAAATTTATTGCTTCTAGCCAAAACACAACCCTTCAGCTGTACTTTGATGCAAAATTTCTACAGGCAGTGTTCACATCGAGAGATGACCGCAGCGTGATGGATGAGTTCCAGTCGATTGCAGCGAGATTTAAGGAGTACATCGATCCCTTCGACTTCGAGCTATTCAGTGAGCACATATCGGGAAATGTGAAGCGAGCTGTTCTGAAGATGCATTGCCAACTT
Organism: Myathropa florea; assembly: GCA_930367185.1. Lineage (NCBI taxonomy): Eukaryota > Metazoa > Arthropoda > Insecta > Diptera > Syrphidae > Myathropa > Myathropa florea. Next base: position 2,213,567 of record OV884004.1, on the reverse strand, counting down.
GGGGTCATTATCCCGCATCTCCTGCAGAATTCATCTGCAGTTGTTCACCAGGAGAAGGATCCAAACGTTCTCACGCTCAGTTCAAATGGATCGACATCGATATGGTTTCCACTCCTTCCAATCATTACGCCAGGTTCAATGAATGCGATGAGTAGTAAGTCATCCGTTCAGCCTGTAGCCATGGAGGCCGAAAAGGTAAGATGTTAAACGACAACCCTGTGGGATTCCGAGAAAGAATGATAATCTCTTATTTGAATATCTTATTTGCTTTATTTATTTGTAGGACATCAGGTCCTTTGAGTAGTTCTTCTCACAAGTAATGCTTGTTTTGTGTGAAGATGTATTTTGACGTAAACGGAAGTATCGTTTGTTGTGTTCCATCCCGCATGATTTATGTTTTTGATTTTGTTGGTGTTATTTCTTATTTATTTGTTGAGGCCTAATTTGTTAACTTAATTGTGGAGGTAAGCATTGCGTGCGGTTTGCTGTGGCTAGCCTAATCGTTTGAATGCGCTTACTTGAAGAAATGTTGCACTCAATTTATATGGCGCTCACTTCATTAAGCATCACTTCATCCTTAGGGTAGCTTAGGTTGTCATCTTAGTCCTTCTTTTTCCATGGTGAGACCTCTGAAATTAAGACCCCAAATCTCACGTATTCTGTGACATCATCCGATTCTTCGGAAAATTGTAGCCAAATGAGTCAGTTTGACAATGCAGCCAGAGAAGTGAACCCTTAGGCAAGTTATTCTTTGAGAAAAGAGGCGTAGCCCTGCTCTGGCTGTTTCCTTGTGCAATATATCCGGGTTCAAAGGCCTCAAAACATAACTGAAGTCTGTAAATGATGGGAACCAAACACGCACATTCTAACTAGTCACTAAGGCTGCTTCGAAAGTTAGGTTAGGTTAGGTTGCGGCCTATGGAAGGTTTGTAGTCTCACTTTGGTCACCATAGGCCCATTATTGTACCACGCGGATCATCGTAATTTGCTGGAGTGTCACTGAGTCCCCACAACCACATGAGATGAATGTTTAACTGCTCAGTCATCTCCTCAAGAGATCAGTGCCATCACGTCAAGACATATACGGCATCTCGTCAAGAGATCGATGACAGTGCTTCGAAGGTAGAACAACAGCAAATAACATTCCTTGTTACTCAGTTCAGGTGAAAGGGAAGTATTGTGCTGAACTCCTTCAGAACTATCTGAGTTGAATCGCCGGAAATGAAATGGAAGCTAATTTGGTGCTAGTTGACGCGGAATATTTTCAAGGGGGTTCCCTCGCAGTCCTGAAAAGCATTTAAATTTAAGCGGCAAATGGGGGCATATTATCAGCCATAAACTTTGAATAGTTTATTATGTTTGACATACATATGCATTTTGCTGATTGCGCTAAATAAAACTGTGACGTGATGTTATCATATTTTTCTGCTACACAGCACGTTGTTATTTCATTCAAACACACATTCTACTCGATTGTTCTAAGAAGTTCCTTTTGTAACAAGATACCACGAAGACGTCAAAGAACTTGTTGTTTATTTTTTAAACGTGAGCAGAAAAATGCTTGATCTGTCGTGGTTTGTTTGGTAATACAAAATCTCTTCAATTCGGCCAGAGGTTTGGAATAATAAATACTCCTACCGGATGTTTGACTAACGATATCGAAAATATCTTTCTACCACGGACTTTAAGTGGGTGTTTACAAACGACCGGGCAATCCGCTTGGGCAGGCAAGATTTTCTGCGTGTGGAACACCCGAATCGGTTCAATTGCATCATGTTTTCACTCAGCAATGTTCTACAGTGAATTAAGTAAGGGTCTCTTTTAAATTCGTATTTTTCATGAATGACGGACAGACCTTTTTTTTATGTAAAGCAGCTTGTAGTACTATATGTATGCAGTGAAAAAAATATTGCATTTAAATCGTCCCCGTGATCAATCTTCCTAAAATGCCACGTACCATAAGTTAGGTTAGGTTTATGTGGCTGGAGTGTGCACTTAAACCAGTGTTGATCCATTGTGCTACCACACGGATTGACTGAGGTCAATTCATTTGAATATTTGCGAGAAACCATTTGGGGCCTAGGATGTAGCGTAGTAGATCGCTTATGGGAACCTCACTAAGTTCGCATAAGCTCTTAAAGAAGTAGGCCCCCAGATGTTGGCGTCGAAGAGACGCCAGAGCCGGACAGGAGCAGAGGAGATGTGAAACGCTTTCCACTTACTCCTCGTCTAGGCAGCTTCTGTATAAATCATTAGCCGGAGCTCCTAGTCTACTATCGTGATTTCCTATGAGGTAGTGTCCTGTAATGACACCGACGATTATACTTATGTGGGATCTATCGAGAGAGATTATTTCTTTAGATCTTCTGAGATCTAGTTTACCCCAAATTATTCTGGAGATGTGGAACCTACGTTCCACATGCCTCTCACCCATCTGTTATATATTTTATGAGTTGTATCTTCTAAAATTTGCCGTGTGGATTCGTGCGTGGACCCATGCGCATTAGACTTTCACACTCTAGGTTCCAATCCAAGACCAGACAAACAGGTCCACCTCGGACTGTAGCGCCGCCATTATTATTATTATTATCTTCTAAAAGTGGCTGTGTTTTGGTAGTAACGGCTGTGTGGTAGCGAACTTGGCAAGTTCATTCGCTTTGCAGTTGCCTGGAATGTCTCTGCGGCCTGATACCCAACACAGGCGAATGTTGAACTGATCGGCCATCTTGTCGAAAGATGAGCGACAGTTGATTACTGCTTTAGAGTTTATTAAGACCAATTCCAGACCCCTGATGGCTGCCTAGCTGTCCGTGAAAATGCAAATATCACGAGCGGATATTACATTCCATTTGAGCCAGGAAGAGCTTCACTAATCGCCATTATCTCCGCCTGATACACGATACTGCGAAAGGAGAGACTGATGTTTAATTCATTGGAGAAAACACCACTGCCAACCCCATCCTGGGTCTTTAACCCGTCCGAGCCACCAATGATCATGGAAATGTATCAAATCTACCAAAGAAGTTGCTTCTAAAATCTTGGATAGGCAAAGTTAGATTAGGCGAATGAGAAAGTCACAGAAAAGCTCCGCAGCCCATTTAAATTAAATTGTCGTATGACAAGTTCCATCACCACTGGCCGAAGTCCATTCACGTGTTACCCAAGATCAATAAATCAGCGAAAGGCATTTGAGAGCATTTTGAACTTTCTGTGAGAAAGAGCGTAATCAATTTGTTTACTTGATGAAACCACCAATATTCTGGATATCCGAATTAGCTGGTTTTCCTAGATTATAGGAAAAGAATATAGTTCGTCATACCCGCAAGTGTTTTGGTATGTGTATGGTATGTGAAAAAAATGTAGGAGATTCTGCTCTTCGATTGCCAATTGCAAACATAAAAACAGAAATATTTCCACGTTTTCGGGCACTTTCTTAACTGTTACAATAACTTCAGCGTTCAGCGGCGTCGGATGTAGGCAAAAAATACAAAGATACAAAGTCTTTTTTTGGAAAACTACTACCCGGTATTACCCCACCTAACCGTTTCACAACTATCTGGGATGCAACTACACGGATATCGTGTCATTATCTTATCAAATGTCACAGCACTAGTATATACGAGTATGTTTAGCACGACTCAAGATTTCCAAATCTTTCTGCGTGTAGTTGCGATTCCATTCAATGGGTATCTAATACAAGTCTCGCAAGATTTAGAACCCATCATTATTCAGACAGCATCAGTGTCTCATTTAATGGATTTTGAACCTAAACGAACCTGTCTTGAGTCTTCTCTCTGGCTCTGAACACACTACAATCACCCCCTTTACAAAAGTTGTCTAAGTTGTTCGACTCGAGTCGTTTTGTGTGTTACTCCAATGTCTTCAGTTGTTTATAGATTTTCGTACAATTGCTGGATATTGATCGTTTTCCTTGAGATTTGGCAAGGCTAGATATAAGTAAATGTTTAATTCTATAGGGAAATCATTAACCGTAATAAGACCCAGGGGATCTTTCGTCACTGGTTTTGTGCAGATGATGTCTTAACAATCGTCATCCCCTTTATATTACCGGCAACTTCTTTTTTGTTTTGTTACAAAGAAATGTGTATATTTGTGTTCAAACAAACATCAGGGAAGTATATTAAAATCACTTCCATACAGGCCATAGCGCCAGCTATTTGGTTAGAGTGTTACGAGTATAGATACAACTCTTGTTATCTTGAAAAACAACAAAGCAATTACGCAACAGAAGTTTATCAGTCAAACTGTCGTGGTGGATCAAATGATATGAAATGATTCATGACTCAATTAAGATCAATTATCAGGCGAACAGGCAATCAGCAGCGGTTTTCGACGTAACCATGAGGAAATCATTTAAAACATTACCCATTGACAATTTTGACAAAATCGTTTATGCACACACTGACCCAGTGATCATTTTGCCACACAGAATCTATTATCAAGGTTGCGGCTAGTCAGTAATTGCACTGTCATCAACAATAGGGCTTGCTTTAAACATCTTGTTAGTGCCAATTCATTCCAATTGAAAAGTTGATTCTCTTTGTGAGCTTACTAACAATCATAATTAACACCTTAGTTTGGCTTTGATGTATTTTAGTGATTCTGTGTATTTTTATGCTTTTCAATCGCATATTGACGTTCCCAAATTTAAAATCAAATAATCTGTGTTCAAATGTTTACGAGTTTTAATTGGTTTCAATCGTGTTTGTTGTCCGTCATAAAACTTTCTAAGAATATTTTTTAATATTTCCATTTAATTAATTACTCTAATTTCTTTTCTCCCCTAGACGCCAACACGAAAAGCAGTTCGCAAATCGGACACAGCTAGAAGTCAGAAATCCGGAGCGGCGGCATTCTTTGGAGCAATGTCACAAGAGTGGTTTCGATAGCTTTCCCACACCCAACCACAACCACACGCATACCACCCAATCCCATAGAACTGTATTTAACGGTGCAATATAAGAAATAAATTTGTTATCCTAGCCATTTGTTCCAAAGCCATTTTATTTCAGTTGATGTATTCGAAAATACATATAATATTAATAGAATAACTTATTTACAGAGAAAAAAAACATTTTCTTACATAATAATTTTAAATTTTTTTGTTTGTTTGATTTGTGGATTTTTAAATTAGGTGTGTAGTTTAAAAAAGTATGCATTTATTGTTATCACATTCTTCGCGTTAAAATTGAGATGAATGATGCGCGTCCGGCTACTTTTTACCACCTTTACCCTTGCCACCGACGGGTTTCGTCTCCACTGGCTTGACTTTTTCAGCAACAGGTGGGGCCACTGCTGCTTTTGCCTTTTTACCACCAGCTGGGGCGGCTGCTTTCTCAGCAGTGGCGGCTACTGGGGCTGGTTTTTTCTAGAATAAAAAAGAGGAAAACTCATAAACAACCGGTAAGTGCATATTTGGATCGTGCAGGTATGTATTGTACGTTGGCTATGAAGAAGTCTATTCATAGACAATCGTTTGTTTACCAACAAAAAACAGAATTATAATTTGGCAGTCTTTCAGGCTATATCCGTACGCTTCTCTATAGCGTGCGTATTTTGTATTTTCACTTTCATTTACGAAATTTGGAAAAGGAATTTAATCTATGATGTGTGTGAGGCAAGAGATTATACAATCCCAGGCTACAGTGCATGTGTACTGTGTTGAATTTAATCGCTAAAGCTTTTGCTTTTGAATTGCAGACGAAAAGAGAATTTGAACGTATGTACATACTCGCGCGTATCTAGTATGTATACATGTAAATCTCAGCCAGCGCTCATTGATTGCAATGACGAACTGAATTAGCGGAAATGATTTATTTTTCTGGAACTGTAAAAACATTTCACAATTTCCCATACTTGTGATCAACCATAGATCGGCGACTTTGAAGAAAGTTCTTAGTCACTCTGAGTTGGTCGATGAAATGGTAAGAAACCGTATCAATCCGCTCGAAGCACACACAAGCAGAAGTTGCTGTTCGAAACAAAAATCGATACAAAAATCAACACCATTCCCAAACTCCATATCAATTTGAATTGCGATGTACATAGGTATCAAAGCAATGACCTTGGCCATGACGAAGGGTTGTTTCAGATGAAAAAATGCAAATAAATCGTAATTTTATGGATAGAAAACAATAAATAAACTATAACTTACGTTTCCTCCTTTCTTTCCCATTGTTTAAGTTAATACTAGCTGAAGATAGTTATAATAATATACTTTTTATGCGACCGACACGATTGTGCTTGCTTCCCGAAAAACGACTGAGACACTTCTGAATTGAAAGAGCGAATTTTTTGGCATCGAATTGACTAAAAAAAGAAAAACACAAGCATACACCCCCTGCTACTTTTTTGTTTGCTTGCTTGCAAGAATCAAAGTGCGTATTCAATGTCTTCCGTGTGGAAGTTGAATTTGGCAAAGAAGTGAACGATGCCGGTCGATATGCAGTTGAGGGTGAGATAATCTGCTTCTAAACAGATATTTAATTCGATTTCTTTCAGGATTTGGTAAATGATTGGGATACAGGAATTTATGTGCATACACACGGTTACGTACATAAATGAAAGCGAAGAGAGTAAATTGCGTTGTTAAATGTGACGGGGAGTTGTTTCAAATTGAGAATGTGACGTACTTGCTTAGAAATATGATTTGGAAGATAAGAGAAAAGAGAACCTGACCATTGCCAGGCATGAATGTTTCCTATGTGATGGTGTCACGTCCTGTTAAAGATGAGAGGTATACAAATGCTGTTAAGAATTTGGAATAAGGATGCGGGGCTTGAATCGTAAAATTGAGCGGGTAAGGAAATTATATTAAGAGCGTGGATCAAGGTTGTATGGAACTTATTAAGTCACTTATTATTCTAGTTATTAAACTGTGACATGGAAGCATCCTTAAGGACTATTTTAACGACTTAATGAACAAATTCGATGAACATCTTCGTCACGACTGAATCCAGAGAGTTGGGCTTCTTATGTTTTCACTTTAACTAGTTTGATGAAACTGAATAAAGCAGATTCAAAATTAAGTCCTTCTTCACAAAATAATCTTGAAACTAAGGTAACCTACATCCTCTTCTGAAGATATGAACCTTCGAAGAAAAGCTGAACATGCGTGAGAGTAAAATGTGTGGACTATCGTAATCGTCACTGGAATTGTCGTCACTGAAGCTCATAAGATAAACAAATTGTTATTGGGATGCCTTTTTGTCATCAACTAATAGCTTGTTGGCTTAAGTGGTAATTCAGTGCTCGGGTACGCTTCCTACATTTTGATACTAGTGACTTGGGTGTTGAAGAGTACTTAACTTAAACTGGTGAGGCCTCTAACTTTTTAGATATCCATCAAATTTATGAATACAGCTTTGTCAAGCGATGCAAATTATTCCTTTGTAGTGCAGGACATTTGTGATTGAAATTGGTGTCCCAAAATCAATAGCCCTTGCATTGTTGGAGGTGACATCAGGGGATACGCCAACTTTAACTGATCATCGCCCTGTGCAGATGTATCGACTTTGTAATGTTCCAGCACTCAGAGGAGATGAACTCTGAACAAACTATTTAGAACTTGAAAAGCTTTCTAGCATTAAGTTTAGAAACTGCATCAACTGAAGCAAGAACTGCTTCGCTGTTGGTGAGTATTGCAACTTTTTGTGAGACTTTGTAATCTGATGGTTTTTGCAAGCCCTCTCAGTTGACCTCAACCCTTATTCCTGCATAAATGCGCCATTGCATTAAGAATATCCGCGCATAATAAAGAGCTATTTAATGTCAGCGATTTAATCATTAAAAGAAGAATAAAATCGTATTTTTAGGGATCTTTAAGGGGAGTGTTTTACCAGAAGCTTAGATATTTTATCCTCAAGTTTTTATACAGTTGGGGTGTTGATCTTTAAGGGAGTCTTTTACCAGAAGCCTAGACATTTTATTCTCAAGTTTTTATACAGTTGGGGTGTAACGTTTAAATAGAATTATCCGTTTGGAGGACTCTCTTGAAATTCTCTAAGATAGAACAGTGTCTGGGGTTTCAGAAGAATGTGGTGATACTTTCGTTGTTTATAAAAATCATTCGTGTTCTCTTTACGTGATCGCCGTTATGATTCCGAATTTACTCTCCATGAATTCTATACAATTTCCTTGAAAGGACAAAGCATAACACATCTGGCCCAGAATAAAGGCAAAATCCTTCTTCTCTGCAAAATTGTTTTTAGTTCTGAAAGCGAAAGGATTTGCAGCGACATTTTGTGCACACGTAGACACGTGTTAGCATCAAGTCTTAGATAATTCCCATCCAATTAGTGCGACAGACGAAAATAACACTCAAAATATGTCAACTGAGGATACAAATTTGTTATTGGAAAAATGATACCAAGAAAAGCAATTTTAGTGAAATAAGCTCAATCGAAACAGTGTGCACTTGACCTTAGTTCAAGTTGTAGTCATCCAGTTCCACCACCAGATATCAAATGAACCTACCGACTTTTATTTTCACGAAGCTTTCATAAAGCTCAACCACCAGCACCATCTACCCAAAAACACAATTTTCCACTCAGAATCAAATATGCACCCGACACAAAACAAATGATGTCATTCAAATCAGAATGTGATTCCACTTTGGCACCAGAAATGTTAAATGTTCATCCATCCAACATCGGCAAGCCAGCCTCTAACCGTCACGTCCGGGTAAGGACACTGAAAAAGAAGCCGAAAACAGGTAGAAAAGCAGGAGAATAGCATAAATTTCGTAAATTCAATTTTCCCCATTTTCGTACGTGATTGTCATAGTGATTCTAATGTTTTATTTAAAACAGGCGCAACTGTAAAAAATACCACCCAACGCGCTGTTCTTTAGGCGAACGGGAGGGAAGTTCACTTGCACGTAATTTAAATTATAAGTGAAAAGTCGAGACCCGTAGGATGGTTGGTGGTTGTTAAAATGATTCCCACTTCGAGGAGGATCAGCGGTTGTGGGTCATGCCTTCCCGCAAAAGGTGTATAAGTGGGTCGTTAGTGAAGTGAAAATTTATCTTTATTCGATAGCACAGGTGTTTCGGGTATGACAGCGTTTGGGAAGGGATAAGTTAAACTGTAAATAACAGATGTTTGAAAATTTTGGTAATACTTTGTCAGTGCAATTGTTGAAGGGGTGATGGAGATGGGTTTCGTGTGGGAATATACATATCTCAATATAGGCCGTTGCTGTCATGATCAATTATAGTATGGGAGTAGGCAATTTATTTGTTTGATATCTGTTTTGCTTTGGTTATATTTTATAATGCGTTGGAAATACGCTAGTCATTTGAAGAGAGATATCTTCGAATGTAGAGTAGGCTTAGCTATGAACTTGAACAACTGTATTTCTTTGAGCTCAGGGATGAATCACTTAAAGGAATTCACCGTTATTTGCAAACAATATGTGATGCGACAAAAGTGATAGCACAGTGCGATGATTTTTTAATCAGTTTATATTGAGCAATCATAAGATTGGTTGTATCTTTATTTTTTGTAAGAAATATGCATGTTCTTACTCTTCAAAATGTATTATCAAAATTTAACCTGAAAATGGAAGAAGGAAAGCGGCTTAACAGTAGCGAAGTTCAAGTAGACCTCAATCGTTATAAAGAATTGTCTAATTTTGTTCAAAAAAGAAATACATTCGGTACATTTTTGTCAGTTTAATTAATCCGGTTTAAAAAAAACCGAACAATTTGTCTATACCTATACCTCCATACCACTAAGGCCAGTTTCATATAAGGCAGACTACAGTGGTCGCTTAATATAGTGAACATCGATATAGTGAACACACAATATTTTATACATGCTATTCTAAATAGTGGATAAAGAAAATTTCACTACAGTGAACCTGTTATTTTTTTCATTGAACCTTTCAGCATGCCCAAACACGTCTAAAACTTATTAGTGCTATGCAGTCGGCAGTATCCATACAAAAATTTACCGTCTATTCTACTCATCGAGACGGAGAATCTTGCACGATTATGTAGGTACAAGGTGACGCAAAATTGTTGTAAATAAAATTATTCTATGTTTAGTTTAAGTTTTCCAGTAACAGATAGCGCTCTCACAGTTTTGTATTCAGTCTGACTATTTTTGAATTTCTGTCAACGGTCGTTTCTTTCAGTTTTGATTTTGTTACTGAACTCTTCCTTAATAAAGTTTGTCTTTGTGAATTCGTAAGTGCTACTGGTCGTTTCTTTTTCTTTAATTATAAAGCTGCAAATAACAAAAGGTTATGGGCCCAGTTCATGGAATATAAATTAAAGAAGTGTTGTTAAATTAAAAGGCTCTCAGCAGAATTTAAAGTTTTTTGTAGCGAAAGTTTTTTTTTATTGTCACAAAATGGATGGTGATAAGTTTAATATTGAGAAACTGGAGAATGGCTCTAATTGGCTTACTTGGAAGTTCCAGATTAAGCAATATTTGGAAGCAGCGGAATTGTGGGACGTCGTAGTTGGTATATCATTGCCTCCGGTACTTAATTCTACGAATTATGCCACAGAAATTGTGGTATGGAGGAAATCGGATGCCAGGGCTAGACGTGCAATTTCGTGTGCCTGCCAGAAGCAACCTTTGCTGCAAATTATGAATTGCGAGACAGCCAGCGAAATGTGGACAACACTCAAGAGCACTTACGAGCAGTCTTCGCAGTCAAATATTGTATTCCTGCAGCAGAAGTATTATTCTTTTGTTAAAGATCCGTGTGATGATATTGCTACTTTTTTGTCAAAGTTGATGGAAATCGTACAACAAATGAAGGACCAGAAAGAAAGTGTATCGGACTCCATGGTGATGACGAAAATTTTAATGTCGCTGCCTGCAGAGTATAATCATTTCCATAGCGCTTGGGAGTCAACATCTACAGGAGAACGTACGATGTCCAATTTGCGAGCACGTTTGATGGCAGAGGAACTACGGCTGAAATCTCAAAATCAAGTGGACACTATGGAGGCTTTGTTCATGAAAACAAAAATTAACAAAAAGATCGGTAATCAGAAGTCAGGATTAAAGAGGAAGGAAAATAAGGGCGACAAATCAAAAGGTGCCTGTTTCTTTTGCGGTGAAAAGGGCCATTGGAAGCGTGATTGTCCAAAGAAGCAAAAAGGGTCAAAGCTTAGTACGGGTGATGCTTTTGTGAGCCAAGTTTCTTTCTCACCTGACGACAAAGATGTATGGATTCTGGATTCTGGTGCCAGTGACCACATGAGTTCTTGTAGAGAGTGGTTTACTAATTTCAATAAAATGTCTACAAACGTAACCATTGGAAATGGTAAAAAGATTGCCGCCCAAGGAAAAGGAGACATAGTGGTTCTAGCATTTGCTAACAACAAATGGAGTAGAAAACGTATTCTGGATGTACTGTACGTACCTGAGATTCATCTCAATTTGTTTTCCTCGGGAAAGGCTATGGATCGTGGTTACCAGTTGCGATCGAATAGCAAACGTTGTGAATTGCTTAATGACAACGAGGTCGTTGCCGTGGGAATACGACATGAGAAGTTGTATCGGATGATGTTCAAAGTTGTTGAAACAATCCAGGAGGACGATGTTTTTGCAAATGTCGTTATGAAGAAAGAATCGCTTAGAGTGTGGCATGAACGTCTGGGGCATCAACACGTCGCACATGTCAAAAAAAAAATTCTTCAGCGTAAGGGCATCAATTTCATCGATGAGGATTTCACGTGTGAGGCCTGTGTGTACGGGAAACATCATCGAAGCGTATTCAGGAGTCGTGAGGAAGTTTCAACAACTTGTGGTGAGATAATTCATGCCGATATTTGCGGACCAATGGAGGAGAGTTCAATAGGTGGATCTAGATACTTCTTGTTGCTGAAGGACGACTTCTCTCACTTTCGACAAGTTTACTTCTTAAGTCAAAAATCAGAAGCGGTAAGTCGTATCAAACATTTTGTCAAAACAGCACAAAAGGAGCAAGAGCACAACATCCGAGTGTTTAGATCCGATAACGGTACAGAATTCATTAATTCCGAATTGGATTTTTTTTTCAAAAGCATAGGCATTCATCATCAACGCACGGTACCATATACACCACAGCAAAATGGGTGCGCCGAGAGAGAAATGAGAACAATTGTTGAGTCAGCAAGGACTATGCTTCAAGCAAAGAAGTTAGAAAAGAAGTTCTGGGCTGAAGCTATGAATACTGCAGTACATATTCTCAATCGTACTGGAACCAGCAATGTTGAAGGCAAGTCTCCTTTCGAATTATGGTACAGTAAGCTAGCAAGTGTTGACCACCTTCGAATATTTGGATCGGAAGTTTTCATTCACATTCCAAAGGAAAAGCGGCATAAGCTAGATCCAAAAGCTACCAAGTGTGTTTTTCTTGGATATGACAACACAGGCAAAGCATACAGAGTGTGGAATCCTGAAACACATAAAATCGAGGTAGCGCGTGATATAGTTTTCTTAAATGAATGTTCTGTGACCGCCAATGATTTTGAGCAAATCATTTATGAAGGGGAGAATGCGGATGTGGTTTTAGAAAGGGATCCTTTAGCACCGGATGATGAAGATGTTACGACTCAATATGAAGAATTCGAACAAACACCAGAGGACAAAGTATATGGTGGAAAAACTTGCAGCATCGATGAAAACAACATATTAAAAACTCGTACACGAGATCGGGAATGCGTTCAAGTGCCACGTCGACGTTTACTTTTTGATGAAACAACGCATGCAGCCATGTTAGCGATTTATGAAGAACCCAAGTCATATCAGGAGGCTGTTAAATCGAGTGACCACAAGCAGTGGGAGAATGCAATGGATGAAGAATATGAATCACTCATTAAAAATCGCACCTGGTTGCTGGTCAAGCCAAAACAGGATCAAAAGGTAATTGATAATCGTTGGGTATATAAATTGAAACAAAATGCAAAGGGACCTGTAGATAGATATAAAGCACGATTAGTGGTGCGAGGCTTTACACAACAGTATGGCGTAGATTACAGTGAGACGTTCAGTCCTGTGGTTAAGTTTACGTCCATTCGAGCAATATTGGCCATAGCAGCGTCAAAGAAAATGCTGTTGAAACAATTTGATGTCAAGACAGCATTTCTGTATGGTGACCTAGCTGAGGAAGTATATATGAGGCAGCCGATTGGTTACGATGATAGTACTGGCAGGGTCTGCAAATTAGTCAAAAGCCTTTATGGTTTAAAGCAGGCATCACGTTGCTGGAATAAGAAATTTACGTCATTTCTAATTAGATTTAATTTTAAGGTTAGCCTTTCAGATCCCTGCGTATTTGTACACAGTAGTGTGAGAGGAATAATGTATCTAGCGATATATGTCGACGATGGTTTGATCGCTGCCGAAAACGAAGAATTGGTGCTACAAGTTATTGATCACTTGCGAAAGGAGTTCGAAATAAAGGTGTCTGATGCAGAATGTTTCCTGGGACTTGAGATCGACCAGCAAGCAGATGGTACCATCAATGTGAAACAGGAAATGTACGCAAAGAAAGTAAACTTAAGTGATTTCGAGGCGCTACATGAAGTAAATTTCCCTTACCGCGAACTGATAGGGAGCTTAATGTATTTGGCTGTAGGAACAAGGCCGGATATTAGTTTTGCGGTTGGCAATGTAAGCAGGTATATGGAAAACCCGGCTGAGGCACATGTTTGTGCTGCCAAACGCATTCTAAAATACATCAAAGGTACATGTAGCTTCGGACTTCGTTTCGAGGGAGGTGGTGCATTGAAGTTATGCGGTTTTAGCGATGCTGACTATGCAGGGTGCAAGAAAACAGCTCGATCAACTTCAGGGTATGTTTTCCTTCTAGGTGGATGTGCAATCAGCTGGGGATCGGAACGTCAGAGGTCAGTGGCACTTTCTACCACAGAAGCCGAATACATGGCGGCTTCACACGGTATTAAGGAATTAATGTGGTTAAAAGGCCTTCTAAAGGATTTACTGATATCAAAGGCTGCTGTTCCCGTCTTTTATATGGATTGCCAGAGTGCAATTCGACTTGTCAAGAACCCGGAGTACCACAAGCGCACCAAACATATCAATGTGCGCTACCACTTCATACGAGAAAGGTTTGAAGACGGAAATTTTCAGTTACTTTATGTGCCGACAAATGAACAAATTGCTGATATAATGACAAAGCCATTATCGAAGATGAAGCATCAGTTTTTGTGTTCCAAAATTAATATTGTATCGAGTTAGTTTTTTTTATTTTGCCTATAATGTTAATATGTCAATGTTTTAGTGTTTAAAACTTTTAACTAAAAGTGGGAGTGTTGTAAATAAAATTATTCTATGTTTAGTTTAAGTTTTCCAGTAACAGATAGCGCTCTCACAGTTTTGTATTCAGTCTGACTATTTTTGAATTTCTGTCAACGGTCGTTTCTTTCAGTTTTGGTTTTGTTACTGAACTCTTCCTTAATAAAGTTTGTCTTTGTGAATTCGTAAGTGCTACTGGTCGTTTCTTTTTCTTTAATTATAAAGCTGCAAATAACAAAAAAAATTAATCATGATATCGAAAGATGTTTTAATTTTTGCAAAGTACGTCAATCATATTTGGCATATTTGGCATATTTGGTGAACTAGACAGCTGCAGTATACAAACAGTATAGAAATGTCAAGCCATTCTCAGTCTCAACAACGGAGAGGACGATATTGTGTCGAAAATCATCATGAGCGACGAATCGCATTTATTCTTTCGTATAAATATTGGCTTGTTTTTCAGTAATTGCAAAGAAAAATTGTAATTATATTCTATTTTTTATGAATTGTACTTCGAAACATACGCATTTTGAAGAAAAATGTTCTCCAAGAAGTTCACGGTCGTTACAATGAACAATATCGGTCCAGTGAACAGGCCCGGTTTTTATTAGTTCACTATATCGATCGTCCACTGTATTTTCCATCATCTCTGAACACAGGGAGGTTATTTTTAATTGGTGCGACAAGCAGAAGTGACGGACCTTATCCTGACCAACTTATTCTAAAGTATATATTCCGACAGCCAATTGACAATTAAAGCCGTAGTGTCGTATTTTTCGATATTAAAACTGATGCACACAAAACGTCAAGGAAATTTTGTAAACGCTATTTTTAGACATATTTTAGGACATTGGCATCCACGCAGACTAATTGCGCTTTTCCAAAAGCGACTATTGCAGAAGCTGTTAAAAGCTTTTCGATCGAGAGTACCGTTTGACAAATATGGAGCTCCGAAGTAGCTTATTATGGATTTCTTGATCGAAAAGTTTTTAACCGAACCATTACTTTATTTCCGAAGTCTATTGTAAGCGACTTCGGAGATACATATTTGTCAAATGGTACTCTAAGCCAAAGTGGTTAAAAATCGGTAAAAATTATCACATATGAGAACTTCAATGAGAACTTTCTTTACTTTGAAACATGCAAATTTTGAAGATCTGAAAACGCAGTTTTTTAGAACTAATCGAAAGCGTTAAGAAATGAAAAATATCGATTTACATAAATTTAAATAAAAGATTTAAAATTTCCCTTTCCGCACATAAATTCCCAGCTGAGATCGACAACTTAACACGGGTCTCAGTGGTATCTCCGACATTCATATCAACCCCTAAATGCCCAATAACAATATAAACACCGCAGGCATGAGCAGGAATTTTAAAAAAAGATTGATATTCTAGGTGAAACTTTAAAAAGAAACCGCGCAGTGCAACACATCTTCTCCCTTTGTATCATACATACAATACAAGCAAATCAGGAAAAGATATTGTGAAGCAACAAATCTGCACCGAATATCATGAATAGTTGACTAAATAATGTTTTCAGAAAATATTTTCAAAGGAAATTTCGAGACCGTCAACCCACAAGGCTACATCACAACCAACGTGTCGACGTGTAAGTAAGTCTTCATTCAAATAAATGAAACTGTCCTGGTTCAGAGCGAGAATATTGTCAAAGACTTTGTGGTCAAAAGAAAGTGTTGCACAAACTGTACAAACAAAACAAATAAGAAAAAATTGGAATCAAAAGGACGGAAGGAGTTCCAAATAACGACTTATTCGATGAAGAGGATCGAATGGGCAATATCGTTCGGAACTGTACACAGATACACTCGAAAAGTTGCACAAGTCTGCGACGACGAAGTGCACCATGAAAATGCATGAAAAGCGAAGAAAACCAAATTACAAGACGGAAACTACACAACCTGAGGTAGAAGGGAAACGAAATGGAAGAAACCTTAATTAAAGGATTATATTACGATTCCTCCTTCCTCCCATCAACCACCCGAAGTGTGTATGTACGTATCTTTTGAGAGCAGTGTTTTTTTTTTTAAATTCAGAAACGAGTTGCAGACATCCTTTCATCATGACTGCTCCGACTGCTTCCACAGATGCCGCTGTTGGTTAACAGCAGTAACAGAGGAAATCCTTTTGATGATGGTAATTTGTTTACTGCCACCATCGCCACCAACCTCTTTTGGCGCTCGAATGCTACCACCATTTAAAATTCGAAAAAGAAAACATTTCTCTTTCTTAAGAACGACTAGCCGTGGGGCGAATGACTGCGAAATGGTGGCCAGGCGGTGGAGTGGAAGTGAGACGAAGAATAAACAGGGAGGTACCACTCGTTGTAGTAGCTTTACTCTCCTAACTAAGTCCTTTGAGGTGGTTCCATCTACGTAATTCCCTTTAAAATTGAACTTCCTTATGCAGCGCTCTTGAGCTCTCTCACAAAGGTTGGGGCAATAACCTCATTTTGCCAAAGTCAGGGGTAGACGGGTGAACAAACAAAAGGGAGTGAAAACTAGGTGTAAGACAACGCAAGGTACACAGACTCGTTTTCATGGGCTGTTTCCAGCACGTGAAAGGTAGCATCAAATAATTACCACACGTTGGTGGTTTTTAACCGTTGCGACGGAGAAGTGTGTTTTGGACAGTTGATATGTCAATGCTGATGGAGATGAGAATATATGTGTGGCGACGCTGATTGTCCCGCTAAGTTCTGTCGTCAGCTCTGTATTCCAATTAGTGACTCTCTGGATCTGATCACATGAAGGGTCAAAAAAAGGGGAAAAGTCTTGCTAAATAAAAATAGATTTAACTTGCTAATTAAGATAGTTAAGTCTTTTTTGATGCTTTTGTGTTTACGAAGGCGGAGAAAAGGCGGTTATGTTAGTATCATTTCTTCATTTATATCGTGCTCCCTCAACTAATTTGCTTTGATTATTCACTCATAGCACTTTTAACGATTATGAAAAAAATAATAATTTCCAAATAAGTTCTTTAATTACAGTGGATCAACAGAAAACTCCGATTTTTTTTTCGGAGGGTTTTTGAAACACTTCTAGAACAAAACTTGTCCATTGTACTGCCAGGTAGCAACCTACTCTAATGCCGTTAATTTGATCCCAACGCCAAATGGTGACTGGACCAGATTCGATTTCACTGGGATTCGAACCTGGACTTAACCAACTGCGCCATCCAGTCGTCGAGATCTCAGATACTTGAGTACAGAACCACCATCATGCTTTACCGTGGCTCTTAAATTAGATAAATTCTTTTAACTCTTCATATGCTTTTCGGCAAAGGTAAAAGTGACCATCAGATCGCAATAAATGAACCTTCATTCGAGAGGAAAAAAAGGAAAAATCATTATTTTCATAGGATTTTGCGAATTTTAACCTAATCTTCCATTCAAATTATTCATTCGCAACACATGGCATATTGTTTCGTTTTTTACGCTTAATTTGGGCTCTCTATTTGCTCTTTATTTGCACTATTCATCATTCGTGGGCGCCGTGTCGTAGTGTGTAAGTGCGTCGACTTCTACGCTCGAAGTCTGGGTTCGATTCTCTTTCGAGTCAATGACAACTCTCAAAGAGCACAACTGTCTAGAAAAAGCTCCTCAATCTCGACGTTTGGGGTCGGCATTAAACTGTAGGTCCCCTCCACTCGTGAGCAGAAAAATGTGTGTGAGTAACTGAAAATCAAATCCAAATGTCAACACAATAGAACACTAAACTAAAGTCGCTACAACCGCCAAATTGGCCCACAACACAAAAAAAAAAACAAAAGTAGTTTCGAAAAGTTGAGTATTGTCCGAACTTCCTTGAAGTGGACTAAACAAATGTATGCAAGTGTATGTTACGTGAGCGAATCTACTACGAATATTGCTGCTGAGCGGGTGAAATCAGTCGGTCTTTGCCCTGCTCATTCACTGAATGCTTGAAATAACTTTTTGCGATTAGCAACGTTCCAACGGCAAGGGCTTACTGTGTACACTTACTGTGGATTCGATAGGATCGTTTTCTCTCATTCCGCGCATTCAGTTTGACTTTGAAAGTAGCTCAACATCAGGTACGAATAAACTTCTTGTAAATAGCAGATGGGCTTCCATTCCCGTCCACTACCACTTCCAACGGTATTTGCACCCATTATCATTTTAACACAGTCAAGTGTGTTTACAACAAGCTTACATGCGAAGCTGAGTACACATTTTGGTCAACGAAGAACGTGCACAAACGGGTAATTTGCTCTGGGGCGATACGGGACGGTATCTACGATTTTTGTGCTCCCTCAGCTCAGCTCAGCTCAATGACTAACTGCTTGATGGCTGAAGTCTTTGCCATCCCTCGCAAGCACACGCACACCTATCAAAGTTCACCATTGACTAACACTAATGTACATGTGGCGGCAATAACTTTTCTATTTATAATGAATTCCACAGGAAGCACGTGTTTCGGATGAGTATTCTGCGGGCGATGTTCAGAGATAGGGAGCTAACCGGGGGTGTGGGTAACCGAGCCATAGCCCGTGTGTGCATAGGCTAAAATGTTGGATACACATTTAAGCCGGCAGATATTTACCTTGGCAGTGTTTGCAGGATGTTTTGAGGAAAGCCAGCGCGCTCCCCTGCACGCACACCGAGTAATAATGATCGCTTGTGCGTTGAAGATTGAATTACCAGGAGTGGGCTGTGTGTTCGGTGGTTACGAAGTCTGGTGTGGCGTTATCGCGGACATGGTGGATATGACGAGTGATTAAAATGGAGCAGAGTTTTGCAATATTTGCCGGGCATGTGGTTGAAGTTAATGAATGCAGGCCTACGAAACTCAAGTGGAACATATTTTACGAGGAACTTAATTGACCTGGTTCCAATTAAAAGCGTTTTTCTAAAAGTTAATTGCGTGCAGTGCTGTTTGACCCTTAGGCGGAGGCAGTGATGGTGCTCTGTTGGTGGTGGGAAATAAATGTTTTGACGTCGAATGGTTGGTATTATTTGTACAACTGGACTGAGCCAGCGGTAGCCTTCGACATGGCAAGGGAAGTATTTTTTTGAAATAATTCATGCGGCATAAGCCTTCGTCTTTCAAATTCGTTTTCGAGGAACTGCTTCAATGTGAGAATTTGTTGGGAACTGAGATTATGATTAGACTTAATTCTATTGTGCTTATCTACTGGTGGGAATCATGCTGAGGTTCATGATTCGCGACCTTGGCCTTGGAGGCTTGCCAAATCAAAGGAAGTGTGTGTTTAAATACCATCTTCACAGGATTTATGATGTCTTTGCCCGTGAATTTTTAACAAGACTTTAGGGATTTGCTCTGTGGGGCGTTAAAAGTAGCAGTTTCCTTTCTATAGAGCCCCTGACGAGTTTCTTCTACTTATTTTCTCAATTAGAACTAAATCCTTGTTTGAAAGCGAACGAAATTCATAAGCAGTTGGACTTCTTTGTTCAGTGGGTGACTGTCAGAGAATTTTATGATATCCAATTCGACTGGCTTAACATCGTTTGGTATAAATTAACCATTTGGCATTTTGGATTATGATCGCTATCACCCACAGAGCACTTTGAACAGTCACATAGATCTCCGGGGAGTTCATCCACATAATCACTCCACTGAAACCTTTTGGAGCTTTCTAGAGAGCGAAGTAGACGTTCAAAAGGTGCCTCGCTGAGGATTGTCTAGGGAGTAGGCAGTCTAGGTGCAGGTGTCTGAGAGACGTGAGAGTCGAACAAGTACTGAGAAAGTGGAATATGTCTGGCATGCAAACGCAAATGTCTGCAAAATAATTTCCGATTTCCTAAAAGATAACGAACTTTTAAACCGCTTTGAATCTTGTCTTTGCTAATTAAGGCTGCACATGGTGCCAGGCATCCATCTGTTATTTGCTTTTCGAGTTGCAGCATCTCAAAGTAACAGCTTTCAGGAAGCTAAGGGGATTTCCACGTTGCTAAATTTGTTTCGCCACAAGTTTAGCTTCTTTATATTCTCCTGGAATGTCTCTATGGCCTGACCAATGTTAAACTAAAGGTTTTACTTATCATTGGACCTCTTCCCGTGGCGTTAAAGTTAATCGCTTAAGTTTTGGTTGAGGCTCTTTCCCACTTGAGTGCGCCACATTAGACGTTGACGTCCTGCGTTGTCCGACTAGTTCAGAGCCGAATACTGCTCAGACCGGAGTCAAGCTGTCAAGTTGTCAATGCACATGGCGTAGTCGCATTAGGCGTTGGATCTGCAGATGCCTGACTAGACAAATGTCGCTGTACAGCCCATACAATACGTGATTGAATTTTCTTCTTCAAATGCCATCAACGCAACCAGTTTCAGAGAGACTTGACGGTTCCTGGCGGTCTGTTGCTTTTTGATGTAAAACCGTGGTGTTCTTTCTCGACTCCGTTGTTCCCTTGATATCCGTATTCTTACCTTGGCTACTAGAAAGAATGAAATAATCCCAGACTGTGTGGCTCCCCGAAAGTTCAGGTATACAGAATATTGGAGGAGCGTCTGATGTCGATCGCAATGTGATCAATCTTGTTGAAGTTTGATTGATCAGGAGACCGTCCCTCTATGAATGTTGAGGTGTCGGAAGCGTGTGCTAGCTACAGAGAGGTTTCGCCCCTTGACAAACTGTAACAGTCTGAGTCCCTTTTTGGATGTGGTGTCACGCCGGCGGACGTGGCTTACCGATAACTCTAGCAAAGATGTCCTCTTGATTGTCGTAGTTTGGGCATTGATCGTATGTTCTTTATGGGAGATCAATAGAAGGCATCCTTGTCATCTGTTGGGGCGTGTGCTCAAATCAAGTTGATGTTCTAGAAAGTTGGCTTGATGCGGACTATTATGAGGCACTATCTTCGCTCTCTGTAGCAATCACCGTAGTAGATACCGTAGTACATAGATTGCGGTAACGTCAACAGTCGTCAGCAGTAGATCCGCCGCCTCTTTTCCAGGATCTCGACCTAATCTTGGAAGAACCCTTTTAGACTTGAAATGTGTTGGAAGCTCGAGATGACGACATCAGCGCCTCTGTCGACCTCTTAAAAAATGATGAGCTCTGTTACATACTTAATCTCCGCTCCTCTTATGTTTGCAGCCGTCAACGATGTCCAACGGCTTTGGTTACCCTAGGCTACGAGTAAGTCAGAGGTACTTGGCATCCGAGTTTTATCGCAAGGAGTTGAAGGTAGGAGTTCGCAGACAGAAATTAAGTGCAGACGCTTGTATCTGCATGGCTCGCTAACAAACTGAGCTTTGAAACTTTGAGTTAAACAGTGTACCATAGACTCGCGATAATGCGAGCAATTAAGAATCAAGCCAGTTCACGTTTGCAAAGGTTGAATTTTAACAAAAGAATTGGATAATCTCACGGTGGATATTTATTTAAAAGCGTGTCTTATTTCACAAATTAAAAATAAATAGCTTGTAAACGTATTTTTACTTCATTTTTTAAGGTTCCGTCTACAAAAACGGAACCTTTATAATTTCGGTGTGTCCGTCCGTCCGTCGTGTCTGTCACACTCTTTTATCTCCGAAGTTTATAAAGATATCGGCATAAAATTTTGGAATTAGGTACTTCAGGCCTAGATGTCATTGCTTATGTACCCAAATTTAAAAAGTGGGGCCATTCGGGGGTGGCTCCAGTACAGGTGAAGTTGCGATTAATTTTGAAACATTGTCGCACCCAATCGAGTTATCAATCGGCAGATCTTTTGAAATGAGGTAGAGGTTTGCTTCAATAGTTTCTGATCCAAAGTACCCTTTGGAAAATATGAAGCTCCAAAGTTTTTTTTAATGCGTCCCCCCTTGCCATTTCTAAACCAAAGAGTTTAAAAATCTGAAAAAATCACAAAAACTTCGCTTCATTAAGTACTTTCATTTAAAAAATTTCGAACATTCTGGCCTTAATAGTTCTCGAGATATTGGCCAAAAACGGTCAATCATCGACATGCGAATTTTGAAGATCTGAAAACGCATTTTTGAAGACATTAATGTAAGCATTAAGAAATGATAAATTTCAAAATATCGATTTATGTTGACATTTTGAGATATCTAAGAATTAAAATGATGACTATTTTCATTTTCACACATAAATTTCATGCTGTGTTCGACCACTCTATTCGTTGATGAGTGTTATCTTTTCGATCTCAACCCCTAAATGCCCAACAGAAATGAACACACACACTGCAGGAATGAGCAGTGATTGGGTATGTGTATGATTGAAGGGATTTTCTGTATTGGACAAACTTGGATTGAGATATAGGTATATGTATTGATCAATGTTTGCTTGTTTGGATGTATGAATGAATGGTTGATATGGGTTGAAGTTAGAAGAAAATTCAACTGAAGAAAATCAACTGAAATAGTTTGGTGCAAGTTCAAATCGCACTTGCCCAATTTATTTATTTTTAACACAAGTTTTTACATATGTGCATATAATGCAAAAAACAACGAAGAACAGACCAAGACAACACGAATCTTGTACCAAGAACGACAAAAAAATGCAGCTTGTTCGAATTTTACTGTTAACTTGGTACGAAAATTGTTGTTCACGTTTTGAAGCGTGCATGATTTGTTCACGTTTTAGAGATGTCAGTGTAAAAATTAAACCTGTTCACGTTATCTGGTGTTCCCATTAGCCGGTGTTCACGCTAACGCGAGTCTTCTTCTTCTTCTTCTTAGGGCGCTACAGTCCGAGGTGGACCTGGGCCTCACTCAACATGCCTCTCCAGCCAGCACGATCTTTCGCCAGCTGTCTCCAGTTTCGCACACCAAGCCGGCTGAGGTCCCCCTCACGCGAGTCTACTGTATTTAAAAACGGGGACAATGCTTGCGTTAATCATACGTGACTCAAATAACTTAATTTAGAGTCATGTGACATATTTGTTATAAACTTAAGTCCAATTTTTTGAAAAAAAAACTCCATTTCGTGCAAAAATCCTTGACCATAACTGTTTCTCCTTCCTGCTTGAATTGGTCGGAATTAATTTCCTTAAATTTTGATTTTCGTATACGTTCTGTGCCTTCTGATAATTCGAAAATAAGAAAATAAGTTTTACTTTAGGCCCAGTCCAGTCAACATGACATCTAGCACTGAACCTCATTGAGTTTCAGCTAGATCCAGGGCATAAAAACTTTTCCTTTCACGGTACCACCTCTTTTGACTCACCCATAATCCTCATAAAACAAAAACCTGCATAAACCTGTAGAGTCGCTCCGCTCGGAAGACTATAGCAGCACGCAAAACACGAGTGGTTGCTATAGAAGCTGGCCAAATACGATCCAGGCTGTATTCTCAACCGAAGAAAAAGAAAAAAAAAATATTTTCGGTAGGCGATAATTGTTTCTTTTCATTTTTTCTGGGACTGAATGAATAAATAAAATATATATCATGGAGTAGTCTAAGATCAGAGTGCATCCAAACAATCTTTCCCTTGCTCTCCGCGTACACAGGCAAGTGCGCATATTAATCGAAGCATACTTAAACATTTAATCATCCTTCTACAAGTTTATGAGTATGTAATTCGTTTAACTCCCCTTTTTCAACAAGAATACTTTGGCAATAAAAGCTCGTTGATTTCGTTAAAAGTGTTCACACTTTCACACATTAACTAGAATTTCTTAAGAGCCCGAGCACCCGTTTGTACCAGTGCTTCATCAAAAGTCATCGAAACAATCTCACGACTTATTGCTGCGACTTCCTGTCGCGTTTCTTAAATAAATTCCATCAACACCATTACCAAGAAAGATATCGCGTACAGTACGGGATACACGTTAGGAATAATAATAGCCCCCCTACACATCCATTTGGCTCCCTCCACTCAGTCGCCACCCACTGGCAGTCCCGCCAGCTTCTTCAAAACGAAACGCATCCGTACCCGTATATCATAATACCACTTCACAGTCTCATTGCTGCTATTTATACTCAATCTGATAAAATGAATAAATTCAACTGAACAGCGCTCCTTAATCGACAATTTTATTTCCCCAGCGATCCTCGCTTTAACCGCCCCCACCAATCCAGGCAGCGAAAGGGATGTAATAAAATTTAAAAGCGCGGGAGAGATGCATCTCCCGAAGACTCCATTGTGAGGCCAATTCAACATGTGCACATGAATTGCTGCTTGTGCTGCTTTTGTAGCGCATCAGCGTTGGCGGCAGTGGCAGTGGCAGCGGGAGCGGGAGCGGGAGCAGCGACGGCAGTGGCATTAGTGATGGAGATGGCGCTGGTGCATCTTGTCCTTGTCCGCTTGCTTGTACAGAGTGTGCAAAAGTTCTAAATTGAATCCTTTTTATCTCGTTTCGTGCGAGGGTGAATTGCATTAAAATGGATTCTAAACTCTGTGTAAAATAATTTTAACTCAAGTGCCCGAGGATATTGAAATTCTAGAGCGTTTTTTGTAGCCTGTGCACGCGGAGATTTCTCTTAAAGCACGACACACACGACAACGATTTACTGTCTATGGCGAAACGGCCGCCAAAAACCCCTACATGAGTGCTGTACTATGTGACGTCAAATGTATTAGTGGTAGAGAAGACAATCCGCATTATCATCTCATACAACTAGGAGCAGTTAGTGGCAGCCTCCAACCAGAAATGCTCTTTTCCATGCGACCCTGACAAGCATATCCACACACTGACGCCTGAACGAAGTGAACTTTTGGAGGCATCCTTTTGTTTTTCCTTTTTACTCGGCGACTTATCTCTTTGAACTCTACTGAATTCGGAAGGGATTTGAAGGATGCTATACTGTATGGGGTACAAGAAAAATGACTATATACTTTATATAACGATGCGTGCGTAACAAAGAAAATGTTCCTGCAACCATATATTTCCACGTTATTGGAATCTCCAACAACATTGTAATTAAACGCGGATTAAATGGTGAAAAGCACACCCGAAATCAGTTGAGATAGATCGAAAATTACAGGTTTCTTTTTAAAAATTGAAGAATGATGCGAAAAACTGTTGGGGTTCGACCAAGCCTTTTCATTTGCAAGCGTTGATACGGCCTGAGCCTATCAACAGTAAAGTGGACAAGCATACTTATAATAAACCAACTCTCAATTGTCAGCTTTTAATACGATTGATATCACCACTTTAATAAATACTTCGAATATTTTGGGTTTTCTAGTCAATTTTGGAATTTTTAACATTTACTAAAATCTACTTAAAATTTACTAAAATGTGATGTTCTTTCCTGTATGCCATACTGTTTTACATCTAACTCTACACTGTTCTGATAAAAATCTGTACTCTGTGGCACATAAAAGAGGAAAAGTCAGTTGTACCTTGTATGTGATATGTCAAGGATTACGACCATAAACTGCTGTATACGCTATTCCGTTGGAAAACCTAAAGAAGAGCAACAACAAAACAGCGAAAAAAAATTGGCACTAGTGAAGTTCTTCAAATTCCGCCACGCAAAGGCATCGCAATGTACAAAAAAATGTTGTTCCAGAAACAGAGACCTTAGAAAGAACAACAACAGAACAGTGGGAGCGATAAAAAGCCATGCACAGGTCTAGGTCCTAGTATAGAATTTCAGATATTTTGCTCCTGTGGACCGTACGTAATGTGTTGCATTCCTTGTACGTTTCGTCGGCGCATACACATCACCGCCGAAATACAATGCTCCTGTGTGTCAGGTATGTAACCCAGTTGTGCAACAACATACTCGCCTACAAAGCGACAACAAAGCACCCACGGTATGCACAACCAAACAGCCATGCACTTGCGAAGGAAGAAGGTTGAGCTGTGTATTCCTTCCGTACCATATCATGCCAGCCCGGAGGAAGTCCCTTTCACGTGTGCAACCGGAGCAACCAAACCAGTCGGGCCAAGCATGTATGTCTAAATAAAGCATGCCTGTGACCTCGTCCAATAGACGTTAGAAGCGTTAGACAAGGCAACTACCACTGTAGTGGTGGACAACCAAAAAGCGCTATCGTCCGCCCACATCACAGGCAAAAGCCACCACCTGGCAGCACAACAGATATAATAATTTCTTATTTAGCAAAACTAGCAGACGCTTCCTTCCTGCTAGGATATTGAATTTCTGCAAGGTGATATTTACATGCAGCTCCCTTGCCCGGCATCCCTATGCTGGTGCGTTCCCCAAGGGCCGCAGCAAAGTCTGCCAGCAAGCAGTCGGGCTAGAGCACTGGGTGCTGTGTACTCAAGTGAATTGTTAAGGACGCCAAGAAGAAGAAGAAAGCACCAAGCCCCTGTGGAAAAGGCTCTGAAAGACGAGGTAATCAATGCATTTGTACATGCATGAATGCATGCATTGTAAGACCGCCACTCCAAAAGAACTAGAGGAGACGAACAAGGTCGTTCCCTTCAAGAATATGTACTCGTATATTCAGCACAGCAGGACGGTGGCGCTTGTATGGTGTAGGGCCTTTGGAACCCGTCTCATTTCTGCATCTCAGCTACCACTTGGAACAACACAATACGGGCGGAGTCCTGATTTATTCAAGCAATTTAAGTTTTTACTTGAATGTTCAAAGCAAAATAATGCCGTAATGTTGTTTATGGATGCTAATCTCCGGCAATCAATTGGCATTTGCTTTGGGGATCCCGAATGCATTATTCTCTTCAATAAATTTTTTATGGCAATTGATGGGAATTCCGGGAAATTATTTCCCAGTGAAGCGCTCTGAGCGAAACGGATTGAGAATGCACTTTTGGGAGTTTGTTCTCTCGTGCTGCCGGAGGAGGTGAGTTATTGTGAGTACTTATGGGTTCTGAGATTGGATGTGAGGGCTTAGGGGATGATTGGACTATTAAATGGATTTTAATGCATGGCAGTGAAAGTTGGTTACTCCTCGAAGAATGATTTCTTTGTTTTTTTTTTCCTACTGTCGGTCATCACTTTCGTTGCGTTTATTAAAGAAATAAACTGGGCAAGTGCGAGTTGTACTCGCACGGGGAAGGTTCCGTCGCATAATATTGATGGATGATTTCTGAATGACAAACGACGTTTCCAAACTATTTAAGTTGAATTTTCTTCTAACTTCAACCCAAATCAACCATTTATTCATAAATTCATACATCCAAACAAACAAATGTTTATCCCTATATATACCTATATCTCTATCCAAGTTTATCCAACAAAGAATATCCCTTCCATCATACACATACCCAATAACTGCTCATGCCTGCGGTGTGTGTGTGTTCATTTCTGTTGGGCATTTAGGGGTGAGATCGAAAAGATAACGCTCATCAACGAATAGAGTGGCCGAACACAGCATGAAATTATGTGTGGAAATGAAATTGTTTTCATTTTAAATCTTAGATATCTCAAAATTTCAACATAAATCGATATTTTGAAATTTATCATTTCTTAATGCTTACATTGATGTCTTCAAAACTGCGTTTTCAGATCTTCAAAATTCGCATGTCGATGATTGACAGTTTTTGGCCAATATCTCCAAAACCATTAGGGCCAGAATGCTCGCAATGGTTTTAAATGAAAGTACTCAATGAAGCCAAGTTTTTGTGATTTTTTTCAGATTTTTAAACACTTTGGTTTAGAAATTGCAGGGGGGGACGCATTTAAAAAAACTTTGGAGCTCCATATTTTCCAAACGGTATTTTGGATAAAAAAGTGTGACAGACACGACGGACGGACGGACGGACGGACGGACACACCGAAATTATAAAGGTTCCGTTTTTGTAGACGGAACCTTAAAAATTACATTAAAATGTTGATGAAGAGCTGTAGGAAATTGAGTTTTTAAGCAAATATTTTTAATGGTGAGATATTGCGTTCACCGAGAATTCAAAGCCCAGGTGACGTTTGAAGGCTGAAATCTTCACAAAAGGTTTGCACACATTTAAACATATCGACAGAGTCATAATATATTTGTGTAAGCCCAATCGGTTGGAAAAATTTGAAGAAAATATATAACGAGCTTACCGAGGGGTTGGCAGGATCTGGCCTTGTTTACAACTGAGTCTGTAAAATCTACATTTAAAAATGCAAGTAATTAATTACAATATATAGACCAAACAACAACCTACAAAAGACAAACTCAGTTATAAATGGAATAATAATGGAAATGGTAAATGCACAAAATAATCCAAAATCGTATCGTTGAGTCTAAAAGTAAAAATGGCTCATGTACACCATACACAGGGTGTCTCTAAATTCAAGCAAGAAGTAATTTAAAATGACTCTGGAAATGGAATGCCATGTCTGATAAATGGCCTCCACGACCTTGTCTGCGTACCACTATTTTGTCAAAATGTCGCCCTATAATAATAATAATAATGGCGGCGCTAAAGTTCGAGGTGGACCTGGGCCTAGCTTCTGAGCAACCACTCGTGTTGTGCGTGCTATTGTTCTCTCACGAGTGGAGGGGACCTACAGTTTAATACCGACTCCGAACGGCGAGATTGAGAAGCTTTTTTTGTAGACAGTTATACTCTTTGAGCATAGTCAGTGACTCGAATGAGGTGGAGCCGTGAACAATTATTTTTTGAAAAATTGTTTGTCTGAACATGGACTCGAACCTAGACTGTGAAAGTCTAATGCGTATGGGTCGACGCACGAGCCCACACGGCCACGGCGCCCACCAAAATTTCGCACTGTAATATGTAAAAATGCTAATTGACGTTTTGCCTTCGATAAGGCATGGAAATAATTGATTTATTTATTGATCTTGTTCGGGTATTTATACAAATTAGCTGGTGACATGTTTACATACATACATTGACTTTGCTGGTAACCGAAAGTGTAACGTAGCCAGAAACATGGCTTCACAGTTCGAATGTGCAGTGGTATGAGCAATGGGCTCGGAACTGTGTCATTTAGATTTGATGTACATTAGGTCATTGGCATCATGAATCGTTTGTGCTTTATTTATGTTATTACTATTCTGTTGTGAGGTCTGCTTCTTGATACGCTACACCACCACTGCTTTCTATAAATATGACAGAATTGGTCGCATGATCGCTTCCTCAAAAAAAACCTCTACAACCTGGGCGACATTGAAAAATCGTGGTTCTATTTGCGAAACGAAGGCGTCAATTTAAACGAATATAAATTGTTTGATGACAAGAGGCACGATCTTCCAAAAGTCCGTTCAACTGCTAGCTTACGCGGATGACATTGACGTAATTTGGCGAACACAGCGAGCCGTCAATGATGCGTTTGCTGGCATTGAAACGGAAGCGGCTAAAATGGGTCTGGCGGTAAACGAGGGTAAAACCAAGTATATGATCTCATCGAGAAAGGACGCACAACATCGACGACTTGGCCAGAACGTCACCATAGGCAGCTATAACTTTGAGGTAGTTAAGGACTTCGTCTACCTTGGCTCCGCGGTAAACAGTACAAACAACATCAGTACCGAGATCAAACGCAGAATAACTCTTGCCAACCGCTGTTTTTATGGGCTCAAAAGGCAATTGAGTAGTAGAGCCCTCTCTCGGAAGACCAAGTTGACTTTGTATAAATCCTTGATCATCCCAGTCCTGCTGTACGGATATGGATGGGCATGGACAATATCCCAAGCGGATGAACAGTCTCTTGGTCTTTTCGAGAGAAAAGTTCTGCGCGCGATCTTTGGTCCTGTTTGCGTTGATGGCATTTGGAGGAGAAGATTCAACCACGAACTGTATGTACAGCGACATGAGTCTAACCAGGCGTCTACGGATCCAACGCCTAAGATGGCTAGGCCATGTAGAGCGTATGGACAACTTAGCTCCGGCCCGAAGAGTCTTCGACTCTGAGCCTGTGGGACAACGCAACAGAGGACGTCCACGTACAAGGTGGCGCACACAAGTCGAGGGGGACCTCGGCCGGCTTGGCGTGCGAAACTGGAGACAGCTGGCGAAAGATCGTGCTGGCTGGAGAGGCATGTTGAGTGAGGCCCAGGTCCACCTCGGACTGTAGCGCCCTAAGAAGAAGAAGAAGAAATTGTTTGATGAATTTTGTAACCTAATAATATTTTTAGACTAACTTTCTAAATGCATGAAAAATGGTTAGAATATTTTAAAAATATACAGTATTGTATTACATAGTGCATTTTTGCATGTCACAATTTGTTTTTTCCATACCTGCAAATAATGATAATGTTAATAACAATTTAATCCTAAATCCTAAATCATCGTTCATTTTCCTCTACAATAATTATATGCCATTGCCTTCGCATCGCATATCATTGAATAACAAAAATTATTCAGAGTAGCAGACACAGCGGTTGTGCAAATCATCCCAAAACAGGGATTAGATATATTCAATCCGACCACTCTCCGGTCAATTAGTCTCCTTCCAAACATCGAGTAAGGTACTAGAGAAGGTGGCCAATAAAGCCCTGCTAAGATGGGTTAAGGGCAAAAGTTCAATCTCGGATAACCACATAAGCTTCAAGAAGAAGCATGTTACCATTTATGCCGTGTCGAAATTGTTGTCGACTATCCAATGGAAAAGGAGTAAGGAACAATACACTTTTCCCTGCCTGGTAGACTTGGATAAGCCCTACTATACCTTTTGGTTAGAAAATGCTTTCCATAAGCTGATCATCAATAAACTACTTCTGTACCTTCTATGTAACATGCTTTGTTGCCACGTTTGGCAATGTGACCTCTCCTTAGGCATTTGAAAATGGAAATATTATTTAACAGGGTGCTTAACACATCATGTTTAACATTTACCCAAGTGATCCTATAAGTTATCTTCATGAGTCACCTTCTTCCGCAAATGAATTTCACGCGTAAAAACCAGGTTCTTAGATCGATGTCGCTGTCACCTTCTTGATACCACAAAAACAAAGTTCTGAAATTATACTTTAAAATGGGCTATATTATATTTAACAAAACTGTAAGCATAAAGCATATAATTTAATTCAAAACACAAAGGGGCTTAAAACAAGCGTCAAGTGTAAATGAACAACTAACAACAAAAATAATATTCTTTTTGAAAAAAATCGTACTTTTTACGTCTTTACAACTGTTTCCAATTTTTGTATCTGCCGATACAAATTTTCTTACAAATGCTTAATAAAAACGAGCTCTTATTTCTTACAATCAATGACACAACCATATGTACACTCAATTTTGACTGTAGTTTTAGGCATTCTTCTTTACGCTTAAGTTAAATAATATAAAGACTATTATAAAGCAAGACCTTGGAGCTTTAAATTGATATATCCTCCTCTATGCTTCATTCCGGTGAATTTTAATGAATTGAATTTTAATAAAGTGGATGAACTTTTAGCTGATGACTGGCTGTTCACTCACTTTTCACACTGACTAAACATGTAAATGATGCTTTGGGCGAATGTGCACTTTAGGGCAGCCAATTCAATACCAGGGCAAAGATAATCGGCAATATGGCCCCCGTCCGGGCAATACTTAGCAAAATTTGCCTCGTCCGGTTCAACGCAGGAACAAGCTATTTTAAGCTCACATCAAATTCTTCCTGCAATGATCTCGTTTTTTCCGTTCATGTTTTGAACGAAGCGAAATGTGTCTCCGTTGGTTACTCTATTTTAGTGTCTAGAGTTCGTCATCCAAATGTCGCTGCACAGCACAATCTCACGCGATTACCACTTACAATGCTTCTAAAAATATTAACAGTACTAAACGGTAGCAAATACCGTTAATAACTATGCGGTAATTATAACATTTCAAAATTGGAATCGCACCTTTCTCCACATACATATTTAAAAACCTAATTTATTTATTCGTAAACAAATTTTTTCAGACCACTTCAAAGACAAACCAACACCACCACCACCTGCGTTAATTACAAACGCTTTGCGTTGAACTCATTTCAAAAGAAAATTCGAAACCAATTAAAAAGTGTTTTCGGTAATACGCCGAAAATGCCTTAATTAGCTCGTGCAACCTTACCGCCGTCGTTTTTGCCGCTGGCGGGTGAAAATCCCCAAGCACTTTGAAATCCATAAACAACTGGTCTCACACTCACACCCGTCGTGCTCTTCTCCTTCGCCACATCCATATCCAGGCAAACATCATGGAAACAGCAAAGAAGAAAGCTCCATCATCACACATCCTAGCAGAACACATGCTTGTCTATATAAAAATTACTCCCCGTCCATGTCGCTCATCACCAAGCGGTGGAGCGCAACATTGTTCCTGCGGCAAAACTGGCAAAAAAGGATGTAATTACAAATGCTTAAGTAGGGACCGAGTATAATTTTCTTTGGCAGTTATTTTTTCCGTTCCCCCATCCCCTCCGCCCCTCCATCATTCTCCTCCTTTTCTTCGTTCCGCCCTTCTTTTCCTGGTTTGATTCCTTTTTTTGCGTTTAAGAGGAAAAAAAATGTAATTAAGAAGTCCTCATCGTTAAACCGGGCTGTGGGAGAATGTGTGGCTGCATGTGCGTATGGTTTAGGGGTGACCACAGTTCTGCGAATAAGCGCATGCAATGTGCCTAACATTTTTAACTTCTACAAACTTGTTTCATTACAGCGAAAAACTGCGGGAAAAATGCAAGACACCAAGGCCAACAGCAGTAGCAACAAGAGAAACAACAGCAATGTGTTGATAGGCACCCCCTGATGCAGAGAGTGGGATGAAGAGTGAAACAAACAGCACCACTACAAGACAACACACAAAATCAACTCATTAAAAGTTGAACATTAAGGTTATGTGCTGCAGATAAACATCAATTCATTTCGAAAGGGAGAAAGGGGCGCCTTCCTTGAACGGGTTAAATGGAAAGTTGTACTCGTATCCTTCGCTAGAGGGAGTTCACGAAGGGAAGTCAAACGGGTTTGCATTCGACGCCCTGCTGGCGCTCATATAGCGCGTAACGACGTTATCCTTATTAACTTTTGCCTGTTAATTACTTTAGGTAATTTAATATTTAAGATGGTTAATTGAGTTAGCTTCCTAGGCTGTGATCTTAAGAGGGAAAATTGGGTTTCATTTTGCAGGCCTTTGTTCTTGGCGATTACCTATGACGGATCGTATTTGGGTTAACTACGTTGTAGGATGCGTACGTTAGGTGGCTTCGGTGTTTTGGTTGTTTACCCATGAAAGTCACCTTTGAATTTACCTGATGTCATGGTGTTGGCTTATTTGTTGATAGGGGCGACATTTATTTCATGCTGCGTACTTGTGCGCTTTTATTTAAGTCCTTCCACTGAATTCGTTGAAAATCATTAAGGTAGGCAACACACATAGATACATAAGTAAGAAGAAAGTAAAGGTAAATGTCAAAATAGAGACATTTACTTGTTTGTACTGTTTCATTTATCATTTGTGGTCGCTGTGGCGAAGTAGGTATGTGTGTCGACTTTTACGGTAAAAGTCTAAGTTCACAGGTATATGCAGTAAAACAAAAAGCGTACAAAGTAACTTTGCATCCAGAAATTAAGAAGGGAATAGACTTCGTTTCTCAGGAAGAAAAAGTAATATGACGAGATGAGCGCGATCGAGGAGATGGAAGGGTGCTATGACAGGGGTAATGTCAGAAAGTTTTACTAGCGGTGAGGACAGAAGCAAGCCGGGCGAGGATGGACAATTGGTAGTAGAGTTGTAGTCGATATTGAGAATTGGAAAAAAAAAATGGTGATGAGGGCGCTAGTATCACTTTCATGCGAAATATTTCAATTAATTTTGTTGTTGTTATATATCCATCACAGAGCACACAGAACACTACGTCCTCTAAGTGTTAACTCCCAGTATCGATTTACACATCAGATGTTTACTGCGCGACTAAGGATCATCTACCGAATTTGGATGATGATAGAAGATAATGCCTTCCATCTGGACAATATTCCGAGATGACAGCCTGTATAGGGATGAGTTTTAGAGCGTCATGCCTTGTTTTGACACTCCTGACATTCAATGTCGAAAACGATTTTAGGTAAGGCGATGAGCTGTCAAGTGATTTTTAACATTTAACAAACTCTAGAGGCACGTTTATTTCAAAAGTACGTACAATTGCTAACATACGCTGATAAGATTGCGTTTACGGAAACGACTCAGATAAGCTTGGCCGGAAACAAGGACAAAACGAAGTATATGTATGCTGTCTTTGAAAAAGTGTGCATAACACGGACGAAGACTTGGCGGAAATGCCACAAAAGGCAGCTATAAAGTTGAGGCAATCTGAGAATTTTCACAGCTGTGCCAACAACCGAGATCGGATAAAGAATAATGGTGTTTTTGGAGGTCGTGATGCAGATGAGTTGGGTCACCAAAGGCCAGTTCATTCAGTCCCAGTTTTATATCACTCCAGTCCTGCTGTGCATTGCAGAGACAATATCCAAAGCGGATAAAGAAGATGGCCAGACCATGTAGAGTGCTAGAAAAACGTAGCTCTGGCCCGCAGAAACTTTAACTTTGAGTCTGTGGTAAAACGCAGCAGATGACATCCAGATTTTGGGTGGCGCACAAAAATGGAGAAGGATCTCAACCAACTTTGCAAGGATCATGGTAGCTGAAGAGGCTTGTTGGTTGAGGTCAAGGTTCGACTGTAGGACTGTGGCGGCATATAAAGAAATAAACTGGGCAAGTGCGAGTTGTACTCGCACGGGGAAGGTTCCGTCGCATAACATTGATGGATGATTTCTGAATATCAAACACAGTTTCCAAACTATTTCAGTTGAATTTTCTTCTAACTTCAACCCAAGTCAACCATTTATTCATAAATTCATACATCCAAACAAACAAATATTCATCCCTACATATACCTATATCTCTATCCAAGTTTATCCAACACAGAAAATCCCTTCCAACATACACAATCACTGCTCATGCCTGCGGTGTGCGTGTGTTCATTTCTGTTGGGCATTTAGGGGTGAGATCGAAAAGATAACGCTCAGCAACGAATAGAGTGGCCGAACACAGCATGAAATTATGTGTGAAAATGAAAATTGTTCTTATTTTAAATCCTAAGATTTCTCAAAATTTCAACACAAATCGATATTTTGAAATGTATCATTTCTTAATGCTTACATCGATGTCTTCAAAACTGCGTTTTCAGATCTTCAAAATTCGCATGTCGATGATTGACCGTTTTTGGCCAATATCTCCAAAA
The DNA here is from genome assembly GCA_930367185.1 of Myathropa florea. Classification (NCBI taxonomy): domain Eukaryota; kingdom Metazoa; phylum Arthropoda; class Insecta; order Diptera; family Syrphidae; genus Myathropa; species Myathropa florea. Next base: position 2,178,258 of record OV884004.1, on the reverse strand, counting down.
CCATTAAGGCCAGAATGCTCGCAATGGTTTTAAATGAAAGTACTCAATGAAGCCAAGTTTTTTCAGATTTTTAAACACTTTGGTTTAGAAATGGCAGGGGGGGACGCATTTAAAACTTTGGAGCTCCATATTTTCCAAACGGTATTTTGGATAAAAAAGTGTTGAAAGAAACCTCCACCTCATTTCGAAAGATCGATTGATATATATTTCGATGGGGTGCGACAATTTTTCAAAATCAATGTCAACTTCACCTGTACTGCAGCCACCCCCAAATGGCCCCACTTTTTAAAATCGCTGCATAGGCAATGACATCTAGGTCTGAAGTACCTAATTCCAAAATTTCATGCCGATATCTTCATAAACTTCGGAGATAAAAAAGTGTGACAGACACGACGGACGGACGGACGGACGGACGGACGGACGGACGGACGGACGGACACACCGAAATTATAAAGGTTCCGTTTTTGTAGACGGAACCTTAAAAATTGAGGTTGGCTTACGTCGTCTTAGAACTTGCACATTCGTGACTTCAGGTGACTGTGTGTCGTCCACTTTCGCTTAGACATGATAAATATGAGACCCTGAACAATGATATAGGTTGCATAGTTCGAATTCTTATAAACCAAAAACGCATAAAAAAAACCCAAGTCACTCTCGACAACCTCCTCTTTATTCCTGCAAAGTTTCATTGAAATCGGTCCAGCCGTTTCGGAGATTAGCCCGAACAATCAGACAGTAAGACGCAACGATTTTATTAACATAGATTTGCATACACACTATATTAAACATCATTGCCTCAATCATTCAATTATTCGCATACAAAAAACACCAAAATAACAACACGATAAAAAAATTAAGCCAATTGTCTGATTGCTGAAAGTTTAAAAAAAACAGATTTACGCGGCAAAACTCTTTTTCTTCAATAAACATAATGTGGGCGGTTTATAAAAAACACAGAGTTTGCTCTTCTTCAAGGTTATGCGACAGAGTCTTTATTTTAACAAATAACATGTTCTTGTATACGACAGATTTGATACAAAAACCGCTAATGGAGAGTTTTCAGTACAATCAACCGATCATATGGCACATCATTTTAACAGTTTCATCCACCACACATACATAAAAGTCAATAGTCACCGACAGGTGAATTTTAATTTAAATTAGCCTACAATAAAAAATTAATTGTGAATCTTATCGATTACATCGATGAAAAAGAACCTTAACATGATCACTTACTGACAGCTGTCAATGTGTATGCGTGTATGCGCAACAACGTGTATTTTTTGTGTATATGACGTACGACACTCGCTCATAGGTGTCTACGTATTTGTTGTTTTTTTTTTATAAGTACAAAATCGGATGTTGTCGTAAAAACCAATTTCGCGTAAACTTTAAATAAACCATCTACACCATACGAACGAACCTCAAAAATTGTATCGAATTCGGTATGACCATTCGTCAGTTATAAAGTCACAACGCACTTGCAACAATTTTTTATATCTATACATTAACAAAGGAGTGATTGAATTCAAACAGAGTAGACGTTATTTTCCCAGATCAATTCCTAAATACTCGTACAAACATGAACAAACAAAATCAAATTTCAGGATGAATTAATGTAAAGGATCGTTGCTGCCTCAAGTTAAGTGGGATTTTTTGTCTACAATGTTGCAGAGTGTGGTCAACCGCAGATGTGCTATTGCCTGCTTCTTGTTAGGCTATCGGAAAGTTTTGAGCATATGTTGTGCAAAAATAGCCAAATCATAAAATTGTTCTCGGATATACGATGCAAACCACTTCAAACTTCAAAATACTTCAGTTAGAGGAGAAGTAAAAAAGTCAATTCACCAGCAAATTGCTGACAACCTTCACAAATTTTCATTAGTTTCTGCCTAAATGCTCCAATCTATCCGGGAAGCGCACCTGACATCCGAACACAATTCATGCATCCGGTGCTCCATTGCGTGAAACACCGAAAATTGCAAATTCAATATTCGCTTAGAAAAACAAAATAAATATCAGACCAAACTTTACACCCAAAAGCGGGGGCAAGTTGCAAAATCCCATTCCCAGAAGGCCACACCAAAAAACTGAACCAATTCAACAGACACCGCCCGCAAATGCATACAAATTCAATTTGAGTCTTATTCAGTGCTCTGGGAGTGACGAGCTGCTGCTGGTGTGATGTTGATGCTTGCCGCATGCAGAATTCTGAAGTGGAGCGGGTGATAACAACAAATCGACAGGCAGCCTGACACGGCATCGATCTCTGTTGTCGCACCCAGTGACACATTCATTTGCTCCTCAATAACGCGTGGCGGAAGAATTCATGCAAAGTTGCAAAATTTTTGACTTCTTCCTCGCCTGACACCAGAATGCAGCGCCGGGGTGAGTACTTTTTTGTGACGAGAGATTTTTCGGGTTGTCAGAACGACGACTGGCTGAAGAAACCATTCCGATTGCAGCAATTGAACAGTGGTTGTTGGTGGCTGCTTCACTGTTGCACAATTCGTCACCACATACGCGATACTCGTACATAGGCTCCGACAGCTTTCGAGTTCATGCAAGCGTCAACGGCATGCGAGGTGGTGATGATTATGATGTTGGCGATGGTGTTCCACGAGGGAGTACGATGGATCAAGAGGAGGTGAATCCGGTATTTTGCGAGATAGCTGGTTTCTGGAAATTTATTCGTTCCGTCATACTGTGGAGTTTTCAGGAATTGGATTTTCGCCGGGAAAGAGAGTTTCGTTTGGAATTTTAAAATTCAATTGTGACTCATGTGGAGAGACGTGAAAAGATAGAGACAGAAACCCGTCGAGGTATTTCGTTCGTGTGTTGCATGAGACTTTGGAAACGGTGTGGTTAGAGGTTTTGAATAGTTTATCCCTTGTAGGTGACATGAATTGTTTCTATTTCGTGTTGTCAGAAGTGTCATCGTCTTTATGAACTGTGATGCTACCGTCTACTAGAAGAAGCTGCGGATCTAATCTATTTGAACGTAGGTGTGTGTGTTGGCGAAGGTTTCCTTTCAACAATTTAGTTGATTTCTTGTGTTATGTCATTACATGTCCTAAACATACCTCTTTGTGGAAGTGAATTGAAATGTGGTTCGACATTTTACGTGCATTCCACGCTTGGACTACACAGCGTCACGGCGAAGCCACATGTCAATCAAGCCCAAAGTATCCAGTTCTGGTGTTAAAAAGTTGTAAATCCACATTTGCTTTCCTCACTTCACCCACATCGTTCTACAGGTCCTTCGTTTTTGGCGGTTATATTTTCCCTTCTATTCGCCTTCCTTGCAGACAGGACCAAATATCCGGTGCAGGATTTTTCGAGGGCACCATCAACTCTGCCCTCCTGCTTATCGTCTGGGATATTCCGTACTGCGCTATGGTGTCTCTGTTAATGGACACAGAGATAATTTCTGTCAGTCGATTCATTTTGTTACCACAAATCGGTGTCCGCATTTTTTCCAATGGCCCTGCTGAAGTTTAAGTCTACTTTGATCGGAGTATGATTTGCACAATGATCGTCTGCCCCTTTTCCGATTTGTCCCGCTGCTTGAACAAAGTTAAGCATGCCTGAAGGTTCCATAAAAGTTTTTTTCCACAGTCTCGAACAACTGAGAGTGAAGTGAAGCTCATAACATCTTACTTTCTCGATCCCTAACGAAGCAAGTGATTTCTTGATTTCCTCGAAATTTCATCTCTTGACTTGCCGGTGCGGAAGTCTTCCAAGGACTCCCCAAATCGTCAACTGCAGACGTCCCCTTGAGATTCAAAACCGCATATTAATCACCCACTAATACTAAATCAGCCAAGTGAAATATTAGCGGAAAAACGAACCGAAAAAGAAAGAGGTTCCCATAAAATATATTCCTTCACCTGAGGTCCTTTTGCTGGAAATTCAGCGAGAAAAGAGTGGGGGAGGAGTAGTTCTTCTCCGAAAGTACGGAAACAAAACTTCACCAAAAGTAATCATAGTTTAGGAAAACTTTGTGCACCATCTTCTGTCATCCTTCATCGTAGTCCTGTTGCAATGGCCCATTCATCTCGAACTGCGTGAGGGTCTTTTTTTTTCATTTCTTACTCGTAACCGGAGAGATTTCCCTCTTTTGCTTGAATTTTTTTTCCTTCCTCCTTCTCTCCGCAAATATCACACTTCGAAATGGTTGCTGGGTGTCGTGGTAACAGCGGTGGCAGCAGAAGGAGCCACCAACGTCTCTCTGGTAAGTACTTGGTAGTTATTCATAAGTTTTAATGTCTATTCAAATATTTTCGCAGTTTTTGCCGGTCTTCGCTGCCGACAAATACTCCTCGCACTGCGCCAAAAAGGACACACCAAATCTAATAGCAGTCCTTCAGAAAGTGGCGGAAGTGAGGGGAGGCCCACAGAACTTTAAAGATGAAAAAAGAAAAGAAGAACACACACACACAAGTGAATCGAATGTCTGTTCGAGTAAGAACGCCTGGTTTTGATGTTTCAAGGCGGAAGTGAATGGCATAAAGATTAGTGGAAAAGATGAAGAAGAAAAATGAATTATCCTGCCGCAGCCGCCATAAGGATACGCACACCAGCAGGAGTTATAGTGCTCGTGCTGTGTGTGTTTTTTTGTGAGATGAAAAAACTGATGACCAAAGAAAATGTTGGAACCTTGAAGCAATGCAAAACTTCTTCGTCTTCGTGCGGCAACTTTCCAGAGCTCTATCTTGAACATTTTTTTTTGTGCTTTGTTGCTCATCCAGTTTCGGCGGAAAGAGGACATCGCCAGGAATAATCGGAACAAACTTTTGGATTTCCTGAAACTGATGGTGGCGATGTGCGATTGCTACGGCTTTTGCTGCTCCTGCTGGTGGTGATGGTCTCAGACAGACTGGACCATTGTTAATCCTCATTCGATTTGAGAATTCACCTGCTGCTGCGTGCAGAAGATGACGACGTCATCGTGGCAGTGTTTGCTGTTCGTGCAGCTGCTGTGCAGTCAGAATGAAATGCTCCGACAAGTATTCAATAAATTCTAAGCAGAACTGTGTGTGCGTACAGATGGGTGGGGGTGGACATGTACCAGGATGAATGAAAACTGAAGCGTGTGGCATTTTTCGTATAGTCTTCAATTTTTCTTCTTGACTCCTTTCGCTGCTCACGCCTGGCTGGCAAGCAGAAGCTAACAGAACAGATTCCAAACATAATCTTTAGATAATTTTTCCTCATGGATTCACAGAAGAGGACAAAGCGATGGGGAGAGGGGAGTGTTGGTAGAAAAAAAAAGAAAAGAAAAAAAAAACTTTTTAAACAAAGTTTGTCCGCCCGTCTGTGTGTCGGTTGTGTCGAAGTTTTGAGCTTGCAGATCTTCTATCCCTTAGTTTGGGGTTTTATTTCACTTTTTTACTGCTTCTTGGCCCGAATCCTTTGTTCTTCTGCTGCTGCTGTTGCTTATTTTGCAAAATGGTCTCTGGATTAATTTCTCTTAGTTGACAGAATTGGCTCAGTCAGTGAGTGTTTTTGGGGGTGGTGGTGGATGAAAAACCCCATGTTCTTGACAGATTGACATCTCGGACGAAAGATGCGGTCGTAGAGGATTGGTCCCATTTAACCTCATTTCGGAGTGAGGTCGAACTTTTCCAAACAAACAACAAGGGTCAACTGGGGCGCCGACCAGTCTATGTATCACCTGACGGATCGCATTCTTTTTGTTCCCATCGAATATATCTCTTTTTTTTTGTGCTGCCATCAACGTAATCACCAGAAAGGCATCCTTCATCCATCCATCCCGTCCATATTGCGTCGTTTGTCCACTCTACGCAGGATGCTATTTGCTAAATTATATATATCCGTGTATTTTAATATTTTATGAAAGACTTTTCCCTTTCTTCTTGAAGAGGTTTTCCTCATTGAGAGTTCGAGTTTCTTTTTTGAAAGTGGACTCTGAGTGAGAGTATATCCTTTCCACTCACCCGCCTTCGAAGAATAAAGACGTATTTATTACATCATAGGAATCAGAATGAAATTCATTCTCTTTGAGGAAGCAAATACAATGGGCAAAGGAGCAAGATGCCACTGCGAGGGTCGCTGTAAGAATATCCATCTGGTGAGTTACGGTGCTTGCTTGCTGGCTGCTGTGGGTGGTGATGGTGGCTATGTGTATATCCTTTAAGCTGAAACTTAAATTGCTTTACAATTCAATTATCGCGGGTGAACGGAGACACAGATGCTCTGGGGAGTGCACTTTGTGTGTGCGCGCTACTTGCTGTAGCAGTTACTGGCCGTAGGATACCGTCCAAGCCTTCAGGCGACTTAACAAAGTGTAAAAGTGATAAAATAATGTTTAAATAGTTTTCTTATTTGATTATAATTTTCGGAATGCAATGTAGTGACCGCAAGTCTACTTCGGTTCTCTGTGCGTTGAAAGTGAATTTTCGGTCATGCAGGGATGAGAGTGGGTTGTGCCGACATGCGATGAGGATGTAATTTGGTTTGGGTTTTGTTTGCGATGGTAAAGCTTTTTGCATGAATATTTCGTGGTCAATGTGGTTGGGACAAATTGGAATAGGAAAGTGAATGTTTGGGTAAGCACAAGATGTGGGGCTGAATATCTGTCAGGGTTTTGTTGAGATGAGTTCAACAGCCTGTTTGTAAAACAGGCTGATTTGATTGCAGAACACAGGCCTCCCAAGGCCGGTTCAAAGGTTTAAGTATTTCTTAAACACAATCTGAATTTAGTTTTCAACCAAGAGAAATATTGTACAAACATTTTTGAAATTGTAGTATTGTGCCCATATTTGTCAATAGGTCTATACTGCCTTATCTTTTTGTATTAGGCACCCTTATCTTTTTGTCTTTGCAGCCAAATCACTTATTGGAAGTAATTAAAGGGTGCCTAATACATTTGGCCAAGGCTATATGCGTGAAGAATGCGTTTATGAAACTACTTACCCGAAATGTTGGTTCTGAAGATTTTGAGGAATGTTCGCGAGATCCCCAAAAGAACGTAACTGTTCTAAATGATATCTCTTATGTAAAGTTGTACCCGCCAAAGCAAAGTGACGAGATTTTGTAATCTCTCCCGCCTTATTATTATTATGGTTCAGGGTATATTGCACCTCGACCTTTAAGATCTATTGTGGCCCCTTTCAATACCTTAGCACAATTACGAGTTCCCCTCAAATACAGTTCTTTTCAGAGAGTTGTATTGAGGGTAATGGACTCCTATTGCGCATAGGTGAAGAAATCTGTTCTAGAGCATTCTCTCTAAGCCCGTTTCCTTCAGGAATCTGAGAATGAGAGATGGCTCTAGTGATTGCATTTCTTCTTCTGATAGTAGGTACTTGCGCAGACTTCTTTTGTGGGCTTGTGCCTCACAAACTCCCAGTATATGTTCTGGAATTTCATTAAATTCTTCACAAAATCTGCAGAGACCTTCTTCTGATACCCCTAGTTTCCTTAGATGCTCCCTGAGTCTACAGTGCCCCGTTAAGAAGCCTGTTAGGATACGGAGGTTATTCTTGCTCATTTTGATGCATGCCTCGAATCTCTTCCGGTTATATTGCCCTAGGAGTTTCTTGGCCTCCTTCATTCCACGAGCGTTATTCCAGGTTTCTATCCGATTCCTTCTTTCCATTTTCCTGAATTCTTCTCTGAGGAGATGGTCTCCTACAGCGCAGAATAGTTCAGGGCCTATGAAGGGTTATGATGGTCCTTTCCTTGCCAGGGAGTCGGCCATTTCAATGCCTTCTTCTCCCGCCTTACTATATAAGCTGAACTCAAGCATTTCGCATGATATTTAAGGCCTTGAGTATGTAGTCAATACTCAGTTTCAGAATTACATGTGAAGTGGACCACAAGCACATTGTTTGGTGGTAGCTCATCTCCCTCTATCCTTTCTTTTCATAGAAAGACCCATTTGGAGGCAGTCCTCTTGAAAAAACTTAGCGAGCATCATCACTAATCAGTTTCACTTCTGCCTTGCTAGTTTCATTTAGTTTAATGCATGAGAAAAAGCATGATTCAGGTGGCATTGCAAGGGTCCTTACTTGACTTATATGTGTGTCACTGTTATAGGACTCGAGAAACTGAAGATGATTATTTTAAAAATTCTGCAACTCCTATTTTCTAGACTCCTCTGTAAATATTTCACATGTTTACCATCGTTCGCCTAAAATTGAAAGATCCACGTTTGAGTTTCATTTGTTATTTTACTCTTACTGAGTTTGGCGGCATATATGACTAGAGATACCGAACCTAATCTAGTTGTCGCTATGTCAATCTTTTCGTAGATATCTAAACTATATAGATTAGACGTGGCAAAGACGAAATTTCTCATTTCATAGCACAACCTCCTTAGTGTCAATGACTATTATCTGAGAGTGTAACTTATAGAGGTGTGACGGGTATCCGACAAGTATTCTGTATCCGGCCTATCCGGCTTCTTTTATAATATCCGGCCGGAGCCGAATAGTCTTTTGATATCCGGCCGAATACCGGATAGTCGTTTTTTCAGTAAAAAATAACAAAATAAAAAAACAATTTAATATTGGAAGTTCACTTAAGCCAAATAATGGTGAATGAATATTAGTTTTTCTGCATCCAGGGGTAATAATTTATTCCGTTTGTTTTCGTATGCGGTGCATGCTTCAGAAAAGAGTCTCTCACTGTATACACTGCTACATGGAGATAAAAAATAAGTTTTGGCAAATTTGGGGAAAATTGGGTACTGTCTTCCATTTACTGAAGACCTAGTCCAAGGGTCACTATTCCGTTCAAAATAAACTGTTTTGAGATATAAGTCAAGCTCGTTAGCGGTATTTTTTTTTGGCAGAAAACTCAATCTGGCTTGCCTTCCGCAACCTCTTCAAAAATTTCGCAAAAACTTCGCTGTGTAGAAAATAAGAATATCTTGTAGAGGAGAAGGAAAAAAACATGTTTAAGTTGGTTTTACTTGTACCGGTCTGATTTGAGTATCAGACCACCAAACTGTTATACTTTTAATTTGTGCAGATATCCGGCCGCCGAATATTCGGCTATCCTGCCTAGCTGCAGGCCGAATATTCGGTATCCGGTATTCGGTACAAATCACTATTCGGTACAACTCTAGTAACTTATATGGATTGCATCGCATTTCACCATTCGGAGTCGAAGAACACATGTAGCATCCATCCATTTCTGTGAGAACGATTGCACGCTCAACACGAGTGGTTGCTGTAGGAGCTAAATTCTTCATTGAGCTTCTCCTTTGCTGAAGTTACTCCACATGCTCGAGCTATTTTTACAACAGAGCTCATAGATGGAAATCTAAGTCCATGACACTAGATTTCACTTTGTCATTAAGAAGAACGTCTTAAGGTTGCTGTGACGCATAGAAAATCTTCCTCTCACTAATGAAATCCCGGGAAAAAACTTTTTCGAATTCATTTGACGGATTTTAATTAAAGAATTCGAAACACACCCCTTCCGGCATTTGGTTTGGGAATTTCAACCAATCCCATTATTGTAGAGATTCCAACGATCACGTTTCTGTCCTGCCCATCCTACCCTGGGTGCATTATCACATCCACAGCTTTCGCCAGACAACCGAGAACCAATTTATATAAAATTGATTGTATTCGACTTGTGTCCCGAAACCTTTCAAAACTTTCAAAGTCCGTTCTGAAATACATATACTAAGAACAACGAAAACTACTAAACTGAGATCGGAACCCACATGTTGGCAGGAATATCTTCAAAATACACGTTGCGTTAAAATCACGTTCCGCACAAAATATTCTTCGACAAAAGATACTCGTACCACCGCAACGTTTGTACCAGCACCATCTTGTGGCAATTCTCTAATCTCAACATGCTACCACCACACGAGCATGTTAACGTGTTCAACATCTCCTCATAAGTTTAAAATACACGAACATATACGAGTACAGAGACTCCAAAGCGATCCGAATCGTCACACAATTTTAAATCATTTCCTCTTGAGTTTGCCATTCCCCCCAGGACCGGGAACCTCGTCCTTCACAGCTTGCCTTACACAACGTGTCACTGAGACAAATTAAATATTGAGACCGGCACCGGGACATGAGGCGACACACAGTATTTGTGTGTTGCACACGTCCTTCGATTTTTTTTTAAAGTTCTTCCCAAGGAACCCTTAAGCAGTCTGTAGCTTAAGCAATCATTATCGTCGATATGGGGGAGCATCCTTTTACCGAAAAAGAAGAAAACGAAAGCGAAAGCGAAAGCGAACATCCCCAGCGATATGGCTCTCCCAAAATTACTTACGCCTGCGGCGGCGTTGGGCGGGAGGACATGAAACTTTCAGTTAGCATGACATGTACAAAAGTTCAAGTGCTATTAAAAATGCATTAGAGCTACCTCCTCGTACTTGAGGCGGGGTTGTGGGGTGAGTTGAAACAATCATAGGATCTCATAACATTTTTCGGTGGTTCGTGATGTCCTTGAGTACACCACCAAGAGCCCCAACTAGGAACTACTTCTTGCGACAGGAGAGGTCAGAATGTGATACAAACGACTTGCCACACGACGACATTGAATCAGCATCACCCACACGCCCCTCCCTTCAAAACTGACTCGAAGAGCACTAAACAAAACAATCAAGAGCAAAGTAGTAGATGGGGCTGGAGTGGGAGAAGGTAACAAGAAAAAAGTATCTGAAACCGAAAGGAACCAAATGAACCACGAACTACAACGACTATGACTAGGACGAGAATGACGACGATGTCGACGAAAACAAAATCACGTTCGATCCGTTTTCGAAACGTTTTTGATGGCCCTCCATGCCATGATTAGATCCCACAAGCCCCCGACAAAAGTTCAACTTGTACTTTCGCCCTTTTACACACTCCTACTAGAGGCGGACCAACTAGAGCTAAGAGGAGACATACAAATATCACATAATCAGAAAAAGAAAAACAACACGAACAAAACAGAACATCTCAGGCAAAAAGGACATCAAGCTAGAATGGAGGGAGGAGGCCAGCTAACTCAAGTTTTTGTATGAAGACGATGGCATGGCTCTGCTGGATCAATACCCGGTACGGGCAAAAAGTTCTTCCACTTTGTGAGATACAAATTATTCAGATATCTGTACTTACTGCTTCAGGAATAGTTAAATTCGTCTTTGAGTGGGATGTAAGTGTGGAAACTATTTCATGGGGACGTCGCTCATACGTTGCATTCGCTCTGCTGGAAAGGGGATTCCGTTTCTTTTCAACGAAAACTTCAATATCGGATTGCGCGTTATTGAAAAATAATTCATGTGCGAGGGCTTGACGTACGCGATTGAGGACAAATTGGGCGTATGCGCTTGTAAGAGTAAGAGTGGATGACAAGTGGACTGAAGTAATTCAATATATGTACGCAGTATTATCGTGCCAGATAGACTGAAATAAGTTGTTAAAGAGTGCATATGATTTTCAGCAAAGTGACTTGCGTTCAAAATGCTCACGGGGTCGTTAAATTTGAGTTTCAATAAGTGACTATAAGTGCTGTAGTCGAAAGGACGAAGAGTTATTAAGGCATACAGTCTAGCGATTTTCGATCGAATAAAAACTCAGAATCCAAGCTAACGGCGGACGGTCTATTGAAAATGCGTGGTGAGAGGTAGTCTGAAGCCTCGTGCTTTCAATAATATGCTTCTTGTTCAATATTCAGAAGGGCTCTTCCCAGTCCAATATGTCACACTCACTGCGATCTGAAAACATTTCAAGTCAGTGCTCACCGGTACCTCAATTTTTTCGACATTGACTTGGGACATTTAAAGGAAAGTCTTTTATCGGTATTTACTCGGTGCATAACATATATATAGCCTTGGCCAAATGTATTAGGCACTCTTTAAGCGAAAATGTTAATGCAAAAAGCAAAATAATTAATGAAACGAGAGGAACAAATAAAAATCGTTTAAAACCTCAGATAGTGCCACCGAAAACCTTAAAATTCAAATTAATAATACATTTGGCCAGTGGTGGACAAAAGTTTTCACACAAAGTCATTTTCAAAGAAAACGAAGCGTTTACGGAATACCTAAGTTAAAAGCTTTTTGTTACTGTCTATGTATGAAAAAATTTTTTTATTGTTTTTGTTTTAATTTTTTACACTTAATTGCTTCAAATGTTATCACAAATGTTTTAAACGTCGTTTAGATTGAAAAGGTTTATTTTCTTTGAAAATTATATAATAAGAAGTATCATACTGTATAAGAAGTAAGTTGATCATCAAAGTGACACTCACCACTTCGTGGTCGATTTTAAGGTCGCAAATGACGGTGTGCATAAAGAGTATAGAACATTTCCATTGCTCGATCAAGGGCTATGTCAAAAATACAGACTTCTGTACCATAATTAGTAAACTCTATGCACAATCCTTCAAATGTCTGTGCAATTAATAAGATAAGCAGATGATTGTAACGTGATAGGATGACTACACCAAGTATCACTTCACTTCCACTTAAATTGGGTAAAGAGTTCTCCTTACTCTCTCGAAGGAGTGAGAAATTTCCCCATGCTATTATTTTCAAGTATCTAAATTTCCACTGGCTATAACAGGTTTTCATATCTGTTCAATCGTAATGTGATTGGTAGATCACAGCGTACACAGTATGGACACCTTCAGTACATCGATTAAACGCAGAGCAGAACTCTTGCCAATCGCTGTTTCTTTGGGCTCCAGAGGTAATTGAGTAGTAGAGCCCTTTCTCGAAGGACCAGGATGATTTTATACAACACCTCGAGCATCCCCGTCCTGTTCTACATTGCGTAGGCCACGAAATCGATGGCGCACACAAGTTGAGGAGGACACCAGACAACTTTCCGAGCGTCAAATAAAAATCATGTCAACTGAAGAGGCTTGTTGGTTGAGTTCCAGGTCAACCACGGAATGTAGCACCACCAGAATAAGAGGAAGAATATGCCAAATCTATGTACGGCATGTCAAGAAAATTCTTCCTCTTACACTCCATTTTTTATCTGTGAGTGTTTTTCTTCTGTATCCATTGCGTATGATATGTTAGGTTAGGTTAGGAGGGCTTTATGCTGTGGCCAGCAATTACAATTTAAGAGAATGTGAGAAATGTCAGCAATAGCGAGGAAATAACTCGAACAGAACTAGAGTGTGGACCGACATTTTCGGAAGAATTTGCGACGCCGAGTCTGCCCGAACATGACAACAGCTGACGACGATTAAGGAGGGAATTTGGAGGGAACATACTCGTAAATTATCATTGGCAAGTTGGAGACTATCGTCAGTTGAGCATGGACAATAAACCTGCCCAAGAAGCATTTGTAAATTTGTAAAAATGGGTAAAATCGACAATTGCTTAGAAGTCGATTGATGAAAGATGAGGGCGCAGTGTTTCGTAAACAAAATGCCTGTTCTGTAGATCGTGTATATGTATTGCCAGCAGTAAGATTATTGAGGAAGCCGCCATTGTCTTAAATTCATAGAAATTCAGCGTTGACCAGGAGTTTTCATACGAAACATTTTTTTTTCATTGGACGGGACTTACATCATTTAGATACGGTAGACCGGTAGGGAGTCAATATCTCAAATCTTATAATAATAATAATAATAATAATAATAATAATGGCAGCGCTACAGTCCGAGGTGGACCTGGATCAGCTTCTCAGCAACAACTCGTGTTGTGCGTGCTATTGTTCTCTCATGAGTGGAGGGGACCTACAGTTTAATGCCGACTCCGAACGGCGAGATTGAGAAGCATTTTCTAGACAGTCATACTCTTTGAGCATTGTCAGTGACTCGAAAGAGGTGGAGCCGCGAACAATTTTTTTTTTGAAAAATTGTTTGTCTGAACTTGGATTCGAACCTAGACTGTGAAAGTCTAATGCGCATGGGCCGACGCACGAACCCACACGACCACGGCGCCCACCCATCTTAAATCTTAGTTGAAAATACTGATTTTGTTTCTGGTGTAAATTCTGATGGAGGCTTATACCCGCTTTCCTCAACGTGGTATCTCCTGAGATACTGCCAGTGTCCCAAACGTACACCCATAATGATATGCAACACGGTGGATGTAAATAGCCACGCATTGCGTAGTGGCTATTGTTACCTCCTGTCGGGCTCAGGAGTGGTTTGGTAGAAAGCTTTAAATAAAGCCGTGAGCTGCAATCTCCTCAACTGCTTGTAAAGATCGGCAACTCCGCTGCACTGAACAAACTATTCAATTCCCTCTTTTCACTAGAGCTATACTCGTATAGCAGACAAGCAGCGACTTGACCACCAGTCCATCCGAAGCCACTCTTCTTGTACGCAGGTCTTCGTACCGGTTACTTCACTTTTCTTTCCATTTTGGATTCCTTCCTCATATACCGACAACACAATCCCCGAATTTGCCCTCGAGAAAATCTTGTTAGCCAACATTGCCTCCAGATCTGTCTGCAAATCTAAACTTCAGTCGTTGGATGGCCTTTAGGGGTCTTGCTTAAGTGTGTGCTTAAGTGCCTTCCCGAAGGATCTCAATATTAGCATAAGATATCAATACGCTTGCAACGGTTGTAGTGCTTGTATGTAGACGGAGGACATGGCGATCAAGAATGTCTGGTCGGGCTTAAGGTAGCCCTAAACGACGAACATGCTCGCCGAACTTGCTCGTGCTTGCCGCATTTTCGTCGTGTATGGGCTTGTTCGCGAGCCGCTCGCTGTTGCCGAAAAATTTCGATTTGGTAGTGTTCGTTGGCTTTGATGTTCGCCGTGTAGAGCCATGTTCGCGAGAAAACCTTATTTTTACTGTGAACGCCGCCGAGTGCATATCGCAAGGAGGGTTCCGCAATAGTATTAAGTCGGCTCTGACACAGTTTCTTCCAAAAATATTCAAAATCCATTTTGAACTTTTTTTCGTTTTCGTTTTTTAAAATCCTTATATTTTGTTCAAAACCGAAAACTTCTTAATTCTTTATTTCTAAGTCGGATTAACTCGGTGTGAGAAACATTCGGGTTGGCACATTACTAATCAATCTGTACGGATAATAAAGCTGCAATAAAATCAGTTAATGCTGTCGTATTCCATTGGAAGTTAGTTTCTTCATGATATGTTCAAAGTACGTATTGCTGACTGTAGAGTACTCAAGGTCTAAATAGGCCAATTGTGATACCAACGAGATGGCAAAGAAATTCAGTTTCCTCACTCCTCCCCAATGAAGAACTTCCATGCGTCTCATTAGCTTCAATTAAAAACCTAATAAAGCTTAATGCGATTTATGTAAGACATGCACGATGGTTCGTGACCTCTCGACCCGAAGTAATACCAACTGTACGGTGTGCGATTTACCATAATGAGCGAATTGAAAAAAACATCACCATTGCCAAACTTAACCGATTCATCATCATACGAGCAGAATGGTTCAATAGTAAGATCATCTGATTCGGGTGGTATTAAAAGTCATAGACCAGTATTGTTGAAACGATTTCAAACATTTTAAGTGTGACTTTAACAAGGAAGGTGTCGCAGGGAAAAAAATAAACCATTGAAATGTTGACAGGCAGTGAATGAAGTTAAGAGAAAAACAATGAAACGAACGAAAAATGTTTTATTTCCGTTTTCCCACAAAGCCAGTATGTCCACAATACATTTTGATCTATAGAATAATAAGCAGACATCCTCCATTGGTTGTCAAACTTCACTTGTATTTAGATGATGTGTTTGATAATCTCAAATTCATCAATATTTCCGATACAACAACGCATTATGCCTATAATCCCTCAATTTTCCCCATTCCTGGCCATTGGTCCTATTCAGATAAGCTGATCCACAAGCTGTAAGATACTTGACGCAAAACTTCAACAGATTCAAGTCCATGTCTGTCGCTCACACAACTCCAGCTCCTCCATTAGTGCGTCCCACATAGATTCCAATTATCCTGTCTGAGCCGCAGCCACACGATAAGTACCCACAGCCGACAACTCACTCCTGTCGAAGCTGTGGTGATGTGAGCAGACTCAATAAAAAATCTCGGCTGTTATGCTTTAAGCGGCTCAGTACAGTTCAAAGTCCTTCATAGTTCATCTGAATTCCACTTCAATACAAGTGGCGAGTCCCCGCATACCAATACTTTTTCACTTCATCGCCTTTTCGCCCGCATGCCCTCTAGCCCACACACACGGAGGATCATCCGAATTATGTAAAATATCTTTATCTTATTGTTATGAGGAAAATATCTTTAGTCATCAAATGGGAAAATTCAATAATTTTCGGCACGTCTCCGGATGTGGATGTGCACACATTTGTACCATCCCACTGGAGATGATGATGATTCGAGGCATTACATCAGCTATTTCGCGTGGCATATCTTGAAATCTCTTCCGTTCGCCGTTCGCACCGCCCGCCACGGAGAATGTGGAGCAAAGGGGACATCGGCTGGGAAATATCTTAACAAAGAAACAGTGTACGTCCCATCCCACGGGTTCTATTAGATTGCCTCCACCATCTCGCTCAGTTAGTGGCACTTCATTTCGAGTTCTTACCAAAACTACACACCCACACGCTGCCATCTCCACCGAGGCACGAAGAGGCTTCTTGTTGACAACTGCTAAATGGGTAACGTATACTCCACATTCTTGCATCGTCCTTTCATCCATAGGATGAGACGTTCATTGCGTGTTACTGAGCAAGTGAAACGTTAGCCAGTCATGGTTCTTCAATAGAAATGGCCGTGGGGTGTGTGTGCGCAATTCCTTTGCAGAACTACTACCCTCGCAAGAGAATGGGGCGCTGATGGAATTCGCTTGGCTTAAAGGAAATCCATTTAGAAGAATTCCGTTGATGGAAAACGACGTGAGGAAGCGAGCGGTGTTGCAACAATGTATGCCAGGCAATTCTTAGCTCGATGCTCCCCGTTTCTCATTGAATTCCGCTTCGCATAGCTCCCAACAATGGTGTCTCACTTAAGGACCTTTCAATCGGTTAATGTTTTTTTGCTGTTTCCCTAGCATCGCACTTTCACACGCACACACACATCCTGGAAGTGTGAAAATATTTTTTAAGAGCACGACTTCGTCGCTAAAACAATGGATCGACATGAGCCTTGGTGTTACAAAGTTTCTGGGGGCGGGACTGCCGTGCAATTTCGGAACGTTAGAGCCTGTAGTTTATTGAACTTCAAAGGCCGGGGTGTCCTTCAAGTTTCCTGGAAAAATACAAAAGAATTGTCTCCATCACCAGCGTCACCCACTTAAGGAAGCTATTAACCCGTGCCACAGTCGAGAGGCAGTCAGTCAGTCAGTGTCTGTTGAGTATCGATTTCTTGAATGATTTACCCCCAAGTCAATGAAAAATAATAATCAAACCGAAAGACGAAGAACGATGACGAGAAGCATGCGAAGATGACGAGGTGGGAGTGGTAGGTGACTCCTGTCGACGATGGCACAACGGAAGGAGTCACTTAGAGGAAGACAACAAGGTTGTATAAAAAATGAAAGGAGTCAATATTACAAGGAAAACGAGCGTAAAAAGGAATCGAGAATAACAAGAAAGCGTATTTGTTTTGCAGTGCTTTGTGTTTTTTATCGGAGAGGGTTTTGTCTTCCTTCGTTCGATTTTTTTTTTCTTTTGCGTAGCAATCTTTTCAAATTAAGAGGAAAAAGATGATTGTTTTTGAAAGTATCCTTTTGGGAAGAGGAATCACTTGAGTTCGGTGTTTGGGTTTTAGAAGGTGATCCCCCGTCCCCAATACAATTTCCCTTCCTTGCTACTTTCTTCGGATTATACAAGGATATCAGTTTTAAATTGTAAGTGTTTCAGTTCCCTTTGTTGGAAAAACAATTCCACTTGCAATATTGCAACAGAAAAAACCGTTAAGGTGTGTTCATGTATTTTTACGAAGTGAGTCGTATAAAATTTCGTGAAACTAAAGGTGCAAATACTCGTAATGCACAGAATTTGTGCACTATCAAGATTTCTTGGTATCACGAGAATACAAAACTGTTAGAAAAAAGTCAGCTTCGATTTCCGAGAACAGGCTAAAAAAGACACTCAAACACTGCGAACTTGGACAAGTAGTATCTCAGGTTAAAAATATAGGGTTACGATAAAGCGATACGTGAGAAATGTTGCTATGATGGTAAGAGTTTCGAGAATATAAAAAGATGTCTTAGCAGGGGCGAATATACAAGATAAGAACTGCCGAAGAGTCTGAATGTGAGATACCGATTTATGGTGATTTTCGAACTGTGTAATAATCAGAAAGTTTTAGTCAGATTTTTTGTTATAAAGGTTTGTTCATCCTAATCCAAGAATTTTTTTGTTGTGGTTTGTATGTTGGACGATTGGATGTTGGATGTTTTGGTGGTGGCTGTTTGGAAGTTGGATGCTTGAGATGAAGTGATTTGTCTGCCCTTTGCTCATGGTTGTGCTTTAGTTTTGTCTCAAAATGTATACACGTGTTATAGTTCCAAGACATTATAATTCTATTTTCCATGTATCTTAAATTTTAAGTATTATTATAGTCTCTTCTACCCGGTTCCTACATGTAAAGTCATAAAATATGACGTTTCAGGTCCGGATGAAACATGCGATGCATTTCAGTACTAAAAATGATTTTAAATAGCCATTTATATATGTTCAATCAAGTTTAATTTAGTTTAAAAACACAACTTCGGGCACACGGCCACCACGGCAGTATCTGATGAATGTCATTCGAGAAACAAGTTGTCTCTCTTTTAAGCATTTGCGGCCGTATGTCCCCAATAAAAAGAATAATGTTGCCCTTTAAAGTGCTTGTCGAGTGGACTACCAACTTTATGTTTACCCAATCTCAAGATCTTGGAGACCAGTTTACATTAGGCGAAAGTATGTGTTCATCGAATTTTTCCTTCAATAAGACGATTGATTCGTTTGCTTTATGGCACGAATTTCTTACACATTCATGCTGTTAAATCTGGGAACCCGACTACACTAGCCCACAGACCGTAAAACACATTTCCGGCGTTTCGATAATTTCATGTGGATTCTTTTCGCTCTACGAGTAAATGCGACAATTTTGAATATTGACATACCCTCTTTCATAGAGTTCAGCAAGAACAAAACAGTTTTGATAGACTAACACAGGCTTCGGGGAAAACAACAAGAATAAGTCAAGTATACTCCATGATTTTGATCCCAGAATCTATTCAATATTCTCTTCCTAAAATCAATGACACCTATCACCTTATCCGTTATTAAAACAATCTTATCCAGCAGTACCACCATTCTGACATTACACTATCTAATCATATTTTCCATGTCAGATACATGCAAGACTGCAATGAATTAGGGGTGATTGAAATTCTGCTTAACTCCAGAAACAGAACCATTCAGAACAAGGCAGAAGGCAACAAGCTCTCTTGAGGAGGAAAGCAGGTGAAAATAGTTTTCATTGTTTCATTAATTTTGTACGCGCAACGAACCACTTTTGATGAGATTATCATAATTCCGTTCAGCCATCCTTAGGTTGAAATCGTTTCCTTCGCAACTTGGAGATTGATTTATCTTAAGTCATAGATACTGAATTACTGTAGTCAGCAATAATAGTTTGTACCGGCATTTTTTTGTATGACAATTTTTAGTTTCCCCTGGTTAATTATAATTCCGTATTGTGGCTTGGTATGACTGTTCTGTATGTTTCTTCTATTCCCTTTCTTGGTTTTTTGACGTCCCTACGAGTATTGAAATGCAACGTGCTCTAAGACCAAAATTAAGAAACAAAATTCCGTCCTTAAATGTTTTCAAACGTCCATCTCGGCTGCGAACGTGACAACTAAATGCGGTCGGCTTGCTAATTAGTGTGAACATTCGCACACTATTCAAAGACCAACGTCGCTAAATGCAAATATCACAAACCTCACAAATGGATTCATTAGCGTCAGGGGAAATTAAATTCCAGCATTTGCAAAGCTAACCTTCAAAACCCCAAAATTTCATTTCATCGCATGCACCAGAAACTCGTTTATTCAATTTCCATTCCATCCTTTGGCCAGGATTGAAGTCTCCAGTCCTTAATTAAAGTTTACACCCCCGAAGAACACCCCATCTGGGCCAAAATCCAATTTGTCTACTGCAGAATGTTTCTTAAGTGTTTCTGAGCAGAAAACATTCATTACATTACAGCAGTATGATAAAGGGCTGGGATCCGTTCGGATGGGGTAGTTCTCTTGGCCAAAGGACGAGAGAACGAAGATGGACCATCGGCCAACGAGGGTTGTGGCGGCTGCACGACGAGGTAATCCTTTTTTAAGAACACTCAAAGAATCTGGATAATTCAACGGAATTAAGTCAACGTAATTGACCGTAGAACCAAGTTTCAATTCAAACCAGAGACCGTCCGCAAGGGCGAACCTCATATCTCCTCGCCCTGGGGACTGGATGGCTCTTGTCCTCATTGCGCCATTCTAATTCAATTTCCAACTCAAAATCTGGTGAATTTTCGAAATCGAAGACTGTGAAGTTGCCGACAAGGCGAGTGAGATTCCTTAAAACTTTTGAGACAATTTAAATATTGTTCGCCTTGCTTGCCGGTTGTTTAACCTCGAATCAGTGCGAATAGACCTGTACGCAGAAAAATTTCGACGGGTCGGTAGCGGTGGGTAAATGCGTAAGAATAGCCAATTAAGATGGGACCCTAGGAGCACGACAACCTAATGAATTCATATTAGAGGTAAGAGATGTCTGTGGGCGGCTAGGAGTGGATGTTGCCTGGAAAAGTATCTCGAATTTAAAATCCTCAGCACTTAACCATGTCACGTACACTGAGTGTTAATTTGAATTATCGGACGTGATGGGAATTTGTTCATTTGTCTCAGACACCAGAGATCGTCTGTGCACTTAAAAGGTTCCCAACCCTGTGGGGCGGAGGCAAGGAAAAAAAAAACACAAAAAACTGAAGTAAGCTCTTGATATCGATTAATTTTACCGGCAGTCATTAGGAGCGTGTGGCCCGCCAGGAGTTCTGGCTGATTGAGTATGCGAAACACGTCAGCATTTTAACATTGTAGTTAAGTCGAGACATGTGTTAGGAGAATGTCATCATAGGAGATGTTGAGATCAAAATAAACAGCCCAGGCGCGCGAGTCTCTGGAGTGAGACAGTTTAATTAAGTACGTGAAAGGCAGGAAGAAATATTTTAAAAGCTTTCTTGGTGACTGACGGTAGCTTAATGGACTTGGTTCTTTTAATGTTTGCGAAGAAGCATAAAGGTGTCAGATTTGATGTGGCAAAGGAGTCGTTCACATCTTTCCAACTGAAACTAAGGAACGTGTTTTTGAAGGGAACGAGGAAAGGGGATGCAAAACTTTCCCTTTGCAACGTGATGGAAATATCCAAGAATAATCTGCGAGGATAACTATCAAAGGTATCATTACCTTAAATTAGTTCGGCCTTAACGACTCTTTCAACTGGGATTGTTTGTTTAGGTTTAATTCTACAAAATTAATCAAAAAGTAGAGTTTTTGTTGAATGCAATAAAAGAAGGTGGGCACAGGCATCTCTGAAATAGATTTTTTGAGCCATAACGAAACGAGTCCTTTTTTTTGAATGAGCGCACGTGTCTCTCTTTATGACGAAATTAGATTAGTAATCTGACAAGCGCTCTTCACTTAGTAGAGGTTATATCGGTTCTTCTTCTAGCCCCAACCCACAAGCTCTCTAGCTGGCACGACGTTAAGTCTGCGGACTCCAATACGCAACAAAATTTGGCTGAAGACCTTCTCCATTTATGTGCGCCACCGATTTCCTGGGCGTTCTCTATTGCGTTGTTCCGGGTGTTTAGAGTGGAAGACGGGCGGGATCAGTGTTGTAAATGCGCTCTTCATAGCCTAGCCATCTTAGGCGTTGAATCCGTAGACACCTGACTAGACTCCCGTCGCTGTACAGTCCATACAGTTTGTGGAGGTTGTTCATGCCAACGAGCAGGACAGGGATAATAATAATAATAATAATGGCGGCGATAAAGTCCGAGGTGGACCTGGGCCTAGATCCTCAGCAACCACTCGTGTTGTGCGTGCTATTGTTCTCTCACGAGTGGAGGTGACCTACAGTTTAATGCCGACTCCGAACGGCGAGATTGAGAAGCTTTTTTTGTAGACAGTTATACTCTTTGAGCATTGCCAGTGACTCGAAAGAGGTGGAGCCGTGAAAAAATGTTAGATGTTTTTTCTGGAATTGAACCGAGAACATCGAGCGTAATAGTTGACGCACCTACCCACGGCGCCATGGCGCCCCCTACAGGTATGCTCAAGGTTTTATCTGAAGATTGCTTGGTCCTTCGAGAGAGGGGTCTACAATTGTCTCTTGAGCGTAGAGAGCATCGGTTAGCATGTGTTATTCCTCGCATTTTATCTCGGTACTGATGGCATTCGTATTGTTTACTTGAGAGCCCAGGTAGACGAGCTCCTTGACCAAAGTATGTATATGTGCCTATGATGAGTTTGTGGCCAAGTCATCGATGGTGTGTGTCCGTCCTTGAAGACAGCGTATACTTCGCTTTTCCCCTATTCGCCGCTTAACACATTTTAGCTGCCTCCTATTCAAAGCCAGCATACGCAGTCTTCGAGCAGGTTTTGACTTCGTATCGGGTTTTAGGCGGCGATTATTGTTATTAGTATTGAGCACAGGTTTTTTTTGTCAATTTCTGCATGATATCATTTTGCGCCCCCGGCAAGTTCCTTCGCAACATGAAATTGGAAAGTGGACTATACGACCTCCAGGGCCGCTTTATTCTTCATCGAAAATGCAATCTTGTCAGTAAGTGCAGAAGGTGCCTACGAACAGTAATGATCCCGTCAAGAGAATACAACACATCGTCAATGCATGAAGGCTCGGTATAGAAATACTGATAGTGGGAACTGCAAAAGATCATTAGGGTTGATGAGCAGTCATAACTAATACCCTCTTTGGTCTAGTCATAAAATGAGAAAGTAAGAAAAGCACAAAGCAACTAAAAGATTAAAATTTCAATTTATAGTCCATTTACTTCTCACTTTACTCAATGTCCACACTCACATCGTCTACTCATTTAATTTCTTACGATTTCACTTCGGTCTTTGTTCTTCTGCTCAACATCGTTTGATATAAAATCCATCTCAAATCTTCAATCCACGTCCTCATAGCGGTCTGTCTCCCTCGGGCTTGCCGACAAAAATTAAATTCTGTCGCTTGCTCGTCGTTCATTTCAGTCAAGTCCACCGCCGATACAGACTACGTGATTTAATTATTCAAAAATTAAAGTGAGGATTAAAGAATGCCCTTGGGGGCTGTATGGTTGACACAGTCACAGTGTGCACTAAATTTAGAATTCACACAGAATTACAGTTCCCCCTCTCCTAACAAACCATAATTGGGGTACCCTTTTTTAGATGAATTTCGGATACCGCAGTCTGGGAAGGAGCTGGGTTGCTAAGAGGAAAAGTTTCCAGATGAACAAATTATTACTCGAGAGCTATGCAAATATGTTTAAGAATTTCAAACAAGCCGTGCAAATAATCGCAAGGATTTCGTCAGTAGGCATACATATGTAAAAATCGGGTTATTTTTCTGTTTTAAGTCAACGCGTGAATCACAGGAACACGCTTAAAGGTCCTACATCCCAGACCAGTTTTTAATTGATTGTTGTGGCCCAATCAAACGCTAGCTATGCCACACGACGACTAGACTATCTCCATCTTCTGGTTACACACGAAAGAATAAATATTTGCATTCAATTCAATCGGAATAGTGTAGAATCCTTTAAACGGCTCCAATCAATTGTGAAATCGAAAAGATTTATTCCAATATATACTCGTACCTGGGAGCCTTCTCTCAGTCATGAGGATGCTTCTGCTGCTGCAACAGCGCAGAGTGGAACATCACCAGTAATCCAACCGACAGTACCATCTCAACTCAACCTCCACCTGGGGTATTGATTGCTTCTTACGTAAGGATCGAGTGAGGTTGTGCCTGTAAATTCAGAGTAAGAATCGCAGGGAAAAAGAAAATTACATACGTACACACACTGCCTGTCCTTGAGGACACTGTGATTTTTCTGACGTCCTCTCTCCCACGGTTTCCTCCTTTCACCGGCAAGTATCTCTTATGTCAGTGAAATATATTTATTCGTTTTTCGAATATAATATAAAGGAGTACTCTTCTGAGGTTGACATTTCAGGATATTCGAGAATGCACACAGAGGAGAGTGTTTAAAGGATATCCTTTTGGGTCGTGAGTGCCAGAGCTCACATGTGAGTCCCATGTGCTCTTCTGGGAGGGAGCATCAATCCAGCTCTTGGGCCGTATAAGTATGTATGAAACTCTTCTTAATCCAACTAAATGGAATAAAAAGCTTAATGAGGAGTGAACCTGAATTATACATAAGGACACATTGAGTAACTCGTGTTTGCTGAGTTTGAAGGACGCAAGGGTATGAAAGTTAATGAGGAAATGCTTACGACCGAAATACTTCTAAGGAAGGAGGTGTGCTTCAAATGGGTAGAAGTGCTGCTCAGTAAATTGTTGCAGAGTGGGAGCTAGAAATCATTAACAGATAACAGTTTGTTTTTGTTTTTGTTTTGAATCTGTAGCGTCTCGCAGTGGGCAATAGATGTGAATAGTGTATTTTTGGAAATTGTGCCATTCTTTTCATTTTTTGTCAGCAATGGTTCTAAATTGTCTTGACTGCTGCGATACGTGGGATTTTAAAAAATGGTGCGTTTGAAACTTATAAAAAGGAACACACTGAAGACGCATTTTATTGAGGGGAAAAGGCAGGCGTATAATAAATTTTCTATGTTTTAAACAAATAAAATAAATAACTTTCATTGTACTTTTCACATTTCGGAACGAAACGTCCACATAATTGGTGACCCCGACGCACAAAAAGTAATTTGGCATCTTCGGAAATATATTTCCGACCGCGTATATACGTCGCGACGTTGCTGTAACCTCACAAAATAGCTAGCCCCCACAAAAGATAGCGTCCCATCGGCATGTGGTTCCAATGAATCTTCCGAAATAGCGCGAGTTTCTATCAAAATCCCTCCATTTTGGAGTGCTAAGCCACAATTGTGGTTTGCGCAAGTAGAATCCCAATTCTACGCGGGAGGTATTTCCAAAGTCGAAACGAAATACCACACCGTCGTTGCAGCGATTGAGACCAAATTCCACTATAATCCCACTGGGTAACAAACCGTTTACAACGACTTCGCTTACAACAACATACCGCTTACAAAAGTCGATTTTTCCATTTTTAAGGTTCCGTCCGCAAAAACGGAATCTTTTTAATTTCGGTGTTCCCGCCCGTCCGTCGTGTCTGTCACACTTTTTTGTTTCCGAAGTTCATAAAGATATCGGCATGAAATTTTGGAATTAGGTATTTCAGGCATAGATGTCATTGCCCATGCACCCAAATTTAAAAAGTGGGGCCATTTGGGGGTGACTCCAGTACAGGTAAAGTTTCCATTAATTTTGAAGTATTGTCGCACCCCAACGAGTTATATTTCAATCGACGGATCTTTTGAAATGATGTAGAGGTTTGCTTCAGCATCTTTTGATCCAAAGTTCCATTTGAAAAATATGGAGCTCCAAAGGTTTTTTTTAATACGGCCCCCCTTGCCATTTCTAAACCAAAGTGTTTAAAAATCTGAGAAAATCACGAAAACTTGGCTTCATTGAGTACTTTCATTTTAAATAATATCAAGCATTCTGGCCCTCCACTCGTGAGAAAACAATAGCACGCACAACACGAGTGATTGCTGAGAAGCTAGGCCCATGTTCACCTCGGACTGTAGCGCTGCCATTATTATTCATTCTGGTCCTAATAGTTTTCGAGATATTGGCCAAAAACGGTCAGTCATCGACATGCGAATTTTGAAGATCTGAAAACGCAGTTTTTGAATACCTCTGCCTAAGCATTAAGAAATTATAAATTTCAAAATATCGATTTATGTTGAAATTTTGAGATATCGATTTAAAATAATAACTATTTTCATTTTCACACATAAATTTCATGCTTTGTTCGACCACTCTATGCGTTGATGAGTGTTATCTCTTAGATAGATCTCAACCCCTAAATGCCCAACAGCAGTGTACACACACCACATGAACACTGAATGGGTATGGTTGGAAGGGATTTTCTGAGTTGGATAAACTTGGATAGAGATATAGTTCTATGTATGGATGAATGTTTGTTTGTTTGGATGTATGAATGCAGTAATGAATAGTTGATTTGGGTTGAAGTTAGAAGAAAATTCAACTGAAATATTTTGGAAACGTCGTTTAATATTCAGAAATCATCCATCAATATTATGCGACGGAAACTTGCCCAGTTTATTTAAATAAAATATTGGTTATAACGACTGAAATCGATGCAGCTGTTGGTGCGACCGCATTTTTTTCTGAGACGGCAAACTTTTTATCTGTACATATACGAGTAGATGTATCTGTGTACATAGAATTTTGGATATGTTACAGCTCACCGTTTGTTGGCATGTTATTCTTTTTGTTTTGCGTTTATTATTGGTTGATATTATTGTTGACGATCGTGTCTTTGGTGTTGACATTTGAGTTCATGATCTTCATAAGAATTACATTAAAAAAATCGGCTTACAGTGCGTCGCGTTTTCTAAGCCCTTTTCTGTCATCAAAGGTTTCGGCGAAGTCTTAATCGACCTTGATGAAGCAACGGGCATTCCCCACCGCCAACCTACAAAGACGAACGAGTTTTGCAGAGATGATAAGATAAGACAATGCGCTGTATAACTTGTCTCCCTAAATACTATCATACGCGACCTTAAAATCGGTAAACAGATGGTGGGTATCGACTTGAAGCTCCCGTGTCCTTCCCAAAATCTGTCGCAATGTGAATATCTGGTCGATGGCAGACTTCACTGGCCCGAAACTGCACTGATATTGACCAACCTGACTGTTCACGTAGGGCTTCAGGCACTTACGAGTACATAAGACGACAGAGAAGATCTGATATGTGATATATGATGATGATGATATATTTAGGAGACTGATCCCTCTGTTGTTGGCACTGTTTAGAGGGTCTCCGTTCTTTATCTGCTATCTTCGAGCGACAGCGACCTAACGCTTAGAACGACCAAATTCGTCAGTCCCTTGAAGGCCGTTATGACCGATTTTGACTGTATTTTTACTTTTTGTTTGTGAGCAGAAAAATAGTTCAATTCTAAAAAATGTCATTTATTGCTATGCACAAGAAAATTATTTGATATCCGTTGGCCATTCATGACAATTGATGAGGCTCGAAATGTGTATGAGCTAAATGGACGCAAAAAGATTGGTTCGATACAAATTTGTCTCACGAAACGCTGGTAAGCTACGAGAATGACTTCGTCACGAATATTTATTGAACCATGAGGTCTTCTCTGAATGCCTTGATTTCCAATAATATCAATATGGAAAAGTTCTGATTCTATCAGGATGGCGCAAAATACAACGCTGCTCTTACCAATAAATTAAGCCACTCTTTTAACAAGAGCTGGATGCTACAGATTGTCAAATTCATTATCCGGTCACTGTGATCTTCCCGCAGCACACTCTCTGAATGCAATTTTCATGGTCATATTTCCGTGCAGTGCTTAGAGAGTTAATAAATCTCGTAAACATATCGTTGTTGCACGCAAAGACTTCTTCATTTATTTATAAAAGTGGCTCGGGCTCTAAATACTCTTTGTAGGGACAGAGACTAGACTTCACATATTTCGGCTTGTTAGACTCATATTAAAAGTAACACAATATCGTAGAAATAAACAAGAACATTTTAGAAATTTTGTTGGAAATAAACACGCTATTTAACATTTTAATAGTCGCCGTACGGAAAGGCCTGTACTTCGATGGTTTGGTCACGTGGCACGAATGTCCCCTTCATCACGACTTCCAAGGCGTGTCTTGAATGCGATTCCATCAGGTAGGCGGCCGTTTAGCAGACCCAGGACGAGATGGTTGGACCAGGTTCAAAAACTCGCCTGGGTGCGCTTGGGCATAGCTCCTGATAAGTTAGAGTCAATGGCGGAGGATCGAGTGGCCTGGAGATCTCTCATGTGTGGGTTGCCTCCGCGACCCCTTTAGTGGAAATTATGATGATGATGATGAATAGTCGTCGTTCCGTACGAGGTATATGCGTTGACATTCTTACACAGGAGATTCCAGGTTCGAATCTGAGACGATTCGTTGGAGTAAATACCAACTTCTTTACTGATAACACTCCGATAGTTTGTCTGCCATAGACAAAATATCACCGACCTAAGTCGGAATATTGTGGGAACAATATCATAAGTATTTGCTTTAGAAATAAGACAATGGCTCTTCATGAACTCTAATGACCACAAACAGAGGATAGAAAATTCTAACCTATTTCTGTTCTCATTGAATTTTATTATAAATTTAAATAAAATTCACACATGCAACCTGAGAAAATTCATGATATAACATTTAAGTCAAGCCAGCATCCGAGTCTGTGAATTTTATGGACTTTGCTAAAGGCTTGATTTCATCAGAACCATTAGGTAATCAATTTTATTTGAACTACTGAATTGTGCAAGTAACATAGGTCTTCCCAAGTCGCATTATTGTATCTAATGGCTTTTGCAAAGTCAATGTAGATAAAAGCAAACTGAGAAAACAATTGAACATTTCTCATGCACCTATTGGAAAACAATTCATGGTTGACTAGAATTCTTTAACAGAGTGAGCAAGCCTTTATTTAAACCGAATTAATGAAGCAATGGATTGCATCTGAACATGCAGAAATGATAGAGATGGTTAGGCAATCTACTTTAGGAAGACGACATGGTCTTCCATTCCCTGTCGAAAGAAGTCTCTGGAGTCTTCTAATTTGAATAAAATTAAATCTGCTGGAAAACGCCCATTTTTCTCAATTGCATTGCCAAAATAACAGACTTCCTATTCAGAAATTCGTGGCAACTTTATTCCCTCAGAAGCGGTTCCAGAAGGGACGTACATACCTAACGAAAATATAAATCTGCATACTAAACAAAATCCTGCCGTCGTTGTTCCTTGACAACCACCCTGCAGTAGAACCGGAATATTTATATCCCTCCAACTCCCTCTATGGGTCCTCAGCTCCAGTTATGTGGTAGTGCATCCGTCCCACACATCCGAACACGATATAAGCTGAAGAGAAACATTTCGAAATTAGCATTGCAAGCCTTTTTCTCGTTTCCCAACATCCTGCATACGATTGTTTGCTCCGCACATGTGTTAAATCCTCGTTACGGATTAACACCCATCCAGGTGATGTACCGATGCGGTGCAAATTTTAAATGCGCCTGCAACTTCAACTGCAACCCTACAGCGGAACTCAGGCAAAAGCAATCATTTCCGTTTGTAATATCAAAATTAAACGAGAAGAATGCCACGGAATCGATAATTCTCCTTGTGCCTCACACAAAAACTCATTTTTGTAGACATTGCGGATTCATTTTGAAAAAAAAAAAAAAAAAAAAAACAAAAAAGACACTAACAACGAAAAACATGAAGGATGGGGGAAAATTCTAATTACTAGGTACTCGGCATTAATGAGGACTTGCTCCGTGTCCTGGCTTTGGTTTGTTGGAAGTGGAATGAGCCCCGGCAGAGCGGTACGAGTTGGCAACATCATGTAATTGGGATTTTGATTAAAAGGTAATCAGGAGATCAGGTGGATGAAAGCGAGACTGAAATGACATTCAGACACATGGGATGCGGGTGCGGTGGTAGATGTCGTCGGCATGTCGACCAAATCATGTTTGAAGTGTTCGGTTCGGCGGGCAAGACCTTGGTGGTACCTTGAGAGCCCAAAAGGCATTTGGATGGGGGAGGCAGTAATGGGAGTTAAGGGACAGCGAAACATCTGCAACACAGGCTGGTCATTATTGTTTGACATCCATGTATTCTTTGGGCTGGAGCCGAATAGGGGGTACTGCTGCGGTTAATTTTGAAACCGCAGGGGCGCCTAGAGGCCATCGACACGACATAAACTTTGTATCGACATGGTTTTGCTATCACCAACAGACTGTAAGTCTGTCTGTGGTCGATATGGCATAGTTCGAAAAGTAAGGGTGGGAGTTAATGCATGTGTGTAGTGATTTTCAGAAGAATGAGAACGTGGTGTAGTGGGTTTCAGTTTCTCAGAGTTAACGCTTTGTTTCCAGGTGTTCGCTAAATGTCAATGTGCTTTTGAAGGCAATTCTTTCTGACACGTTTTTCGATATTTGAGACATCCGTAATTAACTCGGGTTAGTCTGTAGAATGTTATCAAATGCTTTGTGAAATATGTTTTCCTATTGCTACAAAGACGCTAGGAAGAGATCTTCTGAAGTAAGTAATAATGTCAAAGTATCCTTGTACTGGTACGGCTGGATGGAGCAGTTGGTTAAGTGCCTACCCCAAGTTAGAGGGGTCCCAGATTCGAATCCCAGTGAAATCGAATCTGGTCCAGTCACCATTTGCCGTTGTGATCAAATTAACGGCGCTGGAGTAGGTTGCCACCCGGCAGTACAATGGATCAGTTTTGAGTCTGAGTGCTCCAGAAGTGTTTCAAAAGTCCTCCAAAAAAAAACCTTGTACTGAGAGTAAAGAAACCCGAAAATTAGGATGGGCGTTACGTTTAACATGAACTATCTCTTGCCACTTGTTAGGCCAACTTTGTTTAAAATTGTCATTGATGCAAGCTTTACAAAAAATTTAACATCTTCGATTGACATCATTTCATTTTGCTGTGTAGCAGCCTGAGTTATTGCCACCTTCTATCGCTGATGGTCCCGAGCATGCTGCTTTAGCAAGTATAGTCTTGAATCCGGGATCCCTTGGCTTTAATGCCAGAGGTTCGGTTTTCCTCTCCTTCTATAACCAAGACGCTCGAATTCGAAGACTCTTGGCTTGCTGTTGATTCGTTAGATGTTGCCAAGCCAGTTAGTGTACGAATTTTTGTCTTCCACATCCTTGTACAGCTTATAGAGTTCGCGGTTGTGTCTTCTCCTCCAAAGCGATGTCAGACACTACTCCAACACTCTTCGAGGGTTTTGAAGGGCCAATATCAACTTGGATAATTTTGTAGACAAGGTAGCATGCAGATAGAGATAAGAAAGGGATCGAGGAAAACCTTCAAAGTTGGTGTGAGAAGGCTACAGTCATAACCAAACGATGTGAACTTTCCAGAATGACGATAGAGAATTCGCGGATCCACCAAACTCTGTAATGAACTCACTCAAAGGCAGAATGGGAAAGCGTGTGAAAGAGTTTCGTTTTTGGCGCAAACTTGTATACAGATGGCTCAAAGTGATCTAGGGGGTCAACGCACATCCAGTACCTGAGCATCTCCAAAACCTGTAGAGCTGTGATATCAAAGTGGCAACTGTTGCTAATTGGATTCTTAACCAACGGCCACCATACAAACACCCAGCCCTAATAGATCTTTATGCACAATCTGAACATCCAATTGAAACTAGTTCAATTGGAAATCAACCCATTTTCCTTGGTTTTAAATTCTGTAGAATTATGCATGATCCCATCACTCACGGTGACCCAATGATATATGTACATAATTGCTTGAATCAAAATTTCATAACACTCGGCGGGGCAATTTTCTGTCACTGAAGCCGCTTAATCCGATGCTCACGCAATTACTGGCCACCATTTCCAAACAGTTCAATCCATTTTCCAAATTATACGCTGCGCTACAAACAACCGTACCGTTGGGCATACACCTAGTTAAGTTTGTCGCCAGAGCAACGTTAAAAACTAATTAATTGCCAAGTAACACAGCCTTACTTGCTGCATCCTGTGACCACGGGAACAACACAGAACATCATTAACGCATTATGCCGCCATGTAGCCCCGAACACCACGACATTTAACTACGTATTACCTGATCTAGTAATTACGAAACAACTCAGCTACGATTTACAACGTGGCCGAGTCGTACGCACCAATTAAAATCAACTCATGCCAGGACCACCCTGTGCCAGGGCATCGGAACTGGACACCGAGCCGAGGACAAGGCTGCATTATAGCCACATTACGCCGGCCACTGAGCAGAAAATTCATAATCTAATGTAATTGCGATTTTATTCGAGAGGAGTCCTTTCTCCTCGCCTTTGTTGTGGCTGTAGGTGTCCTGTTTGGCCCTCAGACGCTCGTTGATTTACGGTAGCAGTGTAAGTGCAAATAGAATAATCACGCGCTTGCTGGCAAAAAGCCCTCACGTTCAAGGTGTGCACCCGAAGAGGATATGCATAAGGGAAAAAAATTAAACAGAACATGTCCGCGCCGACATTCGGCAGGACCGCAAGTGTAGAGCGTGAATGTGTTTGCATGTTAATGGCAAAGGGTGTGTCCTGCAGCAGAATTCCGCTCCCAATTGTCCTTACTTCCTTCCTTTCAGTATGAATGTCCTGCGAAGCACCCGTTGACAGCGTTCAAAGTAGCGAGTGGTAATAGTGGAATGTGTGCACTCGGTCCTGTCCATTCAGCCATTGCGTCGTACCGAAAAAGATCATCGAGCCCAACTACATTAACACCATCACACTAAATTCCACTAATGTGAGGTGAGTGGGTCATTGTAACCGTGCGGAGTGTGAATACGCTTAGTCCCAGTTTTCGGTCGAGTGTTAACTGGGCCAGTTGTCCGTGAACCCCCATGCAAACGGTTGGACACTGGGTTCGGATTAGTGCGGGAGAGTTTTTTGTCGCTGCTTGGAAAAAGGATAGGTCAGACGATGCGCCGCTGGGAAGGTGCGAAGAGCTTGTGACAGTTCACACTGGGTTTAAGTGCTAGTAAAAGATCAAAACCATCGGAAAGTTTGTGGTATGGTCATGCGATGCGATTTTCAAAGGATACCGGTAACCCTCATTACATTCACCTTTAAACTGTCACAGGAGTGTTTGACATGAGAAAAGTAAGGTGGCGCTTAAGGTGAAGCATAAGGATTTAAAATTCAATGAAATGCTTTCGCCGATGAGGCGAATTCATGACTCATACTTACATACGTAGATACTCGTACATTGTACATTGTGGGGGAGAATATTCAACAACGAACTATACGGGTTGTACAGTGGCATGAGCCTGGTCAAGCGTCTACAGATAACACGCTTAAGATGGCTAGACTATGCACATAGAGCGTTTGGACAATATAGCTCCGGCCCGACGAGTCTTCGAATCCGGGCCATTGAGACAACGCAAGAGAGGACGTCCACGTGATAGATGACAAACACAAGTAGAGAAGGACCTCAAACAACTTGGTGTGCAGCTAGCGAGAGACCGAGCGTCAGACAAAGAAGAAAAAGAAGAAGAAGATACTCGTACATGTCCATATCTCCAGGTTGTAACTGAGGTGTACTGGATGTTTCAGATACAAGAGACAAGCTTTTAAAAGCTGTAAGACTTAAATATGAACAAGTTAGACAAATTAACCAGTTCATTTATTTCAATAATAGACAAAAAACGTCGGACGTATGCTCACATTACCACAGTAATGAAAATTTCTTCGGTAAAATTCGCTTCGAATGTCTGAAATTAGTTTTTTATTAGTGGGATCCCTGAAACTGAGAAGAAGTGTAAGCAGAGGTGGCACTTCTTGACAAACTTGAATGGGTCGGTATCCATACAGTAGGTAAAGCGGATGATGCTGCAAGAATGACGGGAGGCAATTTTATGACAGTTACTGCGGATATTATGAGGAATGCACTCCGAATAGTAAAAATCTGGAATTTTAAAAATGTTCGGATCTGAGGTTGAAAATACCAAGAGAGTTAAGTATTTGGGTGTTTACTCAGAACCGGGACTAACTTGGAATTATACTGCACCATACCGGATGTATCGTGGAGTAGTGGGTACGTGCGTTGACTACTACGCTCGGGGTCTAAGGTTCGAATCTCGAAAAAAACATCTAACATTTTTCCACGGCTCCACCTCTTTCAAGTTACTAGCAATGCTCAAAGAGTAGAACTATCTAGCAATAACTTCTCAATCTCACCGTTCTGAGTCGGCATTGAACTGTAGGACCCAGGTAAGTCCAGGTCCACCTCGGACTGTAGCACCGCATTATTATTATTATTACAGATAAGATGGCTTGACCATGTAGAGACTAAGGACAACATAGCTCCGGCCCGAAGAGTCTTCGAATCCGAGCAATTGGGACAACACAACTATGTATGTCGCAGTTGGTATTAATTCCTTTCAAAATTGATTTGAACGCATATGTCTGTGGCATAAATTTCCGCTTAACAGATGCTGATACATTTGCCTATGGATTCGAAGTATTTTGTCCTGGGTCCAAAAACTCCTGCTCCAGCTCCTTCATCAGTAATTTTCTTTCGGAGGATTTTTGAAACACTAGTGGAGTACTCAGACTCAAAATTGGTCCATTGTACTTCCAGGTAGCAACCTACTGCAGTGCCTTTAATTTGATCCCAACGGCAAATGGTGACTAGACCAGATTCGATTTCACAGGGATTCGAACCTGGGACCCCTCGAATTAGGAGCAGGCACTTAACCAACTGCGCCATCCAGTCGTTTTCATCAGTTCTTGATCCATCTGTATACCATTTTACCGTGTTGCTGCTCAGTCTGTGGACCATGGATTGCTCCAGTCCCTTTTGGTGCTGAGCTTACTGGTAAATTTCTTTTGGAAGTTGAATTTCCTAATCACGTCATCCTTCGGAATAGCCAGGAGTGGTAGCTTTTTGACTAGTGCGTCGAATTGCCTCGATGTAATGCACCTGTCTTTTCCTATCTTCTGCCATTTTCATGATTGTTTTGTTTGCACATTCTGCAAGCACTAGATGCAAAGGAGTCAGCTCCAGTAGCACCTCCATCGCCGCAGTTGGTCAGGTTCTCATGGCTCCTGTAATACAGAGGCATGCCAACCTTTGAACTTTACTGAGTGTCTCTCTACCGCTGATCAGTTTGGTTCTCTTGGTCCATGCTATTGCACCATAGGTTATTGTAGGTTGAACAATAAAGATGTACATCCATCTTAGAATACTTGGACTGCATCCCCAGGATTTGCCCGCCAAGCTTCGACAAATAATCAGAGCACGCGTCGCTTTCCTGGTTATCTCTTCTGTATGTTTCTTCCAGATGAGTTTGCTGTCCAAGATTACTCCCAGATATTTAACTTCTTTTACCGGAGTCAGTGTTGTACCCGACAGACTTATTGGTTTTAGTCGTTCCAGTTTTCGTTTTCTTGTGAAAGGTACTATGGTGGTTTTTGCCGGATTTAGGCTTAGCCCAGCCGACAGGCACCATTGCTTAGTTAAAGTTAGCCCCCCTTTGATAATATCTCATAGGGTCTCCTCCATTTTTCCTCTGGCTATGATTACTATGTCATCGGCATATGCCTGACATCTCATGTCATGGTTTGTCAGTATCTCTAGAAGCTCGTCTACAACAAGGCTCCACATGAGAGGAGGTATAACTCCTCCTGACCTTGACCCATAGTAAAAATACGGACTGCTAAGGTCAAGATTAGACACATACAAAGGAAGAAGGCGGCTGCTCAGGCAATAACAATCAATGGTCTACGCTATCGCGATATGATAATCCAATGATTTCTTAGAACTTTCCAAAAATGAAGTTCTTAACAAGAATGGATCGATGATTGAATCTTTAATCGGAGTTGACGTCAACATTGATGTCAATTCAGTGGTTAAAAAATCGCAAAAACCGAGCAAAAATGACTGGATGGCTGTTGTATAGCCCAACGTCAAAACACTGCCCACTTTGTTTTACTAACGACTGTTTTGTTTTTTAAATGATTATTATCAATACCAAGCAAAAACGGAACGGCTCTCTGATCACATCTCGGAACTAATTTCTTTTTTACGCACGGTTCACAAAAACTTTCCAAGTTTGAGTCGTTAAATCCACTTGCGTTTGCTATAATTTTAATGGCATTTAAATATCAACTTTGCCACGGTCCTCTAAGCAACAGCTTGTCTTCGATTTCCACAAAATTGTCCACTGCGGCCACACATACTCGTACAATGACTCCTTGAATATTTCCTCAGAAAATCCCAACTGATGTCGAGCGATTTTATTTTTTTGAAATCTAAACTTAAACACCAGCTGTCTCGTCAAACACTAAAAGCGTCTTGTTTGCCTTGTAATGCGCCCTTGCCTCTGACATTCTTCAACCAATGAACGTCCATAGCAAATCCGTTTCTCGTGACAAGTGTCAAGCAGCTAAGCGTTTCCTTATGCGTCCATCAAAGATCAATTTCACAACACAAGTGCATCCATTAAAAATGTTGAGTCAACACAAAGCCAACAACCCAGCCAACAAGAAGAGCCCTGTCACTCCGCCCCGAAACCCAAAAGTGCACTAGTAGCGTGTGTACCCTCTTAAGTACACAAACAACAACAGCAGCAACAACTGAGCATCGGATGCGAAAATAAAAACGGACCGGGAGCACTGACTGCCAGAAGAATGAACTTTTGTCGAAAGGCAACCCCTCTAGTCGAGAGCTGGTGAACAAACCGTCAGCTACAACTGACGAAGGATTGGTGGGGCCTGGGTAGAGGACAAAGTTTCGATGGAGGATAAGAGAGAGGCCCCCATAATGCAATATGACATAACCATAAAGTTCTACGAGACAGTTGAAACAAAGATGAACTCACCTAGGCGTATGAAAAACTGCACGAAAAAACTTTTCCACTTTGACTTTGACAAAACAGGAAAATATTGCCCTGAAATCCGTGTCCCTTATAACGCATACACACGCTGAATATTATAACGGCGAACTTCAGCATGTTATGTGTGTGCCGGTGTGCGCTGATGAGAGGAGGCGGGCTATGCCATGAAATCGTAGTTGTAGCAACTTGTACCCTTGTTGAGTGGGGAATTATTGCCGCAATCTGCTTGGGATTCAAATAAACATCGTATCCTTGCACACAAAAATACAGAATGTTTGACGGAGGTGTGGTGGCAGGGTGTCAAGGTAGATGGACTGAGAATAAGACAGGACGAATTGGGTTTTAGCGAAAAACTTCACAGGTAACTGAATAAAGAATATGGAAACAATAAATAACGAGAAAAAAACAATAAAAAGAAAGGAGTCCCCATCGATACAGGATGTGTGGCAGGAATGGTAATTGTGGAGGAAAAGTGTGTGTGTACGCGAAAAGCCGGCGTCAGAGTGTTTGTAAAGGGGATTTAGCAATCCATCGGGGACATTTACCTGTGCCTGCAGGGCGTCGACATAGTTTGAGTGGGTGTTCTGTTCAGGACAATTGAAGGAATTCTTTTGCATATATGACCTTATCTTTGCAATGCTCTGTAAAGTGGCTGTAAGGGAAAACCACATTCTTCCTCTTGAGATTGGAAGGTACCTGAAGTTGAAGGTTTGAAATTTCTCGGTTTCGGTATCGGTTACATCTAGGCAAAAGGGCAATTTTGAACAAAACATGACAGTGGCAAGTGTGTTGGGATATTTGTGAGTGAAACTAAATTGGGCTTCTTCTGAAGTTATTGATAATCAGACTGGAGTGAAGAGGAGGATTGCATAATAAGATATTGAAGTAGCACGAGGGGCTCTCTAAGCATATGAAACATAATCCATATAGAGGTGAAGTTATGATCGCTTGTATGAGTTCTTCTTAAAATATGTGCTTCCAAGTACACTTCACTTGTATATAATGTTCTTGTGGTATTGGAACACGACATGTCAACTAAACTTGGGAACATAATATGGCAAGTAAAATTGTGTGATTAATGCAAGTGACATTTATTTGCTATTTCGTAGTTTTCGTCTTCTTTTATGATAAATTTGGCCGCCGTTGTGAAATTGAGAAGTTTGTCGACTCCTACGCAGATGGTTCCTGGATTGATTCCGGGGTGAGCTCCAACTTTCACTTTAATTCACCAATCTTCCAGAGTATAAATGTCATGCAAATCTTCTTCGCCGTTTGGAGTTTTTTGAGAACATTAACGCCCACAAGACGAGTGATTGTAGTAGAAGCTGGACAAATGCTATTTATGATCTGTAATGGCCACCATTATCGAAAAAATGAAAAAATGCCATTTTGAATTTCGCGCCTTTGTTGAAGTGTTAATGCTCGATTGTCATTTCGATAGCTTTTGGTTTTTTGGGAATACCAATCCCGCCATTGCTAAGAGTGTGACTGAGGATCCAGGTCTGTTCATTTTGAGGCGATGACAGGAATTGGGCCTATTCGCAACAATTTTGCACCGCATTTTGTATAATAATTTTGACCTACTTGCGTATAACGTCTGACAAATATAATTTCAATCTGTGCCCAAAATTATTATAGAACAATTTCAATTTGCCTAATAATAATAATGGCGGCGCTACAGTCCGAGGTGGACCTGGGTCTAGCTTCTCAGCAACCACTCGTGTGGTGCGTGCTATTGTTCTCTCACGAGTGGAGGGGACCTACATTTTAATGCCGAGCGGCGAGATTAAGAAGCTTTTTCTACACAGTTATACTCTTTGAGCATTTTCGGTGACGCGATAGAGGTGGAGCCGTGAAAAATTTTGTTATTTGAAAAAATCCCAGTTTTAGCTGGGATTTGAACCTAGACTGTGAAAGTCCAATGCGCATGGGTCGACGCATGAACCCACACGGCCACGGCGCTTCTTCTTCTTCTTCTTACAGTCCGAAGTGGACCTGGGCCTCACTCAACATGCCTCTCCAGAAAGCACGATCTTTCGCCAGTTGTCTCCATTTTCGCACACCAAGCCGGCCGAGGTCCCCCTCGACTTGTGTGCGCCATCTTGTTCGTGGACGTCCTCTGTTGCGTTGTCCCACAGGCTTAGATTCGAAGACTCTCCGAAAAATTGGAGGGAAATTGTAGAAAATCCTATCCATATACCACCTGATAGTTTTGTGCAATTTTTGAATTAGCAGTATCATTGGCTACTCCGTGGAAGATTTTCCGGACGTTTGATATCTCAAAATAAAAACTTCAACTGACATGTGAGATCGTGCTATTGAGCACCATAAGACTGTGAGGCTACGTTAAATATAAGGCCTAAGCCAATTCTCCACCGAAGATTCATGCTCTAAAAGAAAAGATCAGAGCTGTTACTCGCGGAATACAGCCGAAGTTATGCAAAAGCGTGATGAAAAAATTAATCGAAAGAATGCATGTTGACAGGAAGAGACGAGACGGACATTTGGCAAATATTATGTTTATAACTTATTTCAGAGCTTGTACTTCCGAATAAAATACACATAATATGACAAAATGGGGTGGTTTTAATTGCAAATTTTTGCTTCGTCGCAACTCAAAAGAGGAACTAAAGATTGGTAACTGGTATCATGTGTGAAACCTCCTGGATGATATCGTCAAAACTTTTCCGAAACTCTCTAAAAACGTGATCTCTCTCAATAGGCCAATAGGCCAATTGTTAATATGGTATCTGTCTTGAGAAAAAAGTTTGGACCAACATCTCATTTCTTTCTGATCTGACTGTATGCTATTCACGCGTACGGTTTGTGGAACTCTATTGTCCCCAGGTTTCTTTAAAATGTCAGCCTTTGTCAGAATTGGCATACATAACACATTTTTCAGCATATTTTTTGGAGAAATTGTATCTATAGATGTATCTTTTCCATAAAAATCCTCTTTCAATACCTTCAAGTAAAAAAAATTCTTCAATAATCATGAACCATACCAACCATATGAACATCAGAAACGCACTGTTTCTTTTCTTGTCATATAGACTGTGACTTGAGAAACTTGGCCAACAATCCTGTTCTGAATACTCTTATACTCAGCTTATGCAGTTCCAGTAAATTGAATAATGCGTTGACGACGAAACTTTTATGTTACCCGAAAGCTGAAACCAATTGTACATACAGTATTCGGATGTGATGATGCTTGGGAATTACGCATAACGAGATAGAGACAATGAATTCCCATCATCAGTTTGAACGAGCTCTCAGATTTATAGGGTAGATTAACCTGCTTTAATGTTAATGTTCTCGATTGTTATGATTATTATATCGGGCAATTACGACACGTGCAGATTTTCTGAGGATCATTGATGAATAAAATTAATCTTGGTCTGACTGAAGAAGTGACCATTTAAGCATTTGAATGAAAATTGCTTCACATAAATCTGTACTTTGTTGACGGCATTGATGACGACAATATTTATTCTATTATGACCTTGAATTCTCTACGGGTACACAAGGTAGATTAATGTCAAATTACTAGAATGTTGTTTTGGACTTGTGTCATTTGTAATCACCCTCTGGATTTGAGCTTTTTAGTTCAGGTTGCACCTTCCTGTGTGACTTAATATGACGTGGCTTTTAGCCCCTTCTTTCTGGAAAGGAGTCTCAATTGAATGGATATCCTTATTTATGTCTCTGATTAGTGCATAAACTTTTTGATTGTAATCCAAACTTTTTATCTATTCTCGATTCTATTCTCTTCCTCTCGGTAACATCAGTATACATTTGGGAGATAAATGAGCTGATTTTTTAGTTTAGTGCGTCGACTTCTAAGCTGAAATTAAATTCCTAAAACAGACTTTAATTTTTCACAAATTTCATGAATTTTAGGAAAAAAGCTTCGCCGTTTAGAGTCGGCATAGAACAGGTAGGTCCCCTCCACTCGTTAAAGAACAATAGCACGCACAACACGGATAGTTACTAAGCTCAAGTGCATCTCAGACTGTAAAGCCTAATAAGGCGAATGTTCTAACTGTAGTTTTTCATCAGTTTAAGAATTCAGGATCACGAGTACATTAAAATACTTTTTTTTTTTGTTTTGTCGGAGGTTTTTGAAACACTACACCGGAGAATTTAGACTGAAAAACTTTACTGCCAGGTAGCAACCTAATTTTACTGAAGACCTTCGGAAGACCAGCAGGCGCTTCTGTGATGAGGAGCCTACATCATCAGCTCTCACCTCATCAGCCACCGAATGACTGCCAACTGATACGAGCAAAGGCGGGATAGTGGCAGAGGAAGTGCTCTGCAGCATCATAGTCTTCTCCACAGGCGTCGCAGAGGGTTCCGCCTCTTAGCCCAAGCACACTTAGGTGTTTGGCGAAGGTGTAGTGCCCCGTTAGTACGCCGGTAAGTTTTCTGTAGTCTTTTCTGTTGCCGAAATTCCCTTACACTACCAGAAAACTGACAGTGCCTTCGAAATTTTTGTTCCGAAATGTTTTTCCGAAATAAATTTACTTACCTCTGAAAAGAGTAGCAACATCGTTCATTAGAAAGTATTTTCCTTAAGACAAATTCTTCTTATTTTTCTGATGACGCTACAGTCAAGGATGGACTTGGACTCCAATCAAAGTTCTGGAACAACTTTAGCCAACTGCCTCCAATTACGCACGCCAAATTGCGTTAGGTCCCCCTCCACATGCGTGCGCCATCGGTTTCGTGCGCATCCTCTATTGCGTTGTGAAGACTCTTTGAGCGGCATCAGTGTTATCCATGCGCTCTAAATGACCTAGCGATCTAAGGCGTTGAATTCATACACGCCTGGGTTAACTCATGTCGCTGTACATCCCATACAGTTCATAGTTGAATCGTCTTCTCCACATGCCATCAACGCAAGGAAAACCAAAGACAAATTCTAGGGTGTGTTATATTCAATTTCAGAAACACCACAACACGTCTGCATGTCTTCGCTTTACTACACAAATATTAACACCCATGTGAACTACCGAATCGAGAAAGTTCACCAAAAGTGGATTACAGTCAAATTTGCGATGCAAATCTACATATTTGCATGCTTTCTGTGCGAAGTATGTACGAGTATATTCCCGCGTACCCTTAATACCCCGAATACTTTTGCATTTTTCACTTCATACTTTTATCTCACCCCCGCACAGAAAATGAAAAACAGTAAAAAGCTGCAGAAAAAATCAACAGAGGGATCAAAACTTGTTTACACATGCAAATCGGGGGCTGGGATTTTTCCGCACTCACCCTCCACCAGTTCCTTGATTGATGTCGGAGTGACGTTTGTGCATAAAT
The DNA here is from genome assembly GCA_930367185.1 of Myathropa florea. Lineage (NCBI taxonomy): Eukaryota > Metazoa > Arthropoda > Insecta > Diptera > Syrphidae > Myathropa > Myathropa florea. The sequence goes on along the minus strand of OV884004.1, from coordinate 2,136,307 downwards.
ACGGCAGCAAATGTGGCTCTCAATTTTTACTTTTTAGCGAAAGAACGTATATAATATGCGATGTATTGTACAATAAAAAGTAATTACGTACTCGGTGTGGTGTTTAATTGGTCTTAATGGCAACAAACAGCCACAAATTGGCCTTGTTTGGGAGACAAAGTGCGGTCATATCATATTCGTCAACTATGGAAAAACACTCATGCTGAAAAATTGAGCAAGATTAATTCACAAAAATATATTTAACGACGCAGTAAATGAATGTTTTATTAACTGAAAGCAATGTGGAGCATTTAAGTCTGAAGTGACCCATGGGGGTATAATGAGGATGTTTTTGTATCAACTGCCACTCTCCGCAGGACGATAGCCAAGCATTGGCCACGGTTTATACCGGAAAACTGTTCCATTTTCACTTCAGATTTTAAAAATGCAACGTATCGGTTAAGTGATTTTTTGAAAACAGTATTTTAGTGAAATTAAGGCCTGTCTAGGCCTTATTAAATATATAAATACGTAAGTGAGTATGTATGCTTTCTCCATAGCCCATCCCATTAAACCAACACATTGCGACCACTGGAAAAACAAGGGAAATAGGGTTGGTCCCACACTTTCCAGCTGACTGAACCGATTTGGTTTACCTTGCGGCAGGTTCACAAGATCGAATATACTTTGACTGGTCTGTCATTTCTGGCATGTAATAGTGATTACATGTTTTGTCAAGAGTCGAGAGAAGTCATTGAACTCTGTCGATTCCGAAGAAATGAGTTTTGTTTTTTTATCATCAGCAAAACGCAGCACACATCTTGCCGAAAGCTTTCCCAAGCCTCATTTCTTTTGTGAGATATTGTGTTCAATCGATTCAATATTTAGAGCATTAGGAAACTATCTGATCTTCACCCTGCGGTCTGCTATCACAACATCATGAATTTCGTTTACCTTATTCTTCGTAGTCCCTAGAATCAGATGACCTGGGGGCTTGCGTCGTGTGTGGATACTCGGCTTCAATTGAATTGGAAACAATATCTGATAGTCAGTCATGGGTGTGTTATCACGGCTAGGTGGTACATACAATGTTTTGTTTGAAACGTGTAGGTTAGCCGAAGGCCACGACAAAATCATATAAAAGAACGACAGAGAAATAGATCAAAGGAATGTAAGTAATTCTGATAGAATGATTAAAAGCCTTGTCAAATGATCCGTATTGTAGTTTTGGTGAAGAATTTGGATCAAAACTATACCAACAAAAATAAACTGCAAGACTTGAGTGCAAGAATAACTTGAAATTTTTTGGGAAACTAATTCTCTCCACAATTTTTGATATTTCTATCATTTTCAACATCGTGGTTTATTAGTCCTCTACTGAACCGAAGCTCGCCATGTTGTTATTGGTGTCAGAAACAACATCTAGTGTTTGCACATGTTTGCTCACATGATTGACAATAATCTTATCAGTTTACCGTTAGGTTATAGTACACTAGTAGCGGCAGTAGTGAAATTCCTTCTCCTCCGACGTCGTAATGACGACAGTTGCAGCAATCACCAAATAGAACAAGTTTCGAAGAATATCGTAAGAATTAGGGGGTCTATTGTCTAGAAATAGCTTTTCAAACTCGCCGTTCGGAGTTGGCATTAAACTGTAGGGCCCCTCCACTTGTGAGAGAACAATAGCACGCACAAAACGAGTGGTTGCTGAGAGGCTACGTCCAAGTCCACCTCGGATGTTTCTCTATGCTCTAATTTGGACCGACTGGATGGCGCAGTTGGTTTAGTGCCTGCCCCAAGTTCGAGAGGTCCCAGGTTCGAATCCCAGTGAAATCGAATCTGGTCCAGTCACCATTTGCCGTTGGGATACTGGAGTAGGTTGCTATCTGGTAGTACATTGGACCAGTTTTGAGTCTGAGTGCTCCAGTAGTGTTTCAAAAATTCTCCGAAAAAAAAGCCTAAGCGAAACTGATTTTTAAGACCGTTTTGAAGTGCTAACATTTAAATTAAAAATTCGTGCGTGGTTTTCATACTTCAAAAATTAATATTGATTATTAATTTTTGAAGTATGAAAACCACGCACGAATTTATTAATTTATTAAAAACCGTCTGAAACGTTTTTTAGAAATTTAAATCCCTAAAATCATTGTTGGTCACTTGCTCACTCCACTCAGATTATCGCCGTTAACGATAGATTAGATAAATGGCATCTTAAAATCTATCCCAAAGCTGCACGGACTTATCGAAATTCAAAATAGTTCCTCTGTGAATCCTCTTACCAAACCGCTTCCGTCCGAAAACTACATCCAACTCGTTGCATATAAATTGAGTACAATTTTTGAGAAAACCACAAATTTCACGAAAGGTGTCAAGTTCCAAGGTACCGTCGTCCATGTCCAACATCGACTTAACATTCTTTTTGTAGTGAACCATTATCTCAATCCTTCACGTCCAGACTATTCCATTCATCGGCCATCGGGCGAAGTGTGGGATAGCCGAAAACTCTGCATAAATTCATCCCCAAGGGATACAAGTTTTCACCAGAACATGAATTAGTGTGTTAGAACCCAGAGCCAACATGATTTTTATGTTACCAATCCGACTGACCACAACCGGGATTCCCAATTGCACACTGGGGCAACTTTTTCGGCTCGACCAACCTTGTACCTTTTTTTTGGGGGCTTGTTTTCGTTTTTGTTTCGTGCTTTTTTTCTTTTATTGGAAACTTCCTAGTGAAATAAAACGAAATATAATTTCGAGTATTTGGAATAAGTTAGTGCCACCTAGTGGGCCGTAACTAGAGTGTTGGTTCCTCCTCGGGTGTCGGAGACGGGTTGCTGGGGGAGTCGTCCGAATGAATATATTCGTCGGTTTATGCCCTTAAGGGACACTCATCCTTTCATAATGTAATTGCCGACAGGATATCAACATTTTGTTTTTTCAGTCATCCCGTCCTCACTTTCCGGGTATTTTTCAATCGAAATCGTCATGGGTGTGCGTATAAACGTGCCTAGGCCCCAGCGGAGATGACGGGGGATAATTCCCGAAAATTCATTTTGCATATTTTATTAAGTTTCGTCGTGGTTGGGGCATCCCCTTTTCTGGCGGAAGAGAATGGAGAAGTGTTAGTTTAGGGTTTTGCACACTTTTTTCCCAGCTTTCCCTTTCTTTGCGTTACCGGGATCCTTCTTTTTTTCGGTTGCCATAATATTTCCACAAAATCGTACTAATCTCTGGATAGAACATTAAAGATTTATGACGGCAACATCGGTGCACATATAAATATTGGAGACCTTTCGGGCTTGCGGATAGAGGGGATAGAGGAGTTAGTCGTTAGTTGAGTTGGGGGCTGGCTAAATATTTGATGGTTTGTAACTGTTTTGGTCTAACCAGAAAGTGTTTGGGCAAACCACGACAACCGATTTTGAATGGGTCATCTCTTATCCTTGGGTTGATGGTTGGGTTGGTGTGGGATCGTTGTTCTGGATTGCACTACAGCGAATGATTGCCATGTCATGTTTATTTATTCATTTCAATGGAGTGGCAATGCGACCAAAAAACTGCGTGGCGAGACATTCTTTCTGAACGCTGTTCGGTTGTGATTTGAAGAGCAGACAATAGAGTAAACAGATCTCGAGGGCATTGTTTGTTCTGTCTGCCTGGCTTCCAGTGTGTGCATTGACTGCTCTCTATTGTGCTTGATGGTGTTTACAAAATGTCCATATTTTTTGGATTACTGATTTTTTGTTTCTTTAAGTGGAATCGGTGTACAGATGTTTATATATAATAATTTTATTAAGCAAAGTCCTAGGTATGAATAAGTATTTACAATTGTTTGTTTGAAGGGAATCGCAATTAATTATTTATTGGGCATCTCTTAATCAGTAATATTGAGTTCATTTTATAAAGATTTTGTGTGCGTCGTGGCCGTGTGGTTTCGTGTGTCGACCCATGCGCATTAGACTTTTACAGTCTACGTTCGATTCCGAGTTCAGACAAACAATTTTTGAAAAAACATTGTTCACGGCCCCACCTCTTTCGAGTCACTGACAATGCTCAAAGTGTTTAACTGTCTAGAAAAGCTTCTCAATCTCGCCGTTCGGATTAAACTGTAGGTCCCCTCCACTAGTGAGAGAACAATAGCATGCACTCGGACTATAGAGCACTTAATATAATTCAAATGCACTTCATTGTTTGCGGACTGAGAGTGTTTTCATTAACCTGCAAGGTGTGTCTGGCTTAAAAAGCAAGGAAAGTGTGCCGAATATAAAGCAGTTGAACTATTAGTGTCCAAGTTGAAACGTTTGAATCAAAAGCCCTCAAGGAGGAATTTGCAGAAAAAAAGCCCCTCTGATGGCTACAACCTCTACTTGAAAAATACCAAAAGAATTTTGGGTATTGATCGGATAAAAAGAAGTTCAATTTCTAAGAAAATCCTTCCCCTACCGTACCAAGATGTGAAAACGCTTTGTCTTGGTGAACTTAATATCACTTCACAAGACACCTTCGTTGAACTGTACTCGTAATAACTCTGCCAGGATTAAATTTAGACTCGGAGAGGTATGATATCTTGTATTTCGTTTCAGGAGAATTTTGTTATACTTCGTGTCCTTATTATTTATTTTCAAATCTTAAATCGACTTATCTTTGTCGATAAAAAATATATATCATCGATTCTGCAGAATTTGATTCTCTTAAATTCTTGTGATTTTTGACTTTGCTTTTTTCAATCAAAGGTCCGAACCTCGATTTAAGTTATTTTTCAATTCGAATTAACAATCAAGTCTCGGACTGAACCTACAACAAAGTATCCAAATAACCAAAGCAAATAGGAGTTGAAACTTTCCATTTCAATCAAGTGTGACTTTTTTTTCAAGTTAGAGTCCTTCAATTTAGGTAACAAAAACACAATTAAAACTAGTTTTTCATCCGCCCTGTTAACCTAAAAGACCTAGGGCACTAGACTCTGTTGCACCACAGAATTCCTCAAGCTTTAGCAGTGCCCTCAGTAACCGGATATTTTCCTTTTAAACCATACAGACACAGTCGCCCACAAAAGCTCCTTTAAAATCCCAATTAAAACTTTAAAGCAATTGGTGTCTAATTATAATCGTCCTCAACCAGAATCATCAGCCATCTCAAACCACAGATCCTTCATTAACTCTGCACCGCTTCAAGGCACACAAGCACGAGTGTGTTCGTTTCGACATCTCCCACGTCTTCCAGTGATGCGATAAGTAAAAATAAAACTAATTGACAAACAATCTAACCCCCGACAAATTGTCATTTCCAACAACACCACTCTCCCACTATACACTGTGATTCTTCTTTCCGCCGACGGCACTACATCCGACATCCGACAACACCGAGTTTCAAGGATTTCAAATTCAAGTGTCCGGAAAATTTCCCAAAGGCCTAATGAAATTTCCCAATTCAACTCTCTGCCGCTGCCGCTGCCTCTGTTTTTGTGCCGTTCCTGCTGCTGTTGCTGTTGGTATTGATGTAGGTCCGTCCTCCCACACTCCACGCCCAGCACTACAATTCGCAATTATGGAAAAGGAAAAAAACGTCACTTACTTTTTTCTTTGCTTTGTGTTATTACATTATTATCCTAGTAGTGTCCTTGTGACTAGATGAATTCTGAAGCACCCCCGCCCAATGTATATTGGATTGGATTGCCACCCGGGCGACGTGAGACGGACTTTATGCGGCCAATGCGGCCGATGTAAAACAATGAGATAAGTAGAAAATGAGTATCCTCGCGGGTGCAATAATGGCAAATGGATAACGTTTGCAACACAGTCTGTCTCACTTTGGCCATTGTCGGTAGGGTGATGCTTCAACCACGACCGTGGGTGGGGGTGTGCAGCAATTGAGGAACTAATTTTGTTATAACAACAGTCTAAGCTGTTGTGTTGTGTTGAGTTGTTTAGCTGGTTGCATTTTAGATAGGTCTCCAAGGGACATTTTGAAGTGCTTTTAGGGTTGTTTTACTTGAGTGCGGGATAATCACTACTCTGCACAAACGGAGGAACATCGCCGTGGCTGAATATTGATTGGGTTTGCATTTGAAATTAGAAAGCAATTTTATTCTGATATTTGACCACAAGAAAGAGATTACGATTCAACTAGATTTGACCTGAGGTCTCTGTATGTGGAGAAAATTTTCTTTTACCAATGGTGATTGGATGTGCATGCTTTGAAATAGTCACATCTAACTTAGACAGGGGGCTTATTTTCAGATGTACAGTTTCGACGATAATGGGCATAAGTGGTTTGAGCAGATGTACATATATACATGACTGCAGTTTTACTTTATTTATGTGCCGTTTCAGTTCCACTAGTTGAGGCATAACCAGTCAACAAGTGTTAGATCCTTTTTAATTTTTTTTCAATTTACGTCAAGTTTTAATATCAAGATTTCTGGTCTAACAAAGCGGCTATGCAGCCACCAATACTTGATCTGACGAGGTGGAGAAGTTCTCCAACGGAATTCTCGACAAGAGCGAGTGGCTGGAACAAAGAAGTAAATAAGAGGAAACTTGGCTTTGTGCCTCGGGGCTTTCAGTCTTCAATGAAAATTCAGTTTCTTTTTTCTTTAAGGACACAATGCATGAGCGATTGATGGTCTAGGTTTTTTTAACGGCGATTAGGGAAGAAGATTCAACCACGAGGTAGGTAGGTAGGTAAAAGTGGCGGTGGTCATACGATCCTGTTTGTCGCACCCAATTAGCGCCATGAAAGCGCCGTTTTGATACCACATCCTATGGGATACCTAAATTGCGAGAAGGGGGTGAGAAGGAGTGTGTATTCACTCAGATTTGCCTAAATTTTTTTAAAACCACTTTGTGGAATTTTTGCAGTCTAGCAGAATATGAATGTTTGCCTCCGAGAGGTTTTTAGGGGTGATAAGGAAGACTTTGCCCAGAGTGCGTTGTCTGACTCTAGCTAGAACCGGACATTTGCACAGAAAGTGCTCGGCGGTTTCTGGCTCGATTTCCACTCGGCAGCTTCGGCAGTGCGAGTTAAATGGTATGCCTAGTCTTTCAGCACGCCTGCCAAGAGCCCAGTGAACAATACAGACCGCTATAATTCTGGATATGTTTCTTCTACTGTTGTTGAGCAGGTCTTTTGTTATCTTTTGGTTGTAGTTGGGCACTAAGCTTCTGGATAGGACACATGTTTCCAGCTTGGTCCATCTTTTGTTGGCGATCTTGAGGAGGTGATCCTAGATATTATTTTTTACGAAGCCTAGTGGAGCCTGGTCTTGTTCCACAATGAGACTATCGAGTGTGGATCCTTGTCTAGCTAGCTCGTCTGCTGCTTCGTTTCTTCTTATACCCGTGTGCTTATACCCGGGAACCCAGATCAAAGAGACCGGGCTCCGTTCACCTATAATGGATAGTTCCTTGCAGCAGCAATCCACTTGTTTCAACGTTGTAGTTATGGATGTTATAGCCTTGAAAGCAGCTTGACTGTCTGAAAAAATTGCTATCCGCTGTGTTGGTTCAGATCTGTTCTTAATTTCAAGACACGCATCATATATTGCTAGCCTGGAAAATGCTTGCAAAGCTTAGTAGCTTAAGTGACTTTGATATCTTGAGGGCTTCGGAGAAGATTCCAGCGCCCACACCAGAGTCCATCTTCGAACCGTCTGTCGAGATGGCTATGTCATGGGTTTGGATGACTATCGCTTTTCCACTCAGTTCTTGTTGAAAAGTATTCCCTATAGTTTTTATTGACATTTAGCTTTGGGATAAGGTAGTCAGTATGACTCAGTATCGCCTGTTGTGGTAGTGAGTTACCACGAACTGTACCGGCTTTACAGTGAAATGCGACAAGTCAGGTATTTACGGTTTAAGTGTCGATGGTGATTCAAAGCGTATGGTTGAAACAAGTCCTGTTCTAGGAATAATTAGTTCTGAGACAATACGATCCCAACAAGCCTCGGATATACAAGTTGAATGCAATTTCAATCAACTTACTGTCCGACTCTGGAAACAGCTTGACAGGGATCTTTCTACTTTGACATTATTGTTGGTTGAGGTACAAGCTCACGCGAAACTATTATGGCTGAAACACAACAGTGCGTTGCGCTAGTCGACTTCATGTTACGGAGCGTGTGCGTTGACGCACTGCGTTAATAAGCTCCTCCCTCTCTCTCCCAAATATCAAATAAAAATATTCCGTCATCAGTTTTAATTTCTGAAATGTCAAATCAAAAAAAAATCTCAAGCAATTGAACGTTAAAACTGCGAAAAATGAATGCCAAGAAAGGTAAACAAATTAAAAAAGTGCTTCTTGTTGCTAATTTGGCGTATTCATGCTTCCAGGCATACACGGATTTCAAATTAGTTTTGCCGTTGAAATAATTTTTGTCAGCTGTTTTCATTTCTCAAATGTCAGTTGCCACAAAATGTTCTCAATTTGAGAAAAAACTCTCAATTTCGGAAACATTTCTCAATTTCGCTCTCACAGCGCATCCCTTTGTCAAAAAATATCCAACATGTTGAATAATGACGTGCGTTGGGATTACGTCTTACGTTTTATTACGATCGTCTCATCTCTCTCGTTTTCATTTACGTAGGTTGCTGCAGTATTTCGTGAATGTCCACTGAATTGTGTGCGTTGAAAGACAACGCTGACGCTTGACGCACTGTTGTATTTCAGCCATTAAGATCTAGTGAGACATCAGAGTATTCGCTGCAGAAAATTACTAAAAAATAGCTTAAAAATAAGAAGCAACATTTTCAGCCTGTCGAATTCCCCTTTGATTATTTTTTTCTTTTTTACAATTTATAATTCCCTTTCAGAAAAGTGACTTTTCATGAATGTTTTCCTATTTCTACATTTTTGTTTCATAAATCGAAACTTTTTTTCAAGTGTCTAAACATTTTATTCGAAGGTCACCCCTAACACATACTCTTTGGCCTTAAACTCTTTTCGGTGAACCTTAACAATTTAATTGAAGTTGCAGTCTCTGTTTAAAACAAACACAACTACTGCACTACATCAACATTGTATCTGACTTGTAACGCAGTGCCTGTCATTTTGTATTCGAAAAATGTCAATAAACTTTGCTGCTCTGCAGCACAATCGATTTGGTAACATTCCTCCACTTTCGGGCAACCAGCTTCCACCAAAGCTGTCGTATTCTTTCAGTACAAGGAATAACTTTTTAGAACTGTTCGCGCAAACCACAAAAAGGCACGCTTAAGAAATGACAAAAGAGCCAAGTCGAAGCAACTGCTCGCGTGAAACGACCTCCCTTCTCTTTTTCCATTGCCTCCTGATACAAGAGCACGCAGAAAAAAGGATCTCAAACCGGCAATGAGATGATGAATTCTCCACGACTAGGGTTCACTACGAATTTAATTTACAAATAAGAACTTTAATTAAGTCGGTTCACCATCCTCTCAACCGAAAGGAGAGGCACTGTCTTCTTCATCTGCTTCTGCTAGTGCTGCAAGAAAACTGCAGAGGAGGATGCCAACAGCAGTAAGACGCAGCCCTACTGTTGTTTCAACACAATACGCTGCCGGAGCAGGGGTAGCGCAAGAAAAAACGAATGACAGAGCGGAACTTCTGCTTCAACAAAGAAAAACAAGGCGAAAAGTCCTGCATTGACATCCGAAAAAGACGACGTAAAAGATAAAAAGAAAAAATAACGCGGACTGAAGCCAAACGAGAAAGATTCTTCCCACCACCCTGAGACCTCCAGACAAGCAAGGCACAAAATGTAGCGGAAATTTACGTTGCAGATGCTGAGAAAAGCGGCAGTGGCAGCGGCAATGCCAGGGATGGCGTAGTAAGGTAAGGTGACTCCGAATCTGCCAGAGTTCACATTTAATTACGACCGGAAAAGTTTTATCAGGTGAAGCATTTAGATTTTTAGGATAATAGGATCTCTGCACAGTAAAAGAAGAAAAAAAGGACGAACAATGAATTTTAAGGAAAATCCAAAAAAGGTAAAGTTCTCGACGGATTGCCTTGGGATAGGTTTTGGTTTCTTCCCTGGTTTTTTGTTCTGCACTCGCGATATGGAGTGAGCGATTTAATTTAGTGACTCCAGGAAGGACGGGTTGGGTTGCCTCTTCACAGAGGTGACTGTATTTGCTTTTTCTTTTCTCTTTTTGTTGAAAATATGAGAAAGGAAGATGTCTGTTGCTTTGAAAGGTGCTGATCCTGAGATACACAGACGCATGTCATCGGATGACATTTTGCTCTTTTTAACGTGTGAAATTGGATAACTCTCGGGCGACGAGGACGCTGGGATTTCTTTTTGGGACTTGGAAGTTTAATTGGCATGTAGTTACGAGCAAATGTCGATGCAAAGAGGAGACGTGAATAATGACTTCTAAGTGCCAGTGAATGTAATACCTTTGGACTTTCATACGGTGCTGGTACTTTGTGCGTGCAATGATTAAGTTCGGAATTAGTCGTAGGTCTACAAACAGTTTACTGCCTAAAGAGATCTGATAGCCTTTAAATAATACGAACTTCACTTGATCAGGTAGAACATGTCGAGAGGTATTTGAGTGGGAGTCGACATATATATGCTTATTATTCCTCTTGCAGAATCAAAGGATTCCCCATCTGTCAAGAACACGTTAATATAACCAATTTCGTGATTAACTACTATTGAATGCGTTGTTTCTAACTATTCTCACCTTAATCAAAGGCTCAGTTGCACCAAAGAAGTCTCGTTAGCAGGTTATTTCTTTTGTCAACGCAATGACATTGCTATGGTAACTTTAACAGCCAATAACCAAATAATTTTTCATAGAAAGTTAATTTCTGTAGCACCTATGGAAACCGGCGCTACACAGGGGAGCTTTTTCCAATTTTTTTACAACCACATCTGGGGTCCCCCAGGGTAGCCACCTATCCGCTGATTTTCATCCTAGCAATTAACGGCGTGGATAACTTTATAATTTATTCTCGTCTATCAGTTTATGCGGACGACATAAAAATGTTTAAGGAAATTTCTATCTCCGCTGACTCTTATACACTTCAAATGGATTTGAATAATTTTTCGACTTGGTGTACAAACAATTTTCTTGTTCCCGTAGTTACTTTACTGCGTGACTTAGGTGAGATAGAGAACTTAATTTCCATCCCCACATCGAAAATATTATTAGTAGGGCTAATTCTGCCCTTGGTTTCGTTAAACGCTGGTCGAAAGAATTCTCGAACCCTTACGTAACGAAGTCTCTCTACTGTACTTTTGTTAGACCGATTCTTGAATATGCCAGTCAAGTTTGGTCTCCCTATCAGCTGACGCAAAAATATCGAATCGAGTGTGTCCAACGGAGATTTCTTCGTTTTGCTCTCCGTGGACTACTTTTTTTTTTTGATGATTTTTGAAACACTACTGGAGCATTCAGACTCAAAACTGGTCCATTGTACTGCTGGGTAGCAACCTACTCCAGTGCCGTTAATTTGATCCCAACGGCAAATAGTGACTAGACCAGATTCGATTTCACTGGGATTCGAACCTGGGACCCCTCAAACTTGGGGCAGGCACTTAAACAACTGCGCCATTCAGTCGTGGACTACCTTGGACCGACAGATATAATCAAACCTCTTATGAGCATCGGTTGTGCCTGTTGAGTATGCAATCACTCGAAAAACGTAGAAAAGTTGCTGCTGTATTATTTGCACATCAGTTATTAACGGGCATCATTGATTGTCCTGCGTTACTTCAAAAGATACCTTTCAACACCAATCCTCGTTCACTTAGGGTAGTACCTCTATTCCATCTCAAGTACCATCGTACTGTTTACGGGCGAAACGAACCTACATATGTTGCGTATAACCAACGAGGCCCTAAACACGTTTGATTTTAATACAAACAAGAGCTCACTATGACATGCTCTTTCCTCCTTTGCTTAGAAAATTGTACATTTCAAGTAGTTTTAAGTAGTCTTAAGTAAATTATTGTAAATAATTAGTTATAGTTGCTTACGGCTTGTATTAAGTTTGTGAATAAAATTCAAATTTGTTTCCTATCGGTCTCATTACAGGTGACGGCGAAATAATCCTAGTATAAAAAAAAACAACTTTTTACAGAAGAAAAAACATTCATTTTTTTATTAAATAAAAATTAACTTGTAAAGCACTCAGTACAAGCCTTAGATCTTCACCTGTCAGTTCCAGTTTATGACTAAGTTCTTCTCCCAAAACCTGGCAGTTTGAAACAAGCAATTCAATATTCGAGTTGTCATCCCAGACGCTTCGCTGGTTCAGTAGAGTGGTTGAAGATGATAAAAGACAATATAGAAAATTTTGTTGGCTCTTAAATCAAAGCTAGTGCAGTTCCCAGAAAGGAAAAAGTTGGTGAGTGTCTTGCCGTTGAATGGTCGTTTGACAACTCTCAACGTCTCACGTAAATGACACTTAAGACTGACATACATAAATACCTTAAGGTATACTATAAAATTCGATATGAAGACAGATGAAGTGTCTATAAAGTTTAATAGATGAATCAGAGAGAAAATGGGGACTCATTCAGGTCTCATTCATACGTAGGTAGGTAGGTAAAAGTGGCGGTGGACATACAGATCCTGTTTTCGCACCCAATTAGCGCCATGAAAGCGCCGTTTTGATACCACATCCTATGGGATACCTAATTTGTGAGATGGGGGTGAAAAAGAGTGTGTATTCACTCAGAATTAGCCTAATTTTGAAACCACTTCGTGGAATTTATGAAGGCTAGCAGACTATGAATGTTTGCTTCTGAGAGATTATTAGGGGTGTTGAAGAAGGCTTTACCCAGAGTGCGTTGTCTGATTCTAGCTAGAGCCGGACATTTGCACAGAAAGTGCTCGGGTGTTTCTGGCTCAGTTTCCACTCGGCAGCTACGGCAGTGCGAGTTAAAAGTTAAAATATGCCTAGTCTTTCAGCATGCCTGCCAACAGCCCAGTGTCCAGTGCAGACCGCTGTGATTCTGGATATATTTCTTCTACTGTTCTCATTCATACGTACTTTACGCATATCTCTATCAAAAAAAAAAAAACACAAGAAATACTTTCCATCATACCCATACACTGCTCATGGCTGCTGTGAGTATATTGTTTTTAGGCATTTAAGGGTTGAAATTGATGTGACAGATACCACTGAGCCTCGTGTCGAGTTGTTGATCTCACCATCTCACCTACAGCTTAATGACGACTCCGAACGGCGAGATTGAGAAGCTTTTTCTAGACAGTTATACTCTTTGAGCATTGTCAGAGGTGGAGCCGTGAACAATTTTTTTATTTGAAAAATTGATTGTCTGAACTTGGATTCGAACCAAGACTGTGAAAGTCTAATGCGCATGGGTCGACGCACGAACCCACACGGCCACACGGCCACTCCATACGTACTTACTTTTAAAGGGAAACTATACCCTTTTCAGGGGAACTTTGGCGAGCAAATAAAACTAGAAATTAATCATTTGTGATCGGGTCTCAAATGCTTCGCTGAAGTCCAAATACAGGACCAGTACATGATGATGTTATTTCGGGCCACGTTAATTTAATTCAAATAATCACCGAAAATGTGGTTAGTTCTCTTTGAAAACCGTACTGTGTTTTGTAATAGATTTTGTTCTGACAATTTGCTTCCTCATGTTACAGATAACTGAAAGTGGAAATTCTGGTCGAAAGTTTTTCTTCCTTTACAAATTGATCTCACAACAATCGTCAATTTCGAAGTAAAAACTGGGTTCTGAGAGCTTAAATCGAACAATTTTTAATGCAACCAGCCCCGGTACTTTCTGCGGATTAAGCCAGAGACACTCTAATCTGTCTCTTAACCTCTTTTACCTCTTAACAGTCTACATCTCCCAGACATATTGAGATTTAATTTTGTCAATTTTTAAAATGTTGTGTTAAGGTAACTAGCCATGCCTTCAATTTATTTTCGGAATTTCTCCGTGTATTTCTCTTTGCAATGTTCCCTGATCACGATTCTGCACGATTTTAGCAGCACTTTCATTCGCATAAAGTGTACTCTCGCCTAGTGGACACCCCTCATAAGCGGACACCTTGGTACCTTCAGTGTTCGCTTATGAGAGAGTTCACTGTATTTAATGTTTAATCCTAATATTTACACTTGTACGTGATTTGACTTGCGTTAAAAGTGTAATACTTTTATTATTACCCATTACATAATCAGTAAGTTTTTTTCTTCAGGTCACTAAATGGTGAAGCTGACTTAAGACCATATCTACTCATTTAATCAGATCAGATTAGATCAATCCGCTTCAATAAAGGCAATAATGGCAACACGTACGGTCACCTTGTGTTGTGGTAGCACTATGGACCACTATGAGGCTTAGCCACATGACAACCTAACCTAACCTATATTATTTTCATGCTTTACAGACATGTAAACTTTTATGCATTATTTTTTATATTATTGCTTATTTAAGAAAAAAATGTTGGCAGCTGCTGTGCCGTGACGTAGTTGCTAAGTTCGTCGATTCTCCCGCTGAAGCCCCATGGTTTGGTTCCGGAGACTGTATGCTGACCTTTTTAATGAGAAGACTTTTGAAGACTTTCTTTCCCGGAACACTGCTCCTTATGCGTTATATGTGAAGGTGCAGTTGAGCATTACTCTCCAATCTATATACGTGCCTTAACTCTCCAAAAATCCCAGTTTTGTGTACTCCATCACAAAATACAAAAATAGATAAAATTGTTATTTCGTAATTCCGCCACTCTTAAACTTTCTTTGAGATTTGAATGCGCCAACTAATTTCTTACAGCGTACCTGATGAAGTTCTTCTTTATGTCGTTTCTCGTGCATTTCTGCTTAAAACTGACATTAACTTACTGTCTGATTCCGATAGGACGTACTCTCAACTGCATCACGGTGATACAACCTCATCTGGAGGCATTACCTCTTGACAATTCATTCCACTACCAGTCCCATACTCCCAACAGTTATTTCATTTCTCATCTTTTAATTTATATTCATAAGTTTGCTAACTATGCAACTATTTAGCATAAAATTCTCCCGAAAAAAATATGTATCATGAAAGTTCTGAGGAGAGTGGAAAAAAATTGGAGAAGAAGACGAATTTGGAAACTTTTTTGAAAATCATGAGAAAACTTTTGCGTCTGTTAATTTATCACCAGTTTCCGTTGCGTCGCCAAACAATTTCCAGCCAACAGCAGGTGGCTTTACACATGGCTGACTCAGGGGTTGCTACGTGCACACACACACACACTTGTACACAGTTATCAGGTAAACCGAAATAAAATACAAAATTTAATTAATGCAAAACTGCTATTTAATCACCGCATGTACTTAACACGACTGCATTGCTTCGAGCTGCCATTTTCTTGGTCCCAGCTTCACATCCAGATAGAACCAAGTCAAATTCATTTGCTGTCAAACTCATTAGTACGAAAATTATAACCTAGAGTGCATCACACTCCCCCCGGCCACGAAGTTTTCCCGCAATAAATTGTGTGCTCAAATGGGAAATCTCTGATAGGCTACATGTGTGGCTATTTGGTGGTTAGATTCACACGTACCTCCAGGAACCACACACTCGTGTGTAACACCTCAGGTACACTCTTTCGTTCTCATTTAGCATTGCAATTCAAGCAGATCTTCTTGAGCACTCAACCTATTCACCTCCCCTCCACTTCACACAAAACAGGGTGCGAACTGGAACGGTGGCCGGAAAACGGCGGCAATAGACGTGGAACTTCCAATTCACCTGATGGGTGCTGATAGAAGCGGGGATACTATCACACGGAGCTTCGGAAAGGAACACTTTCTTCTTCTTTGGTTTCATTTTGTCCCTCATTCGCATTCATTGCAAGATGTTTTATTTTGCTTTGAGGGGATGAAGTCACATCCCTTGTGCGAAGTGTACGACTGTGTGCGATTGGGTGGGGATGCGAGAGAGTATTTCTTCATAAAGGAATCGTTTACTTGTGGAAATTGTTAATGACGACGTCTGTAACTGGTGTTGTGGTGGTGGGGGTGTGAGGAGGTTTAATTAAATTTGACATGCCTGCCACTTTAGCTGGTTCCGCGGTGCGGAAGTGGCAGGCATGCCAAGGGGTGGATCTTGAAGGAGTTCGTTGCTCCTTTTTTCGAAATAAGTGACAGTAAGTTTCAGGAAGGACTTCTCGGAGATGGTATCGTTTGTGGTGAAGTCTTTTGCTGACGATGTCAATTACCACATGGGAGGAGTTGTCATGTGAAGCGCTTAAATGTGATGCGAGCTTAGGAAATGTTGCCTTAATTAAGGGGTTATCTATGGGGTAACTGAGACGTTAAGGTGATCATAACTTCATGAATAGCTATTAGTGTCAAATGGTGGAGTGTGAGACTTGTTTGATTATGCGATGTGTGAAGCCACCTATGTGTGTAGTCATCTGTTGGGAGAGGATGATTCTCATACCGAATTCGCGAGAAACTCCAGGACTTAACTCACTTACAGGTAGCGTATAGAATGATGATAATATACGGAAACCTACGTGAGCTAATTCAAAAGTAGACACTTGCTTGCCTGATATAGGATTTTTGGCAGACAAAGAAGAACAAAGAATCGGTTAGCCTAAATCCTTAAATAAATAAATAAATAAAATGATTCATAACATACGAACCCGAAGAATTGAGATTTTAAATCAATACTTCCAAATTTGACTACACCCGCATAGTAAATTATCGTAAGCAGTCGATTGCTTGAGCGCCTCAAGTGCTTCTTGTGATATCTTTCTCTAAACATTCGTCGGTCTGGAATGGGAGTGAGTTTAAACTAACGAACCTTGTGGTTTTCAATCTCTAAACATTTTTGTAGAGAAATATGGAGCAAATGTTCAACCAGTCGATAAAGTACTCCCAATAGTGACTTTGTGTGGAAATAACGGTGTCTACATAAATCTTCACTCCAGATTAGGCAATTTGTTTATTGACCATTTAACCAGAAGCGGATCTCGTCGCTTATGGATGCGGCGGACGATAAGTTGCCCGAATTGATCTATGAATTTCGAAAATTAATTGACACAAATTGCAAACGTTGGTACATCGTTAGTCCTTTCATTGTAAAACAACAGATCTCACTGATAAGAAAATAACCTCCAACTGTAAAATCTGCCAAGCTCAAAATCAAACCCTAAAAAAATATTCTATCATGTTATTGCAAAGCTTAATTTTGCCATTCGTTAATTCTAGCAACCATATATGTACCAGCTCGCGGCTAGACTTTCCAAAGAATTTCATTCCCGACTTCACTTCGTAACACTTTTAGCGTCCATGTAAATTACCAAAAGTCATCATATTAACTTTGACGACAAATACTTTGCCCCTGCGTCTTCATAAAGCTTAACTATTCATCCTTAATTTGAGGAATCGATGAGTACTTATGCACGAATTTGTCCTTCCGACACTGTAGTGACCTGTTAATGAATAAAACATTCTCTCTTAATATGTAAATGGAATGCTCTAACAGCACTTCTGAACACTTGACCTTAAGTATTCTTATCCTCAACTGAAGTAAGATGAACGTAAGAGGAAATAACATTCAAGGTAATGTATAAAAACAAATAATAAGAAGATGTTCAGCCCCGGATTAATGAAAGTACTTACGGAGAGTATTAAGAACATTTTGGCCTCATGCATATACATTTTCAGTTACCTCTCTGTGTAATTGTTTTGTATTTGGACACACTGAAGAGGAAGAGGAATGTGATCAAAATTCATGTCACTTTCGAGGAAATTGATCTTTGATGTCAGTGGTGGTGCTTGAAGGCAAACCAAGTGTATGGTGAAGTACCTGGTTAATGCAGCTTCCTTGTGGGACATTAAAACCATGACAAGCTTCTGTGCCCCTTTCTTCTTATCCTGCGAAGACATCAATGTGAGATTTACAGTTCCAAGAATTTCCTCATCGGATAAGGATGAGGAATGGTCGCTTTATTGTCGTCATGGTAGCTTTTGCGTAAATTGTTCTTAGTTCTGTGGCTACTTGCATTAGTTGTGCCCACCCGGATGTTATTAGTAAGTACACCGGCTCCAGCTGAAGTTCTAGGTTCGTTTCCGGATGCAACAACTTTTATATTTGGCATTAGACCGTGGGTTCCCTCACTCGTTAGAGACAACCAAAGTTGCCAGGAGGTTGCTGTGAAATATTCCAGATTGTAAAACGATCGGTTTTCAAACTAATTTATCACTTTTTTGCTTTTTATTTGACTGAAAAGAAGTAGAGTAAAACCTCTTTAGTTCGGAATTCTTTAATAAGGAAAACTCGTTTATTCGGAAAAAAGAATTAAGTTAGCAAAAATTAAATAACGCAATGATTGAACACGTATAGGAAGCAAATAGTTCTAAAATGCAGAAGTCAGAACAAATAATCAAAATGTCTATTGGACGACATCAATTTGGCAGATTTGGCAAACATTATTCGTCAGGCATGTCAGAAAAGTTTACGGAAAAAGACCTGGAAAACTGGACTTATATTGATCAAAGTGACTCGGGCCATTTAGTTTTGAATTAGGAGGAAATATCAGCGTCATTAATGGATCAAAATTCAACGGAAATTTCTTCGGAGTCTGAAGATGACGTAGAAACAGAAACATGCAAGATATCTCTAAGGGAAGTGCTACAATGTTTGGACAAAACCATTAGTTAGTTAGAAGCAAGATTTATTGAACCGAAAATTCAAGGTTACTACTAACGATGTGACGGATATCCGGTAAGTATTCGGTATCCGGCATATCCAGCTTCTTTTATAATAATTTAATGTTAATGTTGCTTTCGTATTATAATGGTGTCCTTTAAGTCATCAACGTGGGCGCCGTGGCGTAGTGGGTAGGTGCGTCGACTCCTACACTCGAGGTCGTCGGTTCGAATCTCGAAAAAAACAGCAAACATTTTTTCACGGCTCCACCTCTTTCGAGTCACTGACAATGCTCAAAGAGTATAACTGGCTAGAAGAAAGCTTCTCAATCTCGCCGTTCGGAGTCGGCATTAAAACTGTAGGTCCCCTCCGCTCGTGACAGAACAACGGCACGCACAACACGAGTGGTTGCTGAGAAGCTAGGCCCAGGTCCACCTCGGACTGTAGCGCCGCCATTATTATTATTATTATTATTTAAGTCATCTTATTGTACTTCTTATGTTTAAGTCATCTTACTTCTTACTTTCTTGACACACATTATCTTGTTTTCAACACAAAATAAACTTGTAATACATTTTGCGGTTTTAAGGGCCACCCCACGCAAAATTTAATTCTTAATGTAAAAGTCTTTTGAAATGACATTCAACACTATTTCTTGTTTAAAGATTATAGAATGTCATGTCAAAATGTTTTTTTTTTTAATTTTTTTAATTTTATGTTACTAGAACGCTCTTATGTCTAAAAAATAAACAATAAAAAAATAAACAAAATCTTGACATTGACATATCCCTCGGACATTCTAAAACTGAGAAATAATCCCTCAAAAAGGGTAAATCCATCTAAAAGCGATAAATCCATCAAAATGGTATCACTACGCACAACCTAAACGGTTTACTGGAGAAGCTAACCCCATGTCCAACTCGTAGCGCCACCATTATATAATTTTTATTATTATTATAAATTATTTTTTTTATGATTCACAAAACTGCTAACTTTCTGACTTCTGTCTTATGAGGATATATTGAAACTTATGAAAAATCATTCAAATTGTTTGAGTGTATCAAGAAGAATATCCACTTGCATGTGTTTCCGTGTGGTCATTTGGTATTCGATAAAATATGATATTTAGGTCAAAACATCTTGACCACCGCAAACAAAAGATATCAGTTTGTAGAAGGAACTCCTTCAAGAACACCAACATGTTAATAATGTGATTCCACACTCACCACAAGAGAAGTGGAGTAAAGATCATGAAATGATTCATTTTTGAATGTGGGTAAGAGCTATGAAAGAAATATAAACAATGTCCAATGATTATTATTTCTCAGTCTTACCGAAAGCAAACATTTCTCGAATCATAGATTTTCCAGAAATCAGTACAATTCAGAGTTAGCAATTCTGGTAAGTTGAATAAAAGCAAAGAAATCTTCTTAAAACCGTAGAGCAAAAAGTTAAGAAATTTATGTTGGAAACAAACTTTTTCCTCGCAATGCTATGCCATCGAATAAATGAGCAACCGCATTTATTCCGAAAGATTTGGAAGCTATTCATTGGATATGATGTTACAGTGCACAAAATGAAAAAGTTTTGAGGAGGCATATAAACCACTTAAGAAAATGTGAAAATCCTTGAAATCAGGTTCAACACAGAAACAGGGTTTAGTTCCAATTGAACAAGTTATGACTATGTCTAAGCAGATTGCCAGAAATGTGCATATATAAGACGATCTTCAACGGATTCAGTCAGCAGTCTATCAAAAATATTCACTTTATTAAACATCTTTTCCCTGCATCCACTTGTAACACTAAACCTTCGAAAAATTATGTATTTTTATGAACCCTTAACTTTGGATATTCCGCTTTGGTCTTTCTGAATCCAACGGCTATCTTGTCCTCGCTCGGTCGTCAATGGCCATGCGGTAGACATAGTTCATCTCCGAGACATCCAGTCGACTGATGCAAGAATTCCCAAATATCCTGTACCATTAAATTTACCCCTTTAAAAATAATGTTTATTGCATTATGGAAAGTCTGCACATTTTTTCTCTACTTATTATGAATTAGTTAGGATTTTAAGTCCATTATAAGAGTCTCTACGAGCCCGTACACAAATTTTACGCAAGCACAATAAACTCATTTGTTACCTCACTTGAATGCATTCAAATTCATATTGTAGTTGTATAGCAATCAATACCGACAAAATGGAGCTCAGGCATCTGTAAGTGAAATTTTACTCAAGCCAATCCGCAACTAATACCTCTGTTAGTCGCATTATTCCCAATCGATTGTCCATATTTTTTGCTCACGCTCATCAGACAAACAACAAACAGCCCACAAAAACCGCGCGTCAAAAGTTGTTCGGTGAAAATTTTAAAATAAAAGTCGCATCTGGACTTTTGGGTTCTCGTACTTTTTTGACGAGTGTGTAGAAGCGTTCGCAGGATGATACCATTTTAATGTTTTTATGTCGAGCATAAACATAGCCAGGAGCATTGTTCCCATGGCTGTCATGTGGAAAATGTGAAATGGATTCACGTGGGGGAGGGCCAGTGGGGTGCAGGGTGTTTTTTTTTTGTTTCTATACGCCTTTGCTCGCCACCATAATCCCCAGGACATGTTAAATGTGATAAGCGTGCACATACTCATACACACATGAATTTATACATTCGCATGCTGTTTCTGCTTGGGAAGTGTTTTTTTTTTGGTTAGCAAAGCCGCGTATATGTGTGTTCTTTGTGTGCTTGATGAGAGCTTAAATATGCGACAGGATTTTCTTTTTTCCGAGGATTTGTTACGAACGGAATGGTTTTAAAATAGCGCGAACTGTTGTTGCGCGCTCAAGCATTCATACTCCGCGGCGTTTGTCAGTCCATTTGCGAGTATAGCGCTTTCTTTACACTTTGAGTTCGATTAAAATTGTTTGTCCTGCATCAATGCGCTGGAATAAGTCACGATTTTTGCGGCAGAGTTCGAAGAGAATTTGATCGAGGTATTGATTTTTGAATTTATGATACCCGGAGCTTTGGTATATTTGAGTTGAAGTTTTTTTTTGGGTGAGAGAGTCCAATTTTAAGTTCAGTCTCATCGTCACTGTTGTGTATGTTGGTCTAATTAAATGCATCCATTACGTTATAATAGAAACCGAGAATGAAAACTCCAGGCTGTATTTATGGCTAGTTGACTGAAGGTAAGAAGCAGTGACAATCACTCTCTGTAATAATGAACCAGTAACAGAATAGTAGTTTCTGCTCTGATTTCACCCACGATACTCCTATTTCATTTCAATTTTCAATCCTGCATGTGTGTTACAAAAGAGTTCGCACCCTAACCAACGGAATATAACACCTTTGATAGCAAACCTTCAATAACAATTGTTCCATGTGTGTTCAACAAAACCCAACTTCTGAAATATGATTCCAACACAGAGTATCCTCACGCAGAACGTAGTCATATCATATTTTTAAAACGGACCACTCTCAATTTTCCCTTCAAATCCATCTCTTTCGATGCATAAAAACCATTTAACTACGTGCATTCATGCTTCTGCCAAATTGTGTGTCCTTTAATGTTCACGTTGCAATACATTTTTCCTTAATTTTCACCTTTTCCGACTCTTTACAAAGTGCATGCGTTGAATGAAACCGTAGAGTGCAAACTCAAAACCCCATTACGAAACCATTTCCAAGGATGGCTTCGGTCAATGTGGACCAGCAAGCAGCACATTCATAGAGGTCGTTTATTACTGCTGTCTGGATAATTCGTGTGTGCTGTGCTGTGGATGCTTTCATTTCCAGAAATATTTGCAGCTCTCTCGTAGTTCCACGGCACCTTTGGCTGAAAATTGAAATTATAGCACGAGTGTAATTGGTAGTTGAAAAGTTGCATTTCTTGCCATTGGCAACGGGAAATTTTCAAAATGCCAACACACTGAGCACATCAAACACGTAGTCAGCTTCAATGGTTCTTTCTTTTAAAATCCTTGCTGGAGTGCACACCAGAACGTATGTGAGATGCCGATTGTCCTCAGTCACTGAATGTGCAATAGTTTTGAGTTACTGCTAGTATTTCAATTCACTGATTACCCAAGAGGTCTCCTGTGAATGCATCGTGCTTCGGTTGCACACCGATGCTTGGTGGAGCGTTGCAAGCCCCTAAAAGATCGACCACACGGGTCGTCGATTTTTTTTGTTTTATTCGAAAGAGAGATGGTACGCACTTATCCCCCGAGGGTGTGAGTCTGGTGGGTCGGAAAAAGTTTTTAATCTAAAAATGATTGGAAATTGGAGAAGGTGTGGAAAAAGTAACTTTGTTTTTTCTATGAGTTAACGTGAGGGGTGCAATTGAAAGTGGGTACACGTTATGCGAGTGTCTATACGTTTACATTCACAGCTTTGAACTGGGCTTTTGTGGCTTGTGTTGGCAGCTTTGTGTGATAGCTTATGTACTCTGTGGGGAATGGAAAGTTTTGAGGGGGCTTAGGGTTCTTTTCATTCAAGTGATGTTCTAGTTACGCCGCGGGATGTGTGAGTAAATAATTGAGAGAGCCCCTCGAATGAAGGGTTGATTCAGTTTTGTTGTGAGTTCGTCTGTTTCACAAGGGGAACGACTATAGTTTAAAGGCAGTTGTTTTCACATCCATCGTTCACTCAGCTGTTTGTCCTTGTTTATACTAACAATGATTCGTGCGTGTCAGGTATACTGAGCGTAGTCTCTGGAGGCTGCTAATCTTTGAATGAGCATGGTTAAATTCTGGAAACTGTTACAACGCTTTAGTTCAATCTTGCGTGACATTGTTTGTTAACAGGCATGAATGCGAATAAAAGTTTTGTGCATACAGCTGTGATGTAAAAATAATATAAGGCAAAGCTGTCTCATTTTATAAGTCGTCTTAGATCTTCTTGGAAGTCATCAAAGTTCAGGGGCTTATCTGTTCTTTTGTTCAAGATTTGAGGAACATATTCGCCCTTTTCCGAACTTATTTTAGTTTTTCTTGCATTTAAGCTTACTAGCGTCAGCTATTGGATAACGTGATTTCCAAAGCATATAGATGGTAGTGCATCAATTTTCGCATCTGAAAAGCATCACGATAATATTTGCTTTGTTGATTGGATGGGCAAAGAAATGTCGAAAGATTATGTTGTCGAGTGTTGCAATTAATTTGGTTGCAGCTGGTGTCTTTCGTATATTTTACAATTTTATATCGTCCAATATTTTCGATTTTTTTTTTTGATTTAAAATATTTTTTTACCCGTTTAGGTACAAGGGCTTAGAAACTGGGAGGTCTTTTTCCCTTAGACATTTAAATAATTTTTAAGTTTTCGGAACTGCTTTGTAAGCAAGTAATGCTCCGTTAATGGACAATTGATTGGGTTTTCTGAATTCGCTCAAAGAATTCTAGAAATTTCTGCTTCTTGCAAAAAAAAATAATTTTTTTGAGTGATTTCACGCCTGAAACCGCTATACAGACTTTTTAATATTCAAGTAATTCACGCACGCTTTAACGTCTTAAGCTGTGGTAGCTTTTTTCGGGAAAAATTTACTAGATTAGAAAATATAGTAGACGCTCAATATAGTGAACTAATAAAAACAGGGCCTATTCACTGGAGCGAGATTGTTCATTGTAACGAGCGTGGGCTGCTTGGAGTAAATTTCATCAAAATGCGGATGTTTCGAAGTACAATTCATCAAAAATAGAATATAATTACAATTTTCCATTTCATCGAATTTGTTTTTAATGCATTTCGGCAGAGGGTTCGAAATTGATGCAACAGTTTTTTTAAGCCGCATGATTGCATCATTTGTTTTCGTTGTCAGAATTCTAGATCATGTCTTGCATTTGCAATTATTTAGTTTGATGTCTGTCATTAATGTTATTGATTGTTGAGTAATCGACATAAAGTTTGACAACTGGGGGCTTTAAAATTCAGTATGGCCAAAAAATGTGACTTCGATTTTTTTGCAATCAGCAAGTTTTACCAAAAATAAGATAAATGGTTATTTCAAGATATCAGTTCAAAAGGTAGAAATGGCCAATAACACTAGGAATCAACATTTTTTGGGGCTTATCATCAGACTGATTTTTGTGTCGCCAAATGAAATTTGAAACCACCAGTTTTGGCAAAAAATCACCATATCTTATAGTTCTTAAATCGTCCATTGGCTGATAGATACTGTAAGAAAATGCCTATTTTGGAAAAGAACTTTAGAAGCCACCAGATAACATTGTATATTTTGGAATAATAATAGCGTTAATCTAATTTTATTCTCATACTACTCATACTTAATGACCTCTACTTAATATTTTAATAATAAAAATAAAGGCGGCGCTACAGTCCGAGGTGGACCTGGGCCAAACTTCTCAGCAACCACTCGTGTTGTGTTCCTTCACGAGTGCAGAGGATCTAGACTTTAATGCCGACTCCGAACGGCGAGATTGAGAAGCTATTTCTAGACAGCTATACTCTTTGAGCATTGTCAGTGACACGAAAGAGGTGGAGCCGTGAAAAAATGTTTGGTCTTTTTTCGGGAATCGAACCGACAACATCGAGCGTAGGAGTCGATGCACTTACCCACTATGCCACGGCGTCCACTTAACATTTTATTTATTATATACTTTTACTTTAACTTTAAAGTCAAAGTTAATTATTTAAAGAATTGATTACACTGACACCTTGCCGTTGCTCTGTCCAAGTGGATTGTGGCCTAGTTATGGAATTGGATTACCTTTACTACCGTGATATTTGCCGTGTAGGTGGAACAAATGCTATTTTCCCGATCGAACTTTGGGAAGGACATCCTCTTTAAAGAACTGAAAGTATATAATAATGACACCTTATGTTACGACGCATGTTCAACGTTTGTCACCCTACATTACATAGATTCAAAATATTCAACTCAGTAAATAGAATTTCCTGCTCCTTAAAGTAATTTCTTCGTTTTTGCTTACACACTAGATCGACGTAACAAACAAATATCATGACAATTTATGGCTGGGGTTTGCTTGAAGCACAGCTTCTTTCTGAAGTTAACCGGAGTCCCAGCTGGACAAACATCTTTATTTTGCATCACGTGTCCAAAATAACTTAGGAGTAACAAAATTATTCAAGCATTATGACCCATTCTCGCATAGATTCCGTTAAAGGTTTCCACCATCGTTTGTCCCTTTAAAGGAATCCCCTGAAATATCGCTAATTTCGAGGAGGAACTACTAGTGAGAGAATGCGTTCAACTTAGTTTCACCCCATTTACTTGGTTAAATAAAAGTTATTATGCCTCCATAAATGTATCACTCCCATCCCCGGGGAGAGAAAATGCGAAACGAAGAATCCTTAGTCAAGGAGAAGGAAACCAAACGCACAAAAAAAGTACCATCCAAGGACATCACGCAAACAACATAATATTCGAGTTTTTATGGCAAAATAATTCTCCTACGTGTTACGTTCCTTACGTATGACTTTTTTTCTTGCTCTGAGAAAGAGAGGGGCCGAACAAGGGGTGGAAGGGATATAATGTGAAGAACCGACCACAAAGTGCTGCATCAGGGCTTGGGGTCAAAGCAGTTGTATTGTAATTGTCTCTTGTCTGGTCTGGTCCGGCGAATGACTCTTTGTACATGGTGATGATAAGCAAATATGGTTTAACGTGGTCTACAAGAGCAAATACACCCTCATTTCACATATATGTCCTCGATGGATGGGGAGAATTGTCCTGTCACCTGCACATGGTATGTGTACACAGACACAATCAAATATGTAAGCCTGGGATATGTCTATCGACTAACGAACGACCGATGTGTTATTGTGCGGTTTTGATCCAATGCTGGAGGCAGATAGCTTCTGTAAAGGACATGCTTCTGAAAGAGTTGAGCCATAGAGTGGAGGATAATTTGTGAATCGGTTGGGTTGGTTATGAAATTTGATTTCAACTTAAAAAGCGGAGACATATGTAGTTGTAAGCAAATGAATTTGGAGTGTCCTTCCAAGTGGGACTTGGTGTGATGTGTTTTTGTTGGATCCGTAGTTGCGTTTTTATACAAAGGTTACTGGTCATTTGATCGTTCCAACCATCATCAATTCAACACTTCCTTTAATTCTGTTTATTTTCATATAAAATTCCGTTTTCTTTAAATACTTTAATCGCATTCCCATTTGAGTGTCATTTTTTGAAAAAAGTTGGTGAGTGAACTATTTGCACCGGATGTGTTTTATATTCCAGGGTGACGTTTTATTATTTTATGAAACGTTTTTTAATGAAACAAAATTGTATGTTTTTTTACGTTATGAATTATGATATTGGTCACACTGTCTCCAGCATCAGGAAGGAAATACGCATTAATGATGCCGTTGGATCGAATGAGGCACTATTATTTATTATATTATATTAATTACTCCATGAAGGTGTTACTTTGAACCATTGGGTATGCAAACGAGTTGGCCATCATGATTTAATGATGAAGTGGTTAAAAGGCAAATATGAAGATGCCGTGGGTAGTCTCATGCAAAGGGACTTAAAAATCATCCGGGAATGCTTTTCTTTAGAACCCAACAACACCAACAATATTGTATTCATCACAAGAAGACTGAATATCCTTCAAACTGCCAACATAGGGGATATCCGTATGGTGCAGGATGAACAGATAAAAACGATTGGAAAAAAATTAAATAAAACAATAGTGGTGTGATTCATAAAATTGATTTTAAAGCTACATTCAGGCCATTCTGTATGGAATTGCACATCATTCATAGCCGCCTCTGCTTCCCTGGCAGGGATTCAAGCGGTCTCGTCTTGATGTCTACGTGCAATATGCGCTTCGTTATTCTGGCAATAGTATTTCGAATGGTAGCCACGACTTCGTCCAAGGTGGTTGGCTTGATGTAGCACTAAAGAAAATACAGTGGATGCTCGATATGGTGAACAGTCTAATATAGTGAATACACACAATTTTATACCGTTTGTTCCACTCATCGTGTTGTGCGAGAATCTTGCACGATTAGTTATTTTATATATATGGTACACAGTTTGGGGTTGTTTGAAGCAAATACAGAGTGCATGTTGCTTGTACATGGTATTTGATAATCAACGACGATATAGAACGAATCGATCACGGAAGGATCGCCGAGAAATTTAGAAAAAAAAAAACGAGAGACAAGTGTTGCTCGCTGTGAGGTCTGAATCCAACTGGACGAGGCTTTATTTGTCACAAATAACATTGGCATTGAATGCTCTTTAAACATAGCTGTTATTAACATAGCAAAAGGGAAAGAGAAAACAAAGAGTAAAACATATAGGAAATATATTTAGTGTAAATGTTAAGTTACAAAAATCATTGCACAATTAAATTCTTTAAAAATAGAAAATATTTAAATTCATTATATGTGGAATGTTAAATAGTTGTTATTTTATATTTGTATTATTGAACCCATGGAATGCATTATTTTTGTTGCGTTTTACGTTTTTTTTACGGGCAAATATTCTTTGTTATAAATATTGGCTTGTTTTTTATTTATTGTAAAGAAAAATTGTAATTATATTCTATTTTTGATGAATTGTACTTTAAAACATACTCATTTTTATGAAATTTTCTCCAAGCAGCCCACGCTCGTTACAATGAACAATCTCGCTCCAGTGAACAGGCCCTGTTTTTATTAGTTCACTATACCGAGCTTCCACTGCAATTAAATGGTATCAAATCGCATGATCGAGGCAGCCAACGGTATGTAGGACCGTTCTGTAAGAACCACAGCTCGGACTCGCATATTTCGATGTTGTCGAGATCTGGTCATAGAAAATCGGTTAACATGACCCTATATCTGAGACCATTGACGGTAACGGGGTTTCCTTCCTCATTTCGAAAAAAATAAGATCCGATGATGTCGCGATTCCATAAACCGCACCAAACAGTCAATCTTTGTGGATTCATTGATCGTTATTCGAAGGCTCGTGGATTGCATTTACTCCAATAATGACAATTTTGCTTGTTGATATATCCGCTGAACCAAAAACGGGCCTCGTCCGAGAAAATGATGTTTTGCCCTAAATATGGATGCCTGCCCAACATTTCCAGCGCCCAATTAACGAACTCACGACTTTGTCTATGGTCGTCCGACTTAAATTCTTATGCGGATGTAGGACCAAATCTAATTGGAAAATATAAAATAGAAACAAATAGAAAAACTCTCTGGCGGTGCCCAATTCAGCTGATCGGCGCCAAATCAACATTTTTGGCTCTCCTTCGATATTGGTCGACACCGCGCCTATGTTTTTTTCATTTCGCATGAATTTAGGTCTGGTTGGTGGCTTAGGTCTAAAAGAGTATACTCAAG
Organism: Myathropa florea; assembly: GCA_930367185.1. NCBI lineage: Eukaryota > Metazoa > Arthropoda > Insecta > Diptera > Syrphidae > Myathropa > Myathropa florea. The sequence continues at coordinate 2,107,382 of OV884004.1, read as the reverse complement.
CTAAAATATTTCCACAGTGCGACGCACACTGAAGCCATGGTGACGATAGACCTCACGATAAAATTCACGTTTCGTATTGCAACTGAGCAGGAATTTCGATAATATTTTTTAATAATTTTCGCACGTTCACCAAGAGTGAAATGATGGATGATGAAATGGAGAACCTTGCTGAATATTTTGACTGCTGAAAATCATTGGTAACATTGACAGCTGCTGAAATATAAGAATTGGAAAAACTATTATTGGTACCTAATCATGCTCTTCAAGGGAAGAAATTAAGTTCTTAGGTATAACATTTGACTATTATTAATTCTGGATTCCACACTCTGTTAAAAGGTCGTTTTTAAAAAAGCTAAAAGTTTCAGAGGCTTGCTGTTCCGTACCTCAGGAGTAAAGGGGATCACTCCAACTGCTGTTGTAGAAGTCTTACTAAATCTCTCACAATTGCATGTTGTTCAGATTAATGCTGCGATTTCGAAGAAGACAACTAAAGGAAGCTGAAGATGGCTTATCAAATAAGAACGAGGACAAAATATAATAATTAAATCTCCAGCAAAAGAGGTGAGTCCAACAATAGGTGACACCATAAGGTGAGATACTGATGCGTCGACAGGTGTTATTTATGCCGCGAGCACCGACTTTCGATGAAATCTTGCTGCCCTCGGAGCAATCTGAGATTATAGTTGCCAGGATAAGCCTCTTCTATAGCATTAGGTAATCTGTGCAAAACTGGTAATTTAATTTTTCACAACCCCCATTCAATCTTGAATATCCACTCAGCCTCCAATCCAAATGTACTCACCCGTCGTCATAAACAACCCAACCAATCTTCTCAACCATTAAATACCGCTTAACAAATGTCTTCATAAAACTCAAGTGTCTTCATCTAAACGCTAGAGCAATCCCAGCAAATGTTCTTGAGTCAATCAAACACCGCCGCATGGCCACTAAACGAAATGACCAACATTCATAAACTGAGCACACACTTCACCTCACCGAGTATCGCTCATTACACACAACTGTCGCTATGGGCGGGCAGAGCTGCAACGTCGTGAAGCTGTAAAGAATCGAAGAATTAATGGTCCATTGCATTCTTGGCAACGTCCCATGTCGCCTGGGGATATCTTTCATCTCGATAGCTGTCAAGTAGTTTGCGCGACCACAATCGCTTGACAAGAATGAAAGAATGACACCCAATGTCGCCGTGCCGTATGAAATTATCCTAAAACGCTGCTTTTGGCCTGACCGTTCCATCTGCACTTTTACGATAACACTCCCATACATTGGATTGCCTTCAAGTCGAACCACAATCGAAGTAGAAGCACATAAAGGAATATCGCCTTACAATGCATTTCTCAATCCAACCGGCGCGGCAGCCAACCGAACTACCGAACGATCTACCGAAGGAAAATCCAAATAAAATTGTCAAAAGGTCATAAATTGTCATCGCATGTTCAGCTAGAAATTTATGGTCTCCCGCCCAGAGCCCAGTGGCGGCATTGGCGGCGGTGGACAACTTCGTGAGGAAACAAGGATTGTTAGAGCTGCTAAGGACCATGAGAAAGAAAAGAAAAGAAAGTCGTTCGCTGTTCGCCGACAATAAAACTCCTAGTGGTTGGCATTTCCCGAACTTGTGTGGTGGGATATCCTGAATGGGAAGACTATTGGATGCTTGAATGTTTATTTTATTCAGAGTGGCAGAGGGAGATACAGCCGAGGTCTTGAGCTCCATTTTTTCACTTATTTTCCCGCCGCACTTGACTGGGGAATATTTAAAAGTTTTTAATGGCATTTCGATTTTGATTTAAAATATACGAGTGTCGGAATGCATTTCGAGTGTTTAATGGAAGCCGCGCCGGTCTCACTGAGATATATATTTTTTTTCGATTTCTCAAGGACAGCAATGACACACACAGTTTGTATTGAACTTTAAGTACGTCCTTTAGTAATGGAAGGTGGATTGGAATTGGCTGGATCTTCTGAAACCTTTTTGGCTCAAATTCGTACATATGTGGGCACGCATGTGTGAGGAGGAGGGGGTGATATTGAAACGCTGAATGTTTTGGTAACTTAAGGACAGATCTTTATAGAAAAAATTCCTTCGAATAAAATTCTCACCCAGTGATTGTTTCTTAGGGAGTTTATGAGTTACTCAACGTGATTATACCTACACCTGGTTTTTGAAATTTTGGTTTACAATTTATTATAAAGGAATGAAAGGGAATTTACAATTAGAGAATCCTTTAAAAAGGAATATATTCGAATTCAAATCTGTAGAGCGTATTTGAGTAGATTAGATTAGACGGGAGTGGTGCCCGGACATAACGTCAAGCGACATAGAGCCAAATTTTAGTATTTGGCCTCATGTCGTTTTTTAAAGGGACATAAGGCCAAATTTTAGGGTTGCAGGGGAGCAGCATGCCCCCCCCCTCAATACGTACTCCACTGTGCACCCGTTCCCTCTTAAAATGTCTCAGAATGTTTAATGGAAGGTATATTTTAATAAGGTAAGACAAAATTTTTGCTTTGGCCTTTTGTCACTTTCACAAAGTGACATAAAGCCAAATTCTAGCATTTGGCCTTATGTCGCTTGGCGTTATGTCATGGCACCGATGAGAGTGACTTTTAACGGTATTAACCGCAACCTATTTAAACCCTTGATGGGTAATTTGTAATATCATAGACGGAGAACGTTTTCCACCTTCGCGGTTGCCACTCGTAATAACCTGTAAGCAACTAGTGCCAGTATTTCCCTAAGAAGTATGTTGTGTGTTAGTGCTATTCTTGAGCCACTTGCTTCTGTCTATACTTTTGTTGATATTTCAGATGTCCACCTTCGATAGTTATTCTAAGTTGTTTGTTTTTCCTATCTTCAGACTTCTTCAAAAGTAATTGTAGGGTGCCCCTCTTCTTCTAGCGTCATTGCCTATTCAGCAATGACCAGTGTAGTCCTATGACCATAGTAGCCCTATGACAGGGCTCATTTTGGTTTTGTCTGTTAATGGATGTTTGGTTCTGTTAAGATTTAATGCAGATCGATTTGATCACTTGTATGGAGGGAAAGGATGTCTCTTGATTAGAGGCTTGAGTCATTTCGCATCCAATTTCTTAGGCTCTTTCGTTGCCAACCATGTGCTCACAGACCAATCATAGAATAAAGTTGCATCTGACCGCTATGTCGAGAACCAGCGGCTTTGTTGTTCTTCAGCTTTTTCAAAGCTGCGTTGTCTTCTTCAACATTAAGTGAGCGGACTACTAGGTTTCAGGCGTTCACACAGGATGACAGAAAAGATGTTATAGGCGATGTTAAGGAGACTTATCCCTCGATAGTTGGCGCAGTCAAAGGGGTCTCCTTACTTACTGCGAGAGTTTTGACTTTTTTTTGTATAAACGTCCCGTATTTTCTGCTTATCCCTATACCTACTCCTCGATATCCTGGGAGGCGACAAAAAAACCGTTTCTTTTATCCGCCCGGCTTCTGGCTCGCTATTACTTTTGAGTTTTTCTTTGAACCGTTCTTTTGTATGCCTCGTCTGTTGCTGATTTTTCCTATTCGCATTCGTCATCAGTGATTTCGGCTACTTCCAGGGTGACTGTGTGGCAATGCAATCAAATGTTGTTGACATTTATTTTTGACGTAGGTCTTTCGTTTCAATGCTCTTGGTGGGCTCTGGCAATCTGCATCTTTTTGTTATTAATCAGTCGAGTTTTAAATCGTGTTGCAATTAGGAAACGGTCAGAGTCGACGATTGGTCCTCTGAATGTTCGCACATTCAGGATATTTTACGGGTTTCTTGCGTATGCACGCATACATTTTGATCATTTCGCCAAAGATTTTAGACACGGAAAGATGTGTTGAGTTACACACTTTTGATCAATACGATAAAACAAGGAGAAAAGTTACTGTTGAAGCCGCACCAAATGAGTCGTGGAATTGTAACAGTAGGTGAAACAAATAAACTGTCAAAATGGTAGCCTGAATAAATATTTTCATCAGAAGCGAATGTGATTGGAACTGTTGGTTGAGATAATCAGGAATACGTGAAAACCTTTAAAAGCAGTGCACAATGGTTGGATCATATTGTACAGCATTATTTAATGAAATGAAGTGAGAAATTATAAAAAAATAGCCACATTTGAAGACGAGGAATGCGCTGTTCTTCTAAAACAATGCATCTTATCACATCTCGCATAATTGGTTGATCACCATTATAATCACCAGATCAGATGTAATAAGATGAGACCACATTGTTACATTCAGTCTTACACTCTTTAGCTTACAGAATGAATCCTTAAAACAAAAAGCTTCAGCATTTTATTCATATTTTAATCCTTCTTCTGCTTAATTCATTAATTACGCCAAACAAGAAAAACCTTACCACAACTTGCTTCAGTAAACAACAACTTCAACCGCGCCACGCGGCTGGAAAAACAGTTTGACGGAAGAAAATACGGAACGCATTTTCACTTCTATCTTCTTAATTGCTCTTTTATCCAAGCACTTGCAAATCCAAATAAAATCTTCTTCTGTCACATCTGACAATAGACAAGTGCTGTCGTGACAAGTGTCCTTGAAGTCTGAAACAAGGTTACGACCGACCACCCATCAACCATGCATAGACACATTGTAAACTTATCGACATGTATACCCCCCATCTCCCGCATGCAAACTCGCAAAACTAATCCACTTAAATGCCTCCTGCCAAAAACTTTACGCTCCTCGGCTAATAAATTCGTATCTCATAAGTGCCATTCATTACCGAATGTTGACACACTCAACGAGCGACAAACTCAGCACTATTTCGCACATTCGCATCATTTTTAATTAAACCAGCAAAAGAAAAATAAGACTCCGGCTGAAAATCAACCGAAAATGAGTTGATTTATTCAAGCCCACAGCCCCCATAATTCCCAATTAAATTTATCGATTGACTTTACTAAAAATATTATCGCCCGCCATGCGCCTCGCGACGCCATTGATTCTTATTTAGTCGCCCATACATCATTTGATCGTCACCACCGCCACAACAATCAAGAGGCTGTGCAATAAATTTCATTTAATTTTTGTCATTGACTCGAAAAAATAAAAATCACTTCCTCCCGGCCAACTAACCGATCAGGCGAATACATATTCATGATGTAAGAGGGCAGCCCACAGACACCCGACCCGCACTTAGCCGTCCGACCCGATGCCACCCATCATCCTTTTGATGGCCCTGACAGCGAAACGAGTGGCGGTGGGTTGCGGCGGGTGTCGGACATTTATCGCTTGCTGACCCAATCAACCGAGAAGGGAGTGAATTAATTCCTGATGTGCGAATTAATTTATATACCGTAAATAATGCTGTTTCCTGTGGCCCTCTCCTTTTTTCCGACTGAGTAGGAATAATGCCTCGTAATTAACTTTTACTTCCTCGTAATCTCCTTCATAGCACCCGCCACTGCCACCGCTGATGCTGATGGTGATTCCATTGCCGCTGGCTGGCCCGGCCGGGCCACTCGACGGCCTATCGATAAATAATAATTACAAGCCAACAATAAGATGACAAGTTTTCGGTTGAGTTATGTGCGCGCCCTGAAGGGCTATCCATCCCCCGGCGGTGTTCATCATCATCATATCCCTTTGAGAGGCAGGCGGTGTAGCGAGTGTGGGGACACTCTTGGTTGCGTAACGAATTCGTTTCCAGGAGACTAAGAATTGCTGCTGTCTTTCCAGGGATTTGCCTTCGGAATAATTTGAATTTCTGTTTCTGTTTCTGTTTCTGTTTCTATTGCCTCTTGAGTGTATGCGTGTTTCGTGAAGCAGTGGGCCAAAAGGACGAGAGAAACTTTGGCATAAGTAATGTTTTGGGAGAATGATGGCTGTAGGCTGTAGGCCGAAGAGAAGTGAGAAAGCGTTTATCTAAATCGGAATAATTCAGGTAAAACGTTCTTTTCTCGGGAAAGGTTTGTGTTCTTATGTCCCCTATCCGGGGTTGGTTTTTTCTTTGCCTTGTCTAGAATACTTCTGATAAGATATGTCACAGGGGAGAAGTGCGGAAAGTTTTCATTCTTTGACGGATGGAGGTTAAACCTTTTTTTCTTGTCATTATGCGGTGTCCTTTCTTCGCATTAATTTGAGATAAGCTAGAGTTGAATGGCTTGTGTTGATGAGATAGATAAAAGTGAGTGTAGATAAAGGGTGTCCGTAAAGCCGTCACCAGTGTGATACATTTTAAGTTGCACTAATCTGTAATCGAAAGCTGGTGGAAGAATTAATTTTGGATTCCGTAACCTCATTCGATTGCGGAAATGAAACCCAAAATGTCATGATTAATAAGGTATAAGGTCAAGGATTAAATAATTCATTTTAAACCAATTTTGGATGTGAGAGAAGTATTATTTCTTCTCTGAAAATATTTTTATGGCTTGCTAAGATGAAGATGGTTATGGGATGAAACAAATAAACTGTCGAATATAATGCATCAGCAAAGCACTTAACTCAACACCGATGTAACTGTACTCTAGACCACATATCTATCTTTATTTTGATGAATCGTAGTTCATATTTTGACATCTTGACATTGACACATTGGAATTATTTATTACGTTCGATTGAAAGCAGTATAAATTTGAAATGTTGATTCTTGCATTATTAAAATGTAAGAGAATATTCAGTTCTTGATGAATACCAGGCATCATTTCACATTTCCTTCAAAAAGGAATTATTAACGAGAAGTTATAATTAAAGTGGTATACCCTTTCTGAATCATTACTAGTTTTAAATTAAAAAATTAAATGCAACGCACTAACGAATGCTTATAATGGATTTGCTCAAATAAGTTAAAAGATAGTTAAGAGTCTTGCGGCCACAATAATCTCTTGCGTTTCGAAAGCTTGATTTGAAACCTCTTAATGTAGTTTTAAACATATTTCTGAATGGGTTTTTTTATTCATCGATAGTTTAACATTTTTTGGGAATTCAAATCAATGAGCTCGGTGTGCACCTCGCGTTAAAATTTATCTACCAAACAAAAAAATACCTTTTGCTATCTGCCTCCAATTACACACGGCAAATTGGCAGGGCCTTTGCCAACCTGTGCCCGCCATCGGTTTCGTGGGCGTACTCTATTGCGTTGTAGATGTGCCGATGAAAAGTTTACACTAATGGAGCTCACAAAATAAACGTTCGGCACATTGACTCGTCGCTATTTTTTTGACATTAAAATAACTATAAAATTAAGGGGTGTTCAAGCAAAAGCTGAACTCAAATTATGTGTCTCATGTGTTTCTGGTCAACGCTACAGAAACGTGCCCATAAGAAGTATATTTAATTACAAATTAAGTATTTCTTATTAATTCATACCGTAAAGGGTATAAAATAGTACAGTAAATATTAATACACCCGATTTATATTTTCCACGGCTTTAAGGGCACATACGCTCAATTGTTTCGAAATTTGCACAACGGTTTTGTATAAAATTGGGGTTGAGGCATGAGGCAGTCGTAAACACAACGAACGAGCACCACCTGGTGGCTAACACCACCAAGAAGTAGGTCAGCTCGCATCATATTGAAACAGGTCAGTATGGAGATTCGGCGATTCGGCGTCGTCGTTTGTTTATTTGGGTCGGACACTGCCACTGAGGGCAATGCATCGCCACTGCGGTGATCGATCGCATTTGTTTATATCCCAAGCATCGGAAATCACCATAAGAGTATTGGATCACAGCACCAGTGTCGTGGGTGATTCAATTAAGTGACCGCCACAACGCTATAAAACCGATGGAATGCGAATAGTAAAAAAAGGAATGTAGCGGACTGTAATAGTAGCAGAGGGTCACCTGACTGAATTTTGTTGATACAGTCTTCAATTTGTCCCTTCAAAGTGTGAATGGTTGCGGGTTTTTGTTCTTAGATCTAGGACAGAAAACCCTACACAAGAATATCAAACAATGTAATCGCCTAAATTTGCCGACCACTTCAAACTTCGAAGTGTTCATAAAAGCTGAAGAAATTCAAAGAGACAATTGATATTTGGATATGACTTTACTCGTACATAGTCATTTCACTAAGCGGAAGTACACAAAACTGAACGAACTTATCGAAACTGAGGGAAGCGGTTACTATGGTCACAATGTTTTGTTTTGGTGTATCAACTCGGTTGCTTCAGTTCTCTTAAATTGTGTACGGCTATTATAGTTGGCTCTTTAGGCTTTGTGAACATGACCACAGTTTGCCATACTTATGCGAGAACGAAGGTACGAAGGGAGGAATTTTCAGTTGTTAGATTTTTAAGAATCATGGTTTTTCAAAATTTAGTTAAAGTTCATGTGTCGGCAAATCGAGGTCATAATAATAATAATAAGTTAATAATGGCGGCGCTACAGTTTGATGTGGACCTGAGCCTAGCATCTCAGCAACCACTCATGTTGTCAGTGCTATTGTTCTCTCACGAATAGAGGGGACCTAAAGTTTAATGCCGACTGCGAGATTGAGAAGCTTTTTCTAGACAGTTATACTCTTTGACGAAAGAGGTGAAGCCGTGAAAAAATGTTAGACGTTTTTTTCAAGTTTCGAACTTTAGACCTCGAGCGTAGGAGTCGACTCACGTACCCAACTTCGCCACGGCACCCATAGAGGTCATAACATTTTTTTTTCTCTAAATCAAAAATTAACGGAGTGCTTGTGCTTTGCTAATGCTTACCTTAACGATCCTGTGTATAGTAGTTTCAGTTCTTGTTCACTTTGTTCATCGCTCGAGGAACTATGAGTCTAGTTGTTGTGACGAATCGCAATGGTAATTAAGGGCTACACTTTGTCGGATCTTTACCAAAGGATCGCCTTCGAAGTTTATGTTAACTCTAAGTCTGTAGCTTCTATACGTTTTATGTGTTTTGACGCAAATAAATAAATATTTATACCTATTTATTTTGTATATTTTTGATAACTCGAAGTCTTGATAACTCGAATTTTTTTTTGTTGCTAGTGATGGCTCGAGTTATCGAAGTTCGAGTTATAAAGAACAAATTACATGTAAATGTCAGTCTTGGCGCTATTCGAATTATCAAATATTCGAGTTATCGAAGTTAGAATTATCGAAGTTCGGCTGTATTAAGAAAGGATGACCTTTTCTGTAGATAGAAACATATACTTCAACTCTCCTTGATGCAATACAAAAGTATAATCAAAACAGTTTAAGTTGATGTTTTATATATAATCAGTCGGTGTTTTATTTCACATCTACCTTCTACAGCCAACACTTTAGTTATGTGTTCTACTGTGTTCTCACGCGATTGGATGTCATTTTTATGTGCCAGAATGGCGACAAGAGCATAGTCAGTAATTGGAAAGAGATGGTGTTGCTGCAGTAAAGGTTGGTGTGTTTTTTTCAGAAATCGAACCACGGAATTTCGTCCTCTATACAATCAATATTACTATCCAGTTGGTATTTTTTGAATGTTTATATGTGATTTTTTTGACAATATACATATCACACTTTGTATTAAATGTAATGGAGTAACATCAGTTTATTAGCACAAATACCAGCCGTCAACTAAGTTATTGAGGAAGTTATTGGAGCACTCAGCACCCAGCAGATAATATTGAGCAAGCAAAAAAACACGATAATTCTGAGCATCTACGGCCGCTTTAATTGTTCTCTGTTACAGACTGTTCTCAAACTTAGGCTTATATGTAATACAGTCCAGTCTGTCTTCAAAAATAACACAACTGAACAATAAATATTTTTTTTTATAAATTAAAGGATAAATGTGTCGCCAAAATGATGCCACAATCTGCAACCCACGTCTCTGCAATCCGAAGTAAAGACACCACAATACAATTAAGCGTGATAAAACTTAAATTTGCATAAAAAATTACAAAATCCTAAAATTTATTCGATGTCGTACCACCCCTCAAACAACGCCAACTTTCCCCCATTTACATACGCAAACACATAAAGCTTGGAGCAACCACTCAAAGCAATTTTCTTGGTTTTTACACCATTGAACCAATAAGCCAGTCTTAAGCAACTTAATGAAGGTGACTCGTAAAAACCACGCAAAAGCATGACCCAGCCACACCTGAACTAATTTACTTTTACATCACTCACCACAACTAATCCCCCGTCGTGACAACATCCCAAATTTAGAGCGATCGTGATCATAACTCAACCCACCAAGACGTTAAATATTATATCCATTCATCGTTCGTGTCACGCGGTCCTAATCACCAGCAGCGCCACTATGCGGACCAACCCATTATATTTCAAATGATCAACATTGCCGGCTAAAGTCATTCAATTCGACGGGGGAAAAAACCCAAATTACCCATCAAATAGTTTTCATCGCTATCCTGAGTGCCAAAATCAACTTTGGTCCTGGCGTGCATCAACCCACCCTCTCTTGCTTCCATTTAATTTCCTTTGAACGGCGAAAACGAAAAAGAGTACACGGGACGAGGTCTCGCACTTTGACTGCGTCTTCTATCCAACCCACATCGCCCCCCAATTCACTGAAAACCAGTTAAATTGAATAGGTTGTGGTGACTGGCAGGGCTGATGTGGTTTCTCTTCACTCGCTTGCTCCCGCTCGTTCGCTGTTTCGCTTCATTTCTCCCACATCAATTTCATTTAGTGGCAAATATTTGCATAACACACTCTCTCGGCATGGCTGCTGCAAATCGAGCCACCACTCACCATCCACCGTTTGCCATAGGGTTTAAGGAACGTGTCTATCGTTGCGTCAGAAGCATCATCCTCCTCAGCATCCACCGAAAACTCAGAAACACATCAGCTTCCAGGTAGGACCAATGATGCTGCTCGAGATACGGTGCAGACACTCACACACACACCCTCATTCACACAGCGGGTGAAGATGTATCATTTAATAGGGGATAAATTCCGGATGGTTACCACCCTTTATGGGGTGCATCGTAAAAACTAAGTGATATTGCCTGCAATTTGTATTTCACGGCTTGGTGTACTTCCGACAACTTGTGAGCGTGTAATATTTGCGGTTCCCTCCTTGCCAGGCACTCTCCGGACAAACGGGAAGGGTGGCACACAAGCGGAGGCCTATCAGAATCTCAGATGCGTGGTGATGGCAGGAGTTTGGCATGTATTGTGGCAAAGTCACAGTTGGGAACTGAATTAATTGGGAGTTTATTCAATGAGCCAAGGGGATGCGTGTGGCACTGGCTGTCAATTCAATTTATGTCTGGCACCCTTGAAGGGTGCGCAAAGGAAGGAACTCTTGCAGTTGCTGCAAAGCAGTGTGTGCATCGGTGGAAGTCAAAATAGTATTGAAGTTGATAAGATCATAATTGCCTACTGGCCTTACGTAGTACTCTGCCTTCGAAACTAAGTGGGGCATCAGGGTTTTTGAAATCCATCTAAATCCTATTCATCATAGTGACGTAAAGTACAAATGTTAAGTCGTCAATAGAATTGCAATGGGGAAAGCAATATTTGTTTTGTGCGAGAAACAGATGGGATACTCAAATGATTCGTGCCAATACTAAGGAAGTAGAAACTCCACTAAACATAACAGAGTGCACCAAAACTAAAAACCAGCTCAAATAATGAAAATTTAAAAATACGGATGACTGTTTGAGGAACTTTTTAATACGCGATTTGATTTCTGGATAAAGGTAAATGACGTGGAAGATTATTTTCTGTTGGCTCCGGAACAAGTGTGCGTATAAACTAGGAATTCTAGGGTGCATTTTGAAGACTTATCTTCCATAATACCTCGAAGTGAATTTCACTCAGGTATGTTTAAGCGCACTTCAGGTCAGCGTTTCCTTCTCTTTAGTCCATCGATTCGTAGACGATACGTTCATCTATAGAACTCATAGTAGAATGGTAAAGATTCAAGTGAATCTGTCAAGTAACCATTTGCGTCCAGATACGAGAGCGGTCCAGAGGTTTTTGCAACGATTTACAAACTGTTTGAAACCGGCACAGAATTTCAGCAAGTAGATGCGCTGTCGCGTGGGCGGCATGGCATAGTCGGTAGGTGCGTCAACTCCTATGCTCGATGTTGTCGGTTTGAATCCTTAACATTTTTTCAGGGCTCAAAGAGTATAACTGTCTAGAAAAAGCTTCTCAATATCACCTTTCGGAATCGGCATTAAACTGTACGTCCCCTCCACTCGTGAGAGAACAATAGCATGCACAACACGAGTGGTTGCTAAGACTGTTTCAACCTGTTACGGTAGAACATGGTGCAGCCGACTGGTGTTAACACGCAAGACACTATATTCTGCAAATTTGTCCGGCTGTTGGGTTACGCAGATGACATTGACATGTTCGAGCACTCCTAACGAGCACTCCTACCAGACTTGCCGTCACGGCTTTTGAAGAATAGACAGAAGAAGCTTGTGTTAATGTTGATGTTAACAAATTATATGTTGACGACTAAAACTCGATTCATCGCTCACCTTCTGGAACAAAATGCCATTGAAGACATCTGCAATTTCAACGAAAAGAAATTTGTCCACCTTGGGCCAAAATGGACTCAAAGTAGTCTTAATCCTGTTAGTCTCGATATATGCAGCCCAAGGTTGGACGAATTAAAGGGAGACATAATCCTGAACCGTATGGGCTTTATAAATGTGTGATTATAGCCTGTGAAATAAATATTCGCCCACTTAACTGGCTCGGTCGCATCCAGCGTATGAAAATAAAAGCTTCACTTTATAGAGTCTTCGAAAATGAGCCTTCTGGATTGAGAAGGAGAGGAAAACTGAAACTGGATAGTAAGAGCTCCCAATTCCTTCCATGGGTCGTTCCCGTAGACCTTCCATGGGCTTTGACCTGTTATGTCGGTAAAGTAAGCATGCACGGTAAAATTAGTTCAAGGCAAGATTATTCACCATAACGACAACTGACCGCGTATAGGAAGCAATTCGTACAAGATCCAGAATGTCATCTTATTTTTGTCGTACTGCTGTAATCCTGGACACAAAATCATTCATTTACACGGCACTACCACTCTTATGTCACTGATATTGCTCTAATAGCCAAGAAAATCTTTTTCAATTTCATCGTTCGGCGACAGCAAACAACTTTTCCTTCACTTGTTTGTGATCATTGCTCGAGAATCTAGGCTCAAATCCAGTACGGAATGTAACGCCACTTAATGTCAGGGATTTTGAATTTTGAAAATACGAGTTCATTCATTTTATTAGCCAGTGAATATTTTAGAGCTAGTTTGACAGCATAAATCTAAGTGTTGCCAATTTTTTATCAACATTTTTTTTTATCAAATCGTTGAACTGTTAATCATTTTTTATGTCATTTTCGAGTTAACGTAAATACGCATACAAAAACGCACATCTATTAGTGGCTGTTTACAAACGACTGGGAAATCCGACTGGGAATCGGTTCACTTGCATTTTGTTTTCACTCAGTATTCCATGAATGACGGATAAAAACAATTTTTGTTTAGGTGCAGCAGCAACGTTTGCATGTAGTACTATATGTATGCAGTGAAAAATCATTAAAATTGCATTTAAATTGCATCGTCTCTGTGATAAATTTTCCGAAAATGCCACGTAGCATGCGTGAGGTGTTACTCGATTAGTGGCTGTTTACAAACAACTTGGAAATCCGACTCAGCAGGCAAAATTTTCTGCGTGAGGAACACGCGAATCGGTTCAATTGCATCACGTTTTCACCCAGTAATGTTGAGTTATGTCCACATTAAAATTGCATTCAAATCGTCCCTGTGATCAATTTTCCTAAAATGTCTCGCAGCATGCGTGAGGTGTCACGCGATCACCGATCATCAGAAAATGAGGAAAACATGTCGAAAACGGAACGAAAATGGATGAAAACATGCCTGCTTCACCCGAGAATCCAGTTTGAAAGTGGATTTTCGGTGGAAGAAGGCCGATTTTCGGCGCATACAAACTCATCTCCCTCTGGCTTGTGAGAGTCGTATATTGTATCCCTCTCAATCCTACCTTCTTCCGCTCATGTAATCAGGTACTTGTATAACATCTTTAGGGAACGCTATCGAACAAAAGAAGTCTTTCAGCTTTTTGGATATTTAAAATTCTAAATATCGTGTGTTTTCTATCTTCTTCAACAAATATCCCCTCATGCGTCTAGATGCAATTGTTTTTATCAGATGCAAAATTGTACAACTGAACTTGTACAACTCGAACAACTCTTACACACATTTTTTTCGTCAACAATATGTTTCTTTATTTCTTCGGTTAGCGTTAAATTATTGATATAACAGGAGTTATTTGTGGAATAAAATTTATTGAAAATCCTTAATTTTAGCGTTCAATTTTTTAAGTAAATCGTTGTTGACTTAAACTTCAATTGTCTCAATTGTCAAATAAGCAACTCATAAGCAATTACTAAATAGACTGATATTATGCTAATCTTCGAAAACAGAAAATAAAGCTCCAATGAGTGCTTTCGCCTGGTCGTGGGAAAGGTTATGAAATGTCGTTGTTGGAACATATGTTAGTATGTAACATATTCTATCCCTGTTTTGTTTTGTTATGTTGGCACTGCTGTCGACCTTACTACATATCCTTTTAGGCAAATGACTTTTGTGATACGACCCTTTCTGTTCAATTAAATTAGGTCCTCTCTGTATCAAATGCAATTTAATCTTTTAAAGTTATTCCACATCAAAGAAATATCTTTCTTTTTTCACTGGTCTTAAATTATCTTTGTTACTCTTGAGGTTGCATCCTGAACCCTTCAAGGACTCGCCCGCCGTTTGGACTCAAATTGTTTCCGAACTCAATCTTCTTTAGGCATTTTTCCTATTTCTTGCTGGCTGTTTACGTAAAGGAATAAGTTCTAGTTTCAGCACAAACGAATCAACCAATTTTTGAACTACAATTTTTTTATATTTTACTGCAACTTTTAAAATGTTTGACATACTTTTTCAATATAAAAGAGATTAATTCTAAATGCTACGCTAACATTTAACGTTTTATTCGTTCGCATCAAAAAAAAAAAACTCTTACCAAAGCAGTCAACTCCGACTTTGAAATCATTTCAGTGCAATCTTAAAACCGACTGGCCTCACACAACAAAACGACTCTTACGTTGCATAATACATACATTTGTAGGTCATAATATCCAGTGGTAAATGTATACTCCGATCCAAACCCAATAAAAATACAAAACCTAACCGAAGTTGTCTTGTGTCTGCAAAACGAACTCTGCATCAAGTAGAACCAATCAAATCTCGAGATCTGATACTTCAAATCTATAGAATGTGTATATACGATGAGGCATAATAAGAAAATCAGTTCTTGAATCCAGCAGTTTGGAAAATGAACCAAAAATAAGTGGAAATGGGTGGGAGGACTTTATCCCATTCAATTCTATCTATCTGAAATCCTTCCCATTGGGTCAAGGACTAACAACGATTACCATTGATTTTTATTGACCAACAAAAAGCAATTCTCCTCCTTTTACACAGAGTCTTTGTTAAAAGCAGGTTTGCCTCAATTTCAATTTCATTTCAATTCGGTACACCGCCAACACCAGTACCAGGACCACCACCAATGTGTGCAAATACGAGAACGACGAGAAATCCAACAAACATTTTCAAGAATCTCCTTCAATTCCTCTATTTCCCATTCCACGCCGGCAATCCCTTCTTCAACGACCCATTAGATTACCCGACAATATCTGCATACAAACGATTTATCTTCACCAATTAGCATATCCCCTTGAAAAAATGCAGAGGATTAGGGCTATCATCGATGGGGAAGCCCCCCCCCCAAGAAAAACCATTTCAAACAATTCATTCTTCATTGAAAATCCGAGAGATGTTGGTGGGGAGCGTACCCCCTTCATATCCGGACAACTTACAGTTGTCCAACGATAAATTCCTGTTCATCTGTACATATTAGTTCGTGAATGGAATGGAATGGGACGGGCGGTGTAAGAAGGTGGTGGGTGAAACTGAGGAATATTTCAATTCCAATCGGAGGATCCCTTCGTGGGTCCTTCGGAATATTTTCTTTTGATTTCACTTTTAGTCCTTTCCGATGCTTTTTCTTCTGTTTCTGCATTCGTTCTTGATTCTTTTCTTTTGCAACAATTTTTGTTAGTTTTATCTCTTCCTTCTCGCAGTGTGTCGAGAAAATTTATTGCTTTTGAGAGAGTTCCCTTCCTCTTCGCCTCCATGCTCCCCATGCCGTCACAACTTTGGATTTTCAACCAACGTTTTGCTTCAGAAAATACGGATTGCCTGTGAGCGGATTGAAGAAAAAATCCCACTCCTCACCGTGGCAAATAGTGAAATTGCGTATGTGTGATCCACGAGGATTTTCCTTGCGTATAGGCAAGAGGGGTGGCAGAGACTTTATACTTTATCCCTTTTTTCCTGAATGAAGGAAGAAGTTGCCTGGATTTGCTGGAGTCTGGATTTTTATTTTCTGTCACATCGCACTACCGCCCCACTCTCCAGCAATCGTGCACTTTCTCCATATGCTCGGTCGATGTCCCGATTCCTGTGTTGATTAGGAGGGATCTTTCAGTTTCGTCTTGCACTGCAAGCATCCTGCTTCTGCTGCTGTGCTTCTGTTAGCCGATGATTTACGGCGACTTCTTGTGTGCATAATGGATCAGGATATGGTTTTTTCTCCGTACTCTTCATTCCCACAGGGATTGTTCCGATCCCTTGTCATCCGTTCATTTTGTTCATGTCACTCCCTGCGAGTCCCCCCCGAAAGCTTAACGATCAATGACTACAATGGCCAACGGCCGACAAATGACAAGTGACGGGGGAAGATGGCGAATAGGAAATGGTGACTCGCCAGAGGCAACAGTGACTAGAGCTGAAGCATTGTTTGTGAGTGTGTCACTGTCGCCGTTGGAGTGTGACGAAAATTATTAGCTCGCCGGATTAAAGTTGTAATCTGTTCCGCGAACATTATGCGTTGTCAACTTGGGATTAGCACTGACAGATTCCATTATACTAATTATATTCGCCCGCCGATGTTGATGTTGTTGCTGATTCGGTTTCTTCCTTCCAGGGGATTGTGATTAGGTCACTCGGTGCGATTTTTTAGGGTTTGTCGGGTGGTTGGTCTTTCCCAAGCGACGACACAAAGGAAGATAATGATGATAGAAGCTTGTTCCTGTGCACAAGTCGCATTACCGCCAACGTAATCGTAGTATAATCCTGGTGTTCGCCGTAACAGGAATTCATCATGTTTCCGGGCGGATGTACGTAGGTATGTGCTCGTGTTACTTTTTTCATCCTCTTACGGCTTATGAACAGCAAACACACGCACACTCGACTGTCGAAATTTATTGAAGCATGTGTTCGACTGATGCTATGCGTATATCCCTGTGTGGGTGGGCGTTGACGAAAACTTATCTTATTCACTGTCAGTTGCATTTCTTTTGGCGGTGACGGTCTTTTTGGTATTGCTTTGCTTTCATCCTGTTCCCGCAGACGTGATTCAAATGTAATAATAAAAAAAAAGAAAATAAATCAAAATAAAAACCCAAATCGACTTCGGTGGCAGTGTGGGAGAACTGCAAATCGATGGAGTCGTTTCGTGGATCTCTTTGGCTGACGTGTGTTTATGGGTTGTATGAGGGTTGGTTGGAGGAAGGTTTAAATCAAATTGACAGTTGTACTCGTTTCGAATTGCTTTGTTGATTGGATTGACAAGTGAGCATGTTGCATGTGTGTTCTCGACGGCATATGTTTTTGACTTTTTTACTCATTTTATAATTTAGTCTGACAGGTTTGCTGCTGTCAAGTTTGATAGAAACAAATTGATCCCGATAGTTCACATAAATTTATGTAATTTTGAACCTTGCAATATGTGGGATTTGTTTGTGAAGTTTTGAACGGTACATTGAAATTAATATCGACTGAGTAAAATTGACAGTTTGTTGTAATTTATTTAATTTGTGTTTGCATACAATTCAAGCACTTTTATCAAGTGGTATTCATATGCCCATTTGTTCCGCAGGCAACGAATAATTAAAACAGCATAAATAAGCACTTGTTAAAAATATATGAGCATTGAAGGGATTTTTTTGTTGTTTATGAAATATTCATTTACGTGCACCTGCTTTGGCTAATATTTTCAATCTGAACAAGAGCTTTGTGTGTAATCAATTAGTGCATTAGTAGCCCTGTGAGTTTCCTACTAATTAAATAACCCAAATCAGATATTTGTGAAATAAAAATATTCTGTTAGCTTTTTATTTTAATTTGTTGCCCTATTCGCAAGAAGATTTGTTTGCATATTCGTTGATGTAGTAACTTCTGCAAACTCATTTTTTTCTGCGAAAAAAGGGAACTTAAAGATATATAATTTTTTTCAGACGTTAAATTAAATATTTAAAATTGAACAAGTTTACCTTTCAGTTCCCTTTTAATTGATTGTATTGTTCATTTGTGGGCGCCGTGGCGTAGATGTTCTCGGTTCGATTCCAGAAAATACACCCAACATTTTTTCACGGCTCCACCTCTTTCGATTCACTGACAATACTCAAAGAGTATAAGTGCCTAGAAAAAGCTTCTTAATCTCGCCTTTCGGAGTTGGCATTAAATTGTAGGACCCCTCCACTCGTGAAAGAACAATAGCACGCACTACACGAGTGGTTGCTGAGAAGCTAGGCTCAGGTCCACCTCGAACTGTAATGCCGCCATTATTATTATTATTATTCATTTGCAGTGTACGTCACTTTCGGGATGAAAAGGGAGATAATAGTTCGTTTTTTAATCAGCCGTCTATTTTCAGACCGAAAATTTGGTAGCCATGGCGTAACATTAAATTAACGATACATATTACATCCAACGTATCAGATCCTGATTTCACGGTTAGTACAAAATAATTGTTATATAAAGGCGTTTTTAATAGTTACATAACAATTTTGCCTCGTCGTATATTTCGTACGCAAAACCCGTTATAACTTTCAATTTAGGACAAATAAAGGATCGGAAGTGATGGAGAATTACTTTTTGGGTACCGTGAGACACAAAAATGAAGCAAGAATGCTTTAGCCTCCTGGGACGAAAATCGTAAAATTGGCTTGGCAGCCAATGTGTTAAAAAAGTGGACGTCGAACCGTAGTGTAAAGTACGGAACAATTTTTTGTTTTAATTTTACCTCTTTCGAGTCACTGACAATGCTCAAAGAGAAAAAGAAAAAGTTTCACAATCTCGTCGTTCAGAATCGGCATCGTCTCCTTCAATCGTGAGAGAATAAAAGCACACTTAACAAATATGGTAAATATCGTATGAATATCCTTCAACGTTTACATTTTTATAGCGGTAAAATTCACGAAATATAAAACTTTTTAAATTTATTGAAAATTATCAAAAATTGCTACATTTGGCCACAATTGAAATGACATCAGTGGTATGATACCAAGCAGTTGATCAAACAATTGATCTATTGAAGGCGAAGTTCGGTGTTCGTGTAATCTGGATGGCCACCTGGCTTATGTAAACTTACGCCGTTGGATTTCTTGGTTTGCGTTTGAGTTAAGTCTTTGGATTACGCTAACATGCTAAATAACGCTAGACCAGCTCGGGAACAATATCGAATGCAAAATTGGCAAGGGTCTGAAAATTCGCTCTTAAACTGTAACTCTGCAAACTTGCTCTCGGTAACCATATGAACGAGATTGAACTCCATGTAACTTGTGTACTACATCTGCAATAAATGTCAGCTTGAGATCTTAATTAGTTTGAGTTTTATTCAAATATGAAATTATTGTGATGGATGGTTCTTTAATAAAACCGTGTAGTCTTGAAAATGTGTTTCATATTTATGTTCATATAAAACTTTTTGCCAACTTTTAACTTAAGTTTATGCTTCGAATACCCAGCAATGAACAAAATTATTCGTAACATAATAATAATAATAATAATAATGGCGGCGCTACAGTCCGAGGTGGACCTGGGCCTAGCTTCTCAGCAACCACTCGTTTTGTGTGTGCTATTGTTCTCTCACGAGTGGGCGCCGTGGCGTAGTGGGTAGGTGCGTCGACTCCTACGCTCGAGGTCGTCGGTTCGAATCTCGAAAAAATCATCAAACATTTTTCACGGCTCCACCTCTTTCGAGTCACTGACAATGTCCAAAGAGGAAAAGCTTCTCAATAATTATAATAATAATAATAATTATAATAACAATAATAATGATAATAATGGCGGCGCTACATTCATAGGTACATTCAGAGGTGGACCTGGGCCTATCCTTTCAACATCCATTCATGTTGTGCGTGCTATTGTTCTCTCACGAGTGGAGGTGACCTACAGTTTAATGCCGACTCCGAACGGCGATTTGAGAAGCTTTTTCGAGAGTATAACTCTTTGAGCGTTGTCAGTGACTCGAAAGGGGTGGAGCCGTGAACAATTTTTAGGTGTTTCTTCGGGTTTCGCATCTTAGACCTCTAACGTAGGAGTCGATGCACCCAGCCACTATGCCACTGCGTCCACAATCGTAACACAAGTGTTAAAAATGTATAAAAAAAACTTTTTAAGTATAACCAAAAAAATCTGTTTTATTTGATAAAGCATATCATGAAATAAAATAATAAATACTAAATGCTTCAATAAAAGCTCCAAAACAAAATCATATCATAAATTGGTTAGATTGATGTGCTGAAAACGTAGAAAAAATCACTTTCGAGAAAAACGGGATTAACTATTCCACATTTGATTCGGTCGGCCACTCCATCAGTGAACGAACAAATGAAAGAACGTTGGCGAAATACCAGGGAAAACACATGGAAAATACTTGTACACATATGGTATTTTAGTGAATAGATATTTTGTTTTAGGTTATTTTGTGGAAAAACTCCGTAGATGTAACATAAGAAGCTTATTTTCAACAAATAAATTTTTTCAACTAAATAAAATACAGCTTAATTTTTCTCGTCTGTCGAATTTACTGCAAATTTGATTACGGAGAGCATTTTGTCTATTATTCTCATAAAATCAGTTGTTGGCTCTAGTTTCGTCCTTCCATAATCTCCGATTCAGTTTAAATTTGGGTCATACAAATGTATTCGTTATTTTATGGTATTTATAATAAGATTGGTTTTAACTGTTTCTATAAGCTACCACTGTCAAAAATAAAATAACTTTAAAGCTCATTAAAAGTACTTAATGTAACTAATTATTTTTCTAAACAAAAAAAAAATAAAATTAATATTGCCATTTGCAAACATAACAGTCATGCAGGGGCAGTATTGTCAGCTGTTGCAAATAGAATGATGTTGTTAAAAAATAGAAACATAGGCTTGAGAATTTCTCCTTTTTCAATTAAAATGCTGCGGCATATGTCATTGTCCCACGTTTTTCAAAATATTCTTGCTTTTGTATCTACATTTTTAGCAGCGGGAACGGTAGCTTAAGAACATTTTGAATTGACTTAGAGGCCACTGGCTTTAATTTATTATGAGGAATCGTGAGATATTTTTGAAATATATCTACATACCATACTAATTTAACCTTTAACAAGTCAGTACTGTTAGCTAGTAGCACGAAGTAAATAAAAAGCGCTATCAATTTTTGTTGGCGCACCCGAATGGAATACGGGTAAGATTGTGTTAAATTACAATAGAACCGAGCAAAGACGAATCAAGAGTGTGCACATAGCATAAGGATATAAAGCATAATCTCAAATAGGTAATAATAATAAAAATAATAATTGTGGCCCAACAGTACGAGGTGGACTTGGGCCTAGGTTTTAAAGCAACCACTCGTGTTATACGTTCTATTGTTCTCTCACGAGTGGAGGGGACCTACAGTTTAATACCGGCGACGAGATTATGAAGTTATACTCCTTGAGTATTGTTATTGGATCGAAAAAGTTGCTGCCGTAAACAATTGAAAAATTGTTGCCCGTACATGGAATTGACCATAGAGTGAAAGTCTAGTGCGCAGGAGTGGACGTACCAGCACTATCCAAATCGTCCACAACAGGTAGTACCTATATAAAAGAAGAGCAAGTAAATTGTTCATGCTATTAATTCTAGATAGTTCGACAATTTAAAACGACATCCACACTTTACAGCCAGCAGAAATGTATATATACACCTTCGATCTCCGGCGTATGTGGAATATATGTTTTTGGATGACCATTTGATGACCATTGTTAATTTTCAACTTGATCGCCAACTGAAAGATATTATTGTTACAGAATCTGTCGAAGGTATAATCTAGGTAGGTAAGCTGGCTGCTCCCCACTCTCAGTAGGGATGAATTAGATCAATAGATCAATAAGGTCCACCGCAGTAGTTCGCTTGAGCCGTTGCTAATGAAGCTAATGACTTGCTTTGATCTTTCTGATAACCCCAACAGTTGGTGTCTGTCAATTATTTTAGGAATTATTCTTCCAAAATCTGTTTCCTTAAGTTGGTGGCAGCTACATCGGATTTATAAAGGGGTTCTTCCTCTACCTCAGCCATGCTGCTAATAGTTTTGCTATAATCTAGAGTGTATGGTCAGGAGTCCAGCATAGCGTCAACATAGATTTGTTCGTTGGAAATAAGCGATACAGTCTAACCATTTTGGCACAAAGTGCAAGCTCCTTGAAGTCAAATTTCTGTGCGATACACCTTTTTGGATAACTAAGTACTCCGTCACTGTGTCTGGCAGAAGTAGTAGTCGTTTCACAATACAAAAAAAATTAAATTAAATTAAATTAAAAAGAGTATATAAGTATTTTTAGTAGTTGATCTTTCCAGTGTTGCTATTTCAGTACAAAAAGATACCACTACTCTAAATTAATTAATTGTTTTAACAAGAATATCAAGGTTATTTTAACATTCTTAACATTAAAATAAATTTTTTACTCCGTTATCCCTACAGGATTCAACAGATTCGAAACAGAATGGCGTAATGTAATTCTACTGGCGCACGACATGTCTGGACGATCGATCCCTTCACTTTCAGATTTCACTGGCATTCCTTAATTACATCCTTTGTGTGTTTTTTACAATCAAAAAGGCGCATTGTCTCGCAACTCAACCTGATCGCCGCAGACCGTTCCCTTACTGTATTTAATGAGGCACGTGGCTATAAGAATTAATAATTGTTATTCATTTCGGCCCATCAGCAGACATCTTGCACTCATTAGTTTCTGGCGGCTGCGGCAGCGGGGGTGATGACAGTGATGTTGGTTCATTTAAAATGCATTTCACAGGAAACTGTGTAAATGGCACACTTTTTGTCTTTTTTGCAACACCTCGCCTGCTCCCGGCAAATTTTTCTCATTTCCGTCAATAAAGCAACTTTCGTTGCGGAAGTAAGGAAAATGAAATTTAATTATGGCCACCAACCCGCACACAGACACACATGATGCATGTCCAGATAAGCTGAGGCTGCTGCTTCATCACCTGCTGAACGTGCTGAACAATGACGCTCTCGCTTGCGGAGCCCCATGGCCGGCATGTGCCAGAAGTACATGACGAATGGAAACAATAATGGATGAGCGCAGCCGAGTGACCATTGTTCCATGCTCGAACTCATTTCAACAAGGATCCACTTGGCTGGTGTTGGTAGTTGAACGAACAGCACCCCAATGCCTGTAGATTGAGTCTGCTAGGAAGGCGAGAGCAGCAGAAAGTGGGTTACATTCAGTTGATTTAAATAAAATTTAAAGTGAAAGGTTCCTTGATGGACCATTGCTCTGGCTTCCTGGTGGTGTGGGGTGGGAACGGCGCTTACTGTGAACAAAATTGTAGAGACTCGATGTGGAGTGTGAGGTGGTAGTGGTATTACCTTTGTTTAATGGCCACATATCTAGAGCGGGTGGCGCGCGAGGTTCCGATGGAGTCTGGTTTCTACTGGGAGCTTGCCAGCGCACTCCCGACAAATGACAGCGATGTTGGCAGGACCGTGATGACGTGGATCCATTCTGAAATAGATACACGTGAATAGCCTGCATTGTGCAAGTTTGTAACTGTTATAGCTTGGAAGTTAAGTTTGTTCCTTTTTCGATGAGGATGCATTGTTATTGAAGGCGGGACGCGGGCTTTAGTGGACGCGGAATTTACAAACTTTAATGAGATGCTAGGTGAGGGATTAAAACGAAAATTGAAATGACGTAGTTGTGGTTCTATATGAACACTTGTTTGGTTTACTACTTGGAGGAGAGGAGCCGGTTGTTTATTTGAAAAAGGATGAAGGGGATTATGAATTTTGTGGGTTACGAGATTAAGTACCTCTGTAGAGTCTCTATGCACAGCGGGCAGAACAAATTATGACATCGCAGTCAGGATAGCACTTTGTACGGAACTATAAAATTAAGTCCATGAGTGTATTGGATTTGTAAGGCTGCTATTGATAGGATAAATTGAATACGACCGCAACGCGAATGCTGTTGACGTGAGAGAAGAAACTATTTCCTGATCATTCATAAACAGTCAAAGCAAGACTCATATTGAAAACTTATTGAAATTTTGGTCACAGTTTTGAACAAGCTGCATTTGAGTTTGGCAGCGTGCAACCTCGTGAGCTTTTGAGAAATGGGTAGTCGTTTGGTCATGAATAAGTTGAATAAGTTTTCCCATAGAACGTGGTTGTACAACAGTCACCGAGCGTTCTGTTTGCATGGCGTTTTCATTAATGCATGGCGCCATTGTGAAATTTCATGAATTGAACTACGAATTGCTACTTCTTCTGCCATATTCTCTGGATTTATGGACTAAGTGACTATTTTCTACTTTTAAACCTAAAAAATGGCTCTAGAAAAGGATTTAGCGCCAACGATGGAATCATTGATAAAAAAATGCTCATTTTGAGGGTCTTGAAAAATTCTATTATTTGGAACGGAAAGAAAAATGTGGGAAACATTGACGAAGTACGTGATATGATATGGATACTTTACATCTTCCGTTTAAAAAGAAGTGGTTTTTGGTACAACTCGCACTGGAGTTCCAAGTACCACAGCGCATTTCAGTCTTATGGATATGCCGTCTAACGCACGGATACCTGTACTCCATCTGCGACGAACAACAAAGTCGACTTTCCTGCACTCAGGACTGGCTCTGGCCAGAATCTGAGCCAGGAAAGGAATGCAGTCTTCATGGACTAGACTACACACCTCGATAGGTAAATTTGCGTCGGTTTTCCAAGCGGAAACCTATGCGATCCTAATGGCTACGAACTATGTATATTGTGAAGAATGCGCCGAAGGGGCGAAATATTTGCGTTTGTAGCGACACTTCCAGGATAGTTCAGGAATGCAAGTCTTCTCTGAATTTGATCGGTACCTTAAATTCGTCAAGACTTGTCTGGGTCCCGGGGCACCACGGGATCACAGAAAATAAGATCGCCGATGAACTTGCTAGGCGAGGATCAGATGAAGCATTCTCAGGACCTGAACCTACGCTGGGACTGCCTGCGTCCTTGGTTGGGGCTTCCAACGATGGTTGAACCTCTCGAAAGCACAACCGCAGGTGGCATTACTCTTCAGGCTGTAGACAGACCAAGCGCATGCTCACCAACGTCTGTAAGAAATCCGCGGCTTTCTTGACTTGATCTGATGATGTAGACTGTAGACAACTTACTACACCTTCGCCAAATACCTAAGTGTGCTTGGCCTAAGCGATGAAATCCTCTGCGACCCCTGTGGAGAAGACGATGACACTGCAGGACACTTCCTCTGCCATTGTCCCGCCTTTGCTCGGATCAGGTGGCAGTTATTCGGTGCTGATGAGGTGAGATCTGATGATGTAGGCTCCTCATCACAGAAGCGCCTGCTGGTCTTCCTTCGGAAGACCATGAAATTCCAGTAAAAGTAGGTTGCTGCCTGGCAGTACAATGGACCAGTTTTTGAGCCTGAGTGCTTCAGTGTAGTGTTCCAAAAAAGGCAGCGTTATGCTTAGTTTTCTTTAAAAATTACTTGTTACTTTGTTCACCACCGTATGTATGAATTTTAAAAAAATGTTGCTATAAGTAAAATCTCAGACTAAATTTAATAACTTTCAATCTAGTGTGTCTAGTGTCTAGTGTGAATGTCTAGTGTGAATATATTCGCAGTGATGCAACACTTAATTTCATAAAAAAGTACTGATGTCACATTAGTGGAACATTTTAGACAGTTGTCTTAAAAATGAGATCGAAATTACTTTAACATAAATGTGTGATATCACATAAACCTGGAAACCAATTCACTTTATCATTTCAATCAATTGATTGTATAGAGTTTGTATATCATATTCAAATTATTTATAAACAAAAAATAATAATATTTGCATTGCAGACCAGAACTACTGCTCTTCCTTCGAAGTAGAGATTGTTTCGAAAAAAAAACGAATTTATTGACGAATTTACAGATGACGACTTTTGTGGACTTAGATTTTCACCGGCGACGGTAATAGTAGTAAGCATTTAATTTTGTACAGCGACTCGTGGGCTGTGCAGATCGGAGCAAGAATTGATACCATCGACCATAAATCTTGTGTACTGTACACACAGTCGCTCCCAGCAGAAGAGGAAAAGAAGCAGAAAACTCAAATACATATTCACCATCCTCGAAATTGTTATTTGTTTGTTTCAACATTGGAAACAAAAAACATTTTTAGGTACATGAAATGAACGAATCAAAGTGTCAAAACTTATCGGTGGCCTTGAAAAAAAAATGTATGTTGCGGAAAACAAATAATGAATAAGAAATTTCAGTTAAATGGCTGAGATGCGGAAAGCTGTTGGTTGAATTGAGTATAAGACGACATTAGCAGAGATACAGAGAGAGAGTAGTTCAAAATATGTAACACAAGAAAAGAGGCATTCGCAAAATGGCTTTAAGTGAGGTGAATACATTCTACAATGAACTGATAAAAAAAACTTAAAAAAGGACTCGGATAACGTACTGAATTTAATTTTTCTAAATAATCATGAGTTTTACTTAAATTTGGTAACAGTTGACTAATCGGATATTCATCCAGATATGTGCTAAGACTCTAAACAAAAAAAAATTTTTCATTGTATTTTCTTTTTCAATCATATAATGATTTGTTTAAATGCTATATGACTAGACTTTCAACTCTAGGTCCAAATATCAAAACACGCAACACTTTAAAAAAAATGTTCATAACTCCACCTCTTTCGAGTCATAACTGTCTAGAAAAAGCCACTCAACCTCGCCGTTCGAAGTCGGCATTAAACAATAGGTTCCCTCCATTCGTGAGAGAGCAATAGCACGCACAACACGAGTGGTTGTTGAGATGCTGTGTTCAAGTCCACCTCCGACTGTAGCGTCATCATTCATATTATTATTTAAAATAATATGGAATTCCAGATATCTAGCTACCCAAATATTTTTTTATCTTCTCAAATAACATTTAAAAAATGCTTACATGTATTTGTTAAGGGGTATTTCTTCAAATATTCTTGGTGCTCCTAAACAAACATAAAAAAGGGATTTAATATGATCTATCTTTTCAATTCGCAGTTTGATTTCAATTGTCAAATGAACAGTGCTGCCAACTTGCACATCAGACGACCTTAAAAACACTCTGTAATGGGCAATGCACTTTGACGTCTCCATCTTGAGGCTATTTGGCTGCTTATTTGATTGGTCACACTTATGATACATTCACCAATTTGCAGCTGCAGTAGAAGTATCTAAGCCTTGTAGCCACTACCAGGGTTCGCAGAATACAATTCAAAGTAACCGGCTGCCAAAATTTATCATTCATGTAGTAAACGCAAGACAATGCATAACTCTGTCCCGAAGAGTTGAGCACTTGTCTCAACTGTCTGATAAGTTATATCGAAACGAGATCTTCTAACTTTATGATTGAACTATCAGCAGGTCTCTTAAATTCCGCCACCCACTGCCCCAGCATTCATAGCTGGTAACTCAGAGTCACCATCACAAGCCTAATGGACCTGTTTGTAAGTTTGATCCACTAATTCCAGTAATTACTATGATCTAGCACGTGTCTGCCGAAAACACCTTACCCTCACCATCTGCAATAAATTTCACCCAGTAGCCGCTCCCATTCGATGCTCAAAGTGAATTTATCGCAACAAATTTCATACCCACCCCGAAATTTATATCCCGCCATGAATTAACTAACTTATGTCGAATTACTGAGAACAGATCCAACACGTAGCACGTGTAAGTCTCGGCAGACATTAATTCTCACCATAAAACACTAAATAAATAACGGCACCTCTTCCACCTCCCAAACCGCACCCAATTACGGGACGAGGCGGGGAATAAAAATATTATTGGACCGGTAATCAATCTGAAGCGACCTGCCCGTAAAGACCTTTGTCAATTTCAATGAAACAAAGAGCCGATATTTATTTATAGACCCACATTCACTACCGTGCTCTCGACAGGTGGGACAGCGAACGGCTGCCAAATAGAGATGTTACACTGACGCAGTCGTTCGCTTGATTGCCTGCATTTATTCACTTTTCACGGCTGGAAGATATATGACCGCAACGAAGCAACGCACGTTGACATTCTTATCCTCTGCTGCTCTTCTCCGCGAATTCAAAGATTAGGGAGACATGCTTTATTGGTGCCATAAAGCATACCTCAATTGACCGCATTATCGTAAATAAAAAAAATATACAGGCATAAGAATGTGAAGCCAGCGAAGTCGGCGGGTGCCGCAATGATTGCAAATTATATTCTCAAACCCTCCCGAATCCCGGCCGACACCACGATTGCCTCGGCCGAAACAAAAAAGATGATAAATGACTTGGATCTTACTAAGTTTGCGGAACCTGGGTGACAGGGCCAACCGATGTCACGGTCCAACCAGTCACCAGTCACCAGCCAACACAACCACAACCGACCGCCAGTATCCCGAACTATAGCTACGACCGGTCGTGTCAGCTACTGTGTCCTAGGTGGGGGTGGCGATACGCGCGTCTTCGCCGAGGGAGAATTTATGGTGCGAAAGATGTGTCGACTGTGCCGGGATATGGGTGCCCTTGCATTAATGGATGAGTGTGTCGGCTTCATCATAAACATAGCGTGCTTTATTGTCCTTACGCGCGGGCATCGAAGAATTTTGATGGTCTGCCGTACGACTACGTCTTCCGTATCAATATGTCCTAAAATGAAATGTGTGCCCGTCTATTCGGATGAAGATGAGGCGCATCGCCTTCTCGCATTTGCAGCCCGCACGTAGGTGAGTAATGTCAATTGATGCGGCATACTGTTCACGTCACCTCGCTCAGTCCTCGTGTGGACAATGTTGATGGTCTTATCATCATCGTCATCGTCATAGCCATCGCAATCGCAATCGCCGTCATCATCATCATCATTATCACCATCACATATCGCTTTGATGTGTAAAGGAAGAACGGAAATAAAAAAAAAATGAAACAAGCGTTTTTATTTCCTTCGCCCCACCCCACTACGCCTTCCAGGTTTAAACGTACATTCACATATTTTATGCATGAATAGGGATTCCATTCGAAGGTTTTGATCGAGGGGAGGGTGAGAATGTCAGTGAAGGAACGTTCCACCCCAACTGAGTCGTTCGCCACTCGCATTGGGTAAAAGCTCCGCGACCTTGGAATCTCCGAAATTCCGGTTGAAATATGTCGAAATTTAAAATTTGTGAAATGTTTCGGAAGAACGGTGAAAGTTATTGAAGGCCACAGCATCATTCATCCTCATGTATGTGTATCCTTTTTTTTTGGTCGGCTGGATTAGGAAGACGATAGTTTTGCTTGAAAATCCAGGGCCAATAGAAAACAGTGAAGCTGGGTTATTCTGCACTAACTGGTTTTCAATTTCGTCCCTAAGACGATTGAGATTTTCGTTTGAATCTCTGTGTATGAATTGAAACTCTGTGGAATGGTTTTCGGTCGAGCACCGGGATACAAATGTTTTCCTCTTTGGCCTGGAATGGATATGTGGAGGTTGATTATGCATTATCAGTTTCGGCTGAAAGCATTGATATTGTATTTTGACAAAGCTGTTTTATCTTGAATATTTTTCAGGTTATTACTCAAACTTCCGTACTACACCGCGGGATGGGATCTGAATCGTATTTACAGTTTTTCTATTGTATTTGTTGTTATGTTGAATTCCAGAATGGAAATAAGGAATTGGCCAAGTAATGGGTCAACAAAGTTTTGAAGATAACCTTGAAACGAAGTAGGAGGCAGTACCACGTGGCAGTACCACGCACAAATAGGGATGCAAACATCGTTCTTAAAAACATCGATAGTTCCAGGACAAACATCGATGTTAAAAAAACATCGGTATCAACAACGTAACATCGATGTTTTTCCGATGTTTTATTTATATTCTACATAACACGAATTGTTGGCTATATTTACGATGTACTATACCTAAACAACAAAACATACTAGTCGTACCAGTTTCAACCCAAAAACCTTCTCCGTCTTCCGTTTCGTTGATGATTGAATTTTTACTTTGTGGCTTATCGGGCCAACGAAAAACCCAAAGTAACGTTGGAGGATTCTACGATTCGGGATTTGGGTTCCCGAGCGGGCCCTTCATGCACGTTTATATAGCGAGTCGCTTGCTCAAAGACCGACACCCGTTCCCATCCGCACCCCGTTGGTGAACAGGCGCTAGTTTGGCTGTTGACTCAAGGTCTGCCATGCTTACGCATCCAGCCAATACATGACGAAACATGAGCCCTCTCCGATTAGCCCACAGTTCCATAGGAGTTGTATACCCGGTCTCCTTCAGGGTTGCTCGATGCCCAAAGTAAACCACTTGGAGGTTCGGAGTAGGATATTAAAAAAGGAGAGGCTAAGATATGCAAAAAGTTACATTGTATTGCGCATCTCTAGCAGGTGTAGGTGTAAAAGATTACACCCCATTATTATTACAAGAATACAAGCACATTTTATATATAACACATTTTGGAAATGTTTAACGAAATTAATGAACGATGTCGATGTTTGACAATTTTGCGGTGGATGTATCGGCGATGTATCGGTTAGCAAACGAACGAAATAAACGTTTGCATCCCTACGCACAAATCCCATTTTCAGAAAATTAGTTTTCGGGAATACATTGAATTATGGAAATATTTTAACATAAATCTGATAAGAAAAATACAAACAATTTCTCAATTAATAAATCCTGGCAAAAAGTTGTACTTTAACTAGGTGCAATGTTTAGTTCGGTCATAATGAATGAAACCCAATGATTGGAATACAGTGTATTTTCTCCTAACGGACACCCTTCATAAGCGGACACCTCATATAAATAATTCTCTCATAAACGGACTCTCTTATAACCGGACGCGTACACAATTTTCATAATCGCATTAGAATTTCACTCCCTCTTAAACGGACAAACGCATTGGTTTGTTTCCTATTCCTTGCGCTTTGTCTTTGCTACCCAGCTAAAAATTAAAAAAAAAAAAACTAAGAATGTAAACATAGCAGGCTGCGGCGGTTGTTGGTTAAGTGAATGCCCCAAGTTAGAAGGGTCCCAGGTTCGAATCTCAGTGAAATCGAATCTGGTTCAAGTCACCATTTGCCGTTGGGATCAAATTAACGGCACTGGAGTAGGTTGCTACCTGGAAGTACAATGAACTAGTTTTGAGTCTGAGTGTTCCAGTAGTGTTTCAAAAATCCTCCGAAAAAAAAATACGTAGGTTTGTGCGTAAGTGAAGCTTGAATGCTATAGATACAAATATTTTTTCGTAATTTGGTCGAATAGCATCATCATGAAAAAATGAAGCATTTGTTAACATTGAAAGAAAAAGGTGACTATTAATGTTTATCACAAAAAAATAATTCCATTTTAAAATAAAATGTTATACTATAAATGCATGACTATTGTGTTATTTTTTCAATGTTGTTAATGTCGTATTTTGTTCATAACCGGACACCTCTCATAAGCGGACAAATTGTTTGGTACCATCAGTGTCCGCTTATGAGAGAGTTCACTGTATTGTTAAAAATTAAACCTTCGTGACCTTTTTTATAATTCCTGTCTAACTCATGTCCACATCCAAGTTAAAGTTTTTTTTTTTAAATGTCTACACACCTCTTAGCACTTTATGTATGTACGTCTGGAAAATACATACAGTCAGCGTCCAAAGTGAGTCATTAGCTGAAAGTTTGTCCTTTAAATTAAAATTTAAAGGGACGATCTACGCCAAGCAATGGTGCTTCAAATAAAAGCTCTGAAATCATACTTTAAAACGAGCTATATTTAATTTAACATAATGGTAAACATACAGCAGTTAATTTAATTCAAAAGAAAAAAAGGGATTAAAACAAGGGTCAAAAGTGAGTGAACACCTATCTCTTATAAGATATATTAAATAAAATTTAATTAGTATTCCTTAACTACTGTTTCCAGTTTTCGTATCTGCCGGTCTAAAAATTCCTACTAATGCCTAACGACACCGAGCCGTTATGTATTACAATCATTGACACAACTATAAGTACACTCACTTTTAACCTAAGTTTTCAGCACTTTTCTCTTTTAAATTTGGTTACTTATGTTATGTTTAGGCTTATGTTAAATATTTTAAACTATGACTTTTGAGCTTTAATTTGATGTAAACATATTTGTCTTAGCTCAGTCGGGCGAATTTTAAATTAAAACATAATCTTTCAGTGACTGTTTACACGCTTCTGACACTGACTGTAGTTTCTATGATTGAGATTTTTTCGGTGTCACCTAGAGCGTCTGAAAAGAAAAACATTTCAGCATTTGCCTTCACATTGTCCAACACTTTTTTGGAGTATTATCTACTCTCATTTCTGTCACAGACTTATCCCATAACATCATAATTTGTTTCCTTTAGGATCCAACCGAAGCAATTGAAGAAGAAGATGGATGTCAGAATCCTGTAGGTGGCAACTAGTATATGGCGTCCCCTGACCGGCTGCGAAATTAAACAAACTTTATGGCTTAACTAGAATTGATCATGATAGAATTGATGATGAAGTAACCGGTTCAATGTGACAAATGGTTGCTAGCATTGATAGTTGAAGCACCTACCGGTGGTAATGACTTACGGACAACAAAACGATGATCGAACTAATCAATGACAACATTAGTATCATTACTTCAGTTAGTGTCGTAGCTAATATTTGACGAGTAGAACATAGAAAGAACAGAGAACTCTATGGTATGAGATATGAAATTGGTTTACTCCCATCGAGCATTACAATGAATCCATAGCGACAATTGAATAAGGGCTGTGTTTTTTTCCATTTAAACGTATAAATCCACAAAATCCTGTCATGGGAATGAACTGTCACAATTTCAGCAGTTAAGCTCCAGCGGTTTGGTCTCTGCGTTATCAGACAGTCAAGTACATAGAAATATTCAAAACAGAAAACATTCAGGAGTTGAGAGCATGCCCGGCCTGCCGTGGTGGGTACGTTGCGGTATTCCATGGTTCGATACCGGATACATCAATTTTAATTTCGACAGCACCAGCACTCTTGTGTCGCTGACAATGCTTAGCGAAAACAACTGTCAGACACACTTCTTAAATTTCGCCTTTTGGAGTCGGCACAAAACTGTGGGTACCCTCCGCTCGTAAAAGAATAATAGCGCGCACAACACCCTGCTCTAGTAAAACACAATACCACCACGAATTCTGACACCTTTAAAGGAAGAATGAAAGAAAAACTATCAGAGATAGAGCTGTTTTAACGTGTGGCAAAAAAAGGTATGATTTTTTAAATACGATTCGCAGTGATTGCTGCAATGGATTCTCAACAACCACTTAGATAAATGCAATACTAATAAATATTCAGCAACATAAAGCATCCAACATCCTCTCAGTCGTTGTATACCATTACCGACGACATTCACAATGGCCTTCAACTTTAAGAATGAACACCACGTAGCTTTCGGAAAGGTCCACCCAAATGAATTATGATTGAATACACCTCTCACGCTCCACCCCAGGAAAATATGTACCCAAAATATATTTCTCTTTAGATATCCTAATTGACATTTCATAGTCCCAAGGCGCTCCTTCGAATCTAATTTTGTCCTAATGTGATTTGCAATAAGCAAAGAAGAGGATAGCCAAAGGACAACAACAATAACACCAAAAAAATGTAGAAGAAGAAAAAGAAATAATGATGCCTCTACCATACCAGGCACATTCTATTGGAATAACCTAATTAACTTTCACAGCTCCGATACTGACGGTATACTCCTGCCTCCCCTGTACATCACAGCGACAACAACAACAAAATGACACTCATAGTCCATTAATGATCACCACACCCACCGTAGGTACATAACAAATTCCCCACACAAATGTCCCCATCCGGGCAGGGCCAGTACATCTGCAGTGACCAAATAAAACATTTCAGAGTCCAACATAAGCCAGCCTCACAAAGGACCTGTAGGCCAAAACCGGCTGCCAGAAAATGTTGCCCTGGCTCAATAACGTCACCACCACCGTAACCACAGCCACCAATAGTGCCACCTACCGATTGCCGATAAGACCGTAATCAGGTGCGGCCACCACCTTGTAATGCGGTGGTACAACTTTGGTGTCTTTTACAAAATTAATATAACGGCCTAAATCAGGGTACACACACCAACACACACCCATGCGATGCGAAAGGAGGAAGAAGAGATATCGCTCCCATATAAACGAGGGCTATTAGGCACACATTGCCTAACCTAACCTAATTTCCGGGATCAGGACCTCCGTCGTTCCCTGCATGGGGGGCGGTGGCGACTGCGGAAGCGTATGGATGTGTGCATAATCCACTCAACCGTTCACACAAATTTAAACAAGACAAAATAAAAAAAAAATTGGAAAACATAGAAAACAAGAAGAACCGAACGAACCGAAGATAAGGACGATTAATCCTAATTTATTCGCTTGACCCAATATTGGAAAACCGCATGACATCGAGCCGAACAATTGGGGTGATTAACTGCTGCCTAGCTCTGCTGCTCTTCTGCTCTTCTGCTCTTGTGTTGTTCTGTTCTGCTGGTCTTCTGGTGTGCTGCTGCCGCTGTTGGTTGTGTCCTCCTCGCTTCGTCTGTAGGCCCAATGACTCGTTATCTGTAAATTGCATCCAGGATGTGAACTCTGGCAAATTGAGAGCAAAGAGCGTAACAACTGCATGTTCTGCGCATGTCCTTGCTCTTGCTGTAGGTTCTGCAAGCAATCCTCCCCCAGAATACCGTGTTGCCATCGCATCGCACAAACTCTGGTTCCCAAATGCTCTCGCATGCCGGCCACCTCCGATTAACTCCCTTTTGTGCCCATCAAGCACCTACGTAGTAACATGGTACAGGAAACACATCCTGCATCATCATCATCAACAACAACCATTCTGGCGCTCTGTATCCTGTTTCGTGTACTGCGATTCCGCCCGTCGGGGGTGTGTTGGCTGGTTCGTGGGTTCACAGACCAGAGACTCGGTGCCTCTGTAATCATCATCTCGGTTTAGTTGTGATTTTGCCGGTGTACCGTGATGTCATTGCGTCGCACAACCGAATAAAATGTCTCATTCGAACAGTTCACTCGCAAACAAAAATCAAAGTCATTAGGGGAAACCTCTTCGATTGTTTACACGAGTCCAGAAAGGATATCAGTGTGTCTCTAGTGGGCAGCAGGTGTGGATAGGAAAAAATGCTCGAAACTAGAAGGATTCACGACCACCGGAGATCCTTCATGTTTGACAACTTTCGTGTGATTCAGTGCGGGTCGTTGATTGATGTGCAAAATGTGAATGACAAGTGAATTAAATTATCATCGTTCTTGTGTCTTCGAATAAACCACGCAAAAGGACTCACAGTTATTGTATTTGTTTGTGTGGGCATTACAATTTGCATATTGAAGTGCTACGGCAATCCATTATCGGTGATTGTCGTCCTGTCTTCGTTTTTGTTTTTATTTCATTGAATTTGTGTTCTGATGTGTGTTTCTGTCTAGTTCTTGGTTCTTGGCTTGTGAACACATTGCGGAAGATCTTTCTGCACTTCCTCCTATTTTCACATACACACACACATACTCGTACGCAAAAGTGTTTTGCAAGGATTATCCCATTTGGCAGCCTCACGAAAAACGAACGAGAAGAAAAGCTGGCCACCTATAATTTATGTTTACATTTCTATTTGGTGGTAGTTCTGTTGGCTGTTGGACACATCCTCCAGTGCACTGCTCTGCTCTGCTCTGCGAATGCGGAATCCTTTGCTGTAAGGGAGCATAGATACAGCACGACACACAGGAAATCGCCGCATTAACTTATATATCCAAGGAGGATGCTATCCCTTGCATGGCTGACAGTATTTATTATTTTCGTATATGTTCCGGGTAAGTACTCGAAGAATATTTTCCAAGGATGCTTCACATTTTCACATTCACTTCACCACGTATTTCTTTTTCGTCTCCTCCTCGTCGGGTTGTCCTTCGTTTGCGGCCCTCAATTTGTCTGTGCGGCGAGTTTTTGAAGTTGGCACAGTTTGGTTATCTTATTTTCATGTTCTGGCTGGCTCTAGGTCTAGAAGACTAGCTCACACACACTGCATGTTGGCCTTTAAGTAATTTCTAAAAGGACCTTGGAAAGTTTCGTTTCGATGCCTTGTTGAGGGTAAACTGTTTCATACAGCAACAACAAAAGCAACAACAAGACAAGGCGCACTGACAGTCCCGTAGTCATAAAAATATTTTTCTCGTTATTTTTTAATAGGGAAAGTTTAAATCGGATTTTCTTTTGGGATGTTAATCCAAGAGATAGAAAAAGGAAGATATCTCCATTGGGCGAAAGATAGTGTGTTGTGATAGTCCTACATAGTGTGAGTGAATGTTGGGTGCTGGCGGGGTGGGATGAGGTCGATTGTAGCCAGTGGGCTAATTCTATTATCATTTGCTAAAGCAATTTTCTCGTGGACAGCTTAGGGCTGTAATCTTGTTTCACTTTGGATGTGGGGGGCAATAAACTTGAATTGGTAAATAAAGGTGGCGCTCTCTGTGGACTTTGTGTCTCTGGTGGTAGTGTGTGCTAAAAAAAATAAGGTCGGATTTTTGTCTTCTCTATAACGCATGGTTTTCTATTTTTGAAAGAAGATTTGGAAAATTGTCAGGGGATTGCTGCTGTGACAATATTGGTTGCCAAAAAATAGGGAATAAGTTTTTAGGATACAACGCAATTTTGCACAGGGGTATGAATTAGATTTTATCTGGAAGTTGTCATGACTCGAAAGATAAGTGACTCGGCTTCATCGTGATTGACAGGTTATACTTTATTCATTCGTATACACTTTAAGGAATCCTTATAGGGAATTGCGTAAGCATTTACGTGGAATGTGTGCTCTTCACCATTCTGCAAGCATTCATTGACCTTGCCTTTGGTTCGTAGTCTTAACGACGGTAATCGCAGGGTGGCAAAAATATGCAGAAAACTGTCACGAGGTCGCAAAGTCACTTGAGTGAATTTACTTTGTCACACTCACGCAAGAGTAGTTGAAAGAAACATTAATATGCATCCGAGGATACACACATAGGCCGGCTGGTTTATTTTTTTACAGTGACAACCATTGCGTAAACTTTGATATATGCACATATGCAAAAACGTATTTTTTCACCTTGTGAGTTCCTTCGAAGAATATAGACCGGAGCCGAATCTCATTTTCATAATTTTTGCTATCATATTCTCTTTTCCTTGAAAAGATACGATAACAGAAAGTATTCTGATGTTCCTCAAGGTTCTGTCTTGACCCCATTGCGTTATTTTGCACACTGGTTGTTTGGGCAGCCCAGCGTTGTCGTATGAAATAATATGTAGTGCGTATTTGGCTTGAAGGAATGCAAGTTTATAAAAAAAGAGTAATTTGTGCATACCTCGTGCATGTGTATACAAAAATTATACTGTGAAAACAAATACTTTATTGGTTACATACTTTTGCCGACCATCGACTCACAAAAAGAATATTTACACAGGCTCTTAATTAGATTTTGAATGAGTACAACATTTGTCTATGAGATGGCCGACAAATCTTAGCACAACAATCTGTTTTGTTCGTCCAGTCCAGTCAAATAGACTCCAAAGCCGTCAAATGTTGCCACGATGCTCTGCAATCCCTAGCTAAACACAACAAAGTGAAACTTGGCTGGGTCCCTGGACACAAAGGGATTGCAGGTAACGAATCAGCAGATGAACTCGCTAGAGCGGGTTCAAGTACTGCGTTCATAGGCCCTGAACCATACTGCAGTGTCAATTGGGCTACGGCTGCAGCGCTGATTAATGAATGGGAAAACAAACTTCGCCTAGATCATTGGACCAATGGGTCAGGTCTCAGGCAATCCAAAAGATTAATCAGACCCTATTCCTACAAGGAAATCCTTAGCTTAGATAAGGAGAGCATAAGAAAGCTAACGGGCTTTCTTACTGGCCACTGCGGCTTGTATTACCACCTTAACAAAATGAACTTGTGTCAAAACACGGAATGTAGGTTCTGTCTTGAAGAAGACGAAACATCTCAGCACATCTTATGTGAATGTCCGGCACTACATTGGTTAAGGAAACGTATTCTTCACAGGGAAATACTGACTTCAGTGGAATTGAAAAACTCCACTACAAAAGATATACTATCTTTCATAAGGAAAGTGGTAAATCTTTTGGATTAACTCCAGCCCGTCGATACAATAGATCTTTTTAGGTCGCAGTGTCGCAGCCTTTACGGCAGGGTTGTACAAGAGGAAAAAAAGAAAAATCTGTTTTGTTCATCAGGGTATCTTTTGACGGCAGCATCCTTTAAATCTTGTTATTTTGTTTATTATACATATCTATAAAAACCTTTATATCCAACTCATAGATTCCCGACACGCATAATTATTATTTTTTTTTTTTGTCAAATTCTTCAAAAATTAACTCACGTGTTTTATTATCAATACAAAACAAATAATTCTAGACCGCAAAAAATATGCGATGCCGCAAGGGTGCCTTGGGAATTAAGGCTCAAAACGGACGCGCTGCACCACCGAAAGTGCGTGTGCACAAGACAGTCTAATAGGTGGCTATATATGAAATTGCCGATTTACATGTGTAAGGTTAAACAAAGTTGTTTAAAAAATTGACAAAATTTAATCAAAAAATTATGTTCATATAAGTATGAGTTTTATGGTATTTTTCCAAAGGTCCCCTAAGCAAAAAGTTTTAAAAGTTATATTTTGCGGCATCTGGGCTTACGAACTCACTATTTTGAAGATGAATCTTCGAAAAAGTTGATAATCCTTTGGGGATAAGTCTGATTAGTAAGTCGGATAAGACAAAACTTCATATTGCTGCTGCGCCAGCATCAAGAGCGTTGACTGTGCTGCAAGTGG
Organism: Myathropa florea; assembly: GCA_930367185.1. Lineage (NCBI taxonomy): Eukaryota > Metazoa > Arthropoda > Insecta > Diptera > Syrphidae > Myathropa > Myathropa florea. Next base: position 2,068,141 of record OV884004.1, on the reverse strand, counting down.
TCTTGCATTATCATGCAGCAGCATCATGTCAAGACATGGACAACCCATATTTCTAGTTTTTTAACCTTTCTGATGGCTGAAAGGATACAATTTATGGTTGCACCTAGCAGCAGAGCTTAGAACGGTTGCAGATGCTTTTATTCAATAGCAGCAGAAAGCGAAAAATCTGTTTCACCGAATTTGGTAAACCGGTTTCGAATTGTTCTTTCAAGTACCCATACGTAAAGTACCATTAACTTCATCAGCTCACCGGCCACGTACATATCATTATTAAATTGAAAAAAGAAAATTGCCTTTAAATGTACTGGTGCAAGCATTTGTATGTGGGCACCGTGGCGCAGTGGGTTATCGGGAATCGAACCTAGACTTCGAGCGTAGTAGTCTAGGTTCGATTCCCGAAAAAAAATCTTTGATAGTTCCACGGCTCCACCACTTTCGAGTCACTGACAATGCTCAAAAAGCATAACTGTCCAGAAAAAGCATCTCAATCTCTCCGTTCAGAATCGGCATTAAATTGTAGGTTTCCTCCATTCGTGAGAAACAGTAGCACGCACAACACGAGTGGTTGCTGAAAAGCTAGGCCCAAGTCCACCTCGGACTGTAGCACCGCCATTATTGTTATTATTATAAAGCACTTTCTATAAATTGAGAAAAGATAACTTAATGATTTAGCCGCGTAAAATGATTCCCCTTACGACTGGATGGCGCAGTTGATCAAATAAAAAATCCTCCGAAAAAAAAATGATTCTGGCCGTTACAAAGTTAATTGGCATTCTTGAAAAAATGTTTTTTCCTCTCTTCAACCTCATGACGCAATGATAGTTGTCAGTACTCTAGCATGCTTCAACCTCATGACGCAATGATAGTTGCCAGTACTCTAGCACGCTTCAACCTCATGACGCAATGATAGTTGCCAGTACTCTAGCACGCTTCAACCTCATGACGCAATGATAGTTGTCAGTACTCTAGCACGCATAAGCCACAGAGTAAAAAATGCTCCTGTGCATTAGCTCTGAAGGAGTTCTTGACGGCGCGTAAGTACTAAATAGAGAAATTAAGTATTTAAATGGTCCTTGCGTTGATTCAGGTGAAGCTGATGATTTGGATAAATTATTGTGCTTAATGAAAATGCAAATGCAATGGTCAGAGGCAAGAACGATATTCATTCCCCAAGTCGTTAAGCTTTCCAACAAGCGGCGTCAAATATAACAGTAATGGGATACAACATCTGCCAGATGTCCACTTGGAATCTGTATACATATATAAATCCAATATTTTGATGAAACTTGTTATACGAACGCATTATAACTGCGTTTGAATTTCGCAAGTAACAGCCCCGATAACAGCGGCATTATTACGGCATTATCTTTTATGCAATTCGTTCACTAAAACGTTCGCACTGGCATTATATTTGGCTCATTGACATTACCAGGCTAAAAATCGCACCAAAAATTCAATCTTTTCGAAGACCACTAGCCGCCGTGGCAAGTGAGTGGCTAGCGTCGACTCAGACGTCATGTCCATTGATCATATCCCGATCAACACACCAATTTCACTTTAACGACGTCAACTCTCTAGAGTCAATGACAATGTTCAGATTGCATAACTTAGAAGAAAATCTTCTCAGACTGTGGGAGGCCGCTGTTGTTGTGAGTTGTGAGTCCTCTCCACCCGTGAGAGAACGTTGGCACGCACAGGACGCGTGATTGCTATAGAAGCTCTAGTGTCCTTTAAAATAAATAAACATGTTTTTCAAATTTTAGTATACAACACTTTATTTGTTTACAAAAAACTATATAATTCTTTTTTAAATAATTTGAATTAAAAACTCTAGGCTCGATCGTGATTACTGGAAGAACTGAACAACAGTGACAATTGGCAGCAAATTACATTTATGTATGTTTGAAAAGCAAATTCATAGAGTAAAGGCGTTCACGCATATGCTACAGAAGCTAGACCAAAGTCTACCCCGGGCTATAGCGCCAGAGTATTATTATAATGTGACCTTGAAGAGACTTCCCGATTAAAATTATTTCGAGCATTCTGGCTTTTATAGCCTTAAAAATATTGTTCAACGAATGTAAAATACCGCCTTCGGCAAATCGACGTTAGTCTAGTTTCCCTTGATTTCATTTCAACCCCAAATTGTACAACAAAATCGTATACACAGCTAGTTAAAGTTGTTAATCGTTTTACCCAAAGTATGTTTGTAAATTCGAATGGAGTTATGTGTATGTGGTGCCTCTATGACTAAATCAACATCAGCGGGGATATTCTACTACTAACACAAAAAGAAAGCTAAAGCGAGGGGGCATATTAAATTTGATTTGAAATCGATATATACATTTTAAAGTACAGTCTGTCTAGACTTTGCTTGCTTTCCAACGTGAACGCAAACTTGAATCACTTAAACTATTAAACCCAACGAATACACGGATGCATCATTGGGGTCAAATTGACTCTCTTGGTCTTCGCAAACTTAAGAAATTGAATTTGATGATTATTATTATAAAATCGATAGACTAATTCTTGGGATTCACATTATTTCTCTTCGTACCTATAGCTTTCCAACTACCACGTCCTGCGTATCTCAGTATGATAAACGTTTTAAAATAGATAATGGTTAGTCACCAAGATATCAATCACCTTATGCCGGCTGCAAGTCTCGACAAAACAAGTTAGCAATGTCAATCAATATGCACAACCTATATGAATGAACCCAATGAATCAGTCTATAAACTGATCAATTGACCAACTTTTTGGTGTTGTCTTGACTGAGTGCAGTAATATGTCAACAGTTATTTGGTAACGTAATACTTCATTTATTCGTCACTTCAGTAATGAATTCTTCTATTGGCTATCGCTTCAGCATGAGTTGAAGATGCGTTAGATACATATTTCCTGCAAATATTATTTTATTTTATTATTATTATTTTAGAAATGCATAGGTATATATATGTCAACAGGGTGTTTTTCATGTTCCAGGCCTGTATTTTTTAACATAATTTTATTATATGTATGACTATATTGTGAAGCTACTGTTCGTTGACGACCTGGGCCTAGTTTCTACAGTAATTACTCGCGGATCTAAGGTTTTTTGCCGACTCCGAACGACTATGTTTATTATTTTATTGATCGTAAAATAATTATATTAACACTGCGCTTTAATAATAATAATAATGGCGGCGCTGTTGTCCGAGGTGGACCTGGGCCTAGCTTCTCAGCAAACACTCCTTATGTGCGTGCTATTGTTCTCTCACAGTTTAATGTCGACTCCGAACGGCGAGATTGAGAAGCTTCTTCTAAACAGTTGCACTCTTTGAGCATTGTCAGTGACTCGAAACAGGTGGAAACTTGAAAATCTATTGGGCATGTGTCGATTCACAAACCCACACGCCCACGGCGCCCAACACAGCCCTTTAGCAGCCTCAAAGAAATTTTGTTCAAGGGTGCCGCCGCCGGCGCGAATGACTCACCATTTAATTACTTTACGCGGGTGCAGTGTTTTTTGGTGTATCAATTGAAGGTTGTCGGTTCCCTAATAGTGATTAACTAACACACATAATTTTCATGAAAAAAGTTACGTAATTGCATAATTAATTAAATAAAATATTTCAATAATAAAACGTATTTATGACATTAGCTGCTCCATAAAGCTGGTAAGATGTTATCGACGTCTCTTTATGACTCTCAAATCCCAACTGACAAATGTCAAACAAAATCGACATTTGTGTGGATTGATTGTGGTATGACAGTTGGTTTTTTTTTCGATTTTTGGTTCGTGGATTCGATTTTTAATTTTTGGTCTAAAATGAGAAGAAGCTAGAAGTTAGTATTCGACTTTTTTCATTGAAGTTTTAGGTTTTCCACGGTTCAAACTTTTTGGGCACAATGGACTCATAGTGGTCTAAGTAAGCCGCTGACATGTTTTTATGTAAGAAAGGGCACACATTTATCTATCCTAACCTTGTATTCGACTTAGAAGTACTTGATAAGTACGTATTTCAATTTTCATGGGTCTATTTCTGTATTCACGCTTTGTGTTCTAATGTCTTTACAGTAAAATCGCTTAGTAGGATATTAAGCTATGGTGTGATAATATTATAATTCTCTCGTCTTTAACGTCTCTGTTAAGCTATGGTGTGAATGTGGCGTCGACTTATTAATCGAAAGTCTGGGTTCGATTCCAGATACAATATCTTTCACATTTTTGAGTCACTGAAAATGTTTAGAGAATATAACTGTCACGAAAAGCTTTTTAGAAAGCTTAGGCCTTGTCATTCGTCGGCATAAAATTCTAGGTTCCTTCAACTCCATCGACACAATATCAGCACGAGAGGGTGAAGAGGAAGCTAAACCAAAACCCGGTATGGATTGTGACACCATCACAATGTGAATATTCTCCCCTTGCAATGATACTGAGTAGCGAAATAGGTTTGCGATGTATAATGACCGGTGTTTTTCATTTGCTTTGCGAAAATTGGAATTCAACTTTTAGTACATTGTGAGTGCCTATTTCTTTTTATTGATTATGAAACTTATTGCCGGCAGTGTGGGCGCCGTGGCGTAGTGGGAAGGTGCACCGACTACTAGGTTTTAGGTCTAAGGTTCGAAGCTCGGAAAAAACGCCTAACATTTTTTCACGGCTTCACCTCTTTTGAGTCGCTGACAATGCTCAAAGAGTATAACTGTCTAGGAAAAGCTTCTCAATCCCGCCGTTCGGAGTCGGCATTAAACTGTAGGTCCCCTCCACTCGTGAGAGAACAATAGCACGCACAACACGAGTGTTTGCTGAGAAGCTAGGCCCAGGTCCACCTCAGACTGTAGCGCCGCCATTATTATTATTATTATTATTATTATTATTATTATTGTTAGCAGTGCCTAATATTGATTTAAATTGATGCACTTTTCTTAAGTTACTAGACGCTTTTATTTTCCCACGATTTTAAGGTCACCTGTTTTTCAATAATTTGCAGGCCCATCGTATTTCTCAAATGCTGGACAAATTGGAACTGTAATGAATTACTTATTGTTAAAGTTGAGAATCAGTGAAAGATAAAACGATTTTTCTTTTTTACACATCTTCTCTCATAAGCTCAAAATTCATACGAACTTCTGATATTATTTAATGTCAGCATATCAAGACCAGATACTCAGCTTAACTTTTCTTAATACAGTAAAGTAAAATTAACATAAAACCCACTTGAGTACATTTTCGAAATTCAATCTACCCACCTGCAAACTCGAAGAGATCCGAACGATTGTGCTGCGAGAAAACAAACTTGGTTTCTTTACTTGTACACATGCACTTCCTTAAAAAAGATAATTAACTACAATTCATCTGACCTATAGAAGACATTTTAATGGTTTTTATTAATCAATATGAATTCTTTGATCCCAATTTTGCAAAGGTACAAGCTCTCTATTGACTTCCTAGGTAAATAAGATCCCTTGTAAGTATACCTCGGGACATGAGTTCCGGGAGGGGTAGAATTTCATCCTTAATCCAAAATAAATGAACCCTTGAAAGTAGATTGAACCCATTTTCGATACTAATTACAATCTGAATGTCAAAAGGTAGATTTTTCTTTCTGGTGGATTTTAATCAAGCAATCAACCCCCAGTAATTTAATAAAGTAGAAAAACGAATTTATAGAAAATTTATTCTATACCACAAAGTGGGGTTAATTTTCCGATGTTAAGAAGTAACTGATATCAACTTATAATCATCTGAATCCAATGAACTTTAATATCAAGATTAAGTTTAAGTGGATTCGGAATGCAGCCAGACTGTTTGAAGCTGATGTTATATCTTTAGATCCATTCTTATGCACTTTTGGTCCCCCCTGGTTATTCTGGCAAAAAAGTGCCAGTATTTGGCACATGTTTTCTCCAAAAAGGAAAAAGAAAATGTTGTGGAGGCAAATCAATTGATAATTTTCTTTTTTGCAACCGTTTGAAATCCATGAGGTGAATGCTAAGTGCTAGAAAATCTTAAATGAGTAAAGAAGTGGCGTTAATGTGAGAAAAACACTACTGCGCGTGGGAGAGTCTGTTATAACGGGAGGTTACGTTACTGTCATTACTATAATTTTATGCAAACGTCAGATCGCTACCAAAACGTAGTATTTCGAGCTATCCCATTGTATTGCTTGTGTTGAAAGTAAAACGTCATTTGACAGTAACACTTAGGCAGTATTGTGTTTCAGGCATAAATGTGTCACAACCCAAGTATTATAGAAATATTCTAGTTTCGTGGCAATGAACAGCATAAAGCCCCTGGAAATCTTTAGGGAACAATGAAAAGTATTGCATTCGAATTGTAAATGGTGAGTACCAAATTGATGCTTACTAAGTTAGGTGAGTTTTATACAGTTTTTCCCACAATTCAGACAAGATAAGATTATAATTTTAAAAAATTGAGGCATGAGGCAAAAATGGGAATCATCTTTAGCAATTAGGCTCATTTTTATCTTGATGTCTTTGATAGTTGTCAAAGTAGCCAAAAGCACCAAGCTAAGAAAGTCAATTGTATTCAAATCGAAGCACTGCTTGGGCAGATTTTGGGATGGATGTGTTATCGGACCATTCTTTTTGAAGATGGTCAGGCAGTGATTATTATTGGTTCTCGCTATCACGGACTGATAATTAAATTGTTCGTGGCTAAATGGTTGCAACAGGAGCGTACCAAGAATTATATTCATGAGCAATTTTCTAGCCGCGTAATTTCCTGTTTTTATGTTCAGAATTGGTTGCCCAGATCATGTCATTTAAAGCCGTTGGTCTTTTTTTTGTGCGGCTTTCAAGTTTAAGGATCATGCCAACAAATCCACCCCTTAAGGACACAGATTGGTATCAAGGAAATTCAGCCCCATTTATGAAAAACAGTGATGACAATTTTAGCATAACTATGCGTACGAGGTTTGTTTAGAAAATAACGGGAATTTGAATTCTTTGAAAAAAATATTTATATATTTGCCTACATTAAGGTTGTCGCCTTCAAAAAAGTCTCCATTAGATATAATGCACTTGTTCCAGCGCTTCTTCCAATCCTCGAAACATTTCTCAAACTAGATCTTTGGGATAGCCTTTAGCTCTTTTAGCGATGTACTTTTAATATCATCTATGCTTGTAAAACGTGTCCTTTAAGGTTCTCTTTACTTTTGGAAATAGAAAAAAAGTCTCATGGAGCCATGTCTGGCGAATATGCAGGCTAGGACGTCGTTACAGTATTGTTTTTGGTCAAAAATTCACGAACAAGTAACTTACATTCGCCGCTGTTTACGTTCAAAACTTAACAATTTTGGAAGACATGTTGCTGCCACGCGTTTCATACCCAAAACATTCGAAAAAAATGTCATGGCATGAGGTAATCGATATGCCAACATTATCAGCGATTTCTCTGATTGACATTCGGTGATCACTCATAACCATTTCATTCACTTTTTCACGTTTTCATCGGTTGTTTATGTGCTGGGGCATCTCTCGTGTTTGTCATCTTCAACGTCTTCATGGTCTACTCTGAAGCGTTTATATCAATCGTAAGCTCTTCTTTTACTCATAGAAGAGTCACCACAGGCCTTTGTTAAGATTTCACACTTTGTTACTATTTCATTTTTTACGCAAAATTTGATACAAACTCTGATCCATTTTTTTCACAAACGAAAATCGCTGAGCTCGTAATCGCGTCTAATCTTAGCGGCTGCCACAGACAAAGTAAGGAGTGCATACAATTGAAAATTGTAGGGGCATGTGTACCTAATACATTTTTGGCAATCGGGCTCTTCAAATCCGAGAAATTTAAAAATTCCCGTTATTTTCTGATCACACCTTGTAGTTGTCTGTAAGGCCGTGAAGGCCATTTATCTGGTCACCCTGAACGAGTTATATACTCAACTATACTAAATTAAATAAACTGAGTTTGATCCTCGACACTGCACCTGTGGGACAACGGCAAGAGAGGACGTCAACGATTAAGTTGGCACATACCAGTGGAGAAGTACCTTAACCTACTTGGTGCAAGCAACTGGAGACAGCTAGCAAAGGATGGGGAGAACTGTTGGTTGAGGTCCAGGCCCAGGTCCGGATTGTAGCATATGAAGAAAACTGAGAAATAGAGAGAATAGTCTTGTATCTTGCACCCCTTTGATTAATTCTGATAAATTCTACGCTAATTACCCATCATTCAGAGTGTCTTCCTTTTTGAAAAGATTCCGATTACTGACTCTGAGTGAAATGCTTTTATGTTTATTGGCTTCGAAAAGAAAACATTTGTTAGCAAATATCATAAGTTCATCATTCTAAAATTATATGTGAACACTTCTATTCGCATAATTTGTTGATTGCGAATATTCATCTTTTACCGAGAGTGTCTATATTTTTTTTAAACTTAACTTTTTTCACGTTTTTTCACTGTAATAATAATAATATAATGGTGGCGCTACAGTCCGATGTGGACCTGGGCCTAGCTTCTCAGCAACCATTCGTGTTGTGCGTGCTATTGTTCTCTCACGAGTGGAGGGGACCTACAGTTTAATGCCGACTCCGAACGGCGAGTTTGAGAAGCTTTTCCTAGACAGTTATACTCTTTGAGCATTGTCAGTGACTCGAAAGAGGTGGAGCCGTGAAAAAATGTTCGATGTTTTTTTCGAGATTCGAACCGACGACCTCGAGCGTAGGAGTCGACGCACCTACCCACTACGCCACGGCGTCCACCACGGCACGGCGTCTTTTCACTGTATTCGATTAAAAATTTAAGAGAATAATGCTCTTTTAACTTAAAGGCATTCCCATCCCAGGATGTTTCCTTATGTCAAAGTTGATTGGTCTTGTCATTTGTTCGTTGACAATAAAAGTTGAATGTCTATATTCAGCATATTTTATTTCATTAACATTTTATATAACTTATAAGGGACTTAAGCAATATGTAAACATTAATTAATATATTAATATATTCAGCCATATATACTGCCGTCTAAAGTCGCTTCACATACTCCACGTTCGTCCGTGGTTAAATTCCACTATCATCATTAACGCCACAATAATCGAAATGTACCGCAGTTTTAAGCAAATTTCTGTTAAAAGGTGTTGCAGTTTTGTTACAAATCCAAAAAAAAAAACTCATTTGAGATTTTTTTTACGAAACATGTGGATATATAACCCATTCCAAGATGGCATCCGCTTTTCTGGTTCCCTCATCCGACTTGACTACAAATCAGATTAAAAATAATTGCTCCAACTCAATTCCCACACAGCTCTAGCGCGCTCCAAAAACTCCCATATTCTGACATTTATCTTGCAAAAAATGTAACATCGGACGTGAGTATTCTCTCACCATTCCATTCCCTTCCAACCCTTCATCAGAGGACCCTTAATCAAATAGAATTGCAACTCTTAAACTATCTAATACCCTCGCTTCATTCTTCCATAAAGTCCAATTAATTTTCTAAACTCTCTTTATCCCATTAGCGACCGGAAATTCCGGAGCATAACTACTTCTCCTCTAGAGTTGCGGCGAAAGCCAATTCTACGGCAATCATTTATTGGTCGGAAGTTAATCTTCACCAATTTGTTAGCAGTCTCACCCCTGGGGTTCCCACTCTAAGCCACACCAACTTTTAATACAATTAACTTTGAAAAATTTACAAAAAACTCTTGCAAACTGCCATGAAAACTGATGGCGTATGTAAAAGCCTCATTTTTTTTGCATTGTCCCGCAGCCGACATTGCCGCTGTCGACGCCAAAAGCCACAACCGCTAGCCACCAGCCTTGCGCTGTTTGTTGAAAAAATGTTCGCATATTTATCGTGAATAAATTAACGCACCGATAGAGGAACAAATATAAATAATTTCGCCATGTACGGACATTGGAGAGGACGATCCTTGGTCTAGATGGGGTTCGCCTGGATTGGGGAGATCCCTCATACAAACAAAAATACGAAAAAACGGAAGTTGAATTCAATTTGCATTTTAATAGTTTCACTCATCCGGACTGAGTCCAAAATGTGGGGGAAAATTTAAATTAAAATATATTTAAGATCGTTTGAAAAAGCTTTTGGGTTTCATTTTTGGTATTTCGTCGTTCCCGTTTAGTGTGCTGGTGTGGTGTGTAGTCGAAGGAAATCGTTTGAATGCCAACCCAAGTGGAGTGAGGTAGGGGTGTAAGTGGTTTCTGTGCGTCGATTTTCATTTGGACAAGGAAGTGAGTCCAACCACTTTTGAGAGAGTGGTCTGGAAGGGGGTAAGATGATGGCCATTTGAATTTTATGTATGCATCTGATTTATTTTGAAATTTTCAATTTCGATTTGTCCTTGTCAACGCAGGAGATGACATTTGAGTACTTGGATGGAGCAGTCTTTTGGGCACGTTGTGGTTTGGTTGATAGTTTGGCACAAAGGATTGGGAGTAATATTTTGTTATACATCCAATTAAAACTCAATCGGTTTCTTTGTTGAAACCTAAGACGCTTGCGTTTTGATTTGTTATCCGTATGCATCGTTATAATATGATGCAGAGCTTATAAATAATTGGTGTTAAGTCTGAAGCACAAGGGCAATTTGGGAGAATTCATACATCATTAAGTTGTATTATAATAAATCTCCACGGTATCTGCTGGCAGTTCGCGAACTATTTTATTGACCTAAAAAATCACCAAGTAATCGACTTTTTTTTATTAATATTTTCCTAAGTTCCCGTCTATTACGTGAGCACGTAAGTGAAACGAAACCAAATTAGGAAATCCGATATACTTTAGAGTATATATTAGATATTTGTTTTCATCCTAGTACTGTAGCAGAATAATAACAAAACAAAGAAACAAGAACGAAGAGAGATCAGTAGCATACATGCATATATCACAAAGAGAGGATTGCCGGTTAGGTTAGAGTAGGATAAGTTAATGTGAAGGACAGCTTGTGAATAGTAGTGATAGCGATCGGTCTGCTTTAATAAAGAGTGCATAAAGCGAAAACGGAAAGTATTTTATTTGAAAGACATAAATCGAACGAGTGTTGGAGTTAATTTTACCAAAGAGAGAACCCCTTACACTATCTAAATAGAGGACACTCTCTTACTTTGATGAATGTCGGGAAGTTGTAGGATTTATTAAAAAAGGATTATTTTTACCTACAACAAGTAGTTGCATATACGAGTATTTATAAATATAGTATACATCCTACAGCAACCACTCGTGTTGTGCGTGCTATTGTTCTCTCACGAGTGGAGGGGCGTTCAAATTTATGTCAACTACAAACGGCGACGATAGAGAAGGTTTTTCTTAACAGTTTGTCTGAGTATTGTCTGTGACTCGAAAGAGGTGGAGACGTAAAATATGAATTGTGCTTGTGTCGAGAATCGAACCTAGACATTAGGTGTAGGAGTTGACACATTTACCCACTACGCCAAGGCGGCTAGACGGTTGTATACGTGGTTTATTAGTTTTTCTGAATTTTTAATATAGACTAGTTTTATAATTGTGACTTTCCAATAAATTTATAAATTTAATTTTCTGGACCTTGGGGATGTCTGAGTTATAAACGAGTTTGGGAACTTTATTTCATTTTGATGGCCGTATCTTCCCTCGGAATTTTAAATGAGAACTCGTAAAGTACAAATGTCATTTTGCTTTATTGATGTAGGTATTTCATCTTATTTAATGCGTTATTGCGTTTAGTACTGAAAATGTACCCGACTGCTGGCCTGAATCTACCAAACAGGTAAGGTTAGTTATTGATGGGAAACTGTAGGATGTTATGTTACACTGAGGGCATCCTAGACCCATTGTGACACTAAGCGGATCGAAGGATCATCTACCGATTGATCCATGTGATAAAACTGATAAGCTGGTTGATACTGATGTTTTTTTTTCAGTTAGCTAAAAATTGTTGAATTAAATGCCCAAGGGTGGATATTCCATCTGGTCGAGCGGGCATACACTGCATTGACAGTGAATAATGGAGAAAAGTGTTTCTCTAGAAAGAAAACGTAGAAATCGTTTTAAAGGGGTACCATCCCATTGTCGTGCTTGCCAATTGCACAGTATCCTTTCTTCACACCGATGAGTATCAACATGAATACCTTCTCATACAGATCACGCAGAGCGTTTGTTTGAGACTGACCACGTGCCAAATTTGTTTGGAAGTGAGATACGTTGTGCCCTCAAATCAACTGCGATTGGTTGTATTTGTAACATAAATCTTTATTAAATGTTTAGTTGCTGCTAATGACTTGCACCGCAGCTCTTTTTTTGAATAGGAGTGAAAAGGCTGTGCATGTTCGTCGACTTTGCAAATTATCTTAAGTGACCCGCCATCTACATGAGGTGACTATTGAAATACTTTTCATCTCATTGAGAGACATGTGGCACTTGAGGATAGCGTTGTTGAGTGCAGTGCGACGGAATCCAGAAATTTGAAATTAGCTTGACTGTCCCTATAGTGATGATGTTCCTTCTGAATACCATATTGAACTAATGCCATGATGGGGCTCCTTGATTCCCATATTCTCCGCCTAAAATACTATGGTGGCTAAGGTGCAGTGATTTACTGATACTGGTAGCTCTTGATATTACAATCCCTCTCACTCCTTAGTCTTGGCTCCATTTGTGAAAAATCAGAACAGAGGTTAACAGAATATTGTTTTAGAATTTGAAGTACAAATAAAGCATTTGGACTTCTAACGATGTACGAGTATGTCTCTTTCGTTAGCATAGCTGTCTGTGACTTAGTAATTCCTCTGGAAATGAACACTACACAGGCAAGTTATTACTAAGCAAGTGGACAATCACTCACTAATTTACATGACCTACGCTGTTATTAAGAACGCATATTTATTTTGTTTTATTCGCTCGTGGTCTCATTATGCAAGCGTCCAGTGAAAAGATATTTAATCTGAAAGAAGCATATCAAAAATATCTTATTGAATTACCTTCATTAATAAATATTTCTGATCAAGCTGTAAAGGAATCAATTTTAAATTGGGCTTCGTTGCCACACCTTAATGAGCACACACATTTCCAATATGAAAACCTTTCACAGAAAAATATAATATTCTCGATATTTTTTTGCTCACAAGGATTTACTTTGAAAATACCACGTTCTCCAATTGTTGCGTAGCACTTTTGTAATTTTTACAAAAAAATAGCTCATTAGTCCGTGAGTTCTCTCACAATGAATAATTAACAAAACTATTGTATGAAAATATTTTTTCCGGCTATTGCATCGCGTCCAGAACTCCAGATATGTGTATCTATACATATTTTTTTTTTCATAAAGTAGACTAGATATGATGCAATTGAATTTTGCGCATGGACAACTATTTGGTATGGATAAATTATCGTTTTTGTTTATTTTTTTTGTGTTTGGTTGCATATTTCTAGGAAAGGATAAACTAACTCAATTTCATGGTTCACTGGAAGACAAAACTGTGGGTATTTAGGTTAGCATGTGTGGACAAATTGTGGGGTACTTGTGCGGAATTTGTGGATACAATTAATTTATTTTTTTTAAATACATTTTTTGAGTTGGATAACTCGAAGTATATGTACGAATATATCTTGAACAAATATTCACTGTAACAATTAATGTGAGCAAAGCACTTGTAGGTTACCACACCCGCTGCACTTAGAACAGGAACCAGTACCAAACTAGGAATCAATACTAAACAGTTCACTACACTGAACAAATTTGATAAAATATTCAACAACAGATTCAATATTTTGACATTTTCTGAAATAATTGCCACTTCAAAGTGATTTTAATTTAGAATCAGGCTCTGGATTGTCGTCCAATAAATATTTGTTGGTTTACTTTACACTAAAAAAGAATAAATAAGGAAGTTCATAAGAGCGTTTTCTATTATTTAATTAAAGAGTGTACACAGCGTACACCCTTAGGATGCTAAAGAGTCTGCTAATTTTTAATAAAAATAACTGTGAGTGGTGAAACAAGCGTCGCGATAGGCAACTCTAGCTTTGAGGCAGAAAAGAAACTCGTCCACATCGGATTCGCGGTAAACGGCGCTAACAACGTTCAATTATTTTAAATGAAAGTACTCAATGAAGCCAAGTTTTTGTGATTTTTTCAGATTTTTAAACACTAAGGTTTAGAAATGGCATGGGGGCAAACCTCTACCTCATTTCATTTCATACCTAATTCCAAAATTTCATGCCGATATCTTTATAAACTTCGGAGATAAAAAAGTGTGACAGACACGACGGACGGACGGACGGAGGCTCTTCGGTGCGTTTCCGTTTTTGTAGACGGAACCTTAAAAAGTAATTTAAAAACAAATTTGGATGATTAATTTTGAGCCACAGCAAGTAAGAATATTAGTTTTAGAACAGTAACTTTGGGGATCATAGCAACGTGTAATTTGAAAGCCATTTCATGGTCATTTTATAAGTTTTTTTAAAGATTACAACGTTGAAAATGTTTTCTTCCTTATATGCCGACGAGACATCAGTATCACAATGCCAAAGCTGGTAGTTTTTTTGTTTACAAAAAAGTTTGTCTTTATTGCATATTTTCACTACGGTGACCCTTACTTTATTACTCTCAACGGTTTCATTGCGCATCTCCAATGAAGAATAGCACGGGTAATTCTATCAACGCTGTTTTTGGGGCCTTGGTGTATTTTCCATTCTCCGCTTTGACCTCGTTCGTAATAATCGCAACAACCGCGAATTCTTTTTGAAAACGGAACACAGAAAACAACTCCAATTTTTGATTTTATTTCTTAAGAAGGAAACTCGACATCAGTAGACCTCAAATTAGCACACTATGAATACAATAGGCTGTTGCATCCACTGCTGTTGATTCTTTACCGACTGCATTTATACACACCTGGCAGGATGTCATTTCCCTTGACTGATGTTTTTCTCAATTATTTTAGTCTTACAGAAGACTAGAAACACTTTTACAACTTTCTCAGACTTAAAGCGGAATCGAAGTATGTACATAAAAGCTGAAAGCCTGCAATATTTGGATTATTTTAAAACTTACTTTTTCGTTTGCTTTCCTCACTTCCGAACTGACTGAATCCCTTCAACGGCAACTTGTGTAAATGTGAATTCTGTGTTGGCTGTTATTCCATTAGAATTTTTAAATTAAATCCAACAAATTCTCCACTTCTGTTGAAATTTAACTTCTGATGTCTGGAATATTTAAATACTCAATTTTGACGGAAAAGCTGAGTAAAACGATTTATTTCAATTTCAAAGATTTATGCACATCTACGCCAAATAGTTTGAGACTGAGAAATAAATTATGTATGTTTACTGCCAACAGAAAGGAGAGAGAAATGACAGGGGGTCAACAAACAGTGGCGAACCGAATGAAAGTGGAATCAATTTAATAAAACCTGCGTCTCAAACTGACTCCACATTAAATTCACAACATCGCGAAGAAGATGTTGAAAAAAATCAGTCAGAAACGGAATTGTTTTATGCGTAACTTAATGCAATAACCTTGCAGTCCTTGCGAGTAGGCAGTACCCTGTGATTACTCCATTGACAAAACCAAATAGACGTTTTTGGTTCTCTTGAAATCTAGTGCAAGATAATCAGTAATGATTCCATAGAAAACTGAAGTTCCTTCCATCTGCAGTTAGTTTTCTTAATGGTTTTTGCGAGTAGTTGTCACACAATCACCTTCATTGGGGGAAGAAAATTCCTTTGATAAGACGATAATATCATACCCACCCCCAAGTAACCAACCCATCCACTCTTCTAGGTAAATAATGCATTGCAAAGTTTTACCATCTCAGAACCCGTCTGACTGTCTGTGACTGTGTCTAAGTGCAAAATATAATACCCATGCGATCGATTAAAAACATGGGGAATAAGTGAGCTGTCTCATGAGATGCTTTAAATACCACTTAAACTGAAATGATACAATGATCTGACAAACGAAATGCTGGGAATATCTATGACAAGGTTTCATAGACTCACATCTTTTTGCGTTCTTCCACTTTGAAGTCGTAGGAGAAATGTTTCAAGGCAGTTTGATTTCTTACCTCGTTACTCTTACATTCATCTCTGCCCAAGATCACTGTTCGTTAGTTTATTTTGAAGTCACCGAAGAGTATGGAGTAATTAACTTGTTTCGGGATATTCTGTTCTTTTGATGTCGTCAATAATTTCTTTTGCAACCTCTTTTAGGCACCGTGGCGTAGTAAGCGCATCAAATCCTTGGCTGAAAGTTTCAGCTCAATTCTCGACACATAAACTTTCCATATGCGACGGATCAACTAGTTCGAACCACTGAAATTATTAAAAAAACTGTTAAGAAATTGAATAAAACTGCATGTCCCCTCCATTCCAAAGAGAACAGTAACACACGCAAAACGAGTGGCTGCTGTAAAAGCTAAGCCCAAGTCCACCCCGGAACCCCTTGTAAACTATAGAGCTTCGGTTGGGTACGCATTCTTGTGTGCGAGTCGTATTTTATTAACGCAAACGTCACTTGTGATCCTTTTATCGCATTGCATTGACTTTAAGAATAAATATTTCATTTAAAGTATTTGACTCGTGGCGAGTATTTTAGGCACTAAAAGCCTAAATCATTAACGCAATCAAAACGTTCATCCATGATACATGTATCTCATGCGAGATTAATTATAAAATTGGATTTGGGTTCTCCCTCATTACATCGTTGCCAAAAAGTCAGACGCACACATTTTTGCGTGGGACCCAACCCACATTTCTGCTGATTGACCTCATTATGCATGGTATTTCACACATCTCGTCCATCATATTTGCCGCCACCCCCTTCCCTAAGCATCTATGGTCGACACCAATTCATAACTGAATCAACGACTCAAAGTAGCTTGTTGTGTCTTCCGGAAAAAATGTGAGCTCTCTGTTAGGAGGGGGATGTGGAGACAGAGAGGGGGAAATCGCAAAACTTTCTTGCCTTCCAGCCTTGCAAAGCCCAGGATGTAATGTCTTGCGATGAAATTCACGGATCATGAAGTTTCTCTACCGAAATAGTTGAACTGACACGATGGCCAGTGTGTCTGTTTCTACAGAAGAGAGGAGTAGAGGTTTAGGGACTACTCTCCTCAGTCAGTAAGTCATAGATAATATGTGCAGTACATTTCCTTTGATTTAGCAGAAGGCAAAGCCCCTCAGAAGGTCGTAAAGAATTTCAGAGTTGCCAGCGCGATGCTGACGAAGCTAAAAGCTGGCCAGCAGATCACACATACATAATTAGTTTTCTAATGACTAGAGTGGCTGGGGCGTTCCCTAACCAGACCAAAGCGGCCCCCGTTTCCCGGCTCCCGATGCCTTTTATGGAGGGTCATAAATAAAAACATCTAGCAGAGAGATAGTAAATTATTTATTATTTGCAGGGGAGGGAATGAAATTATGATGAAATGTTGGAGAAGTCGGGACATGGAAAGCAGGCTGGTTGCTTAGACACATTCCTGAGGTTCGTTGGCGAGGTATGTACGAGTATATATGGGGGATTTTATTTGTGCGGAGATAATTCAAGTGCTAGCTTGTTGCGAAATGACTCATGTAAGGGATATAAGGAGACCAGTAAAAATAAATGAGATTGTGCTGCCGAGATTGAAAAGGGTGGGATATGGAATGAAGTTTTTTTTGGGGTTTTAAAATGTTGCGCGACACGACCTGGCCTTGAACTGCTCTTGCCTGTTGACAAAAGCCTCATTATCTTGGGATATATTCACGGTCACGAAACATTGGTTCTGCGAATGAATGAAAGACGAAATGGAATCGATTGAGGGTTCAATGAGAAAGCAGCGCGTAGAGGGTATTGTTTTTCAAATAAGGTGTCCTTGGATGAGAGAGGATTGAGGGATTAAGGCAAAATAGGGTGCTTCAGATGAAAATAAGTTGCCATGGAATGGTCCTCTGTCTATGAGTAGGTCCCTCACTTGGGTAAATCTTCAGAATTTCTCGAAATTCACGGGAGATAAGTCCCCTTTGTTCTTTCTGTCTAAATCAATACTTTTAACGGTTATGCGTTGCCTTTAGAGTGGCATCGACGACGCTTTTGATGAGGCTAAGTGAGCAGTAAGGAGGCTATACTCAAACAATTTTATTGCACTTTGTTTGCCTTGAGTGAACTTAAGCGTAAGAGCGTTGAGCCAAGAATTTCAATCACCTGCCGTCGAAAAATAAATAAAAATCGTACTGTTTCGTTATTTCACAGAAAAACAATTTCCAAAGCAACAGTAATATGCCTTATTTAGTTATTCGCTAGGTTACAATCACAAGACCCATTTTTTCAAGTCAATACTTTATAGATTGCCTCAAAACGTATATTCGGACTTGCCTGTTTTAACCTTGCTTCCTAATTGTATAAATTGTCCTTGAACGAAACTAGGCTCTTATTGAGGGGTACATCCTTTACTTCCGTTTTCTACTTTGATTAATAGATCGGGGCCTTATTGTTATTATATGTATTTTATTATAGCATCAACTTTGCAATTACGTATATACACGTTTTATACGTCACGTTGTGACATATTCTATTTGTCATTGTTCCATCGAAGACTACGAAAGTGCATTCAAATAGACCATGGTGGAACACCAAAGAAAGTGGTCAACCATGGAAGGATATAGACGGACAGTTAAGATGCCTATGCTGGCACTGCCCGGAAGAACGTTCTGAGGCAACAAACATTAAAGTGGGTAGTGGCGCTTCCTGTGCATCATGGAAGCTTCAAGTATAATCTGAGGAAAATATAGCTTCTTGAAGATACTCCTGCAGGCTATACCTGCGGCACACATATCGTACCAGTATCCGTTAGAAGAAAAAAGATTCCAGGTTAGTACTGGATATTAATTCAACGTTGTTCGACGTTAGCTTAAAAAAATGCTTAGTCTAACTTAGGATTTCTTGAAAGAAAGAGCAATGAGATGATTAATGTCTATTTACTGGTCATTGGGCATATATTTTTAGAATATTCCTCCATCTTTTGAGACTTACCATGCGATTTAAGAACTTAGATTCAAAAGAGTTCAAAAGAATTTCACAACTATCTGTAAGTTAGATATGTTTGAATAACTTCCTAGAGTTGAATAACTTCCTAGAGATGGCGAAAGATGCAAATTGATCGGTAAGGTACTTTTCACGTGACATAATTATATATCGTACAAATTCACCAGAATGCAGACAGGTTTATTGTTTGATCATTGTCAGTGACTCGAAACAGGAGGAGACGTGATCAATTTTGTTTTTGAAAAAAATTGTCGTTTGTTCGTTGGGGTCGACGCACAATGCCACGGCGCCACTTACAAGGTGCATGTGTACGTTTAAAGACCATTGCAACAAAATTGATTTAGTTAATTGATTGATAGTCTACATTTCTTGGTTAGACTTTAAAAAATTGCGCCTATTTATTGTTTTGGGGTAATGTTTTATTGAAGTAATCTATGAGGTCCAAAATCGGAGAATTATCCTAATCGCGCAGCAGACATCTATTGTGTAAAGGTATACTGAGAGTAAACCTTGAAAGAACGTAGTGTTCTCTTTTAATAATAAAAGTACCCTTGGGTCCCTTGCGAAGTCAATGTTTTGATTGTACACTCTTTTCAACTGAGTTTTGAGGGAAGCCTTCCTCGTGTAGCCTTTTGAAAGGCCTCAAAATTCTTCGATTGATTTAAAAAAAAACAAAACAGAGCTCTATGGAATTGATCATTGGGAGACCCACAAAATGTCAAAAATTAAAATCCCCAAGTTAATAAATCTACAGCTTTTGAAAACTTTACAAATAGAAAATACCCAAACACATAATTTCCAGTTTATACCAACAGAGACTAATAATGCTTTTAATTTATAGTAGTGTAAGCAATTTACCGCTTATTGCATAGAGATGATTGACTGACAAGATAAAATTGTACAGCTTATCACTTCATTCATGTATTTTCATTTGATAAAGAAATAAAATGACAAAAAAATTGTACAAAGTATACAATTTTAAATACAAAAAAAACATCATAAACCAAAACTCGAAAAAAAAAATTTAAATAAAAATAAACTGGGCAAGTGCGGGTTGTACTCGCACGGGGAAGGCTCCGTCGCATAATATTGATGGATGATTTCTGAATATCAAACGCCGTTTCCAAACTATTTCAGTTGAATTTTCTTCTAACTTCAACCCAAATCAACCCTTCATTCATACATTCATAGATCCAATCAAACAATCATTCATCCATTCACATATCTATACCTCTATCCAAGTTTATCCAACACAGAAAATCCCTTCCATCATACATACATACATACCTATCTAATCACTGCTCATGCCTGCGGTGTGTGTTCATTTCTGTTGGGTAGAGATCAAAAGATAACACTCATCAACGAATAGAGTGGTCGAACACGGCATGAAATTTATGCGTGAAAATGAAAATAGTGATCAAATCCTAGATATCTCAAAATTTCAACATGAATTGATATTTTGAAATTTACCATTTCTCAATGCTTATGCTGAGGTCTCCAAAACTGCGTATTCAGATCTTCAAAATTCGAATGTCGATGATTGACCGATGATTTTTTTAAATGAAAGTACTCAATGAAGCGAAGTTTTTGTGATTTTTTCAGATTTTTAAACTTTTTGGCTGAGAAATGATAGGGGGGGATGCATTAAAAAAAACTCAATATTTTCCAAACGGTACTTTGGATCAAAAACTGTTGAAGCAAACCTCTACCTCATTTCAAAAGATCTGTCGATTGATATATATGTCGATGGGGTGCGTTTTTGTAGATGGAACCTTAATGAACTTTATGGACTGTTTATTTGTTCGTCGTAGACAGAAGAGAAAATCCGGGTAATCTGGAATTCACCAAGCACAGCCAAACTTAATTTCTTTGATAGGCTCGAACTATAAATCATTTTGGGTATTTTGTGTTCGGAGATTTTGTGATTGGGGTTTTTGATTTGCGAATTTTGATGGATTTAAGTTCGGGGATTTTGTTACTGGGGATGCTGGAACCAACCCTTGGTCATCAACTATCAAGTTTGAGTCTATGGGTTCAGCTCGATGGTATCTACCGGCTGGGGCTTTTCTCAAGTTAACTTACCAGAAACATAATGAACCATCACGTAAATAAGGTATATCATGGTGCCGTGAAATAAAGAATTCCAAAATTCGAATTTCCATTTCTTATTTCACTTTGTTAAAGTAAAGTAATGCCGAACATTGCTTGTGAAATACAGCCGAATTCAGATAAAAGGCTATAGAATTTAGAAAATCAAAAAATCGGCGTTATTTCACGTCACCGTATAGCATCACATTCCATTTGCTTATGCGTTTTCGATTAAAATCATTTTAACTATTTATAGTTTTTTTTTCCAATTTTCTTCTCCCTTTAATTTGATCGAGTTCGATTTATTAACAAAGTGATTAGGTACATTCATCATGTGTTTACATACGCACATAAAATTAATACACATATATTCAAGGAACTTTTTCAACCTTCCATGGTTGCTTCAGTTACGACCCTTTCATAAATCTGCTTCGATTCTTTTATTTGAAATGTCATCAAATGTTGGCAAAAGAAATATGGTTACTTAGAGTTTCTTCAAATGGCACTAGTATGTTTTCATATCGATATAAGTATTTCAAAAAATGTTTGGGTTAATAAAATTTCAGTTTGATGACATGGGTGATGAAATGTTATTGAGTAAATGCGCATAGAAACAAAAATAAATCGGACATTTGATATATTTCAATTCTGAGAACTATCTCATGACTTGGAAGCCCAAGATGACGTCAGTAATTCACGTTACGGGCTATGTTTTAAGTCTGCCTTAGATCAATCTATGTCAAAATAAATTCAAAAGATTCCATTGCAAGGGACTCTCGTGACCGTTTCCTAAGTGATAACAACCTTCACGTCAAAAGCAGCGGCCAACTTATTGTTATCGCGATTTCTATCAGAATCCAACGCCTTATAGTTCAGAATAACAAAGTATTCATGATGGTAGCAGTTTACGTAACACTCGATAGCAGTACATTGTGGCCACAAAAACAGACCTGTCAGGTGGTGAGATTTCTGAGAACCCTTCTGAGACTAGAAAATATGAACTATCGTCGCTTGAGTTTGATTTGCTTTCTTTAATAATTCATCGAAAACTTTTGCTTCCTGAATCCACGTTATCAACTCCCTCAAGGAAATAATTGCCAAGCATCAAAGCATCAAAGAAAGTAATCCTCCTGATGAAACAATGTCCCACTCCACCAACTCGGCGGGTTGTCAAAACTTTCATGAAACTCTGACAGGTGCTAAGATTTAGACGACAAACGAATCATTTATTCCATAAAAATTTAATTACTTCGCGCGTTGAAATGTTAATCTTCGATGGGACCCACTACTCTTAATTGAACACCAGCCCATCGGATGTTTTCAATGACTTCATACCATGGCTCCATTCTACGGAAGAGCTCTTGAAATTTTAATTAATTCGATTTGCAAATACCTCACAGAATTGCCATGGCCCTGCTTCAAAAAACTACTACATCACATCACAAGCTACGATAGAAAATGTCCCAATTTGTCGCTAGGAAGCCTTAGAAATTTGAAAGAATTCCCAATCTGCCATCATCAGGTACCCTTTTGTTTTTCATTTTTGCTTGTCCTTCAGGACCTCTCTCAAATTGGCATACTGAACGAAATTACTTCATGAATTTCAAATTTAATTTCCATCTCTCTTCTGCTTTCAGGTTTAACATTAAATGCTATTGAGAGCTCCTCAACCCAGTTGTTGTCAGGATCAGGTTCAGAGGCACAGTCAGACACATCAGCGGCATTAGTAGCGCCATCATTAGTGCGAGGCGATGATTTTGCAAATGAAAAACAATTTCTGAGAACAAATAAACCAGCAGAGGCGAATGCCAACAACATCTCCACGACTCCAGTGACGAAGACGAGCGCCCAGCTGCCAACCCTTGTGTCAAGCAACGCACATTCAGTAACAAAGGATCCATCACCATCGCCATCATCATCATCATTATCGTCGAGTTTGTTGAAGATTCAATTGACGCAAGTGACAACGTCAACGACGGAGGCGACCGTCACGACGACTTTGAAAGCGACGACAGCGGCGTCGGCGACGACGAGAAAGACAACAACAGCAAGGACGTGGGGAATTTTAAATGATATCGAGGGCAGGAATAACAATGGACGGAGGAGTGGCAGTGATTATGGCCAACTTCCCTCGTCACAAAAACAGATACAACATCAACAGCATGAAACACAGTTAGCGCTGTCTGCAACGCAATATACATTTGCCATGAATCCAACTCCTTTTCCCTTGCAATTAACGGAAACCATTCAAAATACGGCGAGAGTAATCACTCGCGGTAATGGCTTGAATTGGGTATACACCGGACTGGCATCCAGTGAGTCGCCGTCCGTAATACAAACCCGACCAGAAGTGGCAACAAGACCGCCACTTCCAGCTATTCCCCCATCAACATCATCAGCATCATTTATGTTATCGCTGTCAGGAGCATCGTTGTCTGAGTCTGTATCACCAGGAACGACTTTGTCGTCGTCGGCACCGTCGTCGTCGACGTTGCCGTTTTTGTCCACCTCAGCTAACAGCAGCACCACCACTTCCAGCACCACTCCATCCACAACGACGCTGTCGCCGTCTTTATCATCACTGGATGGATATCTAAACATAACCAGTCAAGCTGGCACCCACGCCTATCTGCCGTGCAATGTAAGTATCTCCATATCTCTTCACAGGACGAAAAGCCCGGCTAAGTGAAGGGCGGTGGGAATGCACTAAAAATTAGAACATCATTTCCGTTTTCACCTTCCCCGGCTGGTGTGCTTGTAGCTGATTTAGGTACAAATGTGTTTCAATTCAGAGTTTTCTCATTTCCATCCTCCTGCGCCGGGTTGTCCTTTTTGTCAGTATTCATGTCTATCTGGAGAATGTTCTCGTTGCTGTCGCAGCTATAGTTGTCTGCTGAAAGTGTTCCTGTTTTGCTTTTAACGAGGACTTACGTACTCCTTTGTTCAAGTCCAAGTACAAATCTAAGTCACTCGACTTAAGGTCGCTACGTACTGTAAGGGGAGACGGTGTACTCAAGGTGAATAGAATGGACACCATTAGCTGAATTCTTTTTCCACAAGAAGGGATACTTTTACAGGAAGATGGACCGAAAAGCAGTCCTTGGATTAGTGGGTGTGAAGTAGGACACACATTTCTGTAGTTTTAGTAAACTGTCCGAGGATGTTTTCTTTGTAATGGTGGTCTCTAGCGTTGGTATGAACACCATAGATCTTCAGGTCATTCATAGCTGAATATACGCTTGGTGACATTTTTACCACTTCCTTTTAGTTTTTCAGCGTTGAAGGATTCTTCACTTCGTTGGGTAGCCTATCTGGGAACCTTTTGTTTTGCTTATTACAAGGCTTACCCCTGAGTACAATAACATTAATTTAATTTTACCCTGGAGATATGTTTTCACATTCACACAAACTCGAGCGCCATCAATTATTTGAGATTTTGATTCCTGTTCCCCTTTTTACATTTCTTGATTATGTGCTTTCGCTTGCAGGCCCAAGATTTTCTTTTATTAAGATGTTTCCATATCTTTGAAACCCCGACAAATCTTATTCTAATTTGGGATATACAGGGTCACCAGATAAAAGTAAAAAAAATAGAACCACTGCAGAGATTTAAAATTGATTCAGGCTTAAGCTATAGGCTTTAAACTACATTCATGCCATTATGTATGGAATACCGCATCATTCAAATGGCTGGCAGTGTTGCAAGCGGTCGGTCCTATTTTTGATGACTCCGACAAAAGTGTCTCGAATGCCCAATATGCGCGGTGTCATTCCGGCAATAATACCTCAAATGTTTGCCTCGAGTGGTTGGTTTGTTAACGTAGTCTAAGGGTTTATCCTAGCCCCAAAGAAAATAATCGAGCTGTGTTAAGTCATGATCGCGGCTGGTATTTCTGAGTCCTTTTCGATTCAGGCCCTTACGCCGGCAACGTATTCTTTATTTTGCACCAATCCTTGTCTGGTTGTTGGCTTAAGGTCCAAAAGAGTGAGTGTAGACTGAAGCCATCATAACGAACGACCTGACGACGAAATTCAGGTTGCGTATTTACGGCTGAGTCGGAAATTTAATAATTTCCACACATTCAGCAAGCGTGAAGCGATGCATGACAAAATGGCAAATCTTGCTGAATATTTTGTTACTGGTAACTTCGACTGCTGTAACATAACAGTTGGAAAAACTATCATCGGCTTTGGTCTCCTTTTATATCGCAATGTGTATTTGCCAGACCAGTCACAAAGAGGAGTATTTCGGCAATGTCTTCAGCCCAAAACCTGCATCAAAAAATTATACGTTTTGGATGCATTTATTTCTCAACAATTTCTCGAACAACAATTTCTGAACCCAAAAAAAACGAGAATATTGGCGATTAACAAAGTCATTAGAATGGAAATGAGCCTAACCGCCGAAAATAATTTTGTTTGAAGAATCAGCACCCGATAGATTTTATTAAATTAAATCAACGAAAATACGCTGTATTTTTCACAAATTAAAATGTTTCTTTAATTCAAAGAAACCCCTTATAAATATTCTTAAATCTTATTATAATTCTTGCAGATATACCTTGTAAATATGAAGTAGATATCAGTTCGATCTTATGTCCTAAATATTTTAAGATCCTGCTGAACTGCTACGCTAAATCAAAGTCGTTGTCGGTAATATTTGACAACATGGTAACACAGCATACTTTAACCGCCCATTTCTTTTTTATTCATTATACTTAATTTAGTCTGAAGTACCGTGAGTAAAGGTATTGAATATAAAAGCTATTCCAACCAGGTTATGGAGTCAGAAGAGCATTTTCTTTAAGCTTAAGATGGATGAGTCTGTAATGATTTAATATGTATGTATACCTTCCGGAGAAATATGATCAGGTGCAAGTCGTGAAACTATTAATGCTCAATGATTGCTTATTTACTGAAGATGCAAAGTACACATTTTTTCACTTACTGAGCTAGGAATTTAGTGCAGAGTTTGGGATCGACTTCTACACCGAAGGTTCGTTGATTAAATACAACACACCAACTTTAATTTTTACGACAACTCCTCTTCTACTGATAATGCTTGGATGCTCGGTCATGTAAATCTTTTCAAACCCAGTAGTTGGGAGTCGACACAAAATTGTTGATCCCATCTACTCCTTAGAGAACAGTAGTACTCCAGGCATTCACTGCTAGGTCCAAGCCAACTCGGACTATAGGACCGATAACAGGAGAAAAATAACTATGAATTGGCCACCTCTATTCAATGGTGTGTGTTTAAACTTGCAATTTTAAAATAAGTGCCTATGCATTTACTTCGAGTTCAAACAAAATAAACAAATCAAATTTCAATGCCACTTGGAATCGAACCTCTTCGGAGTTCATTCGCTTATGAAGAAATGCAAGTTCTGCATTATTAAAAAATGTTTGTAATCCATTGTTTTGCAACCTAAGCATTTATTGAATTTATTGTTAGTATAAATAAGAGGAATGGAATAAAGTAGAATCAGAAGCTTATGAACAGTGACACAAGACTTTTTTCTCTTCAAGTGAGTCTGCTTGAAGCATTGTTCTAGCTTTTCTGTGCAATCGATACAAGATTCGATTTGTACCATCTTCAAAAACAGATCTAGGTTTATGCACCTATTTCTATCACTCACAGGTTGGATAACATAATCCAAGCCTCAACAGTGTGAAATTAATTCTTTGAATTATTTTCTATTGGGATTTATAGAAAGTCGCTACTCTACTCTGATAAACGAAGAAAGTTTGAGGACTTTGAAGCCGACTGTTGATACGATGTTGATAAATAACTCTTCGGCACTACGGAAATTAATCGAAAAGTTGAAAAGTTCAAGCTTACTGAAAGACTTCAAGTAATTTTAGTTTAATTTTCTTAAACAGAACTACGAACATAAGTTCAATGACCATCTTCATACACATTTTACCTTTCAAAGCTAAAACCGTACAGAATGTAGTGAATATTAAAACTGTCACTTTTATACAGCATGTCAACGCGCAAGTCATAAGAATTGGGCGTAGAATTGGGCCTAAAATTTAGACTCAGTAAAAGCGGACAACCTTAAATTTTTCTATCAATTTTCAGCTGCGGACACTTCTAAAATGCTGGCAGCCTTTTAGATTAAGTACGCACAACCTTGGTCGCAAAGTTTACCTCCGATTTAGAAAAAACTTTTTTGACCTATTATTGCCTGTTCAAGTCAACGATAACACGAAGCTGCCCTTTACAAGAAGTGTATAAGGTGAAAATATGAATCTAAAGCTTTCTCTATGTAGAGAAGCTTTAAACAAATAAAACATGTTTGTCAAAAGCAATGTGTTCAGAGTTTTGAGTCAAGTTTACACATTTCAGGCCATCAAGTTAATGCTCGACTTCGGACGGGGTTATCGAGCCCACGCAATCATATAAATTCCAGTTCAAAGCACAAATCAATGTTCATAGCCTAATCTAAACTTTCCTAACTATTTAACATTTTTTCAAGCATCACCTGTGTACGTTTTTGAACAAGTATCAACGGGATGCAACCTTCGGTGGTCAAAATCACTCAAGGTCGATCCATAATGCGCAGTTAATTTACAAAATTTCACTTTTCTAAAGACAATTGACATTTACCATTAGCCCTGTCTAGGTACTCCCTCATATTTCAATGACGAACTGTTTACTCTCTTCAATCTTATCAGAATCCTTTCAATCTCCCAGACATCAATCTATCAAAAAGAAAATCTGACGACGTGGCAAAACGAAGTCACAAGCCTCTCAGCTATCTATCACTGGTTATTAAAAACAAGACGAACACCATAAAAATATCGAAAACCATAAAAATGTTGGTAGCTACTCATAAACAAATGGCGTGCCATCAGCTGACGCTTCGCCACCCCATCCAACCGCGATGACTTCTAATCATTGGGACAATAAAATCCTTCTTGGACGAGGCGAAATGCCATCATTATTGGTGGCAGTTATGTTTGCGGCTGAAAGTGCTGAAGCTTAAGGATATCTGTCCATTTATTAAACCCATTAAACCACGTTAAAGTCATCCTCTTAACTCCATTCTACGACACTGCTGGGAATTTCCATCTCCACGTTCAGGCGACAGATGTGAAAATTCCTAAACTGCATTTTCCCCGTCAGATTATCTTCATCTCGCTTCCACCAGTTGTCCTCTGGTTAAGCGCGAGAACGAGGGAATTTAAGAGTCCGGACGATGTTTTTCATTTTATTTGTCATTATTGTAATACCATCGCACCACTCGGACCCACACCCACATCTACATCGTCCCTCCTGTCACTTCGAGTAGATGGAATAATAATGAGAATCAATACGAGAAGGACTTTGTTACACGCCACGTTCCACAGACAGACCATCGTCCAGTCTACCCTGACAGGCCGTGCCTTGGTGTGCGCTGCTGCACGACCTTCGTCATTGACTTCTTGTAGACGGATGTATTGGATATTTTTCCTTCGAACTACCCCTCCCCACTCACGATAAGGAACTCATTTCGATATACTCGAAGAGTGCACAGAATGCTTGAGAATCCTGCTTGCTCTGGATATCATCAATTTGATTTTATTAAATCCCTCGTTTCTCCGCGTACGGCTGCTCTGAACTTTTCAACCAAGTCGCGTCATACAATCAACACCCCCCACAGACTGCTGGCGCGTTACTTTACGGGGATAATGTAATTTTTATTCTACCCCACCACCTCCGTGGCTTGTCAGAGGAGAGCACTTAATAGACACGAGCTAATATGCACAACAAAATTTAATCGGCCGTTGGACGTAATGTTGTTTCGCGTCAAGTTCGCAAAGGGAAAAAAATGAAACAACAAAATAGATAACCTCGCCAAGGCGAAAAAGGAAAATGGGACGAAACGTTGCTTCCTCGGGAAATTGCATTTGATCCTATGCCCCTTGTTCGCTGCCTGCGAGAGGTGCCATTTCCTGCCTCACCAACTGTGGAAGAAGATTTGCTTAGCTTATGAACTTTGTGAATAAATTAATATTTAAAGTTGTTGTCTCTCAGCACAGTGGCACGGGGCGGAGCGGATGAAATCAAGTTACCCACTGGCGAAGTCGCAAAAGACAACCCTCAGACATCCCTGGCAAGTCAGGACGAAGCAAAAGACACTGCAAAAATGAAAAACGAAAGAAAGAGAAATCTTAACTCGTTGATCCTTTAAAAGTATGATAAGTACTTTTGGAAAATTTTCAATAAGGCGGTTGCTATAGATTCGCCCGTTCATAATTTACAAATAAAATCTCGCCGGGCAACAGGCCCCCAGGCGAGGACAAGCGAAGGAGAAGACACGATTGCGGCTGAAGACAAACTGCCTCCGCGAGTGGAGAGAGGCGCACCGGAATGGTAGAGTGATGGGCGGCCTTAGGGCGGCGAATGGCAAATCACGGACGAGGGTGAGCCCTCACCCAAAATGAATTAGGAGCGATGAGCTTCCGGAAAAAAATTAAATACCTCGAGATGGATAGGAGATAAGTCAATGAACTGGTGGCATTTAAATTTCCAACAGGAACATCGCCATGCGGAAATAGGGTTTTCCGTGAAGAAATGAACTGAATGCATGAAATACCCTCAATCCGTGGGTATTTGTCTTCCGTATAAGAAGACTCAATTAAGAGGGTTTTAGAATGAATGTCAAAAGTCAGAATTGCGTTTGTTCCAGATGAGGGAGTCCATGGTTGTTGAATTGATGACAAGGTACGATGTCGTCTTGAAGATTAAACACAATGGTGTAGGCTTATGCGCAAATACCGATTCTTATGGGTGGAAAAATAAATCAGAATTGTGAGATAACATGCATAACGAAATGGGCCACGTTTCAGGAAATGGCATGGAGAGGAATGTGCGCTGAAACATTGATCGTTACCATTTGAAGCATTGGCTGAGGGACGATGAAAGTCGTCAACTTAATTGCTGTTTGCCGTCATTCGGTAGGGTCGTAATTTGGATGCAATGTATAGCAAGATTATAAAGGGATCCTAGAAAAATCTGAACGTATTAACTGCTAAGTATTTTTTGATGATTGTTTTTAAGGTTACTAGGCTATGGAGATGACAATGCAATAGCGGGAAACACCTGAACCCTACGACATCTGATGGTCACCCTAACGCTATGGTCCTATTATCTAGATCCCACCATACTTCTTAGATCACCCCATCATAAATGTTTCGGTTTAATCCTAATCCTAAGCCTTCTTAGAGGGAAGGTGAATTTAATTGGAAGAGTCAAGAAAGAAACTACTGCACTTAATTCATGTAAAGATGCATTACGTAATTAATGTTGGATAAAACTACATAAAACAGCTAGTACCTGTACGCTCCGATCTTAAGGCTAAAGTGTAGTAGCATGCGGCATTCTAGTTGAGTCTCGAGCACTTGACAAGAAAGGCTACGTTAAGTTGAATATGGGGTGTACCTTGGTAATAGTTGCTCTGTTGACTACACCAAACGCAGAATCTAAAATCACATATCAAGCAATCATTCGAAGTAGGCAGCAATGGGCAGAGAAAGAAATTCTAAGTAGAAGCAACGCTAAAATAATTTGCACTGAAGGATGTAAAAAAGGTAGCAGCTTATATATACTCGTACTCAGATCCGCTCAATCTAGTCAGTCTCAGTCTTCCAGAAAATTTTCAGAAATATCGCCCTTTCGTCGCTTTATGGCTGTCACTGAAAACGTTGCCAAATTTAGATTAGGTTGGTGGGTAGGCGGGCATATCTTTCCTTCTCGTCTTGTAACAAATTACTATCTGGTTCCAGTCATCTGGTTTTTCTTATAGACCCGTGTTCTCAGATGACCGAACCTGGGGTAGTGACACAGGTTGTGAGGAGTGTTCCCTTGCCCATTCTCTGTTCACCACAGCCACTGCATATATTGCCATTGGTTAACTCTGTTTTCATGGCGTGTCATTTCAGACCCTTATGACTGGTGGCGGTTCCAAACATCTTCGGGAGCAACCTTTTGTCGTAATGAAGTAGTTTTTTGGTTCTTGCGATATTGTCCCTTGGCCATAGAACCCACGTAATTTCTTAGGAGGCTAAAGAGTGGAACCTTTTTGGTCTGTCAGAGAGTGGTGGTCTGATCCATTGACCCGATGGGTTTATTTCAGACCCATTTCTTTCAAGTTCATCAGCTGCCGCATTGCCGGTTATGCCAATGTATCCAGCAATGCACCACACAGGGTTAGCTAGGACCCTTATTTTTCTCGCGACAGAATACTTGATTTCGGTTGTCGGAATATGGTAGGATATTTGGAATCGAAAGTAGGATATTTTTAAATTTCTAGCACAAAATGGAGTTCACGTTTCCCCTCGACGCAGAGAAACTGCTTTACTACCTCAAAGTTCACTGAACACTGATTTTGGAAATACATTTTCTCGATTTGTACGCTCCTAGTTATGTAACCATTTGGATGGTAAAAAACCAAGCTGTCAACCATCAGCTACCACCAGTACAGTTTTTAAATATATTTAAATTAAAATGGCAAAGCCTAGCAATGCTCATCATAAAAAGTTCTATAGCATTTAACTCCCCTTGGCAATTTAAACACAGTGAGGCCAGTTATCCCTCCCTAACACGAATGTTATCCATCCATCTCTGCACTTACATCTGAAATGCCTAAGGGGCACTTACCGAAAACACGTACAAGGACTTATGCCATAAGTTCATAATCCGATCATCAGTGGAACTGAAGTCTAAACTGCAGGAAGCCAACTTCTACCACCTCAGATTCGTTCATCTGCATTCGTACGTCATCTCAAAGGTAACATGATTGCAATTAAGCTTACATAAGTGCCCCATGGCCCGTGAATAAGCGACTTCTAATCTCAACAAACAAGCAGACTCCAGCAATGCCCCTACTTAAAGTCCCATTCCGACGAGTGTTACCGAATCCTAATGCCGCAACTGCTCCAGGGTACCATATCGTGTGTAAACTTGAAACAGTTTCCTCTCTCTCTTCAGAAGTTTTAAGTCTTATAAACTCCTTCGAATGTGTAACTAAGGTGTCCCTTTCAAGTACAAATACCAGGCGGAGCAGAATAAATCCAACAGTAATGTGCCGCACCGAACCGACCTACCTCCAGTAAGTTCGAACTAATTAAACTTTTACCAACTTCCGTAACTAATTGACTGCACACAAAAGTGGAGACCACGAACTCCCCCAACGATTCAAAGGAAAACTTTTGAACAGTCACTTCCATTCCATTCATACCGGGAACAACTAAAATGTATTCAAATAGTTTCCTCAATTGCAGGTGAAGCAGTTGGTGAAGAAGCCCATATCCTGGTTGCGGGTAAGGGATGGTCACATCCTCACCGTGGATCAAACGACGTTCATCGCAGATCAGCGCTTTCAATCAATATACACCCCGAACCCGGAACGTTGGTCCCTGCAAATCAAGTACGTGCAGACCAAAGATGCTGGCACCTATGAGTGTCAAGTGTCCACCGAACCGAAAACTAGTGCCATCGTCAGTCTCAACATAGTCGGTAATTGATGCATGCCCCAACGAGGCTACTTTGTTTTGTGTCAGAGTTGCATGCACGAATAACCGTGGCATGTATCTCACACTACATTGCGCTTCATGCACCCATCCATACATGTGTCCCTTTCTGTCGTTTTAGAACCGAAAACAGAATTAATTGGCGAATCGAATCGACATGTCAAGGCTGGGAGCCAAGTGAAGTTGCGTTGCATCATTAGCCAGGCTCTGGAGCCGCCATTATTTATTAATTGGTACCACAATCGTAAGCAAATCTATTTGCATAACAGAAAAGGTTGGCGGACCGAAATCGAACGAGATGCCGCTGGAAATGTCACCACCGACAAACAGATCACGGTAAGTGCCAGATGGCGAGTTTGTGTTCATATGTATGCATGGCTGTATGTGCGGGTGTGTGGATAAGGCGTGGTGCCCTTGCATGCCCTGTATGGGTCCATGTGGGTGTGGATTGGCGTGCCCCAATTCACCTGGACTGCAGAGTTGCATTTTCGTTTTTAAATCTTGTCCACTTTTTTTTTTTAAGATTCGTGAGAGTGAGAGAAAGGCAAATTGAAAAAGTTGAAATCATTTTGTGTATCCTTCAATTTCA
Source organism: Myathropa florea (assembly GCA_930367185.1). NCBI lineage: Eukaryota > Metazoa > Arthropoda > Insecta > Diptera > Syrphidae > Myathropa > Myathropa florea. The sequence continues at coordinate 2,034,975 of OV884004.1, read as the reverse complement.
ATTACAGATTGCATCATTAATTATACCTTCGGTGAGCAAAAAGGATTCGGGGAATTACACATGCAGTCCGTCAAACAGTGAACCCATAACGGTGGTGCTTCACGTTCTCAATGGTAAATATGCACACTTTTTGAATATTCTCGTACAAACCGCGACCCTGTACACACAAATCTGAACAGCGTGTTTCGCAAGGAAAACTCTGAATAAGAATTTGGATTAGGTTACATTTTTGACTCATTCAACAATCGGATATTTAGTCAACTGGTAATTACTGCTAGAATCGACTTTTCTGTAAACTTTTGTAAGTTTATGGAAATGTTATACATCATCATTGAAGTTTTTACATCATTTCGCGGACCAACTGTACTGATTCTGTGGGTTTATTGCTTATCCCACTGAAAAGTGTACTAAAAAGTGGTGGTGTAATAAACTCAATCTGACTAAAGTCGCAAATAAACTGTGAAACAATATGCTTCCAAAACTTGACACTGTTTTCTCTTATTTTGTGGTACGTGATTATGTGGTATCTTTTTGTATTACTAGCCGAGAGACGATACGAGGTATACAAAGCCTATTTAGGTTTGCAAAGCACTGCCAAATACACCAGATTGTGTAGTATAACGACGAAAAATCTTGCTGCTCCATGAAGGTTGGTAACGAACTCATCGAAATTTCAAATATGGTCTTTTAGCATTATATTTGAGAAGAATGTGCAAAACTCACTGCCAAAAACACGATTATCCAAAACCTTGTATAGTCATAATAACTGGCGTACGTAAATGAAGTTGACGTGGTTGATTGATCGAGCCGTCAATGAAGCTTCAGCTGACATTGAAATGAAAGCGGTATCTTAGCCGCTAGCTGTCGAAACAAGGAAAAAACCGTATCTGGAAAGAGACGAATACCATTGCCGATTAGGTGAAAACGTCACACTGTGCTTCAAGATAGTAAATTACTTCTTTTAGGTCGGTTTCGCAGTAAATATTACTAATAGCATCATTACACATATAAAACGTAGCATCATCCATGCGAATCGGTGCTGATTTCGGCTCAAAGGGCGACAACTGTCTACAAAAAAAATCGCCGCTCGGAGTCGGCATTAAACTGTAAGTCCCCTCCACTCGTGAGAGAACAATAGCGCGCACAACACGAGTGGTTGCTAAGAAGCCAGGCACAGGTCCAGCTCGGGTCCATTCGTTGCCGTTCGCAAGAATTGGAATTGTGTTACTCGACTATATGGAAGATTTTACGCAAGTATATTGGTCTAAAACTTTATCAAATACAGCTTGTGCAAGCACTGAAGCGGAACAACTTGCCACAGCGTTGATTTTTCGGTGAAAGGGCGGAAGGAAGGAAGATTCCCTTTTTTGGAAAAATGTTCTTCAGGGACGTAGGTCATTTCTGTTTGGATGGGTATGTCAGTAAACAAAACTGCCATATTTTGTCCTATGGATACGGTCCTCTTTTTTAGAGGACAGTAATTTGCCCTCTTTTTATTAAATTGTCCTCTTAATGTACTTTTTTTCTTTGAAAACTTTTTTCTATGATCTACACAGTAAAGTACTTTCTTCAGTACCAAGTTAATTAAACACAAAAAGTCTACAGCACTGTTTTGAAGAATTCACTTCTGTCATCTGGTGTTTGCTATTGTGAATGAATCGCAAACTGTCATCCAAGTCCATTCGATACATTTTTGTGACATTCTTTCCCTTTTTGTTTGTTTCTTGGAAATGATAAGATTGTCCTCTCTGTTGCAACTGCAAAAATGGTCACCGTACCTATGGATAACCTCAGGCAATACAAGAGCTGACAATGCACCCGGAATAATGCACTGTTTGGTAGAGTTGATGGTCCGAAGAAATAATTGGACCGTATTTTTTCAAAGATCATCATAAGAACAACGTTACTGTCAATGGTGGCCGCTATTGTTCAATGATTTCGAACATTTTTTGCACAAAATGCATCAGGCAAAATATTTACCCAACAGACCATTCGTGGCTGGCGTAATGTTGAGAGCATGGACTCCTACGCTGCACTAAGTGCGATCCCCGACGCAACCTTCATATTTTACGGCTCCACCTCCTTCGAGTCACTGTCACTGATCCTCAAAGAGTATATCTGTTAAAAAAATGCCTCTTATTCAGTAGGAGTCGGCACAAAAGTGTTGGTCCCTTTCACTTGTGAGGGAATAACAGCACGCACAACACTAGGTGTAGTAGCTATGTCCAAATATACTCAGAACTCAAGAACTCTGTAATAACATTTCAAACAAACCTTCAAATTTCATGAGAAATGGCCTTCCGATAGTAGTTTATGTACAAGAAAACTGAACATGTATCCATTTTATGTATATCATTCAAAAATAACACAAACTATGTTTATTTAAGATGATTCTGAATGCTCTTGTTTTCTCATATCCAGCGATCCTTGGAAATAAAATTACTTTTATTTACTTTATACAGACCGCTTGGAAATGGGTAGCGCAATAACGTCAGAATCAGTCCTTATCCCAGCTACATATTTCTGCCAATAATTCAACTACAAGAATGGCAAATGCCTTTACTCCACATCTGAATCTGAAAATACCTTGAATTCCATTCAAGAAGTTCCACATCCAAGCCGCGAAGTAATTAATTACTTTGGTTCCATGCAAAATAACTCACTCTGCACGCGTTCCACTTCGACTTCAGCGACTTTTACAGAGTTCTGCCCTATATATACGCGCGTATATGTAAATTCTGCATTATTCCAAATCGGCTTACCGGAAACTCAGTCAAAACCGGGTAATTCAAGCTTACCGAAAAGTCATCATAAAAACCTGAAGCAGTGCATAATTCAATTAATTGTTGAAGTTTTTTTGATTACTCGTGGCATTTCTTTTGCAAACCACTATGTATCCCTCCCTTCCATTTACATAGCCCCCTTGTCTCCCATGTGTGCTTTAATGCTATTATTGTTCTGCCTGCCCTGCCCTACATGCCGGTGCACGGAGCAGTGCGCACGTCCTCATTAACATAAATGCATGTGAAATGCAATCCAATTCAATTAAAGTAATTGAAACATTTTACAATAAATTTGACAAAGTAAATTTGTTTAACGTGGCGTTGTGAAAACTGAAAAACAGTAATAAGCAGAAAATATCCCGTAAAACCAGAAAAATGTTGATTGTCCTCGCAGGATTATTTCGCCCCAAAAGTACTGAACACGATCTTCTTACATGATGATTATATTTTAATTTTATTTTATTTAACAGTTTTTGGTTTATTTTCTGCGTTAATGATTCTGGGTGTGGGCAGAGTGTTAATGCAATTATTGCACTGGTGAGCAAATAAAAAATACAATAAAGGCCATATCAGGCTAGTGACCAGTGCGGAGGTCGTTGCATCGGCGAGAGTGTATGTATGCATGCAGGGCGCAATGCAGGATCAGCAGTAGTCAATTTGAAATTAAAAATGATTGATTCTGTGTTATTTTTTCGTCTGTGCAATCCTGGAATGACAGCCGACCTCACATGGTTGTTAACGAACTTATTGTAGTGATATGTACATCTTTGCTTTTTCCAATTAAAATAACCAAATCCCACTGTCAATGCGGAGTTTCTTTACTGAGGGAGTGTTGACTGGTGCCCCCTTGATGGTGCATTGTGGTTTTAATTAAGGACTTCGAAGGTGAGTTCGTCACCTCGGAGGTTATGTAGCCATGTCAAAGTGGGACTTAATTTTTGTTTTTCTTTAGTCATCAAGGCTGGCAATTTGATTGTGACTTTTTGCAATTAATCGATCAATTAAATAAATGTTTGATGCTAAAATTGCTTTTAAATATTTTCCAATGCATACTATCTGCTTTAAAGCTTATCGTATATCCTCGTCTGAAGGTTTTCTCGTTCTTCAACAAGTTTGAATAGGCAGCACTGTTGGTTCTTCCTTCCTCTTTATAGCTAGGAGTGTTATCGTTCTTTTCGTACTTAGTATAGGCCAAATTAGCATCTAGTACAATCCATTTACGATTTGTGATATTAATGTTGTCCCTAAATAGTAGGGAATTTATTACTGAGTGATATGATGATTTCCTGGTTAGATGCCAGTGGGATGCCTGGAATACCACAAAGCCCAGGGATCAGCATTGGGTAAGATCTCATTCAGCCGCTTTCTCTATAAGAGAGGTGTGATAAGGTTTTACCATCTCCGATTTTACTGATTTTTGTCCACAGCCTTTATGACCGCCTGACTGCCTTTCTATAAGGCGTCTGTTGGGCTCATTTACAGTAAGCGAGCATCTACTTGGATAGCTTTAAGTTCCGACTTGAATACGCTGTAATGGTTACGCAGGTGAAAGGCCGGAGAGACCTCCGGCGATGTTGTGAAAATTCCTAAATTTGCGCCATCATCCGTCTTCGAACCATCTACGTGTGAGTATACATATGTATATCCGGAGTGGTGGAGTTCCTGGCTAAGCAATTTTTCTATTCTTCTCTTTCTTGAATTACGGTTTTAAAAACAAATTCGGGGTCCTCGAAGGGTGTGATTTAAGCTGTGTGTTTTGGAGTCTTAGAGTTATGGATTATGGTTAAGTAGATATAAACATAATCAAAATTACTAAATGTTGAGTGAATGCTCTGTGGAGAACCACACAAAGTCACTTTTCATTGGGTTCTATACATTGGCGGTTCATAATTCTTAAAAAATAAGACAGAGCTTTAGGGTCAATGAAAAACACTTTGAGATAAGGATTACTAAAAAAACATTTCATAATCGGTAAAACAACAGACTTATTAAGAAATTAGAAAATGTTCCATAGTAGGCTGCTCCCGCAAGAACGATGGGAAATAATCGTTCATCTTCATAGAATCTACTGTACTGCTAAACAAAATCTAGACACGAGCAACTCTTCTAAAGATACCTCTGCGTCAACTCCATTTGTATAGAAGTCATCTCAATTGCTAAGAGTTATTGCTTTCTTCAAAATCGTCAACAGGTTAACAAATGTTTAATGGTTTTGAAGAAAACATATTTAAGTTTGCTTTTTCGTGAAAAAGAACTAATTCATTAAACTCATTCCAAAAGTTTTCACCGCAAGCTCTTTAACTTCGGGTAGCGCTGCAGCTCGGATTTTAACCTCCAACCAACCACTCGTGTTGTTCATGTAACTGCCCACATGTGGAAACAACATACATCGAACGTCAAAGTTGGGGCATATTTTTCTGACAATTCAATTCGATTAGCATGGCCAGTGATTCAAGAGAAGTGGTGCCGTGAAAGTGAAAGCTATTGTGCCCGATATCGGACCACGAATCTTTGCTGATGAGTCAACTGACATACCCACGACAGACTAATTTAGAAAAAAAAAATCAAATACCCATTATACTCGTCGTCTTTTGAGGACATGGGCATTCGAAATTCTTAGAAGACCAATGTAGAAAGCGAAAGATTTGAGGGACAAACATACTTCACAACAACCTCATATCATTCTCCCATCTAAATCTTTGCCGGATTATCGGATTGGGATAACCCCTTCACATTACACACAACTGCACGCACGTACATATGTCTGTCTGTATGTCTATCCATGTGCGAACCCTTATTCAATTTCACAACCCATTGCCTTTCGATTATACCAACCCAACTACCCACAAAAAGTGTTCACATCTTAATTGAATTCCTTAAAGGTTGCCCCGAAAAGTTTACAATTACACACATCCCCCTTATCCTTGCTCAACCATTAGGAGCACTTTGCCAAAATGTTCGATTATTTAATTTTACTCATGGTACTCTATGCGCTCTATTTCTTACTTAATTCTTAACCCTTCATAATGACCCAAAGTTAATCCCAGAAATTAACCCAAATCAAAATGAAATTCCTAGCCACCGCTGACCCTTGTGTTCCATCCAAGCATACACCGATCCCAGCGCATACCGTCAGTCCTAAGGAATCCTTTTGTCCTACATTAATTCGAATTCCATTAGATAAATAAAGGAGCACCTACCACATGTGTAGATACATCTAAGAAATATTTATCTTTAAAATTTAACAGCAACCAAACTTTACTAATATGATATCCCTTTACTTCCCTCTGTTTATAATCATCCACAGGAGAATACTCAGCATCGGCGATAACATCCGGCAGCAGGAGGAGCAGCAACAGTAACCGAAGCATGTACCAGATGCTGCTGCATACTCTCCTTTGGGTCATTAGCTTCTTGATGTATTTTGGTCAGTTGAGACATCATCACAGTCGTTTGTTACCACAGGATATCACCATGAACTAGGAGTGCAAAAGGATTATCCCTGGGAAAGGAATATGCGTGTACGTGTTCGTGTGCGTGTGTACGTTTGCGTGTAATAATCACCCAACATCGTATAGATACAAAGATACTTTTTGAAGGAAACAAATTCGCATTCACCTATGTACGCACATGCATTAGGTATTAGATTTGATGTGACCTAACCGACAACTGACTAACCATTCAACCAGTAAACAAACCAGGAGTATCCATTAGATTTATGGGTCTTAAACCATATTTGTGTGTATCTTAAGGAATAAATAATAATAACAGCATTATGTATCTCGTGTGCATGTGTTTTGTACGTGATTGTGTACGTATGTATTTACATAAGCTTTGTATGTATGATTCCATGTTACTTTCTCTTTATCCCCCTCAATCTGCTTTCGGATTATGGCCCAAATAATCCCTAACAACTCATTCAGATGCATGTGTATCTCTCTGTAAATAAATATCGAAACTCTTGAAGCAAAAATATCGTCAGAATGAAAACTTACCACTCATTGACATGCAATTAATCGAAGGCTCGCCAACAAAACAAATAAAATATCTACCACTCTCTGATCCTAGCCCTTTGGTTTCCCATCTCCCCAGTAAAATGGAAATCAATCAAGGAAACATAAACAGAGAAAGAGAGTTCCGCATCATTACGAATTAAACAAGATATTTCCAGAACAGTCACATTCACATCTAGAAGATACAATATAATTTACAAATGTAAAACCAATGAATAATTTAAGCCGTACACCTAGAGACAGTAACGATTTGTTATACGTATAGATATGTATGTATGTAGACCTAAGGATCATATAAGGATAACACTACCAATATACTAATGTTAATAAAACCTCAATAAATAACCACAACTAATTTTACCATTTCATCTGAGATAGCATGGAGAATTGATTTTCCCTTTCCCGAAAGTCCTTTTTATCTCTCGCCTGAAGGGAACGCAAATGTATTTGTAAATAAATTAAATATGAGACGATGTATTACAGCTCGTATGTATTGTATATCCAAAACTAAGTATCTATATCTAAATATAAGCATTATGATGAAATAAAATAAAGATGAACTGAAGGTTGATATAAAATTAAAAATTAAATAAAAGTAAATAAAACCATGAGAAGATTATAGCAAGTTGTAATTTATTTTAAGATTGACTTTTAAGCTAGCGTATTCTAAACCCAGTAACTGTATTCAAAATGTTGTATTGAATTTTGAAGAATTTAAATCGCAGCAGAGAACAAAGGAAAAGGCAGGCATTTTTGAGGAGTTCATGGGTTTTGTTTTTGTTTTTTTGTGGTCGGCTGTACACATTGGTTATTGAAAGTAAAAATTAATTTAAGAGATGGCGGAATGTTTATAATAAAGAAATATGAAAATTAATTAAATTCTAAATTGTATTATAATTTTTATTGAGTAGCATTTGAATTAATCTAGCATATTCACCAGACATCTTGGCAGGACATTTTATGTTCAAGTTCAATATGCTCTTCTGCCGTGGCACGGGAACGAACACTCCGACGGCAATGTTAAGTGAAGCATTAACAGAAAAAATGAGTCAGAAGCTACCATACACAAACCTTACGACTGTCCCTGAAGTAAAAACTCAATATAATCAGAAATTTTCCATGAATGGAGCTTAGATCGATGATATTTGCGTTATTAAAATACTTATTTGAATGGCCACACATTCAACGTATCCTCTTCTGGTTAGGCATCAAATGAAAAGACCAATATCCGACCTAAGCTTGAGTACAGCGCCGACATCTAGCATGGCGCTCTTAAAAAATCTCTGGTCTCTTGTGGTAGGATCTCTAATATTGGGCCGTATTTTAACTCGGTGAAACATGTCACGGAATGATACCGTCATCCCAAACATTAAATAAATTACTTGGCTCTGTCGGATAACTTATATTTGTAAGCCTGTTTTTGAATGCACAGTAAATTTTAGTGACTCCTTTTTTGGCTGAGTAACATGAAAATGGAATGTTTTTCCTAGCCCAAAATTAAAATTCAGTACTTCTCTTCTTCTATCTTTCCATCCGTTATAAGCCTTAATTTGGGACATTTAACTGCTGTGCATGTTAAACATGTTCAAAACTTTTTAAAAAATTGGCTAATGTTGGGTCTAGTTTTAAATATTTCATTAATTTTATATTAATGAGTGATCGATGTGGTGTGTGCCGATGCAACATCGTCCAACTTTAGGGAATCAACTCCTTTCACTTCATCGTGAAGTGTTGCTATCGATGTAATTTGTATTGTTGGCATCACTGAATTAAATTCGCGTCTTTTTCAAAAACAGCTAATATACTAAGCGTATGTTTATTTCGTATGTGATTCAATGATTTTCTCAAAATACCAAATAATGATTCCTTCCTATAATTTTTCTTGTCAAAGACAAGTAAAGTATGCATTCAGAATTTCATCGCTTTCCGTCCTGGAGCTAAGCTTGGAAATACTCCCAGATTTAAAAATGTTAAAGTTATGTTATCAGACAGTTTTCCCTCGAACGGCTTATGTCAATGTAGGTTTAATTTTAAATACTCCTTTCCGCATGACCAGACGCTGGCTTTAATACCCGCTTTCTTCTAATCACGCTTAAATCTAAGAAACTGTCACTGATCATTGTCAATTTAAAACGCCCCTAATTTTGAAATTTTGAAAAAAACCTTAAGCTAACAATGATGATCGTATACTCTTTGAGCATTATCAGTGACTTGATAGAGGTGGATATATTATATAATGTAACATTAGAAGCACTTTTATGATCTCATCGGTTTTTGTAAAAGGATCTCTGGTTTATTAATTGAATGATCCACATGTGAAAACTCATTGTCATCGGAATAAGCAGTTATTTAAATTAATTTTCAGATTTCGGATTGAGTTCTTCTGTTTCTCTGTATCCCATTATTCGGTTCACATTTATAATCAGGGCAATAAGCCCTTACAAGATTTTTTGCTTACAATTTGTTTCTTCTTCTTGTTGTACTACAACCCCTGAGAATAAACTAAAGGGAATCGACTTAAGTCCACTCACTTGGGCTTACAGACAACATTTAAATACAAAATATGTCGATCCACAAACATGTCGTTCTCGTTAAGCAAAGACAAAATATAAGAAGTAGTCAACATTCTACTTATATTCTAGTGCATTAAGACTGCTGATCCACAGATTGAAATCCCTTAGATAAACTTACCTTCAGAAGAAAATTGAACTCATTCGATTGATATTGATCCCTTCGATTGATAGTTTTGAAGCCGATGGCGACTAATGGCTTACATTTTTCAGCTGATAAAATGCAAACGAGTGCACAATAAGTGGCGTCGTGCTATCGACACTTGGCTGGAAAGTAGAAGTTAAAGACCCCAATTACTATGCTAAATACTAGTTGGAAGATATTGTTGTTCTTTCCAATTCGATTGTTGAGAGAGGTCTTAAATACAGAAAATACATTTTTTCCAGCTCCTTTAAAAAAAATGGTTACCATAAGTGATTTTCTGAGGAGGTTACGTCTATATTTGTCCTCGCCTTCGAATTGTGGATAAAGTAAACAGGGAACCCCTGCGCTTCGCGTAACGTCGACGAGATGCTTTGACTACGTTCATCTGATTGCTCCAATTAAAACTTCAAAAATGTTCACTAAATAAGGTAAGCTTCTGTGCGAAAATTCGAAACAAACAGTATTAAACCACCGAGATGGCGAACATGGTGTTAAATTTATAATTGTAGTTTGATCATGAATTATTCACTCCATTCGTCTTAGCACTTGAATAAAAAAACTAGATCAAACTTTCACTGATTCTGTGAAAGGATCAAATTTTAAGAAAAGTTTCACCCTGTTATATCGAATAAATGCAAGTTGTAAAGGACCACAACTCCACATTAAAGTCAGCAGCGAATGGGAGAAGGAACCAGATACGTACGAGTATGTATGTACCTCACCATAACTCCAACACTCGCCTGCAACAGCTCATCGTATAGAGGACGAACGCACATTAAACTTGAATGGAGCTGCATTACCACTAATGGATGTTTTGTCCAAGAATCCATTTAACCCCCGATGAACTGGACGCCACAAATCTGCTTACAATATTGCCATGGCCCAATGGTTGCCCCCTCCTTCCGCTCTCAAGACTGTTGTACAAATCCCCGTGTATGTTTACTTTTTCATTTAAATTTCGCTGTCAGGAGAGACGCTCGGTTTTATTTTTCCAAATAATTAAACCAACTCAATTCAATGTCTGAGGTTTTCCCGTCCTCCCGCGGACCCTGCGTGGTCCCACAATTCTCGTACTTCGCCCGTATGCAGAGAACTTCATTTGTTTGGTGGTAAATGTTTGTAGAATTTGAATTCATTAGGAAAATTGAGCTGAGCGTTCGAGGTCCATTTGAGGGGAGTTCTCATCAGGAAAGAGTGCGACGAGTGTTGGCTGGTTTGTAGTCTTTTTTCATCGAGTCTTCCTTTTTTCTGGTTCAAAGGGAGGATTAAGAGAAAAACGTGAAGAGGGAACATTTTTCGGTTTGGTAACCAAAATGAAGTTGTTTCCACCCGCATTGGCCCGTTTTCTATTCCGCACTTCGGTTCAATGGAATTCTGTTTAATTTCGAATGCGGTTAAAAAGCTGTTAATTACCGACAGTCGGGTTTGTCGGCTGGGCGGGTGGGTGTTGTTTTTTATGGCTTCTTTTATACAGCGCCTGTGGAGATTGTGTAGCTAGGGAAGACACCCAACTGCCGGCTGTGGTAATGGAATTGGGAATAATTTCTGTCATTTTCTTTGAAAACGCTTATGGTGGGCTTGTTGGCGCTGACTACAAGTGAGTTGGGTACAAAGTGGGACGGGAAGGGAGTTGTGTTTCCTTGAATTAATTTTGAAAAGATGCTTCAACAGGGAGGTGAGAAGCGGGTTTCGATGGTATTTTCCGAATAATTCTTACATATTTAGGCTGCAAAGGCATTTTGGGATGCTACAAATGATTACGCCTTAATGGATGTCCACATTTTGTGGATGACTGTGGCATTAAGTGGATAAGATGCTAAAGAACTTGAATTTGCGCTGGATACAAACAGAGTATTCGATTGCCGTAATATGCTGAGAATATATTTTTGAGACCAAAAGACTGGAGGTGAGTTTTCAATTTTTTGAATTAGGTGATAAAGAGGTTTTTCGATAAGGTTATAGAAGTTTGCAGTTTGTAGAAGAAAGAAAAACCTTTTATTTGAAACGGTTTTAATTAGGATATCTTGATATTTTGAAAAAGATAAGGAAAGTTTAAGCTGCCTATTACCGGGAGTTAAGCTTAGGCTGGGTAGTGGATGAACCACATACTCGTAGATGCGTGGTGATATCGAGAGGTAAGTCACAAGGCTTTTTTGCGGCTTTCCGTAAACTCTTGAAGTCAACAGTGTGATGGGTCGTTACGTGTGTGGCTCTAGATCAGAAATGCTTTCCATTGAATAAATGTTCACTCTAAGGACAGTGTCTTGTCTTGTTTTAGCATTTACAAATTGCTCGTAAGATTGTGCAGGATGCAAGGTAGTGGTCCCTCTTCTTCTCCTTGTGGCACCGCATTCCACGAGTCTCCTCAAGCGTCATCTCATCGTCCACGATGGATCTGTAGTGTATATTGACAACAAAGCTATAGCGCGAAGAATCTCTACAGCGGGAACAATGAGATGATCACGATCAAGGTAGTAGAAAAAAATTCCAACCAACTATTCGTGAAAATCTATCGAATATCAAAGATTGATCTAATAATAGTAATAATGGCGGCGCTGCAGTCCGAGGTGGACCTGGGCCTAGCTTCTCAGCAACCACTCGTGTTGTGCGTGCTATTGTTCTTTCACGAGTGGAGGGGACCTACAGTTTAATGCCGACTACGAACGGCGATTTTGAGAAGCATTTTCTAGACAGTTAAGCTCTTTGAGCATTGTCAGTGAATTGAAAGAGGTGGAGCCGTAAAAAAAATGTTTGCTGTTTTTTCGGGAATCGAACTGACAACATCGAGCGTAGGAGTCGCACCTACCCACTACGCCACGGCGCCAAAAGATTAATCCAGATCGAGAGGTTTCATTGGTTAGCGACCAAGAAAAGCTAAATCTCTTTTTTTTTCAAATCTTTAATCGACCTCTTATGATTTAACGTCAAAAATGTATGACCACCAAATAAAGCAATGAGCCGAATACCCAATATAAAGGAAAAATTTAATAAATAATTAATTTATCGTCTCAGACATATTACGGCCGTAAATTCTTTCATATACATCTTCTGCCGTAAGTCATAGAATCGCTGTCCAACAAAGAGGGATACTTTAATTGCCCTTTCCATTATAAGTTTCCTCTGTCCATTATCCTCCTCCATTCACTTATGTGCCCTCATAACGAATTACTTAAGTCCCCCTCATATCAAAGAGCACCTGTTATGCGACCTAAATACCAGAATAAAGTCTTGTCATGCTAATGGATCTCCAAAACAGAATAAAACTAAATTCTCAGTCCATTAAGAAGGGTGGTGCTCTTCATACTGTCAAGGACACCTCGTTAATTTCTTAAATTCATCCTTGCTGCACTGTTAAAAGTGCCCCCAGAGCAGTTTTGCGGTAGCTTAAGATGCTCCTTCTTCGTTTGTTAAACTCTTCACAATTCCACACACTTTCATGCTTTGCGCTTTGATTCCTCCTCCACTACCAAAACACAAACGGAATACGTAACTGCATAAAATATCTTTGCTCGGTTGCTCTGCGTATGCCACTACACCGTTTTGGTGTTGGTATCTTGATAAAACTTTAAAGAGCAGACTTAGGTCGACTTTAAGAGATGACAACGAATTGAAGTGTACTTATCGTGTTTCATGCCCTGCCCATTCACCTTGGGACTGCTGTGAGTTTTCCTCTGTATCTTGCTTCATCTGCGACTTAGAGAAGAAAACTGAAAGCTGGAAAGAAAGGACAAAAAGATAAAAGTGAACAGATAGTCGGGCTATACCATGGGATGAAAGCAGAGATGTTGTCCCAAAGGTATGTATTCAATTAAGGCAATCTTAAGGATGTGGGGCCAAACATGTGAGAGGCATTATAACGAAAGAATATTAAGTCGCGATACGGTACGTACGCCGGTGTATCGCTCCTTTGGAAGTAATTCTTTTCACATCCTATACGGAAACGGGACGGGATAGGTGCACTCTTGAGGACGATCAAGGGATAATGTGTTTAGGGTTCCTATTAAGGCAAATCTCAAAATTCTCTCAAATTCGACAGGAATGCCTGGAGAGTGTCGTTAGGACATTGTACTATGGAACGCACGGTGTATCTTTGTGACAGAGATTTACTTCTTTTGTGTGAGAATTTATTTCCGGGCAAGGAAACAGTTTCAAACATATTCTCAGAGGAAACATTTTTTGGTTTGATAGTTAGCCTTTGAAAACAGTCCACGCGATGTTTACTTTTTTAATTGCATTCAAGGCAAATTCCATTGAAATTATTATTTTTCTGTTTCACTACCCCTGGAGATATGATATTTTTTAAGCTCTATGCAGTGGAGAAAGAGACAATAAAAATGGAATCGATTGGAAATGTTAAAAAATGTATATGAAAGATAAATAAATATAGAAAAAGCAATTAAAAAATAAAAACTAATTAATTATTTTGTGGACGAGACTATTTTCAGTTTAAATGTAGATATGTATTTATTTATTAATTTTTTCATAGAGGATGTCCGCGGTATACGAAACGTATCATTTCGTTGTCACATGTTTATCTGTACTATTTGTATATTTTTTTATGTGCGTGATATCTCAATTTTCCCGAGCAGGCGAGTCATAAGTCGCTTGGAAAAGTTGGTGCTAAATTTAGGGGAAGCATAAAAAAAAAAACTGAATGTAAAAATGTTACCATTTCTGTCTGAGAAAACTTATTTTTTACTCCAAAAATCTGCGTGTACCGATATTTTGACGTTGAGTAATGAGATATGATTTTATGAACTAACAATTTTTGCTTACATCGAAAACAGAATTAAAAACTATGTACATATACATATAATGTGAGTTATTTTTTAAAAGTTATGTTACTCTAAATGAAGTTGTGCTGCAAACAAAAATTTTACTTGCAGTACACCGTCATTGCTCTATAGAGTGATACATTAGTAACTGAATTGCATTTTTTTTTAAATCATCGAGGGTCCGACATTCTTGTTTCAAACAAATTTAAGGTTGTGAACAAAGAGGTACATTTGGTAATTGCATCCTGACCCTGCGTTTATTCTCGGAAAGCATGCAAACCTTACAGGGCATACACAATGGACCTCCACGGCCTATGGGTGTAATTGCTGGCAATAGCATAAAGCCCTCCTAACCTAACCTACCCCAACCTGAAGAAGCACAGGGGTTTTTGGTAAACTTCTTGTAAATTGCTGTCACTTTAAATATGGCAATGGCTGCGACGCTACAACACAAACATTATCCACTCCTTATACAGGGTGTGCCATCTAGTATTTTTTTTTAATCATAGGTTATTTTGACACTGAGAGCTGTTTCCCGCTCCAAATCTTATCATACCTCCACGGTACGAAATGAGTCGCTTTACGCTTGAACAACGTTGGGAACTATTGTAAACTTATTTCCAAAGTGAGTGCTGTGTAGCCAAAACTGTGCGTTTTAAAAAAAGAAGTTTTGACCGAAATGAAGCATTCACCGCGACTGCTGTACGCAACTTTGTGCAAAAAGTTAATGAGACTGGTATGCTAGTGGACAACACTCGTGGTCCCCGTCGTCGGACGTTGTGCCCAGATGAGAATATGGCTGTTGTGGCCGAGAGTGTGAGACTCAATTCACGAACATCAACTCGCCATCGATCTCAACAGCTCAACATTTCCTGCCCAAGTTAGAGGGGTCCCAGGTTCGAATCCCAGTGAAATCGAATCTGGTCCAGTCACCATGTGCCGTTGGGATCAAATTAACCTGGGAATACAATGGAACAGTTTTGAGTCTGAGTGCTCCAGTAGTGTTTTCAAAAAACTTAGAAAAGAAAAAAAAAAATCTTTTGGAAGTTTTAGAAAAAAGTTCATTCCATTTACCCAGCGATCTAATTAATTTATTTTTTCTGCAGTGGCTCAAGGTGGAACTCGGACACGTTTCGCAAAAACTGTGAGCAAACAGAGTTTTACTTTGAGCCGTTGTATGAAACAGCTTAATTTATAGTGATATATGGAGGGGCAAAGATTGAAGTAACTGCAGCTTGAGTCTGAGCAAACCTTCCTGAAACATATGAAATAATGAATAGCTATGCATTCAGGTTATGAATGCATTTAGGATCTTACATATCGGTGTGCAGAAGAAATAAAACAATTTCTGTTTACATACGTTGAGTATTGTTTTGTTTCTAACATACTGCATCATTTTAAGAGATTAATGGTTCCAAATCCAAGAAACATACTTTCGGGCACAGAGTACGCGGTTTTGTCTTATATTATCCTTTTCAGATCAATGTCTTATTTTAAGGCATTGAAATATTCGGACGTCTTAGCTATTTATCTACTCGGTGGAAGTGCAATGAGAAAAGTGTAATGGAAGACAAATTATTTCAATCATTTAGTCCCTTAAAGGTTTTAAATGCATAAAATCCATGCAACCAATCTTTTTCATGCAATATTTGTATTTTCATGCATTAGACAATCACAACCCACATTTTCAACTCCGAATGCAATTAAGAAGCAACAATACCCATCGAGAAACAAAACTTAAAACTGAATAGGCATCACACTCGAGAGTGTTGTGCTCATGCAAAAATTATGAAATAAAAACCAGAAGTTTTCCAATGATATCTACACAAGCATAACCGAGAGACTAATCTTAACTGGGCACCTACACGCCCAACACTTTCCACAGCAACCCCAATTCCAGGCTATTACAAGCGAAATTAATATGCCTCGTAGATACATACAACGGCTGAGAGAATATTTCTGCACACTATCGTTTCCATCCACGAGTATCGTTACTGGTATCTTCGCAATTGCCACCGTCGGCATCGCCAGCACCACCAACATCACCAGATTCGCCACGAGTAGATCCAGTAGAAACAGCAACACCACCGAAACCGTTCCCGGCATTAAATTAATGAAGTTTTGTCCGGCAGCATCTGTGTTGAATTGCCGCTACTGAAACATAGCAGAACGCTGCAGACAGACACCAACAGCAGAACTAAGTAGTCCGAACGTCCAGCCACCGTCGCCGGGATGAGTGGTGGTCCTACGGGTGGTTATTCAAAGTGAGGGTGCAGCTGGAATGAGCTGGGCATTAATTTCAAACTGCAAAAACATCAAATATGTGACTCGAATATTTATTTGTATAATTATTGTCGGTTGGAATCGCATAACAGGCAGACTCCGACGGGCGGTGACCAGCGGTGGCAATGGATGTGCCACTAGCCAGGAATAATCACGATATGATGCGTAATGACGAATGAGGGTTAATATGAATCATTTGGCACGTTCTCGTTCAGGCTTAAGTTTCTTCTTTTGAATATCTATTCTAGTCGTGTTTACGATTGCTTTACCCTTTGTGAGTTCTTGGGGACAGTTGTGCCGAGATAAGCAAGGACATTTGATGGGCTCGGTAGGGAGTATAGCAAATGACTTCATTTGCTTCGACGGACTTTGTTGTAACTTACGAAATCGTTAATCGAGGACAGATGTTAGGGGATATCCTGGATCTCGATTGAAGAACAATGGCAGTCACGGAAATACGTTTTAAGCTACTGAGCAATGTTCTCTACTTCCTATGGAGAAGATGCACGAATCCCTGTATATTGAATCAATTCGCGTATCTTGACCTCGATTTCCTAATGAGTAAACTAGCACATAGAGCTCGTCCTCAAGTGGAACAATTGTGTAGCAGGACACTCTGGCTGGCTGGGTACTTATTATTGCCACAACAGTATGGGCCAAAAATTGAATGGAGAGAAACATGACTGCCTCCAGATAAAAGTAATCCTACCCCAGATGAGGATAAGACATCAAGTTCTAACACTGAATGTATTAGACCTTTAACTTGAAGATGAGAGATTTACAAGGGATAATAATAATAATGATAGAGGCAGCGCTACAGTCCGAAGTGGACCTGGGCCTAGCTTCTCAGCAACCACTTGTGTTGTGCGTGCTTTTGTTCTCCCATAAGTAGAGGGGACCTACAGTTTAATACCGACTTCGAACGGCGAGATTGAGAAGCTTTTCCTAGTGATACTCTTTGAGCATGTCAGTGACTCGAAAGAAGAGGAGCAGAGATCAATTTGTTTGATTCTTCCGGGATTTGAGCCAAGACTTGAAAGTTTAGTGCTTAGGGGTTAACGCACAAACCCGCAACGACACGCCGCCCAAGTTTAAAAAAAAAATATACGCATAAATTGGCCAACGAATGATATAACTTAGGTTTGGTTCAATGAGTCGTAGCCGGATATGACATTTTTGGAACAAGAAACCCAAAAAACAACGATAAATTCTACGTCATGACCAGCTAACACTATTATTTAATAGTCATATCCAAAGAAAATGTTATGTACCATGGAAACTTCTCGTAAGGTATTCTACATCCCTTCATTACATTTTTCAACCTCATTGGTGAAGTACTCTCACTTACAGTCATTTAACCAAGCTCCACAGAAATCTCATCCGAACTTTGATTAATTGATTGCCATCTTCAGGTAACTATCTCTCCTGTGTTCAAATTAATCTGCGTTCACTCGAGTCAATTTATCGATAATGAAATTTTCAGAAAAGAATTTCCCCAACCACCTAGCTGATGGCTGCGGGGTGTATGAAATCCATGTGCTCGTCAACTAACTATGAGAATTAAGGGTTTCATTGTCTGGAAAGTTTCAAGTACGCTCTCGGAATATGTCTGATTGGCTCTTTAAATCAAACTTAAGCCACAAGAAAACGACTTCCTTTTCACATTCTTGACTTTGACGAAATTCAGCAGGGAGATTTCCTCGCATTGTTGCCGTGACGCAGATAATGATCATAACACTCAAATTCAACTCATTATAAAGCAATCAAATACCAATTACTCAAGGTTTCTTGGTAGCCCTTGAGCATAATTAACAACCCATAAGGCAAGCCGACTAATTTTCTCGATTATGTACTCGCGGTGTAGTCAATTACTTCCACAGCCATAGCTCGCATTGGAGGCGAACCAGAGTCTCACCGCAGAGAAATACTTCAGGAATCGATCGCATTACACCAAGCACGCAGGAAGACAAGACTTTCATCTCCACCAACCTCACCATTTTCAATTGAACTGCACTCCGTCGAGGAGAGCGCTTTCAATACTTCCACCGCCCCTGCTGTTAACTCCTTATCGACGTCGCTGGCAGGAGCCTGAATGTCACACAATTACTGGTGGAATCCAATGGAATTCAATCCACTCCAATTAGCCGCTGAAACTATGCTAAACCAGGAGTAAACCAATTCTCCATGCACCTATTGTGCGCTTTCTACTAGTATATGTATGCTCAGGCACAAAGGGCATCATTGCGATTTAAGGAGAAACGATTCAAGTCATTCAAACCGAACTCATTAGCCATCCAGGCTGCGCCGCAGCCCAGCCCACGTCCTTGAAGTTCATGGCTCAGATGTGAAAAATAAAGCACGGGGAGTTTGGAGAGCATTACGCCCAAAAATGGCGAAACGAAAATTTGCATTCAAATTTTCGGTATCGGGGACTAATGCGATGCATGTGGAGGTTAGTCGCTCCCAGCCGTAAGCCCGCATCTACTCACAGACAATCCGAAAATCCTTGATTCGATTCCACATGTGCGATATGGTAATCCTCGTGCAAATCTACCTTTTGCACAATTCCAGCGAAACGAAACCAAAAAAGATAAGGAAACCCCGAAATACTTGGAACGAGTAAACAATGAAATGAAAATTTTTGGCAAACGTGAACACTCGTTGCCGTCGTTGTCGTTGGCGTTGTCTTTGTCGCCGTCGCCGTCGACATTGGGAAGCCATGCATGTGGGTATGTGCATCACTTTTACGAATGTCTCGTTGTCTCGAAGTAAATTTACAAAACGAAAAGAAAAAAAATAAATAAATTTGGAGAAACGTAAAAACGTCACCATGCTCGCTTACGACAAGTGAATTCAGTTCCTGGAAGATGTCACAACCAAAACTGTGCAGATAGGAACCGCATAACGACGTGACGTGCCTACATCGGAAACGACTTCGTGGGTGCGATACAGTGTGCCAAGCAAGATGTAGCGCATGTGGCGGTATAAAAAATGTATAAGCCCATTACATTGCAAGCAAATTTGATGTCCTTTAGTTCAATAACAAGGCTCAACGAAATGATTTCTAGAACCTCTAGTGGCGCCGTGGCGTAGTGGGTAGGTGCGTCGACTCCTACGCTCGAGGTCGTCAGTTCGAATCTCGAAAAAAACATGAAACATTTTTTCACGGCTCCACCTCTTTCGAGTCACTGACAATGCTCAAAGAGTATAACTGTCTAGAAATAGCTTCTCAATCTCGCCGTTCGGAGTCGGCATTAAACTGTAGGTCCCCTCCACTCGTGAGAGAACAGTAGCACGCACAACACGAGTTGTGGCTGAGAAGCTAGTCCCAGGTCCACCTCGGACTGTAGCGCCGCCATTATTATTATTATTATTAGTGGCGACATCTCAGTCGAAATCTTTGGTTGCGCTGTTGGTCCTTACTGTTTGCATTGCAGTGTAAGTCCATAGTTAAAAAAAATTGTTTGCGGATCACAACTTTTTTTAAGAGCTTCCAAAAATTAATTTATTATATCTGGAGTTACAGCGTTGGGGTCTTTATTCTCGAATTACTAGTAACAATAAAGTGTCCCAAGCGTATGAATACTTGCTGCGTAGACTGTCCAACGTGTTTCAAGTTTGAAGGTCCTTATCTTATCCCAACAGCATCTCCACCTCAGCGTAAGTATTATCACCAACGTCATTATCGTCATCATCATCGTCTAACTTCAATGTTCGTCTCCCTTACCTGTACGATGCCAAACTGAGATGAAGTGGAAAAGACCTCGTTTTTGA
This sequence comes from Myathropa florea, assembly GCA_930367185.1. Classification (NCBI taxonomy): domain Eukaryota; kingdom Metazoa; phylum Arthropoda; class Insecta; order Diptera; family Syrphidae; genus Myathropa; species Myathropa florea. Next base: position 2,014,632 of record OV884004.1, on the reverse strand, counting down.
GAGCCTTTCCACCACCTCCACACCCGTCCCCATTTACCCGCCACAGAACAGCCATCGGACGGGTGCTTAGACTTGGTTAGCTGTTTCCAAATGTTGACGAAGGCAATGGTGAAGAAGTTTTCAAGGGATGAGATCATAGAACATCGCACATTCAGATCAGCGTTTTGAATTTCATTTCTTGTTTTCCCTTTTTTTCTGCTCACGAATTGAATGGTTCATTACGCTAATGCGATATTTAAATTGTTCTGTGAATGTGTTCCTTGGTTCCAGAGGATGGAGTCAGTCAGTTTGGCGGGTGGATATCCTTGGCAGGTCTGGATGAGGCACGAAGTTCGAGGCAGGGTTGCTGTGGTAATCTTTGATGGCAATTCTTGGGTGTTTCATTGACAACATTTTCTTTTTGCACGTTTTTGATGTATCCTGTGGGTTCACACGTAGTCCCCGGTGTTGGGCTTACTTCGTACGATGTCGTTCCGAAAAGTGACGTGGGATTCGATGCGACTTCGGAGAAAGTTTTACTGGAATCCGCGGAATTCCTCCAATCAGTTTGTTGGCGAAGTTGTGTCAAGGCTGAGACCTTTACTTGGGTACACACATCTGTAATTGAATCTGGTGTTCCTCTAAACTGGATAAAGTGAAAAAAGAACTACTGTGTCAACTTATGTGGGAATGCAGCTTCTAATGGCGGAGAAGTGAATCCATAGAAAGGTTTGCTGTTTCTTTTTCGGCTGAATTGAAGAAAGACGTAAGCTGGCAGACATTTTAGCTTACGTCTTTCTTCAATTTAGGCCGATAAAACACTACCTTGAATATTTTAAATTAATCTAATGGAATTATGATAAATCCTTATCGGAAGCATCGGAGGCAGGAAGAACTCATATTCTTACCCCTCGAATAGAGGAAAGAACTTCAGGCCTCCAGGATTCATAAGAAAATGGATTACTTATCAGAATTTGCGATTAGAATCTACTACAAGTATCTTACACCAACATATCAATGTTAATAATACCACCAGCTACTTTTACCATTCTATTTGACTGTGGGCGCCGTGGCATAGTGGGTAGATGCGTCGACTCCTACGCTCGAGGTCTTAGGTTCGAATCTCGAAAAAAAAAACACTTTGTCACGGCACCACCCCTTTTGAGTCACTGACAATGCTCAAAGAGTATATTTGTCTAGAAAAAGTTCGGAGTCGGTATTAAACCGTAGGTCCCCTCCACTTGCACACCACAAGTGGTTGGTGAGAAGCAAGGCCCAGGTCCACCTCGGACTGTAGCGCCGCCATTATTATTATTTTTATTATTAATTGACTGTTAGTCGGCGATTTAAGCAATTTAGTTGAATGCTGTCGCGACGAACTCAAGCTGAATCCCTTGCCACGGGAACTAATTGATTAACTTGCCAGAAAAGAATCAAAACATGTGGTCACAAGCAATTCAATAGGTGCAACAACCACACTTATATGATCGAACTATAACCAACTCCTCCAACAAGACATTTTTGTCGATAGTAGTTCTTTAAGACCATAATCGTCTGAAGAACCATGCTATGAACATTGGTTGTCCCAGTGACAGCTTAGCGGCTAAGGTGATATAGAGGAATAAGAGGATACACTTTACTGCCTCTATCACTGTCCTAGGCTGTGTCATTTGAGAAACAGAACACTAGTAGAGCCTGCAAATCTCTTTCTGATCTCTGCAAGTTTATAAGAACAGCGAAATGACTAGAGAACAATATATAAGGCGTTATGATACGGGGGGGGAAAGGGATACAATTCCCCAATCAGGGTATCTCAACAGGTCCAAACTACCTACGTTCCTACCTTCCACCAAAAATGCAAGTGGCTATTCCGGATTTGTTGCTAGGAGTGGATAGATACTAAAAGTTTTATTAATACCTACTACGGGCTAAATTCTACCTTTTTACGCAAACAAAGAAGAGCCATCGCACTAATTCCTACCATCTTATGACTTAACTTGATTCCCCTTGAACTCTGAGAAGGAGCTCTTGTAATCTTGCTTCCGCTTCATAATTGACGTTTACCTTACAACGGAAAATCATAACCATTACTAATCATTAAACTGTCTGTCAAGATATGAAGGAAGCCACTCAAGGATGCAACCTTAATTTGAAGGATACCCAGAGGAAGCAAAGCGGAAATGCCTTTTTTCGTCTTTGCTTTCTTTTAAATAATAAATGTGTTCTCTGGATTAATGACGGGTGGAGTCTATACCGAAAGAGAAGGATACAGGAAGGGAAAAACAATTGCGGTTCAGATTCCCATCCGCATTATGTTCGCAAGTCAGCACACGCCCGGGTATCAGCTCTGAAATCTGGGCAAGAGATCTGGAATGGGAACACATTCAATACATCGTTGAAGTGGAAGCGGTCTTATACACATGAGTGCATTTCAAATGGAGCTGTTTCATGTGGAGCCTTACACCTGACCTCTATTTTCTGTCCAGAGACGTGGAGGGAGCTCTATTGGGATGCCCACAAATCTGATCGAAGTTACATTAAGTTCGTATTGTGAGTGTGCAAATTTATTTACCATGGACTGTTGCATGTGGCTTTAAGCGGGGGATATGCATGTTCTTATCTATTTACGTAAATAGTCAACCACAACTGAGGGATACCTTAAGATGGCTTGAATATTGAGAATAGGATGGTTTGTATTGATTTTTGGTCATTGCAAAAGCAATTTGAAACGTAAATCAGTGAAATACAGATTTCCGACATGGTGGAGGCATTCTGGGTTGGATGAAAAAACTTAGCTTTGATTTGCTGAAAATGTTCCTTCCAGCATTCAGTACATTCGAATCTGCATTAATTAGCGACTAACAAGGCTAAAAATTAAAAGCATTATTTATTCAATAATCACTTATCTTCTGTTATGAACTATTCTCTCCATTCTCTGCGCCCTAATACCAGGATTACCCACATCTTGCTCCCAGTTTAACTTATCATTCGATATCATATCATTCTTGTCTTCCTCTTTTTCTGCCTTCGCTCAAAGAATGTTAAAACTGCCAATTAATTCCAGGTTCAGGGGGAATAGAAGGCGAATCCCTTCATTCCCTTTTCATTTCATTATCTTTTGTTTTCGAAAGGTCATGGGACCCATACGTTGATTTTTATTTGACTTACTATAAAATGACCTTCCTCGACAGGAGCTTAAACATATTCTCCATTACCCAGCAAAACCATAAAGATCCTCCAACCATAACATCAAGGTTAAACCAATTACGTGAAGCTTTGAAGTTGCTCTCCACCATCCACGCGAAGAGTATGCCCATTTGCGAAAATCCGGTTAACAGCCTCCAACGGATTGAGATTGTTTTACTTCACGTTTTGATGGTAAAGTGGGGTGGTTACGAAATGACTTATTGTGAAATACCTCGCAATTTAAGGCGATACGGAAGGTATTTTTCAAGAATCCCCTCTTACCAGCACCATTCATTTGAATCCACCCTAAAATCCAATTCAAATTCATTCCATTTTTTCATATGCTCACCTGCGCTTCTTCCCGAGGAAGCCAACAGGGGCAGTTGGCCTTCAACGTGTGTGTTTACAGGTATCAGTGGATGTGTCTTTCACGTAATGTGTGCGTGAATCTATTGAATAACCCCCCATAGCCACTATACACCCATGGATGTGAAATCGTCTTGTCCGGGTCTAGGCTTGGGAGGAAAAATATATTCTCGTACCCTCTCGATTTTGAATATGTATCAAAAGGGAAATTGTATTGATATGTTCACATAATATATTCGATTGAAATAAAAAGAAAATTACGCTTTTTTGCACCTTATAAATTATGGCTTTATTGTGTACGTTTTGAGTGACGCATGATTAATTTGCAGTGTATTGTGCTTTTGTATTGACATTTCTCAGCTTTATTTTAGTACAACTTTGGCCGTGTAATCTGTTATTTCTTTTAAATTAACAGATTCATTTAATGCGTTTTATTGTACAGAAAATATATATTCCTAAACATCCTCCTCAAACTGTTGTCGCCAAAAGTCTCAAAAAAGGGTCACGGAGCAGCTCCTTGTAGACCAACGGTTTTTAACGTCTTCAACTTGCTTCCAATCAATTCATAGGAAGTCTTGCATTCTAGCAGTTTCATGGTCACCCATAATTTCTCTTCCGATAGTAGTAACGTAACGCTGCGTAAACTTGCAGTTGAACAGACTTTTGGAAGATCGTGCCACTTGTGTTGGCCAATGAGTTTTGCACAATCTTCTCAAGAACGATGTTAAAGAAGTCACATGACAGCGCGTCGCCTTTTCAAAAACTTTTTTGACATTGAAGGTCTTGGCGAGTTCGTTACAGACCTTGATGGAGCAGCGAGAATTCTCCTTCGTCATCCCGCTCAGTCTGACGAGTTTGGCAGGAATGTCAAAACTAGACATGGCGCTGTATCGTTCGTTTCTATGTACGCTGTCATATGCGGTGAGTGTCAATTTGAATTTCTTGGCTCTTCTCCAGGATCTGCTGTAGTTTGAAGATTTGATCGACCTATAAGATTGGTGACGGTCTCAGGCGTTCACAGAGAATGGCAGAAGAGATTTTATAAGCGATGTTAAGGAGGCTTATCCCTCGATCGTTGGCGTAGTCAAAGGGGTCTCTTTTCTTATGGATCGGGCAAACGATACTGAGACTCCACTCATCGGGCATGCTTTACTCCGACTATATCTTTCAGATGAGCTGGTGCATGTGCCCTACCAGATCATCATGAACATTTCAGCGCGCAGACTATCTACACCAGCAGGAGGGTAATAACACCTAACAATACGAATAAAAATTAACTATTTATTAAAACACTTAAGTTGCAGGTAAACTTCATACTAAGAGTTATAAACATGTCAGACAACCGTCTTCCAAAGATAATGGCCTTATACGAGATTCGGAACAAAAAAGCATGGTTCGAAGAATGGCTGGAATTAGCTCGCAGTTGTGGTGTAGAGCTGAATGCGGAAACTATGAACTGGAAGAACTCACTATACCTGCTCATAGCGAGAGTTGATGAAAAGGCCAGAATAAAGTTTGTAGAAGAAGCGACGGAATCACTGCATCGTAGTACGTATAGCCGGCTAAATCACAATCTTGAGGATAAAAACTACTTCAAAGACATCCATAGCATTCTCGAAATATCAACAATGTTTAAACTCCGTGGAGAACTCCTAAAGCTCAATTATATCCCCCATAGAAAAGATCTTCCTATACTCTGTAGCATGTGCAATTTGGAAGACCGAGAAGATACCATGCATTTTCTAGGCAAGTGCCCAATCCTAAGGGAAACAAGGAGAAGTTTCTTTGGAAAAGACTTCTTATCGGAGCAAGAAATGATATCCCTTCTCAACGAAGTTAACGTCACTAAGCTATATAGATACTGTAAAATTGCATTAAGATATAGAGAGAGTATATTAGCAGGAAACTTCTAAAAATGTTTGTAAATGTGCCTAAGTAAATGTAAATAAATGCAATCCTTGTTATTATTAGTTCTATAGTTAATCTGGCAGACGGCAATGCCATGCTAACTGATTTTGTACTATTATCATAATGTTATTATTATTATTAATTTAAATAAATCTAAATCTAATCTAAATCTAATCTAAATCTAATCTAAATCAATGCGAATAAAATCACATGGCTTTTAGTAATTAGACCAAAAATCGTACAGCCTTCGGAAATGGAATAACTAAAACGTGATGTAAAAATATATACAGCAAACAATTTTAAAACAATTTCTGATCACCGATCGTTAAAGTTGCAATTTTTAATCCGGCTCGAAGCTCGAAAATTTATCGACATGTCCATCTAAAAGTTCGATCAAAATTAAAAAGAAATTTAAGTTGTTTGTGACGTAATCAATTTAATTTTGTCTTTTTTTACGTGTTGCATGAGCGATTTGTCACAAAGGAATGTGCGCAGACGATTTTCAATTTAATTTAATTCAAACTTCAGCCGTAATTTATAATGAAATTAGCACCGATATAAAGTAGTGTGATTTATTTTTTTAAATTAATTACCATAGTTCAATAAGTTTTTTTAATGCAGAAAATATTTTTCTTAAACCCATTTCCCTCGTTCCATCGCGGTCTTCTTTAAGCCCACCTCTGACACCTAGTGAGGGTGAATTGGTGAAATGCCAAAGGACGATAGTAACTTCCGCAGCATGCAGCAACGGCAGCAATTTGCAGAAGGGTTATACGCGATTATATATGTACGTGCTGGTACAATACCGAAGGACGTGTGTACAGCAATCTGCGTAGAAACAGCCAGAGAGACGAAAGCGAAGGAAAAAAGAAAGGTGCACATAATACATGCAAAGAGGAAATACATTTAATATAAATCCTTTTCATCCTGACGACCTGTTAAGGAAAACAAATCATAAAAGGTGAACGAACATTTTGTGTTATCCTTTTTTCTACACTTGTGCTCCTACTTATCGTCCCTTTCGAGGTGAGCTCTGGGGTGTTTTCTTTCCTTCACCTTCTCTTCCTTTTCTTTGCCAACAACATTACTTACCTTGTGTACGCCCATTTGCTTCCTCCGTTGAACGTAGCAGGATAAACTAAAAAAATCGAAAAGATACGGCAAAAAAGAAGAAAAGATTAAAAGGGATTTTTATTTTAGAGTATATGGGAGGAGAAGCTAAAGATGTAAAAAGGATGCGCACACAACCGTACAAATTACCAATGCCAGTGGTGAGATGCCAGCCAGAGATACACCATAAGAGCGCGCATACAACATATCCTTTATGTTGACAATCCGACCAATTTTTCCTTTTACCGGGTGTATTTTTTTATGCCAAAGGAGCGACACATAATCCAATTTGATTTAAACGCAGCAAAATACGGAAAAAAATGAAAACTGAAAACATCCTCATCCTCGAGGTGAACGCTGCACACATCCATACATGATGTGACTTGCTGGCTGGGAGAAATTTGGTTCAAATGAAAACATACTTAAGGCCGTAGCTGAAGATCCTTCCGGTGGCAATGTTGTGTTTGAAAATTCTGTGAAGGATTTCTTGTTCTTTATGGCTTTGAAAAGGACTGTGTGCTAAGGATGGGATTGAGTAGGTAATAGAGGTGTGGTAAAATCGCAATTGCATATGTTATTGGTCTCTTTCTGTAATCCCCTGGAACAATAAAGGCAGATAAGTCATGTTGAAAGGTGCTTGGGCAGGGGGTTGTTTCTTTTATTGTCACCTGAGGGGGCAATTGTTTGTTGAATACCATACTGTGTGTTCGGGGGATTGGGAATATTTTTTTGAAATCTATATTGCTTTTGAACACAGGCACCATCCTACGACGATGGGTGCAGTGGCCTGGCTTCGAGTATTGGGTGATACGATAACACAAAAGTGTACATACCTATGCCTTTGTTAGATTGCTGGAAATCTCTTATTGGGTTTGATCCAAAAGTTCTGAGAAGACTGTGAACATATGTCTCTGTTAAGACTGATTCACACGAAAACTGATGAAGAAATAGATCGCCTAAAGTGTGAAAGTGGATAGAAAAACCATTGGCCTCTGGAGCAAATTGGAATGGCTTTCAACGTGAAATTGTTTTGTGTTGTCTACCTACGACCTTTTTGGTGATTGTTTTCACTACAGTTCGTATTTTGTTTCAATTGAGATATAAATTTGTACGGAGGGTAACATCAAAAATAGGTGCTACTAGCATATTGAAAAGGTGATAGATTACATAGCCAAAAAATTAACTACGTATCATTTGCGAGAAGTTGACGTCTATATTCACAACTTCACATTTTGCTTGTACAAATTGGTGACCTGCACCGATATGCAATGCCGATCACAAAAGAACTTATGAGGCCCAAGACGAATTACCCTCATAATAATAGGTGACGTTACAGGTGATTCGCCTGCGTTAAAAGCATTTTTAGCTCCGGGTTTTTGTTCGTAGCTTGGCTTGCACGCACATTGGAAAAACTTTCCTTGTATTGCATAAAAACAAAATTATATTGAACCGCCTCTGAATAAATGTACAGGATGTGCGCCAGAATTTATTTCGGTATGTTAACATTGAATAACTTTGACATTTATCAACCAATTGGCTTCATTAACTTCAGTACAATTCACACCGAAATAGCGAAGCTGTATATAGTAGTTCAGTTATGTGCATATCGTCGAAAATATCGAGGGCAACAAGCTCCGTTTGACAGCACTATTCATAGTTTGGTGTTGAATTTTGTTGAGCACGTGTCAGTACGATATCGTCGGAATGCCGTTCAACAACGCCCAAGTCTAATGAATTGGTTGAAGCGGAGAGAATTTTGTTTATGTTGTTAATGTGTACATTATTAAATTAAAAATGGACCTCATTACTCAGAATTGTTTTGCTTAAAAAAACTTTAATCTTGTTAATTTATTTCCAGCCCAGAAAGTACAGTGTTTTGTGTATTCTGCTGGCTTGGACACGTGTGTCAGCTGGATATAATAAATTCCAAGATGTGTATTCAAAAAGAAGTCCAAAGGGGATAAAGATAGGCCCAATTTTTAGAAATCGATAGACGCGCTTTTCCGTCTAAGACCTTAAAATAAATCAATCAAATTCAAAATAGCTGCGCACATGAGTATGCCCAAAAACTGAACTAACTTTTCGAACCATTTCCGTTATACTTTTACCGTTTTTGTTGCGAATTTCAGCACGCTTTTCAAGTTAGTATTTAATAACCCCTAATTTTTTTTTACTTATCAGATTAGTCACACCAATTATAGCCGAGTGTTGACAGTTTAATAATGAAATGATGGCAAAATAGGTACTAACAAAGAACTTATGGTTTTGCTGAAAGAATGTACATACAGCCTTGGCCAAATATATTAGGCACCCTTATCTTTTTGTTTTTGCTGCCAGGTCACTTATAGGAAGTAATAAGTTTGAATTTTATTTTTTTTCCTCCCATTTCATTTTTTTTGCATTAATTTTTTGGCTAAAGGGTTCCTTATACATTGGCCAAGGCTGTATTTCCGTACTTGTTTGTGCCCCAACAATAAAGACCACAGTCTGTAATCTTTTTCTTTTCTTTTAAATTTGAAAGGAAATATTAAATAGGAGATTTTTATTCTTATTTTGTGAAAAATCACTTGTTAATGAGAAAAAAATGTCCACAATAAATACCGCATTTTTTGTTCTGCCCTAATACTCTCCATTTACTAATCCGGATTCATAAAAAGATTGTGCTTATCCTGTTGAGACTTCAGCAGTGAGTCCTTATTGTCAACAGAGTACGCATGGATTTCGAGTGTGTGTTCGCTCTGACAGTTCACCTCACGAAATCTGAAAAAATAAATCCCAAACATACATCAGATATGAAAGTTGACATAACAAAAACAGATATACCTTTATATACCACACAGTATGTGTACTACTCGTATATCGGCTGAGGAAACGGATGGTAAATACATAGATGTAAGTTGCGTCAAGTCAGTAAACAGCTAATCTTGCCCAACCTAAGCAAACATAATAACCCGAATAGACAAACAAATCCTGACGAATCTTATTCAAATTTATATCGCCGCCGACAAACGGAAGGAATGCCTTGATGACGAAGGTGAGTTTGTAGGGAATACAAATAAGCAAAGTGGAGAAGGTTCTCATAATAAAACAATTCGAGTACGTTCCCAGCGATTTCTCGCCATTCCTCACATTTAAATTTAAATTGCAAAAAAAGTATTCCAAAGCGTTGAACGCAAAAATAGCCCAAACACTTACATATGTAGGAATGAAATTAGTTGAAGCAAAGCACTACTACTAGTACTTAGGCTACTAGGTTTTTAAGGTTCCGTCTACAAAAACCGAACCTTTATAATTTCGGTGTGTCCGTCCGTCCGTCCGTCCGTCTTGTCTGTCACACTTTTTTATCTCCGAAGTTTATAAAGATATCGGCATGAAATTTTGCAATTAGGTAATTAGGCATAGATATCATTGCCCATGCACACAAATTTGAAAAGTGGGGCCATTTGGGGGTGGCTCCAGTACAGGTGAAGTTGCCATTGATTTTGAAACATTGTCGCACCCCATCGAGTGCGTGTATATCAATCGACAGATCTTTTGAAATGAGGTAGAGGTTTGCTAAATCATCCATCAATATAATGCGACGGAACCCTCCCCGTGTGAGTTCAACTCGCACTTGCCCAGTTTATTTTGGAATAACTAAAAAAATTAAAAAAAAAAAAAAAAAAACTAACATAAAAAGCTGCTGAACATAATGGGGTAGATTTCGAAGCGTAAATACGCGAACCATGCAGACACAAGCGTCTGCACCTAGCCTCTATTAACGAACTCCTACTCTCACCTCCCCGTGGTGAAATCCGGGAGCCGAGTACCCTTGACAGAAGATGGGGTAACCAACCCCCGTGGGACGTCTGGGCGGCTGCAAACGAGAGAGGGGGGAGTGTGAGTCTACCAGGGCTCATCACTCTTGTTAGGATGGCGGCGGAGGAGCTGGTCAACTGATTGGCCAACGGCGGCATCCACAACTCCAGTCAGCAGGAGCTACCTGGTTTCCATGGTAAGGTCGGGACCCTGGAATAGAGATGGCGGCGGATGAGCCCTTCTTTTAGGGCCAACGGCGGCGCTCGCAGCCTGCAAAAGGCTACCGACACCGGATCCCTCCGGACCCCTTTGTCCGGGGGCTAAACAAATGGACCTGTCCTCCCAGTTGGAGGTTGTGCGTGGGGTTAACTTCCTCATCACATAAAAAAACTATCGAGTTCAGAAAGCACAAACTGCCTCGGATATGGACGGATTTACTGTCGACGACCCCAGCAAACGAAAAAAGGACAATGACTTTCGGTCTTGCACGTGGAATGTGAGGTCCCTGAATAGACCACATGCAGCCGATGAACTCGCGGAGGCCCTAGACTGCTATAAAGCAGACGTTACCGCAATCCAGGAAGTGCGATGGGATGGGCCGGGCAAAAAGAGGATGAAAAACTGCGATATCTACTACGGCGATTGTTACAGAGAGCGAAGGCAGCGATTATTTGGATGTGGATTTGTTGTTCGAGGCAGACTTAGGCAAAAAGTCTTGGGCTTTAAGTACATAAGCGAGCGCCTCAAGGCTAAATTCGGCAACATCAGCCTAATCTGCGCCCACGCCCCAACAGAGGACAAAGATGACGATAGCAAGGATGACTTCTATGATCTCCTAGAAAGAACGTACGATCAATGCCCCAGCTACGACACCAAGATCGTTCTAGGAGATTTTAACGCTAAGCTGGGTAAAGAGGACATCTTTGCTAGAGTCATCGGTAAACACAGCCTGCACGACACCACGTCCGAAAACGGACTTAGGCTAGTGGACTTTGTTACGGGGCGAAACCTCTCTGCAGCTAGCACGCGGTTCCCACACCTCAACATCCATAAAGGGACCTGGCGGTCCCCTGATCATTCAACCGTCAACCAGATTGATCACGTTGCGATCGACGTCAGACACTCCTCCAGTATTCTTGATGTCCGAACGTTCCGAGGCGCCAACATCGACTCGGACCATTTCCTTGTTGTAGCCAAGGTAAGGACCCGGATATTGAGAGAACAACGGAGTCGAGGAAGGCAACCACGGTTTGACGTCGAAAAGCTACAATCGCAACAGACTGCCAGGAACTTTGCTGATCGAGTCTCCCTGCAACTCTCCGATAGTTCGACGTCGCCTGCACTAACAATAGACGAAGAATGGAAACGTTGTCAAATAGCCATCAGAGAAGCCGCTACTGATGTGCTGGGTTTTAAAACGCCACCTAGGAAAAACCCCTGGTTTGACAACGAGTGCAGGCAGGCACATGCAGCAAAACAAGAAGCCTACCGGGCAACGCTGCATCGAACCACGAGAGCTGTTCGTGATCAGATATCTATGTATGTATGTTGCTTGAAAAGTTTAATGGACGATTTAAAGATTTTTGTAAGCTTAAAGATATTATCAAGCTTATGTTATTTCCATTTGAGGGTGATATCAATGTGGAAGACGTGGCAGTATTATCTTTTTTTTCGGAGGGTTCTTGCAACATTACTGGAGCATTCAGACACAAAACTGGTCCATTGTACTGCCAGGTAGCAAACTAATCCTGTGCCGTTAATTTGATCCCAACGGCAAATAGTGACTGGACCAGATTCGATTTCACTGGGACTCGAACCTTGGGACTCCTCTAACTTGGGGCAGGCACTTAACCAACTGCACCATCCAGTCGACGTGGCAGTAAAGATTCGAAAATTTCTGGATGCAGAACCATCGCTGCTCGATGAATGAAATTTTGACACTGAAATGCAATATTGTCCTTGAATCAAGAGATTTGTTTTTGGAGCCTTAACAAGGTGTAAAGCAAAATATCCACGTATATGGAAAGTTGCAGCTCATTTTTTTCCAAGTCAGAGCAATGGGTAGCACGCGTAACCAAATTCAGCGAAAAGTCGACCACATTGCCTGCAAGTCTAGCCACGCTTGGCTTATAAGAAAGTAGATAAAAATTAGAATTTTTTTACACGGCCTACTATCATTTCGTGTTTACGACTGGAACCTTCGAAATTCTTTATCCACTTCGGTCAAATAATATGGTTGGAAGCAGGTCAACTAGCTAATTAAAAGAAACATATATCAAAAACTAAGAAGCTGACTTTATAAGTGCATTGGGATTAATATGTATTGTAACTGTTCAGCGATACTGAATTGGCAGCAAATCAAATTTTTTTTGATTTCCAAAATTGGTACAAAGTTCGTCTAGTTTCCATACTTGTAGCACGCCCACCACACTTTCATCAGAGCATAAGACAAATCCCCAAAAACCTAATGTGTCTATGAGATTATCATTTGCTTCAAACAATTTTAAAACCGAAAGCACAGGAAAGAAGCAACTAACCATACTTCAGCCGAGTACCCCTTGAAAAAGCAGCAAAGTAGCTCAGCGGATTCTCCCTAGACGTAGATTCAACTCTCGCTCCGTAACAAATATCCAAGCTGGCGAATACAATAAGAATGTCAACAATACGAAATTAGCTTTTCATAGAATTCCATCGAATACATTTCCATTACGTGTCGTTCACGAGTATAGACACAAGCGGTTGGCGACTACGTGATGGCCCACTTTAGACTGTGTCGCGTTCCATATTTTTTGTTTTGTGCTGGCGATCTTAAAAGTCTAATTTGCGCTGAGGACGTGCTAATAAGTTAATTTTACTTTCATCCAAGTTCCGTTAAAATTTAATAATCTTCCCTTCCTCCATTCCGACCAAAGATGACAAGGCAATCAGAACAACAACAAATTAAAAGAGCCAGAAGACAGTATGAGGTCCGGGGTGGGGAGACACCCGAAGTGAGGCTGTTGCAGGTTCTGGTTAACCAACCAGTGTGTGGTGGGAGCCACACCAGATTAAAATTACAGACAGCGAACGCTGGCGACAAAAACCTACGCATCGATGGCCCCAGTGGCTTTTCGATTATCGCGCTTTTTTTTCATTCTTCGTTTCATTAACACCTCGGAAATGCGGTGGTGATGTGGTGCGCTGTGCAAAGAGATGGGCAGATTGAATGCTTCGCAATGAATGGGTATATTTTTTTGGGCGGTTGTGGCATAGGTACATGATTTTATGAATAGGATTACCTATTAGCCATTGGACTGTACAAACGGGTCAAACAGTGGCTTTGTGTGACCCGTAAACATTGAATAAATTGTCGCCCGTTGAAGGTTTTTTGTTGCTTTTTTAAAGAGCAGTGTCAGTCACAGAAGAGGATGTATCTATCTGATATAAGGGAAGCAAAAAATTGTAATTGATATGGAACCGTGTGCAAAGCTTTCAAGAAAATTTAATTTTGGGAAAATGAATTTAAAATTTAAACTTAAAGCGTACTAGTATGATGTTATTCGTCACATACGTCACAACGTTGGGAAAGTTTTCGCAAAAAGTTAATGAGACTGGTGTGCCAGTGGACAACAGACAACCACCGCGATTGCGGTACCCAAGTTTGTTAAAAAAGGTTCATGAGACTGGTGTGCCAGTGGACAACACTCATGGTTCCCGTCGTCCTACGTTGTGCACAGATGAGAATATGACTGTTGTGGCCGAGAGTGTGTGACTCAATTCACGAACATCAACTCGCCATCGACCTCAACAGCTCAACATTTCACGCACTAACCTGAGGAGAATTCTGCACAAAGATCTCGGATTTTTCAACTTTGTAAGCGTCCAATTGACTCAGTAGTTGAAGGCGCCCGACCAGCCGCTACGTTATCGTTTCGCAGCTTAGGCCTTAGAGTTGCTTGAATTGGACAACGATTTTGGACGAAAAATCATCTTTTTTGACGAGGCACATTTTCATCTCGCCGGCTACGTTAACAAACAAAATTGCCACATCTGGGGCTCGGAAAACCCGCAGGTTATTGTCGAGAAGCCAGTGCATCCACCGAGAGTGACAGTTTGGTGCGGATTGTGGAATGGTGGCATCATTGGATCGTTTTTCTTCGAAAATGAGGCTGGGAACAACGTTTCGATCAACGGTGGGGGTTACAGAGCCATGTTAACTGACTTTTTTTTAATGAATTTGAAGACGTGGGTTTGGACGACCTCTGGTTCATGCAGAATGGTGCGCCATGCCACACAGCAAATGCCACAATCGATCTTTAGCGCACCAAATTCTAAACCGTGTTATCAGCCGTCTTGACGATGTCAATTAGCCGCCTCGGAGCAGCGATTTAACTTCTTTGGAATTTATTTTTGTGGGGAACCGTGAAGGACCGATGTTATGTCAACAATGGGGAAACGATTCAAGCACTTAAGGCCAATATCATCCAAGCAATGCGTGAGCTACGGCCTGAAACCATCAACAATGAGTTGGAAAATTGGAGTGACAGAATGTGCTACTGCAGCAGTTCTTACTAATAAAGCCATAATACATGGAGAAAATTTAATTTTGTTCATTGAATTGCATTTTTAAAAAGAAACTTGTATTGGGCACCGTGGCCATGTGGGTTCGTGCGTTGACCCATGCACAGTAGACTTCCAAGTCTTCCAATCCCAGTTCAGACAAACAATTTTCAAAAAAAAATTGTTCACGGCTCCACCTCCCTCGAGTCACTGACAATGCTCCAAGAGTATAACTGTCTAGAAAAAGCTTCTCAATCTCGCCGTTCGGAGTGAGAGACAACACTAGTGGTTGCTGTGAAGCTAGGCCCAGGTCCACCTCGGACTGTAGCGCCGCCATTATTATTATTATACCCTGTACTCTACAGGGTGCGAGGTAATGACGACAATATTTTTGGGATAGGCAAGGAATTGCCATTGTGAACTAATGTGGATAAAGAAAGCAGTGAAAAATGAAATGGTCAACCAAGAAACAATATTTTCCAGATCTATACATCTGCACTTTTTCGTGCCTCCTAAGCTAAATGCGTCAGAAATCCTAAGTTCGATCTCGGAAACACCTACTTTTTCACTCACCAACTATTTCGCTTCACGATTCAACAAATCTTAGTATACTCTCTAACTATTGAAAAGCTTCTCAAAACTTCGCTGTCCTCGTCTACAAAACTGGCTGCCACAGAAACTAGACATTGGCTCTTCATAAGCTATAATGGCCGCAATTATTTTTATTGTTGTTATGTTTAGCTTAAAACTTTTAACAGTATCTGTATATTGGATACGTAGGACTTAGGAACAAATAAGATTGTCACATTTTTTTACGAATTTAATCAAATGAACGTACTGTACAAACAAACTGCACAAATGCATGTTGTACGATTTCTTAATGTGACAAGATCTATAAAATTTCATTTTTGAAATTATCAAATCGATGTTTTACCGTTTTTTGCAGAGATCTGCAAAAATATCAAGGCCAAGATGCTCAAAATGCTGCCTGTTGTCGTGTCTGGCACATTTTAGGTATGTACTTTAAGCCTGGAAATAATTTTCCATGCACACAAATTTTTAAATGGATGTGAAGTTGTCGCGGATTTTGAAATATTGGCGCACCGCATCGGATAATATATCAATCGACAGGTTTTTTGAAATGAATCGGTCAACAACTTTTTGATCCGTTTTAAGAATATGGAACTCCAAACAAAGCTTTAATGCGTCCCGCCAGCCATTTCTAAACCAAAATGTATAAAAATCTGAAAAAAATTTTAAATTTACTTTCAAGCTTTCTGGCAACATCAAGAAATTAAAAATATTTAAATATCGATTTATGTACGAATGAATTCCATGCTCAGATCGACAAGTCGACAGGATCTCCAGTGGTATCACTCGCATTCATTTCAACCACTGACTGCCCAGACACAATGTTCGGACAGCAGGAATGAGCAGTGTTTGGGTATGATATGTATGTAGTAACATATAGTTGATTTCGGTTAAAAGAAAATTCAAATGAAATAGTTTGAATTTATAGCTTGATATGTACAGCTAGTACAACTCGCACTTGCCCAGTTCATTTTATTATGTAAGACAAAATCCCTAACTTCCACAACATTTTTTTGTGAGTACCCGTATATGTTCAATATCATTTCATGTAGTAGCAGAAATAAAGTCATAACATTTTAAAAAGATTACTAAGCGTATGGTAATTACGAATATTGCGTGAATGAATAAATGGTTACCTTTATTTCTTTCGTTTATTTAAAAAATCATAACTCTGAAGTCGATATATTAGACTGCAGTTTCTGTTATGAAGAGATCTTAACTTTGTTGACCTCTGCATTATATCTTGGGATATAATATCGCTGAACAGACCAGTGAATCTATTTCACGACATCATTTTGTACGAGTTAAGAACAATGTTTGCAAGAATAGTCATCAAGAGAAAGTTTCCCATCATATCATTCGTACGTCACTAAAAGCCTACATTCCACATTTTTGTGAAAAACCTTTTTCTCACGACACGGATGGTTGCGAAAGTTTGGCAGTTGTAATTATGGGTAGCCATTGCTAACATATATTTTAGATTTTTTACGTGTTTCGATCTCTAGAGGGCAATGAACTTATTTGGTTATCTCGATTATACTTAGAAGAGTAATGTTCAACTAAACTCTCGCTACGTGCATGTTTATGATTTTGGTTTGAGATAAGTTGATACTCATGCCGCAACGGATGGGGTAGAAAAATAATAGAATTTAATTCACGTGTCGTACCGTCCCTTTGTTATAATATGCTGTCGTCGACAGTGTAGTTTTTGTGGCAATTCTTATCTGGCAGCAGTTAGTTTGCTGTGAGGTTTAATTCGTGAATATGCGAATTTTGCTCAAAATTGCCTATGTAACTTAGAATTACTTGTAGATAGGATGACTGAAAGCTAAGTTTGGGAAGATACAACGTCATATGTGAACTCGTTGTTAAAAGTTTCGAAAACATTTTAGTACTTCATGAATGAGTAGAAAATGTTGACATTCCAAGGCATCTCCTGATATTAAGAGTTTTGATCGACAACTATCTTAGGTCTTGTTGATTCTTTCATATTTCAGTAGATTCCAGTTGCATGCAATTTTCTCAGTTAAACATAGAAACAAACATAAAATAGCCATTCAGTGGCCCTTATAAACTTGTTCAATCCAGATAAAGGCATATTATTTTCTGATTGTTGTGAAAGAACTAACAACCGTAGGCTCTATATCTCAAATGATTCAAGCTGAGATGTTTGAAAGAGATAGAGTAGAATATCCTCCAGCTCTTCATGATCACTGAGCCTCTGCACATCGTAACTTAGACATTGGTAAGCCTCATTTTGTGATGTTGTTCTCCACACACTTATGATTAGCAACAACCATTCTTAACAACTTCTTGTCGCATTGTAGGAGTTTGTTGGTTTTGTAGGTGGTTACGAAACTCCATCTTTGTTTGCTAACTCTAGGATCTTGTCGTCCACATTTTCTTTTCGTTTTTCGATGTCGGATCCTTTTCTGACAAATTCAACAACAGGAACTCAGTATACAGATTTGTCAAGTGGTGTGAGCCAAAAACCTTGAGTTCTTCGTGAGTATGTTGGACTTAATTTCTGTTGCAATTTCAATTGCCAGCATTGATGGCTTTCTCGCCGTATCTTTGACTGTTTAGACTTTTCTTTCAGACGTCTGAAAACTACAGACGTAATTAGAAAGCCTTACTTAACTTTAATATTCTAAGAAAATACCAACGTCAGTGCCTGTCACCATTTTTAAACCATTAACCTAAATTGCCGGTTCATTTGCTATCCACTCAGCTTTTGTGAAATAAAATTACAAAAGGGTTTTTTTAAAGACGAATCACTCTTCACAAATGTCAAGTGTATACATAACAATTTGACTATGACGACTAAGTCCGTTTTCATAATCAAGGCATCTTCGTGCGCATCTTCGCTAGTTTAACGAATTATGTTAATGATACATCATGAAAAATTAATGGGAAACCCCCAAAAGTTAGTAAAAATGTGACTCAATATCAGATTTTAGTACTTCCCCAAAAATGTTTTTCCAAGCCTCTTTGATGCAGTAAACATAAGTGCATTCAACGCGAGGTTCACGACCTGACCAATGTAAAATTTAAGAACTATAGCAATAACTAACATCTGATTTTACGATTTATTGATTGTAAGAAACTTGGATGCGGATTATTCAAATATTTTTAGAGTTGTCTGTCAGAGATTCCGGGTGTTGTCCGCATATACTTAACGGGCAGCTTTCTAGACCAGCACGACAACGAAATTAATAAGTTTCTATTATTAGTTGGGGAAGTATGTAGAAAGTATTAATTGCATCACTTTCTGTTTAGTGCAAAAATTATGCGGATTTTGAAATATGTATGAATATTCTGCGTATTGAAAGTTCTTACTCGGTGTGGCACTAAGCACTAAGCATTTTGAAGACTTTGATGTATGATAGTCTCACTTTTTGATTGTAAGTACACATAAATTAAAATTGAGTTTTAGTTTAGTTAGTGGGCGCCGAGGCCGTATGGGCCTGTGCAACGCACTAGACTGTCACAGTCTTGGTTTAAAAAAAAATTTTTCACGGCTTCATCTCTTTCGATTCACTGACAACACTCAAAGAGTATAACGGTATAGAAAAAGCTTCTCAATCTCGCCGTTCGGGGTCGGCATTAAACTGTAGGTCGTCTCCACTCGTGATGGAACTATAGCACGTTAAAACACGAGTGGTTGCTGAGAAACTGGACCCACATCCACTTCGGATTGTAGCGCCGCCATTTAAGGAGATATCATTTTGGAGGTGTGGTACTTTCATCTAAAATTTGTCATTTGAGTTGCGACTTCTCGTACAGATTTCTCAACAGTTTGGACGAAATGGACGAAGAATTTAAAGCCAATGTGCACAGGTACCTCCTCTCCCTTTCTCCCTCTACACCTTCGGCCCGTGCCGTGTCTTGATTTCGGACACTTAAGGGTAGCCGTAACGCCTTTTGCACGCGTAAATTATATAAAAAAGCTAGATGTACGTCTACATTGCCGTGTTCAGTTGATACCTGACAAGTTTGCCCACTTTACAATTGGCTGGGATGTCTCTATGGCCCAATACCGACTATCTAAAGATCACCAATAGTTTGTTACTACTAAGGTAATTAAAAACCCAAATTCCAGGGCTTAATGGCTTAGCTTATCTGTCCGTGAAAATGGAGATATTATGAGCGCTTTACATTTTACTCAAACCAGGACAAGTTTCGGGAATTGTAATTATTTCTGCTTGAAATGCGCTTCAATGGCCAGGAAAGGGAGAGTAGGGAGAGTGAATTGTATAAGAGTATACCAGTTGGACTTAATGTGGTAATTTCTGGACGGGCAAACTTCAATCTTAAACAGAACATGATGCATTGGTGAGTCCCTCGACCATTATAAAGTGTGTTTGGAAACTGGTTTTTAAGCACACTGAAAAATAAATTTCAGCTTCAGCAAATTATCACATGTTATCATTGCGATTTATTTAAAAATGTACAGACAACCTTATCGGAAATTTCTTTAAAATCGGAACAAATTTGTTCGGGCATGTTTCCGCGCAGATGACTTGTAAGAAGAAGAACTGCTTCCCTGAAAAAGATGAAAAAGAAATTCAAAACAGAGACATCTTCTAATTAACCCTGTTAGCTCAGAGTAAGGTTAGGGTGGTACCTCGATTCCGGTACAATGAATTAAATGTCCTGAGTTTTCACTGGCAACATGAGCACCACAGTTGCTTCGATCTAGCAACTTTCCCTCGGTGGACAAGCAGGTGCAGATAATTATCTGTACTTCGCTTTGCTCTCGATGCTTCATAAATACAGTTAATTGGACCTTGGAGCATTTCCCTACACCACCCTGTACAGAATTCGCACACTTTCTCGGTTTTTTCATCCTCAACTGTGTGGAATAATCGATTTCCGGAATGAAAGGATTCCAGTTGCTGGGAATGAATCACGCCAGTATTCCAAGAAATCAAGACCATCCGGAACCGTGATTCAATCAAGTGTTCCAAGGTATGCAAATGTTAAAAGATCCGGTTACATCACATCGTACACATGTGTGGCAAAATGGTTGCCCTCGCACTCCATTCCATTCATCAACTGTGCGTAGGGATTCAATCTGCAGTTACGCATCTCCTCCGCAACTAGCTGCTCTCTGATTTATTGTTCACGTTACCTCAAACGATGTGATGTGCCGCTCTATCACATCCGATTCACATCGCATCGCACAAGCTTGAACCAATTTGCAAAGGATAAATTAGCAGGAGCATCTTTTCATCATCGCAAATCATCAAAACTTCCATCCAGCAGACCTCACATTTCATGTGCAATCTCTAATTCGTGTGCCAATAGAACTTCTTCTGAGAGGATTTCTGGTGATTGTCACATGATTTAGCCCGAGCATTCGTTGCCTTTCACTCATCGCATCACATAGGCATCACATCAGAAAGATGATATTAACGTGTGCTTACGTTGAGGATTATTGCCTCCATGGAGTCCATGCTGGCAGTATTAAATTTGTCAATATTGGAACACATGCAGGATACCGTGATTTATATGTTGCGCACGGATGTCGGTCGGTATGTCATGCACGGTCTGGGGTGTGTGTTGGTGCGTCCATAGTGTCTGGGTTTACGCTGTTCGCATGCATTGCCTCCACCATGGCTACCAGCACAATTTTCAGTAACGAGGTGGAAACATGTGTTACAACGACCTCGTTACGACGGAAAACTCAATTGAGGGCGGCAATTACTTTCAACAAATAGGAAACCTTGTTGGACGGTGCTGCAGAGAACAACCTCAGCCAACGCCCGCCATGAGATGACGTTCGTTCATTTTCAGACTGCACAGATACGCACCCGACAGACAGTGCTAGAACATGCTGTTGGTAGCATGAGTGCTAGGCCGCATAGACCGCTTAAGCCCACAAAGGATTTGTAAATAGCAATCAACGCACGTTGCATGCGTGCACTACATGCACTATGTGCGCTGATTGAAAATTATTGATGAATTATTGCAGCTCCGCTCCTGGTGGGAAACTTTGCATGTCCCGGTTGTCCTGGTCGGCCGTGTTGCATGAAACAGAGTTCAAAGCTAGAGAAGAGGACGGCGTCTCTTCTATTTGTATCGGTTTCGGTTTGTAAGACCGTTGGGTATGTGTGGCAGAAGTAGCTGTTTTCAAATGGATAAGCTCTGTGGACCCTGGAAGGCTTTAAATGGATGAAACATCATTGATTTGGAATTTTAGATCGTGGAGAGGTCCCATCTCTTTGAAATGAGTATTAAATTAGCTGCGCAGTTTTGCACAATGTTGCTGCAACTCGATGGGCTGTTATTCACATTTGTCAATGTTGATTGATCGTTGCGACCACGATGGATACAAGGGAATTGGTAAGTGTATTTTGTAGAATGTCCTTCAACTAATGACTATAGGATAAGGTAAATGGATGACGATCACACTAACTAGATGTTCCTCGTTTAAATTTGTGGATGATGTTCACTTATAGAAATGCGTTCCAGCTAACTGAAGATTCAGTGTCGAACTCGGATAAGGGAGACATTTTTGCAGGGCATGTCTTTGGAGGATCTGAACAGAGTGAATGAAGAGTATACGAAATATGCGGAATACTGAAATATGAATACGTTTAAATATACGGCAAAGGAGTTTTTGATCATGAATGCGTGTTCTTAACTATGATTCGAATCATGAGGCTTGGATTTAGCATTTCCATCGAGACTGGATTGGCTGCTCATGTTTTAAGCTACCCGCATTAACACAAAATACAGTTTTCATAATTAATATGAAATAAAGAGCACGATCTGGAAAAAAAGGATGCTTGTTTTCACACAAGTGGAAAGGGACCTCAACCAACTGTGCGTGCGAAACTGGAAGCTGCTAGCGAAAGATCGAGCTGGCTGGAGACGCTTGTTGGTTGAGGCCCAGGTCCACCCCCGACTGTAGCGCCACATTTAGGTGTTTTCACACAAGTACCTCTTAAGATGATCTTCTCTCATCTTTTTGAAATGTCACAAAATACTCGTAGTTTGAACAATTTGCGAAGGCTTGAAAAAGCGTTCGGAAAGATCTTCCACTCTTTTCAATGGAACGCCATTTAAGAGTTCTTGGATTCCAATGAATGGGACCAAGTGTACCAATCCAAAGAATTGAAAAATGTTCGTTCAAGATCCATGTCCATGACGGCTAGAGTGAAAAATTTGAAAAATGAAAAATTTTAAAAAAAGTCAATTACAAAATCTGCGACTATGAGAATTAGTCACCTTCTTTAAAGAACTGACATCCTCTAGCATATGTATGGAGTGCCATCGAAAAAATAAACCCACTCTTATTTTGAATTTACTTCCAAAAATTACAGAATAATCAATCGAATTCTTCTTTTTTGTAACGCTGGGAATGCTTCTATTATTTTTAAATGTTAAGTCATTTCTGTTTGGTAGTTAACATATCAAGTGCCACATATTAAGTGCCACCAGGGTGGAGGTATATAAAAATCGCAAAGGAAGTAAAAGTTAATATGAAAAAAGTTGCCACTGCTACTAAGAATTATAAAGAGTGAAGAGAACTTCGGGCTATAAAGTCCAAAAGGTTCCAGATCGAATCACAAAGAAAAATGTCGATGCGAAACAACGTACAAAACTTTTGCAATCAAATTTCTTGAACAAATTTTCATTCGTTATAATGGACTATGAATCGTATGTTTTTGCTGATTTCAACCAGCTTCCGGGGCAGACATTCTATACCGCCAAAGGTATTTGCAATTTGCTCTTGCGGGCTCAGAAGCCAAACTTTCATCGCGACTGAATCAATAAATGGCGAAATTTATGTAAATGAGTGCCTGCAGAAGCGCTTAAAGCCTTTTTACAATAATCATCGAGAACTCCCTTTAATTTGGCCTGATCTTGCGTCACGTCACTATGGAAAGAGAGCGATAGGTTGGTGTGAGCTAAACAACGTTTCGATGGTGGCCATATCAATCCTCAGAATTTGTCAGAACTTAGGTCAATTGGACGATTTTGGGCCCCGGCCAAAAAAGAGTTAAGGTTAGCTGAAAAGATAAGGTAAGCTGTCAACACCCTAGAAGAATTCACACATTTTTGGAAAAATAGAAAATATAAAAACAATTATGGAAGGTGTTCCTGAAAAAAGTAAAAAATTTGTTAAAAATAACGATTAATTTTTTTTGTTAATTTTTACAGATTTGGAGCCATGAAGTGAATGATTTCAATTTTTTTTAATTTTTAAAGTTATATTTTTACTGTATTTTTTGTTAATTTCCGGTGAGTAATTTTTTTTATTTTTATTCTGACTCCGAGGTGCTAAATTAATTAATTCCACATCTCTTGGGGCGACCGTTTGATAACGTCAAGAATATGCATGTGCCTAAAATAATCGAAGATACCAAGCCTTTAGGAGATCAAAAATATTCGCATTTTTCCTTAATTTTTCCCTTTTAAATTTTTTATTTTATGTAATTTTTTCTAGATAAAATTCCAAAAAATATCGCATTTATAGCAAATAAATATTTAATACAATTGAAAATCACACTGACGGCTTGACTGACGAGTACTCTGTCATTTGATACTTCAAAAATGAATTCCTAATTTTGGAAATCGATGGAAATGCAGAACATGGAAATTCATTTCGGGTGAAATGGAAATTGCGTGGAATTGTATGTGATTGTGATGCTTTATGTGAACATAAAGTTGCAAATATTGTATTGTTTGTCGTCGTGTGTTGTCTCAAGTCATTTTGAACTCACAAATAGGAACTGTGTGACTTTTGACTGTTGCAAGCCAAATTTTTGCACTTCGAAAAATTTTGGAAAAACCAGCCACTCCAACTCAATATGCACCATATTTCGATCGATTTAGGAACACAAACTGTATCAAGTGGTATTAAGCACCAAATTGATTCGTCGACTACCAACAGATTCATAACTAAACGCAGCTACAACTTTTTTGGCACTACTTGGAGTTTTTAGGCAGATGTAAGCTGCATTCGGGTGTGTCCGAATAGAGGAAAGGCTAAAGTTCTATATCGAGAAAGAAAAGCAAAGAAGCTAAGCTTACACTAGGTAGAAAAAAACATCTTTGTCAGTATTGTGTGCATTGAGGGCGAAATGAGAAAAGGCAAACCGCAAACTGTACTGGGATTGTAAAGGCATGGTTCGGATGTCAAAAACCCTACGAATACACTGGCTCTGCTTAGAATGACACTCTCTAAAAATCGTGGTTGGAGAAAATAGTAGCCCCACAAACCTAGACAAGATTGTCAGACAAGATTTATTTTCGCCAACTACATATTTACGAACTATCTAATTGTATACTATCAAAAACTTATTTTATCTGTATCAGAATATCAAACGCTAAATACGCGGATAATGTTCGTTCAATTAGAGAGATCATAATCCCCACTAGAACAACAATCGACCGCCATAATAGGCCTCAACATTTTCTTTATCCCTACAAATATTTCTCCTGATTCCGACTATGAATTACTTTAAAAGCGGATCTATTAGCCATATCCAAAGATAGAACGTAATTAAGCGATCGAATATCAATCAATATCCTACGGTAAATATAAATTACCAGTCAAAAATGTTAACAATTTTTCTGTTCACTTAGAATTTCATCCAGCCATAAAACAGTTCGTTAGAAAATTCTATCTGAATTCCTGCTCTCAAACCAATTCACACTGAAATACCCCCGTTACTTTGAATCTTTACATAATCCTTAGGTACGATACCACACTCAGTATCTAATTACTCGTGACCCCTGCAAGTGGCAGAATGAATGTAGCCACTGACGGTAAAAGAAATCATCCTCATACACATGCGGACGCATTGATGTGTGGACCCATGTGTGAACCTGTTTCCACCAGCAGTGCATCGGAAGAAAGAAAAATGCAAATTAACATCAGATCAACGAATTAATTACTTCAAAAGAAAAGATTGGATACGCACACATCCATGCGACTGCATGATTTGAAGTGTGCACGATTTTGTCTAGTTTCTGTGACCATTCCTTTTCGGCAATTATCATGTTTCTAAAAACCTCATACTGCTGTGATAATGACAATTTTAAAATCTAGATAAAATATTTTCTCCATTACAATCGTATTAGCACGCCATCGCTAACTGTCTTGAAAAGTCGATGTGGTCATTGGACGAATTTTCTCGTTTTCGGTTATCAACTCCACCTTTTACCTCAGCTATTTGCGGATAGAAAGTGCACGACCATTTCCAAGTGTGGACGAGGAACAACCCAAACATCCAGTTAACTGGTACAAATCGTGAACCTGCAATTTGTGAATAACTGGTTGGGTATTGTGATATACTATTCTTGTTAGGGTTCTCTTTTGGAATGCTTCGGTTCGTCTTTGCCGCACAATAAACGGGAATAACTTTTTTTGTGGCGGTTAACCGAGAATGATTGCGGAATCGGTGCATCAATTCCGAAGCCATTTTTACTTAAAATCTACATTATTACAATATTAGTCATACCACGAGATTATTTCTTACGAGGTGCATACAAAAAAGACTAAAAGGAATTAAAAAACATCAGCTGGATACGAAATTATCCAAAAACTACTCAAAAAAAACTCAGTATTACGTCTGATTGACATCCCACACAGTAGTAAGAACTGGAAGACTACTTTTTAAATAACACAGTATTTTAAAGACGATCACTCTATAGCCAATGGTATAAAAATAAAAACAATTATGTAAACAAATTAAAGGAAAGCTTAATGTTGGGTCCTGGTAAGAATTTTTCTCACCAAGTGCCATGAGATATAATTCGCGACTCTGATTTGTTTTGCGATAATTTCCATCATAGGAAAACAACATTTTCGTCCGTTTCAATTTCTTAAGTCATAAGGCTGCCTGAAGGAGGAATTGTTCGCTTCTATAAAGTTGTTATGGGTACCGTGGCGTAGTGGGTAGGTGCGTCGACTATTACGCTCCAGGTCTAGGTTCGAATTTCGAAAAAGACATCTAATATTTTTCCACGACTCCACCTCTTTCAAATCACTGACAATGCTCGAAGAGAATAATTATCTAGAAAGGGGTTCTCAAAATCGCCGTTCGGTGTCGGCATTAAACTGTAGGTCCCATCCACTCGTGAGAGAAGAATAGCACGCACAATACGAGTGGTTGCTGAGAAGCTAGGCCCAGGTACACCTCGTACTGTAGAGTCGCACTTATTATTATTATTATTATTATTACAAGGTTGTTGATATTAAGGAATGGAGATCAGAACATATAACGATCACCTAGAAATCACTCAAGGAAATGTTTCTGGAGTTCTGAATATTGAAAATACCTGTATTTTTTGTCAGGGCAAGCAATTGTTTAGTAAAGTCTAAAATGTTAAGCAACGGATAGTCATTCTCTACAATTTATTTTCAGAACTTCTTAGGAATCGATTCTGTTTTCCTACCAAGGTGAAGGTAATCTGCTACATGGCCCTCATCTGGCCAGTCATGGCGTACGGTTGTCCAGTGTAGTTCAACGTGAGTCCTTCCCAGTTGGAAAAGATGAGGCTGTTCGAGAGGCAGTGTCTCTGGGCTTGTCTCCAGAAGTACAGAATCCCAGAATCTGAGTATAAAAAATTCTATTCCAACGAGTTCTTGTATAACGAAGTAAACGTGAACAGGGTGGATAATTTTATTATAAAGCTGATTCGAAGACACATTGCACCAGCTATGACCTCGGAAAATGAGCTGATATTTGGAGCCTACTACCCCAATGAAACATATTTCGAGAACGCTCGCCAAAGTGGATTCATTCCACCGAACTGGCCAGATTGGCTTAATCCAGGATCCAGAGGTATGTCCATTGATTTACCACGTGGTGCGAAGGACAGTGGATAGGCTACTCCTCCACGAAGGCGATGTCGCAAGCGTTAGTCCGGATGATCTCCGGTTTAGTAGATCCATTCCTGTCCGCGACAGAACGAAGTGTGACAAGGTTCGGGGGATCTACTGGTGGTTGCAGCCCCATCAAACTCCTAAGCTGACGTCAACTTAATCAGCTAACGTTAGTCCCTTACGGCCAACTTGCATTTAGGATAGGGAATTAGATTAGGGCAATTTAAAAAATATATAAAAAACAAAAAAACAAAAAAAAAATAATAACAAAAAATAATGTTAGATAGGTTAGTTTATATAAGTTTAAGTTAGGTAAATTAGTGTTGAGATAGGTTAAGAATATAAATGAAACAAAAATGTTTAGAGTACTAAGTTTTTAATAAGCCTTTCTTAGTATAAGTATTTATTTAGTCTTATTAAAAAAACATATTTCAACTTCACATAAGAAGCCGAAAGGCAAAATAAATTATAAATGCTTAGGTTAACTTAGAGTGCTCGCATAGGGCCAGTAAGATAGTATTATAAACCATTTGTTCCATATCTAGTTTAAGTATTTTTTCTAGAATGTAAGATTTGTTTTAGAGATAAAAATAAAAAAATGCATTCAAACTGAACTCATAGACCCACAGTCAGCACGGTGGAAAATTTGCTATGTTGTGAATAGCAAAATGAAAATGGACTAAGCACGTATCCTTGCGGAAGTCCTGTTTCTGTAGTAATTTCAAAAATAATACAACAATAATGGCGGTGCTACAGTCCAAGGTGGACCTGGGCCTAGCTTCTCAGCAACCACTCGTATTGTGCGCGCTATTGTTCTTCCATAAGTGGCGGGGACCTACAGTTTAATTCCGTTTCCGAACCGCGAGATTGAGAAGCTTTTCTAGACAGTTATACTCTTTAAGCATTGTCAGACTCGAAAGTCACTGAAAAATTGTTTTCGAAAAAAAATTTGCAATTTCATACCTCGCAAAATGTTAGTGTGATGTCTATAATATCTTTAATCCATAATCCCCAAGAATTCCTATCACTTTTATCGAAGACAGTATTTTAATCAGCAAAAAGGCATATACATAGCTCTTTCTCTTTTTCTGTGTACCCTCCAGCAATTGTTTTCAGTGCAAAAATGTAGTCAATTATCGGGAACCCTGGAAAAAGTAGAATTACAGTGAAGAGATATATTTTTCGACATACTTCAGAATGAAATATTTCGTTATAATACCTTGCGAAAGATAAGGATATCATTTTTTTACAAACTCTACCGAAATACAATTTATCCATAAATCACAGTGTGATATAGTCGGAAATCTTAAAACTCTTTCTGAGATTAATCGCACATAATTCTTAAAATAGAAACGGCCAATAGAAAAATGAATATAAGAAAATATTAATTTGTTTTTTTTATTTCATTTATTATTTTAGTTCAATCGTGTTACATGGTAGGATTACTGTTATATAGAGATTAGAATGCAATGGTTCTTAGCAACTAAAAATCTTATTCAAGGAAAACAAAAATTTATAAGAAAGTGGAATTACTTATGAGAAAATTGTATAAAAAAAACTCAATAGATACAAAAAAAATTTACTCTAGATAGAATAATCCTAAGACTAGTTATTGATCAACTTATACTAAATTTACACAACTAAACAAGTGAATTAATTAAGCAACTTTCATAAATTAAGAATTTATTCTCAAAATTGGTAGTAAGCGAAGAAATTTTTGATTTAATTGTTGAAATTTTAGAAATATCATGCAATGCTAGTGTGGAGAAATACCACTGCCAACAGAAAAAATTAATTAATTCTTTCCCTGAGTTAAGGTAGAAAAACTGCCTACACCAACTTCATAATCATTTAGAAATATGGAGGTAAAATCTAAACCTTCAGTTCTTGATAGTCTCATGAACTTACTCTCTCCTTGACATAAATCCTAGTTCCGGAGTACTTATTTTACAATATGAAAGAATAGAATTAACCGCTTCGATGTGACAGTTTCCATATGATTTACTCCACACAGTTACTCTGGAAAACACTTACAACCTTCTCGCAAATTACTATCCGTTACCATCATTATTTTCGTACAATTAACCGATGAAATAATTGGAGACACTATCCGTATTATCCGTCATCTATGGTGAAGGTATCTCGATAACCATACTATCATGTCAACATGCGATCGTCTTTTTCTTTTCAATTTAATTTTCCTAATGACAATTTCTTGCAGCACTCTTCGCTCCACACTCCACCACACATCGTGCAGTCTCTTCGGATTTTCTCTCCTCGTCTACGACCATTCACACCTGCAGCATTGAGCACCATCAGCAGCGAAAGAAAGAAAAGAAAAATGGGTCAGAGTATATAAAGCCAAGTTCAAGGCGATCGCCGTTTCAGATGTAAGAAAAAGTTACTCGTGGTTGGATCGTATTAGCGGAAGTGTATTGCAACTCGCAAGTAATTTTAATAAGAAACAAACAGTGAAGTGATTTTAAAAAGGATACCATTCAAAACGAAATAGTGGATACCAAATCGCATAAGCCTTTAACAATCCCGTTCAATTAAACAACAAACTCAGGTGAGAAAAGTGTTTAAAAAGAAAACATCTCCATTTGAGATAAGACCACTGAGGAATTCTAGAGCGCTTGAGAAAGTTGTATGAGTGTATGTGGTCAAAATTGACCGACCAATCACGAAGAATGTGCTGGCTCTTGCATTGAATTAGCTTGAGATTCCGTTTTGTGACACTACTAACCCACTTCAGCTGAGAACGTGTTCCACGAGTTTTGATAGTTCTAATTGAAAAAACAAACAAATTTCGTGTGGTTTCTGATATGCGTGGACTGTGGATCGATGAAGTAGTCACACCCAACAAGGCATTAGGTATTATTTTACTGCCCCGACAATGGATATGACGTGCGGTGGTTGACTCCTTAACCAAAGCACATACTTTCATTTAGTTGAAAAGGAGAAAGTTTTTTTTTTTGTTTCTCTTCCCTCGGTCTACCTGTCCCATGAGCTACGTAACTGAAGAGTGCTATCGTGTGGACACACTAAACGCCGTGGATACAAAAATGAGACCGAGTATTGAATGAATTCAATGAGGCACATTCTGTTGTTGGGGCGAGCAATGGTGTGCTCGCATGCGCGTGCAACTGAAAGAAAACAGACGCTGTGCAGTGACGTAAATATGTTCAGTGCACTTATCTTCCCTTCTGTGTGGTTTCTTCTCCTGTTGTTTCTTCTTTTATCTTATTTGCAAATTGGAAAATAGATTTCTCTTGCCACACAGTTGTCGTTTGTATAACAGAAATGGTACAAAAGTCTGACACACAATAGCGCGGGTAGTCTGTGAAACTACACGGACAATATGGTGAATAGGAGAAATTTATTTTCTTCTAATCATGCGATGGAATAAGGCCTTTTGTAGAAAACAAAAACCATGAGTAAAGAAGATGAAAGAAAACTTTAGCGAACTGTTGAGAAAAAAAGGAAAACTTTGACTGTCGTTTAAGCGAAATCAAAGAGTTGGTGTACGAACTCGAAAAAATAACATCAATCATTTGCAGATGGAACAAATGTTCATCAATTTGTGGTCCTAAATCAACTGCTTCTGAATGAAATTATTTGAATTTGTTGTTGGTCTATTTTCTATAGGGATTCTCTGCGAATTACGGGACAGTATCAGAAGCAATTGATTGTGTTCATTAAACATGTATTGTATATGTATTTGTATTTAACACAAGCTGTATGGTTGATTGTTAACTAATGAGCATTAGATATCCACTCATTTTTAAGTGACTGCTAAATTTCTGCATCGAAGTTGCATCAAATATTGATATCCATATTAAATTATAGGAATGAGTATTTTCGGGATTTGTGAGAGAACTTTCATTAATCATCAGGAATCAGATATCCCATCCATTAATTCATTTAACACTAACCGTAGTTCAAATTCCTATCTATTTTCGTACACTGATTGTTAAACAGTTAAACATTAATTCTTTCATAGAAAATATGTAAATTGACATGAACTGTTAAAAAATGAAGCTCGCTTATCTAAATGATACACCAGCCACATAAGAATACATTTTTCAGCTCTTTTCAACTCATGTTCATTAAAGCAACATCTGGCCGAAAGCACAAGCAGAAAAAAAGAAAAACACATTCCGGCAAAGTTCGCTGACCACTTTACAGAGAAAAAATGGTCTACCAGTAACGCCACCGAAATACTTTCGCGTTTCCTCTTTATTTCTGGCTCAGTTTGTTCATTTACCATGTCATTTAGTTAAGTATATCCGCCGTTGGTTACGAAACATATACGACATTCAGGAATGTCTCACATATCGACGTTAACCTTAGATAGCATTTGTTTTCAGAATAAATACAATTCAACTCTCCTATCCGAAGTTTGATGACTATGAAAACCAATTAAATGTCGTAATTACCAGGAAAATAAACTCATTCATTGGCACAGAAATACATGACAACGAAGAAACTTTCGATTGTGTCCTTCAATCTCGATTTCTTTTACCTTAATGTTCGGTGATTCTAGAGAGATGTGGGAGATCTTCAAAATGAAAATTTCACTACATTCGTTTTCGCTTTCTTCTTTCATCTTGATATCCTACCTTACTGCCCTCACATAATGACCACAGGGAATGAGCATGGTTTCAAGAGATAAGCACACACACGTACATTCGAAATAGGTCATTACCATCGCATCACGAGATGGTTAAACACTCATTTAATAGATTGTTTTAATGAAAGTGAAAGCATTCATGAAAAGAAAAAGAAATGAATACCTGGACTTACTCATCCAATGAAAGAAATCTGTTTCATGGAAACCAAAATAAATACAGAAACACGCAAATTAACATTTTACAACGCATAAGAGAGGCTCTGGTTGGGTCTTTCCTCTCATTGGCATACTTTTGAATTTCAATTTGTTTGGCGATGACTGTTTGTTTTGGCAGTCAAGTACCGGGTGTGACTCATTTGGGAGAGGTGGAGAAATTAATAGTTTTTGTTGTCTTGTCCTGACTTGAGGGGATAAGTCAACACGATTTGGCGATAATGCTAAAATTGGGTTAAGTTATCATAAAAAATGTCTTCTTAAGTACATTTTCTACTTCGAACGAGATTTGAGGAGTGTTTCTGAACGCTCGTAACACTAATCAATTGGCTTAATGTCCAAGTAGAGATGTTATGCGTCGTGTATAGTATCCAAAGGATTCCTCACAAATTGTGTTTTAAGAAGCTGTTCACTATATACTGGTAGTCGGGATGCAAATGCTTACATTTGAGTTAAGCCGCTAGATGTTTGCATACATGGTGCACTCAAGTCGAATGCTTTTACTTTCTCTTAGCATATGACAACTATATTCAGCTGTCCTTAAGAAACTTGAAAAAAAATCTAAAATAGCTTAGTTCTTCCTTGACAGCCTTAATACATTTTTTGCCACTTTTTGACAAGATCTTTTGTCACAGTGTCCTCCTTTCCTGTTAGCTCTCCTCGAAGTTACTGCCTTATCTTAACAAATTTCTGACTCTAATCACAATATCACCATAATGAACTTCAATCTCATAGTTCACCTAGCTCTAGACCGCACGCAATGGCAGATGATCTTGGTCCCTTAATCTCTAGCGCCAGGCATGAATGAAAAGTCAAGCATGTTTTATCTTAACTTTAAGGAGAAGATCCCTTGTAAGCCCATTATTTTCCCTAAATCCTCACAAATGTCTTCAAAAGTCTTCAGAGATTGCACCGCGCTCCATTTTACTTATCATACCTGAGAGAGCGTCATAAGTTGTAATTTAAAAGGACAAATCAAGTCTTGCAGCTAAAAAACTAGTCTGTCTCTATGCACCATCAACACTGCAAGTAAACCTTATATTTATCGCATCATTTCATCAAATCGCACTGATTATGGCGACAACTTCCGTTGTAAACTCAGTTTTCTTTTGCCATTTGTGACAGCGAAAGTTCTATTAGTTTCCACCGACTTCCACTTCCCACCAGCGAATAAGGCCACCTAACGTCCAGCAATAATCCAAGTAGAATGTAGTACACGAAAATTACATCTAATTCATAAAGCAGATCTTCTTACTCGCAATCAAATGGCGAAACACACTTCTGAAGAAACTCTCTTTTGTCGAGCGTTAGGCCGCGTCGTGTGCTTGTGACTGCGTGTCGCAGTGATCATGTAAATCCAAACCTTGTCTCACTTTGGTAAAACCTCAATTCACCACTTTCATTTGCTGTAACATTGGCCTCGACCGGGGGCCTAATCGTATCATGGCCAAGGAATTGGGTCGCACTTATTATAAATTTGATTCAAATAATAAAAACACTCGCATCGCATGGATGTGCGAGCACTCGAATCTAGATCAACCACTAATTCGCTGTGCACATTTCACATGGCCAAAGGTTCTTTCCGCGTTTTATGTTTTGCTTTTCAGACTCCTCCTTTTCATCGGTTCTTGTTCATTTCAAGTCCAATGACTTCTCCGTCTGCTGGCACACAGGTGGAAGCGCGAAGACGTGCTAACCATAGAATCTTTCCACTTTTCTAGTTGCTACCATTAATTTAACGGAACTTGTTGTGTGTACCTCTGCATATGACGTTTGCTATATGCTATAGAATACATTCTGTCTGTGGAATGGTTTTGCTACCTGTTTATCTGATTTTTTGTCTTTTGTGCGGCTGCGGTCGTCAGTGCTCACCAATGAGAATCTGGGGGGAACATCTAAGATGTCGATTAAGTGTAACGAAAGGTAACCCAACGGATTAGACAAGTTTTTCAGGAAGTTTATTGGTCGTCGGTTAGAAACGTATTATTGTGTACTCTCTGCGCACAGTTCTGAGCCTAGGAGCTTGCTTAACTCAATGTAGCAGGGTCATGGGACCCGTGTACATGTTGCACGTAACTGGAAGTGAATAATGCGCGGCATCGTATTCCATTAGCACGGGGTTTATTGTAATTTGCAAGTCATTAACATTTTGGGCTTCGTCCATTGGCACGAGAAAGCGCGATTAGGTGAACGGTTGGAGAGCTCTTTTGTAACAATTTCTTTGCGCCCGGTGGGGTGCACAAGTGAAGCCACATGTGGTTGCGGTGTCCGATGGTCATGCGGAAGATTGGACGTGTGATGAGTTTTGAAAGCGCCTGCTACGTTTTGTCTGGAATGAATTATTCATAATTGTTCCGTTGGGTGTTTGACAATTGGACAAGAAACAAGTTTAAATGGCTGGCGAATGTGGTAGAAAAGGTAGCGAATGCATTTCGAGAAAATTCGGTATAATTAAACGATATCATTTGTGTTGACGCAACATTTTGGTCTAAGCTTCCGGTTGAATTCGTTTGATGGTATTGATTAGGATTCGATAGAGGATTTGGCGTAAAGTAATTTTAAATTTAATCTTAAACTCTATATAAGCTAATTACTAATAATGGTGGCGCTACAGTAAGAGGTGGACATGAGCCTAGCATCTACAGCAGCATCTAGTGTTGTTCTCTCAAGAGTGGAGGGGAACTTCAGCTTAATGCCGACTCCAATCGGCGAGATTGAGCAGGTTTTTCCAGACAGTTATACTCATTGAGTGTTTTCAGTGACACGAACGTGAACAGATTTTTTTTTAAATTTGTTGTACTGGATACTCCACTTATAGTGCGTATGAGTCTACAAGAAAACCTACTACGCTATGGGCGCCTAGTGAATATGTGCATTAGTAATTGCAATTATTAATAAATGTCCTGCCATTTCGACAGTTTCCTGGGCGTCGAATACACGTATATGCCCTCCAGTTCAGTGCTCTTTCCAAAAGTGGATGTTATTTCTTGTTACTTTCATCGACGGATTTAAAATCGCTGTCGGATTAGATGAGTTTAGGCTTGTCCATAGAAAAAATGTCCAAATAAAAATGAATTATAGATGTGTTCTTGTTTTTCAACGAAAACGAATATTAGTCGCTTTTATGTGGTGCTTTCAACTTTCTAGGCGACAGATATTTTCTGCTCTTTTGTATCAAGAGTGGAGGGGACCTACAGTTTAATGCCGACTCCGAACGGCGAGATTGAGAAGTTTTTTCTAGACAGTTATACTCTTTTGAGCATTGTCAGTGACTCGAAAGAGGTGGAGCCTTGAAAAAATGTTTTGATGTTTTTTTCGAGATTCAAACCGACGACCTCGAGCGTAGGTGTCGACGCAGCTACCTACTACGCCACGGCGCCACGCCGTATATGTATCTAGTAGATGCAAATTTCAGTTACCATAAAAGTCACACTTGCAACATGTTAGGATTCCTAGAAAATTCCTAGAAAAACAAATACATACTTTCACAGCTATTGTTTTTGGTTTTACAATATTCAAATTTTGTTTTAATTTTCAGAATGATCAGTCAAAGAAAACTCACCGGATGGATATATTTATCCGTCCTCTCGTTCCACTGCATTGTTATGACGATCGCATACCCGCAAGCAGATATGATAATGCCACGTCGCCTTGGCATGACCACACAAAATCAGCCAGAATCATCGAACCAACTCAACCCCATCTACCACCCAGATCAACAAGAAGTTAGAAAATACGCAGTCAAACCAAATCATTCCAAGAAAGTTGCCTTAGACGACTTGGACGACGATGTTGAGGGCAATCAAATCCAAGATCACAATGCTGCCGGTGCCGGTTTCTCGTGGTCCAACATGTTGTCGACAGTCCTTCAAATGTTCTTCAATGGTGGCGCTGGAGCTGGAGCACCAACAAAATCAGATGATTCCGACAACGCTGGTGGATTCGGTGCATCTCCATGGACAAACGTGATTTCAGTTGGTAAGTGCCTCATTGAGTTAAAAGAGACAAGACAATTTTCATGATCGTTGATTATTTGTTACAGGATTAAAGATTATCAACACATTGTTGGGCGGTGGAGCTCCAAGTGATGGTATCGACAAGATTGATAACGGTGGATCACCAATGCAGGTATACAATGATTTCCGATTTAATTCTACGATGCAATTTCATACATCACATAATTTTTTATTCGGACATTTGTGGTACACTGTAGTTTAGTCTTAGTCTCTTATTTAGTACTTCCTATGTATATAGAGAAATTGCACAGATTATTGTATAATTTATGGTTCTATATGTAAGAGAACGAGCATCACTCAAACTAACACTGCTTAAAATGCTTCATAATGAAATGGAACTTAACCACTCTGAGGACTTTGTCAGGAAAGATTCGAAGATTTTTTCACAGGTCAGCGATTTAAAATAATCTGAAAAGTGTGATGCTAGATTGATTTAGTTTTATTTTCTTTGCTTACCCATACTTCTAATTACTTATTTCGATTTTTGTGCGAAATAGATAAAAGATACATTCTAAAAAGTCGTGAGATCTTCTAAAAACTTCGGATTTATAGCTATATTTCTTTCGGAAAGGAAAAGAAGAAGCTGCCTAACATCGGCTTCGATTGTTCGATGAAAGCTATGAGATAACACATAATCTCTGCAAGACAGGGTCGTCCAGCAAAAGCTAAAAGCTTAAATAAAAGGAAAAATTCAACATTTTAATGAAGAGTTGAGAGGTATTTATATTAGCCTAAAGCATCAATTCCAAGCTTGGCATTGCAATTAAGATACCCGCCATATGTCCTCTTTGGCTGAATCGACAAACAGTCGTTTTTTTGTGAAGATTGTTAATATCGGTTTGGAATAATTCATTTCACGAATACCAGATCTAAACTTGTCTTTAAGTGCATGAATTGTTAGTGAAGCATTAGCCTAGACTTTATCTCTAACACAACCCCAAAGGAAGGCACTATGGAAGGAAACGTATAGGGAAATACTTACTTCAATTGAATTGAAAAACACCCTAAGGAAAATCGCTAATGGTGTTAAATCAAACAAAGTCTAGTCTTATCTTGAAAATCCTTTAAAGAAATCCCACGTCCAGCAAACTTGTCATGCAATATCGACAGCTGTGTGCCGTCTTGATGAAAATAAACGTCGTTTGCGTCCATAGCATCGAACATCAACCGAAATTCTCAAAAAAATGTATGGGCGGGCAGCAACACCAGTCTAAAAAGCTCTCACCCCGTGTGAATGATTCAAAATTATTTTACACGGATCAGTGCCACAGATGCGACAGCTTTGTTTTTTTAATTTTGTCAGGCACAGAGAAGTGGAATTAAGCGCCATAGATCAAAATTACATCGTTTAAAAAATCGATAATCAAAAGCAAAAGTATGAAATTTTAACAACTATAAGAAGACAAAGAAATTTGCAAAATGCGGTGCAAAGTTTTTGAGCACAGTTCCAATTTCAAAGATTTTTAGTTACGCTCTCTGAAGGTATTTTCAGCTTTAATGGACTTTAATGGACGAACACGAACACACATCCATCGGAGAATTACGAAACGGTACCGCTTTATTTTCATTTTTCTTAAGCCAATTTTCATTATTTCAATACTACGTGCGAGTGTGTATGAGTCACATTTTATAACCTCCTACTTTTTAGTTAGTCTGCAATGATAGTTGAATATTCAGATCTTAACAACAGAGCCACATTTTGAAAGATACCTCTTACCAGGATCATATTTTGAGAATTGATAACAAAGATTCTGAGCTCTAGAAAATATAGAAGATAAATTATTTAATTTTTTGTCTTCAGGGTTGTGCTATAGTTCAAGTTGACAAATATCTTCTTTGTTTACTCCTCTGAAAAGGGAACAAAAATTCATTGATGCATGTAGGATGCTGAGATTTGTAAGAAAACTCTTGTTTAAGTAGGCCCATTAGGTTGTTGCGGAACCTGATAAAGTTAGACTTTACCGCCGGTATTGCCAGTCAATATCTTAATTCGACTATAAAAACTGTTAATGCTCAATATATGCTCTGAAATAATAGCTCACAAATTTTACTTCATTGTCTCATTTTGTATTTTCCTTCTGATTTACTCGGATTTTTATTAAGACAACTTCTCCTCTCATCTTGTTGCATAAAAACGCAATCTTTTTAAGCCATTCGTTGCCGCTCTAGACTTTTGTTCTTAAGTCATAATTATATTTCTTCCTTTTCATGTGTAGTCATTCACTCAACAATAATTTGATAACCCTGTCCCATGACTTATAAAAGAATTTACATATGTTGTTTAGTTTCTGCTGATAACACAGCACATTTTGATTGACTTGACATGGCATTTAGAAGCTGATGCAGTGAAAAATAAACTGGGCAAGTGCGAGTTGTACTCGCACGGGTAAGGTTCCGTCGCATAATATTGATGGATGATTTCTGAAGATCAAACGACGTTTCTAAACTATTTCAGTTGAATTTTCTTCTAACTTCAACTCAAATTGACTATTCATTCATACATTCATACATCCAAAGAAACAAATGTTCATCCCTACATATACCTATATCTCTATCCAAGTTTATCCAACACAGAAAAACCCTTCCATCATACATACATACATACCTATCTAATCACTGCTCATGCCTGCGGTATGTGTGTGTTCATTTCTGTTGGGCATTTAGGGGTGAGATCGAAAAGATAACGCTCAGCAACGAATAGAGTGGCCGAAGACAGCATGAAATTATGTGTGAAAATGAAATTTTCTTCTTATTTTAAATCTTAGATATCTCAAAATTTCAACATAAGTCGATATTTTGAAATTTATCATTTCTTAATGCTTACATTGATGTCTTCAAAACTGCGTTTTCAGATCTTCAAAATTCGCATGTCGATGATTGACCGTTTTTGGCCAATATCTCCAAAACCATTAAGGCCAGAATGCTCGCAATGGTTTTAAATGAAAGTACTCAATGAAGCCAAGTTTTTGTGATTTTTTCAGATTTTTAAACATTTTGGTTTAGAAATGGCAGGGGGGGAAAATCTTTGGAGCTCCATATTTTCCAAACGGTACTTTTGATAAAAAAGTCTTGAAAGAAACCTCCACCTCATTTCGAAAGATCTGTCGATTGATATATATATCGATGGGGTGCGACAATTTTTCAAAATTAGTGTCAACTTCACCTGTACTGGAGCCACCCCCAAATGGCCCCACTTTTTAAAATCGCTGCATAGGAATTGACATCTAGGTCTGAAGTACCTAATTCCAAAATTTCATGCCGATATCTTCATAAACTTCGGAGATAAAAAAGTGTGACAGACACGACGGACGGACGGACGGACGGACGGACGGACGGACGGACGGACGGACACACCGAAATTATAAAGGTTCCGTTTTTGTAGACGGAACCTTAAAAATCGAATAGATTGGATTCCTTTTCCTAGCTGTTAACTCGTTTTATTTGATCGATGCATAGATCTACAGTGACCGACATAGACACTCAGAGATAAAATATAATCATTCAAAAGCTTTTCAAAATTTTTCAAAATTTATTTTTACAATTTATTATTTTTTTCTTCAGTATTAACAAAACTATTTATTTAAAACGAATTCAAAACAAGAAAACAAATAAAATTATTTTTATGGTAAATGGTTTCTCGCTTGCTACAGGGTATCATAGCCGCGGTACTATCAACAGTTCTTGGCACCAAAGATCCGGAACAAGTGAATTCGATGGCCAAACAAGCCGGCGAGGTAAAAGCAACAATAACACAAAACTTATGAATAATTAAATACAATATATCAAATTAACAAATATTGCACAAACTACTTGCTAAATGGTCCTTTGTAAATTTGTCCGTAAAGTATCTACGTATTAATCAATAACGTGCTATAACTTCCTAGATATACCCAAAGAGCTACACTGATCCTGTGACTAAATAATGTCCTCTTATCCGTCCACAGTTTATTAACATTGTTATGAATCTCTTGGATGCCCTTAAGACTTCATTCTCGCATCGTTCGCTGGCCGCCCGTTCCATTGGCAAGCGCGACTCGATGAGTGATGCCGCTGTTGCTGGCATTTCTTTGTTGAAGGGATATGTGAGGACTTATCGCAATGCGGAGGACAAGTGCATGCAGAAGTACATGTGTGAAGCGAATACAGAGTGTGTCAAGGAGATCGGTGGAACTAGCATCTTCTGTCAGCTGGGAACGTAAGTACATTCATATAAGACAGCAGCAGTGTCTCTAAATTGTTTGGCATCATTTACAGATATGCAACAAGTCTAATCATTGAGCGAACAAGCCAAAGCCAGTTCGAGAATCTGTATGATGCCGGTAGACGTGGCCGATCGGGCATGGATTGCAGTCAGCTGTTCTTAGAATGTAACGAAGTCTAATTTGGATATTAAGTCTAATTTCTGTTCTTTGACTGGGTTAACATTTTGTGTGTGGTTGGCCGCCAGTTGTGGGAAGGCTGGTTAATCATGTGTTCACGGTGTTTTCACGTAGATTAAGCGTTTCTACTAGGACTTAGTTAAATTATTTTGTATTTAAAGTGGGAGAACTATTATTTATTTAATTTATTTAAAATTGAAAATAGCTCAGACGCTACGAGTAG
Source organism: Myathropa florea (assembly GCA_930367185.1). NCBI lineage: Eukaryota > Metazoa > Arthropoda > Insecta > Diptera > Syrphidae > Myathropa > Myathropa florea. The sequence goes on along the minus strand of OV884004.1, from coordinate 1,973,846 downwards.
ATATGTGTAAGAAAACGAAATAATAAAACGAATTGAAATACAATATAGGTGCTTTCTTTCGTTATGCTTTTGCAAGATTAAACTAACCCGAAATTGTGCTCTATCTTATATCTGCTGTCATATTACCTTAAAGATGTTGAAGTTAGTTGGAAGTTAGGTCTTCCTCTACTGCGCTGTAACTCGGGAATGGATTCGTAGACTCTCCGGGCGTTGGTTGCTAGTGTTTAGAACATTTTCAGTGGCAATACATATTGATTTTGGAAATTTGACAATACGTTCAAGATCAGTCACTCGTATTTTAGATCTACATCCTTGGGTCACCACTTATGAAAGATTTAACTTAGCCGCAATGTTTATACCTTGGGAGTATTATTCATCTACAGTCTTTTAAAAAATTACAGGTATATTCAGTAAGCTACAATAAAACATGTTAAACATTTAAAAGCAATTCACCTTGGAGAACATGTTGTTTAAGCAGAACGATACAACTGCATACGTAGCACAAACAACAGTGCAAATTCTGCAAAAACCGTTCACCGTCCGCTTACTTTCTCGTTTTGGTGAATCTTAAATGCCCAAAAAATATGAATTCTTGACCGTTTCAGACTTCATTCTTTGAGTTTTTTTAAGTAACTTTGGGACTTCTAAGAATGTGCCTCCAAAGGGCATTGCTGAATTGAACTGAAAAAATTAGCATCATGAAAGACATCTTTTTTGAGTATTGTGGATATGGTTATGGAGATCCTGGTCCCAATCACACTTCCAGAAAGATCCATGAATTTTGCCTTGTGACTTCTCAAAGTCAACAAGTTGCTTAAGGCAATCCAGTGTTGCAACATTTTGTTAATGGAGTCAGTATCTGTGGCATGTCAGGCAAGTTCGACTGCTGCAGGTAATTCTTACCTGGAATGTCTCAATGGCACAGCACAGGCGTGTGTTTCACCATTTTGCCGAAGGATCCACCTTGTTACCATTTTGGAATTTATTTCCACGAGTTGCGGACATGTAGAAATCAATGGTTGAGTAAACAAAGGGGATTTAAACAGACCAACTTTTCCAAGCGACTTCTCCAATATGCTTTTGAAATTTGAAAAAATCAAACCATGTGTTTCCCGTCCTAAGAAGATTGTCCCAATTATGACTCCGGACGGAGGATTGCACCCGCTGGCTATCAAGACGGAAATATGAAAGAAGCAAGGTCGCAGTAACTTAATGTTTGTTAAAGATACAGCATGTATTGTTTTATGAGGAATAATCATTTAATTTCCGTATAAAAAGAAAAGAAAAAAAAAGAAAAGAATGTTTGATAATTTTGTCAAAACAAAAAACCGGAAAATTGCAAATTGCTGTATTTATTTTATACAAATTTTTATAAAAGCAAGCCTGAACTATAAGCCAAAAGAAGAATATTACATGTACAGTCGAACTTTGATAACTCGAACCATCACTTGCCACAAAAAAAAAAATCGAGTTATCATAACTTCGAGTTATCACGAAAATACAAAATGTATAGGTATAAATATTTATTTATTTGTGCCAAAACACATAAAACGTACAGGAACATAATTATTATTTAAAGTAGTCTGTCATACATGATTGAAGAGAGGATTTTTTATTTTGGTTTTAACCATTATACAGTGTATCGATTGTAGGCCTCCTTTTCATTTTAAACGATTCTAAAACTTCTTTCTCCACATTTTCGTACGTTGGTTTTTTAAGTCTCTTTGCACTTCCACTTACACCACCATTTTCGATTGCACTGTTCACTCTGTGTATGATTTTGTTTTCCACTTTGTTCTTTTCTACTAAAAACTAAGTGTTACATGTATTCTACCAATAAAAAATAAGACAATTCTTAAGAAACCACGATTTTCTACACGTATGTATACTAGTTCATAGGAACATACAAAGACAGGGTCTCGAAAAATTCATTATAAAACGAACATGTAAAATACGCAGAATTTGGGAATTCCCTTCAGAATTAGACTTATCGAAGTTGACGCCAAATAATCTGTTCGAGTTATCAAGATATTCGAGTTATCGAAGTTCGAGTTCAAGAACAAATTACGTATAAATTTCAGTTTTGGCGCTATTGCCAACCAATTTCATTCTAGTTATCAAATATTCGAGTTATCGAAGTTCGACTGTATTTCTTTGGATTCTAGTTTGTAGTGTTGAAGCAATAAGCTTCTTAATTTGGAGAAATTAATTTATCCATAAAACAGAAACCATTGATTGAAACAATAATTCGAATCTAAAAAGCGAATTATCAATTCAAAGAATGGAAGAAACGTTCAACGTCAGGCAGCTTATACTTTTAAAGACATAAACTTAATAATTATAAACCCAAATTCTCACAAAACTAAAAGAAAACTCAGTAACACTCTAAAATTCCCCAGAAGTCAATTTTAACTTAAATTTTGGCTAGTTAACTTTATTCCAATTAAACAACTTCTCCCTAAAAAAATGTATTGTGGCGCTATTTCCTGAAGTAGCCTAAACACTTCAATTTCAAAACCGTAAATTCCGGACTGTTATTTCTAACCAATTCGTTCTAAGCATGTTCTATACATTATCAGTTGAGGTGGGAGCCGTGTCGTAGTGGGTAGGTGCGTCGACTTCTACGCTCGAGGTTTAAGGTTCGAATCTCGAAAAAAAAACAACTAATATTTTTTCAAGGTTCCACCTCTTTCGAGTAACTGACAATGCTCAAACAGTATAAATGTCTAGAAAAATCTTCTCAAAATCGCCGTTCGGAGTCGGCATTAATCTGTAGGTCCCCTCCACTCGTGAGAGAACAATAGCACGCACAACACGAGTGGTTGCTGAGAAGCTAGGCCCAGGTCCACCTCAGTAGCGTCGCGTCGTTGTCGTAGACTGTATTATTATTATCATTTAAGATGACTTTTTTCTGAAAAATTTTGTGGATTTTCCGAAAGTTAATTTTGAAATGCCTAAAATAAGAACTAATTATACAAGGGATCACATCCTGATTGAAAGCAGAACGTAATCGCATACTGAATTTCTTAGCACACATTTTTCTATTAAAATATTTAAGAAAATAATACTTATAATTATCGGTTCATAAAACCTTCTTAAATCTATTGTAACTGCCGCATGTTTTTTTATTTACTTATACATTTTTGATATATCTACTAACATGATAGTAGCATCGCAGAATACTGTGGTGATACACTATGATCAGGATAAGAATTAGTAAATTCTTCTAAAATTTCCGTTTCAACCCTTTCTTTACTGGACGGTGAAAGCAATCTACAAAAGACTGCCGTTTTTATTATTATCAACATTTTTTTGCCATAATTTCACTCCTTATTTATCATTCCAACCCACACAATAGTTGTTTTAATTGGGAATAGATTCTATACTTTCAGTGCAGAAGTCGACGCGCTACGCCACTACCTAACGCCGTAGGCCTTTTAGCATAGCAAATATATCTAAATCAATGAAGTTAATATTTTACGCATAGCATACCCATTACTGAAACATTTTAAAGGAAGTCATTTAAGATCTCTTACCCTGATTCGAAGACTAGACATACTGTCAAACATTTTGGGCCTCCAGTTTACTATTCCCCTCAAATTTAAACAACCAAAAACCATGATTTTGGTGTAGCGTATGCTAACACCGATGACAGTGATGATGAGTTTCTTGAATGAACGGGGTAACAACCTGACAGGAAAAACAAAACAAACTATACTAGACTGGTAGTTATAATTTTCATGGTTGCAGCACTGCAACGCTACAGCAGTAGCAGTAGCCAACCACAGGAAAATTAGTTTTTCCGCGTTAAAAAATGAATACGCGAGAAAATGAAGAAAAAAAATAACGGAAACATTTTCTTTCTCTCTTAAAACTCAACCCTTAAGTGTTTCTTGTCAGGAAAAAAACTTTACCTACCCGCGTTGTGGAATTTGTTTTCATGAGTTCGTTAGCAGTACCACTCCTCACTTTTATAACTGGGTTGAGGTTAGGTGGTTACACTTAATTTTTTTGTTCTTCAACTTTTGAAGGCTGATTGTTGGTTATTCAAGGAAACTCGTTTAAGTCGAAATGTTTGTGGAAATTATGAGGTAAGGATTTAAGTTTGAATGGAGTTCTTTTAAGCATTTCTGAGGAGAGGTTGGCATTTCGTGTACATAATTAACGTGTGATTTTCAAATTAGCGTGATGACAGCACACGAATTTCAGGGTTCTAATTTGACGATATAATTGATTTGAAAGAATGAAAATGCCATATTCGTAAAATACTGGAAGATGTACACTTAAAAATCAAGTTTGTAGATCGTATCTCAAAATTTTGAGATAATAGTTATACGTATGTGTACGTAATATGTATACCCTGTTAATATTTTTTTTTTTATAAATTCGACCCTTGATAAAAATGTGTCTCTTTTTTAAGTGAGTGAAATTCGATTTCTTTTTTCCCATTATTTGCACACATTTCTCCTGGTTTCGAAGCATTTGGGGAGCACCGACTAGGCATTCCTCCCAAACTCATTTAATTTTTTAGTCCAAGGCGAATAAGGGAACGAAAATAACTAAAATTAAGCTTATAGCCACCGAAGCTTTATGGAGAAGCTTAGCGGATACTTTTATCACTTTTATCGCATGACAATAAGAAAAGTACAGAGCAGTGACAACCGCAATAACATCAAGGTACGGGCCACAGAAACAGAAGCTACATGCAGGTGCGAATGTAGAATCATCTTCCGAATCGCTAAAGAACAAACTGGTGTTAGCTGTTTTAAACATCATTTAGTGATATATCTGGGTGGTTCTCTACACTCCTAATGACTAACTTTAACGAGTCACTGAAAATTCTCCGAGATTTGACAACTATGTGTACTTCAGTTCCTTAAAATTACCGGTTGGATTCGGTTGAACCAAAGGAGTGGGTAATGCAGGTAGATGTTTTTCTGGGCCACCATCAATTAAAGAGTCATCCCCAGAATTTAAAGTTCCCGAATTTATACACATTTATCCTCTGATCGTTAATTATTTTTTTACATAGCTAACCTTACCTCAATCATAAATTCGAGTCACATGATAAGAATTACCAAAGGGTACCATATAACACTCTGTAATAGCGATCGAATCCTCTTTGGAATATCATGAACGTTTCAGCAGCCGATGATAGCAAACTGAAGCCCACGCATGTTATCATTTATGTTGACTGGCATTTGGCAGTTGCGATTCGATTCTCAGCTTGTTGCTTGTATCGATAGCAGACACATAAACTCCCTTTGGGCCTCCGACTAAAGCCGAGCACACCCACGAAAGATATCCCCCCTACAACCCCCACCAACATTTATTTAGTTGAACAGCGAAAAGGATTCAAGTGCTCGCTCGTAACTCATAATATGCGATACATCTGGCAATGACATGACTAAGAGGCGTCCATTATCGATCCAATGTCACTTTCGAGGCGGCTGTTTGCCATGATAGGTGCCCCTCTTTATGATAAATTATCCCCCAAAACCTTTACCCTTCGCAGTCCACAGACCCACGCAGAGAATGCCGACCCCAACCTACAGACACTAAAGCCGTTTTTGTTTCAATTTCAAATATGAAGAAATAAATTTGGAGATTTGTCAACGTTTTGCCTCCTCCCCGTCGGTTGCGCTCTTGGGCTGTGTCTTTTTTTAGCCTTGTTGGAAATTGTTTGCAGCGATTCGACGTTGTTCACCGAGAGATAATGAAATTTATTGCACGACGCACGACCCTTAGTTGACGGCACTGCTGCGGTGGAGTGGTGGGGTGCGAGAGCATACCGGAGGATTTAATAGCAACGAGAGTAGAATAGCATCAATTGCGTAGGTATATCCCTATTGTTTTTTGCCGGCAAGCTCTAAAATTAGTTCGACCGATTCTGAACTCCGCGACCAGAGTGCTAATGAGAGTACTTGCGATTTACCATTTATACGAGTTCTCGGATTTGTTGGAAGCGTTACGTTGCATCAGGCAGCCTGCCACATGCGCCATGAGGGAATGAGGTCAGGTCTCATGAAATTCAGAAACTAATTAAAATTAATTATACGACATTTTTGCCAATTTGCACGGCGCAAAAGTGTGGGAGGAGGACGCACGCCGCGGAAGCCTGGAACGGTTAATTTTATTCAAATTTATGCAATATTTCATGGCAGCACGGGTGTGGTAGAGTGTGAGTTGATGGTGTGAAATTATTTTTATATTCGACATTTTTCTTCATTTTTAGTTAATTTTGGAGCTGCGACATTGAAAAGGGTGGGATAATTTTGAAATTACCGACGGACACAGTGGTTTGCTTCGGAGTTTTGCCATCGACAATCCTTAAAAATTTAGACGACTAGAATTAATAAAAGATTTCCAACGCTCAATATAAGAATAAGTTGACATTTCTTTAAATGAAATGAATGTATGCATGAAATGTAACATAAGGAGCACATTTGAAGGAATAGTTGTTTTAGAATAAATTGCTTATTATTTGCTAAACGTTTCTTAGTGGCATTTGCATGCACATTATGCGAAATGAGGTTTGCAGCAGGTTGGAATACGATGCTTTAAGAACATTTTTTTTTCTCATAAAGATCACAGTATGATTCAATCGATCCCGATTAGATAATGGCAACAAAAACTTCTCATTTCTGATTGATGCTGCATGCTTCAAAAAACTCTTTCGTAAAAGTTTCTTGAGTCGGCATTGAAATGGAGCACTCAGACTCAAAACTGGCCCATTGTACTGTCAGGTAGCAACCTACACCAGTGCCGTTAATTTGATCCTAACGACAAATGGTGATTGGACCAGATTCGATTTCACTGGGATTCGAACCTGGGACCCCTCGAACTTGGAGCAGGCACTTAACCAACTGCGCCATCCTATCGCATACTCATACACGCATACACTTAAGCGGTTACGTCAATAAACAAAATCTTCGTTTCTGGGCACTGAAAATCCGCGTGTGATACACGAAGAGCCAAACATCTAGAAAAAGCCACTGTGTGTTGCGCCGTTCATGCAGAAGGAGTGGTTGTGCCGTATTATTTTGAGATCTTGTAGAAAGTCATGGAAAGTGCGATAAAGTGGGCGCAAATGTGTATCAACACTGGAGGCAGCCACTTGGCGGATATCATCTTTTCCACAACAAATTTTTTTTTTTCCCACTCAAAATCATTTATTTTTTATCTTGTAAAAAAGTAAATCAAAAACAAAATTGTATGATCACCTTTTATATAAACGTATGCCAAACTCAACCGCATTACCTCAAACGAAAGCTAAAAATAGGAATTAATCGAGATAATTGTAAGCCGCAACAAGGTAAATCCAAACATAAATCTCTTAAAACAGTTGTAGGTCTACTAAGTATTTCAGAATTGATATAGCGTTTTGTATATTGGGAACGTGTCTCACGCAGAATAATGATGCTTGAAAATTAAAACAGAACAACGAATGCAAAAAGAGCGCCAATAAGAACAAGCCATGGTGGCGGCCTACAAGCGCTAATTTGATGTTAACACTTAATCTTTGTTTGCCTAATGGATGGAGTTGTGGAGGTTTATATATCTTTTCCCATTAGTTTGGGAACTAAGTCTTTTTTTGCTTCTTTGAAGCCATACATACAAAAACATAAGCAGACGTGCAGAAAACAGTCTCAAACTACCCACTTGCAGACTAAGCTGGATTTGTTTTTGGTAAAGGAGAACACAGTTTGCAGCATATTGCTCTTTTGCTCAAGTAGGAAGCCTTTGAAGGTGATGACATTTAACCTGATATTTTTCCATCTCAAGCGTGGCTTTAGAATTAAATGTATTAAATAAGTAAGCTTGAATAACAAAAGGTTCGTTGCCTTGGACATGTTGCCAAATCTAAGTCACTTTAAAGCCATATCATCAAAAACAATAAATGTTGACCAGTGCCAGCAGAGAAATCCAACTTGAGATTTCTCTGGTCTATCAATGACATAAAAAATTATTAAAAAAAAATAAAATGAAGGAATCAATTCAATTTAATGTGGATCTTCCCTTCTGTATAAAAACCAGCTAGTGCAAGGAAAATAATCAAATGCTACAAAAAAATCATCCACCTACATAACTTTCCTTGAAACTAGATCAGCGAGCACTGTGTAAGAGCCCCATGCTACAAGACATCTCGTTCCAATTGAATAAATCCTCGTGTCAGTGGCACACGTGCGTATCACCCAGTTCCCATCTCACCCTGAGTAAGTTTGTTTTGTCATAATGAAATGAAATATCTCTGTCCTTGGGCATGTGGAATTAATAAAGCTAAATTTCGTCCCCACCCACTCGGAAGGGTAGACATCTGCATTCAATACACAGCTCCTCGACCAACCAACAACACCGTAGTCGTCCTGCACATAGACACTAATCCGTATCTTGTGCATTACCTCATCTGGTTTTTATATGTTCATCTGTTTATCTGTTTTGCCTTTCGACTGCCGGCTGTATGTCAGTGCAGTATGAGTTTGGGGTTTCCATTTCATTTACTTTTTCATTCTTCAACCTTACCTGCATCCGTTCAGTCTGGTCTTGGCTCTTCCATTTTCTTTCATATTCTTCTGCGAATGTTGGACCTGCTGTTGCTGGCTTCAGTTCCATCTGTGACATGCAATACGTACACTCACAGAAGCAGGGATTCTTCCCTCAGGGAAATGCAATTAAAAGTGCAGCAAATCATGCTTTCACTCTTGGGACGTGGGATGGTAATATGAAGAAGGGTTGGAGTGGGAGTATTGGTTGTCTTTTCTGGTGAACTATACTCACCGGACCAGAAGTTTCCATACTTTTTCACATTTTCCAAATGGTCTAGTTTGCTATCGTTTTGTTTCCCATTCCACTTGGGTTTTTCGAGGCATATCTTCGCCGTAAACTATTTTGGGCATCTTTGCATTTCTTTAAAATTTTGTCTCAACAGTGCGGTCAGTAGGTTTCCACAACCAAGTAAGAAGATTTCAGCTACGATAAAAGCTAACCAAAGTAGGGATGAAAATTCTTTGGGTAAACTGGGCAACGATGTGATCGAATTTGAAACAAATTAGACTGAAGCGTTGTAATATCTGATGTGACGCTGTAATTGAATAATACGCAAGTAAATGTATTACATTTGTATTCGATTGGGTTCGAATGTGTGCCAGTATAATTTAAATACTGGTGGTTAACAAAAATAACTACAGTGAAACTTATCTTCACGGACACCCCTCTATAAGGGACACCCCCCTTTACGGACAATGAAATGTACGTCGTTATATGATTTTTTTCTTCATTACTTTCGAACTCGAAAACTCGAAATTTAGATGAAAAATTTTGACTGCTGAACCTTTTAATTTTTTTTGTTTATATTCAAAAGCGATATATTCAAAAATGTAAGTACTAAATATACTGCTCAAAAATATCGATTTATTGCTTTTTGTGCTATAAATGTGCGGCGTTATTCCGGCAATAGCGTTTCGAATGTTGGCATCGATCTCGTCTAAGGTGGCTGGCTTGTTAGCGTAGACAAAGGACTTGACGCTGCTCCCGAGAAAATGGTCAAGTTGCATGCTCACTAAATTTCTCCTTCACAACTTCAAGCGCTGCGTTGCGTTGCGTCGCTTGAATGGCATGTAGTTACGTCTTGTTAGAAGCACAGCTCTAATATATCGATGTTGGGGAGCTCTGGCAACAAAAAATGTATTAACATGGCTCTATATCTGAGACCATTGACGGTAACGGTGTCTCATTCTTTATTACAAAAGAAATGAAGTCTGGCGGTGGCTGTATGCCATAAACCGGACTCAATCTATGGTTGCATTGATGCATGGTCTATTCCACGACTTGTGGATAGTGTTTGCTTCAATAACGACAATTTTGCTTATTGATAAAGCCGGTGAGTCAAAAATGGGCCTCGTCCGAGATCTCCGAGCAATGTCAACGGCTCAAAAGAGGCGAAGCTGCGAAATTTTAAAATTATTTTTACAAAATATTGGGAATTGAACACAGAATAAAAGTATAGTGCGCAGGAGTCGACGTACTCACTACATATGAAAATGAGCGAATACAAGGTCCAAATATGATGTGTATATTTTGTGCACTAGCTATAACCGAGATACCACCTACAGGTGATACGTGCTTTGTTTTTCTATAAACAATCAACACAGCTCTGTGCCCAACAAATGAAACAATTTAAGTGAAGTTAAAACGCTAGTTTCTAATAGCGGCTCTTAAACGAGCATTTCTTGTCTTAATAAACGCTTTTATGTTACATCGTTGGTTTATGGACCATAAAGTTCCGGTTGCAAGTCCCCTGCGTGGTGCCAATGTGCAGTGTTGGTGGCGTTGCTTTTGGTTGCCCGGTTTGTTTGCTTGTTCAATGGTTTATGGCCCGTCTGCGTTTCTGGGTCATCTTGCACTGGTTGTCATGAAGTGTGTATATTCGCCAACCAACTGGATGAAGAGGTTGAAGATGCATACATATGTACATCTAGAGATGCATGCATGTATATGTATTTGCTATCCGCTTCGGCCAAACTTTTAGTTGTTTTCAGTGCTAAACGTTTTTTTTTTTTATTTTTTATGTTCAACGGCTGACTCAACCCACTGCTGCCATTGTGGCAATAGCTTCATTTTTCAATCCGAAGATGGCAATAACGAGAGTGGAAGGAGCAAAAAACAAACAATGAACATTAAGAAGAAGACCAGAAGACGACTGCTCTTCTGGAAATACACTTCGAGAGTGAATAATAATTTTGTCTGGAGTTTGGTCATAGCTCGTGCAGCTCAGACATATAAATTTACTTATGGAGCTTGGGTGTTTATGACGGATTTTGTAAGAGATCGGTTTATGAGACAAATGCCCTTCAGTAAAATGTTGGTAAGAGGCAGCTGTAGAATGGGTTCATTTATGTACCTTGACACACTTCGGTGTCCTTACATACAACTGGGTCATAGCTCTGAAAGTCCTGTAAGAAGTACCTTGGAGAGGTGGTAATCCCAAAACAAAAACAACTTTTAAAAATAACTGAAACTGGGAGGAACGGGGACGAAAGCTGTTAAAGAGAAGTCTAGATAACATTTTCAACAGCTTGTCATAAGTTTTGTAAAGGTATTGGGAACTTTGATTGTCCTGCCATCGAAGGAAAGTTTTAACTTGCAACCGTCGTATGCAGTAATTTTAAAGTTCAGAATAGTAATAGTCTTGCGTGAACTTCAAAATATAAATTTAACTTAATAATCATTTCATTATTTTATATTTTAAGGATTAATTTATCTATCAAATGTAATAATAATAATGCCATTATCCGAGGTCCGACGTGAACTCAGGCCCAGCTTCGCAGCAACAACTAGTGTTGTGCGTGCTATTGTTCTCTCACGAGTGCAGGGGACCTACAGTTTAATGACGACTCCAAACGGCGAGATAGAGACGCCTTTTCTAGACAATTATGCCCCAGCGTCCTCATCCTCATCCTCATCCTCATCCTCATCCTCATCCTCATCCTCATCCTCATCCTCATCCTCATCCTCATCCTCATCCTCATCCTCATCCTCATCCTCATCCTCATCCTCATCCTCATCCTCATCCTCATCCTCATCCTCATCCTCATCCTCATCCTCATCCTCATCCTCATCCTCATCCTCATCCTCATCCTCATCCTCATCCTCATCCTCATCCTCATCCTCATCCTCATCCTCATCCTCATCCTCATCCTCATCCTCATCCTCATCCTCATCCTCATCCTCATCCTCATCCTCATCCTCATCCTCATCCTCATCCTCATCCTCATCCTCATCCTCATCCTCATCCTCATCCTCATCCTCATCCTCATCCTCATCCTCATCCTCATCCTCATCCTCATCCTCATCCTCATCCTCATCCTCATCCTCATCCTCATCCTCATCCTCATCCTCATCCTCATCCTCATCCTCATCCTCATCCTCATCCTCATCCTCATCCTCATCCTCATCCTCATCCTCATCCTCATCCTCATCCTCATCCTCATCCTCATCCTCATCCTCATCCTCATCCTCATCCTCATCCTCATCCTCATCCTCATCCTCATCCTCATCCTCATCCTCATCCTCATCCTCATCCTCATCCTCATCCTCATCCTCATCCTCATCCTCATCCTCATCCTCATCCTCATCCTCATCCTCATCCTCATCCTCATCCTCATCCTCATCCTCATCCTCATCCTCATCCTCATCCTCATCCTCATCCTCATCCTCATCCTCATCCTCATCCTCATCCTCATCCTCATCCTCATCCTCATCCTCATCCTCATCCTCATCCTCATCCTCATCCTCATCCTCATCCTCATCCTCATCCTCATCCTCATCCTCATCCTCATCCTCATCCTCATCCTCATCCTCATCCTCATCCTCATCCTCATCCTCATCCTCATCCTCATCCTCATCCTCATCCTCATCCTCATCCTCATCCTCATCCTCATCCTCATCCTCATCCTCATCCTCATCCTCATCCTCATCCTCATCCTCATCCTCATCCTCATCCTCATCCTCAGCCTCATCCTCATCCTCATCCTCATCCTCATCCTCATCCTCATCCTCATCCTCATCCTCATCCTCATCCTCATCCTCATCCTCATCCTCATCCTCATCCTCATCCTCATCCTCATCCTCATCCTCATCCTCATCCTCATCCTCATCCTCATCCTCATCCTCATCCTCATCCTCATCCTCATCCTCATCCTCATCCTCATCCTCATCCTCATCCTCATCCTCATCCTCATCCTCATCCTCATCCTCATCCTCATCCTCATCCTCATCCTCATCCTCATCCTCATCCTCATCCTCATCCTCATCCTCATCCTCATCCTCATCCTCATCCTCATCTTCATCCTCATCCTCATCCTCATCCTCATCCTCATCCTCATCCTCATCCTCATCCTCATCCTCATCTTCATCCTCATCCTCATCCTCATCCTCATCCTCATCCTCATCCTCATCCTCATCCTCATCCTTGTAGTCTGAAGAATGTCATCAACGTCTTCACGGTTTGTAATTGTTTTGTCTATTTTATGATTATTAAAACTTAAACTTAAGGTGAAGTTTACTTTGGTGAATGAAAATGTTATGTTGATCTTTCTGAATCTCCGTTGACGTTTGGAAACCATTTTGTCGTTTTTATTTTCTCGTTAGGTAAAGTCTGCAAGTAATTACGAGTCTCATTGACGGGTTTCCCATTTAAATCTTCACTTGTATTGTTTCCATAATCTGCTGGTTAATTTCCCTAACCACTTCTAGTGTCGATATACCAAAACACCATAACTCTGCTTTTCCACCCAAGGGGCAACTGCTGCTCAGTGGTGCGCACTACTGTGTTAGCGCATACCGTCGATTAACAAACATACTTCAACCTGATATCCTTCAGCCGTAAATTTAATGGCATATTCCAATTCAATTAATAGCCGGCTTATCGGCGGTTCCTTTGATCCATGAAATGACCATTGAAAATATTAGTCCTATCGCTCTTCGCTTACTAACTATGTAGATCAATATTAATTCGCCACTGAACACTGGATTCGTTTAATCTACTCCTCTTAATTTCCACACGTCGCGCCACCACTTCGTTTCGTCATCCCATTGGTTTTCTATAAAATCCCGCCGCGTGTTAAATTAAAAGTACGCTCAGTACAGTAAAAAAAACGAGAAATCAACAACAAGGCTATTCGGTGGGAGGAACATAAAATATGTTTTATGGCAAAAATAATATGAGATAATGAAATAATTTGGTTTCAGTATTATTGCGGCTATAATTGTAATGCGCAGCGAAATCAATTAATTACAAGCTCCCTTTCCCCAGCTGCAGATGCGTCATATAACGCAGACTTGCATCAGGAGGTTATATCAGACGGTATTGCTCGACAAATCGGTATCACAATCGAGAACAAATTGGAAATACGTATATTTTTTTAATATCTGCACAACCGTATCTTGCTGCGTGGTAATTTATTAGCAATTCCGAGTACGCCACTACTGCGGCACTCGCATAAGTCAGCCAGTGGATTGCTGACGAGTGTGATGGGTATCCTATCAGCGTTAATCGATGGTATTACAAGTTTTTTGTCTAGTACAGCAAATGCATAAGCGGGCTCTACAGACCTTTGTGCTTGTTCGGCTTGCTTCAGTTTCCAACACGAAACACACAAAAGGGATGAAATTTGAAAATTATGATATTGAGGGGAATTAACCTAAATTTTGTACTGTATGGTGGGCGGGAAGCCCGATTATATTGTGGCCTTTACTGGCTATATCGTGGCTTTTGTGGGTTTTATGGGCTTTCGGACTGCTGCCGTGTGCAGTAGAACGTGGCAAAGGCTGAAAGCAATAGCGGCGGTGGTTATCCCCAAATCCGATTCGAATGATATCTCCATAAGCCGTTCAGTTAGTTGAATCAATTCTCATACGACATCAACGTGCCGGATGATAGATGATGTGGTCACGTGGCATGTACAGTAGTGGTTGAAAGAATCTATGTCCGCATAGAATTGTCAGACCTGTTACCTGTTGTGGTTGTAGTGGTTCTAGTTCTGTGATACAATATCTTACTCACATCGTTGTCGTAATAATAATGGCGGCGCTACAGTTCGAGGTGAACTTGGGCCTTTTTTCTCTGCAACCACTCGTGTTGTGCGTGCTATTTGTTCTCTCACGAGTGGAGGGTACCTACAGTTTGATGCCGACTCCGAAGGGCGAGTTTGAGAAGCTTTTTCTTAGACAGTTATACTTTGTCAACATTGTCAGTGACTCGAAAGAGGTAGAGCCATTAACAATATTGTGTTTGAAAAATTGTTACTTGTGCTGTCATTTGAACCTAGACTGCAAAAGTCTCGTGCGTATGGGTCAACGCACAAGCCCATACGGCCACGGCGCCCATCCTTGTCATAGCTAATAGTAATCATGCCAAAACATTCGATTTTCCTTGAATATCTATTGCCTAAGTGACATGTATAAGGAACATACCCAATTGCTCCACCTAAAGGACAGGGGTTTTGCATTTATCATGGATAACCACTAAGAATTTTTGCTTTACTGACTATCGTCCAGGCACTAATCAAATAGAAAATAACACTATACAGCGATTTTGTAAACGGTTGAATTCTATAAAGGAATGTTGCTTCAGTTTTTTGACGGGGAAGAATAGTCTACAAGAAATTGTTTGTACAATACACACAAAACCAGTAACTAATTAATTTAGCCTTCTAAATTCAGGGTAGTAAGTTCGACTCCTACACCAAATGTCTGTGGATCAAATAATGATCGTCTCACAAACTTTCATTACCGCACAATTACTCCTTTAATCGCAAGAGAAAAATAATTATGTAGAAGCTAGGCCCAATTCCACCTCGGACTGTTTCGCATAATTGGTACTCCCCCAGTTCTTTTTGTCATGATTTCGAGTTACCTTACAAATATCATCCAAAGAGTGTAAATTTAGAACTACTAAAGTTGCCTGTTCCCCAAGATAGTGACCACAAATCAATTTGTGATAGTGACTTAGGTCCCCTACTCTTTAAAATATTTATCAATAAGATCCCTTCGATTATTCGATCATGTAAATTATCTGGGCGCCGTGGCCGTGTGGGTTCGTGCGTCGACCCATGCGCATTAGACTTTCACAATCTAGGTTCGAAACCAAGTTCAGACAATTTTTCAAAAAAAAATTGTTCGCGGCCCCACCTCTTTCGAGTCACTGACAATGCTCAAAGAGTATAACTGTCTAGGAAAAGCTTCTTAATCTCGCCGTTCGGAAACGGAATTAAACTGTAGGTCCCCTCCACTTGTGACAGAACAATAGCACGCACAACACGAGTGGTTGCTGAGAAGCTAGGCCCAGGTCCACCTCGGACTGTAGCGCCGCCATTATTATTATTATAAATTATCTGACAAACTTAAGATATTCCTTGTGTTTTTAAAATTCTCTAGATTGTGTGAGAAGCCAAAATGTTCTAAACAACTTGTTTAAATGGTGCGATCGCAATCGACTAGTGTTAAACATAAACAACTGCCTTCTTTATTTTTGAACCATGCATTGGTGCCTGCTATCTTTGACGTTTATACTTGGACCACAGCCTTTTCAATTTATTTTCTCTTCTAATTCATTGTTATTTATACTTATTTACTGTTAATTTCGTATGGTGTCATTTATATATTTTACTACATCGAATAATATCCACATTTCTGTAAACTATTAATTTCGGTTGATGAAGTGAAGAATAATCACTTTAAATTGACTCTGCACAACTCCTGGAAGAACCTTGTTTATACTTGAAGGAGATCGTTGACAAAGAATAAGATGGGAATCTCGCTAAAGGTAGTCAGTAGCGGATTGAGACTGTATGTAGCAATGTTTGAAGTCGAGTTCATAAACCAAATTTACCAGAGCTATGTACATTTATTTCCAACCGAATTGGCGAGACTAGAACGAATCGAATAAATAAATTGCAAACTGTTCAAACAAATAATTCGTTTTCGGTTGGTTAGGAAAAGTCAGCACATTGCGCTTATACATACATATTGTTTTCATGCAAGCCGATTCAATGCCTAGTTGGAGTTCGATTTCGACTCTGTTTCTCACGAGACGTAAGACGTTAAGTGTATTGTCTCGTGATCATGTACACTCTGACTCGGTTTGATGAGTTGGAAAAATATTCAGAATTCATTTTTATTTCCTTTCCTTTTCGTTGTGCTTTCGCATTTCTAATAAGTATGTATTTTGCTAGAAAGACGACAATTCCTGAGTTGCGAGAATTCTCCAAATTCCCATTGTTTTGCTTTCTTTCGCTTTTATCAAAGGCATTTCTTTACAGGAAGTTTTCACGTTTTCATCTCACTCTTCCACGCGATTAGAGGAGTGCTGAATTGCTAGGAACTCCTCTGCGCGGTAACCCGGTTGTTGGTTCAGAATTGCCAAGAAAAGATCGATGTGGGCGCAGTGGCGTAGGTGCGTCGACTTGTACGCTCGAGGTCTAAGGTTCGAATCTCGAAAAAACACCTAACATTTTTTTTCACGGCTCCACCTCTTTCGAATCACTGACAATACTCAAACAGTATAACTGTCTAGAAAAAGCTTCTCAATCTCGCCGTTCGGAGTCGGTATTAAACTGTAGGTCCCCTCGACTTGTGACAGAACAATAGCACGCACAACACGAGTGTTTGCTGAGAAGCTAGGCCCAAGTCCACCTCGGACTGTAGCGCCGCCATTATTATTATTATTATAGATCGTAACAGAGTTTGGTGACTCGATTTGCTTAAATTTGAGTTTGGGTTAACTCGGTTTGATGTATGGCGCAGTTGGTTAAGTGCCTACCCCAAGTTAGAGGGGTCCCAGGTTCGAATCCTAGTGAAAGCTAAGTTAATACGCTTTTATGATGCTTTTCAAATCTGGAACAGTCACCATTTGTCATTGGGATCAAATTAACGGGTATCACAATGGACCAACATTCACTAGCAGCTCCTTAACCTAACCTAACCTAACTCGGTTTGGGAAATGTTTGCTTTGCAACATCACTTATTATAGCAGCGTGTACTAAGAAAAGGTATTTCGAGATAAATTTTTTTTTCGAGAAACTGGAGCATTTTTTAAATGTACGATAATATGCGACGCATTCAGATGGATATTAATTCAATGTAAACTATAAAATATAAATGTGTGTGTCTACACTTGTCCGATACACCGTACCCGTGCAGTAGAATTAATCCATCATCACGCTGAACAATCAGGCTTAAAGCCGATGTGGTAATCATCCAACGTGCAGGTTTTTACGTTACAACTTCCATGTTTAGCGTCACCGCCAAATTAAATGAAATGTAAATTCTTTTTAATCGAACTTAACAACAATAATCACGAAGGAACGTGCGCCGAACGTGTTTAACTATCGTCCACTGGTCAAGTGTCGCACGTGTATTTCGTATAAATTTTCCAAAAATGTCAAATAAATTAAATTTCGTTTAATTACTGGTGGCATCTGGCGCTGTTCCGAGCGCCCTGTCATCGCAATTGCCCAGCAGTGGTGTGGGTGTGCAAGCGCTGAACGCCTCTAGGGTTCATCCGACCGACAGCTGGAAGTGCGCATTTAATTTTTTTCTCCTTCATATAATTTAATGCCTATTGTGTGAGTGGCGTCAAATTCGATTAGGTTAACTGGAATGAACACATGAATTTAATTGAAATTAGCGAAATAGATTAATTGAGAAAGTACGCACGTTGAGTTGAACATGACATGCGGCAGCAGCTTTGGATACCAGCCGCTTGGGCTTCAAATTTGGTAGATGGCTTGACATGGTTGCGTTTCGAAAGTTAGACAAATTTTGATTTTCACAGTGAAATGTGAAATGGATTATGGACCATTTTTTTTTTCGCGGATGAATGTGTATGACAGGATGCGCACTAAATTAAGAAGGAGTGCCTGACAGCGGATGTTTCAAATACAGTGGTACACGTGTGAAATAGTCTATATTGGAAATCTGCAATAAGCAGCTTGGGCGTGTATCCGTATTTTGCCGATGAGTCTGAAGAAAATACATACGAGTTTTTGTATATAACACGATAAATTCGTGTTGTAAATTTATGAGAATGGAGTTACTGCGGAAAGTAGTGCCATGAGACTGTACGTCTAAAATTTGAATCGTGGATGACAACACGATGGAAACAATAGGTCAGAGGAAAGGGATGCCTGATAGCAATTCACTTTATTTCAATACGGGTTTATTTTGGTCCCAAAAGAGGAAGAAAATAGCATGCGCGGATGTGTAGTTTAACATCGGTGACACAGCAATGATGAAAAAAACAATAAATGCCTTCGATGGAACGTGCACATACGAATATACTTGTACATGCATTGGAAAACATAGGGCCCCTCTTCTAAACCCTACGAACAATCTCTGTTGCCCTTATTATACTTGAAATAACCATTGGCAACGTACACAGTTATAAAGTGGCTTGGAACGCAAATCACAAGACAACAACCGCGGTGAATTGCCGGCTACATCAGGAAAACGGTTCCAATGACCATAGACTGGTTCGTTCATCTTTCGACGTCAACAGCTCAGCACGGGATCATTGTTCTTGTTGTCTGTCTGGTGCATATTATCCTTGCAATCGGCTTTTCGTCTGGAGCCACAATTCATTTCTGTCTCTGTTTACTCACCAGCTCTTCCCGTACACCAGTTTCTCATTAGTTTCCGTGTGCTTTTTTCCTCAATTTCCATCCGAGTCCGATAGTCCTTACGCACATTTACATTTCAAATTGAATTCAATGACATGCATGGTCTAATTAAATCAATTTCTATGCAAATGTTTGGTTTCGTAGCGTACGGTGGGTAGGAGGTCGTGCTGCACATATGCGCATTCTGTAAGCTGTCGACTTTCTCTGTCAGATTGGAGCCATTCAGCATCCAGCATTCCACCCGTCCAAACTGCATCATATGATGGGATAAGGCAGGGTTTATATTTTTTTCTCTTCAGAACGATTTGTTGGCGAGGAAGAGG
Source organism: Myathropa florea (assembly GCA_930367185.1). NCBI lineage: Eukaryota > Metazoa > Arthropoda > Insecta > Diptera > Syrphidae > Myathropa > Myathropa florea. Next base: position 1,954,345 of record OV884004.1, on the reverse strand, counting down.
GCGTTGCAGGGGGCAGCCCTGATGGGTGACAGTCGATGGAGTTAAACTGGTATGTTCTGGTCAATTTGGAATGCAAAAATGTGACCAACTGGCTGTGGCCACACACTAAATGGAGATAAATTGAAATTGCATACAGTTTGCGTTAGCGTTTTACACACACCTACTACCTAGGCACACATGCCCGTGAATGTGTGCCCGGGTGTGTGCAGTGAAGGATCTTTGTGTTGTCTCGTATTTGTATGAACGTTTTCGATTTTATTTCCGGACGTTACTTTTGAAATTTGATTTGAGAGATTTTTTTTTGACTGCACTCTGGAGTTCGTCAGTCAGAGAATATGGTTCCAATGAGTCCATTCTGGCCATGGTCATGTAAATGAGATTGGGAATTTTTTTGTTTAAATAAATTTACGGAGCTGAGTAAATATCGATTTTGAATGCGCATCATGACACTTTGGATTTGGCAGCCGCTTTAATTGAGTTGCAGGTAAAAATATCCGAATATTTAAAGCGATGCAAATTTTCGGTGATGGCATCAAGCTGAATGCACCAACTTTTAACGACAGTAATGGCGGTGGAAAATTAAGGTCACTGTGGCAGCAGAAGCAGTGGCAAGTCGATGTGTGTGTACATATTCATGTATGTTCGAAAATATACAAACATGCGATGGTTGAACTCAATTTGGATTTTTGTATAGAGATCAATGAGGAATAACAATTACAATTTTAAATTCAATAAACCCATTGAATATTAAAAGAGGTCAGAAAGTCAGCAGTGGACTTGGACCCCAAATGAGTTTGAACCTTTAGGTTAGGTTAAATTTGATGTATACGGCCAATTTAAGCTTGTGATACCATGCATATCATTAATGTTGCCTAATACTGATTAGACCACTCAAAGCTATGAGTGAAGCGATCGAGTCAATTGCTGCTAATGTTACTTAGCTCACTCGAAGGAATCTGTCCCTATGCTCAAAATGTTTTTACAGATCGAAGAGCACGAAACAAACAGAGAAGGTGGAATATTGTTTCTCCTTTTCTTCATCGTTGGCAGGACGAAGCAGCCAGTCAGTGCGTCTTCCAATGCTGCAGCGATCCGTCGTGATCCTGTCTGGATTCTGATTGTGATCTTATCATTTTGATCGAGCAGAGTTTTTGGTTCAGAGAAGACCGGATTTGTTTTGAAGTGTAGCTGCACTTGGTGGAATTTATAGAGCGGAGTTTTGTTGATAGTAGCGAGAATCCTTTCCTACGGGATGCAATAAAGGTTTCGCAATTTGCAGGCATACCCGGTATCTAAAGGAGGTGAATGTTAAAGTGCACGGACATCTCGTCCAAAGACAGTCGGCAGCATAGAATGGTCTTTGAGCAAAAAGTGATGGTATTGAATGGTTTCGTGCAGCCTGTGTACAAGTGATGATATCCTTGTTAGGTACCACAGTGTAATTAAGCTGTGACAGTGCCTTCTTAGCCCCCATAATTTCTTCCTAGAAAGTGCTACAATGGCGTATTCAAATATTTATGTTAAGGACTCTGAGAACAACCCCAATCTGATTCGTGATCCCATATTTGAGTTCTATAGGATCGTCCAGTGCCCGAAGGCCGAAACTTTTTCTTCGAAGCGAAGCTGACGGAGACTAAAGAAGTTTTTTAGTTGTAGAGTAGTGATGATTTTAGTCTGACCGCTGTGCACATTTACCGACGTATCTGGAATAATACGAGTATGTCTATTATTGCAAACGGAGTGGTTCTCAGAGCTTCTTATGCAGATACAAGCCGCCCTTTAAACGCGATTGAGGAGAGTGCAGGAGATGAGTGATGGCATGTGGTATGGTATGATATGTTATGAGTGAGCAATACCATTTGTATTCTATATCTCTCCTTCAGCAGTAAAAAGCCCTGGAAGCCTTTTAAATCATTTAAAGATTATTATAAAGCAATTAATGTATTGCTTGATTGAATTGGGATATTTACTGAACGCGAAGATATTACTAACACACATATAATGAATATATGTTTGGCATTTCTTAAAGCGCATCTTCAATGATGCAACTGTGTTTTCTTAAGACAAAACTTTCACAATGAATCGAATGAAAGATCCTCTACACATCGTCTGTTCCTTTGATGTGATTGTATTTTCCCAAAGTACATGAGTTTAAGTGTTCCTTAAGTAAGACTCAGTTAAGTACGAGAGCTGCTCGAGTAAAAGATTAACTTGCTCACAAAGTGGCTTCATGCATATCAATTTTACCAAACCCAGCGCCATCACGACGGACACCGGTATTTTTCTGTGTAAAATCATGCTTCCATGTATGTATTATCATAATTTCCGTTGAGAGTTTCCCCTTCATTGATCCAGTAAGCTCCTTATGTTTCCCACTCTTATATTCTATGCAGAAAATCCACTCACACTTAAACATGTCAGAAACGAGTGGTAAAATCAGTTCTCTTTCATCTTCAGGACGATTTTCATGAATATTTCAACAGCTGCACTGATTCGAAGGATCCTCCAGACACCACCACCGTCCACCACTCACTCACTTACGCCATTACTTATGCGCAATAAATATGCGATTCTCGGTTGAAAGAATCAAAGTCATGAATACCGTCGCCACTCAACCTGAGTGCTTGACCAACTCCACCTCACCACCACCCCACTTTCCGAAGACGAAGCTGAATTTTTCACTGCTAACATGGCTAAAATAGATTCTCTAAGCCCTGTTGTCCAGGAATATCTGTCTTTCCTCTGCTTTCATGTTCGGCTGCAAGAGAATGAATCAAAAATCAATCACTCGGACCTGACGCATAGAAAGATGCATACAATTTTTTCACTTGATCTAGATACTTGTATCCGTCTGTGCTGACAAGCTCTGTTTGTTTAGGTCTTGTTCGAGAGAACACAGAGCAGACCCACGAGCAGCGAATGGGGCGAAGGAAGTCTCATGAAGAAAGTGGAAAATGAAATGAAAGCCACCCCTTTACAACGCCGCGGGCATTTTTCCTCTTCCCAATCAGCAACAGGATAATGGTAAACACAACAATACAGAGTTCATCCGCGCACTTATTGCTGCCTTGCTTCCAAATTGTCTGTGTGCAAACGGGTGGTGCATGTATCATTGCTCTGTAATTCAAAACCCCACCACTTGCATTCGCCCGGCGGCGGTGATGGTCTTATCGTCTATCCACCGCCGCCCACTCCAACAGACTCCATCCGCCATTCGAGTGCACTCAATAAAGTCCAAGACCCAACATCAATTTGCAGCAAGTGCACCCACCGTAGGAGTATGTATTCTCTGCCTCAACGGTCCACTGAATACACACGCACATACAACCTACAGCTAGAAATACAGTGGGGGGATGAAAACCAAAAGGGAGCAAAGTGCATTCTTTGGATTAAGGTGGCCAATAAGTTTCTTTGCGCAAAACTCAAGAAATCCTCAAACAACACAGTTTCAACAGGAGCGCAGTGTCCGCTTCCTTCCTTATTGTTACTCCTCTCCGCTCGACTCCCAGCGCTTGTTGTTATCGCAGCTCTTTGTTGTTGTATTAGTGTGAGGGATTAGCAGATGGGGTGGTGCTAAAGTCGAGGCAGCAGTAGTCATCCATCTAGCCAACATGCAACCAATTGAAAGGAGAAAGTTTTCAAATTACATTCGATTTTGTTGAAACTTTGTAAAGGCAATTGAAACGAGGAAGCAGTCTCAGCGTCGGAGCTTCCTTCAGGATAACAGCAAATAAAATCAAGTCAAGACAGTGAAATATAAAAGTGCATATGTATGTGTTTGCAGATACATCATTCTATTTTTGTATGTGCACGTAGCGGCCACACGTGCGTCTGCCGGTGAAGAGCAGAAAAAAAAATTGTGTTTACTTACCGAATGTCAAACAGGGACTGGTGTACACAGAACCAGATCGAGTTCATTTCTTGGCTCCGTTCCCATGGGCGATTTTAATTTTGGTCCTCAATTTGGAGTCGAGACTGTAAATAGAAATCAGTGTAAAATTGCGTTTGGTTATCTACTTCAGCGATTTTTTTGTATTTTCGAAACTCTTAAGTAAGTGTGTGTATGTTGCGGGAGGCTCCGGTTTCTGATGGAGATTGCATTCGACAATAGATGCTTCAAACGCAAGATAGACGCGCTTTGGTTCCGTCTTTGGTTCCTACAACAGACTCCTGGCAGGAGAGTGGATTTCTTCAACAACACAAGCATTGGACGCAGAATTCTTAGTGATAATCAAGTCAGATACCCTTAAAAGCGTTATATTTTGTCGTATGCTACTCGTATTTTTAGTCGCTGCAATAGTTTTAACTTTCAGTGAAGTAGTCCAAGCGTATCAAAAAGATCATGTGCTGTTCAAGGAGCTACGAACTGCATTTTTGAAAAAGGTCGCCGTCGAGGTGTATATTTATTTACGTTCTGGATTTGTCATATCGTTCGCAACACATCTTTCAACATTCCTTCAAATAGCACAATGTACCATTTTGGGCAGTATTAAATAAGAACGCTAACATGTCCACACCCAGTCTAGGGAGATAGCTATTTTAATGGCGCAATACTGCTTGTATAATTTTTTTTAAATCCGCGTGTAACAGTAGATAAGGAAATATAGTACTCGTATTTCCGGAATCAATATTTAGTCAGTGAAAATATTATTATGAAAACATCCCTTGCTGCTGAATACACAAGTGTTTTTCATAAAATATTGTAGCAAGGGCGTGTTTATCTGAAAGCATTTTCTTGTAATTCGGGGCGGCTCGCTTGATGTCCGTATTTTCATTTAACAAGCTTCCCAGTGATCTCCAGTGTAAAATGAATATTCAATATATCCAACAAAAATAAAGGTATATTTTGTAAAAATGGATTCCGTCTAAGGAATGGTGTCGTACAAGTGCTACATGAGAGCACCATCAATGCGGATGGCGAATACAGTTTTAGGTTACAGAGATGACATTTATTTGGAGAAATTGAGATTGATTGACACACTCACAGAGATAACGATTCAAAGTGGCTTTAAGGTATTAAATTTGATGAAGCATTTAGCGTGAACGATTTTTTCCTTTTTTGCTATCCTAAAAAAAGAAGAGAAAAAAGAAAAGAAAGGAAAGTTCAGTTTGGGGAGCTGTAAGCTCAGAGTCTAGATTTTAAACTTGGCAGCACTGATTGTAGTGACAGACAATTTGACAACTGAGAGTTGAATTGTTGACGGTATGCTTTGTCATTTATGATGATGATTATGTACTCACGCAGTAGCAACGCTTGCAAATTGTGCGAATTTTTTTTCCTTAAATCTTTGTGTCAATAAACTAAGCTGTATCTAGAGTGAACAAAGTTTTCAATCCTTTAAAATTATTTAATTTTTTTTTCTTCTGCATGCCACTATATAACGGATAGGCTTAAGAATAATTTCAGCATCAACTACTAGTGTTCTGAGTGCTATTGTTCTCTTCCGATTGAAGGATTTTATGCCGCTTCCAAAATGCGAAGCTAGAGTAGTTTTTTAAGGTTCCGTCTACAAAAACCTTTATAATTTCAGTGTGTCTGTCCGTCTATTTGTCACACATTTTGATCTCCTACATTTATGATGATATCGGCATGAAATTTTCGAATTAAATAGTTTAGGCTAAGAAATAATTTTTCATGCACATAAATTTAAAAAGTGGGGCTGTTTGAGGTCCTTTTCGTATAAGTGAAGTTGAGAAGGATTTTAAAACATTAGCGTACCCCATCGAGTGATATAGCAATTGGCAGAGCTTTTGAAATGAGGTAGACATTTCCTTAAAAAATGTTCAATCCAGTGCACCGTTTGAAAAATACCGAACCTTTCTGCCATTTCTAAATCAAAGTGCTTAAAAATCTGAAAAAAAGACATACAAACTTGTCTTCATTGAGTACTTTCATTTAAAACAATTTCAAGCATTCTGGCCCTAATGGTTTTGAAGATATTTGTCGAAAACGGTAAATAAGAACTAAAACGCAGTTTAAGCGCTGTATAACGTATCTCCCAAAATACTGTCATACGCGGCCTTAGAATCGATAAATAAATGGTGGGAATCGAGTTCGTCTTCGACTCTGAGCCTGTGGGACAATGCAACAGAGGACGTCCACGAACAAGGCGGCGCACACAAGTCGAGGGGGACCTCGGCCGGCTTGGTGTGCGAAACTGGAGACAGCTGGCGAAAGATCGTGCTGGCTGGAGAGGCATGTTGAGTGAGGCCCAGGTCCACCTCGGACTGTAGCGCCCTAAGAAGAAGAAGAAGAAGGGTATCGAGTTGAAGCTCATGTGTCTTTCTCAAGACATGTCGCAATGTGAATATCTGGTCGTTGGCCGAAACCTACACTGATATTGACCACTCTGACTGACGGAAGGCTTCAGGCTCTTACATAAGACAGCAGAGAAGATGTGATATGCGATATTTAGGAGACTGATCCCGCTGTTGTTAACACAGTTTAGAGGGTCTCCATTCTTTATCTGCTATCTTCGAGTTATCAGTTATGACTCGCTTATAACGACCAAATTCGTCAATCCCTTAAAGGTCGTTACAACCGATTTTGATTTTATTTAGTAATGAATAGTTGATTTGGGTTGAAGTTTTAAGAAAATTAAACTAAAATAATTTGAATTCGTTGCATGATATTTAGAAATGATTTTTTAAAAAAATATTTATGCGATGGAACCTTCCCCATGCGAATACAAATCCGAGTTTTATGACCCGGTTAGATAACACTTCCTAAACCCTTTTGTAGATAGTCGGAAACCTTCCTTTCGTCTGAAAAACTTTGAGACTTTAACTCTGTCAAAACTCAAGACTGATGTACGAACGTGCGTATTCATATATACGTGATCAAAAAACCTTGAAACTTCAGCCTACATTAGATAACATTGGAAATTTATTTTGTTCTCGAAACACATCTGCAATTCTCAATCAAATTTAAATAGCTCCGGGAGACAGCACCACCCTCGCAAACACCTTGTCAATTCTGCCACTCCAAATAAATAACAATTAATTTATCTCACTCTTTGTTGGGGCATAATTAATTAACCAAACATATCAAAGCCGCCCCAGGGTAGCGTGCTTCCCAATCGGGAACGCTTCAATTAATTCAGCGATTCCTGAATGTTAAAAATGAGTGATTACCCTGTTTTTTTTTTCTTTCCTCTTCCAAATGAGTTGACGCGAACACGCTGACGACTTCATCCCTGGAGTGCCTCTCTTCACTGGAATTAGAATCCCTCACTTGTTCGGTTCAATTACTCTTTCACATGTTCCATGTAATGCTGAAAGGTGGCTGAAGGTCGCTGTGCAATTTTTTTCCCTCGTCATTAATCACATCCTGTTTATAACACTTTCGCGAGCATTCGCAGATACGCGATAAGAGCCTTTTCATACGCGCCTCTTCGGGCCGCGGGCCAAATGAAGTCTGCGTGCGGAAGGAGGGTGTCCTGGGAAATCTTCTGCCATCATTTACGGCTTACCTTTGGGACATAATATTGTGTTTCGCATACAGTAAACGATGCCGCGCCGCCAACAAATCAACACGAAAAGGGTTGCAAAGTGTTTCTTAATCTACTGCGGGTACGTTGCTCGAGTTTTTTGCTCGTATCTGTTAGATTGATGACTTTGTGAAGAGAAATAATGGAATAATATACTCATACGTTGTTCGTACGTACATTCATATGTATGTCTGGGCATAGTCGCACTGCAACAGCACAATCAAGTCGCGAGCAGCTTTAAACAATATTTCCTGAGACTTCACCCTTGTTAGCTCGTCGCTAGTGTACCATAGTGGCACTGTGCAACTGTGCCGTCTCAAACCTATTTTAGGGACCTTACACGCTACCCCGCGGGATGATTGATGGTGCGTTTGCACTTCTGCAACTTGTGAGCAAACGTCCTCCCCCAAAGCATTTGGGGAGTTAATCAGGACACACGGCGTTTGTTGAGTGAAAGAAAAGCAGAAGAAGGACGATGATGAAGAAAAAAAACGGCAGCTGCCAGAGAGAAACTGTAAAATGCAGGCACAGCGCCTCGACAGGCAATGGATTAGCGTGCAAATTGCTGCACTGTTCTGACACTGATGACGGCGCACGAAGGCGGTTGGTGGGGATGAAGCAGATGGATTGTGTAACTGATAGGTTATCACACAGCAGGGAGGTGGAAAGCAAGAAATAAGAATGTGGAAATGATTCAGTGTAAATGGCGAGCATTTATGTCGTGCCATGGGAAAAGTTTTGACAGTTCTTAGTGGATGGTGGAATAGTGGTATGATCCTGCGTTACTTGTGCTGTCTCGAGTTTGAGAGTTGATGTCGTTTATGCACTGACTGGCGGAAGTAATGTTGAGAATGGATTGGCTAATAAAGTGCGCATTAAGAACGCACATTTGATGCTGTCGCAAAATTCAAGTAGTCATTGTAGGGAGTTTTTTTTAAAGCTATCAGCAACAAGGATAAATTAATGCATAAATGAAATGAAATGTAAATGGAAACAATGCGGGTTCCGTATACATCACGTTTAATATAGATACAGTCTCGGATATCCGGTAGAAAACACAATATATTTTATTTCCTGTGTCTGTTTCATCCATAAACGTTTATATACTAAACACTTAAAAGGTGGATGTATAGATCGCTTATATCCACAACAGTTCCTCATCGAACTTATCCGTGCATCATACACAAGATCAAAGATCGCATGCGAAAACTTCTCTGGAAAGGTAAAAGCTAGTTAACAATAATAAAACTAAGTGAATTAAAATAAGGGAAGTGTATCTTTAACAAGTGATTTTATCTTATAATGAAAGGTAATTTGAAATTATAATTGGTGGAACTGCCAACGTATATCCCTCCTCAATGTGGCACATTAGACCTTGTCCAGCGTACTGTGTACTCACTCTCAATGTGTCCAACCCGAGAAATCAGGCACTAGGTAGGTAGGTAGGTAAGTAGGTGTGGTGGCGTCCAACGTATGCACATTAGATTCACTTAGACCCATAGGGTCCATTGTGTTGCCACATCCGGCTTCCTGCCGGTCATTTCTGGAATCAGTTCGATTTTGGACGAATATCCATAATTTCTTGACGTCCTTTTCGGATATATCAGTTAGTGAGCTTAGATTATATTGTTCCAGGGTTTTCTTCCTTGTGGATCCTAAGGCTGGACAGTTGCATAGTAGGTGTGAGGGGGATTTCTCCTCCTCTTCATCCATGCATCTACTACAGTAGTCGTTATATGGTAACCCTAGCCTTGCGACGTGCCTACCCATAGCGCAGTGTCCCTTGATGACATTTACCAGGTTATCCAGATAGTTCCTGCTTAGGCTAAGGATGGCTGTGGTTTTCCGGAGATCCATTTTTGGCCATGTTTTTCTTGCATGTTAATAGGTATGTAGGTTTCTCCATCTCTCTGTAACCTGCTGGTTGCTAGTTCAGAGATTTTGGTTTTCAATGTACCTATTGGCACAGAGATAAATTTTGGGTCACTGATTATTATACCCCTGGTCGTCTGCTTCGCAGTTACCTGGTATATCTCTATGACCAGGAACCCAGCACACCATGAGGCTGCATTGTTTAGATATCTCTCTTAGAGATATACGGTAGAGCCTTACCAATTTTGATCTTGACTGTCGGTGTGTATTACGATATCCTCTCTCGATATCGTGTTCATCGATAGCCATTCAGCGGCTTCACGAATAGCCGTAATTTCCGCTTGGAAGACACTACAGTGGTTCGGTGGTCTAAGGGACTGGCTGATTTGGAGTTGTTCCGAGAAAATTCCAGCACCTACTCGACTACCAGTCTTAGACCCGTCTGTGTTGATCTCCTCTGCATTGTTACTGCTTAGCACCGAGTTTGTTTCCCATTCTTGTCTACTCGGAATTTTGGCGCCGTATTCAATATTGAAGTCCAGGACTGGGGCTAGATAATCCGTAGACTCCTCAAGAAAGTTATACAAGTTATGTACTCGTATGTGTGCAAATCAGGGACTAAGACCACCGGACCATTTAAATCATGCACCGCATTTGCATTCCCAGTCGATTGCGCAGCCATCGATATGGATATCACAATGCGTTCCCAAAGTAGGGCATAATTCTGTAGCCAAAAATTGAACAACTATAAGGACTCGGCTCGGCAGGGATGAGCGGACGCATATACCCACTACTCCACAGCATCCAATATGATCAGCTCAAGGAAGAAAACGTTACAAGCATTTAAACTACTTTTATAAACGTATATTATATTCCAAAAATTAAATAGAAAAAAGCCCAGACCTTCCTCTCACCTATCCTCCTTTTATGAACAACTAGTCCTTAAAGAAAAAAATCACCAAACAAGTTTAGGTTAGGAGTGATCGTTGTTACTGATGCTAAGTCTAGACCCTAAAAAGACATTTTAAGGGCTTCCTTATCGGGAGTCAGTTGGGGATAGGTGCTATTCAGCAGTATTTTGGTTTTATCAATAAATTTGCGAACATTTCGGATGTCTATTCCCGATAGTTCTTCTCGATTATTGAAGGACATTTTTCTTGAGCGCTTTTCCTAGTACATCAAAAATTAAAAAAACAAAATTGATAAGATCCATAAAACAGGAAAACCAATTTCAAATGAGATTTTTGGGCTTATGTTTGTGAAAGAATGCCCTATCACTTGGACATATCAAACTGACCGCAATTTACACCACGCCACATATCACAACCCTAAACCACGATGCGTTACTTTAACCCTAAGTGGTAAGATGACATCTATTTACATCATCTGTAGCATAAACCGCAAAGTTAGCCATAATAATGATCAAAGAGCCGGCATCATAGTGACATATTGTAAGCATTTAAATCTAAAAATAAACCAAAGGATTAGCCATCATGCTCTGAGGTGAGCAAATAATCTACCAAAAAAGTCATAAATTTGAGTACAAGTTTAGGCCAACAAAATTTATCCGATATCACCTGGCTGTCAATCGGCTCACATTTCATCCAGAAATATACACATGCATAGAAAATTGTGTTAACAAAAGCTGTCTGCGTGTCGAAACACGTTTAAGGCACAAGTCCAACCATCCCAAAAAAAATCAAATCCCTTACCGAATAACCTAGAGACTGATGAAAAAAGAAGAAAATCCTGAAATTTTACACTGATCCTGTTTAATTTATATGGCATTTCACATGTCACTCATAAATATTAATAAGGGCATGCTCATGCAAAGGCGCAGCAACCCACATACGCACACATCAAAAAGCTCAGATTAAGGGCAGAACACAACTACCCGCAGTTGGTACGTGCGAATGCAAAAATTATTCCCTTCGATTGCGACATAATGGCAACGCCAACCTGCCAACTCGGTTGTGGTGTCACCGTGTGTACACTTTGTGGATATACGGATGTGTGCCGAGGTGGGGGAAATGCCTCTTCTATATTTTTCGGTGTTAAATATCATTTGGAATTCATTGAATAATTCATGATCAAAATTGTGCTAGTGGAAAACCTTAAAAATACGCTTGAAACGGTGCAAAGGGGTAAGGAGCACTCGTAGTTAGTCGAAGGTGGGTTGCCCTGGTGAGTGAATAAAATCACAGCTCTTTGACACAAATGGTGTTTTGCGCTGACATTTGGTATCAAGAATTGAATTGAAGAAACGAATGGTGTGAGTGTATCGTTAGGGTCGCTCTAGGGTGAATAACTTATATATGACCTGAATGAATTATTCAAGTCAAAACTTAAAGTTACCGCGCAAAGGCTAGGTGTGCCCTCGGTGGCGTTTTCGCATATTATTGTTGCCTTGGATGTGTGAGTATGATCCCCATGAAATGGATCATACTCATAAAGCTACCGATGCGCTCCGAAAAACGCGATTCTCTGCGAAAATGTCATAAATACGTTGCCCTCGGTTACCTTTGTTGTAACTAAGTTGGGGTGTTGCGATTGTTTTACCCCACATGTTGACCCATAGCGCCAGACAAGTTGCCTTGGAATCCAACCGAGGCGCCACATACTGTGGTGAAAACAATTGTGCTTTGAGTGGATTACGTGTTATATCGGCATACCATGCATCATCTTAAACGTTCGATCGCCTGGCTTGTATCGCTTTAGAGACTTGTCCACTCCATATGCCGTGCAAATGCATAAATAAAACCCCCTCCTTTCAGTCCTGCTGTCATGTAAATTCAATCCTTGTGTGCGCTTGCATTTTAAGTCTCGTTTTTTTCACTGGATTTCATGTGTTTCTGTGCATAGTTTGTGCATCCAGAGCGGTTTAGATTCCGTGGGGTTTTTGGCAATTTTTGAAGCACGCCATTTGGCCGGTTTTCCGGGGATGCAGTCTGTGAAACATGTGTTCTGCTTCGTTTATTAAATTTGTTTGCACTGCACTGGAAGTCATGTTATGAATATGAGCACTCAGTCATACAAGTATTCGTTTCGGAAAACCATTTGGGATTGGGCCGGATTTCGTGGAAGGAATTGTGTTGGTAGTTGAACGTTCTGGGTGGGTAGAGTTTTAGCTTTCCGAAATCCGGAGGATGTTTCAGTGGATGTTTTTGCAGACCACTTGAGTCTTTTTTTTCTGTTGATAGTGTGGAAAATACAATTTTAAATATTTTAGTTTTTTGTTGAAACTGATCCCAGTGATGGGTTAATCTGTGCATGGATGAGTTTATTTTGAAGATTGAATTCGTCAATGATCGCTTCCAATTTAAGTGTGTGGTCTAGTGTTGTTTTATTTTCATGCTTTCAAGTAACTGTTCACATATTTCATCCCTTTGATGAATTGTTCAATTGGAGGATATTTTAATGCACCGAGAATTTAATGTATTCTTGTGTAACACTAGGGGCATGAGGGCTTATGTAAATGTTTTAAATTGATTTTTAAAAAATTGTGTTGTAAATAGTGGGAAAGGTATAGACTTCGATTCGAAAGTCTATATGTTTAAAAAAAATAAGCTGAAAATCCCTGCTTGTATACATACGTTGCTGAAAAGAGAGTAGTGATTCTACATATGTACATATACTCGTATATGAAAAAGCAAAATTTTGCTGCCTTCTATATGATTTCCCTGAAGTCGAATTTATCTTGTCCACGCTCAGTGACACTTTCCAAAAAAAGGCAATAGTGGGAGGATAAGAAGAACAGCATTGTAACAATACAGGATGGTTGTGGATTTTTTGTGTCTATGCTTTATGCCCTTTAAGTGAAATAAAATGATATATCTTATTGTTCGAATATATGGTTTTTAACACTATGTGTGGAATATGATGTCAATTAAGTGGACGCCTTTCGTCGCAGCGCAAATAAAGCACATGTTTCAGCAATTTTAATTTCAAATGCTGTTCTTAAGCTTCAAAGTTGTGATTAGTTCGTCGGCGTACAACTCTTCCTTCAAGAAATTTTTAAAGGTTTGAAAACAAAGTATCTTGGGTACAGTAAATATTTCCACTTTTGGCATTATTCGGCCGGAAAAAAACTACTCTCAAAATACACATTGGAAAGACGTTCCGTAGTGCTTCAATGCATCCCTATTGCGCTCACCAGCAGATTTTACAGCATTGCGCTAAATTATGTTACCCCAAATGACTAAAAATACAGTTACTCTGTCAGAATCAAGTGGTCTTTAGTGCATTAATTAAGGTTTTTCGGTGACCCACCAGCGGATATTATGGTTATTAATAAAAATACGCCTAGTGGAAATGATCTGTGTCGCTCACCCCACTCATTCACTTACAATTTAAATAAATTATTTTAATAATTTTAACGCTTTGTTGTGGTGTTAGCTGCTCCAGAATAAAATACAACCCGGCTCTTAAATGTCAATTGAAAAATGTCATCCAAACCGAAAATTTGGTCAAACAAAATCGACGAAACCCTGTATGTGGCGGTAAAACCACCCTCACCGGTTTAAAAGCCCACTGGTTTTCGGTTTTTAATACCGATTATAGCACTTATTGCCGGTAATTATCTGTAATAAAAATAATATAAATAAAAATATATATTTATGTAAAAATCAATAAACGAGAGGCGGGAAAAGTATACACAGTCTTAGAAAATCTTTAGGTTAAGCTACTTATTGCCTTGAGGGCGGATTTACTTATGTCTCATTGAAGAAGGAAATATCTTTAGTAGCTGTAGAGAAAAACGAGTTTAGAAAGAATAGTGGAAAAACTAAATGCCGTCTAATAAGGAACCCAAAGAAAGATCGTATATTTTTATAATGGAACTCAGCGAAGCGTTCAAGCAAATAGTGCGTTCCGATGGAAGACGAGTAAATACGACTGATTGAAAGAAACAACTTTTGGTATTTCGTATTTATTCATGTAAGTTCATAACAGTGGTAAATAATATCCAAATGTCTAAAAGAAAGTTGTTTCATATACTTATCTGCCAAACATCACACATTTGGCGCTAAAGTACGGGGTGGACTTTATCTTAGCTTCTCCAACAAGCTATTGCTACTGCTTTCCAGCAAGTGGAGTTCAAGTTTAGTGCTTTTTCTGAGAGTTAACCTCTTTGAGCATTGTCAGAACCTCCGAAAGAGGAGCCGTAAAGGAGTTTTTGGGAAATAAATTCAGGTTTTGAGCATAGATGTAAATGCACCAACAGAATACGTCCAGGTGGCGCCTCAGTTATTAAGTATGAATCAATTAAAACAACATCATCCCAATGTCAACGTCAGATCGTCAGTCAAAGTTTAAATTTTTGTCAGGCTGAAATTCGAGAATGAGCAAAGTTTTGGAAATTATTAATCAAATGTCACCGAAATTCTAAGTCAATGATTTAAACTTTAAAAGTGCTAATTTAAATGTGGGTTCCTGTCCCAGTGAGACAGAGAACCGGTCAAGTTGCCGAAAATATCGCCACCGTGTGCTTCATTTCAAAATGGGCCAAATCAATCGATTCCATAACGTTCACTGAAATTGGGAATCTCTTATTGAACATTGTGTGGAAATTTTGCCAAAAAATCTTTGCCTATTATTCATCTTCTTACCTAGTAGTTCCGAATCAAAAAAATCTTAAATACCACGAACCCATCTCCATTTCAATAAATTCAAATCCCCTCATGACAACAATTGCATTATACCCTTGGTGTAACAATACTCAGCACTTCTCATCAACGAGCATCCACCTTATGACATTTTTCTTATAGGATTTGTTATCATAACACAAACCTACTGTCTACCTGCTTTCATCCCTTACACCATATTCAGCAAAAGTTATGGTATTTTAAAGAATTTAGCTAAGGTCAGGTTGACAACCTACCTCAACACAAAAAAGCGAAATGTGTTATGGCTCTGCGCATGTAGGATTTTTCTGATATGCCATCGCATTAGGCTTTCGGAAAAGCTCGGCTTTTCTACGGTAATCTTAGGCAACTCATAACGACGACAAACAATCTGGGCGCAATGGAATGCAAAGTCGTTCTTGGTTGTTAAGCTCTTTTCACACATACTCGTAGCATGACTGAAGAAGTGGCTTAACTTCTCAGTCATTATTGATGAGACAAATACAGAGAGAGAGAGAGTTTAAAAAAAACAATTTTTACTCCCTCCCTCGACACCAGAGATGTGAAGTAACCTTATCACGCTAACGAGGAGAATAAAAGAAGGTAAATAAATAGAATTATGCGCGTAAACTTCATTCTTAATTAAGAAGAGCGCCGAAGTGTGGAGAAGTGAGAAGATGAGAAAATAACCCTCAGCTGTCTTCACTGCCATTCCACCCTTTGAGGATAAATGCAACGCAATTACAGTATTCGACAGTCGTCCTTGCTGCATCTAATTATTCGTTTGGCGAAAGTTTGCGTTACAACTTGCGACCGTGTGCATCACGGACGTCGCTTCTGTAACCTGGCGCATTCGGGATACTCTGTTGACGTACGGTAAAGGGGAACAAGTGCTGTTTGCGTGTGGCAGCAAAACATACTTTCCAGGGCAACTGTGGGGAATGGTGGCGTTGTAGTGGCGAAGGCGGCTGGGATGGGTGTGGAAAATATTATTTTTGCAGCGTTTTAACGGAATTTGCAATGCAAATTGTGGATGTTGACTAGGAAGTGATGACAGTCGTCGCAATATATTTAATTACATATATTTATTCTGCGATGGGAGTTAATTCTCTGCAGGGGAGAATGAATGGCTTTAGAGCTGCTCTTGACACTACTTTGTAGTTATGAATTTGCATCTACGGCGCTGTTGACCTTTATGGCTTATCAAATCTACTCCAGTGACGGCTGTCACCCAAATACAGATAACCTGACAATGAGAGAGCGGTTTGTTGATGGCGAATCGTGTTTTGCTGGTTTAGGATATGTACGCAGGGAAGATTTAGGGTTGAGTGAATCACTTTGCTGTCATGTTAATTGTGTCCCCTCCATACATGTCTGCAACTGCTCTGATATTGATTGCGACAAAGGGGTGATTTTTAATGAAGCACGATGTTGCCTGGTGAGTGCATGAGAATGTCAAGCGCAGATTTGGTGACATAGATTTGTATGCGGTTTAATGGGCATCTAATTTGCAAGTAATTTATGGGGAGCAGGAACACGTACGTATATTGTCTGTATATGTCCACAGAAAAATCGTAGAAATCGACTGGTATTAAACTTAATTGTCATATACAGTTTAGGAAGGCATAATGCGTTAAGATTTTCTTTAACTAAAGACTGTTAATGGCAGTCTCATTTCCTTGGACTGCCTACAGCCAAAATGCAGGATGTTTGACTAAAACTGTACTGTTCCCACAAAAAGAAATGGACCTTAAGCCAGTTCATACAAATGGTGTAAATATTGAACGTTCAACAGAGTTGCAGTATTAAAGTATTACTCTAGGCAAAACCCTTTACAGGATAGCAAAGACCAGTAGGGCTTTAACAAGACCCATTGCATTTTTTCATATGAAAGGTGAAGACATTGAAACTCACGTCATGCTTCGAATAGTCTGGCTAAACGCTCTGGGGTAGTCAAGTCATCAAATCGCTTAAAGCTGGCAATCTTAACCTAATAAGCTATCTTTAAGTCTCTTTCAACCAGACTCAGTCTTCGAAATCTCAGACGTGGAAGAATTGATTTGTTTAAAAAATGCATTGTCATCATTAGGACAAAGATGATGCCTTGGGGAGAAAAGAAGGTAACGTAAAACAGGTGGGCGATGTAGCGTAGTGGGTAGGTGCATCACCTCCTACGCTCGAGGTCTAAGGTTCGAATCTCGAAAAAGCATCTAACATTTTTTCACGGCTCTACCTCTTTCGAGTCACTGACAATGCTCAAGGAGTATAACTGTCTAGAAAAAGCTTCTCAATCTCGCCGTTCGTAGTCGGTACAATAGCACGCACAACACGTGGTTCCTGAAAAGCTAGGTCCACCTTGGACTGTAGCGCTACTATTATTATTATTATTAACGTAAAAATAGGCTAAATAATTCTAAATTTAGGATTCAAAACCTTAGAGCAGTTCGACATTGGTACTAGAGCTACTAGGAGGGTAGTGAGTTAGAGCTATTTTTAGGTTACCACCTCTCTCGAGTCGCGGAAAAAGCTCAGAGAGCATACCTGTAATGTAAATTTTATTAAACTTAGCTCTCCGAAACTGGCATATGTCCTGTCATCCAGTCTTGAGAAAATAAAATAACGCACAAATCAAGTAGCGCCACCAAAACAAAGCGCAATACACTTCTGGAAGCAGTAGTATGTACATACTGTGCATACAGTCCAGTAATCTTCTAGTTTTATCAACCCAACGAATGAAATAGTGATGCTAATGACTTACCACCTCAAAAGCAAAATCTCTCCATTTCCCTACCCACCCGATGGTTCCTGATTTATAATTTCATAAAACTCAAAATTTATAGCAACATAGATCGTACATCTAATTACATTTCGCTTACGTAGCGCATATGTACAAACAATCAAATATTTATCTCTCATAAATTTATTCAAATGCCGATTACGCCCACAGCCGCCCAAAACTGCGGTGACAACGCACTCCCACCTCCTCCCAAAAGGTCAATGTTTATCTAATCCATAAATAAAACTCGCTATAAATGTGTTGAATTTAAGACAAATAAGAAAATCACCGACAGTCAATCGTTCATCATGTTTTTTATGTTTGCCAAGCGTTTTATGAACTCAATTATGCCAACCCCATCTCACACACTCAAGTGGGGCTAGTACCTCCTTTTTTTCTGCCCTGGAACTAGCCTCCGTATACACACGTCCAAAAACATTATTACTTGTCATTTAATGGATCCGGCAGATAAATAGTCAATAAGACCATTTATTTGAATAGAATTACCTAAAACGAATGAACAGAACGTTCATACATGCATACGAGTACATGTGTGCAGAGCACATAGCCTGTAGTGTGGGTGCGTATCACACACAGACATCGGCTAGTTCGATGCGGATGAGCGAATGGGTGTGAATAGAGGGTGGCGGTAGCGAGGGCGAAAGACATTTAGTATGTGCCGGAGCAATCCAACACCACCATCATTGGGTGTTGCGGTGATAATGCATCAAATCCATTTAACCCTTGATTAATGTGCGGGGTATCAAAACCGATTTTAAGGAAATGGATAGCCCGCCCGAAATGGATTTCCGCCTCCTTATTGTTTGAAAATTATTACACGGAAGTGGTGAGGTAGCCGTTGCTGGGTATCCTAACGTTCGTGCTTGTGACATCGTTAGATGCGATTTATAGATTTACGACCGACACAGAGATCGGAATTCAACAAGGGTTTGGTTACGGAATGAGATATCGATTTAATATCTTTATTGGTTATTGGTTTGTGTGATAAATATTTTATTATATCAACGGTGAACAGGTCGGTCGGCTCAGGTCTGTGTTGTCATGTGTGGGCGTTGGGTGCCACTATATTTATTCCTTTCCTGTTGGCCCAGAAGTCAAGCTCAGATTTCAAACGGCCGTTCGATGGGATATCGATTTGAAGGATATCATTGCGGTGAGTCAAGAGCTACTCGAAGGTGAAGTCTTAAAGTGTACGTTCAATAAAAGAAAATGCCAGTGCTTGGATGGGATATTATAAACGTTTGTTAGGGTATTCAATGATAAAATTGAATTTAAGAATAAAAATGAGATTGAAGCGGCTATAAAATACTGATAGTGAAATGAAAAACGGAGGGGACTACATCATTTTAGTGGAAATTTGGTTCGATTAAATTGGTTTGATAAATGGAAATAAGTGAGGTTTCTAGGATAAAGGGCCAGGTGAAAAAAATATGATCTTTCTAATAAAAGGAGGTGTTCATAAGAAATGTTGACGTTTCTTTAGATTTTCGGAAGCCGGTGGTAATGGTGTTAAGATAATTCTTATCCAAGAATAAATTCCACGAGACATAGAGTTCTTGTAGCATTTGATTTTTTTTTTAATAAATAGTCACGAATCGAAAGAGTACGGTTTACCGAACCTAGTGGATCAATCGTCACTAAAGCCTTAAAGTATATGTGGCTCTATGATTACACACAAATTCGAACTTGTATTCTCATATTCGAAACCCTTTTATTCGTTATTCGTTCGTAACAAGTGATACAATGTACTCCCACATATAACTTTTATTAGATGGTTTAAATGACTTTTCAGGCAATATCCCGATTGACTGAATAGAACTCAATTTCTCACAGATTGCATTTCTCTCATCAGTGCTCTCAAAATACGACTTCACGTGACGAAAAACTGAAACGAAAATAACTTTTATTGGCACACCCCTTGAAATACTATTCAGGATGTGTTCAATTATAAGCTGCTCATCAAAGTCACTTCTCCATCTCCTCATTTGTGTTCTCTTCCGTTTCACATCTTTGGGGCTTTCTTGAACTTCCTTCTCGATATTTTTAGCCCAATTGGATAATCGTATTCACAGAAGCTGACTCAGCGTTGCACAGCACATTCATTTAAACCAGCAAGAGGTCATCAACCTTGCCACACCCCTTTCACGACGAGAAGCGGATAAAAGATCACAATCTCGTATCGAAAACGAAAGCTACCAGCACAGTCGGATGCGATTTCGCATCAAGAAAACAGAGAGCATTTAGACGATACGTTGTAGATATCTCGTTTTGCCCATGCCATAGTAGGAGATGCTTTCGGCCGTTTGTGGTGGTGGTGAATGATGGTTTTACACAGCAATATCCACAAATTACGTGGATGAGTAACGTATCTCCTAAAACAATTCCAGTCCAATTACCATCATTAATGTCAGCTTCCAATTGGGCTACATCAACCCCCTTTGGGTATCGCCTATATGGGTGCAGAGAATAGAGGCAACACAGATATTGCTGCGGTAGCTTTACCGCAGAATAGAGGGTATGGTCAACAATTGGTGGTAGTGTGTGCTAGAGATTGGTGTTTTCGCCATTGTCTTTCGCTAGCTACCCCAATGGGGAGTTGAATGCAGCACAATTGGTATTTTTAAATGCCAGCCAAGGTATAGGATGGGAATAACTAATAATGAATTGACAGTGTGTTCAACAAGATTTCTGGTATTGGGGCATTTCAAAACTTTGTAGGAAATGTCCCATAGCCCGCGTTGCTGTATTTAGGCATTGAGTTGTTGACCAATTAATGCCATCGAATGAGTCGTCAAAAATAACACTCATAATTATCTGTAGGTATAAAGAATTTCACCTCGAGAAGTACACAATCAAAAACAAAACATCACCAGATTACAAAAGAATTTCTTCTTTCTTCGAGGTGTCAATTTTTGTATGGAAACACACCTGGAAACATCTTCTTTTAGTGGCTTTACAGTTCGGGATGAACCCACACAGTTTGGTTGATTCTTCCTGTCCATTTGCAATCAACACAAACAGAGCCAAAGATCGCACGCACGAAAAGACCAAGAGCTTTTTCATCTGTTTTGGACATTGTGCATGCCTCTGCCCCGTAAAGCAAGACTGGGATGATCAATACTTTATACAACGTCAGCTTGATCTATCGTGGGAGCGCTCCATTACTCAACTGCCATTTGAGCTAAAAAAAAAACAGTGGCTAGCAACCAATCTCGTCAATATTGACCATGTATGCTAGTAGGTGCATAAAGGCACAATCTTCCGCCTCTAGTGTTGGCGACTGAGTTTTGCTCGATATTTTCATCTAAAGAATTATATTGAACAAGTCATATGGCAGCGCGTAACTCTGTCTAAAACCTTCTGATAAACAGACAAGTTTTAATCAAGAAATCCTGTCAAGAAATTAACATCAATTATTAAGTGGGCGGCGTGGCGTAGTGGGTAGGTGCGTCGACTCCTACGCTCGATGTTGTCGGTTCGATTCCCGAAAAAACATCTAACATTTTTTCACGGCTCCACCTCTTTCGAGTCACTGACAGTGCTCAAAGAGTATAACTGTCTAGAAAAAGCTTCTCAATCTCGCCGTTCGGAGTCGGTATTAAACTGTAGGTCCCCTCCACTTGTGACAGAACAATAGCACGCACAACACGAGTGGTTGCTGAGAAGCTAGGCCCAAGTCCACCTCGGACTGTAGCACCGCCATTATTATAATTATTATTATTATTATTATTATGACGGCTAGAAAATGTCCTGAACTTGTGGTAAGAAATTATGTGATTTAAAAAACGCCCCTGCTTATCATTTGGTGAATGATTTTCAAAAAACAACATGCCAAGATCAGTATGCACGACAAGATCAGTTTTTGAAAATTCTTGTGATGTCATTCAAAATTTTTTATTTTAATTTTTGACTTGTTAATGCCGGAAAATTCTCGGATGTCCGGGGTGTTGACTTCGGAAACCCGCGTAAAGAAACCAAAAATTACGTTTATACAAGACAACTGCAAACACAGACTTGCTTATCATACTGTTGTGAAATTGTAAAAGAGCCCCTATTTGGAAAATTTTCAAATTACGACCCAGTGGCCGGGTTAGCTAATAATTAGTGTTCGGATTGTAATTGCATCGCTGGCGATATTTTAGATAGTGCAGCCGACAGCCAGCGCCAAACCATTGATTATATGAC
The DNA here is from genome assembly GCA_930367185.1 of Myathropa florea. Taxonomy (NCBI): domain Eukaryota; kingdom Metazoa; phylum Arthropoda; class Insecta; order Diptera; family Syrphidae; genus Myathropa; species Myathropa florea. The sequence continues at coordinate 1,932,380 of OV884004.1, read as the reverse complement.
ACCCAATCTAGTCTTACCAGCAGCACCACCGAGCTCCGCGCCATTGCCCATTCGGGGACTAATTGAATCTCAGTTGAATGTGTTTGTTGTTGCTAGCATTCACGGGATTTGGTGAAAACTAATTGAAAAAGACGCTTGTCAAGTCAAATCGTTTTCGCTTTGATTGCGATGCGGCCTCATTTCGCACCCCTCACGCTGAAGAGGAAACACCTATGTACATGTGTACATAGTCAGGCATAAGAGAACATCAACAGGCGCACTAATATATACAAAATCAGAGCCATTGAATGTAAGGTACCGGCAAAAGAGGTTACTCTCCTTCGCTTTGGCGGTGCTGAACGAGGAAGACAAACAGGACGATGCCTCTGCGACCCAATAAACTTTTACAATCACCGAACACTTTGAATACTAAACAGGATTGGCAATCGGATGCACTAACTAGGCCTCCCTGGTTCTACCCCCTCGCTAAGTTGTATGACTCAAACACACGTAGGCACATCGTTTTATCGCACTTTAAATTCCATTGGAGGGAGATTAGATTTCGGGGGCAAGGATATTGTGGTGTGCTGCGAGGAGACAGAGAGATCTAATTTGAAAGCAACGGACAGACTGTTTTCCTGCGAAAGGAAATCCACTTCAAGTTGCGATGTGCTTAACGTGGACTGACACAGAGATCCCTACATGGAAGTAGTTAAGGCAGTGTTCCTTTGCTTTGACTAATTTTATTATTCGTCTTCGCTACGCTGCTTCTGATGCTTCCCATAGAGCAGCCGCCCCCGATGCTACTGCTATTCCTGCTCAGTCATGCAACATTTTCAAATTAAAGCTTCTGATCTGTACTTGTTGGATGAATTCAAAGGGATGCAGGATGACTTTTTTCTGCTTCCACGTCGCTTTGTTCTTACTTCGTCTTACCAAAGGATGAATAAATCAATCTGCTTCAGTGAGGTGAAAGATTGAATTTTGTGTTCTGTTCCCGTTCCCATTCTTTGGAGCACGGGATTCACGGGATTTAAGTCAGCACTGCATGAAGGAGGACGGATGATGGAAGTGCTTGTGGAATTCGCACAGTTCGGTCGTGGGGAGCAGAGGACGACCGAAGTTCTGGTGTCGGTGGGAGAGGGTGAGAGATTTTCTTGTCTAGAAGGGAATCTACTTTTTTTCGATTGTGCTGTTCAGTCGGCGTGAAGAAACTGATTTGCAAACACTTAAGGAGGACGGAAGAGCGTGTCAATTTGTGCAATTACTGGAATGCAATATTCGAGGATTAGGATTGATTGAACTAATTAAAAAAAATTAAATCCGAAGTTGTATTGAGTAATAGAAGCGAAAAGCTATTAAAATGAACGTAAGCTTCTTATTCGCAACTCACTTGAGAGAGAAGAAATTACTCTAATTGGCCGTTTGAACAAGGGCATTAGCATCCTCGTAGGTTTGAGTTATTTCCTTTTATCATATTTTGAGGAATATGCGCGAGAAATTATTATCTGATAATTTATAGTTATTTACAGTCTCTACTCCTTTCCATTGTATTCAATTTTAGTAGATTTAACCACGAATTATGCTGGATATACATAGACCTGGGGCCAGAATGCTTGAAATTATTTCAAATTAAAGTACTTAATGAAGCCAAATTTTTGTGATTTTTTCAGATTTTTAAACACTTTAGTTTAAAAATGGCAGAAACGCATTTAAACCGAATGTAGTGCGCCATGTTTTTCAAATGGAACTTTGGATCAAAAAATGTCGAAGTGAACCTCATTTCAAGAAATCATTCGATTGATAAAGGGTGGTCCAACCATAATGCACGATGTTAATTGTGAGTCACACCTTAACGTCAAGTTTTTTTGCAGCGCGTTAAGATTGTTAAAGCTTAAACATAATCGATTAAATGTGTCCACAATCGGTAGAATTGTGCGCAAATTTCAGCAAACCGAGTCTGTAGAAAATGTGAAAACACCTGTGCATGCTACCCCAGTTCGTTCTGCGGAAAACATTGGTGTTTGCACTTGCCACACAGCCAACGAAACAATGGCACTTTTGCGCTAGAAATTCAATGACCGTTTTATCTCACGTCGTGGCGATGTTAATTGGCCGCCACGATCATGTGATTTTCTAGACAGTTATATTGTTTGAGCATTGTCAGTGACTCGAAAAAGGTGGAGCCGTGAACAATTTTTTTTGAAAACATTTTTTGTCTGAACTTGGATTCGAACCTAGACTGTAAAAGTCTAATGCGCATGGGTCGACGCATGAACCCACATGTCCACGGCGCCCACTTCTATCATAACATAAAATATTAAAATAATTCTCTGAAAACTTTTTATTTTATTTACAATTATCATCGCGCGTTTTCGTTGGACTACCCTTTATATCACTTGATGGTGTGCGTCAATGTTTCAAAATCCATGGTAACTTCACCTTTGCTTCACAAAATTTGTCTTTTTTTTAAATTTTAAATTTTTTTTAAATTTAAATGGCCCCACTTTTTAAATGTTGGTGCTTGGACAAAGATATCTAGGCTTGAAGTACCTAACTCTAGAATTTCATGTCGATATTTTTATAAACGTCGGAGATAAAAAAGTGTGACAGAAATATGGAGGGACACACCGAAATTTTAAAAGTTCAGTTATTGTAGACGGAACCCTAAAGAAGAGACATCATTTAAGAAATGTTAACAGATCAAAACACAAGGTAAATTGCTAAACGTCAAAAAGTGTGCATTATTTGTGAATGAAGCCTTTTAACGTTTTCCAACATTACTTTTTTACTGTATAGCTTCAGATGTTGCACCAAATCGATTTGTGTTAGAAATGTTTTTACTTGCGAATAATATGAGCTAAAACTGCGATCATAACGTTATGCAATTTTGAAATACTTGACGTTGCACTACGGCTTTTAGGAATTCATCCGCAATCTGTTATAGTATGGATGACATTGGGACTTAACAGTGTAGGAAGCTCCCAAAATGTTTGTAAATTAAATTACAAAAAAGTGGATCCTTCTGTAGCTAAACTGAGTCTAACTGATAACATTTGCTTCACCTGAGACTACGATGAAAAACTCCTAGGTAGGAGAACCGGGTGACGTGAAATAAGGCAAAATTTCAAATAATTTAATTATTTGTGCAGAGAAAAGTACGGCCAGAAAGAATAATGGAAATTATGCGAAGTGTTACCAAATAAAAATTTACTGTTTGAAATGGAACTCGAAAATACTACTCCAATTAATTGTTTAAAAAATTTAATTTACAACTTAATTTAATTTCCGTTAACGGAAAATATGAAAAGTTTCAGAATGCATAAGCAGTGGAGCATAAACTCCTCGCTAGGGGTCGCTGTTGGATTTGGAGTAGATCCCTTACATTCGCTTGAAAAAAATACTGATAACATATTTCATGATTAAGTTTAACCCGAAATAATGCAAAATAAAATAATGCCTTGGGCTTATTTCGCATTTGAAAACGTTTTATTTAATTTTCGTCTTATTCACGTCACCGAGAAAAGGAATTTTGTGCCACGCCGTGCCATAAAAGTGGCATGGGAGCTTAACTTCCGTTCCCATATCGAAAACATAATTAATAGAGCTAACTCTGCAGGCTTTGTTAATCGTTGGTCAAAAGAATTTTCAAACCCATATGTCACACAATCTCTGTATGTCACCTTCGTTAGACATATTCTTGAATATGTCAATCCTGTCTGGTCCACCTACTATCTTGTTCACATCCAACGTCGTCCAACGCAGATTCTCACGTTTTGCACTTCGCGATCTCAACTGGGCTGACAGAACTAACTTACTTATTCGGAACGCCTACAACTTATACCTCTCGAATCTTTTGAAAACCGTCGTGAAACGGCAGACTTACTCTTCCTCCACCAACAACTTACTGGGCACACAGATTTCCCCCAGCTACTTGAACTTGTCTCCTTTAGCACCAATTCTCACTACTTAAGGTCTACTTTTCTATTCCACGTTAGTTCACATCGTACTAATTATGCCTTAAGTTAAGTTTTAGCTCTTAAGTTTAGTTTATTTAGTTAGATTGTCTAAGTTCGCTTGCATTAAGCAGAAATAAATAAATAAAAGTCAATTTCTCATTCCCATTGAACATTTGTGAATGGTCGGCACAAAAAGGGTACATCGGTGTCGGTGCTTTAATGATTTCTTTCCTAAGTCTGATTAAATTGAAATCTCAAGCATATCAATTCGCATAATAATTCCGACAGTCCTCGACCTGTTTAGAAAAAAAAAACCGTTGCTCAGTTTCTCGACTAATTCATAGTAATCTCAGAACTGAACTTCTTGATCTGTTTTTCATAACATTATCAAGTGCATATGATGTGCACACATGTATAAAGCCGCATACATTCTGTGACAACTTCATTAAACACAAGATCTCTTATTGCCACTAACTTCCTCTTTCTGGATAACAAACTTCTCGCTTCCAAATCAAACTAAGCCACACAACTTCAAGAAAAGAAGATTCTTAAGTGTAAGATTTCAAAAGATTCACAGGGTGACTCATGAACTTATGTTGAACATTCCTTCCTAACCTCACTCAAGTGATTTCCAACGACTTGTTGATTGATACCACCCCATTCGGACCACAAAAGCTCTCCAACTTTCTTTTAACACTTTCTCAACTCGCTTTAAGCTTTTTTTCCATTGTTCAAGCTTTATTTCAAACCGTCCCCTATTGCATGGGAACGGTCCTGCGCAGAAAATCGCTCTCCGAAGTTCCTCTCTATTTCCTAATGCTCCGCAAGTTCTGCTAAAAGCCGTAACCAGTTTCCCCTCTTTTTTTCGAAATCTCCCATTCCGCACTGATGCACATCGGTCGGATTAAAAGTTTTATGCCACATGTCGTCGACGGTATCGTTGTCATCAACGCCATCGTTACCGTCACACTGATAGTCATTGTCCTGCACTTGTTATGGCCGCATTGTTGTTGTTGGCATTACGATTATCTTATGTAGTTCAAGGATATTGCTCCTATTTTCTTTTCCCCCGAGCAGGGGGGATCATTACTGTTCCTTTTTTTTTCTTTGCGTTTTGTTTACTTTCCTTTGTGTCCCCTTTTCTCGGCATGTTCCTGTATTCAGCGTGAACTTTTGGCACGTATTGTTACGCTTAGTCCATATTTGAACATTATAAATGTTTTTAAGGCCCGTTGCAGGACATGTTTTTCTTGCCGTTTCAAGGAGTTTTACTTTCAGAGTGTGATGGTGAGGATTGTGTTTCCGATTAAAGTTTATGCTCGCTGATGAAAATACATATCCTTAGACTTTCACAAAGATACAATTCTTCTTAAAGTAAAATGACCCTTTTATGAAATACGAGGACAGTAACTCACTTCAGTATATGTCATTGTAGATTAACAAGTTCTCAGTTACCCAGATGTATCTGCTAGCCCCTTTTCACCTTCTGAGGAAAAGCATCACCTCCAGCTATGGTTGACATACGGAAGCTAATTAAGGACGGAACGGGGCTGCAAAGTTGCCATTAGCAAGGCGACCTTAACTGATGTACTTAGCTCGCATCGCTCCAGATACGATATCCTCTAATGACAGTTCGGATAGATTCATATCGAATATCAGCATCGGCTCCTTTGAGCTGTTTTTCTAGGGCGAATATGCGCATTAAGAGATTGATGGAGCGGGAAGGTATCTTAGAAAAGGTTGAATTATGAAAAGGATATTTCTAAGATGCTGGCACGTTAAACGTTAATTGCATTTAAAAGTAAACTAGGTTATTCTGGTCGACGGATGGTTTGAGCTTAAGAGGTAAGCGAAACACCGTCACGACGAGAGCTAAAGGAATAATTGAGAGACAGGCAGATAGTGACAGGCAGGGGAGATTTTCCCTCTTAGTAGATTGCTTATGTCTGCTGGGCGGTAATTATTAAACAGGTTGACGGAGATTGAATGGATATTTTTGCGGTTAGGCTTACAGTCCCATTCGACTTCTGTGTGCTTTTTCGCTGAGTTGTGCTTCTACTTTGTGGGTGAATAGGTCGATTTGTAGAGGTTAAGGGCCATAAATAGGTTGTTTCCATGCCTTTCCGGTTATCCAGTTGATTGATGGTTAAGTGGTATTAATGAGTGATTGGATGAGTTGGTAGAGCGATTGCGTGCGTTACGGTGTTAAGTCCCATTTCGAGTTAATTAGAGCTAATCTGTTTTTAGGGTGAGTTTGAGGAAAAAAAATAAAATGCTTTCCTTATTTCCTTTTAACACTAACACGCGCCTTAGGAGGAACCACACTTTAGCAAATATATAGATGAATAAATGTGAAAGAAGAAAGCAATAAAGGCAAGAACGCTTTAATTTTGAACGAAGTAAATCGTGTCACCAAAGATTGGTAGTGTGTAGCCAAGAACCGGTTGCGGATGATTTAAACATGCACAGCAACAGAAGACGGAAAAACAATAGGTAGGTATGGTGGCTTCCAACGTATGCACATTGGATTCACTTAGACCCATAGGGTCCATTGTATTGGAAAAACAATAACGTTATAGTCTCCAACTGATAGTCATTGCAGTTCAAACATGCATACATTTATGCATGACTTGCAGCGAGTACACCAGTTCATCATCAAGTTCAGCATAAGCGCATTATATGCCTTCTAGATATTATGAAGAGTACTATAGGAATTGCTATTATTTTTTGCACAATTCCCAGCAAATCAAATTTCAATCACAATCTTATGAACGGTCAGGAATTTCCAAATCAGTACCCTTCATATTTTTCCCGTTTTAACAGACCATACAAAATAATTCAATACCATGAGTAAGATGTGAAGTGATGACCAACTTCAAGATCCCAATAAAAGTGAGTTGGTTGTGTCGCACCACATTCGAAAACAAGCGATGAACCGTGAAATTAGGCTCTCCGAAACCTGCACTGTATTTCGGCCATGAGATTGGCTTCATGTGACTTCAACAAGTGCTGGTACAGTACACTTGTCGGGTTTTAACACGGACGGAAGTTTATATGATAAATTAGTCCAACTCCGAGGATACACTGACAACCTTGATAGCTTCGTCCGGTACCATAAAGTCATCAACGAGGGGAATGGAAGGAGCAGCACACTGCTATGTATTAACAACATTTATACAGCAAATAACATTTCGGAGCAATGAAGGAATGGGCGCCGCGGCGTAGATGACCGCCACGCTGAAAGAGTAGGTTCAATCTCGACACCTTTCATGTTTTTACGTCTCCAGTTCTTCGAGTCGTTACTAATGTTCAAAACATAATTGCATAAAAAAAACTGCGCAAACTTTGCCGATCGGTAGCGGCACCAAAAACTAGAGGTCTACTACTTGTGAGAGAACAGTAGCACAGACCGTCTTCAAAAGATAGACCTCTCATCAATTTGTATGGGGGATGCCTACATAATTCCCAAGTGCAAAATCCCCAAAACACAAAATCCCCACCTTTTGAAAAATACCCGACTTTATAATCCCCAAGTACAAAATCCCAAATCCAAAATCCCGAAACAATGTATTCAATGTTTTTTTTATATTCGTGATTCGCATGAGTTTAAAGAAAATAAATATAAGCAATCTCGTACTTACTCCAAATTGGACATGCGGCCAAGCAGGGTACCTTTTATAGACGCCAAATATTAGTTCTTCGATACACATGAAATATTGGGGATCGTTGTTTGGTGATTTTTCACTTGGGGATTTCGGATTTCGGAATTGTAGTTTGGGGATTTAAATTTTGGGGACATCGTACCCAACCCTTTGTATAGCCTGTGTCTGCTCTGATGGTGACGGTGACAGGTACGGCAAAGTTTATAGATCACTGAATCTACGTTCGCCATTTTCATTATTTTCCATTTGCAAAAACCGAAACCATTTTGGAAAATATGGAGCCCCAAAGACCGTTTTAATGCGTGGTAGGAAACTTTAACAAATTTGAGAAAAAATCACAAAATTGGCTTCAATTAGTACTTTCATTCGAGCCCTAATGTTTTGGAGATCTTGACCAAAAGTGATAAAACATCGACATGAGAATTTTGAATGAATCTAAAAGGCGGTTTTGTAGATCTTATTAAAAGCTTTAAGAAATTATAAATATAAATATACTCGTATGTCAAAATTTCGACATATTAAAGATTTATCTAAATTTGTTTAGGGACTTACGTAGATATATAAATGTATGGATTTTTTTGTGCGTGCGTATGTACATTTGTAGTAATGAATAGTTGATGTGGTTGAAGTAGAAGGAAATTCAGATGAAATAGTGTAAATTCGCTGCCTTAAATTCAAAAAATGCTTTCATCAAAAATAATTTATCCCCGCGCGAATATAGCTCGCACTTTGACAGTTTATTTATATAACGCAGTGAAACCTGCCAAATGTCATGTTGGGCTGAATATTTGTGAACGCGTACAAAATATTTTAACAATGCCTGCATATGTTGGGAACCTGTCTATCTTTGAATTTGTACGGAAATATACCTTATTTAATTGCAAATGGAAAAAAAACTGCGACATTTGGCCACAAACTAAATTAACCAGCACATTTGGACGTACTTAAATACTTGCAGAACAACAAGTCCAGGGGTAGCGACAGAATAACGAACATGCGTTTCGTTTGCAACAATATGACGGATTTATTTGAGTTTGTTGTGCATTAGTTTCAAGGGTTGGTTAAATTTTACAAATTAAAAAAAGAATTATGAGGCGATTATCCCCTATCGCCCAATTGAATAGAGTAAGATAAAAGTAGCAAATATTAAATTCACCTAGGAAACAGAGAACCTGACAAATTGCCAACGGTGCCGTGAAATAACGCCGACTTTTGGAATTCGGCTTTATTTCACTCGGCGTTATTTCACGGCACCGTTGCCAACTGCCTAACTTGGTCAAAGGGCTCTACGGGCGGGCAACTTGGAATAGTTTTACTGCCAACATTTTTTACGTCTGATAACATAATTTTCCAAAATTGTTGATCAAAATCATAGGAAACTCATTTTTGGGTCATAACAAGGACCAATTAACAACTCTTTGTATATTTCCACCTTGTAAGATTGTCACCTTGATTTCTATCAAGGGCATATTACACTTATTATAAATTATTTCCTCTTCAAGGCTGAATTTATTAGAAAAGCTTGGTAATATTCAAACACTACGTGAGTCCGACGTAAATTAAGAACAACAAAGCCCTGCATTATATGTTAAGCCAGAAGTTACCAGAAGCCTCGGGCTGCAGTTACTCATCTAAACCAGAGATCTGCATCTGCAGGCTTGTGGTCCATATATTATTTCATTATATCTGTTCTGACACACTATACTAAAGGAACAGAAGCAGCAAATTCTCTTCCATGTACGCCACCTTAAGGTTTCCATGATTTTCATATGCCGCCTCCACAATCTCATTTTAAACTCCTATTATCTCCTCAGATACAATCTTGAAGCAACAAGGAGGAAATAGGCCTCTGTGTGGGAGAGTTCCACCTTAACTGACACAACGAGCAGCACTTTATGATGGGAGTCATTTTATGATCCGATTAGGAAATCCAATAAGCTAGGCCATGGCAACAGTATTTTATGATTAATTTCATCGACTGGCTTTGTTAAGGGCTCCTCTACCCGCACTCTAATTCGTTTGCCTGCCAGGGCATTTGGCCTATTTGCCTAGATTACTTCAATATTTTATAAAACACCTCATAAAATGGTTTAGTGCTGCCTCTCCATCATTTGCAGATATTTCATGATTGATTGCTGGCGCAAAAAGTGGGTAAAAAAATTCAAAAAGTTGTTAGTAACCCCATAAAGCCATCGGCATACTTTCAAGCTTGCATGCATAGCAATTGGCGGACGCGTTAACTCAATTTGTTCGAAGGGAAATTCAATTGAAGACTCGTGAAGTAAATTTTTCATGTAAACACGAACAAATATTTTTAATTTTAATTGCGTACATAAATCACTGGACGTCCCACGTGCTTATCCATCGACTATGGTCGGGCGAAGTCTGTTGCACTACATGTGTACAGCTCTACCCAGCTGCTTAAATGCATGTACGGACATCAATAAACCGCTCGAAGATAGCCCAATTATAGCATATTTCAAGGTAATTTATTTCCATTGCGATATTAACGGGTTAACACAGCAAAACATATTGGCCGTTAATCCATTTTAAAGGTTAACTGCGTTCGGGATGCACATTTTTTTCTCCTTCATTTTTGGGTGCTATTCATACGAATATATGCTCTAGCAAAAGTTATATGAAGTTTGCTTATCCTTTTGACCCTTGGTGCTGTGGTTTCCACCACCCCCTCAAACATGAGCTGCTAGGAACAGGTCAATAAAATCGCTTATTATTTTTTAATTCGCCATATCCTAGCAGAAGGAGGGGTGGAAATCGAAAAGAAATCGTATTAATTTGTTTCAGTAGTCGTTTTTAATGTGCTCTGATATACTGTCCGTTCTCTTTTTCTGCGTCCTTATGCGAATCGATCTCTCATTACAAGTTTCGAAAAAGGATAACAAAACGAGGTCAGGATTTCACACTGCAATTGGTTCTAGCTGTTGCTTTAGCATGACATGACCCTGTACGGCGATAATACAGTAGTATCCAAATGTATGTTTTCTTTCGGACTTCGCAATTCAATTTATCATGAACCTGTAAGGCGATAGTACAGTAGTATCCAAAAGGATGTAACTGAACGAATTCGGAAGTTTTATTACGGATATAATTTTAGTTTGGATCAGTTCTTTTTAAGTGAACGCATAACAATGTTTATCATTTGAAAAAATGTATTTGAGTTCAGTCGTTAAGTCGAAGTACAACATCACATTGAATCAATATCTAGTTAAAAAGCTGTGAGTTAATACCAAATGATCTTAATTTCTTTAAAAGAATGGTATGAAATACTGAAAGCAGACTAACTACTCATTAAATCAACCAAAAATGTGCCAAATCTAATTGTCCATCGGCTATGAATTTAAACAATTTGCTGCAGATGTCTAATTTAACTCAGTCCACTTTTTAGTACCAGTGTGCGTGTTAACATAAAAAGCAAATCTGTTCAGAATACAATTAAAATATACTTCCTTAAGCAACAATACACTCCCCGGAATTGTAACGATGTTATACAGGGTGGCGGAAAATAGACAGAAGGAGATACATGCATTTGATACATTTCTATTTTATTCTTTTACGTGCGCAAAACAAATTGCAATAAAATTTCTTGAAATACAATCTCAGAGGACATTAAAATTTCTATGGATGACTGTGATTGTATGTTTTTGTTAAAACTCTCCCGAGCCCCCTTCAACGTAGCTTGTCCATTCGAATTCGACAGTTGGTGTCTGGTGTGTTGCCGGGTACGACCATCAGCCAGTGTGAGATGAGGGTAACTTCCTTACTCACGTCATTCCTCTTGAAAATTTATAACACAATCTACCCGAACGCTTATTAAGTATCTTTTGTCCACTAGCTGCACCAACACCCCGGAATCCTCAGTTTGGAGGAATTGTTTTCCCCCACCTTCACTGTTCGCCCCATCCGGACTGACATTGAGTACAACCAACTGGGCTGATGGGTCCACCCACTGGAGTGTGCAAAATAGGAAACTCAACAGAAAAAAAAATTGAAATGAATTATAAAAGGAAACGAAGAAATAATCCCTAAAATCCATCTCAAAATACGAACCAAAAATACGAAAACACAAGAAAACAACAACAGTAACAGCAAAAAAAAGTTAAATGAAACACGGGGTGGTGTTTTGGAAGATTTTCTTGACTGGAAACTTGAAATTCAACACAGTTTGCATTTTACGACTCTTGGATAGAAGTTTTTATCATAATGGCCAAAGAAATGAAACGACTGGAGGACTGAAGAGCTCGAAGAAGACTGAAAGACTGCTGTACGAACATCATAAGCAGGGGAAATCTCCACTCAAGATGACGACTCTCTGAAACTCACTTTGGAATCACAACGTAGCATAGCAATGAGAGGCGGTAATGGGCGGAGAAGGATAAGGAGGCGGTCACGAGAACGAGATACCGGCATGTGCGGTGTTTCGTAATTTCTAGAATAACCACAGGAAGTGATTGGTTTTGATTGATATTTGTTGAGTGTTTTAACGAGACTTTAAGAGTTGACGAGGTCTCCTTCGGCGGAGAGAGGTAAGGAGGAGACCATCTAAACGGCATGTGTGGGTGTTATTTCGGTGGCTTTCATAAAATTCAATTTGTTGGCTAATGGATTGGTTATGGGTTTCTTATTTTTCCGAGGGAATTCTATGCTTAGTTCATAGTCTTGGATGAGTAATGAGGTCACTTCATTTTGCTTGTGGAGGGAAAAAGTACTTTGATGCAGATTGTACGTTTTGAATTGTTTTTAAAAGATTACTGGTTTACGTTTGAGGTCACTAAGCTCCCTAAGACTGGTCAAATTGAAATGCATCGTAGCAGAAACAAATAATACGCTTAGTTGTTTTCGACATCGCTTGTTATTTTGCGAAAGGGGGGAGAGGGAAAATTTATTCACAGAATAGAAATTACATTCTTTAGTATAAAGGATTAATTATAAAGATGAATAAATTACAAAATTGACACTAATTTTACTTAGCTCCAATTGTTTTCTGCTAGTTGCGAGGAGTAAAATTAGAAGTTTAAATGGAAGTTAATTTCTAAAATTAATCTTATATCTAATTTTTTTTGTGACTGTGATTAGACATTGTCATATAATTAAGTGGCAGACTCGAATGACTTTTTGACTTTTGACCAATAATTGGTCAATTGTTTGTTCGTGGTAATGAATTATGTTTGTGTCCCCGCTATATACAATATACACTACAGGTGTAGAGCAAGAAGTCTGATGTAAATTTATTTCCTTTTAAAAGTAGTGTTTGGTAGTTCTAAGATATTCTAAACTGCTGAATTAAATATGTCGTAAATGTGATTGAGTTCGGTATTCCTTTTATATACACAGGTGTTGAGAGAGTACTTTTTCAGTTCCATTCGACTGTAGTTTCAAATCGTTTTTAAGGGCGGTTTTGCAACTGATTTTGAGGTAGTGTCTGCTTACTCGTCGGTTTTGTTGAAGATGGAGAAAGGTTATTTGTTCTTGTACAATTCGCGTCTTCGATAATTTTCAGAATGAAAAAGAACACAGATGTAAGAATTGATGAGATGAGAGAAGCTGCCTTGGGAAACATGTTGAAATGTGCATTTATCATGTTTTTGCATATGTTCCGAGGTGAATTTTTTAAGCTAATTTGGCTTTAGGAGAACTGCAATTGTGATATCGTTAATTAAGGTGTGTGAAGGATTGTTCCACGTTAAGCAACAGATTGGGACAGGGTGTACAATACAAGTAATTTACAACAAAAAAACCAATCGAATTAATGAAATTTTAAAAAAATAAATTAAAAGGATTTTTGCGTAAACAAATATTACTCAAACCAAGTTTGAGCTTGGTAACTGTTGTGAAAAATGGTTTAGAGGTTTGTTTTTGTCGCACAAGCGAATTTTTCGGACGCCGAAATTTTTGGATGGTCAATTGAAGTCACTGCATCCAAAAATGTCGAGAAATCACAAATAGTTTTGCCAGATCGGAAAATGAACGAGACTGTTGATGCTACAATCATATTATACGGCTTTGTGATTTAAATTTTTAATGAACAATTGGGATTCCAATATTCTGCCTGAGTGATGGGTTCCGTGTTTGTTCACAATATACCATAAATACAAAAAAGTATTGATTTTTGTTCATTGCCGTCGTATTTATTTATTTATTTAAAAAGCCTAACTTATAATTAAAAATTATAAATTAAGGGGGAAGCCATGAGTACCAAGACCTTAGGCTTGCCGTCGTAGTTAATATTTTGCAGATGAATTGAATTATTGATTATTTATGTATTGAGCTAATATAAAAATCAAAAATATAAAAATCTTCGTGAAAAATTTAGTTTACATTTTCATATGCCAATAGTTCGTTGTTAATTTTGCAATTTGTTTACCGAAAAACAGTTATTGGAAGTAACTTAATTGTTAATCGCCGTTTTAATTTTTTGACATTTCCGAACACATCCCGTACCTAACCATGGCTGCTTTTATCGCTTCTGATATATTAAAACCCAGATAATAAATTAAATTTACGCAGTTCATCTCCATCGGGCGCCGTGGCGTAGTGGGTAGGTGCGTCGACTCCTACGCTCGAGGTCGTCAGTTCGAATCTCGAAAAAAACATCAAAACATTTTTTCACGGCTCCACCTCTTTCGAGTCACTGACAATGCTCAAAGAGTATAACTGTCTAGAAAAAAGCTTCTCAATCTCGCCGTTCGGAGTCGGCATTAAAAAACTGTAGGTCCCCTCCGCTCGTGAGAGAACAATAGCACGCACAACACGAGTGGTTGCTGAGAAGCTAGGCCCAGGTCCACCTCGGACTGTAGCGCCGCCATTATTATTATTATATAGTTCATCTCCATCTAACAAATCTAAGTATGCTGCCGATCTTTGGCACTTTTACTCACTTATATAGGGCCAACCATAACGGCCGTACAGAAATTTAAGAGAGAACCGCTTCGCTCAGTTTCGGTAAGTTCGGTTAATTTTGCCTACTTACGCGGCAGTTGACATCTATGTACGTAAATGTCAGTTGTCAGCTGAATTCTCCTTAAGTTTCAACAAGCAATCATTGACCGATGCTTCTGGTTACATTTGTTTGGTTATGGCATAAGCTTACATTTTTGTACGGCCATTATGGTTGACCCCTAATTCTTTGAATCAGAAACTTCTTCAAACCTTTTTCAAATATGTATTGCATTTTCAATAATACTCACAGACAATGAAGTAAATTTTGAGTTCCATATTTATGCTACCAATATTTTTTCCTGCGTCCTTTATTTGGCAGATTATGGGTCACTCCTTGCGATATACTGTAGAATCACGAAAACATACTCGTAAAGGGTTTTATAACATGAACAGTTGGGAAAGTTGAACGATTTTTTCTTGGGATACCTACATAATACCCAAGTGGAAAATGGATTTTAGTTTGGGAATTTTGGTTTGGGGACTTGGGGATATCGTACCCAACCTTTTTTTCTCATCTTTCCTCCGGGCGACAAGGCAGCTTTTGGACAAAAAGCTATAAACAATTCCTTTTTTACAGTTTAAAAAACATTATCTTTATATTCTTTGTTTCTTGTTTTTAAAAAATAAAATTAATTACTTATTTCAATATATGCAATATTTTTATGATACGTTCTTCTCAAACTAAATTTCGATGCTTGGAAAGATGAACAATTCTAAATAGTGACCCGCGTCTTTTTATATCTGTTAATCTTTTCGAAATTCGACTGCACTCTTATTAGTTTACTAATTTCGTTTGTTTACTAATTTAATTAGTTTACTAATTTAATTGGACTACGAGATAGTAGATTTCCATTTCCAATGACTAAATATTCATTGAGGAACGTGATGGCTAATCAAAGAGTGGGATTTTATTATCATTTGACACAATTCAGTATTTCAGTATTTGGACCTAGAGCTTACCCGAGAAGAACCGTTTTCATTTAGTTTACTGACGATAAAGATGATTATCAACACAATTTGACCGAGAATGCCTGATCTGTAATGAAATTCTGCATTTCTGAATTTTTATCAAAAAAAAATTAATTCCTCTATTTTCTCTGCCGTTCATCAATAAACTGATGTGTTCCCATCGGTATGGATTGTGACCAGAAATCCTGCGAGTATTTGACAACAATCTAGCACTCTCTTATGATTCTTAATCTAAGTTGGCAACAGTCGGCATAACACTTTCAATAGAACAACTGCACGCATAACAAGAGTGATTGCTGTAGAATTACACTTCTGGGTCACCAGGATTGGTAGTGATCACGTTTATTGTTGTTAGCTAAAATATTTGTGGTAATTTACTGGCAAAATATCTACTGTCATTTAACATGAAAGAAGACCTGATATGACTTCTCTAAAATTTGAGATAGTAAAAGATTTTTTAATTTACCTTAATTCTACAGTGAAGGCGACGAACAAATTCACGCTAATTTTATCTAGCTCTAGTGGACTGTTAACGTGGGGCACCGTGGCGTAGTGAGTAGGTGCGTCGACTCCTGCGCTCAAAGGCTAAAGTTAGAATCTCGAAAAAAACGCCTAACATTTTTTCACGGCTCTACCTCTTTCGAGACACTGACAATGCTCAGGGAGTATAACCGTCCAGAAGAAGTTTCTTAATCTCGCCGTTCGGTGTCAGCATTATACTGTAGGTCTCCTCCACTTCTGACAGAACAATATCTCGCACAACACGAGTGGTTGCTGAGAAGCTAGGCCCAGGTCCACCTCGGACTGTATCGTCGCCATTATTATTATTGTTATAATGAACTTAACTACTTTAATTCTATAGTGAAGGCAATGAGCTAATCCTCATTGATTTTATCTCTGTTTAGCTTTATAGTGGAATGTGATTATTCTGTTGATTTTAAAGTCAATTGATGGAAAATGTTCACCGCACTGTTAGGTTAGCAATGAGATTTTACCTTATGAAACATCCCAGGTTCCCACAGCAACACCAAGTAGTGCCTGCGCGATATGTATAAGTTTGAATACCCTCCAAAACGGACCAAGAAAGTAGTGAAGCCGGGGTCTTCAGTTGTTCTTTTATTCATCCAATAAGAGCCGCACAAAACACAAGTACTCAAACCCTATAGTAAATATGTTTTCATTTATATATATTATGCTATCACCATATGTATATGACCTTGGATTTTGAACTTTTCAGTTTCTCAAGTACGTCACCTTGTCCTTGACAGAAAATTAACCCTTTTCACAAAAGAAAAACCCAAGTTACCTTGAATACTGCGTCAGTTCTTACCCTTTTCCACGTGCATAAGTAAGTTCAAACCGCAAAAGAAATTGCAGCAACTTTTATGAGTCCTTGTCCACCTACAATCTGTAAGCCTTGACATCCCACATTTTTTCTCCGTTCCAAATGGTAATGTTTTCCATTCCAAATGAATTCTTATTCCAGATGTCAGATTTGAAAAAAAAAAAAAAAGAAAATGTTCGCATTCAACACGAAATTAAACTGAATTCTACAATTTTTAATTAAAATCGCCAATTAAAAGCCGGCCAGTGCAGAAGGGGCCGAGGGAGGTGTGAATAAAAAATCATGCCAGCAGAATAAAATTGTGGTTAATCGAATTTTTTGGTTGTTGGTAACATTTTGCGATTAATTAGTGTGCGTTCCCGGAAAATTGTCAGCGAATTAGAGCGTGCTTACGTTGGTGTAGAACAAAGAAGCGCCAAACAAAGCAACAGTTGTGACTGTGGTGTGACGCTGGTGGCGACCGTGCTGCCAATGGTTACGGTGGCCTGCTGATGTTTTAATTGATAGTTAGATTCTCACGGGTGATAATTTGTGAAAATTTGCGTGAATTTTCAATTCTGAAACTTCCCATTGCAATTGTTGCATTATGCAAGCCGCTTACCTGCATCCCGAGGATGTGGAAATCTGCTTGTGTGTCAGTGGATGCAGTGCGCAATTTGGAGGTTTCTCTTCTCATTGTTGAGATGTGATTAATTGAAGAGGTACATTGAATAATTGGTTTGTGAAGCCGTAAACGAATATTTGCGCCATGCAAACGGGATGGGTTGGAGAGCCACTTTATGTACGCGTGAATGCATTTGGAATAGTTTACGAATTGTGCTCAATAGCAGGTTTAACAGATACCGATTAGGCGTGTATATGTTCAATCATGAGACAAAAGGCGAAACTAATTTCGATGATCAAAAAGCAATTCATTCTGTGTGAGCTTCTACATACTTACATGTTCACATGAACACATGTATGTATGTATGGATGTATATTCTGTTTACATAAATTATCCGAATTATTCACAGGTGTTTGTACTGTATTGTAGGTGGTTTTAACAACTGTCTGACTGAAGTTCGAAGAGTAATGATATGCGTAATTTTGTGATTCAAATTCTGTACATTTTGTTCAGCATAAAAAGATAATGAAGTTCAATTAAGAGACGTGTTGTCAGTCAATATTAACAGCAGGGAAGCATTAGGTTTCGTTATAATTATATCAGGGCGGATCAACTAATCCGTGACTTCTTGAATAAAATATTATCAAAATAGCTGAATAAACCAAGTCCAAGGTTTCTCTAATTTTTTATTTCCTTCCAAATAAAATTCTTTCTCAAGGTCCCGAAAGTAGGCATTTGTTTGATTAATGATTTCGTCTGAATTCATGGACCTAAATCTCTTTCCGCCGATCCATTTGTTTGGGTTTGGAAATATAAAATGGTCACTGGGGGCTGAATCCGGAGAATATAGTGGATGAGGTAGCAATTTGTAGCTCAATTCATCGAATTTTGTCATGGCGACTATACATGTGTGCACCCGGACATGGTTAAATGTATCCTTTTTAACGTTCTGTCTACAAAAACGGTAAACCTAGAAATCCTCGTTTATTTAAAATTTAAAAATTAGGGCCATTTGGAGGAGACTCCCGTATAGGTTAAGTTGTTACGGATTCTTAAACAGACCTCAACGTAAGCATTAAGAAATGTTAAATAGCAAAATATCGATTTATGTCCAAATTCCGAGATATCGAAGATTTAAACTGTTAAAGGTTATAATTTTCATACATAAATTCCATGCTGTGATCGACGACTAAAAGACGGTGGCGAGTGATATCTATCAAATTCAATTCAACCCCTAAATGCCCAACAGCAATATACACACAGCAGGCATGAGCAGGGATTGGGTATACGTATAATAAGATTTTTTTCTTAATATGAGAAATGTTAATAATATTTAAACAATTAAAACAAACATAAAATAAACATAAACATAAAAAAAAACATAAACATTTATTAAATCAAACCGACAATTCAAAGGCACTTAAGCTAGCAAAGTACTCAGCGAAAAGTGTTTGTTCGAGGAAATTGACTCTGAAACTTGGCAAAGTGTTACGTTGCTGATCTATTCAGGTACTTAACCTACGCGACTTTAGCCATAGAGTACCTACTTATCCGGGTTTTACTGTATAGGATCGAGAATACTGCAATTTTCTGTCCAAGGAGTGAATGTTGAGTTATTTACTCATTTGTGCTTGATTACTGGTCGGTCGACGATCTCTTCTGGAATTGGGACTACATCAAAATCTAACTGGACATTGGAAAGCGGTGTATCATTTGTGGAATTCTTTTCCCCCTTACGGTCAACACAACAAGCTGTTTTCGTATTTGAGCTATTTACAAATTCCAACTGTTTCCTAAAGTGGGATTCCAACTTGAACTGAAATATTTTCCACAAATTAAATCTTAAATTGGTTGCACGTAAATTTAATTTTAATATTGCAAAATAATGCTCTCAAATATATTTTTTCAATTGTTCTAATCTGTAAAATTAAACTGTATTTATGTATGTCACTTTCACAATATTTATCCAAAGTTAGACTTAATACTTTAAGCCCCGTACATCCTAAAGAATAGAATATTCTTAATGTACAGCGAAATAAATAAATGAAATTAAATGAAATGAAAATTTACCAGAATTAGTTCCTTTAAGTCATGGTTTATCCAATAAATTCCAAAACCTGAAAGCCGACTTTAATCCTTCGACGCAGACACTAACAATTCACGAGGTGCTAAAAGCCGACACTATCGATCAGACGGTGTAAAGGAACAAAGAATTCCAGCTCGTGAATAAAGGTGAAGTAGTACCATCAGCACCAACCTGATGCTCCCACTTATTCATGTTAGGGTATGACTTTTTGCACGCACAACTGACAGCACACTAACCACTATACCATACTGACCACACAGGATGTTGACTCGCCTCTCAAAATCAGGAGAAAAAGTACGAAACTCATGACCATCATCTCTGTGTCCACTCGACATTCATACATGCAGCCTTTCAGCTCCGGAATCATCAGCATTAATCCCTTGAGCACTATTTATGCAAAAACTCCCTCTCTGTGGTGGGAAAGCCATAGGTGGATCGGCGCATACAATCATAATGGTGCACTTTTAATTACTGACCACCCACGTGCATCAACCACATATTCCCAATTCAGGCTCCTGCTCCCGTGTGTTGTTTCGGAATTAATTAACATTTCAATCCACCTGCATCTATTTCAGTTGAATTCTAAATCAATAGGTGCCATCGTTAGCTTTGCAATTGCACATGAAAACCCTAAAACCACCCAACTCTGCAAATAGCTCCCCCTTCCCATTAATAAACTTAATTTCATTGATTCCCAATGCAGCAGGATTAGAAATTCAAACAACATGTTTGTCCAAAAAAATATTCAATCCCGCCTGTTTCTCCCTCCCACTCTAGAGACCAGCAGCGACAGAATACCACCCCACAGCCTACACTCCTCCAGGACACAGCTTACAATGTTATGATCCAGCCGAATCAAATATTTACAAATCCAGATTTCAATTTAATTATATACGTGCTGTATTCCTTGCACGTAGAGGACAAATATTTAATTTAATAAAGAACGAAACAGCACCAGCAACAACAACGGTAGCGTGGGACGAAACCAACTGCATAGGATGTCGAAAAACGACGCACTAATTGAGTGAGATACATTGATAACATTAAATTGCTTGTATGCCGCAGTCCCAGCAGACCCAAAGGGAGGGTTATTCGGTCAGGAAGGGTGGTTAATTGGACGCGCTTGTATAATGGCGCCATCTTCATTACATAAACAATCCTAAATGATGTCATTGCGTTGTGAGGCGAAAGAGATAAATAAAAAAAAACTGGAAAAAAGGAAAGGAACTACAGGAACTAGAAAAGCAACGAAGATGAGAAAACACCCACTTCTGTTCTGTAATTCAATAAAACAACACTTTAATCGAATCACTTTGGGTGGTCGAACGGGGGTGTAGCTGAAAGCTGGAGCTATGGCTGTGGGGAGTTTTCAGATACAGACGTGGTGTATCGCTTAGTTGATGGGATATTTCACGCGGATATAATGAATTTTTAGAATATTATTGGATTGTCAAATTTATGGAGAACTACAGTGGCGCCTAAATTGCAATTCAACGGAATTTAAATCCCGCTGAGTGTTTGCCACTCGAGCGAGGAATGGGACAAGCGAATACGCTTCGATGGCGTTAGGGCTTAAAATTGTGAGGCTATAAAATTTGTCAGTTGGAAATTTTACATTTTTCCAGTGATTATTGCGAACAATAAGACTTTCGAGTTACTATCACTTTGAATTTGAGGTAGGGTGACGAACAGGGTGACGTCTGGGATGGTTGATTTTAGGTAAATTAAATTAAGACGACGTATTTTGTTTGACGATGTATCTGACCCACCGGCATATTTTTATTTTCATATAATTTGTTCTATAATAACAGAATTCTAATACAAAGAAATATTTATATTCTTAAGGGATCTTGAGTCTTAATACCGGTAACCTTTCCAAACCAAATTGGTTTCAATATTTATCCATTTTTATACGTACAGTGGCTCCAAGCCAAACTCGGACACCTGCTTAGCAATAAAATTGAAGACAAATAAATAAGTAAGGATAAGAAATAGAAAAAATTCATGATTAGTTTTAAATAACACATATATTCATTAGTTATTACACAAAATTTCACAAACAAATTCAAACACTTTAAAAAAATTATATTTTTATTTTTATTTTTAAATAAACTCAAAATAACAAGTCCACACACGGACGGCTATTAAAAAAGTTTAAAATTATTGCGTTTTTGATAAAGTTAATATTTGGTGTGAATATTTTGTGTTCTTTAAAACCATATTTAACCTTGAAGGGAGTGATTGAACTAATTTTGTGCAAAAATTGGGTACAATTTTATTCCATTCCTCAAGAAGAACAGTTTTCAACTCCGTCTTGTTAGAAATGAAATGTTTTCCAATTTTTGGTTCAAGTACCTACTCTCACAGTTCTCAGTTCTCGATAGGGTTTATATCTGGACTTTTTGGACGAGTTTCTATGACATGGGGGCAATTGTTTATCTGCCAGGATCGTACTTTATAAGCCTTATGCTTGGGGTCATTATCTTGGTAAAAATTAAAGTGATCAGCAAGTCCAAGTATATTGACAGATCAGAACAAATTCCGGTTTAAAATGTCCAAGTAAACATTTTCATCCATTTTTAAGGTTCCGTCTACAAAACGGAGCCTTTATAATTTCGGTGTCCATCCGTCTGTCTGTCACACTTTATTATCTTCGAAGTTTATAAAGATATCGTTATGAAAATTCGGAATTAGGTACTTCCGGCCTAGATATCATTCCCCATGCCAAATTTAAAAAATGGGGCCATTTGGGGGTTGCTCCAGTACAGATGAAGTTGCCATTGATTTTAAAACATTGTCGCGCACCCTCGAGTGATAAAATCTGTCAATCGACAGATCTTTCGAAATGAGGTGGAGGTTAGCTTCAACACTTTTTGATTCAAACTTCCAATTGAAAAATATGGAGCTCCAAACTTTTATTAATACGTCCCCCAGCCATTTCTAAACCAAAGTGTTTAAAAATCTGAAAAAATCACAAAAATTTCATTACAAATAAGATCAAGCATTCTGGCTCTAATAGTTTTCGAGATATTGGCCAAAAACATGCAATCACCAACATGCGAACTGTGAAGATCAGAGAACGTAGTTTTGAAGACCTCAGTGCAGGAATTAAGAAATGATAAATATCTTAATCTCGATTTCTGTAGAAATTTTGAGATATCTAAGATTTAAAATGATAAATATTTTCATTTTCACACATAAATTTTTATGCTGTGTTCGACCACTCCATGCGTTGATGAGCGTTATCTCTTAGATGTGAAATGTAATGTAGCAGGTCCAGAAGCAGAAAAAATATCCCCACACCATCACCAATCCACCATCATGCTTTACAGTGGGCATCAAATTCTTCGAAAGCTTCCTCGAGGGCTTGCCGTCAGATCCAAAAATATTGAATTTGCTTTCGTCTGTAAATAAAACTTCTTTCCAGAACGAAAAATCCTTATTTTTGTGTTCTTTTCTTTTTCTTTGTTATTTATTTGCCCTAAATTTGGTGTCCGAGTTTGGCTTGGAGCCACTGTATTCCTCACAAATGTTTCAGACCATAAATTTAAAAAAAATAGTGCATATCGAATACATTTTAACTTCATTGTTTAGCTCCTCGTACTTTTTGTTTTAAAAATCACTATGGCAACATTTACTCAAACTCAATAGTGTTTATATGTCTCTGAGAAAGTCGCATACACATGTAATGCTTCTGAGAAAAATATGTGGAAAATGGTACTACATGCAATCAAACATGCAAACATGAAAATCAAATTTGAAGTTGAATTTTCGCCGAATCCAAACCATTTCGTTCTAACTTGTGGAAAATTAAATATTTTGTTTTCAATACTCCTGCCTTCTTCCGTTCATGTAAACACTGTCCATGCCTATTTCACTACATCAGCTTGGACGGGAAGTCTATCTGCTGTTCGGAATAGCTCACGCTTATTCTCAGAATCGTATCGGTGAAAATGTTATAAAAAACGCTCTCAAACGAAATAAGGGGGCTGATTTGTAGAGTCCGACCGAAGGCCAGTTTTTCGGCCGAAGCCGAACTTCGGCTTTTTCATCACCTTCGGCCGAAGTCGAATGTTCAGTCGGACTCTATTTGGAACATATTTTGCAAGTTGCTTTCGCATCATTTTACGAAATAATCTTAGATTGGCTTTTTAGCTGCCATTTTTGATGTTCTTTCTACCTGTACAAATAAATTGAATGTTTTTATACAGACCACTTAATAGTTTACCAACTTGCAAATGCAAAATGTTTTGATTTTAAAGCTGCAAACAATCGCACTTTCAAAATAAAAAATATCCGACAATAACAAAACAAAAAACACACAGTTCCTTGCAACTTCTATTTTTACAGAAAACAGACAGATATCAACATTCGTCTTAGGCAAAATCTTCGTCCTCATTTGGCCGAAGCCGAATGTTTTGCCGAAGGTGATATTTATAGCCGAAGGTGGCCGAAGCCGAAGCCAAAGCCGAAGCCGAATGTTCGGTCGGACTCTACTGATTTGTGCCTACAAATAAATAAAAAGGAATATCAAAGTAGGCTCCCGTTGAACAATTTGAGATACGTACATGGGTGGTTGTAATCCTGTTTAGATGCGTCAATTTAATGGTTGCTCCGATAAATTACATTCAAGTTACGATGACCTTTCTTTTGTCGAATTCCGGTTCGTTTCTCCCTAATTCCAAAATTCAGATTCATGTATTAATTAAATTTCACATCTTACAATATAGGTGATGATTTTTGAAGTCTAACTACGAGGTCGTTTTTGCGTTTTCTTACATTGCATGGATTTATTGAGCAAAGTTTGTTTTGAAATATTAAAGTTACTTCGTGAAATAAACAATACACTCTACCAAAAAGTAAACGACTGAAAAAAGCTGAAGTAAGCATTACAAATTGTAAGAGTTAATCGTCCCTCCACTGACCTTAATTTGCTGCCTTCTTATCAACGCTCATTCGTCTTCTGTTGAAATTTAAATCAAAATCAATTTTATGAGATCAACTGCGATTTCCTTTAATCGCATGTAAAATACAAAATCTTCTCTCACTCAGTCCCTCAAACGACCTTATCAGTAAGCAGTTTATTGAATCAATAACTTCTACTTAAGTGCAATGTAATTGCGAAAAAAAGTCAGACAAGTCATTGAAACAAAAACCTAAGAAATCTACGAAATCTATATCCATCCATCCCGCACCCGGGAAGAGTCTTAAAAAATAAGATTCCACCAGTACCGCCCGTTCTCACTGTCTGCGTTCAAATGGCAATCTAACCACACCACAAAGGCCATGGACTAAACGCTTGCAAGGAAAAAACTTTTATCCATTTTTTTTCCAACAATATTGACTCCTTTAATCTGACATTCACTTTCCGAAGAGTTTAGAGTAGAGCTTGCTGGGCGCCATTTCGACCCCAGCCTTAGTGCGCTGGCAAATAAAAACAAAAAAAGCAACACACAAGCGCCGGGGGGTAACGAGAATTGATGTCAGAGTTTAGGGGTTTGTACAGAATGCAATAAAATAATCGTTTCGAATGTTCCGTTGCTTTAGTGGTCCTTTTCTACGCTCTCACCCCGACCCGCGTTTATCTATTACACACAAAATAAGAAGGATTATTGTTATTTACCCTGATCCACCCCAAGGTTCGATTGGGTGAATACAGTGGGTGGTGCTTGTACAAAAAGGGACCTATTGAAAAAAGCAGAGTGCTCGCTGTTGTTGTGTGAGGGATCCGAAATGGATGTAAGTTTTGGCTCTTAACGCTATTTCCTGGTCGATTACATGATGTTGCCCCCAGCAATTTCCGGGTGCATTTGACCGTTGGCGGAGGGGGAGTTGAAACTTTGGTTCCATGGAAGGAGTTATACGGCTTTTAAGATCACTCGTAGGGAGTCGCTTATTGTTTTAAGTAGTTGGGTTGGACAGCTACCGGGGGTAATGTGTTGTGAGTTCGGATGTGGTGAGGGTAATTTAAGAGTTTGAAATTTTGTTTGCGAAACTTTAGCTTTTGGTTTGTGAAATCCTTTTCGTGGACAAATATTTGCAAAATGAGGTTTTATAATTTGTTTCAACTGCTGCGCTGGTGCAGACATGCTGATGACGATGATGAGTTTCTGCTGCGCTTGTAAGAGTTCAAGCTGAAGTCGATTTTGCAGTGTCATAGCTGAAGGGATTTCTGAATGAAGTCGAAATTACTGAATTAATTTCAACTTTTGAATTGAGTTATAGCACAGCCCTGAGCGATTGAAGTTTGACTGCTTTGAGGCCCACTTTGTAGCAAGTTCAGTGTTCATGTTAAGCAGAAGATTGTTGCGCTACATGAAAAATGTTGACTTCGAAATTTATGCATGTTTGACTGATGTTTTGCAAGAATGCAGAACAATTGTAGCATTTCCAAATCACGGACATATGATTTTTGGTTTTTCATTACGAACATTGTTTTAATGAGAGAAGAAGTGGCATTTGCTTTTTTATTCAAGCACTTTTGAGTCATTGTGTACGATAGTCCCGAATTGTAAATAAAAATAAGTTTTGCAGATTGATTTCGATTTCGATGACAATTGTCAGTTAAAAGTCTTAACAGAAAATCGATAAAACTTAAATATGGAGTAGATAACAACGCCGCAACGAGTTAAAATAATCGAAATATTTATATGAATCGAGTTACGTTACTTTTTAGTTCAGATCATGTGCAGACCAAGTTCATTATTTAACAACTAACCTAGGTACTCATATGGCTATGGGGTACTCGATGGAAAACGCATACACCGACAAAACAACCACACTTTTATGTTTAAGAACAATTTTCGAAACGAAGTTGAGGAAAAGCGTCAGAAATTGTTGTGCACAAAAACAGGAGGATCGTCGTCTAGTAAGATATATGGAACATTTTCCTGGTATAGTGAAAAGGAATTATGATAAGTTAATATTACGAGAATATGTACATTAAACTGAAGAGGAATTAAGCACGTGGAGCATGAAGAAAGACACACACGCTTCTACGTAGAGAATGGCTCTTAATTCATTGAGACCAAAAACACGTCTAAAGGCTGCATAGATAAGGATGAAAATGTTTTCAATCTCTAACAAGCTATTTTAAAGGTCACTAAAGTTTTAAATATAATATGTACTTACTAGGACAAGAAACTTGACGGTACAAAAGATTTAAGTTTGGTCGCGGTAGTTGAAACTCTTTTATCCGAAACTCCAATATCCGGCAATCCCTAATATCCGGCAATCCGTTTGGAAAGTATTTTGTTAATATGGTCTGGCTTTCAGATTCCTCCCTTTATCACACAGCTGAATGCGATTTTTTCCATCTAACACGAGCACATGTGACCCTGTTAAAGATGTTTATATTAAAGGCAAACAGAACTGTGCGTGCGTTGCTTACCAAAAATCCCACAAAACTTAAGACAAATTATTATACTAAAAACATACAGTGTTAAATTTGTTATGCCCAGTTTTTTATTTCCATGCTTATGGGTGGATAATATTTACTGTTTTGTTATTTGCAAAGGAAACACAAATCGACCGTGGGAAATAACTTTGCACCAATCAAAATGACTGACCATGAGCTTCATTAATCGTCCTGAAGAGGAATGATTTCACTAGAAATTACCTTGATTCCTTATATCTCCCTTATGTTCGATTCTCATTTTCACTAGCTTTAGCTATTAGCATTGGTAAACTGTTTGGTATTTTTTGTTTTAAAGCAAATGCTTTGGCCTGAGATTTCTGGTTAGTATAAAGGGTTTCGGAATGTTCAATTAAACTGCTTTACATTCTCCGGAATCTGAGCCAAAGAGCATTTATCTCGGCACCATAAGTAATATTAGTAAGCTGTGCTCTCAGCAGAAGTATTAAAATGCTGGGTCATTTCTGGATGAGAGTTAAGTCAATGAATGATAGGTCCAATAAACAGGTACTAGCGCTAATAGGAGAAATCGAGGTCAGAAAAGAATTGTGTAAAAATCTCAAGAGTCCACCCTGACTAAGAATCATGAAAGATGTAAGAAAAGCACAAAAAACCTGGTCACCTGGTGGTAATTGCTCTGTTCTTCCTCATTTTGTTTTTAAGGAGAAACAATACATTGGGATATATTTTCATTGCTGTAAAAAGTGAGCAGGGCAGGGATTGGGGACGGAAAACCAAAGAATGAGCTAATCAGGGTAACATCTGGAGCGAGGAAAATATGAATGAACAACTAGACGCTTTACGAAGCAGAAAAATAACAAGAATTAATTGAATGAATTGAAGTCTGGGTCTGGGACTGGGACTGGACTAGTACTGAGACTGGGACTGAAACTGACTGGGACTGCATTAAATAAAGTATTCACTGGCTTCAGTCATTCACTGGAGGCTTCACTTGAAGTGTTCACAGAAGCGTTCAATTTATGCACTGAAATCTGGGCTGAAGAGATTGGACGCTTCAGATAAGTGAAAGCTTCAAGTCAGTCCAAGACGACCCATCTTTAATGAAAACCAAAAAGTAATCGTAGAACGGAATGAAGCAGAGAGTTCATAATTGCTATTGAGTGAGTGTGCATGTCTAGAAATGATCACAATCAGCAATTAGTTTCTCTATCTGGTAGCAATCGTTAAATCTAAAAAGGGGCGAATAGTCTCTTCAGCTACGCTCTTTAATCTTAATATTATATTAACATGTAATTTTATATTACCTGCTAATAAATGATAATAATAATAATAATAAATCTAAAAACAACATTTTATCCGATGTATGATAGAATCACGCTTGGCAACCGCTGCTATTTGAGCTACTTCGTCAAAACTCCTTACTCTTACTCTTATTCTGTAAATATCGCTTATTGGAGCCGAAAGATGTTTGATAAGCAGCACAACAGACATGATTCTTAGTGTCTTCGTATTATGAGGGCTGCACAAAGATGTCGATATATTTAGTCAAGAAAGCTAATACCCATCGAATAAACTGAGTTGGTCATTAAAACGGACACGGATTTATTCATTCAAGGCTGTTGTTGACTTTACAAGCCTGGACTGTAGGAACAACTAAATTCGTTTGCCTTTATATCGTCTGCCTCCAAATGAGCTGCATGTAACACTACTTTACTTTAGAAGCTGGTCTTTTGCCACAGTAACTTTTTCGTTGGAGGATATTGAAAAATAATCGAAGACGCCGTTGAATTGAATCAATCTTGTCTGAATGTATTGCGAAACAAGTTCAAGATTACTTCTCCTCACTGTACAGAGAATTTGCCCAAAGTCTCGTCAACTTCATAATTCTTGTAAGGAGCACAATAACACCGCTCTCTCTACAAAAACTTCAACAAAAGAAATCCGATATCCTCTCCACCTCTTTTTGCGTCGTTTCATATTGTGTTTATCGTCCTTGTCGTCTGCGAGCATACTTAAGACTGTCAGCGACAACTGACGCGTCCTTTCCCGTCCGAGAGCTTGATATCTTGTACATTCAGAGCAGAACAACGATATCATTGTCATCCAACTGCGGCTTGCGGGAAAAGTAACCAACTACCTTCTTCCAACGATCAATGAATACAAATCACAGACGAGATACACTCTAGCATCACTCCTAAAGCTCGCAATGATGATTTCCTTTTCACAGTACATCGTACAAATGATATCCTTGGTGTGGTGTATTCTTTCCACGTTTTTAATGGGATATTACAATAAAAATTAATATATATCGCAACGACATTGAGAAAATGCTCATATTTTTGCATACAATGCAAAATCATATAGCACTCGTATCCTCGTTAAATAAGGACGAACGAACGAACGGATCAGCGCAGAAGGGAGGGAATGCCTGGAAACCATATGCGTGGTATGTGCACGATTTGCAAGGACACTGGATGGTGTAGTTGATGTTGCACTCCTATCATCGTGTCTGTATTTATACAGGCTCTGCCGTTGGGAAAAAAATGAGTAAAAGAGAAATTTTCTATTTTTGTATATTTTTTTTTTCTTTCGCGTGATGATACGAGATATAATTGAAATCTTTATTTTCAATTTTTTTTTCCTATAACTGTGTTGAACAACATGTCCTTGTCCTTGATATGCACTTAGTTTTTCGAATGGGATGGGATTCGATGTCAAAATGTGTGGATGAGTTTTGAGAAACATTTTGACAGTCTTGACAAATATGGTGCTGCTTCACAACTCGTACTTGACTTAGAAAATAGTGACGATTATAACGTGAATCCCATGGGGGATTAAGGTGGTTCCTCGTTTTTCATTCAGAAACTGACTGAAATAATGACCCAATAATCTAGTGCCTTTAACATTATTTATTTACGAGTATATGTCGGAACAAGTTTGTCCAAGTATACTAGTATTTGGTGGACGATTCTCGCAGAAGGATATTGGAAGGTGCACACTCCAAGGATCTAAATCTAAATATATCCCTTCACCTTCCGAAACAATGTAGCATTTTTTAAGCAGAGACTGTAAAGATTAAGGATGGTCTGCCATGACTTTAAAACGATCCGGTATCTAAAAGGAATATCATCATATGTTCGGAAAGTTAGGACTCAATGGCATGAATTTCACAATCCTTCGTAAGCTGCCGCCTGTCTCTTGATGAGATGGCTCAGCATTTTAACATTCACATGATATTTCGGGATGGAATCTCCAGGAGCGGTACCGTCTGATAACTTTTTCATACCTCCAGCTATAGACAAATATCTTCTAAACCTCGATACGATTATGGGAAAGAAAATTTGGATCAAAATAAACTTTAAGCGTTCACTCTACCTTATCAGAATATTCAGATCCAGCACTCAGAACCCTTATTGGCGTTACAACACTAGCATAGGACTCCCATACAACGACTTATGCAGAAGTTTCAGTATCTCACCTCCTCTGCATATGTACAGACCTCTCTATCTGCGGGAAAACCATCTGTGCTAACTTCCTCGACGAATTGAGTGAGTTGATAGCATCAGTTAACTTAAACACAGATATCCGATCCACGTGGCATCACAGTGGCTCTATGTTGGCCTTAGTCAGCCACTTGAACCTAACCTTATCTAGCATTGTCTATCTCCATCGTGTTACCTAAGCACTTTTTTCTTTTTTTTCTTGTGTAATTTATGTGTTACCCCAAAGTTTACCACTCGTGCTCATCCTAATTCGCCTTGCTATTGCAAAAAGACTGCACTAGCATAAGACGCTATGATCGTAGCCTTTTTAAGTGCTTTCTCTGAACATCTGAGCAACGCTTCATTAAATTTGTGTTCACAACACGAACAGCGAAATGTCAAACATTTCTTCTGCAAAATAACTTATCATCCATTAATCCTTCACACTTTCGATTCCCACCATCTAGAAGGCTTTCAATTCAATTTCATTATGCATTCGAATTTCATTTGCAAAATCCAATATATGTTGACGAAGACATCACGTCGCCATGCCAGAAATCCCATCCAGTGCTGTCGATGTCGCAAAATGTCGCACATACATCAAAGTTACGCAAAACTTCATCCCTTCATCTTACTTAATTTAAATTCAATTTAAGTTCTACAACTGGACGCCAAAGAAGCGCCATTGAACTCTGGTTGCGGACAGTAAAACAGAGTACAACTGAAAGGCTTCTACTTTCACTCAGTTAGTCAAAAGTTCAAGTCTCGATAGCAAAACTTTTCAAAAACCCAATTTTCGAACTCATCAACTCCGAACATAAACAAAGCCATCGAACTCATACACATTTTCTTTTTTGCCTCCCAATAGCTCACATTCCTTCTTCGCAATCCCTGTACACTAAGTGAAAGCTTTCAGTTTCATTCCCACAAATAGTGGTGGCCATGGTGTTGGAAAAACTATTCTGAATTTGAAATATGCAAGAACCTGTTGTCAACATGGAATAAATTCTTGGGCTAGCCATATTCTCTGACCACTGGGTCGCGTAGGACAAAGTTACGGTTCGGTGTAAGGACTGTCATTGGCAATCCACAGTCGACTACAAGGCAGTCACAGACAGACTGTCCCCCATGGCGCTCTACAAAAGGGTGGCCTCCCAAAACTTTTCCCACCGACTTGCTAGCGAACATTCAAATTTGAATAAGTAATTACCAATTATGGTCGTTTCCTGCCAGAAGCACTGCAACCGAAAACCTCGCCTTGCCAGCGCGTAGGAGGGTGTGTGTATACGAGGCTGTGAATTTCACACCACTTAACCTAATTAGAAAGTACTGTGCGACAGAGTTGAAAATTAGCACAGCGGTTTTTCTTTTCTATACGTGACCAAGCCATGACCAGATATGACACGGTGGTGGTGTGATGGTGGCGGTGCGTTCCTTTTTTGGTTATTATGACACCATTCTATTTATATTATTTAGAACGTTTTGCCCGACTGTTTGTGGGTCGGTTTTTCTATTTAATGAAGTGAGTTTTTCAACTCCTTTTTGTGTTTCTATATCGGGTTGGGACTGTAACTAAAGTTCTGAACACGTCGCAATGTTTTACAGCCAAAAATTATTTACAAGCACTAGGATATATTGTAAATTTGCTTACGCAGCACTGAGTTTGTTTTTTTAAGGAATATGATATCGTTCCAAAGCAAGAGTAAAGTAAATTGTTGCTCAAGTACTAATAATGAGTACATACCTCATCTGTACGTTGTGGTTAGGAAGGAGATAGAGTTCAGGAAAATAACTTTTTGCAAGCAGAAGTTTTAGCTCTACTATTTCTATTTAGTACGTCGTATTGAGGGTAGATTTTATTAATTTCAGGTTGAAATCATGAGAGATAAAACAAAGGCCACTCGACCCTCGTAGACGGTAGGGTGCCCCATTTAGGATCCTAGAGGCAATACTGCAATTGACGGCTGTGGGGAAGAATTTGCAAACTTCATTGTGACAAATTCAATCAATTAGTCCTAAAGAACATGTGGGTTCAGTAAAACGGTGCTGCATCACACACAGTTCGTGCCACAATGCAACTGCCCTCCTTCATAATATCATATGGGCACCTCCTTCGGTTTCCAGAAAGCTTAAATTGATTTTTTTTAAAGTAAAAGAGTGAATGAACTCATCGGAGATTCACGTCGGTGCACAATGGAACTTTATGGTCCAAGTGCTTCCCACCCATTGAGGGAAGGAGCCACTATAACATTAATACAACAACCCCTAGCTCTTTACTTTTCTTAGCCGTTTTCATAAAACTGTTGGAAAACTCCCCGAACAATATTCAGCTATTCCCTCCCCCAGTAGGCTCCTTAAACATATCTTAAGCAATCATCACACCCCTTGAATATGTATCTTATGGTAGAACATCCACATTTCGCTCTAGGGTAACCCATTAACCCTCTTTGTTTTAATCCTGCAATTAGCAATACTTGTTAAACAAGAGCTTGAAGGCGTTGTTGTTGCTTTTTAAGACAAACAAGCCAATTGCGTAGACAATTCATTCATTCAATATTTAAAGCATTTTACTCTTCTAAGTGCTAATAAGCACCTCTTAATTCAAACCACACTCCGTCTGGGAATAATTGAATTCTTTTACAAGTCAAAAATATGCACATACAAATGCGTCATTAAAATGTTCCCTCCGGGAGTCGGAACAGCCCACTTTAATAGAAAGAGGCAATGACCAAGTAACTTGCGTCGAGTTATGGCTTCTCCAAACAAACAAAAAGCTTCAGCGTTTAACCGCACGAAGAGAAAAAAGAAAATTAAAGTCGATGTTGTCAGGTTCTGCTATCTAATCCAACATCCAGCCGTCATCTAGGAATACGTATCGCTGACAAATTTCGCGCTAATTTGCATATTTAATCAAAATTCCAAGGTGAATCCTTTGCAAAAATGGATTATTTATTTATTAGCACATGTACCTGCCCGTGTGAGCACAGATCTGGGGCCACCTGCCAAACATGAGAAATATCTCTCCGTCGAGTGGATTTTGTAGATAGATGCTTAAAGGTGGAAATGAGGTCTCGTTTACACCTTTGGTTTGCAAATGAAAGTGTTCCAGTGTCTGATAGACTTAGCTTCTGTGAGGGTACGATTGTTTTTCCCTGAATGAAATTCTGTTAATGGAAGGAAGGAGATAAGCGTGTTAAAGTAGGCGACAGGCAGACAAGCCTTCCAATCCCACTGATGCTCTATGTTAATCAGAGAGAGGATAGACAAAATCCCTTGATGCTTAGTTTTGATATAATGTTACGCAGTAATTGGTTATGCTGTAACAGTGGGGCGAACAAAAAATGCTGTGTAATTAAGGGGGTATGCAAAATGTACTTTTATAAGTTATATAGCATAGCGTCGTTCATATAAAGCTCGACATGTGAAAACGCAAATTTTGACACTACATTTACATGAAATTTTGCCTACCTTGAGGGACACTACATAATACTTTAATGGTTCTAAGTTTTCAACTTCTAATTTTAACAGTTTGGATCTTATTTCTAAAGTAACTCCAAATGAAGTTATAAAATGCACCCTCGAATGAATAAATTTTCTATCCTGGTAATAGCTTCAACGCCTTTTTTCACATGCGCGCGTTTTCTTGAAATTTTCAATGACAACTTTGCATTAATTTGGCTGAATTTCATAGATTGCGTGAATGTGTAAATAAGGTAAAGTTGGTAAAGTTGCATAGAATTCAAAAAGCAGCAGGGAAAATAGATGACCAGAATTAGAAAACTAATTCAGTATACCAAAAACGGGAAAATAGATGACCAGAAAATTATTGACTTTTTTTTGGCTTTATGGTATGCGGCACCATTTTGTTAAGTACAAAAGATTGTACATATCCAGATTCACATGTTTTTTTAAATACTCGACTGGACACGCGACTGGATGGCGCAGTTGGTTAAGTGCCTGCCCTAAGTTAGAGGGATCTCAGGTTTCGAATCCCAATGAAAGCAAAGCTGATACGCTTTTATCCGGTTTTTCAAATCTGGTCCAGTCACCATTTGCCGTTTGGATAAAATTAACGGCACTATCACTGGAGCGGTCAATCAGTGATAGTAGTATGATTGTGGGTATCACAATGGACCAACATGCTCTCAGTGTCCTGGTGAATTCACTAGCAGCCCCCTAACCTATCCTATTCTAAACACTCACTCGTAGACTTTTTAAACCAAAAATTCGAAAATTTTTAACGTAAAAAAAGTCATTAAGTTGCAAATGAAAATATAACTGTCAAAGTTTCATTATTTTTTGTACGTCTCTTAACTACAAAAATGCTTTGTTCTTTGTTTTGCATTTAACGTCGTCTTTTTCTTTTTGTTGGCAACGCTTTACCACAAAAATGCCGCAAAATTCAAATCTTGCATGGTTTTACCCTTTAAATGCGTGTCTTCACGTTTTCACGTTCACTTTGTATGCGAAAGAGGTATCGTCCCTTCTTTCTCGTCTCACTTTAAAGGTGTAGCGTTGACTCTGAATAAAGTGAGTGAATTCACGTTGAAGTGACGTAACTTGTTCTATGCATCCACACCCTCGCCCCTCATTTATTCAATTACTTGCGATTTGTTATCGTCACAAGAATCACAGTCAGGTTGGCGGCAGTGACACGGAGAACAAGAGCTAAAGCGTGTAACTGAATTAATTAAACCGACGATTCAGAAAGGGTTAAGGTCTCCTATAAAGGGATAATGCCATCACTCCCATAGAGACAATTCATATCTTCTTCAATGGCATTGAATTCGATGAGATGGCAATTCAGAATTACAAAAGTACATTCTAACATCTATTCCTCATGAGACACTGACTGCTTTCAAGGACACTTCATTGTTTGTCATTTGTAAAATGTACCCAACTTTAGGGTGCAAGAATGTAACAAATGCTTGTAAGAGACACGAAGCATTACTCTCGTCCTTGGGACCAGAAATTTGCATAGTTCATCCCGGTACACAACTATCCATCTGCTACAGGAACATACAATTCGATCCCTTAATGCATGTGATGTTGAAAGATTATCATATGGCATGCTGTCGTGCTTAACGTCGCCGACTTCGTTTTCATCGTCATCATCATCTCCATGGCTGTTGTTGCTGTCGCCTTCCCTGGCAGATGGCATATGTTGTGTAACATGGATCATAGGTGATGGTGGTGGATGAGAAATACATGACGCCGTCTTCAAAGAAGTGTGCGGCAGGGTAAGTTTTTCGCTGCTGCTCAGTAAACCATCTCTTTTGCGTTCTTTCTCTTAGTTTATCCAAGTGCTTCTACTGAAATTTATGCTAAAGATTCCTGCACTCTCTGCAAGGAAGTCACAAGCAGACACGGGACTGATGGCATGCACCCCACCTTGCCACCTCCCCAAGTGTGGTGTATTATTAAATTTACATTCTTATGCGGTCGCAGGATACGTTTTTGTTATGTAGGTGCATGTGCATGTATCTGGGGCATGTGTGCAAGGAATACATTTAAGATACACGTTCGAGTATGCTAGACAAAAGAATGAGAGACAATACCTATGCCACCTGCACATGACGAAAATCTCGTTTATACTCTGTCATTCGAATGGATAATGCTTAAGTGAAACTGGTTGTGATGATGAAACGAAAGCTCTGCATACGCTTGGATGCTTGAGTGCCGTGCGTTAACTGGAAACTTGGTTTATCCCCTCTCTGCGTGCAGATTGGAATGAGTTTATGGAGTCTTTCAGTGTGTCTCGTTTGAATTTACGACGAGAAGGGAATAGGGTCACTTAAATGAATGCTTCCATTGGAAAACTGTTATTGCATGTGTCTGCCTAGGTGTGCATTTTCAACTTCTATTGGTGGAAGTGGGTTATTCTTATCTTCGACAAAAGCCTATGCTTAGTGTACCTGTGCTGTATCTTTTGGGAAATCACTTGGTGTGCAGGCAGAAGTGATTTAAATTCAGCTAGTTAAGGTTAAGCCTCTGTGTGTTTAGAGTTTGAGCGACGTCATGTAGTGAAGTATTGGGCTGAATGTAACAATTATGCTATATAACTACAGTGGACTAGTATGCGGAAATCAATGGGCTTTTGAAAAATTTTATTTTAGTGAAAGGAAATGGAAAAGTGTGCTTTTAAACTGCATGCCGGTTGTTTGTGGACCTAATGAGTTCTTCTTGTTCTTCTTTGGGTGGCGTTACAATACGGGGTAAGCTCGGACCTAGCTTCTCCAGCAAGCATTCGTTTGGTGCGTGCTATTGTTCTGTCACAAGCGAAATGAAATATATCGGAAGAATGATTAACATAAAAGTTGCAAGTCCATGCCAAAAAATCATACGATTACATATGTAGGTACATATGTAGCTTCAGAAGATCGCGAGAATGGAGGCTCCTTAGAATCTCAAACACAGACCCAATTAAGGCAATTCTGGAGACCCACATTTTGCCTTCCTTTACTACCTCAAATGATAAAGAAACATTTGTTGTAAATAGATCCTTGAAGACAATTAAGTTTGTAATGAATGCTAGAAAACGGACATATCGCAAACACCATTAATATGAGGATATGTACGTAGCAACCTTTTGAGTTCTTCTATGTAGCCATAGTAGCTTCAAGGATTGACGAAAAAGTTAGGCATGTGATTTCGAGTCAACACAGCCAATTTGGGAATTTCTCCCTCCTTTTATGTATATAGTCTAGACAAACATTTCATGCCACATATAAAAGATTCATAACGTCAACAAAGTTTGCATAACAAACCTCAAAAAGTATTTCACATTGGTAACGTAACTTAAAAACATCTTCCATGTAGAAACACGAGTTTTGCATTTCACAAACTTCCCTCAAGACTTAAATTTCATGTGTAAAGTATACACATCCGCACACAAACCGCATACACAACAAAACAAACCGCCATCTCGACATCCCCTCTACTCAAGTTAATCCATTTCGCAAATTAACTTCTTTGAGGGAATTTATTTTAGTGAGTTCCAAAAAAGAAATGGAGAAACCAAGAAAAAAAGTAACACAACGAAACGGCTTCCACAAAGTACACAAAAAACTCAAATCATATTACTTACCTACAGTCGCGCCAGTGTGAGTGCTGCCTGCATCGAGAGTTGAATTAAAAATTCAATTTTAATTAAAGTTTGTTAAATAAGACCTATCCTAGCACACGTACCCGCATCTCTTTTCGTTTTGCTGCCCGCCTCGTTTGTATGTTGTCTTTCCATTTCGCCTTAACCTCATGCATAAACTCACACAGCAACATTGGCTTTAACTATGTAATGCGAAACCATTTAATGGCAAATAGGTACTCAGTACACCGTTGTGGATCGTTTTATAGTGTAAAGATGCTGAAAAGTTTTAATTGCTTAAGGGGCTGCTAAAGGTGGAAGGTCGCAGGAACGGAAGTGCAACTTCAGATCCATCCAACGGTGGCGATGCTAGTGGCAACGTCTTAATTGAACTACATTACAGAATACAGTGGAAGTCATAAAATTAATTTAATCTAAGGCAATCCTTACTTAAGACCGTTGCGCAAATGAACTGTGAAGCCATATGGCATGTGGAGCTCCTCGATGGAGATGGAATCTTTAAGCAGGTAATGGTATTTGAATCAAGGTATTAACAACTTTCAAGAATGCTTTCGAAGCGAGCAAAACAAGAAAAGTTTCTTGCACTGATAGACGTCTTTCGCCAGAAGAATTTACAGTAGATGCATAATAGCCGCGGTAGCAGTTGACCCACCTATTGTAAAATACGTTTTCAGTCTCGCAAAGAATACAAAGATATAGAGATCTATCACAATAATAATAATGACGGCGCTACAGTCCGAGTTGGACCTGGGCCCAGCTTCTCATCAACCACTCGTGTTGTGCGTGCTATTTTTCTCTCACGATTGGAGGGGACCTACAGTTAAATGCCGACTCCGACCGGCGACATTGAGAAGCTTTTTCTAGACAGTTATACTCTTGTATAACTCGATAAATGTGACTAGAAAGAGGTGGAGCCGTACAAAAATGTTTGGTGTTTTTTTCGGGAATTGAACTGACAACCTCGAGCGTAGGAGTCGACGCACCTACCCACTACGTCACCAGCAAACATTTCAAACCATTTCAGTTAAATTTACCATTAATATCAATCTAAATTAAATATGTAATATATCTCTTTCCAAATTTAACTAACATGATAAAAATTCGCCAATATCCATACCCAATGCCCTCAACATCAAAAACAATCAATCATCATGCCAAATGTGAGTACAGTCCCTGGCCATATTATTAGACGCACTATAGATTTTATGTGAAAATGCGACTGAAAGAAGTCTGTACTTGTCTACGCTCTGTTACATACTTTGACATCATGCATGTATAATACAACATATCAAATTAAAAACAAAGAAAATAAAACCACAAAACAAATTTCTCATCTCATCTCATCTTTGATGACCCGCATGTTCCACTAATCTCAACTGAATCTCAAACGCTCGCTATGCCTAATCAGTATGCGCAGACCAACACTTACATATTACGGTGTTGTTTCACGACACTGTGTCCAACATGCCAGTGGGATGTGTTACCACATACAATGACTTCTGTAGAACTGGTAGAAATGACAAGTTGGGGGAAACCATCACTCATCGCTTATGCACTTTCCATGTCCTACTGATTTGAAAGAAATCTTATTTGGGCGCATAATTCTTTCATAATTTGAGCGAGATCAATCATCGTCCGATCCGCTTTGTATCACGATGAGACTAACTTGGTTTACATATGTGCGACGATAATGGGGAGTCTGCCATTTGAACATAACAAGTGATTACTTAACCAAGCAACGACGGGTCGGTTTTCTACTGAATAGTCGGTAGAACGAGCATTGCTTTTATCAATCGAAGACACTTTCTGTCCCAGTTTGAGTGTCAAACTTCCAGAATGTGGCAGAGTACATTATTTGCAATGCGTACTGTAGTAGTAGGATAATTTACATGCAACATACTCTGTTCATAAATATATTGTTCAATGTTATTACAAAGAATTTTTATAAGTTTATAATTCACAACTGCTTCATTAGTATAATGTAAATTATAATTACCGATTTGGTACGGGAGTTTTTAAAAACTTTATTAGGTACTCGGCTCAACACCGCCAGCTTACTAACTAAACATATTTTCATTTGCCAGTGGCATTTATAATATCATTTTGCAACAGTTTTGATTCCTTCTATGCGTGCATCGAACCTGTGGGAATTGTTTACAAATTCATTTCCCATATTCACGTTCGCACAGTTCTGACCTGATTCCGAATGGGGTATTTGGTTACAAAGGCAACTTGAAAATATCTGCCTTTGTGTACTTTTCGTGATATGTAACCTGTACAATAAATGACAAGAAGACCTGCAGTTTCGGAGGAGCCATCCTCGGGAAGATCATATTCTTGTTGTAGCCAAGGTAAAAACGCGGTTATCAGGAGAAAGCAGAGTCAAGAGGGGAAGGCCACGGTTTGACGTTGAAAGCTACAATGGATCGCTTGTAAAGACACACATTTCTACACGCCAGTGGATCCTCCGCCATCGACTCTAACTCGTCGGGAGCTATGCCCAAGTGCGACCAGGAGAGTGTTTGGATTTGGTCCAACCTTCTCGTCCCGGATCTGCCATCATGTTTGCCTACATGATGGAATAGCATTCAGGACACGCTTCGGAGGTCG
Organism: Myathropa florea; assembly: GCA_930367185.1. NCBI lineage: Eukaryota > Metazoa > Arthropoda > Insecta > Diptera > Syrphidae > Myathropa > Myathropa florea. The sequence goes on along the minus strand of OV884004.1, from coordinate 1,892,247 downwards.
TGATGATGAGGACATTCGTGCCAATTGGCCAAACCATAGAAGCCCTTTCCGTTCGAAGAAGCAGCTGTCCAACATTGAGTTCCTCGTGCGATTAAGATCGAAGTTAATCCCTTGCATTTTTTTAGATTCGAAGTAGGTTAGGTGGCTGACTGCAGATAGCACTCACACTTAGGCCAACTTAGGCCCATTGTGGTACCACGCGGATCGGATGTCACCTATTCAAAAAACCATTTGGTGCTTTCCACGAAGCTCCTTATTTCATGGATTCCGACATTGAACAGTTCGTTCAAGTCGTTAAAGAAGTAGTCTCCAAGGTGCTTCTTAGTGCGGGAGGATAGAGCGCTACAATGATTTTAATTTAGGTATTGCACAACCAACAATGAGTATCATTTTAATAGAGATGCTTAAGCATATGGAAGCATTTGTTTGTCCTCGTTGGATGAACGCATCCTATTCATATAAGGAAAGAAATAAATCGAAGGCTTTCAAATAACGACATTGAAACGGAAGCAGCTTAAATGGTACTAGTGGAAAATGAAACCAAAACGAGATGTATGGTCTATTCGAAAAGAGACGCACAACGCAAGTCGTCTTGCCGAAAACGTCGCTGTGAACAACTATCACTTTGTCCACTTTTGTATAGATGGCGATTGAAAGAAAAATTTCCATCACCATTAATACTGCAATAGGTAATTGTAATTAATAATGAGGCGCCAACTGCTAACACGAATTTTAAGAAATAACCATATTTCAGGAATTATCAGCAAAAATTTAAACTTTTTGGTATATCAGAATGTGTGCTTTGAGTTATCAAATTATCAAACATTTATCGATTTCGCTTTTTTCTGCGACTTCAACAATCTCTTCGCGATCCACAGAGAACCATATCCGTCCACAATTTCACGAATAAAAAATTCGCGATATCTCTTGGGACTAACATTTGCAATGTAAATTTTCCCATTGACAATTCGCGGCTACCAGCGACTAAAGAGAATTCCATGTGAATGAAGTGTCAAAATTCGCGATTTTCGCAGTTCACCGTTCTCCGCTCATGTGAATAGCACTTAAAATGCCTTGCAATGTAGAGCGCATGTGCAACTAAACTCCGGTCAAAAGAATCATCTACTGTAGGAAAGCGCGAGTCAAATACACATTTTTTAACTTTAACTCCATGTACATTTACATTCAAGATTACAGGCTGTATTTTTACAATCTCGAGTCATAATTATAAACATATCTGGAAACTCCACCGAATTTAAACGGTTTGTACCATTTTAGTCCAAAACCGAAAAAAAATACGTACATACTCGCACATAAATTTTGCACGATATTTTTATAAAGGATAATTTTTATGAATAACTAAAAAAATGGTTTGACTTTTTACTTCTTTTTAAATTTAAAGCCCCATTTTTAAGTCCACTTATTAGTATAAATGGCACCCAGAAAAAAACAGTGGTGTACCATTTAAAAAGGAGGTTTTGCAACGAAGAGGAATATTGTTGAAAAGTTAATACCATTTTTTTTTAAATGTATATACGTGGACTGCTGTATATCTTTTTTTTTACGTCCATGCGTTTGCCTTTAGTTATGTGTTCCTAGAAGGTAAAATACCCTTTTTCTAATGTTGTGCTTTGTGTTTAAGTTTCGCTGCCTACGACGCAGCCGTACTGAGTTTAAGCTTACAATAAACTCTATACCGAATTATTATTATTTTTTTGTGAAACCCCATGTAATGATGAATTTATAACTAAAAATCCTTTTAGCTAATAAGCAAGAAGTGATCTTTGGAACTGATTGAGAGCCAAAGTTATCTGTAATCATCCTTAATCAATGTATTAAAGTTCTACATAACGGCCAGGAGCAGTCATGTACGCACAAGAATATTTGCCTATACATATTTTGTGTTTTCTTGTTCACGCAGAAGTTTAATTTAAAACTGTACGATCGAGTTCTATTTTTTACACAATCAGAAAAAAATGTTTATCAAACCAAATCGAAAATTTAAAAATTCCTAGATGTCCGAAATTTAATCTTCACCCAACGACTTAAATAAGCAACCAACCGTCATTCGTAGAATTACCAGCATAAGTGCACTCTGAATAACTTTTTTTCGAAAGTTAGCCACCCCACGGGAGCAATTCACACACTACTACTTCACACAAAAGAGAGAGATTTATGGTTGAGTGCTTAAACACATCTGGAGTTAACTCTCTATTACGCCGCTTCTAGCCATAAATCTCAAGAAGGTGTCAAAAAACACACTTCAACGTTAACTATGAAGGGGCTTATAATGTTTTGGTAACCACGTGAGGAGAATAGGTCAACGTGTGAGTTGGAATAGTCTTTGAATGTCCTTAGGAGAATGTACTTTGTTTTTTCATGAATCTAATGAAAATGAAATGAATACATTTCAACGCTGATTATTTAACAGAATTCAAGAGTAAAAAAAAGAAGCATACATTCGTACCAATTAAAACGAAGTTCACTGGAATCTCAACGATGCCGGTCATCCAAATAATTTCCCCACACTGTCTGGTTCACGAATCACGGCCGAAAGAATATATTAAATTTTGGCATTGAATCGGACACAGAAATATCACGTTTCCTAGAAGTGCATAACGTTACGGTCATTTGGCTTGCAGCCACAAAGTGCTTAAAGCTATTCACAACCAGTTTCGTGTTCCATTGTCCTCAATTTTTCGGTGGCAATGACAGTGTGTGAGAAATAAAATTGTTTTTATTTTGCTCCTTTTTATTTTTGTTGTTGTTTTGTTTCAATTCGCAACGATTTACGGAACATTTTTACGGCAAGTTGAGAGTTGTGACAATAAGGCCGTTTCTGCAATGAGAACAGTTCTGAAAACAGCTAATTGCTACAATTTTCTCCTCAACGATGTACAGACGAATTTTAGCATTTCATTTAATTCATTCGCTCGGCAAGCAATTTTGTTGGCCATTGTGGAAACATTACAGGAAAACGAGATCTTCATGCTTCCTTTGTTCACAGCAAATGCTTTTGGGACCACAAATCGTTGTAAATTGGCTCCAAAAGAGTGTTTTGATGTAATCGATAATTTGGATTCTTGCATACACTGCTACATGTCTTTGGATTAATTATTTGACCGTGTTCATGTTAACGTTAAAAGTTGTAACCCGACTCATGTGAATGTGCAAAGCTTCTGAAGTTATACAGAGTAGCTCTCTTTGCTTAGAAAATGTTCGGACCAAAGTTGATTTCGGTCAAACTTGTGGTTAAGAAATAAAATACATATGTATATACGCTGGAGACATATAAGATATAAGGATTTAGGGCGGTTGTTATAGGCTTTAGAGGCACATGTCTGAAATATGAAACTGCGCCCAAGTCTCTTCTTTCTCCAGGCACTGTCTACAAAAATCTTCCTCACAAAGCCATATCTTCTTCAGTTGTTACATGATCTTCCCATGAATTTTACTCTGGGCAGCGCCTGTCATTATTCTCATTAGTATTAGTGTATCCATCCACACGGTCCCCTACCTGGTCAATTTCTTGATTTGCCTAAAGCAGCATGGTTCCAGACCATCTAGTACCGTTTTGGGTCCTATGTGTGGTAAGGAGTCCATCTTATCATTTTCCATCCCCCCATTTTCCCAGGTAAAACGGAGTTCTTAGAATAGTCCTTCGAGTAAAAGAATTAGCCAAAAGTCACAGGGTGCTTGTGGAACGATATGGATTGAATTTTTTGGCGAAACGGTCTCGAAAATCAGTGCATTTTAAGATGGTGCCAAAAATATTTTTCAAAACTTTTTGACTGATCCGTTTGAAACGTCAACGTCATCAGCAAGGGCCCTAAATGTTAATCGACGGTTTTTAAGAACAAAATCTTTGTCGTCGATAGAGGTTCGTCTGGGGCGCTCGTCGTTTTCACCTCGTTCTCGCCTTTCCTTGAACTGTTTATGTTATGTTCATGTAAACATTTCTTTTTGAAAAAGTATGTTCGCTGAAGGCCTTCTACAATATTCTAAACGCTTCTGCAGTACGAATTTCAATTCGTAAACAAAATTAAATGCAACTTCTTTATTCAACTAAATTAGACATTGTAACCAAAACAAAGCGTAACTCAAACACACATGACAAATATGCTGTGAAATTAGGGTCAGGTGACTATCACAGTGCTACTAAGAAATATATCTGTGATTTGATATACCAGCACAATTTAAATTGAAAACTGTCTTACTTTTCGAACACAGTAGTATGTTTGCTTCTGGAATTGAAACGGAAGCGGCCAAAATGTGTTTGACGCAATTAAGTTACCAAGTCCTGCTGCATGGTGCAGAGGCAGGGACTTTAAGAGAGAAAAGTTCTGCGTGCGATCTTTTGTTTTACGTTGATGTCGATTAGAATTAAATGTTATGGGCTGGACTATGGACAACTTATCTCCGGCCCGAAGAATTTTTTACTCCTTACGTGTGGGACAATACAACAGATGACGTCCGCGTCTAAAGTGGTGCACACAAGTTGAGTCGGATCTCAAAAAACTTGGTGTGCGAAATTAGAGACAGTTAACAGACTGTAGCGTCATGCAAAAAAGAAGAAGAATGTTTGCTCCATGTGCGTGATAACAGACTGATTGTTCAGTGTAATATAAAATTTTGTGGGTACTTGACTTTTCATTTAGGTGATCCAGAGCGTACTGCGAGGGAATCAATTAAGCTAGTTGCTATTATGCTCCCTAATATCATTTTCTGCTGGATCCCAAATCTTTCTAAGTTCACCTGAAAGCCATCTAGCGAAGAGACGACGCCGCCGCTGTTTTCATTATAAATAAACTCAATGGTAGCTATCCTATAGGTCCAATTCCACAGCGTCCGTTTGGCATCGAAATACAACGATACACAAATATGACAACCTTTATCTTCTATGCATATCCAGTATATGCCCACATATGTACATATATGTAAATCTTTCACTCATGTAAAACTTTTGTCGCCTTTCGAATCTTCCCTTCGACGTCATAGTTTCGAGTTAGACCGATAGCTAAATAGTGACACGAATATTTCACTCTCTTGATCGTCTCTATCTCAGATCGGGAAAGTGTTGAGGGAATTCCAATTAATGTAATATTAGTAAAGTCTCATGTGAGCGTAGTGGATAGGTGCGTCGACTCCTACGCTCGAAGTCTAAGGTTCGAATCTCGAAAAAAACATCAAACATTTTTTCACGGCTCCACCTCTTTCGAGTCACTGACAATGCGCAAAGAGTATAAATTTCTAGAAAAAGCTTCTCAATCTCGCCGTTCGGAGTCGGCATTGAACTGTAGGTCCCCTCCAATCGTGAGACAACAATAGCACACACAACACGAGTGGTTGCTGAGAAGCTAGGCCCAGGTCCACCTCGGACTGTAGCGCCGCCATTATTATTATTATTATTTGTCAAGTCTCATATAAAACCGTAATATGAATACCTTTATTTTATATGACTCTCCATGGTCTTAACTGGCAATCATTCAAAGCCAATGTCATCACTTTTTCAAGTTGTAGAGCAGTAAACGAAGTCAAAATCTCAGTAAGGAAGTTAAAACCCATATTACCGCTATCAGTAATCATAACAAAATGTCCAATGACACCATGTACGCTTATGTGGAAAACCCATACGCTGTTCATCTATTTATGGCTTCAAGGCCAATTCCGGGGAAAAAAATAATTGCGATATCTTTCACCACCAGACCAAATAATTTATCCAACACGTGAGTATTTACTGAGACTCTTATAAAAACACATCAAACAGAATAATATCGCCAAGAACCAGACCTCGTAAATCAATCAGGATAAAACCAATTTCTCCGCGTGCGCCCTGCCGTCAATTTATTTATTTTTTTTTATGACAATAGTCTCCTTGTCACAGTAAGGCATAAGAACTGCAGAAAATGCCACAACATGCCCCATCCTATAAATTACAGAAAGGACATGACGACCCGCTATTGTTGAACAAATTACATCAAGTTAAAAGTTAATCTTTGGTTAAATATGTTAAACATGTCATCGTGCTTTCTCCCATGAAATTCCTTAACCAGTTCTGTTGCGAAGCGTAAAAAAAGAAACTTTCATTTCAATTTTTTTGCACATATTCGAACTGTTTAACAGACACCAATCTCCGGCTGTCCTTCACACATAGCGTAACCTCTAGAGAGCTCAGATACTTCCTATCAACATGCAATATTAACGCATGGCTCCGAATAAGAGCCCACTCCCAACAAAAAAAGGCCAGAGGGTGAATTTCAGAAATTCCAATAATGGTCCCTATCACCCAGTCCACCGAAAGAGCCGCTGTCATCCACTTATCCTTCTTCCAGAGGATTTATAGCCCACATAGTCATGGGTATAGATCAACCGGTTTCGATTCACGTTGCTCGTCCTTCGAATCGGTGGCGGCGGTTGGTGGTGCCGACACAGTTGAAGAAAAACGAGAACCAAGGAAATCCGAATTTTATTGGTACTGCGAAAATTTCGGCGGTCAAGCGGGAGTATATGTGGCAGAGTCAGGCCTTGATGGGGGTGGGTGAGGAAGGGTAGGTTCAAATTACATACAAGCATACATACGCAAGACTTCACTCAACAAGGATAGTTAATCTGGGGTGCATTTGGGCGAAAGGATGCAGTATCTGGCCATCTCTCGGGTGGCAGGTGGCAGCAGGGACCTTATTTCATATTATTGTATTTAATAAAATATTGGTTTCCTCTGTTTGTATTGAATCGAACTGATGAAACGAGGGTAAAGTTGAAAAAAACCAGAAGCTTACCATATGCATGATTGTGTGTATGAAGTTCATCAAGGACCTGTGTCTTACTTCGGCAACTGCATTCATGCAGTTCCTGTGTACAGTGGTTATGCTGAAGGTAAATAAATATTTTGATTAAATTTATTTCGGTGGCTTTTCTTTTGAGTTCAGATTGTACGTATATTTTGCGTGGCATTAATTTTACCTTCATGTCCTATACAGGAAACATTCATGCCCATATGCACAGAATGTGGTTGATGTTTGATAAGAAATTTCTAAGCCTTCCGGTGCACTGAGCCTTAATTGAAAAAGTGGTTGCGACATGTTCTCATGAAATATTTACAACTAAGCACCGACGCAAAATTTTAACAATTTTGGATGAAAATAACTTTTCTAGATGATTTTCCTTACACATACATGCACACACGATTCAGTGAAATTTTATAAATTCGTAGAACTCGCACTGATGAAAATGTGATGCAACAGAGATTGAAACATTTTAATGGTTAGTGTCAATGGATTGATATGAGTCATAATCGTCTGCAACAGTTCATGGAATGGACTCTTGGGGAATGATATGGGAAAATTGTTTTCCAGAACTACTCGTACCTATTTGCCAGTAGAAAAAGAAACACATAAGTGGATGAATTGTCCAGGAGTCTGACAATTGACAACGTTTCAGTCTTCAAACGAATTTTATTTTTTTAGATAGTAACAAAGTCAAGTGTAGTGATAGGAATTTTACATCACAGAAACGTCCAAGCGGTTGAATATGAACCGCTTTGCTCTGTGCATGGAATTAGACAATGAAGGAGATGAAATTCTACTCTCTTCCTTATTTGAAAACTTTAAACTCTGGTTTGTTCTTCCATTTTTTGCACTCATAATAATAATAATGGCGGCGCTACAGTCCGAGGTGGACCTGGGCCTAGCTTCTCAGCAACCACTCGTGTTGTGCGTGCTACACGCTCACGAGCGGAGGGGACCTACAGTTTAATGCCGACTCCGAACGGCGAGATTGAGAAGCTTTTTTCTAGACAGTTATACTCTTTGAGCATTGTCAGTGACTCGAAAGAGGTGGAGCCGTGAAAAAATGTTTGATGTTTTTTTTCGAGACTCGAACTGACGACCTCGAGCGTAGGAGTCGACGCATCTACCCACTACGCCACGGCACTCACGATAGATAAAAAGTTGGTTTAAATATTTCTTGAATAATTTTTTATGTTAACAGATGTGCTCCTATGAAATATTAAATCGATATAAAACTGAAATGTGACGGCAAATGTCTTGAAAAGATTAGATTAGTCTGATACGAAAGAAAAGCTTCTCGCGTTGAATAATAATAATATCATGTGTAACTAAAATGTTATACTGTGTATGAAAAAGTATATGCTGCTACAAAAACACTTAATAGCAGCAAATATGTGCACTACTGACGGTTTAGCAAAAACGTCGTTAAAGAATAAACAACGTTTTTAAGTTTGATATTGTTTATTTCTCTAGCGAATTGCGTAAATAAAATTAAATATAATAAGTAAACACTTTTCCACTACCTTAAGAACAGGTTAGGTTAGTTTAAAGAAGGGGAGGATGATGGTAGAGACCAAGTCTAGTCGCATCTGAAGGTGATGAGAAATTTAAGGAATGTACACTAGACTGATCCTGCATGCAATCATACAAATCGGAAAATGCTGTGTTTTTAAGCGAATATGCGCATAGCTCAATGCTTGGATATTCTCAGAATATTAAGCAGTTATACTATTTCTCCTCGAGTTGGAATTATGTTTTGTTTGTTTCTCAGACTCATCAGACACAGTAATGACAATCCTAAACATCCTCAAGAAGACAAGTAGGAAAGAAATTAAAGTAGTGAAACCTTCTCCAGACCTAGATTGTTAAGGGTGCATCAGTCTCGATCAAAAAAATATTTCTCCATAACCATTCGAATATTTTCCAAAACCCAAATCTGACAATCTCGGCGATTACCAAAGCCGTCGAGATCAGTATCATCGATGATAATGATTTTGGCTAAATTGCAACCATTAAATCCTTATTATTTTCAAAATATTTCTCTTTTTTGCACAAATGGCGTAAATTTTGAATATTGGGTGAAACTCGGCACTTTTTTTCTAAATTTCTTGTAAACCACTTCAGAAAATCATCACCGATCATCTTTCCTCCTTAACGATTTTAGTTAAGCATTTATTTATTATTTGATGGTTTTTCGCCAGAATAATACCACGGTTCCTTCATTTAGTTAATTTCGTTTATACACTCTTCTTTCGTCTAATTCTTGCGACGCTACATTCCGAGGTGGACTTGGCTCTAGCTTCTCAGCAATCACTCCTGTTGTACGTGCCATTGTTCTCACACGAGTGGAGGGGACCTACAGTTTAATGCCGACTCCGGCGATTTTGAGAAGCTTTTTCTAAACAATTATACTCTTTGAGCATTGTTAGTGACTCGACAGAGGTGGAGCCGTAAAAAATGTTAGATGTTTTTTAGAAATTCAAATCTTAGACCTCGAGCGCATGGTGCGACGCACATACCCACTACGCCACGGCGCTCAATTTTAGCATTTTGCATCGAATATTACAATCGCATTTGATTGACCCCTTCACCGTCGGTATAAGCGACTTCCACTTTATATGAATGCAACGGCAAGAATGGATCCAGTATGATTGCACTGTTAAGCGCAGGTAAATCCTTGGAATAACATAACAGGAGTGAAAATGCTTAATTTTTATTTTTTTAAAACTTAATTCAAGAAGGTATAACGGAACAGAAGAATATGACCCAGTGTGGTTCAACTTGAGTCCTTCCCAGATGGAAAAGATGAGGGTGTTGACTTCGGGCCTGCCTCCTGTTGTATCGTACACCCGAATCCGAGTACAAAAAATTCTATCTCAACGAGGTCTTGTACTCGGCAAACCTGATTAGGATAGATAATTTTATTATTAAGTTGATTCGGGATCATATTGCACGAGCTATAATTTCCACCGACTGTCCTAACATAATGTACCATGAGAAGGTGCGCCTTAACGGCTTTTGTTCCTCCCGAAGCAGGATACGGAAGGATGACCTATCATCTTCCATGTCGCTCACCAAACAGTGGATAGGCGACTCCAATACAAGCCGGACGTCGCTCGCAGCCACGAAGATCTACTTCGGTTCAGTGTGGCGATCTCTGCCCGGGACAGAACAGAGTCTGCCCAAGAACGGCATTTTTATTGGTCGTCACAGCATCACAATATATGTTAAGCATATAAATATCATATGCGCCCTGCACGCTTCCGTATTGTGTTACGGACACAGTTTAAGTTGTTTTAAGTAGATTGTAAGTTTTAGTTAGGCTTAGTTTAGTTATGTTTAGTTAGGATAAGGATAAATTAGAAACAAAAAGTCAAGGTTTTTGAAATTTTTTGAAAAAAATTAGAAATACATTATGAACTATAAGATAATAACAGAGTAGGCCGAACGACAACTTCAACTTATCTTAGATCAGCTTAAAGTACTAGTGTTGGGCCAGTAAATTAGATTGATGAACAAATGTTAAGATAGTTAAGTTTGATTTAAGTATTTTTGTCTAGATAGTAAGGACAATGAATTGAACAATAAAAATATGTGCATGAAAAACAGAAAAAAAACAGCAACTATTGTTTCAATAGAATTTTGTACGGTGAAAATTGCAAATTTTCTTTGAGGATTTTTGGCAAACATGACGGAGACTTTTTAAATTTGTGTGCACGATGTCGATGAGATGAACACGAACATTCAGCAACGCTGCGCTTTATTGCGCCAATCCTTGATGCACTCTATTGTGCGCACATTTTTCAAAACTATACATTACATGCGGAACGGTTAACTTGCTCGTCACATGCTTTACACAGAATACCTTTCATAGTTTTCTCCACGTATTCAAAAATCAACTATCATATAAATAAAATTGTTTAGTAACTTTAACTTGTTTGGCATAGTTAGTTTGGTAAGTCCCCTCCATTTGTGAGAGAAGGAAACGCACATCACGTGTAGTTGTTCTAAAAGCTAGGTCCAAGTCTACCTCGTACTGCAGCACCACGATATACGAGTATATGATATTTAACGAAATTTGTATAGACCACTGAGAAAATGAACGTGCATAGAACGGACAGACTCAACTGGAAACTGTCAAAAAAAATTACGCTTGCAAAAACTGATGAATCTCTTTATAAGCGAACATTGGCATTTGGCATTGCAGAACCACTTGTTCTTCACTTTCTTAGAAAACATCTATTATTTGGTAATGTTGTTTTCCCCAAAAACTCCGAAACAGACTCATTATAAACAAAACATCCTCATCCATGAGCACTTGTCTCCATAATTGCATAGAGTGCCAACACAAACAATTATAATTACGAAATCCGCAAGGGGGATGCTACAACACTCTATATTCTCCACACAGCAGGACACGTCACCGGCAACTAGTAGCGAGCGGTTGTGGCAACCATCACACGAGGCTATTTATCATATTTGGCTTAATGTCAAAAACGTAAACTACTCAACTTCAAACTGCAAGGATATCAAATTTATACTCATGTACACTTGGTTCGCTAGTTCTGCGCTCCACAATGCATCACCACCAGTACCATCACTAGAAAACAGAAGAACAAGGGAATAAACACATTTCGCTATGCATAGTATGGTAGCAAGAACAACGAAGCGGAAAGCAGCAAATGAATTTAGAAAGGATAATGATTTACTTGATCCCCAACAAAACCCAGCATGAAGCCATCAATTACACATGTCTTTCTCTGTATTACGTGCGAGTGTGTGAGTAGGGGAAAATACCAGTGTTCAGAACCATAAGATATTAGATGCAAGACGCGGGCAGAATTTACAAATTATAATTAATCAAGGAGGATTCCCACATAAAGGACAACGACTCTTGTATGCATTACATTAGACACAGTTGTGTTGACGCAAATGTTGTTATGCCCATTACACAGGCACCTAATCTTTTCCCTGTGGTCTTCCCCCAAACAGTGATCCCACCATGGAACCCCCCAGGGCACGCCAGATGCAAAACTTATTCATTCACCCATACATACCCATATCCACATGCACACATGAATGTAGGTATACAGTTCTCTAATAATGTTCGTCCAGCTGTTACATAGTCCGGATGGCGTTTTATTGACTTTTAAACTTGCAACGCTAGAGATTTCTCGGTCTCGGTCTTCACTTCTGTGTGCCGCATTCTCTTTCCGCCCAGTGGCAAAGCTGCAGCACACATGCAACTGGAAGAGGTTTGGTTCTGTTAGATACGCCACCACCTATTTGCGGAAGAGTGGCGGCAATCGATGGTGGATGCCATTTCCCAAAGGAAATGGGTGGACATTTTAATGAATGACGATTCCCTAATTCCTTAATTTGGTACCGCGCCAGGATTTGTCGGGCAATTTGAATTCACCGAGAATTCAAATAGAGCGTAATTCCGTAATGGCCGAATGGTGGATGTGCCAACATCGAAGAACGAACTTCAGAGAGAAGGAGAAGTGGATGACTTTTGACATTCCTGGAGTTCGAGTTATTCATGCAGGGTTATTAGCAACGAGCTTTTAAAGAGTATGCATCTATTTTTGCTTTTATATACTTCATTAGTTTAGAAACTTCACTGGGTTTCTATTTAGCAACCGGACGATATATGCTTTGACTTTGACCTTTTTTCGATTTAACTTTAATAGGACCTTAGGCTAATTGGTGCGGTTAAGCTTTCAGGATACTGAAGCGTATTAAGTATCGGACTTTCAGTGGGTTAATCGTGTATTCAGCAGTCAGTTTTCATATTTTGTTTTTGATTCACTTTAGGCAAAAGAAAACTGTGATGGTATAAATGCTGATACTTCCTTCACTAAATGCTGCGACTAATTTCCCATGTCCGCCAAATCCCCACCTCTGTTAGGATCACAGTTTGATCCTTGGTCATGTGGTTTTGATTTGTTATAAGCTCTGATTCTTAAATCCGATCTAAAATCCAGCTGGCACCAAATTTTCAGGATAAAACGTAATCGAACGACATCCAATTGACGGATGATTTTTATCCCTTCGTTTGCGCAAATCTCCTGTAGTTAGTTATAGGTAATCTCGTCTTTTTTCCTTTGATCAGAAGTACTCAATGGGTTGGAGCTCTAGGCTTACAATGAATGTTGACATGGTACGGAGTTTAAACTAATTCATTTTACGTTTCCTAGAAATTGTGCCTTTGAGTTTTAGCGAGGTCACGTATCCATCTTGGATTTATGTTCCATGATTCTAGCATTCAAGGCCATGACAGATGAAACAGTTCCGAGGACGTTTTGAATATTTTGACGTGCCCCATCAAAGGAGACAATTCTCGGAATCTGTATGCCTTGTGACTTTCACGTTGTCATTTTCTGGGAGATTCAATTCCCTATCCTGTGTTGTTTTTTGTTTTGTTTGCCTTTGTTTTTTACAAGTCATTTGATTTACAAATAAAAAAAACACCAACCCTGCAAGAGAACCGACTGAAAGAATTCCAAGAATTGCGTACAATTTATTCCGATTAAAGGATTTTCGAGTCTTGCTCACATGGCCCTTAGGAAACCCTTAAGTGCTATTCTCGATTTCGCCATTCGTAGTTTTCGTTAAAGCTGAAGATAATGTAATGGGATCGTATTCCCGCACCGCATTAATACTTTCTATCTCTTCGCTGACCTCGAAATAGATTAACTGCCCAAGGCACTCCTTGTTGTACACAAGGATACTCACTACAATAGGTACAGTCTTTCTGAACATAAAGCATTTCTAATGTTGATACTCTCATGATGGATCAACATATCCTTGGGGACATCTTACAAATTATTATTCAAAGGATACACAAGGTGGTAAATGAGTGTGAATTCAATTGATGTATAATATGCAAGCTTGAAGCTGTAGCTTCAAGTTTTCACAATCAAATAAACGATTCCTATGGCGTAACCAAATACAACAGAATCAGCAGATGATTTAAGGACCAGTAAAGCTGAGAGACGTTCCGCACCCCCTCAGTGAATCAGCACAATCGATTTTGGGCCGTAATTCCGTTAAGCGTGCCTCAGTGTCTAAAGCCATTCCACATGCACGCATACACGTACAGCCAGCCATATATATCAGTCATCTGGGCTGTTGTGTAGTGGAGTAGCCAAAGCATCAGCACGGGGAGCTAAGTAGGAAGCAGATTCCTTACGAAAGCCATAATATCCACTTGAGTAATTTTCTATATAGACAGGATCATTGCAAGGAATTTTATTTCCTCGCTTCGAAATGAATTTTCATCTTCATCTGGACACGAGCGGGATTGGAGGACACAATGCGGAGGGCGGCGGTATAATATGACAGCACCAGATCTCATAGAGAATCTCCTTGAGAAGCTGTTGCATTTTATTGTTCCCTTCCCCCTTTCAGGCAGCGGTCGGGGATAGAAGGATATAAAAAACAAAAGTAGGAATATCCTTTTCAACCACCCAACCCACCCATCCGCCGGTCGCTGAACTGAAATGAACGCTTTTCCGGTTGGGAAATGATTTGGAAGCTAATTCCAACGGCCAAGAGGTTTTCCAGTGCGTCCGAGAAGTCATGAATTATTCGATTTTGGGCATAAATTCAAATTGTATACTTCCTGTCTGATTTATAGGGTGAACACGAGAATGTGTAGATAATGTGTGCAAGTGTTTGTCGGTGCCATGCACCGCCAGCACTACTGTATGATACTGTCTGTCAGGCTGTGTGTGGGCGGGCGGTTCGACAAATCACTCCACCGACGTCGAGACTGCTGACGAGCACCCAGCAACGTGTACGTGTGTGCTGCCGCTTTTGTGGGAAACAGTGAGACCGGGCGGAAGGAAGATTCATTGTTATTTGTATTCTATTAGCATACAATAGGAAGCCACCAGACCCGGTAGCCTGGGTGATAATAAAAATAATAATATATTTTCCTGTGGGGTGGTGATTTCGTGGCCCTTGGCCTACAACGCCAAAGCGTACCAAAGTACGCTTCGTATAAATGTACGTTAATGGGTTTTGCACAGTTCGGGGTTTTTCCCGGTTTTGTTTTTGTTTTTTTTGTTTTTTGTTTTTTTTTTCGTAGTTCCTTGAACCGATAGGTGGGTGGGGCGATGAGATGAGGGAGTTGCTGGGAGTCGAGGTCCGCATTCTGTACGCAGTGTTTATGCTTGTTTTCGAAATTTTTATTTTTTTATAAATAGGATCAATGGATTACGTGCCTAATAGGACAGAGGTGGTTTGAGGCACAAGCTGCCTCAATGGTGAGGATGAATTGATATATGACACACGCTGGGGCTTGTGGATGCCAGCGTGATACAAACCGGGTATGTACGATAAATGTGCTATGAATGGAAGAGTTGGAAATATTTTTGGCAGACAACAGAGGTTGCAATTTGAGCTAAGCGAGGGCGGAGCTGATGTCATAAGCTAGTGAAATATCTTAGTCAGAGCACTGTTTTGTGGTGAATGAAGGGGTAGTATGTAATTTAGAAGGACTTCTTGTTGTAACTCATGAGGAATTCGGAGGAAAAAGAAGTGATATGGAACAAAGTGGAATTCCTTTTGTTTTCCCGGTGACTTTGTGAGAGCAAAGTAAGTGTTGACATTTCAACAATACCATTCAACTCATGGCTGTGTTACAATGGCACCTAAAATCGTTTACGGTTCGCATTCCTCTATCTTGTGAGTAAATTACTTCATGGATCAAGTTAACTTAACTATTTTTGAACACCGTCTGTGCAACTTCTATGCCGGTTAAGGACGTAATTAATGGTATGGGCTCGGAAGTTTGAAGAATCCTTTGTATTTTTATACTTATTGGTACAAAATAGATTTTAGGAACAGTACAGTGTTGAAGAACAATACTAGCATTGACTTACGTGTAAGCTCGGCGTTATTCACCACGACTTAAATATACTCTGAGAGTAAAAAGGAAGTGTACACCTATGTGGTGACATATCAAAAGACTAATAAAATCTCCAGACCTTAACCCGATCGAGCATTTGCGGGATTATTTGGATACGCAGATCCGGAAACGGAACATAGAAATATGGCATAAATTTCCTCTCGAATCGATTAAAAAGTTGTTTCAGTCAAACCCAACACGACTAAAAGCTGTTTTGAAGTCGAAAGGAAAACAGACTAAGTACTAATCTTAGGTTGTTTAGTTTGTTTGTTAAGTGTACACTTTTTTCGATGTGAAAAAAATTAAGTATTTTTTGTTATTTTTTATTGAATTTTTATTATTGTGATATTTGTCCATCCGTTTCCGTTAATAATAATAATAATAATGGCGGTGCTACAGTCCGAGGTGGACCTGGGCCTAGCTTCTCAGCAACCACTAGCGCCCCGTTTTGGTTTGTTATTTGAAAATAAAAAACCTTTTCAAACATCAAATATTTTCAAAATCGGTGTTCTAATACCTTTTTAATTAGTCTCTTAATGTCACCACATATGTGTACACTTTCTTTTGACGCTCACTGCATGTATGTGTTTGTGTTCTGATCAAATTGAACTATGATTATTAAGGATATTGCGAATAATTTTCACTTGCTCTATGTATTCGGTAAACCAATAGACAAGGTAGGTCAAAATTATTGGTTGTAGGAGAAAGTCGCGCTTCAGCTTGGAATGGTCCCGACCAGGACCCAGTAGGTCTCTGGAATTAATACAATCTTGCTAGTGGTGTCCAGTTACGGAAACTGTCCAGCTTGGGTGAGGTCACCTTTAGCTTGGTTGTGTTGCCTTAAAGGCCCCAGTTTGAAAATTCTTCAGCCCTAAGTTGAATTCTAGATACCATCGTTGCATTGTCCATATAATTAAATATTCTCTTCCAATCCATATCAATGCAAATTGGGTTAACAAATCTAGATCTTAATTGAAAGAAGGTCTTTATTATCATTGCAATGGTCCATACTTTTCCTTCATAAAGCAGAAGAGGGATGAGATCAGCGTCTTCTATACAGCTAACTTTAAAAATAAAAAACTCTATTATTAAATTACTTCTATAACCCAAAGAAATAGCGACCTTTAAGAGTTGTACCTATGTTGTTACAGCTAAAATCTACTATGAAGTTATAGCTACCAATAAGACCAATATCTTGACGGTGGTGCGAGATCTTTTTGTATTTCCGCTTCTCAAAATTGAAAAATTCACCTTCACTTCACAACATCACCAAGGCGTCTCTTAAAAGAAATAGTTATTTTTGTCCCAAGGACATCATAGAAATTATATAATAATGCTTACACGTGTTATTCCATCATTTAAAGGTATAAAGCTTTAAAAAATACTTCGGTGAGCGCTTATTCATTTATATCAATGAGCCAATTAATTCCTTGCGTTGGCAGTTATTACAATTTATTCCGCGAAAAGCCTCCAGCTGTGCTTTGAACATTTCGATTCGGTAAGGAATTTCTGATACAGAACCTACCAATTCTTAAACAACTCAATGGGACATCAAACATCAGTGAACGCGAGAAGGCGATGATGGAGACGAGTATTGAAACTTTGAAGAAAGATGATGTGCCACAAATTGTAAATAGGTAACAAAGTGTGCCTGATAAAAAAATATATTCTTCAAGGAGGTAAATATCAAATAAATTTATTTTATATTTTTTGGCGGTTGTATGAATGAGGTGTTTATCAGCGTATGATGGGAAGTGTCACCTCAAACCCACAATTAAATATATTTGAGAAGAAGGACAATATTATCTATTTGAACGCAATTTAAAATAAATTTATATCGAGAAGAATCAATTTTAATTGCCCAATCAACATTTATTACATATTCCTTGTTCACTTTTTTTACTACTGCCCTCTGCTGCCACAGTGCAGCCTCCTTAAGTACCTATACAGCGTTACGGAAAGTACCCCTTTCTGCGCTGGTTCGACATTAGCCAACTAATAGCAGGCGGTGTCGCTCGATCTGCATGCTGTATTTTGTCATACGACTGTGGTGTGATAAGTAGAATGGGTTGTCTCTTGAGTGGTATGATGGGTGGGACGGTTATGCTGATGTGGTGTGATGTTTGAATGGGATGATCGAGTTCGTTTGGACTAAGAGAGCTTACATTTATTAGTAGCTATTATTATAATATTTCCTTTCTCTTATACTATGTAGCTGCATGAGACGTATAATAGATAAACTTAAATACGCAAAAGTCAATAGAGATTTAGTTTAAAGAAAGGGATTTCTGTCAAAAAAAGTTACATAGGGGTAGATGTTGGTCTTGGCAGTCGGTAACGTGTGGATACGGTTAACGGTTCGATTTGCGCAGTAGGGTCAAAAGTACTAATTATTATATATTTTTTAACAAAATTGGGCAGCGATGTCAGACATGCAGTCCCTGGCCATATTATTAGACGCACTGTAGAATTTTTATAATTATTAGATTTTATGCAATATTTTTGACTTTTAACATTACAGAAACTAAGATCGCTGCCAAGATGAGTTTTCTTCGCGATGTTGTCACGTGGCACGAATTTCCACATCAATACGGCTTCCGAGGCGTGCCTTGAATGCGATTCCGTCAGGTAAGCGATCGCTTGGCAGACCCAGGACGAGATGATTGGACCAAATCCAAACACTCGCCTGGTTGCGCTTGAGCATAGCTCTTAATGTGTTAAGGTCGATGGCGGAGGATCGTGTGGCGTGCGTTGCCCCCGCGACCCCATTAGTGGAACATGCGGGTCACTGAAGATGAGGTGAGATGAAAAATTTGTTTTGTGGTTTTATTTTCTTTTTGTTTTTATTTTGATAAGTTGCATTGTACATGTATAATGTCAAACTATGGTAACAGAGCGTAAACAAATACAGACTTCTTTCAATCGTATTTTCGCATAAAATCTATAGTGCGTTTCATTCAATACTCAATTTTGTACAAGAATGCATTTTTAAACTTTAAGTGCTTTTGCTTCAATTCAAAATTGTGCAGAAATGGACTGACTATACAAGTGTGTTCGGAAAAATATTCGACCTTAAAATCAAGATACCAGCACTCGTAAACAAATGCTAGGGAATATGTGTGCACAGATGGTCAACGCGCAGTTGTTGTTTGACGGGTGCTGCTTTCTTCTGCTCACATTCGCCATCATATCAAGGGTTTCCTGCCGGTGGTGAGAGGTAGCCTAATCTAGTTTCGGTTACTTCCTGTATGGCCTATAGGCAATGCAAATCCATGTTGTTAACGGTTGCGTAACGTAGGCATACCACAATTTCAGACTAAGATGCTCTTCGTAAAATCTAGCATTTTCCGGTGTGCTGAAGCGCTCAACGTCGAAACTCATTTCAGATGGTTGGTGTAGCTTTCTCTCACTGGGCACTAGTTCTGTCTGAATCATGTTGTAGGGTCGACGTTTCCCCCTCTATACGTTGGCACATCAAGGATTGCGTCAATGAGCATGGTCAATCTGGTTGGCGGTTTGGGGGGATCGCCAAATTTCTCCACTGATTCCGAGGAAATCTCTACGTGCCGTCGCAAAATCCGTAAGTTGTTGTCTGTTGTCGTGTCGTGGAAACTGTGCTTTTTGATAACTCCCCCGTAGATGTACGATATTAACATCGTTATAACATTATAAATGTCCTATTTGTTTTTCCCTATCATTCCTTTTGCTATCCGGTAGACTTCCTGGATTGCAATTATCTCTGCGTTATACTACGTAAGAATATTTTCCAAGTGGTGATCTGCTCCGCGAGTGAATAGTGTGGAAACATTCCAGAAGCACACTCGCAAGTCTATTTTCGCACCATGACGTTATTAGGTGTCAGTCCATGTTTCCTCGACGACTAACACTTTCATAACAATATGGTTTTTTACGTAGTCGGGTTTTTTCATCAGACTGGTCGATATTGCTGGATTTTTTTTAGAACGTTCGCTCCATAATTTAATTCACCTCGCAACTGTTGTTAGACAGGCTAGCCGGAGTGTGGCTTGGGGATTATGTATGCCAACTTGACCTAGGCATTTTCAGGAATCGTTGTTGACATCCCGTCGGGGTAGGTGTAATCAACAATTTTGGCCTATAAGCAGAAGTCCTGCCCTGACTTTGTTTAAAAAAAAACATACGATATTAGCAGATCACAGTGATTGAGTTACTCTTAACTTGCTTAACTACTTATCAGATACAGTACACAAAAAGATGACGAAAATTAAATTAATTATAGAAACTACGAAATCACCTAAAACTTCGTGTTATCCTTTACAGTTCTATGAGGTTTCGTCTAGATTGTGAGATTACTTAATGCATGTTGAATAAATGATTAAAACAGCAATAACAATTTATCTGCCTAAATAACTTTTGGATTTATTTGATAAGTTTTCAATTATCAAGTTTGCACTCATACATTCTAATTAAGGCAAAACCTTCTTTATGTTGGTTTTTCATCCGTACTAAATAAACATGTACATCCTGCCACTCTTAAAGCCACAATCATCATCAGCAGGCAAGGGATATGTATGTAGGTTTATCGATTTTCAACATTCCACAAATCCAGGATGTCATTTCAATTATTTAATGGTTCGTAGTAATTGAATACTTCACCACACCCCGTCCGCTTTATGAACGATGACATCAGAAAGTGATACACCTCTTCTTTCCTGCTCCCGCACATGAATACACATGCACATATTTACGTTTGTCATCATTAAGCATTCAATAGAATATAAATATCTTTCATTCCATCGGTGACTCCATAAAAAAAGGGTTTCAGCCCTAGCAGTACTATTATTCCCAGCATCTCGCATGAAACTGCTAGTGCGTCCCGTTTATACTTCAGCAGGGCTTTGAATGTTTATGTTTTTGTTTTTGTTTTCCAACTCAGAATTGGATAAAAGATAAAAACAAATACGAACGCACTGAGTGTGCTCTATCGTCTGTTTACTTTCACATCATACTTGAGTAGTGTGATCGACCAAACAAGGGGACTCCATTTGAAACACTATTGGAATTGTAAATGGTCCTGTGAAGGGGCAAAAGCTAGAGAGCGGCCTCCCCAAACAGATGGGTGTGGAAGACGGAAGAATTAACCTCCTTAAAATGTCCTTTTACGCTTGGACAATTTCAAATTATTATTACGAATACGTTTAGTCTTGAGTAAGAGAGTATTATTCTTGATGTCGTCTACTCTACCCCATGGTTTTGGTCATGCACATATTTACTCATGTTTCGAGTGACTGGTTTCCGTAGGGTGGGAGCATTTCATTACAGTACTCAACAATGCATTTAGATGAGTTCGTCCACAGATGACAACGAGAAAGTAGGGATGGGAAAATCTTGACTTGGTAGTATCTGATACAATATTTACGACCTTAATTTTGAAATTAAGATTAAGTCACGAAGAGTTCTTGCTGCAAACATTCATGCGAATGCCTTTAAAACAGACAATGAATGGTCATCTGAGGTTGTATTTCTCAAATGGAGAGTTCATCAATGCTGAATATTATGTTTGCTTTAATGTAGAATACCAAGAGTGTATCAATATCGTTTCAGAGCACAATGGACCCAAGGTTTGGTTACGGGCCTGCTAGTGAATTCACTAGCATACTTAGAGCATGTTGGTCCATTGTGATACCCACAGTCAGACTACTATCGCTCCAGTGATAGTGCCGTTAATTTGATAACAACGGCAATTGGTGACTGAACCATTGGACCAGATTTGAAAAAGCGTATTAAATTTTCTTTCACTGGGATTCGAACCTGGAACCCCTCTAACTTAGGGCATGAACTGCGCCATCCAGTCTGTTGGACCGAAACTATTGGTCTAAAATGAGTCGCGACACTAGTCGCAATGACACTCTCTACTTAGTGTCGTTTATAACTCCACATAATAAGTTATGTATCATTCGTCTTTGGACTTTCATTGCTAAAGTAATGAGCTCTGGCCACTTTGACCACCAAAATAACAAATATTACCAATAGTGACCCTCTTTTCAAACAAGTAAGCATCTGTTTTGTTGGAATGTACAAATCTAGTGTTGATGTGGGAAATATTAGAGGGCATAGAGAAAGCCCTTTTTAGGTTTTAGGATTTTAGATGAAACTTACTTTTGCTAATATAACTTGGCGCCTTTATTATTTATACATCGCGATATTGTATCCCGATTCATATAGTACAACCTTTTAAATTGAGGTGAAATATTTGTTTTGCGTATATACAGTTACGGTTTAAATAATAGGAAATAATATATAATCTAACGTTTACTTGTTGCTATTTCTACTATCAAATTTTGTTCAGATTTATATTTCGACAGCTGTTGTAGACGTAGAAAATATTTACCCGCATACAAATTTTAAGCTGAAAATGAGAATTATAAAATAATGTTATTACAACTTACCATTGTTTAAACACTTAGGTAAATAAATCAGTTACGATTTTGTCGAAAAAATCCTTTTATCAGAATATTTCAGTGAGGAAGATAATTTAAAATAATTAATGACAATAGCGGTTATGATAATAGCCAACAAGAGAAAACAAATAAAAATTACGACTGATTGATTTATGTACACGAGTATTTAGTTTGTCTAGTATGTGTTGGTCAATATATGCCTTAAAAACTAATAAAGAGGAAAATTACATACTCTGGGTATGCGAACTAGGTCAATGTGGGTGTTGGTAGGCAAGTACAGCAGTTCGGGTGAAGGGATGTTAAAATTGGTACAATATACCTCTGTTAGTGCAAAAAGAGATAAAAAGAAATGTTTCAATTCTCTTAGGGAAGCAACAAGCATATGGTACAAATTGTATACCCTTTGCAAACGCTTTACCCACAAGTATGCTCCTTAAGGATTTTTAAAAGTATAAGCTCCTTAGAGGTAGGCCAAAAGTGATTCCCAGAAGAAAGGCCATATTGGCCAAAAATAGCACCCACGCTAAATGTAGCATAATTCCCACACACATTGTTGTTGCGTTTACAAAAAGCAACCAAAATCTTTCCAGTGATATCCGCTTTAAGATCTTAGATTAGTTTCGCTGAAAGAGCAGACTATTTATTCCCATTAGATAGAAATTTGTTTTATTTCAGCAAAGGTTTCCATCACACTATTTTAGTACATTATATTATACAGCCATCCTATACCTCTAAAAAAATGTATTTTAGACAGAAAATCCCTTCCATCATATCCAATCACTGCTCATGCCTGCGGTGTGTACATTGCTGTTGGGCATTTAGGGGTTGAAATGAATGGAATGTGAGAGGTATCACTCATCATCGTTTTGAGTCGTCGATCTTCTTCTTCTTGGGGCGCTACAGTCCGAGGGGGACCTGGGCGTCACTAAACATGCCTTTCCAGCCAGCACGATCTTTCGCCAGCTGTCTCCAGTTTTGCACACCAAGCCGGCCGAGGTCCCCCTCGACTTGTGTGCGCCACCTTGTACGTGGACGTCCTCTGTTGCGTTGTCCCACAAGCTCAGAGTCGAAGACTCTTCGGGCCGGAGCTAAGCTGTCCATACGCTATACATGGCCTAGCCATCTAAGGCGTTGGATCCGTAGACACCTGGCTAGACTCATGTCGCTGTACAGCCCATATAGTTCGTGGTTGAACCTTCTCCTCCAAATACCCTCAACGCAAACAGGACCAAAGATCGCGCGCAGAACTTTTCTCTCGAAAAGACCAAGAGACTGTTCATCCGCTTGGGATTTGTCCATGCCTCTGCACCGTACAGCAGGACTGGGATGATCAAGGTCTTGTATAGAATCAGCTTAGTCTTCCGAGAGAGGGCTCTACTATTCAATTGCCTTTTGAGCCAAAAAAAACAGCGGTTGGCAAGAGTTATTCTGCGTTTGATATCGGTACTGATGTTGTTTATACTGTTTGCTGTAGAGCCGAGGTAGACGAAGTCCTTTACTACCTCAAAGTTATAGCTGCCTATGCTGACGTTCTGGCCAAGTCGTTGATGTTGTGCGTCCTTTCTCGATGACAGCATATACTTGGTTTTGCCCTCGTTTAACGTCAGACCCATTTTAGCCGCTTCCGTTTCAATACCAGCAAACGCATCTTTGACGGCTGGCTGTGTTCGCCCAATCACGTCGATGTCATTCACGTTGAAAGATCGTGCCTCTTGTGTTGGCCAGTCAGTTTTGCACTATCTTCTCAAGAACGATGTCAAAGAAATCTGTTCAAGATTGATTAATATTCCATCGAATTATATTATAATTATTTAGTTGAACGCAATAAATTAATTTATTGTTAGCTACATTACCGGCTCACTGCCTTTCCGACAATTATGTACTAAACTAAACTTAACTAACCAAAATTGAACTAATGATTATGAATGTTAAATGTCAATAAAAGAAATACATACACTTCTTCACAAGATCTCAGTGTGTGCTGTTGAATAAAGCACCCGTAATTTTATAACGTTTGAAGCTTGGAGTTTTATTAAATATACATATATACTTTTCTCTAGGAACAAAGGTTTCTTTTGTTCCATCAACCTAAATCTAACATATTTCATGGTCCTTCGAGTTTTTATTTTTGGATTAAGTATATAATCCGAGTGTGTGTGTTAATTTAAATTATAAACTAAATACTAAATTATAAAACTAACATATTTCACATCGTCGATCGCAGCATGGAATTGTCATTGGTCAACGTCAACGTAGCAATTTTTTTGTCACGCACCAATTAGAGGTTACATTTACAAATCTACGCAAAGTGCTTAGGCATAACATCCTATATATTTTCTGAAAAGTCTGTATTTCTAGTTTACAAAAAATAAATGATTTTTGAAATCGTATAAAAAATTGTGTACTCTGCGTAGATTTATAAATGTAACCTCTAATTGGTGCACGAAAAAACAATTGCAAGTTTCAATATAATTACATATAGTGGCAAATAATTGTCTTCAATGACTGTGTAAAACAGTTGGCATTAGTTCAATTAAAATACTAAATAAATTGAAAATTTAATGAATTAATTGTACGTATGAAGCTGATATTTCAATCGTCGGGTACGCTTTCGTTTTCACAAATTTTACAAATCTTTGGTCTTAAATCGGAAACTGCAGTTTTTCGTAAACCCAAATTGAAAATAGATTCATTATTTGCAAATCGGGATTAAATGTATTCGAAAAAAAAAACTGGGCAAGTACGAGTTGAACTCGCACGGGGAAGGTCGCATAATATAATAAACGACGTTTCAAAACTATTTCAGTTGAATTTTCTTCTAACTTCAACCTAAATCAACTATTCATTCATACATTTATACATCCGAACAAATAATTACCCATACATATACCTATACCTCTATCGAAGTTTATCCACCACAGAAAATCCCTTCCATCATACACATACCCAATCACTGCTCATGCCTGCGGTGTGTGTGTGTTCATTTCTGTTGGGCATTTAGGGGTGAGATCGCATGGAAGCTTGAAATTCTGTGTGAAAGTGAAAATTGGTCTCATTTTAAATCTTAGATATCTCAAAATTTCAACATAAATCAATATTTTGAAATTTATCATTTCTTAATGCTTACATTGATGTCTTCAAAACTGCGTTTTCAGATCTTCAAAATTCGCATGTCGATGATTGACCATTTTTGGCCAATATCTCCAAAACCATTAGGGCCAGAATGCTCGCAATGGCTTTAAATGAAAGTACTCAATGAAGCCAAGTTTTTGTGATTTTTTCAGATTTTTAAACACTTTGGTTTAGAAATGGCAGGGGGGACGCATTTAAAAAAAACTTTGGAGCTCCATATTTTTCAAACGGTATTTTGGATAAAAAAGTGTTGAAAGAAACCTCCACCTCATTTCGAAAGATCTGTCGATTGACATATATTTCGATGGGGTGCGACAATTTTTCAAAATTAATGTCAACTTCACCTGTACTGGAGCCATTCCCAAATGGCCCCAAAATCGCTGCATAGGCAATGACATCTAGGTCTGAAGTACCTAATTCCAAAATTTCATGCCGATATCTTCATAAACTTCGGAGATAAAAAAGTGTGATAGACACGACGGACGGACGGACGGACGGACGGACACACCGAAATTAT
This sequence comes from Myathropa florea, assembly GCA_930367185.1. Lineage (NCBI taxonomy): Eukaryota > Metazoa > Arthropoda > Insecta > Diptera > Syrphidae > Myathropa > Myathropa florea. The sequence goes on along the minus strand of OV884004.1, from coordinate 1,866,453 downwards.
AAAGGTTCCGTTTTTGTAGACGGAACCTTAAAAATATCGATTAAAAACAAAATATAATCCTCGTCATATTATTTTTAAACATAGTCCTTAGTTGATTTGGAAGGTACCTTATTTATACCTTACATTTATTTTGACAGGTAGGTACGACAGATGCGTCGACTCCTACGTTCGAGGGCTAAGGTTCGAATCTCGAAGAAACATCTAACATTTTTTCACAGCTTCACCTCTTTCATTGACAATGTTCAAAGAGCATAACTGTCTCAATACCGCCGTTTGCAGTCGGCATTAAACTGTAGATTCCCTCCACTCGTGAGAGAACGATAGCACGCACAACATAAGTGGTTGCTGAGAGGCTAGGCCTAAGCCCACCTCGGATTGTAACGCAGGCAATATTATTATTTTATAGTCTTTAAACGATTTTTATTACAGCTCGTTATGAAGAGATTTATTCTATCTATACGAAAAGAATTAAGGTCACTTAAAATTTCCTTAAGCTCAAGGTACTCACAATTAAAATGTAAAACACCATTAAAAAATGTTTGTCTTGCACATCGTCCTCATCCTCAAATGTGTATGAAAAGTGCTCATTGAAACGACATCTCGATCTTCTGTTTACGGCCATTTAGTTCATGTATCCAAATTACCGAAAGTCACCTTAATTGGTACACTATAGGATCTTATTTATCCCCTAGTAAGCCGCATTATGCTGCATCGAACCTTATAACGACACTTTACTTCTATAACAAGCTCCACCTTCTCTTCATACGTGACTGGCAAAGACAATTCAGTGTCCTCGTTCGACTAAGACTGACTCTACCTCTGCCCCATTAAGGAAATCCCTTCATTGAAGTATACGTGATTTTTAATTGAATCATGTGAGGCAAGGACAGACACAAGACACATATCTCCAAGGCATAGACCCAAGCAAACATTACGCCTTTCAAAAGCCAGTAAAATAGAAATAAATAAATTCGAAATAGCAAAAAAATACGAGAACAAAATACGGACTCTTGGGAGAGGTTCATCTTTCTATAATCCCATCACGTACAAGAATTTAACCTAAATCATTCAATTCTCCAGCCCGAGAACCGTGCTCCGGAGCTAGAGTAGGACTTTCTGTTTGAAGGTACAATGGTATTCACTGATAATTGAACTGTCTGCAATGTGGCTGTGGGGAGAGAATTTCAAAAGCGATTCCTGATGAGGTCTCTCTGCACACATAACCTTACATTCAACACAAAAACCAATCCCTGTTACCAGGGCAAGATGTGTACTTAAAAATTACCTTGGGGAATATTTTTCCTCAACGAAATGCTTAAATTAAAATTCTCTTTTCCAAAAAATACAAAACTCGAAAAAAAATATCAACTTCCACCCCAATTTTTGCCACCGGCAGTCCTTTTTGCTGTGTGGCAAGGCGAATGGAAGCCAAATGGAAAATGCAGATGACATTGACGTCATCGCTTAGTGGGGTGAGAAGGGGAGAACTGTTGAAAAGGGTTTCATGCGATAGAATCGAAAATCAGTATGCAAACAACACAGATACAGGGATTATCATTAGTTGAACGTACACCAAGCGAAGGAAGGCGAAGAAAGAATTGTTTAAAGTAATCTCAACTTTCCGCCACCCTATGCTCCTAAACCAATCTTTGCGTTTTTCGTATTCAATCCGTGGTTTCATATACGTATTCTTTGATACGACATTGATACTGTAGGAACACATATCCTTGCGCAGCCACGTGTTTACACGAGGTACACCACTCTATAGCATCCTGTCGGGGGGATGGCTTTTGGGAATTACTGAGGGCTCGGAGCATACCCCTCCTCGGCAATGACAGTTTAAGCTGTACATCATTTGTGCGGTGAAATCCTTAGAATTTAAAGTGAGGAAGGTTTTCGTTTCGTCCTTTCCTTTTTTCATGATTAATCCGTTTATAACAAGCAAACACAACAGCACAGGGTAACATGTGTAGATTTATGACTTATACAATGCCTCCTCTTTTCTGTTTGTGCTCAGGGATGTTCGGAGGTGATATATGTGGTTTTAAGGCTGCCGCTGGAGCGACAAAGGGATTCACTTACGTTCTTTGTTTTTAATTAGTGTGAGTCAGTTTTTATCATTTTGATTAGTTTTGAACTTCAGGTACGTGCATATCTATTCTTTTTGATCCGTAAAGTATACAGAGAAGTCAATCAAGGAAGATTAGACGTGCGGATGTGGTTGGGGATGTGTACATTAAGTGCATATAAGTTTGTGTGTGCGTGGGGAGAGAAGAAATGAACCAGGTAGTTGACCGTAAAGCCCTGAACGAACAATGTGAAAGTCCTTATCGAAGTTGTCAGGTATTTCAAGTTGTTGTCATATTTTCGAAAGCTGCAGTAAACGATTTTCGGATTTGTTTTCACAAATGCTTGCACCAAAAATATGCGAGTAAGGCGAAAGGATTGCGGGATTGGGGAGTTCTGAAGAGGAATTATATGTTTCCATCTCCTTTGTTTTTTTTATGAACCACATAAGTGGGCGTCGCGGCATTATGGGTATGTGCGTCAACCCACGCGCACTTGATTTTCACAGTCTAGATTAAATACCCTGCACAAGCAACAATTTTTGAAAAAAAAAATTATTCGCACTCCACCACTTTCAAGTCACTGACAATGCTCAAATATTATAACTGTCTAGAAAAAAGCTTATAAATCTTGCCGTTCAGAGTCAGCAACTGTAGGTTCCCTCCACTCGTGAGAAAACAAAAGCACGCACAACACAAGTGGTTGCTGAGAAGCTAAAACCAGGTTGACCTCGGACTGTAGCGCCGCCATTCTTATTATGAATCAAACACCTGACATTTAAATGAATTTATCAAATTATGTGTTTGTTGTTGTTCATCCACAATATTTGTGTAGTGTTGCCAGTTATCTATAGATACAAGAGACATACAACTAGGTGCATATGAAAATCCAAGCATAAGCAATCAAACAAATGCTGTAATACATTTCCACAAAATATAACGGTAATAGCAAATTGCAATCGTTTAGTTCTTGAAAAAGTATCATTTTATTAATTTTAATAAATTTTTTTTGTGGACGCCTACACAAATAATAATTCCAAGGCGACGTTCCTGTTATACTCGTTGAAATTGCATAAGATTGTGTCTTTCACATGTGACTGTGATCTATTGCAAAAGGACTTGAATTCATTTTGTTTGTGGTTTGACAAAAAACATTTTAGAGCTCAATATTAGTTACTGCCAAGCTATAACCTTCTCTCGTAAACGTCTTTTTCTACCGCACAGAGCACATCTCTTTTGCAATGAGCCTATTTCATTCGTCGCCGCAATTCGCTATCAAGGGATTTTTTTATGACCGGGAGCTAAACTTCGCACTACCGTTTTATAAGAAAAGCCAACTCATCTCTCGGTTTCAAAAACCGATGGTCAAAAGAGTTTACGGATCTGTATGCCATCAAATCTTTCCACATAACCTTTGTTAGAACATTATTGGAATATGCCAGCAAGGTCTGGTTACACTATCATAACAGCCATTTCAACAGAATGGGAAAATTTCAATGGATTAGCGGCTAATACGCCCCCATACGAAGATAGACTGAATTTTATTAACCTTCAAATTGAAAATTGCAGGTCTAACCTTTGTTCGCCAGTTCTTAACTTGCTTAATTGACTCCCCTGCTCTTCTGGAAAGGTATCCGTATATACTAACTTGCCAGACTCCCAGACCGGTTCAACTCTTTCGCCTGCCGAAAGACTCTTTCGCCTGCCTTTCCACGCACTATCTACGTTCACTTTGAGTCTATATCCCGAGAGTTACCTTCGACTATCGTGTTTCTGCTTCCTCCATCAAAAATTCAATTTACTAAAAAAGTTTTTTATTGTCCATGTCATATAGTATTTACGTAAGTTTAGTTTTTAAGGAATAAAAAAATGGAGGACTGGCCAAAACTAAATTGAAGTAAAAATGTGTATTTGCATGTACAGTGGACTACCACGAGGAAGTTCTCTGCAAGAATTCCGGACAGAGGGTTGGGAAGAGCTATCAGCCAATGGCGGCGAAGAGTTCTCGATATACACTGATGGCTCGAAAACAGGTGCAGGAATGGGGGTAGGGGTCTTCTGCGATCTCTTTAAAAGATCCCTAAACCTAAGCGACGAAAGTAGGGTTTTCCCAAGTGGAAGTGGTAGCAATAAATGAGGTGACACTTACTAAGCTTAGTTTGACTGAAAAAACGATAACAATATACTCCGAAAGTCAAGCGGCTATAAGAGTCATAGCGTCGGATATTATAAAGTCGAAACTAGTCAAGCTATGCAGACAGAACGTCAACGAAATCTTCAATGTAAACATGGTGACTCTCTGTTGGACACACAGGAGTTCAAGGAAACGAGAGAGCTGACGTTTTGGCAAGGGAGGTCTCTAGTACTACCTTATGTCAACATGCCGTTAAGTTTCCTAAGGAAAGAAATAGAGGACGACGCCTTAGAAAGAACAAATGTGGTGGGAGTTCTCACCGGACATTGTCCGATAGGCACCCATGCCAGAAGGTTAGGTATATCCCATAGCGACTATTGTAGAAGTTGCAGGGACGAGGAGGAAATAGAATCCGTCCGCCACCTGCTATGCGATTATTCAGCCCCACGGGGAAGGAGACTGCTAACACTAGGCAGTAACTTCTTCGACGAGCTAGAGGATCTGAAAAAAAATAGAGTCGAGACACCTCTTGAGATATATACAACAATCTGAGAGGTTCTAATAAGCATCATCAAAGTGTAGGTCTCACGGGGAACATCCCCCCACACATAGGGCACAATGGACCCAACTGTTGGTTTCAGTGAGCCGCGACCAGTCGCCTACCTACCTAGCTATATACAGTAGAATCTCGAAAACATGAACGGTTCTATAAGATCAACGGTTCAGAAAGATGACCAATTTTTTTCCCAACGACAGTCTACTATAGAGCAGTTTTTTTAAGAAAAACGTTTAATGAGTGTGTTTTTTTGTATTCTTTGATACAGTTCTTGTTTTTTTCCAAAACAAAATAATTGCTATTTTGATATATCTAATGTTTTGTGTATTTCTTTATTTAAATTTTGGTGCTTGGATCTTTCCAACAATTCGAAAAGATGAATGGACCTTGATTTGTTTATCTTTTGTAGATTCTACTGTATATTTTTTTGCGGAGGACGTTGCGTAGTGGTTAAAGGTGTCGACTAACAAATACAACGTTTTTTTTACAAATTTTTTTTTTTACAAAACACTAAAGGTGAAATGCAAACATTAAATTTGTATTAGATTAGCTTACAGCGCCCAAATAAGACTAGTCCTACTTACGACTCTCTTATAAGACACCAAAATGAGATAGATGCGAAGAGCACTTTTGGATTTGCTTAAATTTTCCCATCCAATAACTATAGCTGTGTGGATATTCTAATTTCACGGCATGTAAGTAAACACTTTTGTGGTGCATTCTGACCATTTTGAAATAATATGAGTTCGCTTTGTCCAAACTGACTGACATTTATGTGAGAAAAACTTAAACAATATCGTCCACGGTCTGAAACATTTTATGGATGGGCAGAACTAAGAATCCTGAATGTAAATTTATAGGGGATCCATGTAATTTGAAATCCTGTAAGCCCGCATTTACATCAGCAAACTCAAAAAGTGACTAACCCATCCCAATTGCCAAATCCCACTTTTTTACATGCCATTTCCCCAATGACCCTCATTTCTCAAACAGCAAATCCTCTCAGCATCCTCGCTAGTGTTCCACCAACAGTGAACACTCGTTTTTGCTCCAGCAGTAAACTGCTAACGAATCTGTTGAACAATAAAAACAACAAAATGCTTGTCCTTAGAGATTGATTGCTGAGTAGATTCACAGTCAAAATTCAGCAGCTTTGATACAAAATTTACTACGCACTAACAAGACTTACGAGAAAGTTTCCTACCACCCTCGGGGGACATGTCAACCACTATGCAGCCCCATCACCCATCGTTTCACTCGTCAATTGACGGCTAGTGTGGACTATGGGTAGCAGCAGTTCCTGCTCTTTGACAGCGATATCCGTGGCAATCGGAGTAGAAGTGCCCAGCAGTCGTTCAGTCACCCGACAGCTTCGTCAATCGACTTCCGGCTATATTTGAAACGATGCCTTTGTCCTACGCTCGAAAAACAGTCCACTCAGCAAAATTCATTTCCGACATTTCAAACGCTTTCATGTCAACTTTTCACTTTTTTGTTGTTTTTCTTTGAATTGTTCATTTGACAGACGTTAGTTGTTGACAAACAAAATAGACGCAAAAGGACGCTTTCCAATTACAAGAAGAAACATTGGTTATTAGTGACTGAACAAAATCTATTTGAACTGTCACACAAAGGACGGAAACCCATCGACAGAGCAATGGTACAATTACGCTTGTCTTTTCACCAAGGCAAGGACATTCCAACCGACACTTGTGAACGTTTACATGCAACAAGGTAAACCCAATCTGGACTGTACATTGGCAACAATCAACTACACATCATTAAAATTCCATCGCTTAAAGACTTCCTTTATCCGCCACAAAACGAATGAGAAGTCTTGCCCGACATTCACTCTTTAGTCCATCAATGGAAATGAGTGTGAATAGCAGAATAGCAGTGCTGATGCTAAAGATGAGTAACCCAGCCTGGCGGGAAGGACCAACAAAATAATATCCTCACACTCTGTGCCAAATAAAATGATTTTTCTTTAATGGAAAGCCAGCAGGGGGTCATACTGAATGTGGCTGAATGTTCAAAAGCCACCGCAGCAATCACACCGACACACACGTGTGTAGGCAGATCCAAAGAAGGATGCCACGTCAAATGAAGGAAGCCAAGGAAAAGACCATTCACCATTCACAATAACAACCATATTTGAATTCAAAATGTCCTAGTTTTGACTTTTTTTCGGTTTAAGGCGGCGTACTAAACGAAGGCACAAATGTCCTATTCAGGCTCAAGTTAATTATGACAGCAGCTCGTCGTTGTGGCTTACTTTTTTTGCTCCTTTTCCTTTTATTCCCTCTTTTCTAACCGAAGGAGTGGGACGAATAAAAAAAAATAAAATAAAATCTAAACAAAAGGATTCCTTTAGTGCGAAATACAGGATGTAGAACTCTCCGGACAAGGACAAACGATGCCACGGAGAGGGATGCGAAAGTTTACATGTGACAAAAGCTCTTTCAAAAAGTTCGAAAAACTGAGAACAGTCTGGCGCAGTTGTACCCCACGTGACACCAAATACGCGTTCAACGTCCAAGGGACGTCATGGAGGCTGGAGGGAAAAATATTCGGTCCACGAGATATCTAATTGTCCATAGCAAAAAGTGGATCAGAAGCTTTCGGGGGAGAGATACACTTCAGTTTGATATTTGCGTTTTATGCGTTAGCACGTCGCGCCGGTTGCTGTGTTGATCCTGAAGGGATTCGGTTCGGTGTTTTTCACTTTTATTCTGCTTTTTTTCGGTATCGTATTTGAGCACTCCTCAGACGAAAGGACGGGCAGATTCATAGTCGCAGCATGAGCTCTATGAAAATGTGTGGTGATTAGTGGAAAAGTTCAATTTTGTTTGATGACAAATAGAAAGTGGCCAAAAAGGAATACACTGTTCACAATGCTAACTGTGCTGCCATAAAACACTTGGACACCACTTTGGGTGGTCACATGTTGGATTTCCTTCTCAAGCCTTCCCCAAACAAAAACAAAAAGGGATTAATCAAACCGCCCTTGCCGCCCTTGCAGCCCTCACCCAAACTAGGCCCTTAAATGCCAAAGCAAAAAACGGGCCGGGAACTAGATTTCAATATGCCAACATCCAGGATCTATCTGACATTATTAACAGCTGTCATTCTGGGGACGGGTAAGTTGAAAGCACCGATGAAATCGAATTGAATCCTTTTCTCTTTTAAGTGTTCATATGTACATACATATGTATAAATTGAATCTCCTCTTTATTTTTGAGTTCCCTTTGTGTGACTGAGGGTGGTTGGGAATAATACCGAGAGAACATCCTTCGAATAATCAATGAATTATGCTGCACCCTCTGTCTGTGTCAACGTCCTTCTTGTTCTTATTTTTTTCTATTTTTCATTTCAATTTTCCCAATATCAGTTTCGCCTCAAAAAAAGGGATAATTTAATTTTCTTGCCTTGAATTCTTAAGCCTGTAATATATTTTGCTTGAGGTACAGTTTACCTCAGAGGGATATCTTTCTTGGTTGCTTGCTGTATTCGGCTGAAATGGATCTTCCATCTTAAGCGATGGCAAAAAGTTTATTTTTATTATCAGGAAGGCCGTCCGCCTCGGAGGGTGGGAAGAATGAAAGAAAGGAAATATTTACGCAAATCTTTAAGGAGTTTCTTTTAACTTTCGCTAACTTTGTTAAGGGACACTGGGCGCCGCCGTTGTCTTGGTTCGTACGCTCTTTGTTTGTTTTGGGCAAGCTTCCTGTGGCTGGCTGGTGCTTCTTTGGTCTGCTCTGCATGTAGCCACATCGATGTTGTCGTTAGTCCGCACATTAATTTTGACTGTGCATATAATTTTTTTGTTTCTGTTCCGCCTTCGCCGCTTGATGCTGGAGTTATCCTGCGGATTCGACCACACCTCTGCATGACTACCATCACCAAGTCCTTATGAATAATTCAGAATTCAATTTGAACATGGATTTTGGGTTGTTTTGCTGTCCCTATCCGTTTGTGTATGTCTGGCACAGAGAAAGAGGGCGCGACCAAAATTATGTGCACCCACGGAAATGAATAAAAACGAGTTCTGATTGTACTCTCAGATTTCAAGGATTATTGTTGTGAAATTGTTTAATTAAATCAAGGATCCGCTTTTGACTAATCTATCTTCTACCCCATCTATTGTTGTTTTTTTTATCTGATTCTGCTGTTTCTGTTGTTTTTGCGGTCTCCTTAGGTCTACACATTGACCAACTCGTTGCTGATCCTTGGACTACGAAAACAAATAGAACGAACCGATACAATGGCTGCCAGCAAGGACAGTTGTTTGGTTTGCAGCTGTCAATTGGGGCAGAAATGAGCATGATGGCGATGGCAGTGAAATGTTTTATTGCGGTTGTTGAAAACGGCGCGTAAGGACTCTTCTAATTAAGCACTTATGTCATGTTAGATAAGCGTCGGAGAGTGCACAATGGTCTTTTGTTGAAGTGAAAGTGAGCTTGTTCGTGCCGACACCGCCTTTAGCAAGCTATGCTTTTTCTCCTCTTCCGCGTTTGCATCAGATTTTACTTTTACATTTTCTTTGTCTTTTGAATATCGTTTGTCTTTTTTGCGGTCTTTCGGCGACTGTTCCTTCACAATGAGTCAATGTTTGCAATTTGGTTGGACCAGCTCAGGATGTCGTTAAGCAATTTTTTTTACAGTTAAATTTGTATCCTTTGTTGCTGTTGTTTGCTCTTTAATAGACCAACCGGATGTGGCTCAAGGAAATTTTCAAATCCAACACACACAATTACACACCTTGTGCATGTACGTGTCCTTAGAAAGTTTTTATAAGACGTGTGCGATTACTCCCCCGAAAGGGATATTGCTGCTAATTTGTGTTTTCCTTTGTTTTTATCTTTTTATGTATTTTCACCGCAAAGTTTCCTTGGTGGTTGCTTCTTTGTTTTTGGACTTGCTCAACTTTAGGTGGATTGAGAAAGTCCAAGACTGGCTGGAACTGCTTGTATAGGGGTCTTCAGAAAGAAAAGAAATGCAAAAAAGTATATTATTCGAATGAAGATACTATACCCGTTTCGTGCAATTAAGTCATGTTTTACGGTTCCCGTTGGCATTCCTTTCCTTGGGACGCCTGGTTAACGGCATGCGGGTACGGTTGTCCATTGAAATTGTGTCACTATTGTGTTCATGAGCGAGATTAAGTTAGCTTAGAGGTTGGTATTTGCTAAATGGTTCTGCGGAAATGTCCGGAACGTTAAATTTGCGAAACGAAGTATTGTAGTATACCAGGGGTAGGTTTTATGATTGTCAAGTTGATTCTGCTATGAATAAAATATTTTAATGGAACCCTGGAGATTATACCTCTCGAGGTGGGTACGTACGTTGAACTTTGAAGTTATGAAAGGGACTATAATTTCACCTTATGCCTTGGTAAACCTAGCTCATTTCGGATACGTCATGAAAGCGACCCATAACCACAAGAAAACAAAACGTGAACAGAACGGTTTAATGATTTTATGGGCAAGTGGGATGTACATACCGTACATATGTACACAAGCATGAATGGTTGTCAAGTCGATTAGCTTTTGGTTATAGAGTTTAAAGTAATGACTTTTACAGCGTGTTTGTTTACTTCCTCAACGTTTACTTTTACAAAGTTTTGACAGAAAGGATTTTTTTTCTTTTTATGAGTAAAAGACGATGGCGATGGAATGAAGCACCCTTTTTGAAATTGAAGTTGAATGGGGGATACTTGAAGAAGACAACTATGCGTTTCAGACGTGTTGGGATTATATGTTCTGTTCCATAGCCATGTGATGTTTTACAAGTGACGATGATATTTGCGCCAAAATATAAACCATATTCAATTATAATAATAATAATAGCGGCGCTACAGTTCGAGGTGAACCAGGGCGAAGCTTCTCAGCAACTATTCCTGTTGTGCGTGCTTTCTTCTCTCACGAGTTGAGGGGATCTACAGTTAAATGCCGAATCCGAACGGCGAGATTAAGAAGCTTTTTCTAGACAGTTATACTCTTTGAGCATTGTCAGTGACTCGAAAGGGGTGGAGCCGTGAAAAAATGTTGGGTATTTTTTTTCGAGATTCGAACTGACGACCTCGAGCGTAGAAGTCGGCGCAACTACCCACCACGCCACGGCGCGCACATGGTTGTCTAATGGTTGCTTTCCACAAATACAATAAACGGGATTACACATGTTGTATTAAATAAATGTTAAGTCGACTATGTAGTTCCCTCGGATCCATGTGGCGCAACGAAAAACGATGCATTGTCATTTGAAGTATTCGGTTGCGTTTTAGCTTGTCGGAAATCCAGTGATAATGCATTGATGCTTCCACAAAGCTTATGCCTGGATCACTTAATCTTTTTATTTAGACGCCTTTCGACTATTTTTTGGGAATATGTCAAATCCACCGATAACCCATCGTCAATTACAGCTGGATGTCAACATATACGTAACTTGAAATTGGACTCTCCATATGGACTACTTAAAATGTAGTCGTGATCAAGTTTAACACAAAATAATCTTTAAAATGAAAATAGTAAGCAGTGATTCCTCAACACAATTTATTGTTTGCAATCTACAACTTTCCTTTGTTGTTTTTGGCAATTAAAAACCAAAAGCTTAAAATATCTTGATTTATACGCACTACGGCTTGTGCGCATGGAAATTCAGTTTTGTTTGGTATCATGGTTTAGATTTGACGTTTTTCATGCTATATTTACATACCATGAGAATGCATATAATTTTCTTGCAAAGTGGAAAGTCTTTTTCTTTGTGAATTTTACTTTGCTATTAATATTTTTGAGGGCAAAAGTTTCCTACATTCTACCAAAACTTGGAAGTTGATTTGAAAAAATCAGATACCAACAGTGTTTATTAAAACAAAACCAGCGTATCACACATTCCAACATTCATGCGACACATGTGCTATTGGGTTGTCCCACTGCTTCAGAGTCAAAGATTGTCTGAGTCGGATCCAAGTTGTTCATCCGCTCACTTGGGCTACCCAATTTAGGCGTCTGATCTGTCTAGACTCATGTCGCTGTGCGGCCCATACTGTTCGTGGATAAATCTTCTCCCCCAAATGCTATCAACGCAAACACGGCTAAAAATCGCAAGCAGAATTTTCTTCTTCATCCGCCTTAGACATTTTCTATGCCTCTGCGCCATAAAGCAGGACAGGGACAATCAATATCTTATACAAAACCAAGAGTCGAGAGATTATCTACGTATGATCTCGGTACTGATAATGTTAGCACTTTTCACCGGGAAGCCGTGGTAGACGAAGCCCTTGTCTGCTCCGAATGTATGTATAGCGACCCATTGTGATGTTCTACCCAAATTGTGCGTCCTTTCTGGATGACAGATCAATCTTAGCCTTTTCAATGCCAACAAACGCCTCATCGACGCTTCGCTATGTTCGAAAACTCACGTCAATATTTTCCGTGTACGTTGGAAATTGTGCAAGTTTTGAACATTGTTCTTAAGAATTTTTTGACATTGAATGCTTCGGTGAGTTCATTGCTGACTGTGATAGAGGAGCGGGAGTTTTCCATCATCATCCTGTTCAGTTTGACAAGCATGGGAGGAATGTTAAGGACATGGCGCTATATAGCTTTCTGCACTGCAATGTCATATGCGGCATTGAAATTGACGAATATGTGGTGTGTTTCGATCTGCATTTCTTGAAGATCTGAAGATGTGGTCTACTATGGACTTTCCTTGCCTAAACCTACACCTACCCGATTGGTGACGAAAAGTTTCAGGCGTTCACACTGAACAGCAGGAAAAATCTTATACGCGATGATATGGAGACTAGTCTTTCAATAATTGGCACAGTCAAAGGGACCGCCTTTCTTGTGCATCGAGCAAAAAATATTGCTTTTGTTCCACCATCTTACAGATATCTTACAGATGAGCTGGCGCGAGACCTCAACCATAGCATTCTTAGCTGCCTTAAAAATTTCTGAGATCAGTCCACACCAGCAGCTTTGCTTGATTTCTATGAGTCTTGATACAACTAAATCCAAATCCAAATCCAAATCAAAGGAATGGATATTAAGTCGTCGCCCAAATTGAGTGGAACAAATTCTATCTCTTATAATCTATAACGACACTTCCATCGTATGCTGTATGTAAAGATTTTAATATTTCGTATATATATATACTTAATTGTATATATGTATATATGTATACGGTTAGTCCTTCTGAGACGTAAGTATGTACACACAAATTTCTTGTAAATATTCTTAAAACACTAAGGAAATTTCATATCTTCTACTTCGAGCAAAGGCATTGTTTAGCTTTGCTGTTACTGTAATGTATTCACATGTTCTTCACTTTTCCCTTAAAGCCTTCCAAATCTCATATTCAATCTACAACCGAAAAGGTCGCAATTTGTTTAATCTTTATTGAGTTCCTTAATCTTGATTAACATCAGACGAAAAGATTTCATGAGGTCAGACCGTGTTCACCCAACACGACGGCAATCAAAACGTAGGGGCCCTTTAAACTTCCAGTTCAGAACATAAGCAACAACAAAGTAGTTCATCATGTTCATCTAAAGGAGTCAGGAGAAACCAACGATTGCACTTTGGAGAATAATATCCATAACCAGCTGAATCATAAACTTGGCAATCAAAGTCAGACAGTCAACAATGTGTCAATTCATACCGCGAATCCACTCAACTTCAGGAACATAGAATTCTGTTCAGGATCCTGCATTACCCCTGAGTTATGATTGCAACAAATTTATAGCAACAAATGCAGTAATAAAACCGCCCTCGAATGCTTCAATCAACATTTCATTTGAAATTCCATGATGTGCAGCCGAACATATCCTTGGAGTTTTCAATTTCGCCGAACGAGGTACTCGTCCTGCGCGTTTACGTTCCGTTATGATCTACATAGACCCGAAATTATGGGGAATCTCATTTGAATACAAGAAAAGGTCCATCAACATTTCATCAGCATAAAATGCCAACACAATAGTGAATTTCATAAAACCCTCCTGCAAAGGGGACATGAGAACAAATCGAAAAGGACATTTGACGTCTTACAAGTCGTACACAGGACAGCAACAGTGTGTGCACACGGAGCAGTTGGTTTCTCCTCATCCAGTCTGGTACTCGTGTTACATACAGTCGTGACTGCCAAGATTTGTGTGTTGTTCACTGCTTCAGGGACGGATATTTGATCCCTCAGTCCCCAGGGACAACCATAGGCGATAAGGCATGACGTTGTTACAAATGCATTCGACTAGAAAGTGAAACTTCCAAGGAATGCTAATTGATGTTGAAGGTTAACTAGGGTCAATTGCCTTGACCTTAGAAGTTTTGCGTTTGAAATGTGTTCTCATGCGAAGCAAATTGATTGAACGTAACAAGGTAATGAATTTTGGGTTTGGGTGTGGGTGGACTTATGGACTACGCGTACCTTGGAATGGTATGAATTGTTTAACTTATAAGTACTCTCCGATGGCCAGTTGGAAGGAGCGAACTAAGAAAAAAGGTACAAGGGTAAAGAAGAAGTTTTCAATTCTCACTCGGTTGAGTGAATCCAGTAAGAGTTGGTGCTTTTGCTTAAAGTCGACTTTAACTTTCAATGTTGAAGCAGATGAATACTTTTTCGAATGGAATTCATTTAACTCCGTCAATTGTCTAAAAAAGACGAAGATGGTCCTTTATTCCTTTTTATACTTTTTCTTTCTTCCTGAAATTGGAGTAAGCAAGGAGTTTGGTTGGAGATGAGAAGTTTGGTTTTAAGTTTAACTCAAAAGTTAGAAAAGTCAAAGGACGGACAGCGTGCTAATGTTGAAGTAGCTTGCATCGACAGTCGGTGAAAACCCAAGAGTAGACCGAAATAGTTGCTTAGATATTTTAAAATTTCTGTTTAATGACCAAAGACCAAAATATTATTTATTATTTATTCCTTAAAGTCATGCTAAACCGGTTGTTATCTTGATATGGTTTGCAGGTTTGGTTGTTAAGCAAAATTTGGCTCTGATTAGTGATTGCCGTTCAAATCCCTTAGAGGTTTTCTGTGATAATGATGACACAACCTGAAGACAAAGAAGCAGTAGCATATATTTGCTGATACATTATATAACTGTATACAGTTTTCTGACAAGCTTTTATATAGTTTAACAGGAAAAGAGGGTTTCGATTGATGGGCGTCAAATGGTATGAAATTGGCATACTTTAGGACCTTCTATTGCTTTCACTTTGATTTGCTAGCAAAAGGTTTGCTTTCAGGCCAAATTTGTTATTGTACCTGATTAGTGTTCTTAGACGTACATTTTGTGCCTAAAATTTTAAAGTTTTATGCCGAATTTTTGTGCAAAATGTTGGCAATTTTTTTGGAGGCGACTCATTATTCACCAAAAAATATTCTTTAGGAATCGCCTAAGACGTGACTGTTTTTAAAAATGTTTTTAAACTTAAATCTTAATTAATAACAAATAAATTACTGTTTCTAGTAATAAACCAGAGACTTTGAATTACTTTAAAGCCAGTATTCGTCGAGTCACTAACGATAGACGACCACAGAAACTGGAGGATGTAGAAAAAAAATCGAAAAAAGCGAGCGCTCGCTACTTACTTTCGAAGCATATACCGATACCATCACCATTACGTTAACATCGATATGTTTTCTTGAATGTTATTGGTATACATACTTTAACAGTTTAAAACGGGTCGCCGTGACGTTTTGGGTGCGTGCGTCGACCCATGCGCACTTGACTTTCTAGATTGAAACCCCAGCACAAACAACAAATTTTTTAAAACTTTCGAGTCACTGACAATGCTCAAAGAGTATAACTGTCTAGAAAAACTTCTCAGTATTGCCGTTCGGCTTTAGATGCTTTTAATGAGCGTCCTCCGGAAGAAACTGGTATAAAGCGATGCGTGGAAAGAATGCAGTTTATAAAGGGAAGGCAAGGGGGAAATTTAACTAAAGTACACAACTCGCGTCGACCCTTTTCGATCTTAAGCCACCAACTAGGCAGAGGTTCATCCGGAATGAAGAAAACATAGCCGCCGTAGGGGCCAGTATCGAAGATGACCCATAAATTTCGATTCTGCGCTGATTGGCTGAATTGGGCATCGCCAGAAGACCAACCCGGCTTAATTTGCGGCTGTATAAAATTATGCTGATGCTGTTGGTCCGTCTTGTATGATGAGGTCCATTTTTGGATATATGAACAAGCTAAATTTCCGTTATTAAAGCAAATACATACCACAAGTGTTCGACTAAGCATCAAAGTATCCACACAGATTGACATGGCTGCATCAAAGGATCAAAGGAGGAAGGAGGTATAGAATGATGCTAACCGACCTTCTGCGGCAGCAGGACGACAACATCAAAATATTAGAGTTATGGTTCCAACAAGACAGGGCTACATGCCATACAACCAACGCAACGCTCGAAGCTTTGAAGGAAAGGGTCATCTGACGACAAGTATTGATCATTTCGCTGCAGCGATTATGCGACTTAACACCTATCGATCATTTTCTCTTGGGCTACGTCAAGTTCTTGGTAAGCGCTAACAAGCCAACCACTTGGAGCGAACTCGATGTCAACATTCAATACGCTATTGCCGAAATAACACCGCACATATTGAAACGACTAATCAAAAATTGGACCGACCGCTTGAAGCAATGTCAAGGAGACCGATGTACCCGTTCGAATGATTTGTTATTTCATACATAATTATTCCACTATATGTAGCTTAGAGTCACTTTTATGTCTCACATCGTTCTTGGTTTATTAAAATTTCTTTTCCTATCGTTCTTATCTGGTCACCCTGTACAACTTTAAATTGTGGGACAATGTTAGACAGTTAGAAAAGATTTCTTGAGATAAATAAACATTTCAACCAAATTTTCAATTTCATGTGCCTTCCATCTCCTGAAATTCTTTTTTTAAAAACATGTCGGTTTAAGCTAAAAATACCTCATTCAATTGCCCTGGGGAAAGTCCCCCTGACATTTCCTTTATAAACTGCATTCTTTCCACGCATCGCTTTATACCAGTTTCTTCCGGAGGACGCTCATTAAAAGTATCCAAAGCCAAATATACAAATACGAGGAAAAATTGTAGAAAATTCCTTGGGAAAATTCCCAAGGCTAATTTACGAATAAAAATACGATGCTGCTTATGGCGTCATTTCCGTAGAAATTCTTAAGTAGATGTTGTCTGTTTCATTAACGTTTAAGGATATGAGGTTCGTATGAGCTCTTTCATGTATTTCGTACACGGAACGTTAGCATTAAGAGAAAATAAAAAAACAGGAGTTTATGTTGATGTTTATTTTACGACATCACATTAACCATTACGATTCCTGCTTCAAATAAAACATCGAATTTCACACCTTTTAGAGAGAGCAGCAGTTGATAAATTTTTATATGAGCCCACAGTGTGTACATATGTACATGTTCAGTTGAATATTGGCTGCTTTCATTCCTTTGAAAACCGACCTGAAGTGACGATATAAAATCGAAAACGTATAAAAACCAAACCGTGTATCAAAAGACTTTATTTTACGAGTAATTTTTGTCACTTCAACGTCCGAATCGCATCAACAATGAAGTGACTTGAAAATATTGACACTTTGCATTTACAGCAATAGGAACTCCCGGGGACCGAGACGATGAATGAATTAAAGTGTTACTTTCAGAAAATGTTATGATCAGTCGATTGTTTTCATATCCTGATTGATATCTTGACAACAGGGTGTGCGCTTTACATTTGTCTGTTGTCAAGTTTTTGATGTTCAATACCAGCGTGCTGTATACCAGAAGCTCAAGGCACCGCGTTTCTTGGCTAATCTTTCTGCCTTCTCTGTTTTTTTCTACAATGTACTCTATACACATTTTTTATTCTTTACTGAGCCTATTGCCTCTAATTTTGCAACTGTTTGACGATGGTCGTGGCTGCATTTAGACAAAGGTAATCGACTATCCATTTCCGGGAAACAATAAACAAAATGGACTTCTATGGAACCGCGTTGAAGTTTCTTAACATTTTTAAAGCACTTCGCTTGAAACACTACCAAATTCACCACTTAAATTTGCACTGACTATGTTATGTTCTCGGCGAAAGCCAATTTATTGAGCAGGTAAATGCATTGGCTCCCAAACATTTGAAAAGTAATTTACCTTAGCTGATAGTCTAATTCTTATGTCCCGATGTTGAGTGCACCGAACATTTAAAATTTTCAAGTTGGATTCTTCAAGGTTTTCTTAATTTTATTTAGGGCGTTAAAAATTGTAGAGATTGTTAAAGTTGATACTGGAAACTCTGCTGGAAGACCTTTAATCGGAACCACTGTCTGCGAGCCTTGCTATTATTGTAGCTTTTCCTCAGTCCTACGTATTGTACAATAAGCAAAAAATGGCAATATTGTTTACATCAAAGGATATACAACCAAGAAATATACAACAACCCCAAAAACGATCAATGAATTTTCGAAAGAGATATCCCCAGAACACATAATTTTAAATGAACGAAATTTGCAATGATGGCGATAGGTTTTTCAATTTCCTTTTTAAAATGTTCGCTATAAACGATAATTCGTAAGCCAATATCCCTAAAAGTGATATAAAGACTTCAGGACTTCAGGATTTATTTGCAATAACTGTTATTTCGCTATAATTGATTTTGACCGTATTTAAATGAACTGCGGGCAGATATAATATGCAAGCTGTTACATGCAATTCGTGTTTGTGTTGTGTTCGAATTCTGTACCACGGTAAAGTGAAAGTTTAATATAAAATTCAAAAAAGTATAAGCTCTTAGTCGTTTGGGTGAAATCCGTGCAAGTGGTGTACGAAATACGAATGCACTAAAAGTAAAAGAGCGCAGCTAATTAAATTACTGAATCTCTCTAAGTGCTGATGGTTTCATCATCAAAGACGTTGATAGTTGACGTTGGTTTCGACTAATCAAAACCAAAGTCTGACGAAGTTGGTGGCGCTGTCATTCAAATATTTAATTCAGTATCTTCGTCAAATCCAAAGAAAAGAGGACCACTTGTTGTCTAATTTGGAGGGATAGTTTTCAGTCAAAGTCATCAGATTGTGGAACTCATGGACAAGTCACTTAAGATTTGTTAACAGCGAAACACAGCTTCGCAAAGAGCTACGGTCCAACTTCATAAACTAGTTTTATTTTTGCTTTAAATAAGTATCTTCCTTTTGTCTAATTGTGTAGAAAATATATTATTGTATTTAATATATATATATATAATATACCACAGTTTGTGGTGTTATTATGTATACTTTAATCAAATGGATATAGAACCCATACAATTTTTAAATTTGAGTTTATATAACTTTACTCTGATTTTTACTTAAACTGCAACTACGTCTATTTTTCTTATTTTTTCTATACTTTTTCTTAATAGTTTTTAGCTTATCACTAGCTTATAAAAAAAATGTTTAAGATGCAAACTTACATTGAATTAAATAAATATTAAAAATTAATTGTTACTCGGTACTTATCGAGTAGATAAGGAACGACGCATTATAATTTCTATGTTTAAAGATTTCAAGAAGGTTAGAGTTGAAATTTTGAATATTTTGTGCCTTTGTGCCATTCGCTAGGTAAGGCCACTGGAGCAGCATCAATGTCAAAGACGACTACCACAACACGCTTGTGTTTCCACAGCTCGTCGGAAGTGGCGGTTCATATCTGTCTCAGTTGAATGCAAAAATCTCGTGCCTTTAGCTACTTGAAAAGATATATAGAAGAGAAGACAGTCTTATACCCTAACTGACCACGAACATATATCCAATAAGATAAGACAGAGAAGGGAAAGATGAAAGAAACAGTGCTCAAGGTCTGCGCATTTATTAGCAAAAGAGACCGGAAGGGCGTTTGCGCAGTTAGGATATCGATCCTAAACCAGACTCTATCAATCCTACCTACGTTACTTCTAAGCCAAACCAAGCTCACAGGTACATAGTTCAGCCCTATCACGAAACAGCTTCTTTTCAGTGTCGTTGGGCGATCAATGTTCAACCCGAGGGTACTTAATGTTATTCACACAAGTCCGCCTTCCCACCCCTCATTTCAATTGGTACGATCGTTGCTACCTTCTTTAGAGAAATGTTTTTGGAGATAGCCCTCTGATAGATGTAGGGTTTGGTAAATTTATGGAAAGTGTATCGAAAGTGTACATATACGAGTAATTTCAATTAATTTCTCTTAAAAATTCGAAAGAAACTAAGATAGGAACATCTGATTCGAGTACGGTCAAGAAGCTGGTGCACCCACATGCGTACATTCAAGTACATTAGCAGTTAATCTATCGAACGTGACTTATGCTCGTGAACTTCCTATGTTATGCCCACGAAAAATTGTATACCTGTTTGTCGGCTTGGAGAGAAAGAAAAATCACGTAGCGTCAAAAAAGTGACTTCTGATGCAAAAATGTTTACCGCCTTGACAGAGGCTTCACTTCAAAGGACACTACGTCAATAGCAATTTGATTGTTATCTGACAAAACAAAGCGAAAGATGACAGGGGAACAAAGCACAACTCAAACATGCGTCTTCAACGTTCAATTTAACGAGAAAAAACACACGGATGGAAGGGACACACGAGTATCAATATCATTAAACGCTCCTGACAAGATAATCCCGACGACCCTCTTTCCCCCCATCCACGTCACAAGAAAAGGAATTCAGTGAGGAATTTCCATACTTCTCTGGCAATTTCGCTGCCTTTCTTCTTTTTGTTGTTATTTTTTTTTTCTTCATACCCATCCATTCGTCCTCTAACACACGTACGTACAAGACCAAAATGGAGAAATTATATTATCCATGCTAGAAGAAACCTTAATGCAAAAATGACAATCGTTATTCTGATTTATTCACTTGATAACAACACGCAGAGGAGGACCCCAAGGATACAGAGGCTCAACATGTTTTAGGGTGCGTGTCGTCGTACACGGGGATACGTACGAACAAAAAAGTTCTGCCGCTATACCACGTGCGGGTCCTGATCAAAGTCGTTGCTCAGGTTAAGTCAAACAATTCTGAAGTATTTCCTGTATCGAGGCGGGATGATTCGTTCATATGATTGTGAATGTGTGAGCCATCTGTCGAATAAAAAAAAAACTAAAGAAATGCGTTTTTCGTGTGCGATGAAAGTGATATCCTTTGTTCGTCCTTAATTTGAGTGATTCTAAGAGTGAATGTACTTCAGGGAAATTTGCTGTTTTCTGCTTTCGGTTCTTCTTTTCTTTCGATTCTCTTGTGTAAGTATGTGCAGAAGGCCTAAATATGCGAAAGCACGCGACAAAATATAACATCCAAGGGTAACACAGTACCAGCGAAAGAAACCTGATGAAATATCAAGGACATTTTGTATAGGAGAAAGTTGGATAAGACGAAAGAGCCCACACCATTTGAAACAAGTGAATTTAAATCCCGCCACTTCACTGTGTAGGGTATCCGGTTTCAAGGCAACACTTCACGTTGAAAGCTCATTCTTTGCCGCTAAAGCGGCCCCTCAAGGGAGCACTCAAAAAGGTAAGGAAACCAACAGAAAAGGAGCTAAGGAACAACCCTATTTGCATATTCCTCGCGAGAAAAAAGTGACCTTTATGTGGGCTTGGGCTTTGTGTGTCAGTTCTTTGGCACATTTTCTCTTGCAATGTTGACAGATGTGTTGGTAAATACTAACATATTTGTGTTCGTACACACACATTCCTTTATACGAACGAATGCTCACGGGTTATGAGTTTTTGCAATGAAAAGAACATCGCTCTATGCGGTCACACGGGAATGTTTGATGAAAAAGAAAATGTTAAGAATGTTGGGCTTTGAACATTTTTCAAATCATATACATAGCAACATGTATACATAAGTAAGTATATTCTGTGACGCCATTTTAAGGCGAATTAAAAAAGGGGTCTAAGAGGGGCATGTACGAGGCTATTCTGTACATGAATTCAAACAAAAAGTGCAATTATTTCCATAAAATTATCCAAGGAATTAAAGCGAAGGTCAAAATATATCGACGTCATGCCTGCATTTTTTTAAAAATCATGTTTTGTAATTATTTGAAGTCATAAAACGGTACATTTTTGAAAGACATATTTTTAAACACATTCCCACCTCAAGAGTACAATTTTTGAGCTACACCACTTTTGCATTCATACCCGCAATTATCATATTACTTGAAAGTAAGGATGAACTGTATTAATAACTCAGTTTTCACATTAAATACATTTTTCCTTCCCAACAGCGTTTTCCTAATCAAGAGTCAGGCCTTCACCCTTAACTTCGCCGAAAAATGGTTTGTCTGGCCAAATTTCTTTTTGCTCTACATTTATTAAATTTAAAGCGGCCACAAGTTTACAAAATTGGCGCCTTTTTAATCACCCAACCATCTTGTTGCCCATTTTTGGGTTATATATAGTCTTGCGGGCTTCTTCTTTAAATTCCGATCTGGAGAAGGATGAGACAAGAGTTAAGAACCATCAATGGTTGTAAATAATTTATTACCAACAAACAAATATTTTTGACCGGTCTCGTGACGAAAATTTGAAAGCCAATATTCTCATTTCAAATATTTTCATACAATCAAACTATAAATTGACGATATACGAAATATGTTTATAATTGTCTTCTACCGTGTACCCCATAAAGAAGGCTTAATTTCTGGTCGATATAAAATCTTCATAGACTTTTATGACCTTTGTTCGGTTTCGAAATACCTTCTGCCGACCAAATCCCCTGAAATTGCTTAAAAATGGTTAAAACATAGTCGGTTTAAGAGGAGGAGGTTGATCCTTTCGATCACTAGGCTGTAAATATAACCCTTTTCACGGTTTTATAGTTCAGCATGCTTTGAGTTTTCGTCAACATTAAACCACTGTTCAGCCAAATGTTTTTCGATTGTCATGCATAATCCACTTTTCAATGTACACTAGCCCACAAAACTGAGCATACACTCGGTTTTTCTGCTTTAAAATTTTATGTAATTAATTAAAACATCGAAATTAAGTTTCAATTACAAATATTTTTATTTATATTATATTTTTATTAAGTTTGTATTACAAATATTAATCAGTAAGAAAATCGAAAAAATATTTAACAAAACAAACTCTAAATTAAAAATTAAAAAATAAAGAAGAAATAAAAAAGGTGAATTTTAACGCATAATATTGAGCATACACTGAAAAAAACTAAAAGCCTTTCAAGTTATGGCTAAAACACTAAATAAAAGCGATACAAAGTGAAACCTCTGTATCGATTACGACAGCTGGTAACAGCCGAGTTAATATTACAAGTAAAAGATTACAGAATGCTTTTCCAAGCTGCTAAATTTATAGTTTTAGCTGCTGCTAGTTAGAGAAAGCACTTTCTCTAAGCACAAGTTTTACCTCATGGCTTATTGGGTGTAGATCGAGTGATTTTGGAGATGTTTCTATAATACAGCCAATCACGTACTTAGTAGGAGATGTTTTTTGGATGCCATCTTCTAAAAGTAATATTCCTAATCAGGCTTAGTTTTCAATCAAAAATACTTTTCATGGCTTGCTCTATTAATTACAAGTTTCCGCAGTTAATTGAAGCTGCGTTGTCCTCTTCAAACAATTCGGTTAATTGTCATTTCATTCGAAAAAATAAAAAACATAACCTCTCAAAAAGCTTTCTGCGTTATTTATAGATACATAACCTACAAAAATCTAATCGTTTTTCTTTGTTTTGACGGGTGTATGCTCATTTTTATGAGGTACTTAAGGTAACTATTCATTGCAAAACGGTCCCATATAATGCCTTAAGCTCAGCTATGCACAGATATATAGATGCGGTAGCTTTCGTGTTTCGTTTAGGTCATGGTGTTCCTATTTTTGAGTATTTTATTACACATATCTGTTGAATTTTTGTCATGAAGAAAACTCCAATATAATGCGCAATACTCACTATTATTTTCGAGTACACTTCACTTCACTTCACTTCGTCCGTTTTGTGCGTTGTTTATTTCTGACAAAAAATTTTCCCTAACAGATGAAATTTCGCGTTTATTTACCGCCACATCAATAATCAATAACACTTTTCGCCGCCAGAGACGCAGTATGTCCCAATTCGTCGAACTCTAAAATGCGTACACGTACGTAGCGGTACATATTTTTACCGGTACAAATCTTATAAGCAAATATTCACTTCCTGAAAACCCAGACCTATTAGATTTTATCATACTCTTCTATTTCTAAGAAACCAGGATGTCTAAGGCACGTATGCGTGTCTACATATAAATGTACATAGATTTATAAACAGGAAAAATAAAACTAATTATATTTATTTTGTGTTTATATTCTTTATATATTTAAGCATATCCACTAAGCAGTTGTATATACTTATCCACCAAACATTTGATAGCATAAGAAATGTTCTGTCTTATGAACGCACACAAAACATTAATCATCTTTATCCAGTCAAGCAGTGGTTTAGAAATAGAAAAAACAAGATTTATAAGTTGTTCAGAGCGAGTGTTCGAGGAAAACGATGAGTACGAAAACAGATTCAGTTGAATTCCCTCCGGTCTTTAGTACGTGTCAAAAATAATTGCAGGGGGAATATCCAACAAAGAGAGTGAACATGTGATTTATAATAGCAGGTGAATAAAAACAAATGATGGATTGGCGAAATAAATAAAATCTAAAAAATGTTTGATGTTTAAGGGAAATATTTTCTTTCTTATATAAATAAATACAAAAATCTATAAAAAAAAAAACGTTTTTCATGAAAGACAAAATAGACTAAGCATAATAGTGTATGAATATGTACAGTGATCTCATATTCGTACAAAATTTATCAACAGTCATAAGAAAAAATGTTTACAAAATGTATAGAAAACTGGAGTAAGCGACTAAAATTTACTAAACAACATAAACATAAGTACTTAGACTTTTGGAAAAAATTGTATATTTACAGATGAGTCCAAATTTAATGCTTATTGGTCGGATTGTTCGGCGACAGAAAAAAAAGTGTTTCCAACAAACACACGGCACAATCAAACAGAGTGGTGTTTTTCTGTAGCTGCAGTGAAACGAATTTATTGAAGGAATGGACCATGAACAATATATTAAAATACTACGAGAAAATCTGAAACAAAGTGCTACAAAAATTGAAGTCGGAAACAACTTTGCATTCTACCAGGATAACAAAATAAAGCTTATATAATGCGTCTAGTATATAACGGACCTAAAGAAATGGAAATGGGCGCCGTAGCCGCACAGCCTGGGTTCAAATCCCAGAAAAGGCAACAATTTTCCAAACCAAAATTGTTCGCAGCTCCACCTTTTTCGAGTCACTGACAATGCTCAAAGAGCATAACTGTCTAGAAAAAGCTTCTTAATCTCGCCGCTCGGGGTCGGCATTAACCATTAGAACCCCCAACTTGTAAGAAGCTAAGCCCAAGCCCAAATCCACCTTGGACCTCGGACCCACCTTACATTAAATTTTATGTCAGACATACTGGACACAAAAAAAAGTACACAACTCAAATGGCCCTTTCAGGAGAAATGGGCCCTTCTTCTTCCACTGACCACAATATAACTATCTAAAGTATGTCGTAATATGTACGAGCATTTCCTCAAAATATCGATCTAGGGGACATTTTCCCCAATCCCTATCCAATTAACATCTTTTGGATTTATCTGAGAGTCACACTCATTTCCCATCTGTTTCCGATATAACCTCACCGACCTCGACCTAGTTTTCAATCTATTGACATACAAGACAAACTGAAAGAAAAAATGAGTTCCCATAAAAATGCCCCAAATAAAGAAAGAGCACACAAAATGGCTCTAAGTTCTTCATTCCTGTATTTCCGTCAAAAACATGTTTCACCTTTTCCACCACGAGCATTCTTCTTGGCCTATTTCGGTCGGTCTATTTGTTTGTTCTGTGATTATCTCATAACTACGCAACTACTCAACAAACAAGGATTCACGCTCACGTCTTCTTATCCTGATGTTCTTCTTGCATGCTCGCTTGCTGGTGTCTGTGTCGTTCTCGGTTTCTCCATTCGCAAAGTTTATCTTTCATCTCGCCTGCTTATCGCTAAAGTGGCACGAGGCAGACCCCACCTTTAAGTGTGTGCTTGTATGCGTCTAACATGGTTGAAAGGATCTGCTTTAAAGGATAAATTATGTACAAGTCAGGGTAACACTTTGAATAACACACACACAGGCACGCATACGTACCTATGGATGGGTGTATGTACATGCACAGAGCACACGTAACACAAAAACTTGGCACAGACGATGCCAGGACTCTCGAGCACTTTCTACGTGAGGTACATTCGTGAGGCATTTTCTCGTCAGCATCGACGTGTTCTACCATAGCGTTAGAGATGCTTAAGATATGATTTAGTACACAAGACATGAACAAAAACCATGAGAGGATGTAGATATATGGCGCAGGCACGCCATCCAAAAGCTTGATTAACTTTTCCTTTAAAGAAAAATCTTAAGACTCGTATGCCGAGAACGCTAGGAATTAATTATACACTAAAGAGTTATTGAGAGATATGTACTGTACGCCTTCGTAGATGGATTTCGATTAAATTTCGAAGATATAGCATACGAAATTACTGTACCGTGGGTGTGCCTTGATGCTCAGACTCCCTGAGTGACCTTCAAAAGACCGAGCGGCTTGTGTGTGGAGGGATGGGAGAAGGGTATAATGAAACGAAATAAGTCTTACGAGTAATATGTTTGTTTACGGTTCAGATTATTATCCTGCCAATCGTATAGACGAAATTAAGCTGTCTTCTATGGTAAGTAGCAAAGCTGTCCATGCTGTGTACTGTACGTGGTCCTCCTGGCGATTGAATGTTTCATTCAGCAAACACATATAGATTTTGGTGAAATGAGATTATCCCAACGAAGAAGACAGAATGCTGATGTCATCACACGTTCAGAAATTTGTAAATGCAAATCAATAACGCTCAAATGAAATTTGGATATCCTTGAACCTGTTATAAATTGAGTGAAGATGGGTGGAATGATTGAGAAATTTCTTTGAAATGGATTCGTTGGTGTGCGAACAAAAGTTTGTCGTATTGTGATTCTGGTCAATGGATCGTTTTATTCTTCTGCAAAACAAATTGATTAAGTTAGGTCTTTGTCTGAATTCTTTTGTATCTGGATTTGTTGAAAGAGGGACGCAAATAGGATCGAAATTTGTTCACAGCAGTTAAAGCGAGTATTGTACAACCTACAAAAGTTGTTTACAATCTTTTGTGATTCGTAATAGCTAAAAATTAATCGTGACGTATTTCTCGTTGAAGAATTATTATGCCTTTACGTAAGATGGTAGAGACGTAGAAAAACGTGTCCCCGAACTACATCGTCTACACCCGTACAATGCGGCAATATGCCGGAAGACAGAATGTGATATCCGAGGGGACTGACGTCAGTAACTCATTTAAAATTCAATGGGGCATAAGCTTTTGGTGAGAGTAGAGGGTGGCAAGCTAGTAACGGAGCTGAAAAAAGTCATATGTTAGCTAAAAATATCCTACACTCAAGGCAGAATTTGTTTTGGTCTATGTAATCACATTGTTTATACCTCTCCAAAGTTACAAATATATGCCTAGCATTATGCTTGTGATCTAAAAAAATGTCTTCTCATTGAAGCTAAAAAAGTAAGGCTGAAGGTTAAAAAAAATCAATCTCTGCTCTGATACGTTTATGTTGAAGAAAATTCAATACTGACTACAGTTTTATATTGACTCCGCAGGACTAAATTTAAGAATCTTTTTCGAAATTTTTGAAATTTAAATTTTAAAATTGTTCTTTCTGAGCGTTGTCAGGGACTCGAGATTTGGACCCGTCAAAATGAAAATGTTTGTGTACGCAATCGAACCATGGGCAATCATGAACTTAGCCCAGACTCGTGCTCTAATATTTTTGACTTTTGATTTTTTACTATTAAAATTACTTCTTTTCTTATATCATATTATAAATAAGTAAAGTAATTACATTTTGCAAGCGAGTACAACTCGCACTTGCCTAGTTTTATTTGTAATTGAGTATGCTGCGTACTTCATTTCAGGATGCGTTTGTGAAGGAATCTCAGCCGGAACTCCGTCAAAAATGTGCATGTTCTAATAAAGTAATATGTATCTTCACGTGCTATCATATTACAGAGTTTGTACCGAAATGGTAGGTCCAAACTTGGAACAACAACTCATGAACAAGAACAAGTGACTTATTCGCTACGATTTCCGATGTTCACATGCATGAAGCATTGCCTAGCAAATGTCGGTGAACTTTAATTGCTAGTGGTATATCGCATTCCTCGGTTGGGCGCAAGAGGCAACACTTCCCCGAGCCGTGCAGAGACCATGTGAACAAACAAGACATTCTCTTAATACTCTACTACTAATACTGTAATATTTGCATGAATAGTAACGAGGAGAAACTATAAAGCATATTTAATATGAATCAGGCAGCGTGTTCTTGAAAAAAACTCCTTTTAAACAGCCTCAGTGCGGTCTTAAACTCCTTTTAAACAGCCTCAGTGCGGTCTTTAGCAGAAGGAAAAGTGTTGTGATTATTTGTTGAAATCCTATGAGATGGAATTTGATGTTGACACTACTATGTACATAAGAATGCAGTGATATTTATACGGCACACAATAGTGTTGATTGGATCTTTCTAAGTCAATGTACTCGTGTTAAACTCAAAAGTTTCTACACACCAATAGCCGACCACCAGCTCCACAACAGCGTTTACCAAGAAACCTTCCTTTATTGGTACATAAGGTGTGTATTTAGTCGAAGCTTTGGTGTATAGAAGTATAGGTCATCTCCAAAGGGCTGTTTCTCTTGAGCAGAGACAGTGGCTCAAAAGATGTCATGTTGCCAGCAAATTATTTCTTATCATTTTATAACTTTCGCAATGAGTATTAGATCCAGGCCGTTGTGAACCGATTTACTGAATCAATAAACCATGAAAATCAATTTTTCATTTTTCTAGGATCTGTAATTTCCAAGTTGTTATGTAAAATGCCTCATTGAGAATAATTCAATCATACCATTTCATCTGAGATTTACCAAATAAAGCTCTCCCCAAGCAGAGTTAATTATATAACCAAAGCGGTCAAATAAAAATAAGAGGAGAAAATAAATCGGTATAGGGAACATAATACAACCAATTAAATCTACAAAAGTAGTACACGTCTAAAAATAAAAGTACACAAAACAAGAAGTCCGACGAAACGCAGGGAAAGTAAAAGTTCATTTGATGTCAATGGAATGTCTAGACATTTTCTTTCGCTCTAAATCGACATGCAAGTTTCATCCCTCAAAATTGAGACATAAGAAAAGAGATCATATGCAATTCACAGACTTTCACAAGGATTCGTGCGCTCTGACCCCAAGTGGAGTGTTTCACAAAATTCCACCAGTTCCATTGTTCAAACTTCGAATTACACTCGCTCCAGACGAATGCCGCTGCTGATAAAAATAAAGTAACATTCACCAAGAGGCGACGAACAAAAGTTTAAACGACAAGGAAGCACTGATTCAAGTTTCTAGGTTGAGAATTATGTACGTAAGTCCCAATGTGGCCACCGTCATCATGGTCGACCGAAATCATAATGGTGATGACTTCCATTCAAGCAGCTTATGCTATACATATGTGCTCTAGCGGTCGCAGATAGACATGTCCCTCGGTAGCAAATGCTTTTCATTTCAGTTTGTCTTTTAGACTCTATTTCTGTTCCTGCTCCTTGGTCGTATTCTCTGAAGTACAACTAGACAACAATGACTTTCAACCTTCGTGTCCTGGCTTCAACTCGGCAATCTCTTGGGAAAAATTTATGGAGCACGGGAAATTGTCGAAAATCTGTTTATGACATTCTCTCGCATCCGATTTGCAAGACCAAAAACTGTTGGGGCAAAAACTTTCTTACAACATCCTTTGGACGCAGCTCGAGTATCCAACCACCCGACCACCAATTCCAGTTGTTTCTCCTGGGCACTAAGTCTCCTACTCATCAGCTCAGCAGGCCCCGAGTTGTGGTAGCATCCAGAGGAGCAACAAAAAACTTCCCAACTAAAATTGGTAGAACATGAAAGAACCACTCCTACCAATTATTCCATTTAAGCCATGTTCATGTTCGTGTCCACCTACTTTCACAACACATCCTCTCTACCGCCGGAAATGTACTCATGGGCCCCATCGTCGCTGCCGCTGCTTATATTCGCCTCGATGACAAGACATCGTAATTTCGTGCATTAGGAACGATTTGTAAGGAAGCGTTGTAGCTTGATGTTAGAATGTCAGAGTTGGATATGACGTCGGAAGTCGTCTCTTTTCCACACGCCACCACTTTTCGGTATTTTGACAGAAGTTTAGTGCTGAGGACATGTGCCTCCTTTTCGTATGCATAAGCAGTCGACTTCACTTCTCTTTCGTATTCCTGTTGTCATGTTGTCGTGGGTTTCTTTTTTTCTGTGTGTCTTTTGCTCGCTAAAGGATACCAGCAGTCATGCAGGATGTATGGAAAGGGAGTGGCCAAAGCAGCGGCTTTGTTTTCAGTCTTATTTTCTCGTTCAGGTTTTTGAAAATTGATGCCGAAGAGGGTGCAAAAGTTTTCCTCTGTTACGTGACCTAATTTTTGAGGGAGATAATCATTTTGTGTGTACGAAAACAAGGACATAAGGAGGAAATCAACAAGCTGCATGTTGCGGTATATTAAAACAGGACAGGGGGACCAAACACAAAAAAGTACAACTGTGCACAGGCAGGCAGGAGATTGGTTTTGAGAGGAGATACTTATTATGTACCTATGTATGTACTAACCGCGCAAGGTATCCTCTCATTCGAAATTAAACAAAAAACGTGAGTTTCTGAAACTTATTTAAAACAAAAATAAAATTCAGTCGACAGCACGGTAACTGTAGGAGAAGGCCGACGAATTTTAATAAGATGCCACGAAATGTCTGAACAAAATCTCGTTGTATGTCGTTGGTTGGCTTTGTTTGATTTAAAGAAAAAAATAACCGAGAAACTGCAACCCTATGTGAGAAGAAGTTTTTCACATCCATGACAGTGTATACAAAGGAAGCAATTCTTACTGAAACATTCAAGTAAATATAGTCAAGTACAATCGTGGGGATACATTTTAATAATAAGCGTTTGTATGTGTGAAAGCAGACATGGCTCATAAAATGAGTTATTGTGTAGCAAGTATCTTGACTTACCATTTGTATGATCTATAAAAGTTCTTAACTTCTTGGGGAATTTATTATATCCACTTATGTAACTCTTGCAGGAAAGAAAGCTAAATTTCATCCTTCTGAATGGTAAACATCACAATTTTGGATGAGTTGAAAACGAGAATTTATGAATAAATGTTGTTTGGGAGTTGGCGTACCTGTGGAAGAACATGAAGTACACAAATAGCATTCAAGTGGAAATTTGAGACAGACTTAGCTGACTTAGCGACTATTTCTTAAACAACTTCCTTTAAAACTTCGATCTCGAATAGGTACCTACTGCTCTACGGAACAATGAAGATTTTTTTCAACTCGTTATACCAATTATACGATTAGAGAAATTATATATGATGACGCCGAAAGACGAAGATTTGTCGCAAAGAAGTGACGCTTTGTCGTGAAAAGTTTATTTTTGCACCGAACACTACCTTTCGTTATATAAAAAAGTCGTGCGTGAAAAGTCCGTGCAACTGCTGGCATGACGACATCGACGTGATTGGTCGAACTCAGTGAACCACTTTTCCGTTTGAAGTAAATTTAGAATTGGTTCTTTACACATAAGCCAGTTGTAGTACTCGTCAAATGTTTGAAAGAAACGAAAGTTTTTTTTTTAAAAAAAGTATTCTTAAAAGGATGTGCTTATTCCCCCTGCAGCGTCTACCGACATTTTAGTAGATCTATGCCTGTAGGAAGTTTTTGCAGGTTCCAAGAATAACGACTCAAAATATATTAGCCTAAAAATAATGTTTTATATTTAAACTTTGAATAAGAACGCTGAATTTCGGAAAGAAATTGACGTTTGACGAGCTTTAAACACCCACATACCCAACAACAACATCTGAATGTATACCTACGTTCATATTTTAAATTATTCTTAGTATTTATTACCAATATTACGTAAATTTTCATAGATCTGAATAAAAAGGAAATAAATCAATCTTTGTTGTGAATAAATCTTTTTCTCTTCCGCACTATTATCGTTCTCGTTATCGTCATCCAGTTCGTAGAAAAGTTTTACTGTATCCGATACTGAACGTCCTTGGTGAAAGTTCCTGCCGGTCATCATTGTTGAAAAAACACTTCTCACCTGACTTTTTTGCATTTAAATTAAAAATTATCTAAAGGAAGCCAGAATAATGGGGTAGGAGATGGGCCAAGTGGTATGCAACAATAATAATCTGAACTACGGGACGGAGAGTGAAGTTAAATTAATTTCATTGTCATTTTAATTTACGTTTTGAACTTTAAATGAACAAGACCTTGACCTGCACTTTTCAGTTAATGCATTTTTTTGAATTGAGTTTGTGTCTGCATATATGCAAGTAGTTAGTGGGAACATCTGGTATAAGAAAATTTGTAACTTGATGGCTTGATGGTGTCAAAAAACCAACGTTAACAATGGAGCAAATTAAAAGATATTGCCCATTTAGTTTTTAAAGAGTGAAAGAGACTAGATGAGATGCAGCTGGAATTAAGGGTTAAATAACAATTGCATTCCTATTTTAACTATCCGACATTTTTTTAAATATTTTATTTGCGAGTTTATCTAGTAATTATTGGAGCCAGAAAGAGTGCACATTTTGTTCTTATTACTCGTTTTCTTGCAATGCAGACAGAACAGAAAAGTCAAACTTTTGAAAAGAATTCAGGAAACGAAATAAAAGTACAAGATGTTATTCTAGGAGCAACTTCTCTGGACAGTTGACAGTGCATGTCTATTCTGTTTAGTTTTCTTTTGTAAGTGTTGAATTTTCTGTTAATCGCTCATTCGTAGAAGAAGCCGAAAATGAAATTGCTCTTTACCATTATTTTCATTAAGGTTAACAATAAGGATGTTTTGTCGTGAAATAACACAATACGTAGCAAAGTTTATTCTTGAAATTGAAGGGAAGAAAATCTGAAAGCAGTCTGTTGCAATCTTGGTCTGCCTTTCCACAAGAATAATGCTGGCCAAAATTGTTTACTTAAGGGAGGACGCTAAGAGTACTAACTTATTCTTTGGCCCTAATGTGTATAGAACTAATGTGTATAGAAATGGTCCCAACAAGATGGCCCACAATGCTCTTACCACAATCAATTTATTGAAGGAGACTTTCAATAGATTGTCGCTCATCTCGAGATGATGGGACAGTTCAACATTTGGCAGTGATGGCAGTGATATTTCGCTATTCTACACATTTCCCGGAAAAAACGCAAAAAAAAACGTTGTTCTTGTTCAATTTGTTCATCACCAATCTTTCATTCATACGGCGGATTCAAATAACTGCTTTATTATGTTTATTATGAAATGAACACTCCTCCGCATGTCCCTATTGCACTCAAATTAATTTAACCAGTCAGTTGGAACGTTTAAATATGTTCAAAAGAGCTGCAAAAAGTTTGCGCTGTTGAACAATCGAAGTTTCACTCGGGTCTTATTTCGTTTCATACCAACAATTTTGTTTTGTTTATTTAATTGATAATATGAAACAAAATTTGTTTTTGTAGACATATCCAGCCACATGGTTCCGCCAAAGACGTTCAATGCTAGTTTGGCACTTTCAAAAGTCATAAAGGCAGCTTATATTATTGTACTTAGTTAAGTTAAGATTTCTTATTTTAGTTTACCCGCTGATGGAGCACCCATCTATTTACGCAATGGATTCTCCTGCAACTCACAAGTTCAAAAACTCCTCCTGTCATCAGTTTAATTAATATCTCTTAACATGCTACAACTAAGACTTAGAATTGATCACCTTTGTTCTTCGAGTGTTCGGGAATCGTTAACGATTTTAAGTAACTGAAAGATGTCTTCGCATAAAACTTACCCTTCCAGTTATTGCCCAAGTTACAAAAACACTTTTCTCCCTCAGTCAGTGCTCCTCATCTTCTTTTCTAATTTAGGTATCTTCTCCCTCAACAAATTTAACAGCCATCAAGTTGTTTTAAACGAAACAAAACGTCGACAAACTTTTCTCTTCTTTTCCTTCCATAATATCCAAGCAATTGAAGTATGACAAGCACAAAGTGTTCCTTTTGCCATGTCAAGGTGTGCTTATTCAGTGGCAATTCTCTGTAGCAAACACCGATTGTCCTTCAGAGGATAGAGGCAATTTTTTATCGTCACAAAATGAGAGGTAATTTCTAAGCCGCAATTGAAGGATTGTACAATGCCACGATGAAGAAACCAGAAACAAAAAGAAACAAGAAACCCCTGAGACTTGAGTACCACCATCACGGAAGAGTTCGCTGTGTGGAAATTTGAAAATTCACTGCCGAGTCATTAGGGAATACTTTTTGGGAAAAAAAATAACTACATTGACGGCCTAGCTGTTTCCTGTGTTCAAAACAAAGTTTTTTTTCCAAAATCCCCCCGGGACTGTCCTCTGGATGAGAGCCACTCTGATTTTCAGGGAGTGTTTTCAAATTAACAAAAAAGTTTCACGTTTAGAACAGGGTGTGGGTTGCGCGGACAAATCACACCCTGATGACTTCGAAATTGATTGACGATTCAAAAAGTTTTTCACCGATAAGTGGGGAATTTCCGGTTATTAATTGCTTGTTAAGGACCCTTGTGATGTAACTGGATTTTTTGGCTCGTGCCAGTCCGATTGTGTGAGTGTAAAACGTTTCACGTCATTCCAAGTACCTAGGGGATAAATTCAATATTCATACGATGTGTTAGTGGCTTTTTAGATTGTAATTTATCTTTTTTCTTACTTTTCGTAGATCGCACAATAAGTGACGCGGAATTTCTTCAAACTTTTACCACCACAATCGTAAGCGATTCCACCAGCAGCCTGCCTACTTCATCAGCGCTACCCACCCACTCACAGCTTATACCACCCGAGGCGCTACACATGAATCAGGATGAGCTGTATTTGGAATCATCATACGCGAATACTCCACCGAAGAATTTTACAGTGCAGGAGACGAATGTAACAGTACAAATCGGAAGTCATGCGTATTTACCGTGTCATGTAAGTGTCAATCAAAATATTACTCCTGGGGCTGGGATAAGAGAATTTGTGAGGGTATTACGGATACAATGAATTTCAAACACCTAAGCTCCAATTTGTTTATTGTGATTTCCAGGCCTTCTGGAATTGATAAACACTTTTGAGTTGAATTTGATATTAATGACGCTGTTTGTTTGGATTTCTTTCTTTGAGTATGCACCCATCTGTACTTGATTAAGAATGGAGTCGATGTAAATTATTATTTTAAGTGTACAATTCGGGGCCCTTTGTACTTACGAGTTTTTAAGTCGATTTTCTTATTTCTATGTGAAGAATAATAACCAAAATCACACTGCAACAATATTCAGAGGATTTCCGAACGTAGTTGTACACTTCACGTACTGTGTGTTTCACTGTAACTACAAAACAATAATCCATTATGTAATCAACGTTATTTTAAGTTAAATTAACATTTTCCTTTATGTGTCACTCATCAATTAGTGTGTGATGTCTAGCTATATAACCTGTGCTGTTGTGTTTTGTCTGCAAAAAATAGTGGAAAATTTCTGATAAATTGTTTTTATTAAATTATAAACAGTCCACCCACATTGTAGAAAAACAATATTATTATTGAGACAAAAAAATAATTAAATATTTTTATTATTATAAGCACAATTTTCTTCTTATGGAAAAAAAGTTTCCTGTCCGGATACCGAATATAAACACTGTAATGCTTTCGGTTTCCGGTTTCCGGTGGTCGCACATATTCGATGCGGGATGCAAATCGTACTTTTATTTAATTTGTCTGGTTTAAAATGTTATAAATATACTTTGAGCAGAGTCATAATGTCCCAAGCAACAAAATAAATTATGTTAACTATTTCGAAATCAATACTATTTTTCTTCCAACTTATTCTCTTTAATTCATTTGGTAATTGCCGCCATCCATCGAATATAAAATAGTAAACAGGAATAATAATAATAATAATAATAATAATGGCGGCGCTACAGTCCGAGGAGGACCTGGGCCTAGCTTCTCAGCAACGACTCGTGTTGTGCGTGCTATTGTTCTTTCACGAGTGAAGGGGACCTACAGTTTAATGCCGACTCCGAACGGCGAGATTAAGAAGCTATTTCTGGACAGTTATACTCTTTGAGCATTGTTAGTAACTCGAAAGAGGTGGAGCCGTGAAAAAATGTTAGGTGTTTTTTCGAATCGAACCGACAACATCGAGCGTAGGAGTCGACGCACTTACCCACTACGCCACGGCGCCCACCAAACAGGAATAATAACAAGAAGATAATTGCCATGTATATGTTGATCTAATTTCGTGCTACAATTAAGTGAAAAACACGTTATTTTACGTTAGACACTAAAACATTAAATTCAAGTTTGGGAAATTAATGATAACTTAAGTTCCGAATTCGATAGTGGTGCATAGTCACTTTAGGGTTTTTGAGAAATCTTCGGCCTACATTTCACAATAATGTTGATCATCTGGGGGCTGTTTTAAAATCTCACCTTTTAGCTAAAGATGAGATTAATTTAACAAAACCAGCAAACATATACATATTTATATTCCATAATAAATATATACTCCGAGGCGTGCCTTGAGTGCGATTCCATCAGGTAGGCGACCGCTTGGCAGACCTAGGATGAGATGGTTGAACCAAGTCCAAACACTCGCCTGGTTGCGCTTGGGCATAGCTCCTGATGAGTTAGAGTCGATGGCGGAGGATCGAGTGGCCTGGAGATCTCTCGTGCATGCATTGCCCCCGCGACCCCTTTAGTGGAACATGCGGGTCATTGAAAATGAGATGAGATGAGATACATACTTTAATTGCATGTCACCAGTAGGCTTCCATACTTGAGTCAGTTAGGTTTAAATACATCATACTTCTCAAAGTATTCTCAAAAAAATTCTTCACCACCATGTCAAATTGTTAAGACTCTCAGCAAAAAAAAAAATCGCCCTTACTGGTTCGATTGGTGTTAAACGTCTTGTTCAAAGAAGCCCAGAAGACCTAAAAATAACTAATTGGTTCAGTCTCCTGAATTATTCACATTAGATGAAAGCAAATGACTATTCGTGCAGCAGGTGCAAGATATTGATAATATATACTAGTGTTCTCCAAGAACTTCGCTGATGACAGTACTCTCATTCTTTCCTATTCGTTCCAAGACTCACGAACTTTCCGTCCGACCGTAGAATTGGAACGACTGCGTATTTTAAACGCATAAAATTCCGATCCTGAAAGCTTATGCAATTGAGGTAAAAATAATAGAGTGGAATTTAATGCTTCCAAAACTAAATCCTGTCTACTATCTCTAAAGCGAACCATTAATAACCAGCCATTATCCATGAACGGCGCTTGTGTCGGTGAAACCGAAAGACTTCTCATCTTTGGTATGTATATCAATACAACACTTAATTGAAATGATCACATATTCGAGGTCGCTAAAAACGCTGCAAAGTGTCTAGGTTTCCTTAATCTATGTACAAAATATTTCACTCCTTCTGATTTGGCTTTAAATTATAAGGCCTACATCCGCACCAGGCGCACTCTCATATCTGGTCTGGTGTTCCTAAGACCTCTCTGCATCTGCTAGATAGAATACAACAGCGAGCGATAGAACTATAGGAGACAGCAATATCGTAAAGGCAATAGACTCGCGCGAACACTGCCGTAACGTGTCTTCCTTGTCACTGTTTTATCGCTATTTTTACAAACGCACTCAAGTGAGATAGCCAATTGCATTTCTTTCATCCATTCACCTGCAATACTCGTCTCGCCAGTTCTCGTCTTATCAGTTCACCCTCATCCCTGCTTTCGGACGTAGTTATGTAACTTTAGAGACTCGTATTTTAGCCTCACCACACGAATATGGAATGCTCTTCCCAGCCTGATATTTCTCACTCAATACAAACCACAGCCATTTAAGACCAATGTGCACAGTTTTCTCCTCCACCTTTCTCCCTCTATACCTTCGGCTCGTGCTGTGTCTTGATTCCGCACAAATAAGGATAATCGTGACCCCTTTTGCCGAATGCCGCCAAACATTCATTATTTGAAATTAAGCTCAATAATAAATAAACGTTGATCTTAAGTGTAACGATTGTTTTAAATAATAGCTGTTAAGGTGCTTTTTTTTCCTTCGTTGGCAAAACTTCACTGCGCAAACATAGTCGACACCGAAAGAGGCATGGGGCATTTACCCACTATGACGTGATGACAAATTTTATAAGTTCTTCAAATCTTATTTCTATTTTCTTTTAATTCAGATATTTGTATGTATTTTGTATTTTTATACGATTTTCATTAGAATTGAGGTGAACTTAGTTTCATATCACGTTCGAAACCTCAACAAACATATTTGACATTTTCCGTTTGTCTAATGAATGCTAGCAGATGATAGCCCACACAAATGCTTGGCAGCCTTTACAAACTGTGCTAAAAAGTCTTCATATAATTGTGTTTGATTTATCTATCTTAATCGCAATATAAAAAGCAAAAAGGTTCACAGTTTTTTAGGATTTAAATTAAGTTTCTTTTCACCTGAAAAGGACAAAAGTGAATGTATCCATCTTCATACTACCTTCACTTCGTGCCATTGTAAATTACAACACAACTTCAATACAAGAATGAATGTCCAATTATATTCAGGATGGAAAAATATTCTTTCCGGAAGAACGGAATGAGATGAGAGAAGAAGAAACGAACGGAAAAATCGACTTCCCCAATCAGAAGCCAATATAATGAACATCTTGTCATCTATTGTGCGTTGGACGGAAATTTGCCCTGAATACATCCGGTTGGTCATTTAATTCCATACCAAATCGAACTCTCGTCCCCTCCCTGAATGGCAATTCATTGAATTGAAGAAAACATAAATTGAGAATGAATATCACCCATACATCCTCAAAGTGTACCTCAACTACTCTCTATCACCCTCATTTAGACGTACTCTTACTTCCTGATCCTCACTTTCATCGCAGTTCGATGGATAATCCCAATATGGATTATCCTTTTAAGACATTCTTTCCCCAAGCAACTACGTGTACATTCGTTTGTACGGGAGCTCCTTCTGTTTGAGGACTCCAAGCCAAGATTAAATCAAAATGTTCTCCCAAGAGGTGGAAACAGACGGCTTTTCCATTTTGTTTGGACTGAGGTTTTGTGTAAGCGTATGGTTTTGATGAAAATGTATGGACTTTAGGTTGAATAGCCCGGAGGAGTGTTTTGTACAACCTCACAGAAAGTACAGATTTTATGAGCCAAGAGATGTTAGATTTCGGAAATATGTATTTTTGAAGAATCTTTGAGCTACGGCCTGGTCAGCTGTGTGTTTGCTTGTGGCACTACCAGATGAGCTGCTCGAGGAGTATTTCAAAGTTTTAAATAGAAGCTCAAACCAAAGAAAGAAAAAAAATACTGGCAAAGGATTGTATGGGCTCGAAAGTATACGTATGTATATCACCCACAACATGCAGATTTCATGTGTATAAAGGTAAAACTTCGAAAAGGAAAATTAAAACACAGAGCTCAGGTGAACGGATGAATAGATGGGAGGAAAGCATACAAAACATTTTCAAGCGTATACACGCACATATGAAGCTATGATGTTTTTCTCATTCGACCTTAAGAAACTATAAGGGATTGCATTTTCTATAAGGTACATGGATTGATGAATGCTAGATGAAGGGTCAGTTTGAGAAAGGCAACACGAAGGATTGGGATGAAAGGAACACCTTTTACAGGTTATAATTGCGCCTGAAGGATATTTGACTCTTGCCCATCCGAGATCTGAGTTAAGATGGAATTAGTGGTCACTTCATCATCATAAAGAGAGTATTGCTTCAAATAGACTGCTTTGATAACTGGTTCTTGTTGCAAACTACATTGAGATTAATGTTAGTACATGCATTCTGTATTAAAATAATCAAATTTCTTAACTGAATCTGAATTATTCGATAAAGAGAATAGGCACTAGACCTATAGGGAAGCATAATGTGAGAATATTTGATACTTAGTAGTGAGTGTATCAATTTAATTCAGTCACTTGGCGTCTGAAGTGTTTTCATGTACACATTTGCCTTAAAGCCTGGAATCTGGTCCCGTTGCGAGGATATATGTATGTGTTAAGGTAATGTGCTACGGATTTTGAAATATAGAAACATAAAACGAGTGAAACAGAAATCGCTTAGGAGAGGCTTTGTATTCAAATCTAATACAGAATAATTTCCTGAACCCCCGAGCAATACATACGTGGAAATACATATGTGGGATAGGTTTTTATGTCTCAGACCAATGTCCCTTTTTACTATGGCTTTGAATGAAACACACATTTTATAAGTTATTGATCGAATTTATGGTCTCTAGCTCTAGCATTGGCTATAGCCGCTCTGGCGTTTCAAGCCGAGCTCTTTGTAACACAATTTCCATAACTTTTCCGCAGACTTTTGGTGTTATTTTAACATTTTCGTGGGGGCCAATTAGTATCATCACTTTTAGACATTATTCTGTCGAGATCAATTCCTTGCAACAACTATAAAAATCCTATTTAACCAATTCGGGGGTAAGAAAATGATCTAACATGTCCCGATAGCTGTTATCAATACATTTTACAGCTTTGCCTAAAGCATCATCGACTAAATATGCTCCAACGATACTACCCTCCCAAACGGAACCCCATGCAGTAACTCTTCGAAGATGTTGTGATCATTAGGATATGAATTGAGGATTTTCGTTGCTTTATTAGCACCTTTTCTGTTCATTCACAAAGCCAAGTCAACTCGTTCATAATTTTTGGCAAAAAAACGAGCACTCTCATTTCGTCCCCATTGTTAGTAGTTTCCTGACGCTGTTGTGTCAATTTATGTATACGCGTAAAAATGTAATTCTTCTTTGAGAATATTCCGCATGTATAACAGAGACATTCCAAATTCTGCGCCTGTCTGTCAATAAGTGGTACCCGGACTCAAAAACATCCTGCCTCAGTGCATTCATCAGGCAGGCCTAGTTGCCAATTAGTCTTTATATTATTTTCCTGTTTGCGCAAATTTTTAAAAATATTCATTACACGCTTAAT
Source organism: Myathropa florea (assembly GCA_930367185.1). Classification (NCBI taxonomy): domain Eukaryota; kingdom Metazoa; phylum Arthropoda; class Insecta; order Diptera; family Syrphidae; genus Myathropa; species Myathropa florea. Next base: position 1,825,430 of record OV884004.1, on the reverse strand, counting down.
TGTGCGTCATATTATGCACACCAGAGAAATCCCTGAAATTTGTTTGCGTATTAACAATTGAACAATTATTTAAATAAAATGATTTAAACATTTTAACAGCGACGTCAGCTGCTGCACAATAAATTGATATCACTCTCTAAAGCTGTCAAATGGCAACTGACAAATGTCATCAGAATTAAAAGGAAGAAACAAAACAGATCAACATCAAACACCCTCAACATAAAAACCACCCTGTATTACATCCTGAACATTGTATGTTATAAACGATAGTCCCATTGCTCAAGAAAACATGTCTAAAAATTATAAAGTTCAAGAGCATTGCTGCTGCAAGGAACTATCCATTATAAGTGAACGGAGCCCGGTCTCTTTGATCTGGGTTCCCGGGCACACGGGTATAATAGGAAACGAAGCAGCAGACGAGCTAGCCAGACAAGGATCCAAACTCGATAGTCTCGTTGTGGAGCAAGTCCAGGCTCCACTAGGCTTCGTAAAAAACAACATCTACAATCACTTCCTCAAGATCGCTACAACTACAACCAAAAGGAAACAAAAGACCTGCTTAACAACAGTAGAAGAAATATATCCAGAATCACAGCGGTCTGCACTGGACACTGGGCTGTTGGCAGGCATGCTGAAAGACTAGGCATACCATTCAACTCACACTGCCGCAGCTGCCGGGTGGAAACTGAGTCAGAAACCCCCGAGCACTTTCTGTGCAAATGTCCGGCTCTAGCTAGAGTCAGGCAACGCACTCTGGGCAAAGCCTTCTTCAACACCCCTAATAATCTCTCAGAAGCAAACATTCACAGTCTGCTAGCCTTCATAAATTCCACGAAGTGGTTTCAAAATTAGGCTAATCTGAGTGAATACACGCTCTTTTTCACCCTCATCTCACAAAATAGGTATCCCATAGGATGTGGTATCAAAACGGCGCTTTCATGGCGCTAATTGGGTGCGAAAACAGGATCTGTGTGTCCACCGCCACTTTTACCTACCTACCTACCTACCTAGAGCATTTCTGCAATGCTTCATCAACAAAGAGAGCACAATTCCAAAGTATTTCATTTTCAAGTTTATTGTTAAAACATGTCAAAAGTTACTGTATCTCCAATAAGTACCCCTCATACTGCAAAACGCAATTCTTTCCAAAAATATGTAAATAAAATTCAATCTCAAAATATTGGTTGCGGTTTACATTTAAGGCTTTACTCATATTTTTAATATTCCACTGACATGGCAACGAACGTCCAAGAGCACAAAAAGTAATTTAACAAGACGTTTACCACCAAACTCATCATTATCCTCATTTAATTTATTTTTTCTAATTAGTTTGCTTTGGAACCAAAGTCAGCAGAGGAACGTTTTAATTTAGAAAACCAATCAAATTCTTTTTCGTAGAGATCCCCTCTTTCATACCGTCACTGAATTGCTGGACTGGAAAAGATGCCATCGCAGAACAATCAACACTGATGCCTATGGTAATAAAGTTAAGGCCAACGCCACCATCTACGATGGCAGAGGAAAATGCAAATTCAAGCAAACTAAGAACAGATGTCCTAGTTAAGCTCAAATTAATTTCCATTCTGAGTAGTAAGCAGCTGAAAATTTCACGCCAGTAATTTGTATCTCTTTATCAATTCTGATGTTATTCACCTCGAAAAATATGTACATTCTTCCATCTATAGCATCTCATCCGGCATAAATTCAATTTTACCATGCCCAAATCTATCCGATGCCTCACACCTCAGCAACTTTCGCCGATGATTCCAGAAGGTATACAGATTTTAAATGGAATTTCCTAGCTAATTTGTCACGAACAGTTAACTGTATATAGATAGCTATACATACGTACATATTTCCATCCATCTGCAAAATCTCCATATCCTTCAAAGAGCAACCGGGACAGTTTGACTAAAAAGAAATGTGTCGGTACTGCTGGTGCTGCTGCTGCGTCTGTTTGTTCACATTTTCGGTTGTAATCAAATCTTCAATTGAATTTCAGCTTTCATTGAAAATTCTAAATGAGAATATTTAAATTGTCCTCGCACACTCCGCTTACTCACACCCCCGGCATTCCAGTTAGTCGTCCTTGTTGGTGTGCTTTCAACTCGCAGATAGACAGATGATATTCATCAGATGCCGCCTGCTGCATGGAGTGAAAGTAACTCGATGAATGAATGTGCGTGTGTGTGTATTTATAAATAAACCGGAATAATCAGAACATCATCACTGATGCAAAAGTAAGATGACGCTGACAAAGATGAAATCCCTACACCCCCCTCGAACCACCCACACCCCGAACACTTCGCCTCAAGCACAGGCTCAGCATACATATGAATAGCAAGCAAATTAAAGACTTCTGGAGTGTATCCTGATTCCTCTAAATTGTAGGCAACTTCTGTTCTCCAGAATTTTTCAACGGAATCACGTTATTTTGTTGACAGAGGTATGAAAAAAGGATATTTGAAAAAAAATGATGTATCAAAGTAGAAAAACTTTTGGATGATGAATGAACGGATACAGATGCGGAAAGAATATAATGTATCAAAGGCGCAGGCATTATAAAGCTCATATGTTTTGAATTTCATCATCGTGTTGGTTATGAACTCTAGCTTAAGGGGCGAATCGAAGGATTTATGCCCGATTGGTTGGGAGAAGGCACATCAAATTTTGCTTCCTTTATCGATTTTTTATCCTCGTATTTATTATCATTATAATCATTTTTTTATATGCCTTCTGATGGCGTTATTGCTTTTTATCTTCTCGTGCGTGTACCAATTAGGATATATTTTTTTCTTTAAATTTCCGATTTGCTGGTGCTGTCGTCGTAAATCGCTTGCTGTTGAAGAACTTCTGCCACGACGCGATTGGAACTAAGTATCAATAAGTTGTTTTTTATTCCGAACTGAATTTCAATAAGTTACGCGTCATACTTTTTTTTCGCAGGAAATCAGATACTTAATCGAATGAAAAATAGATTTAAACTTCAAAATGAAGGGAAGTGGGTCCCAATTTGTTTATTTGAGAGCATTAAGAATCAATGTCACATCCCTGCATAGCAATAAACAGAAGAAGATATATGTCTGTTCACAAATTTTTAATCGTTTATGATGTCACTGTCGTAACTTAGTACATTTGCCAAGGCGGTTTTAGACAAAATTCTGAGGATCCTTATATGAAAAAATAATCCTATTGACCCACAACTGCTTTCCCTGATCATATTGCGAATAACAAAACAACTTTGCATTTTTATTTATTTATTGACATTAGCTTTTATCCTGAGCATTTTAAAAACAGTGTTTCATTTCTTCTGAGTAGTTTTTGGTTTCTTTTTTGTAACAGGAAGCTAGGTTCAAGCTATGATTTTGATCTATGTGAACTTCTTTAAATGTTACCTCCGCCTTTAATCGCCAGTTCACAATTTCCTTGTAAAACACCTCTATTGCCACGGTAAGTGTTCAAGTATCTGGGTGATTAAGACCACTTAGATCTCCATATGCATATCAGGAGCTTATTTAAGTTAGTCTCATCCCCAGTAGAGTGTGGTAATCGCAAGGCTAGGTCAGGTAGTAAACATATTTTATTACTTATTTGTTCCTGCAACTTCTGTAGCAGTCGATATGTAGATGCCGAGACATTTTCGCAGGAGTTTCTACTGCACAGTGCCCTCATAGCAATGCGTACATCCTTCAGACTTAGGCTGACCATTGGAAAGAATCTCCTCTTGTTCAACACTGTCCACATGGTTCTCGTCGTTTATTGCTTATTGGCTTTTTACAGGTCTTCATATTTTAGCTTTTTCCTTATAAAACTTACAAACGTATGGTTTTATCTATCATTAGAGCACATGCTCATATGGGTTGCTGACTTACAGCCCCACTTCTCTGAGCCTTATATCGGTTGAGGCTGCTCTTCTACTACTAAATAGTTCAAAGGGATTCGTAAATAATAGGAGCTCGCATTCTCCTGTTGGTGCTAACATTAAACAGTCTTGCTATTTTTCATCTATTCATTGTCCATGGACAATAAATTCGCTTAAAATTCCACAACAACTTAACAAAAGAAGAATCACTTCATGAAGAATTAAATGTAAATTTTAAATCAGATATTCAAATAAGTTTAAAGAACCGATAAAAATGCATAACCAGGAGAAAAAGGCAAATTGTTAACAGACATCACGGTGTTGCCATCGAGGGAAACAGTCAACAGTCACGTGTGTTCGAGTATTTTTCTAGGTATTTTTCACAAGTTCTCGCATTTCAAGAAACGAAAATAATCCAAAGCGATGAACATACGACAAAGCCCAGACACCTGAAAATGTTGAAAATTAATTGTCGTGCCGTACCCCGGTTTGATGGATATAAATACTTGTAGAAATTTACCTATCTGATAGCAGAACCATGAGGAACTTTCTGTTTTTTTTGCGAGAAATAACGAAACATTTGCATACGCGAAAGAGGTTTAGCGAATTGTAGTAGAATTTGCTTTTTCGACTTCACGTGTAATTTTTTCTCAAAAAGCGTTAAGAATATTAGCACAAAATTTCAACTTGTTGGTTTTCTTTTTCAGATCCGTCGCCTGCTTAATAAGCCCGTTTCATGGGTTCGTGTTCGAGATGATCACATTCTGACAGTAGATCAGACGACATTCATAGCCGATCAAAGATTTCAGTCCATATTCAAAGGCGAGCACGAATATACATGGTCCTTGCAAATCAAATATGTCAACGAAAATGACATGGGCTGGTATGAGTGTCAAGTTTCCACAGAGCCAAAAATGAGTGCAAGAGTGTACCTTAAAGTTGTTGGTAATACCAAAAGATGTCTCTCATAAAACCGTGCTCTAACGAATAACTTTATTTCCAGTTCCAAGAACAGAGCTCATTGGGGATCATAATCGCTTCGTAAAAGCCGGCAGTAAAGTCGCCCTCCACTGCATTGTAAGGGGGTCGCTGGAGCCACCATCATACATAATCTGGTTCCAAGGATCAAAGCAGATCATGAATGACAACAAACAAGGCTGGTTTATGCAGATTGATAGGAATATCTTTGGCAACCACACGGATCAACAGAATACGGTAAGGGTGTGTATTCAATTGCCTCCCACATCCGAATAAGGGTGACTAATTGGTCTCTATGCTTACAATCCCCTATTGCAGATAGGATCGCTAATCATACCGTATGTCACGAAAAAGGATTCAGGCAATTACACTTGCAGTCCATCAAACAGTGCCCCTGTGACGGTAGATCTGCATGTTCTGAGTGGTAAGAAACAAAATCAATCACCCAATCATTGATTTATTCTGTAATAAAATTTTCGTTTCAGGAGAGTACTCAGCATCGGCAATAATGTCCTCGGCGGTCATTAACAGGCACAATTTCTTCTACTTGTTACTAATACTGTTACTGTTGGCATTTCAAAAAACGTGACTAGCTTATCGAATGTATTCCAGTTGGAAGAACTAAACTTCTTGTACATATAAATAATTTAAATGAATATTCATTCTTTTCTAAGTGATTTAACGAAAAAAGACGAACTAAAAGTTGTGAAAAAATATAATTAACAATAAAACAAACGTAAATCAAAATTAAATACTTATACCACAAAAAATGAACAAAATAGCAGTTAAATTCTATGAGAAACAAAAATAAAAGATAGTAAATAAATTTAGGAACTTAAAAATAATGAAAAAAAAATATTTGTAAATAGTTAACGAATGTATAAATTAAAATTTAAATTTAAATTAAATTAATATATTGAGATTTTCCGATTAAATGAAAATTTAATAAAACGATATTATTTTTTGAGTTTTTATTAAACTAGTTGGGGTTTTGAAAATCAAAGATGGGCTCAGGTTTGGAACTGGAGCTGTTAATGAATTGAAGGATACACCTAATGAGAGCATTATGTCACAAAGTGGGCTATTTAATTCGCTAATTTAATGAAAACAATACCAAGACCATTAACATAAATGTTTTATGTTGTTTCTCATTGTGACAATTGTAAGAAATTTGATGTTCTTTGCAACACAATTATACTTTTTTTAGGCTTGGTATTGGTGACGTCTTTGTAATTTGATAGCACTAAATTTGCTTGGTGTTTTTGGGGCGCCGTGGTTATGTGGTCATGCGTCGACCCATACGTACTAGACTTTCAAGTCTAGATTCGAATTCCAGTTCAGACAAACAATTTTTCGAGTCACTGACAATGCTCAAAGAGTATAACTGTCTAGAAAAAGATTCTCAATCTCGCCGTTCGGAGTCGACATTAAACTGTAAGGGCCCTCCACTCGTGAGAGAAGAATAGCACGCGCAACACGAGTGGTTGCTGAGAAGTTAGGCCCAGGCTCCCTCGGACTGTAGCGCCGGCATTATTATTATCATATTTTTATTGTAGGGTTCTTTATGAGACGTAACTGAAAATTGGAGGCGAGTGCGAGTTATGTACCGTAAGTTTAAAGAGCTCCATTGTTTTTGTGGTAAATGATCTGCTTTTCCAAAATAAATCCCACATTATTTTTAATTTGATTTAATCTTTCTGCGGGATAAGAGGAAAATCAGTAGCACACGTCTAGACTGTGACATTTATCACCGAATCAGCCTTTAAGAAGACTTTTTGGCAATTATGTTAACACACATGTTATCGTTTGTAAACAATTTTATAAGTTTCTTCGAAGTCCACCGCAGGCCAGATTTCCAGTTAGATGGTTCTTTATATATTTAGTCCTCATATACGGTGCTTATGGATTTCAAAAAATGTTGGCTCGATATTTCCCACAGTGTTTTTCTACAATTCCCGTTTATCGCAAAAGAGGACAATCTTGAGACAGAATGGAATTTCCCCATGCTGCTATGTTCCTGAAAGAACTCATATCTTTCAAATCAATGTGCGGCACTGACACCAGCCTCCTCCCTCTGCATTCTTCTTCCATTATTTGAGTTTGTGGGTATTTTTGGTTCTTTTGAGTTCAGCGCGTTTATTTCTTTTCTGTAATTTTGTCTCATTGTAAGGCGATTTTAACCTCACTCATTGAAGTGCGAGGAATTATGAAAAATTGCTAGAAAAATAATAGAACAGACCTAATATCGAAAACAAATGGAGAAACTGTTGATCGAATCGAAGGAAAAGTTTTACGTAACATCAATTATCTATTCTGGGTTGACACCGGTTGAAAGAAAACTTAAAAATATTATTCGGCTTGTGCGGAGAAATTAACTTACTCAGACAACTAAAGGTTCATAGCCTAATGTGCGCTATAATGCGTATTAAAAACAAAGCTTCGACATGAGAAATGTCGACAGTAACAGCGACATCGAAAAATAAAGCGCATTCAAGTTCAAGGTATCCTCAATCAAATTAGAATGACGTAAAGAAGACAGTTAGTAAGAAATAATAAAGTGTTTCTGTACTATATTAAATGAGGCTCTTCCCGCAATCTCCTGATCACATCAGGCCATTTCCTCAAATTCACACAAATCAAGTCAATTTTGTATATAATCCAGACTTGGAGATACATGCCTGTTCTTCTTCTTTTCAGTGGATATTCCTATTTCTGAGAACAGATTTCTATTACTTCCAAAGAACTTTATTATTCCTCACTGCAAATACTGTGAAGAAAAGCAAAACTCAGTCTCATTTTAAAAATATGAATATACAGAAATTCCTAAGACTTGCGCTTCTTAGTATATTTATCCTATATTTGTTAAATATGAAATCTGTATCCTTTAAAAAAATTAAAAATAAACAACGCGTCAACATAAGAGTAGAACAAATTGCGGATTGAATGCCTGATTGAATTTTTGAGTTATCCCAGAATAGCATGTTTATGTACGTCGGCACGTTAGGTCACAACGTTAACATTTGCAATGCAAATGTTCTTAGAACTGCTTTCGTTTGACTTACTTCTATTTATTAAGTAAACATAGGAACTTCGAATACAGCGAAATGACAAATGACGCTCATGAGATACCATATAAATGTGAAGGTTTAGGATTTCATAAAAATCTACATTAGGAATCTGAATTGGTGTATGTGTAAAATAACTGGGGGGCTTATTTACGAAACCACGTTGACAACATATCAGTCCAGGAAAAGAAGACTGGTGAAATAGCCATCTTTACGCATGGATCCATGATAAAGGATATCGGTGGGTATGGGTAATTTGTCTAAAAAACTGGAAATACCCTGACACATAGCACATCAAAAAAATTCCGCATTCCACAGACAACCTTGCTTAGATAACTCCGTTCCTATATGCATTGAATAAATTAAATGAAAGCCGAGTAGGAACAATTTTTTTCGTTGCACTGGACATTCAGGTGCTGATCACAACGCGAATAGACTTCAATGCATCATTGGCATTAGAGCATGTACTATAGCTAAATAAGTGCGCATCTCGTAACGTAACGATGTACAAGTTAATAATATAATACAATAATGGCGGCGCTACAGTCCGAGGTGAACCTGGGCCTAGCTACTCAGCAACGATGTCCAAGCTACTAGGGATAAAGGACATGTGGCGATTGAAGGAAATGAAAAGGTGAACTCAATAGCAAAGGATCTAACTCGGAGTTGATTTGCAATAGTTGAACAAACTCAAGTACATCTTACTCTTCATACATGCAACTCAGTAAGAATAACTAAACTGACTAAATTGAGTGCTTTGCTTTTTGTGTGTATGAGCATTGTGCATATCGGGGTTGTTGTTATTTAACTACCGCAGCGCAAGCACATCGATATTACTTTCGTTAAAGACATTTTGGGCGCCGTGGCGTAGTGGGTAGGTGCGTCGACTCGACCTCGGACTGTAGCGCCGCCATTATTATTATATTAAAGATATTTTCGAATTAATTTGCAATCAGTTTGGTCTCAATTTCTTATATTTATGAATTTAGTTTTGATCGAAATTCTTAAGTTCATTATTACTTACTTGTCGATAACCTTGCGCGACCGTTCACAAAATATTTTTGGGTACCCAAGTAAAATCATATTTTCAATGACTCTCTAGTGACAGAAATCACTTATCCTCTGATAAATAGTGTATTTAAATACATCTTACCCTAAATCAATGAAGCCACGATTCGAATAAGAGGTTAATGGTAATGTTAATTTTTGACAAGACAATTGAGCTGGAGATTTCAGTAAGTTCAGTGTTTTGTTACACATATTGGTAGTTCAGTAAAGAAGAAGATGTCATTAATTTCCCGAAAATGTGACTTGTTTTTCAGATAAATTAAACCACCACATAACTATGTTAATATTACCAAGTCTAAAACAGAAATAACTTTCTGTCGAGTGACCTGAAGCGTGTACTCTGCAAACAAAAAAAAAACTTTAGATTTTTCTTATTTGTTCAGAATATGAATGATATCAGGTGGTTCACATACAATACATTGAGGAAGCCATGCCTGGCAATGTGAACGGAGGAAACAAAGATGTGACTGTAAATGATTCTGTATGAAAAACGAGGCAATTTTCATTGTAGCAAAAAACTAAAAGCGGCCCCTAAAAGCTCAGGATTATACGATATATGTAAATAAGTTTATCCCTAATCCAAGTTTATGATGGAAGCTAACCAAAAATTGATTTAATTTTGCAACACTGTATGTCTGTAAAAAGCCTCCATTGTGATTCATGCGAAAGTGTCCTCTTTTGGCAGGACTGTGGTCAACATAACCAGGCTATAACATTCCATTGTTTCCTTGTCCACTGAAACCCCATCATTCCTCAATTTCATTTCATTCATGTTACACACTACTTCCTCACGTGTGTGTGTGTGACGCGTAGAAAAAGGATAATTTCCATAAAAGTTCACACAAAGTATTTGACATTCACCAACTAGCAAAGTTGAAAAGACCCGAAAATATGCGAACAAAAGGATAATGGGACGTGTTCGTTATACTTAGATGGCCGCACATAACTTATTATTTTCACGAGCAGACATCATCAGATCCTGTCCTGACCTTTTTTTATATTCTCCCTCCTGCATTGTCTGCTTGCAAAAGACTAACACAGCAGATGACCAGAAATACTGTCTACGTACGTCTGTATGTACATGTGAAAGCATTTGTGGGGCGCTTTATTGGACGTGAGTGACAACCCTTTTTTTTGCACGCCGCCTCAGAAAAGGAAGTCGTAAAATTAGGAATTCCATTTTTTCTCCATTTCAAGTCGGACAGGACCTCCTTCCTGGACTCCACCCACCTCTAGGTGTAAGCTGTGTGTACAGATGCAAATATGTTCCCCTTTCTTTATTATTTTTAAGATAATAATTTTGCAATAAAATAGAGTTATTAAATTTTATTTGCAAAACTTAGTCATCGGCGGTGGTAATGGGAGGGGTTGAGCGGAAGGAAGTCGTGTTGGTTTCGCGGCGTTTGATATGAAATCGGGCGACAAAAAAGTTAGACGCTCTGGATTGAGAATCATTTTTTTATTGTCCTTCCGGCAAACCAATAAAAATTTTACGTTCGTAAATACTCAGTTTTGGTAAATTGAACTGAAGCTCCACGACCGCGTCTGGACTGAAATTGATTGAAAAACTTAGTTTACTAACAATTTCATATCATTTTTATCCTTGCATGTCTGGGAGGATGCTTTAAGCTGATTTTTATAGAACCGCATCACAGTCATGTCGGGGCTGAGATGTGTTCTCATATCGAGGAGGAAGAATTGATGCATGGTGCCAGTAGATTTTTAAAATCAAATGGATTTCCTATCATCACATTGCTCAATCGACTGTTGATGTGTCCTATTTTTTTATAACATCTCATATGGGCTGTAAATTGGATATAAAAGAAGACTTTATGAGTAGTTTTATATACTCCAAGCAAGAAAAGTCAATTTTGGACATAGGATCGGTTCGGTAATATTTTCGTATTACGAGTATTTCACTGAGACACGTTCACAAAGGGCAGCACCGAAAGTCGTTGTTTTACTACAAGTACTGTGGCATTTACATCAAAATGTTCATAGTAGTGGCACCAAATGTAACGACGTAATGTATGAATGTGTTTCTTGCAAACAGTTGGAATTACTTCATTCCCTTTTTAAGGCCATTACAAAAAGAGAATTTTTTATATACATTGATGAAAATTTGAACGATATTATTCGTATTGAAATATGGTCCACTGTTTGCCTAGCTTGTTGCTTGAGTAAATTATGCCAAAATTTTCCATTGATTATTTTGTTGAATTAAGATTCATTGCGTAATATTTGTTTATTTTGGAGATCAACGTTACCGCACATTGAGACCTCAATAAACAAAGAAGGGTTATTTACCGTCTGCAGCAAATATAGACGCATTTCCCAGCTAATGTCAACAGTAACATCCTCCCGGTCTATTGTGCGTGAAGCCTTTTGTTACTGATTTTGAGATAAACTACAACAGTATTTACTGCCAAGAATTATGTACTGCTCAAATTCGAGATCTTGGAAATTAAAAAAGAAAGACACTTGTCCGCATTTTTCTTGTCTTTTCCTTGTCCTTTCCTGCTAATGCTAATTTGTTGATAACAACTCTTCCAGGATGGAAGTAAAAGTTCTTTTTGCAAACTTGCATCAAGCTTAACGTGAAAACACTTAAAATCTCCGTTAAGGCGCCTTTAATACATTGAATGTTCTCAATTCCACGACTCAGAAGTGGCAGTAATGAAACCGGAAACCTCTGACCCAACTCGTATCCTTCTCAATTGAAAAATATTCTCTCCCTCTCGCCGCACATATCACCACCCGTCTCCCATGGTGCTGAAGTTTAAACTAGTAAAATCCCATAAAAGTCGCATGTCCTGAGTGAGTAATACCGCTTTACCCTGGGGTGGGTTTTCAGTAAGTTCCTCGATTTGACATGACTCACATTTTTGTTGCTGTTTTAATTTCCACCCCGAACTTGGGCGTTTGTTGGTTTATTGAATGATGCTCATTCATAATTCTAGCATTATGTTGTCAAATAAGCTGTCGAATTGAAGAATTTACATCAAAGTGTTCTTGGAAACACGCAACCCTAAGCGATGACTTGACGAATGATTGCGTGATGGGACCAACAATTTAAATATCATTTGGTTAAGTTACTGTTTGATTTGTAGGACAGTCAGTAAACAAGAAATTTTCACGCAAGGCCTGCCAGCAGGTGTTTGTATTTGGTATGTATGTAACCAGTATCGTCATCAGTGACGGAGTTTAATTTGTCTTACAATTTGACAAACACCGAACACGACAATTTCGGTCGCCAAACTTGAAGCACCTCGGAGACTGAACTGAACTGAATTGGATTCAGTTTCTGCATTGGTCGACTGCCCTTGTGATTTACATCCAACATCCCCAGTAATGGAGTTTCTTTAGGAAATAGATCCACTTTGGGGAAGAAAAACAAAAACAAAGGAACCTTGTTTCCCTCAGTCTATGGTCTAGTTACCGACTAGTTTGGCTGGCTGGTAATCAACGCATGAATACATATCGGGCAAAGTTCCAGATTTTTGGTCTGCCCTCGTCCCTATGGAATTCATACGAGTTTTACAAGTTTGTGTACCCTACATTCTGGTCCTTTGTCTATTATATCCTTTGGCCCTTTGGTAACGATGCCGCTGCTTGGAGAGCACAGTCGCTGCTTCATATAGGGAAATTCACTCTGTGAAAGTTGACTCCTGAACCGACACATTGGAGAATAGGTTGTGATATGCGTGGCAACTATGGCTGGCACGAACGGGAAATTACAAATAAAGTGAACTATTTCCGTTTCCACGTAATCCTGGGTGATACGAGGGTATGTGGATTTTTCTCTATGCGAATAGAAGTTAGTCCAGGCCTTAAGCGAATGGGTATTCAAATTGGTTTGGTGAGTTCTTTAACTGAAGTAACAGCTTGAGTCTGCAATGAGTGTTGTCGGCACTGAAGAGAAACGAGAAATTGAGCACAATTTGAATAGATGTTTGTGGTCAATTTTAAAGTAAGTGCAAGACCATGCGTCGTATGGCTATTTGATGGCTGCTCTTTAATCAAAAATAAGGTCGCTTTTCTTCTATTGATTAAGAGAAGAAAGTTAAGTTTCCAGCGTCTTGTGGTGTGCTTACTGGAGAAGATGAGTGACATTAGTATATATAAATTTATCAACATGATTTGGAATGAAATTTGATTTTGCCACAATTAATATTATTATTCACTTTTGGCTTTTGCCGAAGAAAGGTTTATAACTGTAGGATACATTACCTAACACCTGTGCCATAACAATATTTTCTCACCAATGTGAGAATAACTATAATATTAATGGTATATAATAATTTTTTTTTAGTTTTAATGAATTTTTTTATTTTTATCTTTTAAAAAATCTTACATTCTAGAAAAAAATACTTAAACTAGATATACAAAACGGGATTCTCATACTAAATAATAATAATAAGGAAGTACAGACCTGGTCGCCAATTCGCACTATTTAGCGCAGACTCGAAAGAGCAGAGCAAAAACAGGCAAAATTTTTATTTCAGTATAGATTCTGGAAAAAAACATATTATTCATAATATAACACATGTAGGTACACGTCATAGTACAGAATTTCTCATATTGAACTGTGAAATGAGTTACAGTTTTACCAAATTGCTTTATTCTGCTCTTTAGATTAGCCTTTTCCGATTAATCATAAACTTCATTCAGGAACATTTAAAGCCAATACCAATGTTGCGTGATTTTGATATTATTAAGCTATGATATGCCTCATTACCGACTAGCAAAACCTACTCTAAAATATCTTCGTATGGAACATTGCTCTCCCTCACCACCAATGGCGTCGTTAAACAGCATCCCATTCAGAGTTTCATATAAATCAAAGGTACACCCAGGTAAATATCAACTAGACTTACAACTCTCAGCTTGCATCGTTAAATACAAATAAAACCAGAATCTTTGGTATGCCTCACATTCATTTGCAGTTAATTTAGCCAGCATCCTCTGCCACACGGAAAAGAGAAACTATCTTGCAGGGGAGAAGAAAACTTTTTTTATGACATCCTTCTGGAAGCAAGCATCGGCAATAGAGTTCACCGGCACTTTCAACATACAATTCACCCTCCACATGATAATACTCGTTGCTCCTCAACGAGTAATTACATTTATCAGATGCCAACCGGTGGGTTGGGCTAGAAAATTTACCTCTAGCATTCCGAAGGACTACACCCCGCATCACCATCTCTATTGAGTGATCTTTGCTACTTAAAATGAGTTATGTGCATACAGGATGGGTGAGGGTCGTTGGCTCAAATGCGCTACCATATAAGTAAGGCAAATAGGTACAGGTTCATTAGAACACCAAAGAGTAATAAATCGAGGCGGCCATATTCTTTGCATTCCCAAAATGTTTTGCGGTCTCTATATCTGTTTTGTTTAAAGTACGAAATACAAGACACGTTGTACCAACGATTGTACAGATTTGTTATTGTATACAGTAAATGTATCGCTCTTGTATACAACATTTTGTATCGAAGTTGCACATGTAATTGTTGTATCGATTTCTGTTGTGTTTCGGATATTCTTGTTTCGTGTTAAGAAATTTTAAATAATCTGCTCGAAAAATGCCGGATTATACGTAAATTGTATACAGATTGCATAACGTGTATGCAACATCATCACTTTCACACTTTTATGCTGAGATCGACAACTCGACACGAGTCTCAGTGGTATTAATCACACTAATTTCAACCCCTAAATGCGGCACAGCAATGTACACACAGCAGGCATGAGCAGTGATTGGTTATGATGCAAGGGATTTTCTGTATCTGGTAAATTTGGGTAGAGATACACAATATGTATGAACCAATATTTAAATCCGATATTCTCTTTCTGACCTCACATTCGCGCCGTGGGGTGACCAGCGGAAGATGCCCCGAACCCATAGACGAATGGATAGACACTAAAAGTGATGGTTGGACACTTTCTTCTGTTAGTGACTTTCAAACACTTTTATGAACTTCTCACAAAACTGGAAAGGGATCACCGCGTACTTTAATACGTATATCACCTTATAGCTGCATGAATGCCTAGAGGTTAGAAGAAAATAAAGGGTGAGTATCTTGAAAGTTCACCGTTTTTCGTTCTTCGAATTAACGTGAAATACCTAAAAGTTGGCGCAAAAGGAAAATAAAATACTCGAACATGCTCCTTTAAGTGAATTTGCCTTAAAAATTTTCTCAAAAAAGGATATGGTTATACGATGGTCAGAGGAGTGTTGGCAGCAATCAGCGTGCAAGCAGAAACCCGAAATCGTTCGGGTAGATTGCTCTTCATAACCGCTTTGGGTGGTTGGAAAAGCAAATTCTCGACCACTGTGCAATTTAAATGCTAATTCCAGATTCTGTTTGGAAAACAGAAAAAAAAAACAAAAATGTCCTGCTCCTGATCTTTCTGTTTGGGGTAAGAACAATAACCGCAAAAGAACCATACTAAACCACTGTAAAGCCTTATCTTCTCTCAGTTTTGTGTATTTAAATACCTCCCTCATCAGCTAGCTCACCTACACACATAAGGACATAAGGGAATATCCATTTGTGCCGGTGAATTGGGGTGAGACGATGCATACATTGTTTTGTGTTTGCAGAAAGTTGGGAGAAAAAAAGAGAATAATTAAGCCAAGATAGGAATCTCCCAAACAGCACGATAAGGGTGTGCACAACTGGCATAGCATGGGCTTAATGGCTTTAGATGTGATACTCCTACCAAATCTTAGCACATATGACTTTTATAGATTTTCGTACATGCTCCTGGCAAAAGATGTGGTTTTTCAGATTTTCCCTGCTCTAGCTATGTATGTACGTTTTTATTGTCATCATAGTAGAGCTGACCACAGTTTTGTATGAATGCGAAACGCATGGCACCTCTAGGACTACGGATCCCCACATATTGACATTTAATCGATTTTGAAGGTAACTGCAAAACATGAACAATTATTTTTTTCTTCGTCTGTTTAGCATCATTTTTTATAAAGCAGACACTGCTCCCGATTTAAACAATTGTAAGTTTTTTTTTTTAATTTTTTATTAAAATGCATTCAGTGGCGTGATCCACTACAGTGGTACTAGTGGGCGTCCTGGAGTGTATAAATCAACTCCGAGCACAAAATAAAAAATGTTCAAATTTCAAGACTTCATCTCTTTTGAGTCGCTGACAATGCTCAAAGAGAATAACTACTTAGAAAAATTTTCGCCGATTGGTGTCGGCATTAAATTTTAAGTCCATTTGTGGTTGCTGAGAAGTTAGGGCCAATTCCACCTGGGACTGTACCGCTACCATTATTATTATAACTAATCACAATGATGATGCAGATCAAAAATTCCACCGAATACTTTTTTTAACAATCGAATGTGTACAATTCTTTATCCCAGTGTTATATAGCCGAGTTAAGATAAAACGGTTTTATGCTAAATAGCTTGGAAATTTGAAAGAAGTTGCTTACCATATAAACGCCACTTTAGTTCAAAGAAACAGCGGATGGCATAAGTTATTCTGAGTATTGTCATTGGGAAGGTACGGTTTAACGCTGGTCTTGCACTCCATCCCTGTTTCCGCTCGTAGTTTCCTGAATCGCAGTAATTAAGAATAAGTATATGTAAAAAGAAAGTGGGCGCCGTGGCCGTGTGGGTTAGTGCGTCGACCCATGCGCATTAGGCTTTCACAGTCTAGGTTCGACTCCAAGTTCAGACAAACAATTTTTCAAAAAAAAAAAAAATTGTTCACCGCCCCACCTCTTTCAAGTCACTGACAATGCTCAAAGAGTATAACTGTATAGAAAAAAGCTTCTCAATCTCGCCGTTCGGAGTCGGCATTAGTTTTGTAGGTCCCCTCCACTCGTGAGAGAACAATAGCACACACAACACAAGTGGTTGCTGAGAAGCTAGGCCCAGGTCCCCTTCGGACTGTAGCGCCGCCATTATTATTATATTATTATATGTAAAAAATCTCAAAGTATAAGCAAACCTATAAAATTACTAATCAATTCTTATAAACAAGACATTTGTTGATCTAATTCTTTGCGCCAAGTTAAATTTGGGTAGAAATTTGTTTATTTTATACAGCATCAAAGTCTTTAATATTTCTTCCAATCAATAAGACAACTACAAGGCTATCATACATTAAGATACTCGTATGTTGTCGCAATGTTAGTATTTCCTACCACGTGTTGTCTGTGGATTGTTTTTTTCGACGAGAATATCGTTTGGCCACCACATTTCTCCGAAATGGATTTCATATGAGGGGGCACAAAAAAGTTCGCATATCTGCTTCTGAGAATTATGGAGTTAAATATAGTCCAGGAGAGGAACGAGCTTATCGATTACGAAGGAAGAAATTAAGAAAATGATATGCAGTTGTTCTTGTAAACATTTTAATCAAAAATTCATATCTACACCATATTAACTGATTATCCTTATAACACAAATTACTCTAAGAACGTCATTAGACGTCGTATGTAGGCTAGTATGTATTGTTTATTATTTTTTCTTTGGATAAAGCCCGTAATTGAATATTTTCGTGACATGCTTTGGGATATACCAATAAATCGTGGTTACGGAGTCTTTATTTTGTGTGTTTTTTGTGTGTTTTTTGTGTGCCGCTAAGCCATAAATTCTGCATACGTGAAATACCACTATGGTGTCAATGCATAAATTTGTGATGGGTTAATCCATAGTTTTTAGACATATGCACATATTAGATAACACTTTCAAAATATTTGCTAGTCATGGCCTAAAATATGTTTTCAAATACTTTTTTAATTAAAGCTTTATTGGTCTGACCGATTAGCGTGTGTACTTTAGTTGAATTCCCATTTACAGATCCATTTTTACTTATGCATAAATGTTTACTTAGATATAAAGTGCTTGATAGTGCAATGCCAGGTTTAGATGCTCAATTTGTATAATTTATGAGTACAACATTAGAGAGTGTGTTAATAAAACAATTTTAATAATGACTATGTGACATGAAGCTCCTTACACACTTATGTATGATGAAATACTCTTGGAAACTGAACCGTTTAGCTGCTTTTTTGTATGTATGCTGCATCAAACATTTTTCAAAGGGTAGGTAGATACGCAAATGCCTTAGCGTTTTAGAGCAGAATTTAAATTCTTTGCAAAAATTGTCTAAATTCTTCTAGATTGGCTATAAAGTGCCATTTTTTTATAAAGCTATTTAGGAACAAAAAAAAAGTATGATATAAAAAAATAAAAAATAATTATTTAAAATTTTATTTAAAATAATTATTATTTCATCGCCATAATTAATGATAAATTTTTTAATTTTAGTTAAATGTAAATGCTTTGTAAAAGTTCCTTAAATCAATTACAACTTCCATATACTTTCAAATTATTTAATCAAACATGTGCTACGAGTAAATTCATGGGACCGTCCAATTCAAAAGTGTATAACTAAAATTGAGTTTGAAGCACAAAAATTCCTTTATACCAAGTTGTTTAAAAAAGTTGTTGTTGTTGTCGAATAATCTAACCTAATTAAATGACCAACAAACTTCCAATTAAATTATTTCCCTCATAAAGTAGAAAAATTCTAAACACCCTTTTATCTCATTAAATGTAAATTTTCAAAAGAGAATTCATCTGAATACGTCAAATCAAAACATAGAATCTTTTCGTTCAGAAGATTCGCAATTCATATTCCCTTCCAGACATCGTCGTCAAAATCAAGATGCTCACATAAAGTTTGTAAAGGAATTCCAAAAGCCTTTGCCTCAAAAATCAGAAAACAATATGTTTTGAATAGTTTTCAAATCCACCCGGAAAAGTTCAGGCCAACTATTCCTTTAGATTACAAGTGGAATACTAACGATATCCACTCGGTGGTCCGACATTGGGGTTCGTTTTTTTAGTGTTTTCAAATACCGAGAAAAACCTCCTCAGCACTTATAATTTAAATGCTAATTTGTGATGCCATGTTGAAAGCGAAATAAGATAAAAAAGGACATTGTATGGTTCCTCGGTCCTTTTGAGTACGATGGCCACAAAAGCAATGCAAAGCCACTATTAAGCCTTATCTACTCAATGCCTCGTAAGTACTTTGACCACATTTGTGCAAATGTGTGAGACTTTTGTTCGACACAGTGTACGTTATTTTGCAGAAGATAAAGCTACGAATGTGAAAGAAAAGAGCGTAAAAACGAAAAATCAATTAAATTGTCTCCATGGCTATGAAGAGATAAACCTCTTCTATCTTAGGCAAATAAAGCTAGACGTGGTGGTTTAATGGAAATTAGTCCTGACTTTTCTGTCCAATTAGGCTTTTGTTTGTATATATTCTTCGGTTTTTCCACTTTTAAATTTTAGCTGCAGTCGAGATTCCATTATAGGAATGGGGATAAACGGTGAAAGCAATTGATAGGAATTGCAAATTTTGCAATTGCAAAAAATATTTTAAGGATAAGCGATAGTTAAATGGTCGTGATACATCCTGCCAAAGTGATCTTTCAAAGGGAGCATCACAGTAAGGGAATAAGTTATCTGTAATCTGAGAAAAATGTATTTAAATTTCTGTATTAGCCGTAGTATATCTTCAACATGTATTGCAGTAGTGGAATGGTTAGAAAACTAATTCAAAAGCCATAATAACAGATGTGACCAGTTATCAAGTATGAAACCTACGGCAACTTGACTATTTTAATGAAGTGTTGGTTGTATAAATAAAAAAATTAACTTCGAATAATAAATCAGCTACTGCGCAAACAAGGCAACTTCCATCATCCTGCCGTGAGAATCTTTATAAATATGTATTTCAAAATATTGTTTAGGGGAAGACTTATTGAACGAATCCAAATTCCCCCACACGGTTGTGTCAAGAAGAAATATTTATTTCTTCCAACTTTATACTTAAACTAATGAAGTTCTAGAACCAAGTTCCTTCACCCTAAAAAATACGCAAAAGGATGTGTTTGGGATTGTGATTGTGTGAGATTTTTTCGTACCTCGACTGTGATGATGAATGATGTCTCCATGCTATACTAGGAAAACTGAACTGCAAATAACATCCCTGAGAGAAGTTAAGTAGCTATGTCATTTAAAATATACACAGCTGTCATATAGGCGCCTATATCATACCGCTTATATAAAGCACATGTAATTAAAAATATACATATCTCTCAAATTTTTAGTTTTTTGTGCCGTAGTACCGGTATGGTCCCGTTCGATTTCAAAAAAACGTTCGACAGTGTGTGTAACAATGGTCTTATCCATAAAATTGTGGACTTGATGTTCCAATGCACCTTATAAAAATTGTCCAATCAATTTAATGGCAAGAAGTTTCTCCTACTCCTACTTATGTTCAATTCATCCCTGCCGTGGTTTCTCAGGAATATCCTGTAAAACAGGCATACATCTGATTCTCCCACAGTTTAAGAATGTCATTCATTTTAGCAGATGATACATGTACATATCTATTTAACAGATTCACTTTGTTCTATAATTGAATCAAGCATGAAACCTGCATTATATATTTTATCGACCGGAATATTAAAATTAATGTTTAAAAAGTGTAAGTCTTATTTTTTGATTTAAGCAGTATCAGTTTAATATTTGCCTGATATTTTGAAGAATGGGACATCTGCATAGTTAAGTATTGAGGAGTCACTGAGACATTGGTAAAATTGTAGTGTAGTATAGTAGTAATTGCAGAATAGTCATAAAAACTATAAAATTATTATGTCAAGAAGCTGAATTAAGAATCTAAATATGGTTATTATATTTAAGTCTATCTTCCAGGTAATTTTGTCTTATCCTAACTGCCACATTAAAAAGTTGCAACTTTCACAAAATAAGGTTTTCAATTCAAAACATAAACCAACAATGGTATTTTCCAACTTTTGAAACTTTATGAAATAGCGAATGTATCATTTCATGCAATGTATCAGATAAAACTTTTATTTAAAATTTAACAAATAACTTATAATGTTGTGATTGTTAAATATGCATTCTAGAGGTGGTTGTGTTATTATTTCTAAGTTGTCTTAATTCTCAGATGAATCAGATGAAAAATGATTTAACAATTCTATAGAATTCTGTACACAACCTATTAAATTCCTACATATGTACATATATATCTGCTATACTTTTTCTCCTTAATTATGTGCTTATCTATTTATTTAATTATTTCTCTATATGCTTATTTATTTATTATTTATTAACTTTTTATATATATATTATATATATAACTATTTTTTCATTAACTCATTTATACAACAATTTGTTTTAAACATTGTCCTACTCTTTTATTCCTTATGTTGCCAAAAACAGCATACACGCATTCAAAACTTGAGTGAAGGATTTTTAATAAAACTTTCCTTCGGCTTCGTTATTTAATCTTACGTTAAATATTTTCATAAATAATGTATTAATAATCAAATAAAATTTGTACGCTTATTTCATGCAAATTAACTTAAGTTATAAACAAACTGAGTAACAAATTAATTGTTAAAAATTAATGAGTTGTTCATTTTATTAATTAAAATATTTTTTTTATATGTATATTTATTCCCCGTTCTTTTTCCCTTAATGAATAATTTAAATTATTTCATCAGATTCAATGTTTAGAAAAAAAAACATTCATTTACGTCGCTTCGACGAAAAAAAGGTTTACACCTAAATCGTTGAGAAAATCTTCCACCGACTCTATACATGTTTCGCCCTTAAGTTGCCACTTCAAGAAATTACAAAACCCCAAATTCTATTCGCAAACTCATGACATTAAAGAGAAAGCAGAATTCTGAAGGAATAAAATATAAGGGAAGCTCTGTTTAAACACATAAAAGATTCTTAGAGGGTCTGGCAGGATAAAATAAAGTCAGCTTCAGAATAGGCATACACAATTTATCCTATTTAAGCGGTTTCAAGTAAAGTTTATTTCTGTTTTCAATGTTGACAGTTCGAATTTCAAAAAACGTTGCCGAAGAAATACTGCGCATACTTCTGGGCAAATCAGTGTCTTTCATAAACTTCTGGCAATTGCTGGGAAAAAAATTGGAAGTATAAAGATCGGTCGAAAGAGGATAGCTTTATTTGTTCACATTGCTTTATTGACTACCCGGCGAAAAGTGCCCTCTTCCCTTTTTAAATTTGCGTATGAACATGACCCACTTTTAACACTACATCCCAAGTGAATCAAGTGAATGAAATAAGGATCTTTGATTACCTAGCCGCTGACTATGTAAGATATCGCTTGTTACAAGGTCAAGTCAACACTATCACTCACGTCCTCAATCATAAAAGAAAAATAACTGAATTTTAATATACCCTACTGGTTGGGATGTAAAAGGATAAAAGGGAAAAAAATGTTCTTCAAATTTGCCAATAAAAGTCCTTTAAATAACTCTCAGACTCGTATAAGGATACACTTGGCGTATTTGTTTTTAATTTGCTACCAGAGGATGTTCCACACATCCAAGTGAATAAGTGCATGACTGTGTGGGTTCACTGATATGAATCCTTCGATTCGTTTACTCTTTTTTTCGTCTTGTGTTTTTCTAGCAAACTTCATTTTACGTTACGTATGTATGCTTGCTATCCGGGAAGTTTTTAGGTCGAACGACGACCATCGAAATTGAGAACAGCCAGAGAGATGAAAACAGAGCGTTCGGTCCTAACTCAACAACAGATGTTGGCCCGGATGAATGGATATGAAATAAACCTTTAATATGTACCTTGGGAAAATTTTCTCCATCTCCGCCTTGATATGGGAAAGAAAAGTGAGGTGAAGAGCAAAAAAAGAAAACCCTTCCAGTTCGTTGTTTGGAGTTCTTGGTGTCAGCTTGTGATCCTGATTTTATTGCGATTTGGCTGTCTCTCTTTCTTTTTTCCGGTCGTCGCCTCGCACTTACTGAACTCGAAAGGAGGAGGTAGCCAATTTGAAGTGATGGGGTATAATGGCGCTTTATGGATTTTTTTTTGAGCGTGTGTATGAATGATTTTCACATGTGTACAAAAAGTTCTACGTACATAAGTAGAAGCCACTCTGACGCTAAATGAATCAAGCACTGATTAAGCGATATGGTCCGGTGATGGATGGGAATGTCAAAAGTGTACACATGAAACCCATTTCCACACCTCAAGCAGATATTTGAAAAGTGTATCCTTGTCGCCGGCGGCAAGTGGTTGGTGTGAGAGTCCGGCCTCGGGGAGTCAGTCTTGAGAAATTAATAACAATAGACGGGACCAAAGTGAAAAAGCGAAAAAAGCGACGAGAAGGGAAAATGGCGTCACATTGACTTCCGGCCGACAAAGGAGCACGAAGCAATAACAATAGCCCATTTAATTTTCATTTGGTTGAAGAACGAAACAATGGAGGAGCCAATTTGGTTGTAGTCCACTCACTCACTGAGAGATATGCGCTCAGTTGTCAGTCGGGGGTAAACTTCGCAGCCGTCGAAACGTCGAAGATGAGATGACCATTCGCACGCGGAGACCACCGTCGTCAGTGGATTAAGGAAATATTGTGTTCTAGAATCTCTTTCCGTCTGTTTTTTTTACAGCCAAGGCTTTCGAAAGTATACTTTTTTTATTTTTTGTTATTGTTTGCTTTTAAACAGATGGCATGGACTCATTAATTTCCATTTAGATGACTTAATCTCATTTAGGGGAGGTTAAGACAAAAAATGAATGGCTCCGGCAGGGGCGAAAAAGATGGACATTCTTTCTGCAAACTGAAGTAGAAAAAGGGACAAAAGTTCCGGTTTACGGCATCGGATTAGCAATTAATCATGGTCGCTCATTAGGTTCGGACAATGGCGCATTGAACGGGTATGAATCGAACTGTAAATGCGTTTGTGAACCTTGAAAATCAGCTCCAGGTCCGCATACCCCTGGAAAAGGGAGTGATAAAAGATCTTTTAATTTGTTCCATCTTCATTATTCTTTTGTGTGTCAACGTGTCATTAATTTCGTCCTTTTTTTCTGTTCTGGTTCGTGTATCCAAGGACCAAGTGTTATACAATGAAGCAGACGAAAAATATTTTCTGTTTCTTTCTAGTTAATGATTTAGTTGAAGCAGAGTTCTTTTTACAATTTTTTAAAACAAGGACTAATCTTGTATGGATATGTTCATAAGTTGCACTTGTACAAACATTAAACTTTAAGTGTGGCGACACGGCAGGTTAAGCAGGAAAACAGCTGAGAGATGACCGTTCTTAAGGATCCTTGATTGATGTCAATGATGTCAATGGGACAAATAATCTTCCTATCTTTAATAATAATAATAATAATAATAATAATGGCGGCACTACAGTCCGAGGTGGACCTGGGCCTAGCTTCTCAACAACCACTCGTTTTGTGCGTGCTATTGTTCTGTCACGAGCGGAGGGGAACTACAGTTTAATGCCGACTCCGAACGGTATAACTTTTTCTAGACAGTTATACTCTTTGAGCATTGTCAGTTACCAAAAAGAAGTGGAGCCGTGGAAAAATGTCGAACCGACGACCTCGAGAGTAGGAGTTGACCACTACGCCACGGCGCCCACCTTCCTATCTTTAACAAATTCAAATTGAGGAGGAAAGCGGAAGAGAACAAGCCACTTTATATATCATATTCATAGTGATGTACAGATGTTCACAAATTTGGCAATTTTCTAGGGAAACGAAGCAACATAGTATCTGAGGCAAAATGTCGTCGACCCGGGGGTCGGACGATTTCTGCTATTTGGGGAGCACTTAGAACAAGTCGTTAAACCAAGTGAATGGAAGATGAAATGATGTTTATCATTTCAGAAAAAATAAAATGAAGAAAAGCATTGAATACAGTAAAATAAATTTATTATTTGTTAGTTGTTAATTAAACTTTATTTCTTCCCCAGTTAGATTCCGATTTGAGGCTTGTTCAAACCCCATTGTAAAGTAAGGAATTATTGGTCGCCTCAGTCGTAAGGATGTACGCATAAACTTTCGTTTCCATGCTTAAGGGCCGCTTCGTAATCGTAATCGGTAGGTAGGTAGGTAAAAGTGGCGGTGGACATACAGATCCTGTTTTCGCACCCAATTAGCGCCATGAAAGCGCCGTTTTGATACCACATCCTATGGGATACTTAATTTGTGAGATGGGGGTGAAAAAGAGTGTGTATTCACTCAGATTAGCCTAATTTTGAAACCACTTCGTGGAATTTATGAAGGCTAGCAGACTATGAATGTTTGCTTCTGAGAGATTGTTGTCTGACTCTAGCTAGAGCCGGACATTTGCACAGAAAGTGCTCAGGGGTTTCTGGCTCAGTTTCCACCCGGCAGCTGCGGCAGTGCGAGTTAAATGGTATGCCTAGTCTTTCAAATCGTAATCGACACCACCATACAATTTTATGGTATCCTCCACGGTGACTACAGTGACAAAGAAGAAATAGAAGATGTTCGCCACCTGCTCTGCGGTTGTTCAGCTCTAAGGAAAAAGAAATGGTAGCTGCTGAGCAAAAACTTATTTGAGGACTTGCAAGATCCATATTAGATTGAGCCGAAATGCATCTTTATACTTTAGTCTGAGTGATTTTAATCCTCAACGGAAAATAATGGGTCACACGATAGTAGTTTTTATCCTCTCAATATTTAAGGGTATACAAGAATGACCTGAATAGTTCCGTTGAATTATAAGTGCCTCAACGTGTTACGCCCATCTACCATGACTACGTTGGACTTGCATTCAGGAAGAACTTAAAATTTCAGTTAAATTTATGACCTTAATAAATCTAAGACCTACGAAAAGTAAAGCAATATAATGCCTGTCAACACACACCATTTCCATTTTAAGCTCAAGCTGGATCTAGAACTAGAATCAATTTCAGCAGGAGGATATGAAATACAGTTTAACAAATGTTAAGTAATCAAAAATACTTTGTTCTTTGGACAAGTTGCAGCATCACTTAACAATAGAAGTCGAATTTTATAGTGATTTAGTCTCAGTTGATAAAAGCCTATGGCTAAAGAGCGTGAAACAGATTGGCTGATCAATTCGCGTTGCCAGTCGGCTATTCCTCTTTGAAATCCACGCACACAATAATTTCTTAGAGCCATTTAGGCAGCAGCATATCAGATGCACCCACTCCGCCAAAACAAGAAAGTAAATACATAAACCCATATCATGCATGCACAAAAACTGAGCCATGAACAAAATATTTAATCAAACAATGTAACAGGGAGCACAACCCTCATAACGCCAACATACAAGTGATAAACATGAATTTCAATTGATAGGTAATGGTCGAGCCGTGCTAAACGAAATATTTTTGACTAAAAATTTCTCTCTCCTCGAAAATAAATAAAATAAAAGGATGCCTGGAATAAAAATTGTCCAATCTCATCGATTCAGTCTAATTGCACTGCAACAAAATCGCGCCGCATGCAATGTGGGTATGTCACGTAGGGCTGAGGGACAGAAAGGGCATCCTGGTGTGTCGCAAGGCATTGGTTTTTCGTTTTTCCCGGACTTCCTGGAGCAATGCCAGAAACGTTAGCGCATTCAGAATGGGCCAAAGCCGCCAACAAAAAAATCTCATCCGAGCAAAACCTATGATTTGTGTGTCTAACACTCGCGGATATGTCACCCGGTAGATCTTGTTCCGTTTTTTTCATAAAGGGTTTTCTGTTTGTAGCATGCCATTTCGCATGCAGGACATTTACGGAGGAATTTTCGAATGGGATTTCTCTTTAATGGTTCTATTGAAAGGCAACTTTCAGTATTTTAGTTTGGGGTCGTTGTGGATTCTTTTTCGACTGACTCTGAAGAGGCCGGCAATGATTTCGTAATTTGAGTGGAAATGTGGTAAGTGCCTCTGGGGCATGACCAATTGATGAGGCTTCGGTGCACTGTAGGCATGCACGGAGAGTTTCAAATGTATGGGAAAAAATGTTTGCGGCGAATTGCGGAAACTGAATATCTGAGAGTGCAGTTGAGATGACTGAGATTCCGAAGGCTGGCAGCGAAGTAATTTTTTTGATCTTTGACAGGGAAAGCTTTTGAATTTTAATTTGTCGATTTTTGTTAATTCAACTGATAAGTGGGTAGGGGAAAAATGGTTTTCGATGCATTTTAATTTACCAATTTGGATTTAGGGAGGCAGGACATGATACTGTACATGCCGCGTCAGAATTGGTGTCCGACATTTAATGGAACAAAGCAAAAACCTAGTGCACTGGGGCCTGCCTCGACTTGGAAAAGGCATTCGACACCGTATGGTTAGAAGGTCTCTTCCTTAAGTTGACGAGGATGGGTATAAGCAAGTCGCTGCTTTACATGATTTGTGACATGGCAGCAGGTAGGAGTTTTGTTGTTAAAAGTGGCAACATGACTTCTACCAATGTTTTCCACATAAAAAATGGGCTCCAGCAAGGTGCAGTTAACTCACCAATCCTCTTCACTATTTTCACCAGTGACCTGATTGGCTCCATGCACCACTTGATCGCATATGCCGATGATTTGGTGGCATACAGGACAGCGCCGATGTTTGAGGACGTCAACATCCAACTGCAACGTGATTTCGAGAAAATTCAGCGATTTTGCGATGAGTGGAGGTTGAAAATCAACTACCATAAGTGCGAAACCATCCTTTTCCAAACTCCCTTAAACAAGGCCTCGAGGGACACGAACAAAACCTGACGCAAGTTTGGCATAGTTGACTCGCAGGCAAAGCCTTTAGCGGTGAAAAGTGTAGTAAGGTGCCTAGGCATTTGGCTGGATCAGTATCTATGTATATTTCAACAGACATATAGCTACTGCTCTGACGAAAGCTAGAAAGGAGTTTGCTGTGGCAAGAAGGTTGTTTTATGGCAGCCAACTTCATACCAGGGTGAAGGTAATCTGCTACATGGCCCTCATCCGGCCAGTCATAGCGTACGGTTGTCCATTGTGGTTCAACGTGAGTCCTTAACGGATGAAAAAGATGAGGCTGTTCGAGAGGCAGTGTCTCCGGGCTTGACTCAAGAAGTACAGAACCCCAGAATCTGAGTACAAGCAATTCTATCCCAACGAGTTCTTTTATAACGAAGCAAACGTGTAAAGGGTGGATAATTTTATCAGTAAGCATATTCGAAGGCATGTTGCACGAGCCATGACCTCGGGAAATAAGCTGATATTTGGAGCTTACTACCCCAATAAAGCATATCATGAGAACACTCTCCGAAGTGGATTCATTCCGCCGGAGGCGTTCTTGTACCTTAACCGACTTGGCTTAATCCAGGATGCGGAGGGATGTCAATTGATTTACCACGTGGTGCGAAGGACAGTGGATAGGCTACTCCTCTACGAAGGCGATGTCGCAAGAGTTAGTCCGGATGATCTCCGGTTCAGTAGATCCATCCCTGTCCGCGACAGAACGGAGTGTGACATGGTTCGGGGGATTTACTGATGATTGCAGCCCCATCAAACTCCTCAGCTGTCGTCAACTTAATCAGATAACTGTTATGTCCCTTACGGTCAACTCGTATTTAATTTAGAGAAATAGATTAGGATAATTTTAAGAAAAAAAAAAATACAAAGAACCAAGAAAAATATACAAAAAATAGTAAAAACAAAAAAAGTAACATAAAAAATAAATGTTAGATAGGCTAGTTTAGGTAAGTTTAAGTGATGTTAGTTAGTGTTAAGTTAGGTTAAGAATAAAAATAAAATTAAATGTTTAGAGTACTAAGTTTTTAATAAGTTTTTCTTAGTGTAAGCATTCCTATATATATAATATATATATAATGACGGCGCTACAGTCCGAGGTGGAGCTGAGCCTAGCAATCACTCAGCAATCACTCGTGTTGTGCGTGCTATTGGTCTCTCACGAGTGGAGGGGACCTACAGTTTAATGCCGACTCCGAACGGCGAGATTGAGAAGTTTTTTCTGGACAGTTTTACTCTTTGAGCATTGTCAATGACCCGAAAGAGGTGGAGCTGTGAAAAAATGTTTTGATGTTTTTTTCGAGATTCGAACCGACGACCTCGAGCGTAGGAGTCGACGCACCTACCCACTACGCCACGGCGCCCACGCATTCCAAGCATTCCTATAGTATTATTAAAAAAATTTTTGAACTCACATAAGAAGCCGAAAGGCAAAATAAATTATAAATGCTTGGGTTAACTTAGAGTGCCCGCATAGGGCCAGTAAGATAGTACTAGAAACCATTTGCTCCATAACTATTTTTCCTAGAATGAAAGATTTGTTTTAAAGATAAAAATAAAAAATGCATTCAAACTACGAGTAACTAAAACTATCACTGATATCTGTGTTTAAACGTATCTTATATGATCTTTCATGTATTTCACTAGATCCCAAAAGTAATAAAATGAGGTACAAAGTTAATGCTGTTTGTGCAACTTGCAGTCGACCAGATCCCTCTTTTGGAGTAATGCAAGTATTTTGGCGGTGAAATCCCTTCAAAAATGGCAAGAATATCATTGTACAACCACTCATATTCTCGACGAAATTCCTTGAGTTTCATGTTTTTATAAAATGAACTACGATCTGCACATATCCCAGAATGAAAGTGGAAGCTAAGTCAGAGCAGTTGGAAGCATAGAGAAGAGCAAATTTATCGGAGTGGAGGGGATCTACAGTTTTATGCGAACGCCGAACGGCTAACTTAAATGACAATTGGTCAGTGACTCAAGAAAGATGGTGGCATGAAAATGAAAGTTTGTCCGGGATCGAATTATATACCATAATGGTCAGGAATTGGGTATGTACAATGGATAATAATAACGGACAAATAGAACCAGAAAATAATTAAATTTTCCTTCAGTTTTGATTCGATCTGACGATATTACGATGGCTCGAAGATGAAGGGATCAAATCGTAACGCAGTTGTCTGAGGACTTTGTGAGTACGGGAGAGAAATTGAAAATCTGACAGATCCGTATCGGTATTATTATCAAAATACGCTATTGGGATTTTGTCCTTTCAAATACAACGTTCTAAAGTAATTTCTACAAAAAATGTACACCATCTACAATTGGTCAGATGATTTTTTTTTATTTGGGTGGCCAAAATATTTTTTTTGTATAGAGGCATTACAAAATCTTTGAATCTACCTCAGTGGATTCGAAGGTGCCTTGACCTTGTATAAATTCAAGCAAAACTCCTGGTGATTGTGCCGAGATCCTTTTTTGCTAATTTTCTGCCGGAAAATAATTTTCCATAAGAGAAGAAAAGAAAACTTCTCGTTTTGTCAAAAGTTTTCATCATTTTTCACACTTCCACTGATAAAACTTCCGTCCTTCCCAAGTAGGTAATATAAATGGCTCTGCTGTCTCATCCTCGAAGAAAACAAAAGCACACTATACAACACTCCTGTTGTCCTTTAGCTATTTTTCTTTTTCCATTTCAAAGCAATACAGCAGAAAAATCCAGCAACAGGAATGAAGGGGCAGGCGGTATGAAAAAAGGGGAAAAAACTAAAATGAAGACAGAAACTGTTATTTTCGTTATCAAAGGTTGGACATTTCATTAATCTTCCTTCCATAGAATTTATATCCATCTTTTGGTTCTCCTTGCAACTTAAGTGTTATTCTGTCTTTTTTGTTTTGTTTTCCTTTTTGCTCCCCTTAACGGTTTTGCTTATGATTGTGGGAAAGTTTTCCTTCTTCGCTCCCGTCAAGAATGTAGCTGGCATGCTTGCCAAAAAAAAAGCGAAGTGTAATGGTCTTGATAAATATCAGGGCTAGGTGATGATGGGGTGTTGTTGATGACTTGCATTTGAATTTATAGAAAAACATGTAGCTGAAGCTTGAAATTGGAGCGACTTAGGAGTGAGAAGAACTAGGAGATGAAGTGAAAAAGTGATCAGTAAGGCACTCAGATATCGAAGAATAAAGCATGAAAGCAGAGTGTAGTTAATACATCAAAAGCGCATTGCTAGAAAATGAAAAAATTAGTGGAAAGAATAGTTTTAGTTCGCCACGATTGTTTCTGAAACCGTATTTACATATATTTATGTACATATATACATTTTCCATATGTTAACGGGGAACAACCTAGGAAATGACCCTATTTATTTAATCCTCTTTTTGAAAGGTACAAAATAAGATATCATTGCAATAATAATCATGTGCAGGCAAATTGATTCGATACATGCCTATCAAACATTTTCTAAACAACATAAGCTTATAACTATAGAAATATAAGCATATTTACGCTATATGTGTCGACGAAAAACAACTTCATTCCATTCCCAAGCAAGATTGCTGGGTACTATGTCATCACCTAGAAATGTTACAATTGGGCCGGTAGAAGAACACGACAAACAAAAACGTTCAATTACTTTTTTTCAAACACCGTTTTCGTCTTCAAAACTATGTGATGCACGACCTAAGCCTGGGAAATTTATCTTTGCAGCGATTTCATTAAGACTAAATACGAGTTTGGACTGAGGTCAAAACCATTTAAGAATCAGTGATCTTCCGTCTGGTCGTAAGACTGTGTTCCTTATTTTTAAGTGTTAAACAATGTGTTTGGGATATTTTGAAAACACTTTGCTTGGCAATGCATTTTATTAGACAAAGAGTCTGTAATTAAGTTACTGAAGTTTTTAGTAAGATATCGCAATGAAATAATATTATTAA
Source organism: Myathropa florea (assembly GCA_930367185.1). Taxonomy (NCBI): domain Eukaryota; kingdom Metazoa; phylum Arthropoda; class Insecta; order Diptera; family Syrphidae; genus Myathropa; species Myathropa florea. The sequence goes on along the minus strand of OV884004.1, from coordinate 1,793,882 downwards.
TTATTATACAGCATCAAGTGGCTTTACCCACAGAGCAAAACTAGAAGCAAGATTTTCCAAATGTTGGTAAAATTGCTAGCATATGCCAATGAAATTGACATGATAAAATTATCACAGCGAGCGGTTAAAAAAATGCATAACAGCGACGACTTGGCATGAGGTTTGCAATGGTCAACTGTTACTTCAATGTAGACAATGGCTTCGATTTTCTTGGGTCCTGTAACCGATATCAAAAGCAGAATAACCAATGGCTCTTGGCTATTTCGGGAGCCATCTTTCTCTCGAAAGATTTTTCTGAGGAAAAATTTTAATTGCGATCTTTACATTGGTGACGATTAGAGGTGAAGTTTTGACTATAAATAAACAAGTACAGTGGCATAAGTCTGGTTAGGTGATTTCGGATCTACCACCTTAGGCGGCTAGATGGAGCGTATGTATAACTAATCTCCAACCCAAAGAATTTTTGACTCTAACCCCGTGGGACAACGTAATAATATCGTGCATCATCAAGTGAAACATTACATCAAGCAACGTGGTGTGCGCATTTAGAAATCGCTGGCAAAGAAACCTGTAAGCTGAAAAGTCCTTGCCCTACCTGCACTGTAGGTAGGTTGCCTGCATATAGCTCTATTAAAATACATTCTTGGCAAAATATATCTGGTCAGCATTTTTAAATTAACTTATACACATAAAAAAATAATTTTTTTGTGGCAGATGTTGTAAGTCTTACTCACGCAGGATCTTTTTTTTTTATATTCAGCCACTTTTTTGGGTCAAATTCCACCATTTTTTTTTTGTAAGTCCGAGCAACAAGAAAAATTACTTAATCAGCTTTCACACTGGCTTTCATCTCATTTTTTAAGAGACAAGAACAAAACAATTTTACGTCCCCAACACGTGTTGGTACCTTTGCCAATAACCATAACTAAATGAAACCAAATGAAAAATGGAACTTCATCCTAACACAAAGGAAAAAACAAAAATAAACCAACAAGACAAGCTAAGAAATTTATGAAATTCCCGCACGTGTCCAAGATCAAATGACACTTCCTTCCATCAAATGAAAAGAAAATACCACAATCCCTGACCCCGCACTTAACTACCGTGCGCCCGCTTTCCCAATCCCTTTATCTGTTTATCCATTTACGAAATTATTTGCACCAAGACCTTGTTATCATTACCATTTTGTTTTGGTTTGGTAGCACTTTCCCAACTTTTGTGTCCTGCATCAATTTGTCCCTCAGTGTCAACCCGTGTTTTGTGTGGACTTGCGGTTGACAGTAGTGTCTTCTTGTCTTCATGTTTTCCTTTTTCTTTCGCTTCTTTTTTGTCTCTGTGTATCAGTTTAAGCCTATTCTAACAAAAGGTTAATAAACTGTGTAGCCATAACCATCACATTATGATGTTATCCTAGTCGACGAACGCAAAAAACGAAGAGGGCCGTCACGAGGAAAAAAGAACAGACAACGAATATCAAAGCTACACCACGACACTGAGATAAGCTATCGAAAAAAGCGAAATGTTCATAATGATATCAAGCTCCATTATCAGTTGAACGTGTTGTGTGCCGACCAAGGATTATACCACACCACCACAGCCACAAAAATGAAAAGGAGGCAGAACGAAACCAAGCGAAAGAAGCAAATAAAAAGAAAAGAAGAACCAAAGGCAATAAGCTGCCATTCAAAATCATAAATTTCTTCTAACGAACAAAGCACCGAGAACAGAGAGGACGGCGGCGTAGACTGAAGGATAATTCGTTGGTCCATAAAACGCTTTCTTTTCTGTCCTTAATACATTTCACTTTATTTTCATCCTTCGAAGTTAATCGATTTTCCATTCAAAGCATCTTCATCTATTTCTGCGTTGTCGTTCCGTTGCCTGTGCCAGTCATCAGCGTTGACCTTCGACACAAGATTCTCTATCGGCCCCTCCGTGCTCCTCTTTTTTATGTGACTGCGTTTCCGTGTAGATCGCACACGTATTTGTGCTGCCTGGGATGCCAAAAAAGGAAACGGATTTCTAACTGCAGACACAAATTTTCTTTTCCGCAAAATAGTCCCTTTGCTCAACGGCATAGAAAAACAAAGCGCCGAGCCGTAATTCTCTACTCACCCTCCTTCTGCAGGAGCTTTTGGATATCTTCCCACTTAGCCGGCAGGACTGTGAACTGCTCAAGGTAAATCGAGGCGATAAGAATCGTCCCTGTTGTATTGGGCTTGTTTGTGCCCTTATCGTGGGTCAGTTACGCTTGTCAAACATTCCGTCCAAAGCACAGAACAAAAACAAGGAACTCCTGCCCTTGTCCACTCATTTCCTCACTCTTCCTTCATCCCCTGCCATCACCATTATTCTCCTTTTGCGTGGTCCTTATTTTGATGGTCATCCTAATTTAGTGTGCTTAATCCAGGCGCTGATTATTAGCTTCGGAATAAATGGGCTTTTAATGAAAAGGATATTTTCTGTTGAATCCCTTGTCTGCCTATGAATGGGTAGATAAACGATTTGCGTGTACAACGATGCTTATACATAGAACATTTTTACTTCAAATTAAATGAGCAGACGACAATGAAGTGCAGTGGCAAATGGGTGCGCATTAATTAAAATATTTTGATTTCACAACGGCTACTGGAGATAAATATTTTCCACAACAATTCAGTGAGTTTGAAAAGGATTACAATTATTTATGCCACCTTCAATTTGTAATAGCCCACCAGACCCTTTCCCTTGCGGGTGGAAAAATAAATTACATTCAAAAAAATTCTGAAGCGTTTTGAGGATCGTCTCAAGGATGTTCTCCCGACATACCGGCACTCTCTGGAGATGGGAAAAGTTGAAATATTCACGAGGATAATAACATTTTATTGTCCTCGAACATTTCAATGAAAACAAAATTTATTTATCGCATTACAATGTTAATCGCTGTGCCAGACTTTCCCTCACCACCCACCACCCCCTTCTCACCAGAGACACACAGTGTTTGGGCGCTCTGGGTAATAAAATCAAATGTTTTTGGAATATAACCGGAAGAGCGTATTTGTGAAGTACACACGGTCGAGGACAACTGACACCAAGAGGAAAAAAACAGAAGTTAAAGAAAAGGAATGTTTCTTCTATTTTACAAATGGACTGAGCCAATCGACCTACACACACATATGTATACAATAGTGTAAAATACATTCATGTGTGGGTACATCCGTAGAGAAGAGACAAAACAAATTGTGTGATTCCGTTTCGTGCATCAGTAAATCCGAAAAGTTTGTTACTGTTTGCCACATTCCAAATCGCAGTCTCCCACACGTACAGTGACTACTTAGAGTTTCGAGATACAACAACTTAATTCACGAAAAAATTGAGATATTCGCTAAATTTGTCAAAACACGAGGAAATTTTTTTAGAAACAGTCTTGAAAAAGAGGAAAGACTATTTCGAAACAAAATCATCCTCTATAAGGTGCGACAGGAAGCAAACAGAGTTAGTTGAAGATATGCTGACGTCAAGAGGACGATGTCGCAGGCTACACTACAGTACATTGTATCAGAATGTGTGTGTTAAATAAGCGGCACATATGAAAATAAATGCCCGTTGAGCTGAATTTCTTATTAATAAAATCATTGACGTTGACCTTTGAAAGGCCTTGTTGATGCTTGAAATGAGTAACACTTACCAACTTGTTTAAGCTTGTTATGCGACGGCCAAAGTTCAACAAGCTCTGTTGAATTTTTAGACCCAATGCTGAATACTTTCTTCCTTCAGTGTAAATATTTGTTGGCCTACATATCCCACAAGTCCTATATATAATCCAAGTTTCGTGTCCTTTACGATAATTGTCACTCATTCCACTATTCGGCGAAAGAAAAAAAAACGAAATCCCACTCCTTCCTGCTTTGTGTCGCCTTTCCCTCTTCTCACTTATGAATAAAACATGTTGTCACGGTATTTTGGGTTTTATTATTCGGAATTATTCGTCCTGGTGTCCTTTTTTCGGTGCTGATATAAATTTATTTTCCTCCTGGAGTAGCTACTACGAATTCCACCATGTCACATACGTAATGTTGGTTTCACCAAAATCTTCCCCACACTGGCGGAGATCACCACAAGCATTTCGTCTACAATAAAATAATTTCCTTGCCTTATGAAATATGCATTGCTTTTGGCATTATAAGTCGCTGAAGTAGATGTGGTAAGGTTACTTTTTTGAGAATTGTCATGTAACTATGAGGAAGCCAGGAGAATTATGGTTTATCTCAAAGTCGCTATATTAAATTTAAAAATTGTAGGCAAGAATATTTTACTGTAACTTAAAGAAGATAATTGTTTTTTATTTAAATTTCGAAATTTACATTCGCTTGCAGGAATTACCTTTCCAGACTATGTAGTTTTGTTTAATGTTCAGCTACTGCGACTGGCAAAGGAACAAGATGAAAGAATTGTAAAATATCCAATCATCAGTCTTCGTATAGTTCTTTATTGACTTCTTTCACTATGGTTTGCTGTTGACAGTATTGAGGCAAAATTCATCCGCTCTGCTCTAAGTTTTTTACACTTGCATACGAACAACCTACAAAGCATCTAAGAAAGAATAGATTGCAAGTTTTGTATTTGTATTTGCATTTCTTTAAGTTGAAATCAAAATTCCAAAAGTGAAATCTAGCTTGGGTTAAGCTTAATAAACTTATTCTTTGGGTTTGAATTTTCTGAACTGTGGCAACAATTTAAAGAGATCTTATTTTGTGATCTTGTGGCTGCTCTTGCATAGTGAGTAGATGCAATGACCTCTGCGCTGAAGGTCTAGGTTCGATTTTGGAAATAAATACTTTAAAAATTCACGGATCCACTCCTTTCGGGTTATTGGCAATGCTCCGAGAATTCAACTCACCAGACGAGGTTTCTCAAGCCTCATTATTTGGAGTAAGTGCCCTCCACGCGTAAGAGATAAATAACAACACAAGCGATTGTTGTAAAACCTTAGCTCAGAGTAAAAAAATGTCGATAGGGACTAACGCGATTTAATGAAAAACGTGTAGAGGACTTAAATTTACTAGTAAATCGGTACCAAAAATCGTAGTCTTAAAGAAGCATAAGATACTTTTGCATCATTCCCCAGTGATTCCTCGGTGAAGGCATTATTGAAACAAGTCTAGCAAAATAACTTAGTTTGAAAATAGACTTCTTAACGTCAGCAGTTGGGTATATGCGCCAGGTTGCGTTTCAAGGAGCTGCAATTATTGTCTCAACGGTTTCTGATGTCTAATGCGTTTATCAGATCTCTGTCTTTGTTCTATATAACTAGCAGGTCATTTCTGTTTTAAAAAGACCTGCGCAACTATTTTCCAGTTTTCTAAACAGATTCATCTAAAAACATCTTAAGAAAGATAACGTTTGAGAACGTTTCTCCTGATAATTCTCAAATGTGTGTATACTTCGTCTTATCAAATTGCTTATTTTCACAGTATTGCTGGGTCACAGAAACCACGGGAGGGTAAAAGGCCAACAATAATGGCCGTACAAAAAATTAAACTTATTCCCAATTTCAAAGTGCACATAATTGCTTATAGAAACCTAAGAAGAATTCAGCTGTCAACAGACATTTGAATGCGTAGAGAGCGATTCATTTCGCTCCCGCGTAAGTTGGTAAAAGTGGCCAAACTTGTCGAAACAGAACAAATCTGTTACTATAGTCGCATTGTATTAATAATAATAATAATTAGTCCGAGGTGGACTTGGGCCTAGCTTTACAGCAACCACTCGTGTTGTTCTCTCACAAGTGAATGGGAACCTACAGTTTAATGCCGACTCCGAACGGCGGGATTGAGAAACTTTTTCTAGACATAGCATTGTCAGTGACTCGAAAGTGGTGTCGTAGATTTTTTGTGTAGATTTTTTTTTCGAGATTCGAACCTTAGGCCTCGAGCATAGGAGTCGACGCACATTGTATATTTTTGTGTATTCGCTTGATTGATTTGGTTTTCTTAAGTTTCTGTAAGGCCATTGTGGTTGGCCTTTAATACTTTAGCTACTGCTCTCAAAATAAATAGTTTAAAATATCTGACTAGAATGAACCAAGTCAAGAAATAGGAACGATTGTTTGATTAATGCCGACATTTGTGATTGTTCTTACAGATGTCGACGTCTCTAAAGGTTACCTATAGTAACTTTGATAGCTCGAACTTCAGCCAATAGCATTGGGATCTACAGAGTTTGGTGATCTACTTATTTCTGACCAAGCACCTCATATATTAGAAAACAACTGACATAATATCAGCTGCTATCCCTTAAACACTTTTAACGGGCAGAAGATTATTGGAATTCCGCAATAATGTTCTTTTCTTAAATTAAATTAGCCAAATGGGGATAAATTGAAGATTATTATGACTCGTTTGGTACATATTATTTTATCTTGCATCTCAGTGTTAATTTATTGTCTCAATTTATGTATAACAATCCCAACTCCTCCGCCATAAAAGCAGGTTAATCCGAAATGTGGCCGATGAAATCGATATCATTTCAAATGAGTTTTGATTTGACAATCTAAAAATGCAAATGCGTATAAAAACAAAAAAAAACATAAATGAAATCTTACCCAATAATCGCACCAATAATACTGCCAAATATTAATTGAAATTAATTTTTATAGCGTCCACTGCGATAAAATTCCACAAGTATGATACCATCTTAATCCATTGATTCAGTTCACCTCATCTAATAAAAGTCAACGATTGTCGTCCTTTCACAGCCAGTAAGTAAATAAAGATACGAAATACAAAGAAAAATCCTACGAATGCAATTAAAAACATACTTAGACTCAGCAATAATATCGATACTGTCGAAATGAATTAATGGGGAACTTATCTGCAGCTCCGCCTCTGCTGACAAAAGAATTGAAATTCAATTTTTATGGATTTGAGCTTAAAATCGGGCGCACAACAGCAGGACTTGAAGCAATTGGAATTTCCTTTTGCCTAATTAAGACGCTGAATGGATTCCTTGTGGGTTGGACGCTGATCGGAGACCGGGGGACGTCTCGGTCGTTTGCTTTCCTCTTGTATTTTTGCTTTTGTCTCGCCACCAGCATGGTTTTCATTGACGGAGATATCCTCCTTTAGAATTTTTTTTTCTTTTTTACGATTTTTTTTTTCATTACTTCCATTTTCAACATTTGTCCGCGAAATGTTGTTCACTTTGCCAGAAATTAAGTTGTATTCTCCCATGCTCTAGCCATTGTTTGGCAGGTTCTTGGTCCGCGATTTCTAGCTCTCGCTATTCAATGCCAGGACATTGTGTGACTTTTCAATTGACAAATTGAAATTGATCCGCAATAATTACCACTTAATCGTGGAAAATAAATTTGATTTTAGTGAATGCGATTGCCATCAACAATGAATGATGATAGGATTGAAAAGGGTGCCTTCTGGAAAAGCTTGCAGCAAATGCCGAGTCATAGGTAGAACGGCGCTGAGGGAAAATGTTTGTTCCGCTTCTTCGGGACAATTACTCTTTAAGTGGCTTATGGGATTATACGGTTGATTTTGAATGTAAAATGACTTTGAAAATAGCTTTGATTTTGGGATGGGTGGTGGGTGAACTTTAACCATTCTCGTTGCAAGTAGATCCTTTGAATTTATGAGGGAACATGCCTGAATGATTTTAGAAAAATTGCTGAAATCTTCAGATTTTGCAAATATATACCTATAGTTGACAAGGACACTGTTAGTCACCTGAATGCTGCCAAAAACATATTTTCGAACACTGATGAATTGAATTTGAACAATATGTGATTAATTAAAAAATGGAATGAAGGCTAAATGAACTGAGTAATACTCCGAAGGACCAGTCTTAGGGAACTAACTGACTAATCACAAATACAAAGATCAGAAAGGTATTTTTAATTTATTATAAAAAATTATTGATGCGTTAATTTACAGCATATTGTTAGGATAGATGTATGTATTAAAATGATATTGGAAATAATAATAACAACAGTTATTTACAGAAAACATCTATGGTTGAAATAAATGCGCATGAAAATAAAACCGTCTGAAGATTTTCCGGAGAACTTAATCCAGCAAAGGGATATGTCGTTTTGAGACTGACAGACAGTCAATACGATAACATGTTTCCTAAATTAATGACTAAGCTATGAATTCAAGTAGAACGTTAATCAAGCAAGCATTATTGTGCTTCAGTTAAGAAATTCACAATTCGAAATTCTAAGCATAATTAAATCACTGCTTAATGAACTGAAAATCAAGAGCAATTAAGTAGACACACCAAAGGCAATCCAACTGTGCCAACACCCCCCCAAAATTATTGTTCTATATCCATAGCAAATATACGATTATCTGCGAGTGGAAATAATTTTGAATTGCTCTGCGCGCTAAATTCTTTGTTCGCACCAATTTCTCATCTCATCCATATTTATTCAGTTTCATTCCGATGAATGAATTCGAAGTTGTGAATTTTAGGCACTAGCCATAAAATTCTGTATGTTCAGGATACAACCCAGTGAATCCGTCGCCCGTGAATACCAGAATGCAGACATATCCATACCCGGGCGCTCGGAAACAATAAAAGATTCCTAGACCTAAAATATCTCCGCATTGTGCTGGCGCTTTGAGTGCAGTTTAATAGCCAGCATGACCATATCGGGGAGCAGAACTGAGAAGCTTTCACAATACCGCAAGGACGAAACCAGGAGTTGACTTGGGAGCAGCAGCAAATAATGAGATGTGTAACCGAACGGAATTCGGTGTCAGATGTGAACGCCAACAAGAGTGGTTGGTTAGGTCGCGAAAGGGAACGTTAGCCGCCATCGTCGTGATGGTTAGTACCACCAAGGGTGAAGTAATGCGTGCCCAAATGGCCATATGTGAAATCAAAACAACATAGCCGCAGAAACGACAGGATCCAAGAACACCACCCTTCATCATAAATCATATTTGAACAAGCTGTGTGTACTCAAAGTGTGTATCGCCCTTTCACCGCAACCGAGCAGCGTCCTAGTACGCTAATATGCACATACAAAAATCATTGAAAGGACCCGCTGGCTTCCAGCAGCCGCAAGGACACAACGATGCTCGCTTACGACAGCCATCATGACAGGGTGCTCTTTAACTCGAACAGAACCGAACACAGCACACTTCATGTACATATGCCTGCTAAATGGTCTAAGTACATTATCTTACGTGAGTAAATCCTTTCGGGCGTAGGATTGAACACAAATTGGCCCAGACAAGCTGTTGTGTCTCGTAAATTCGCAATTTTTGAAAAATTTAATACTTGAAATTAAATTGCGTGAAGGTGGCGTCAGAGAGTAGCAAAACCCAAGTTTGGTCCTGGCAAGGGATGTAAATAATGGGCCCACGCCAATGTGTGCATTACACACCCACGAAAATACATACATACACATTTCAGCAGCATCACAAAGACCTGCTCTATCGACCGCCAAAAAACGGATATCCTTCATTATGAGACACATATTTAATTTATTAACCGTACGCTAGCAGTGATGGTGGTGATGTGGGTATTAATTGGCAGAATAGCGAGTCACGAGGGGGGGGGACTAAAGAGTAGGCAACATCCTGCGGAATATAGACCTGACTTTAGTCATTTTGCCCATTTGGGTAACTAATTGATGTTGCGCTGCGTCAATGGCGCTCTTTGCTGGTGTGTGAGGAAGGCTTGCACGGGGGGCAGCATTTGCATTCGAACGTTGTATGACCTGTTTTGCAATTTCCATGACGGACAGTAACCTATAATTGACAATAAGTTCTGCAAAGGATGTGTGTAATTTGGAGTTTTATGCAAATATAAGTGTTCGCACGTTTCTAAGCCAGTCATATAAATTTTGATCTATGACTGGCTTTAGGGATGTCATTGTTTGCAAAGTTTCAATTAAGGTTTTGCGCCCATTCTCTAGACCTAAGATAAAGGTTGGTTTAGCTCTAAGCATTATGTTATGAATTGTTGAACTAATAGAGAAATATATTTCTAAGACTGGATGATAACATGAGATCTACTCAAACTGTTGCAAAAAAAAAAGTTGAAAGAGGCCCTAGCGGGTACAGCAACCATTCGTGTTGCGTGTGAAATTGTCCTCTCACGAATGGAAGTGACCTTCCGGTTTATGCCGACTCGATACAATGAAGATTGAGAAACTTGTTCTAGACAGGTATACTTTGAGCATTTTCAGTGATTCAAAAGTGGCGCAGCTTTGAATTATAAAAATTGTTGTTTGCGTCGGGAATTGAAGCTAGACTTTGAGCGTAGGTGTTGACGCACTTACCCATTACGCTACGCCACTTAAACTAATACAAAAAATCCTCGATACCATCAAACGTTATTTGAGCTGGGAACTCGTTGTTAGATATTCAGAATTGTATCTTTCAAAAATTATATACGCCACGGGTCCGTCGGCGCATATCTGTAAATGGTAAAAAAGCTATTCAAACAAACTGAAAAATGTTCCTCGTTGTTTCCTATTCTCTAGCAGCATTCACCTAAAGGAAGAACCATTTCCATGAACAATTAAAGGTCATTCCTGGAATACATAACCAAACGAAATTTCCATTCACTGCCTTCCGCACTGTTCCATAATGTCCTTTCATGTTTGTGCTTCCTACTTGCGGTTCACTTCCAAATGATTTCGTTTATAAATATTTTAAAACCACATTACACAAGTTTTCTTTTTAACAAAACCAACATAGAGGAAGTGCGGAATAACAGTCGTAATTAAATTATAACAAAACTTCTATCGCCTATAGCAGAGCGGTTGTCGCAGTTAAATGTAGTATTCGTGGCACGTGCATGAAAAGTTTAATCTTCAATTTGTGATTCACTGAGCAAGTAAAATTCATTGGATCTTAATTATCTTAAATTGACATGGAGTTTAACTTTAAAAGGGAATACACTTTGCCCAAGATGTGTAAGACTAATTGGTTTTCACGTAATTGACACAACAGCGGCCACATATATGCGGTTGGCGAGGCATTATTCACGGAACCTGTGGTCAACCGTTTGATTTCAATTAATTAGTGGCACATCGACAGGAAGCGGGGGCATCAATCCGGTTATTGACAACCTTCGCGGTTGGGTCATTTTCTCACACCTGATGATTTTCTTAAAACATATACATACATACATAAGTAATTGAATTGGCTTTGATCCCTAAGTAAGTTTTTGATGTATAAAGTTAACCATAATCCCTTCAGTGTACCTTGCGTTATTTGGAACATTTAAAAGCCAAAGCCCTTTCGCTTTGTATTAGTTGTATAGTTCAATTCATAAGCGATATCCTTATGTCACCCTTCTTGAAAATCGTTCAAAAATTTTTCTATCGAAAACCCAATCATTGAAACCGAACAGATATAAGTTGCTTAAAAACAAAAAAATTTAATTAAATTTAAATTTAAAAGAAAAAAGAACTAAATTTAAGAACATAATAACGACTGTGCTCATAAGTGTGTTCGTTGACAAAATACCTTCTTTGGCTAAATTTTGACAGCGCTGATCACTGGCAAATTATCATTAATCTTGTACACAATAAGCAATTTGTACAGATTATATCAAACCACAATCAATGTCAAACGTTTAACGCATTGAATTAAATTTATGACCCTTATATATTTTCTATCATAGTACAAACAAATTCAGTACCGAGATCAAACGCAAAATAACTCTTGCTAACCGCAGTTAGAAATTGAGTAATAGAAATATCTGTATGGGATGTGCAGCGACATGAGTGTAGCCAGGCGTCTACGGAACCAACTCCTAAGATGGCATGGACAACTAAGTTCCGGCCCAGTGAGAGGACATCTACGTCTTAGGCGCTCCCAAGTGGAGAGGGACATTAAACAACTTGGTGTGCGCAAAAGATCGTACTAGCTGGCGAGGTTTGTTGGTTGAGACCCAAGTCCACCCTGGACTGTTGTGCCACAAGATGAAGAAGAAGATACTATCTATCAAACTCCATTTGCCCATTTATCGTCTTGTGGATCATTTTGTGCCAGATGACTTTTATCTTGAGAGTATGCTTTAACGACACCGTAGAAACTCTACAGTTATACCAACAAGACTATGCTTGATTTTTCTTACAGCTCATCAGATGATCAACTTATTTGAAGGAAACGTGATTAAATCTTAAGTTCTGACTAGGGTGTCAGTCAGCTGGTAGTTGCTCAAAATTCGTAATCTACGTAATATTTACTCGGCTATCTAGTCTCAAGGATACATTCAGCAGTACGAAAGCTAAGAGGATAATTAACAAAACAAAAAATTATGATTTATAACTTATTTTTGAACATTTATTCAAACTATTTTAATTTCTGTTTTTGTTATGTCTGCCGAACTGTAAAGGCCAAATATCATTGCAACGTATTGTGACAGAAGTCTGCTTCTTAACGTATTCAAAGTTGCAGTCGATATTTACGGTCTTATTGGTGAGTGCCGGAATACTTCTAACGATGTATTTCGTCATTGCTACAATCAATCATTCCCTCCATGACTAAATTCCATGCGAGTTTTGCAAAGTATCGAAGTTCTACGACATAGATCATAGTCCCACGAAATCAGGTACTTTCATTTTTTCGTTGTCTATTAGTAAACCCCCAAAAAAAGAACGCTTATTAGCTTAATTTCGTAAATAAACGTAAATCCAAAATGATGATGATAATCGAGAACAATATCGCTGACTGTCACCAAGCAATCAACGTATATGTTACAATCAAGATATAAACAACAGAGAGAGTTCTTGATTCGTAATTTGGTAGAAAGATGTTGCAAAAAATGCTTTCAGAACTCTTCTCTCAAATCGAATCCAATTTTCTGTACCTGTGCGCCATATAAAAGGAGTGCGATCATCAGAGTATTATATAAAGCCACCTTGGTTCCCGGCGCAAATAACTTTCATATTTCGCGACTTAGTTTTTCAACACGAATGGTTGCACAATTATTCCATTTTGGCCTCATTTGTGTGTTGCTAATGTCAATTCAATGCAAACCTAGGCTACAAGTTGTATGGCAAGTTTGAAAATAAATTAATCACATGCGTCCTTACGAAAAGACCGGACGACTTTTGTAACACTTCTCAACTCAATGATCTCGTTACCTGCCTTACCAGAAGCTCTTTATCGTCATCCTTTATTTTCTTGTATACACCTTTCATTTTGCTGTCCCATTTTTTCCGCAATTATCTTTCAAAGAAAGATTAATTTAAGGTAGTCATAAGAACTAGGTGCGTTCTTTTGATCATATATGCATATAAATTCTAAAATTCTTCATGTTGCAAATGCTGTTTATCAGTCAAAAAAAAGATGTGTATCAAAAATTCGCATAAGCAAGTGGATAATTTCTAACCGCCCCCTTTTCTGCACACCTAACTCAAAAACTCCACTTTAAACAGTCTATAACAAAAATGTGGTCGACTCCGACGGTACGTGATTCGATTCCGCGTCAACATACCAACTTTCACTTTCACCGCACAACCACTTTCAAGATACTGTGATCCAATGCGACGGTCTTTATCAACCTCTCTCAAAAGCCTAACCTTTGTACATTGTACATATTGACAATATTTTTACATATCTATAGACTATGAAAATAGAAAATATTTTATATTTTCACTTCAACATCAACATACTCGTATACACCCTTAATGTGGCAACCCAAACATGAATCTGTGTCATATTTCCGTTTCGTGTATCAAAATTGTTTCCTGTGCTTAACCCTGACCTTTTAATTAATTCGCAATAAATCTTTCATGGAGCAATCCCACCCGATGGCTCCATACTCTCCCCAAATTAATGAATTAAAATTACCCCCTCAACTGCAATAATCCATCGGACTGAATGGCACTGTTAGAGAAAGCTTACTGCCCACCAGTGCCGTCAAATTAGGACGTTCGGTGTGAATTAAAAAAACAAACCTAAATTATTAGGACTTTCGCAATGTTTCCGTGGTAAGCAGCATGCCAGACGTAAAAAAAATGTTTTACTACCACAAATAAACCCAAATTTTATGTGTTTGATTAAAAATTCTTAATGTTCGCGCAGAATACCTTGTTGGGACAATTGTAGCTGTCGTCCTTGTGTGCAGTCTTTATCGCTGCCAGCCGCAATAGAGAACTTGTGACATTGACACTCAGCCGGCAATATAACGACAGAGTTCTGGCCTTTTTATGTTTGCTATATTACACCTTTAAAATGTTTTTTTTTTCTCGCTTGATCCTTTTTTTCCAGCAAAAAAAAAATAAGGATCGAGACAGAAGGTTCTCGGTTAAAGGGGCCCACTGTTACATCGTGAACTGAGAATGATTTCCCAACGAAAAGGGGCCACAAAAACTGAATCACTTGTGTAAATTGAGTCGTTTCATGGAAGCGGGCGTCGCTTATGAGGGTGTATGTGATGCAAAGAGTTCAAGGATACTTCTGCTCGACAGGCACAAAGTGTAAATTTCCAAGAAACTGAAGATTGCCTTAGTGGGACATCGACCATTTTAATATCTTGGCTTCCCTGTCACGAAGAAATCAATTTGTATGACTGCCGATTAAGTATACCATTTGCAGGAATTGGGTTGCGTAAGAAGACCCGACCCGCCCTCAAACTTCATTCATTTTATCCAATCAGACAGAAACCAAGACGATTCGGATAAGCGTGCACGCAAAATAATCTCTCCGTAAGGCAACAAAACGGTATGCGAACTAGAACTTAATCTGTGGCACAAATACCATCCATTATCCTATTAGGGAGCAGAAATCCTTTGAGGGCCGGGCGTGGTTAATGAGACAAACGAGCTATTGTAGCAATTAATTAAAATCGAGAGATTGAAGCCGAGGAAGGCAGCAGCAAATTGAACACATAAACACAGAGGCCCGAAACAAATCGGCAAATGGATAACCTTGTCCGGGGGGAATTGCCTTAAATGGGAGAGAGGTCAACGAATTCAGTGTGTCGAAGGGCATTTAGATACTTTTACATTCCGCGGGGTCCTTAATGTTAAGGAGGTTGTATAAATGTGTACTGCATGAACATTTTTGCGTAAGAGCCAAACAATGTCCAACTGATGGGCTTTCTCGAAGGGAGAGAATATGGGGCTAAGTTTATAATCGATGATAGATTTAGGTATGTGAGGAGCAGAAGCTGATAAGCGAATGAAAGTCCTTCGTTTACTTTATCCACAATTCCAGTTGTGCTCGACATGAAATCCCTTAATGCAGGTCACTTTGGTGGGTTTTCGATGGATTTCTGAGAACCTGTTCAAAGATCCCAAGGGTTGTGCTCTACCGGACCAGAGGTCATTTGTCGACAAAAATTGTGTCCAAATAATATTCTCCCATCGTGACCTTCGTAGTTGGATTGCCACTTTGCTCTGGAGGTGATTTCGGGGTTTGAAATCCTTTTTTCCTTGGTCGCCTCTCCAAGTTAGAATCCAGACGGAATATCTAATCAATTACGCCATCAGATTAGATTTGTATTCAGCCACCATCTTCGTGTTTGAAGAGGGAGATGTCTAAAATTGAAATCGATAAATTGGTTTTCGTTTGCAATTTAAGGATATCTTTGCTGTTGAAAGGACCTTTGGCTTCTTAAGAGGTATCTTATGGAAAACTTTTTCTATTATTTAATTTCATAGAGCAGCAGGTCATGTGTGTTTGATTGTGGTGTGGGGACGTGCTTTGGGTATGACGTAGTTTCAGGAAGTTTTTTCAAACAAACTTTCCGATGAATTTGCGTAGCTTTTTACCCGCCCAGATTCATTTCGAGCTTAAAGCGTTCTTGAAGCTTTCTGGAAGTAGATCGTAATTCACTGTGCATCTAATTTTCCAGTCGTGCAACATTGTTGGTTGAACTTTCCAGAGATTTGCCTACTTTCCAGAGGATTTTCCACGAAACTCTCTGAAAGTGTGGCTGGCAACAGGTGTTAGACGCAGAAAATGAAAGTTGCAACGAAACCTCTCAAAATAACGCTTAGAATCCAAGAAAGAAACTTTCAATGAAGGAACTGGATAGGTGTTTGAATGTGGAATGTATTTCATACGAAGTTTCGATAGCATCGGAATTTATTTCCGATGAAAAAATGCATAATGTATTTACATATGCTTCTGTGTCTATTACTGGAAAATATAAAGCCTATTATTTTTAAGAACAACGAAATCATTTTACGTTTGTTCATAGAAATCTTTGTCGGAATGACGCAATTGCGATTTTTTTTCTTAATAATTCTATTTATTTATTTATTTAAAAAGCTTAACTTATAATTAAAAATCATAAATTAAGGGGGAAGCCATGAGTATCAAGACCTTAGGCTTTTAATAATTCTAATCACTTGACAACGTGCACTAGTGTGAGATCTACATACAATGCGTAATTCAGTTATTTTTTATATCCTTGGAAGACAGACAGGCAGAGTGTTAATATGTACATATGTATGTGCCCCGGAATGAGATGCTAATACTTGCGCTGATATTGTTGCTCTAGACTCTAGAGCTTGATTTCGATTTGTGAGCAATAAACCTTTAAATGAATGCAAAGACTCTTAACTTAATAGTTCTTACTGTGTAGATAAATTTCTGTTAGTGGCTGTCGACATGCAAATTCAGTACGCTTCCATACTGCCATTGGGAATCGCGTCGCGTCAGTAAATATGCATTGCACAGCTAACTTTGAAAATAAATACATACATATATGCATACATGATTTGTAGCTCGATAATAAAACAGTAGACTACTGAGATATTGCATAATTGAAATAAATTTCTGAATTCTATAAATGGAAAACGTAACAAACGGAAAAAGGTTTTTTGTTTCGTATTCAGTAGAACGTCCATTATCCGAACTTTGTATATGGTAGTTCTGTTGGTTACAAATTCACTAAAAAATCAAAAATATATAAATAGATGTAAGATTATAATCAACCAAGTTTTACTGAAAATATGTATGTGTGTGACCAAATGAAGAATGATTTTAAATTCAAGTTGATAGGATCAGTGGAATTTTTTTTCCATGGAGTAATTTCAAATAACTGAACTTTCCGGTGACTAACTTTACTAGGTTTTAATATTGTTCATATCCTAAGATCATAATTTTGATCACATTTCCTCCTTTGTTGATTTTTTGGTGAATATCTCGAAAAGAACCAATGAAGTGTAGGTACAGAGAATATGTATTTGTATATAAAATATACTTTTTAATATACACAAAACCAATATTAACTCAACAATTACTGTTGACGATTCGATAAACCCACACAGTTTAAATACGAGTAAAAAGATCACCTTTTAATATAACATTGAAACCAATTACCTTCACGGTTAATGATTTTTTATTTCCTCAACTCGAATTGGATTATATTCCCAACTCTTTCGAGCTCGCCTAAGTAGTTAATTAGTTTTTGTTATAATTGGTAAATTTTAAGGAAATGAAAGGTTACTTTTGCGTTGCAACTGTCCATTGGATATCTCGTGAAATCCGAAAAGATGCCTGACAATTCTATCTTTTAGCTGTTTGTGTACACTCCAGTTTGGCCACGCGTTCTAGAGACTACTCCAAATGGGGATTTTGCATAAAATTTCTTATTGTCACATTAAACAATGTCACAAAGATCAGTCTTGAATAAAAAAAATTGTATACTATGCGTATGAATTGAATTTGAATTTGAATTTTATTTAGTAGCAAAAATTACATTCTTGAACAGTTTAGAATGATTATAAGTACAGAGATTTAGGATATAATCCTTTACAACTAAAATTTATTATTTTATAACAAATAGCTATCAATAACTTTCAACATTTAGAGGGCAAGCTACAAACAAAACCCCCTATATGATTCTTAAAACTAACATTATAGTCATAAGTATAAAAACATAATAATTTGTGTGAATGAATGAAGATTTATAAGATATCAAAAATTCTGTGCTAAATGTTTGCATTTTTAGACAGTTCTAGTATCAATATGTTATCACAGTGAAGACAGTTTGGGAAACATTTTTGTTTATAAAGTGATTGCTAAATGTCAGTTTGCTGTCCAGGGTTACACCCAGATATTTGCAGGATGTGGACCAATCGATATCAACGGATTGCAGCTTTAACTTTCTACTAGGAAGAAAGCATGTTTTCCTGCGTTTGGTAAACCAGACATATGCACATCTAAGTACACAGAAATAAAAGAAATCCGTCTTCTCAAAATTTTATTTATAATAATAATGGCGGCGCTACAGTCCGAGGTGGACCTGGGACTAGCTTCTCAGCAACCACTCGTGATGTGCGTGCTATTGTTCTCTCACGAGCGGAGGGGACGTGCATTTTAATGCCGACTTAGAACGGCGAGATTGAGAAGCTTTTTTTTCTAGACAATTATACTCTTTCAGCATTGTCAGTGAATCGAAAGAGGTGGAGCCGTGAAAAAATGTTTGATGTTTTTTTCGAGATTCGAACCGACGACCTCGAGCGTAGGAGTCGACGCACCTACCCACTACGCCACGGCGCCCACTTTTATTTATATTTTATCGTAATATCCTTTTAAAGCGATGCCATTTTTCAACTTTGAAAAATAGCCGTTTTTACATTTTTAGGAGCACTTTTTCCTGCAGACATCAGCTATTTTGATTTTTCCTTCATTTCTGGTGTGTCCTGGTGTATCCAGATTTCATCAATTGTTACGGAACAACGCAAAAATGTATTGCACTGGGCTTGAAGAGTTCCAAATTCCATTTCAAAATGTTCACCCGAATCCGTTTTTGGTCCTGCGTCAGTAAACACTGCACGCATACTGATGATAATGTTTTTATGTCTAAATGGCTATGCAGGATTCATGTGTCATTTGAAATTGCTACGATCTTGACCTGGTGATCGTCTAACACAATATCGTGAAATTTGTTATCTATTTCTTCCGATTTGAGGTAATTTCAACGTCCTGGGCACTCAGCATCTTTTGTAGCATGACTTCTAGCATGACCGCAACGAAATTAAGTAAAACACTTGTGCACGTGAGTTGATAATTGTCACATTTCTGTGGGCCCCTTTGCCATGTGGATTTTTGCGTCGACCCCGGCAACCAAGTGTGCAGTGAATCTCGAAAAGCCGCATGATGCCAATGTGTCACCGCAAATTCCAACGGGAGAAAACGGAGTAAGTGTTTTCAGTAAAAGATTCAGGTTGTGTATTTGCTGTTCCGTCAAACAGTGAGAGGTAATCTTACCGGTGGCAGAAATCTTCACACTAACAGAAGTTGTATTTTCCAAATTTGGGAAAATGTCTTACGAAAAAATAGAAAGACGCTTGAATGCAATGATCCAAGAATTGATGTCGTATGAAGAAACTGGAGGAGCGGATGTTTTTGAAGGAGATGGCTCATCAGACTAATACTTACCAGATTTCCAAAGTTTCAATTCGGATTCCAAAATCAGATTATGAACATCCAGCAAGAAAAGTTAGAGAACAACTATCTGATTCAGTGCCCTCAACTTCTCAAGCAGTCGTACTGCTCTGCTGCAGCTTCAAGAACCAGTATCACCGGATTCTGAAAACCCGATGCAACTTCTCAATAAGGTAGATGCTATAATAGACGAACCAGTCGGAAACGTAGTCTACAGTGATAATGAGGATGATGACAATACTGATACGCGTATAGCAAGTTCGAAGCTCCGTATGGTGACACATTGATCTCACAGCCGAAAACCAAGACAACCCTAACAGTCTCTTGGGTGTATAGTTTTGAATGGCAATAGATTCAATATGTATTGTCAATCTAATACAATGCTGCATACACAAATGTGTGCGAACCTACTGTGAGACCGCTCTGGTATCATGCGGCACTGCACGCCCAGATTCGTGAGAGACCAATGTGGTCTCATGTGGCACTCAACGTGTTAAAATCGCGAGTTGTGAATGATGATTTTCTGTGAAATACAACGCACACACGCAAAGTGATTTTAACTCGATCCGTACTGTTTTGCTAATCAAATTGTTAAGGGATAGGAATTTACTTTCTCCTAGAAATGCTAGACGAAAATGCTTTCAACGAATGGGAAAGTACATTCTTTTGTTTGATTTTGCACCATTATTTACTATTAATTAATTAACTTCAGGCTTCTTAGGAGGCAAACATATCAGATGATATAAGCATTATGCCTCTTGAATAGTAGGTCAAAATACATACACACGTTTCCATGTGTATATTAACGCCTATTTCATCTCTCCCACATTATTCCCGAACATAGAACAAGCCTCAGTAGCACGTATGGGTGCAGCATAGCATTCTATAATATTTAGCATAACAATTCATCATCGTGTTCTCTCCAAAAATTATCAATTATTCACACATACAATACGCACGCCATCGTTCGTCCATACCGAGAGTACCGCATCGTCAGTCCTGAAAGAGATTGAGTTGTACAGCAACCCATCATTCATACCCAGCCAGACCGTTCAAACGCCTTCACATGTACCCTTTTTATTTCAAATTTATTAGATTATAGCATTTTCCACTTCCGTCCAAAGCATCTAATAATAACATTCGCCATATGCACATCGCATCTCGTATATCCTTCAAGTACAAAAGAAGTAAATAAAAATAATACTACCCCCTCATTGGAATGAATCCATCTCAACCTCCCACTGGTATCGCCGGCGAACAGCGTGCATGTGGCATATGGAAAAAGGATTGGTATCTTTTCTCCTTTAACCCTACACTCACTCTTATCTTTCACCTTCACCTTTTCCCCAAGTGTATGTTTTTCAAATCAGAATTTATAAAAGGGACTAAACTAAAAGGAGCACGAGCGGGAATGACTGAAATCCCAAACGAGGGAAAAATAAAATCTTGTTCCTTTATTATTTCAGTAAAATGTTGTGTTGCATTCAAATTCGACTTTTCTTCATGCTTTCTGTGGTGGGCCGCCCGTTTTCGATGGCTACGGTGACGACAACTCCTTGAAATACTGTGCAATTCTCTTGAAAAGGATGTTTTATGAGACACAAGGGTCGGCTCGCCGGGCGGAACAACAAAACGACAACGATGACGACAAAATCGAATTACACATGTTTTCGGGCGGATTTTCAGCTTCGTTTTTCATTCTACCACAACCCAGCCCCCCCTCTATCTTCGTGTCTTTGATTTTACAGTATACTCAAAAACTGTAAACTTTTAAATTGCCCTATAAAAAAGTTTCATTTTTCGTGGCACAAAGGGGCTAGATGGGAGATGGATATGGGGTACGGGGTAAGGGTGTGCTGGGTAAATTTTGTCGACGAAACGATTTTACATGTCGTAAACGTAATCCTTTTATTGACGGAAGCCGCGCGGATACAAATGTGAAGTGAGTATTCGAATTCCGTGTGCCGACGTATGGGGGTTTCGATTTGAATTCGTATTTAAAATTGGATCCTCCAGCAACGTTCAAGTGCACCAACTGTCTGCCAAGTGAGAAAAGAAGAGGGTCATAAACGGGCCACCCCTCATTCAGATCATATCGGCGAATCTGTACTCAGCAGTAAGGCTGCCGCCATCACCCGCTGACGCGTTGTCCCTACCGCTTCCCCTTTCTAAAAGTGTACTTGATGTAAAATTTCAAGTCATGCCACCGATCCGTTGTTAACTCAAAGTTGAAATCGCAGCTAAACTTCCTCGTGCCCTCCAAAACCATAGTGGCGCGGTTGATGGCAGTGGCAGTGGCGGTGGTTAGTGGGGCTTCTAATCGATGCTCGTTACATGTGGTTGCTCCAATCGTTTGCCACTGTCGCGCTGGATATGCTTGCTGGCATTGGTTTCTCGTTTGTTTGTCTGCCCCAACAGAGGATGTGGGACAGTGATGGGATGGCAGTAGCAAGAGCAGCATAAGCAGCGGTTACTGCCACAGTGGGATTGAAGGATAAATTGGAGAAATTAATGTGAAATCATTGAATTTGGTTTAGTAAGCATTTCGCCAGCTTCCTCTGATGGCGATGTTGGGCAGGGTCTCTCCTGCTGCTGATGTGGAAGCTCGAAAAGGGAATTTTGCTGTCTTAACACATTAGTGGATTGAATTTTCAAGCACGATAATCATCGGTTTATGTGGGATTAAGATTCTAATTTTGCAAAGTGTCAATAGTTAAAAGGGCTTCCATGAAATAAGCATCGACATGCTGGGCATCCGGAAGCAAATATTCTTTTCAGATTAATCAAATTCTGAAGATTTGACATTAAATCTTGCCTCCACACCCATTCAACTAGAATACATCGCCAGCAAATATGTCTTAATTTTTTTGTGCTCCTTTCTAGCGGTATTCGGTCTTTCTGATGTTGGGTATAAACTTCCATCTTTCGCATCGCAACTTTAACGCGAGCGTTAAACTTTTTTATTCAATTTCTTATGCCATCGCATACACACTCGCGCGCACAGTAGTCATAGCAGCAGTGGCAGCAAGCTGAACAGAAGAAGGACGAGTTCAGCAAATGTTGCGATAGAGGCAAATGGGATGTTATGCGGTTTTGAAATTTTATCGGGCAATTTAAAAATCGTAAAAATGAAATACCACCCTTAAGTGGAGGGAGGACCTTAACTTTTGAACTTGTTTGTCTTGCCACTGTTAATGTTGTTTGTGGAACAGCGATGGGGTTCATTAATTGTTGTCATCTTTGCTTTTCCTGTGACTCTTCCTTTTCATACTTTATTTGCTGAGGAATATAAATTTTGTGGTTAATTTGCATAGTTGAATGTCTCATTTGATATTTTTTCTTTAAGACGAAAAGGTTGAATAGCTACCATAAAATTTATATTTCGAAAAGGAAATGAATAATTGGTTCACGTTTTTAGTGAGTAACAGGAGAAGATGAGAATATAGATTGCATGTCAGCTTTTAATATATTTTTTTAAAATTGTACTTCCTATTTCGTTGATGCTTCTGATGTTAGTAATTTTTAAAAGATTGCTATGACACTCATTTCTTCAGTCTTAATTCATTAAACGAAAAAAAATTACAGAACAGGATGCCTGCCCTATTAGAATTACCATGAATCTTGAATATATTTTAAGTGGACGTGATATTAAAAGTTTGGGTCAGTTGCTGTCGACGAGGTCTTTGAGGCTTAAACTCCATGCAGTAAAAATTCATAATATTCGAAGTTTCTTGTGAAATAAGAAACTGACTGAATAAGAAACTAACTGACTTTAAAGTCAGTTAATACAAGAGCTGAAGTGAGCAGCATAGACGCATATTATGTACGTGCATTAAAGATTTTTTTAGTTAACACGTTCGCGGTCGCATGATTTTCGGTGGGGAACGCTAGAACGACTCACGCATATCTCCGACATTTTTAGAGATATTTTGTTTATTATTTGTGCAAGATTTGTAAGAAATAAAAATGATTTCGCAGGTAATAGTGAAACGAAAATTGGGCTCCGGTAGGAAATATAATGTATTTCTAGTCCCTGTATCCCGTCTTGTCATAACACACCTAGATTCTTTGACGACATATGCCGTCTTGTCCGCAACCGTGTTATTAGTGAATCAATCAATCATATTTATTCCGTTCATAAGTTTACAAAGCAAGCCGTCGCACAATTTACAATTCAGAGATTTGATATAATATATAATGTCTTATTATATCTTTCTACAGATAATTATTTTAAGCAAAGGGAAAGAACAACAAAACCCCCTTGTATAAAAGAAAAGAAGAAAAAAACGAAAATAGAAATAAATAATAAATAAGTAAATAAAATAAAAATAAATTAATAAATAATCAAATGAGCAAGAAAATAAATAACTCAATAAATGAATAAATAATGTAATATATAGACAGTTAATAGTGAATATAGGTCAAAACGTTCAGCCAAATTACGCAAGTCGCATCTGACACTCGAGTTCAACTGCAGTTACATTTTGTAATCTCAATCTTTGACAGAAGTCGTATGTATTGCAAAGCATATGACCCTTGATACTGTCTGCTATTACGGTGGAGTAAATTTAGTGTTTTATTGTCGCATTTTACTCTCATACAAATTTGGATACGACACAATATGGATTTAAAGGAATATGGAAAGAACACATACAATTCTATACATTTTCGTAGGAAAAGATTCACGTTTTCAATTTGGTAAGATTTTTATAGATTTGTATTTAGAAAATGTGTCTAATAGTAGAATATTTGAATTACAGCCCTGGCCAAATGTATTAGGCACCATTATCTTTTTGTCTTTGTCGCCAAATCACTTATCGGAAGTAATAAGTTCGAATTTTATGGTTTTCGGCGACGCTATCCAAGGTTGTAAACGATTTTCATTTTTTCCTCTCATTTCATTAATTTGTTGGCTTTTGGAAGATATAACAAAGTGGACCTGGGCCTAGCTTCTCAACTACCACTCGTGTCGTGCGTGCTATTGTTCTCTCACGAGCGGAGGGGACCTACAATTTAATACCGACACCGAACGGGAAAATTGAAATGTTTTTTTTTGTCAGTGACATGAAAGAGGTGGAGTCGTAGAAAAATTATAGATGTTTTTTCGAGATTCGAACCTTAAACCTCGAGCGTAGGAGTCGATGCACCTACCCACTACCCCACGGCATAAGTCACCAAGTTAACAGCAAAAACACCGATCTAGAAAAAAAAATGCGGCAAACCCTTTTTGTTTACAGTTTGACATTTCCATAGCTGCGAAGATACTCGTAAGCGTTGCTTTCATTATGAAACTGAAACTATGGCGGAAAAGAAATTTGAATGCGATACGACTTTTTATAGGAAAGACGTATATGTCTTTCCTAATTAGGTTGACTGTGCGTAATTTTTTGGATGGTTAAACAGGTTTATATGATTCAGATGACTCTCAAACATAAATTCCAGGATGAGATCGATCACTAGACACGATGATCAGTTGTATCTTTCACATAACGGTTTGTCGAATCCGGTATGAGTTCAGCCTTAACAAATTGTGGAACTTTACAAAATATAAAAAAAATTTATGAAATAATGGTAATTACAGAAATGTTTTTTTTATTAAAAGTGAGAAAAACGGACAAAAATTAGAAGTGATGCACATGCTAAGAACTCGTGTTCATAATAGAGCCACTTACATATATTTGTAAGGGACACATTGAATGTAGCAAGTAGATGTCAATCCACTTATATTCCACCAATATTTAGACTTGCTGCAACTCTGCAAGATCAGTGGCTGCTACCAGTGGCTAGGTTAGGTTAGGTCAGGTTAGGGGGTTGCCAGTGAAATTCACCAGCACACTTAGACCATGTTGGTCCATTGAGATACCCACAGTCAGACTACTGCCACTGATCGACCGCTCTAGTGATAGTGCCATTAATTTGATTCCAACGGCAAGTAGTGACTGCACCAGATTTGAAAAACCGAATAAAATCGTATTAACATTGCTTTCACTGTTATTTGAGCTAGAACCCCTCTAACTTGGAGGCAGGCACTTAACCAACTGCGCCATCCAGTCGTTCATACCAGTGGCTAACTGGGAATGAGTTTGCTATATCTGTCTCCCAAAGCCGCCTTTCATAGATTTTTTTTTTGAGAACGATGGACTTTCAGGTCACATGACAAATGAAAGCGCCGATATTATTTTGACTTCAGAGATGTCAAACTTTTTGTCGCCTAACCATATTTCCTCTGCAGTCTTTCTTATGTGATATATTTTATATCACCGATGATTAGGGGAACAGGACATAGATATCTTAGAGATCAAAATACCCAGAAAGAAACTGAGTATACTGGATGAGATTTCGGTATGCATAACACAGTTGAAATTTGAAGCACTAATATCAGAAATTAAAAAAAATAGTTTCGTCATCAATAACTTCTGCTGTGCAGAGTCACAACCTAGTTATGCTCGCATTGGCACAAAAACTATACTCGAAGATAATTTGTGCAGATTTACTCTTAGATTCTGCTATTTATTTCACGTTTAGGCAAAATTTGAAAAGAGTATTATTTAATGGTAACCGAAGCACTCAACTTATTTATATCTAGATCAGTGAATCTTAGAGGGTCTGAACCTGACGCTACTTTCAGCCATTGAGACCGAGCAGTTTTGAACCAGCGATAAACTTCTTATTTTCTTAAATAACACTGATCACATTACTTTGGATTTGAACGCATCAAGCTCTCAAGCCCTCTCTTCTGTGAAAAACTACAACATTTTGCGTGCGCCAACATGAACAGTTGATTTTTCAGAGTATTTGAGCAGACCTTTCATCTGCTCCACCAATTGAGTTTATTTATCTTTACCGTAACAAGTGACATTGCATGTTAAAGTTCCTTAAAGCAATATTATGTTTACACACTCATAATTGTTCGGAAGCAATTTCAGCCAAGCCAACAAGCAAGCGCAAGAAGTAAAACAAAAAAAACACGAAAACAATTAACCCAAAAATGAATTTACACCAAAGTTATAAACCAAAAGCAAAGCAAAATCATGAAAATTTTAAGCTATCGCTTCTGTGTTGCGTGTCTGCCTCCTGAACGTTTTTTTTTCTGGTGTGTATTTTGCGTATTAATTTCCGCCAACCAATTTCCCTACAAAAAAGGAAGAAAATCCCCTAAGCGCTATGTCAACACTGACTTTCAAATCTCACACTCACAAGAACATTTCTACGGATTTAAACAGATTTCAAAATGAAACCGTTTCTCTTCATTTTACTCTCTAGCATCAGTAACAGCAGCACCAGCCGCAGCGGTAGCGCCAGCTCCAGCAGTGGCGGCTCCTTTTTATATCGAAACCATTTATAATAAACCCCAGTCTGAATGCTGGCTGGTCTGGTGTTGGTTTCCCTTCGAGCTTTCAATAAATTCCCCATTAGAATACCTTCACTTGCACATGTACAATGTGTTGAACAAAAATTCATACACAATTTGGCCAACGATTAGACTGGCAAGGCGGGAAACACATCGCAAGGAATCCATTCTGCTTTGGAAATTGCTGGCTTATGAAGAATTTTTCAAAAGGTCCATATCGCAAGCAAGAATTAAAGAATCTTCAGGAGGTAGCCTTCATTTGACTTAAGATTTACACCAAATTCGACGTAGTCCTATGTTTGA
The DNA here is from genome assembly GCA_930367185.1 of Myathropa florea. Lineage (NCBI taxonomy): Eukaryota > Metazoa > Arthropoda > Insecta > Diptera > Syrphidae > Myathropa > Myathropa florea. The sequence goes on along the minus strand of OV884004.1, from coordinate 1,766,861 downwards.
CGAGTTTCAATGATCAGTGGACCCTAAATTTGTTTCAGATGTTACTGCGTTCGTTAAAGAACCGCAAGTTAGAAACATTTAAGGCGCATTGGATTCTTAATGTCTCCTATTCTAAAGTATTTATTGTATTTCAAATTTGCTTGATTCTGGGGCTACATTTATCCTAGATTGAATAAATGAAATTCAAAACTGAACGAAGAACTCGTTTTCGACAAAACACTTTTGCACCCATCTTGTAAAACATACTGCATCATTGCTCCCAAAATGCAAACAAATTTCAATATATCCTCAACAGTATAACAATATGAATATCCTGCCAAACCAAAGCGAAGCAGTTTATTCACACGTTCCTGTAACGATGGTGAGAGCGAACGGCGGTCGATGGCATTAGTGGATGTGGTGTGGCAACGGTGGCATGCGATGGCGGCAGCGGCGGCATGTGAGAATATTAAAATGAATGATTGTAAGAAACAAAGGATCGTAATACACATCCTTTCCGTGAATATTTTTATTCTAAATTTCCTCCCACAAAAAAAGGCATAGCGAAAAAATAAAATGAAATACTAAAAGTGGAAGAAAGTCGAAACAATGTTAGACAGGATAACAAATGAGAATATTAAGCGCAGAAATTTACTTCGGCAGAATACGAGCAAACTTTCCATGCTCGACAATAAAAATACAAAATGCGAAATTAAGGACTTTCTGAGTTTTCTTGTAGTGAGTTTCAACTTCTATTGAATTTCTTGTCTTTTTGTTTATTTTTCAAAAGTAACTACCGGGTTCTTGTCTTTTATTTCAGTGCAAATAATTTCCATGAGAAAATGATGGAATTATGATGTTCGTCGATAGCTTCGGGCTTGACAGCGCACATGAAGTATAACGACAGATAGTGTCTTCTTGCGTATAGTTTACAAGGGGACACCTTTACGTTAAACTATCCATCGACTTGAGAGGGGTTTATTTGCAGCGATAGAAACATGAGCAGATAACGATGATCCGGAGATGAACGTTTTTATTTGTTAGATGCCGAGGTGCCTGTACATTGTGTCTGTTGTTAAATCCAAGAGAATGTAAGTATCTTGGATGTTGAAAATTGTTATTGAAACTTTACTACATGCATGCAAATATAAATTTCTACGTTCACATGAACATGAACTTATTACATCGTTCGTTTCAATTTTTGTATGGTATGAGAAGAAAACTGATTTTTGCTGCTACTCAATACGTACGTATTTGTGCAAAAATCTGACGCTTTGATTCTCGTCATTATTTGAACATGCTCACAATATTAATAAATAAACTTTCATTAAATCACAATGTCTCAGTTAAGGACTATTTGAGTAGGCTTGTTAGTTGAGGCACAGGCTAAAGCCCCACAGTCCTACTGAACTGCCGGCCACGAAACAAATACGCATTGTAAATCTACAATTAAAAAGGCGTATAGAAAAAAGATGGGAGCCATGGCGTACTAGGTAATTGCGTCGACTCCTACGCTTGAAGTTTGGGTTCGATTCCCTAAAAAAACACCATTGATATTTTTACGGCTCCACTTCTTTTGAGTCACAGACAATGCTCAAAGAGTATGTATAACTGTCTAGAAAACCTTGTCAATCTCAGTGTCGGTAATAAATTCCACTCGCAAGAGAATAATAGCACGTACACAAGGAGTTGTTGCAGAGAAGCTAGACTCAAGTAGACCCGAACTGTAGCGCGACAATTATTATTATTATGCTCTAGCGCTTTACTTGACACCGCTAAGGCCTCACCAAGGTTGTTGACGTCTCTCTTGAAAACAGGGCCTTTTATCGATATCAAGGAAACCGTCCCTTGTCGCTTTTTCCTATTTTATACCACAAACTGAATGCACATTTGTACGTTCGAGGACAATCGTAGCCATATCGTCTGTCTGCAAACAACAATTAGACTCTTCAATAAAATCTTGCACTAGACAAAGCGTTAGCACATTATTGCTTGCGAGACTTCATATACCATCAAAAAGTCAAAAAGCGTACAAACCAAATTTCCGCAAAAAGTAAAAAAATAATGTGATTTTTTCAGGTATAAATTCACATCCAATGGCTTATATTAAGGTAAATCGTTTTTTATCTTAAGAAAATATCTCAATAGCAAAATATGAATGAAATAACTTAAATTGGTCAATCGCAGGTTGGATTGGCTGTACGCATAGATTTGTGGCTGATTTTAGGAATAGCATTTTATTTGAACGGAACTAAAATGTTATTCCTAAAATCACCTATTCAGCAAAATGAAAATGAATCGAAGTAATTGTGAAATTAAATCGACTGGATGGCGCAGTTGGTTAAGTGCCTGCCCCAAGTTAGTTAAGCCCCAGGTTCGAATCCCAAAGAAATCGAATCTGGTCCAGTCACCATTTGCCATTGGGATAAGATTAACGGCACTTTAGTAGGTTGCTACCTGCCACTACAATGGACCAGTTTTGAGTCTGAGTTCTCCAGTGCAGAGTTTCAAAAATCCTCCGAAAAACAGAAAAACAATGCTCGTAAACTGCACGTTTTTCGATTGTCAGTGCAAAAATGCAATGCTCTGAACACAATAAATCGTACCACAATAAAAAGTAACCACATTTAACTGCGTTTCCAGCAGGTGCTTTTGCTGAAAAACTACTTGCTAGTACGAATGTACGAATGTTTAATAAGAAAATGGAATTGTGTGTTTAATCAGGGAAAATAGAACAATACTATGTGAATACGGTATATCATTGAGTTTTTTGTTGAATCTCATCTACCTCACTTAGCAGTTTAAGAGTAAAGGGATGACTATATCCAGCAGCAATTATTAACTGTTGTATTCTTGTCATCATGATGAGAGCATGTATCTTTTGTAATATGGTACAGCCACGAATTGGATGGTTGGTTAACCTTTTTGAAACTCATTACAAGTTAGGTACACACACACATTGCCTTTCAAATAACGCATTGCTTCTAAAAGCTCCCGATTTTGCGAAAAAGAATTAGAACTTCAACCTCCGGCACTAAGGTCTCCAATTAAAATACAATTTTTCTCTGCTTATTTTTACGAAAAAGATGCCACTTCGCCTTCGCCTTTGCTACTGCCACCAAGTGCATATGACAATTTTCAAAAAGCAAGAAAGACTTTCACATTTATCTGCATTCTATCTACCAGTTTCAACTTCCTTCTTCTCGCTTCACCTCCGATTTAATATTCGCGAAAAGTAATTATATGCATGTATATCCGAACGTCATGTTGCACTAGGATGCTCTAATTAAGTTTCGCCTAGCCTCCCTCTTCCAAAAAACTAGACTCCACAGTCTAAAGCATCTGTGCCAACTTCACTCTCTTTGAATGAATATGTGTGCGTGTGATGATAATCCTTTTGTCGTAGGTTTCTTTTAGTTAAAAAACCCACCACCTCCTGGTTGTACTCATACCCTCACTATGTGATGACATTTCAATGCAACTGCAGCCTCAAGCTGGTTTTAATTATAGTGAGTAATTATTTTCGCGTAGCATCTGGTGTGTCCTGTAAAAGGACGACGATCGTACTCGTACTTACTACGTATTTGAAATGAGAGAACCCATTTTATATCCTTACCCCGCGAGCTAGAGTTCACTAAAAATTCGCTTTTAATTAAATGATATATTGGAAGACGTTATTATTTTCTGGCTTAGCCAGAGTCCAGCAAAATAAAATTGTTAAAATAAAAACTGCTGTTGATGGATTGATGCATGGCGGCTCAGTGCCCTATCCTATGTGGGTCACAATTCGGTTTTGGTTTTCAACTTATTTGTGTGAAAATTTTAATGAAAAATTTCAACCGCAAAATTAACAGCTCAAAATACAAAAAAAAAGTATAAATAACTGGAAATTTATGGGATCATAGCCACAGGGGCTGATAGACCGCACCGAAGTGGCATAATAATTTAATGGCTCTATAAAGCTGGACGCTTGTCTCTTTTTGTTGGAACGGATGTATCGATGTAGAACGCTTTGAAATGCGTTATATTCTTTGAAATAAACGACTGAATTTATCACTCATGTGAGTTGAGGTTAATGGGTTGGGATTTGAGCGTTCCGTCATTTTGTTTGCTTTATAAAGCATACCCCTCAGGAGTGAGTGAAGGAATATAAAATTTCCGAGTGACAAAGGTGATGCCAATGAACACTGAATCTTGTGGAATGTACTTGCTTTTTAATTAAATTCGATAGGGGTTTAAAATTGAAATTGTTGGCATTTTTTGGGAATAATTTCTCGATTGTGATCCTTTAAAGCTTAAATGTGTTATGGTGCAATAACAATTTTGTGGCAAAGACATCTTCAAAGGAAATGATTTCCAACCATAAATTAATTTAATATACGTTGTTAAACTTTGAATTGGCAGTTGTGGTAGGCACCCAAGTAAAGTTCAGCGTTTTAAATTTTATAGGGAAATAAAGGCTCGCCCAACCATTCTTTCTATCGGGTACGTAATTTCATACATACTCGTAGGTTTCACAGTTAAATTTTGCAATTGATTGTAATTGCATGAAGGTATTTGTTTTTCTGAGGACCGAAAGGGTTTCATGAATCACCAAAGACTTTTTATCAACGTACAGTTTTGCATGCTTACAATTTTGTGAACTTCGTTGTACATTCTATTGAAAAAAATTCTCAAAAGTGAGCACGTAGAGAAATTTGTTTAGTGCAAGTCCCTTCTTTCCTAAAGATGCATTTTTCAGGTTTGGCTTTATATCTAATCGAAGTAACAATGAACTTTTGAATTAACTAGATATTTTTGTCTGTCAGATTGTCGAATGTTATCTCTACGAAATGGAATGATTTACACTCGAACAACGTTATCGATTTCCGAAGTGAATGCTGTCTTGCCGAAACAATGTACATGTTGAAGAGAAATTTGAGTCGAAAAAGTGCACCAACTGCAGCTAATGCAAGTAAGTTTGTAAAGAAAGTTCGTGAGACTATTTTGCTGATTGATAACTGAACATATCCGGTGTTCATCTTTTGCGCTTAATGGGTCGCAAGTGTTGCCGAAAGTTGCCCATGAACACGAAAAAATCAATGTGCTAAGGATCACAGCAACAGTCGCGCTATCCTGAAGAGAATTTTACCCAAATAATTCAAGAATTAGTAGCTCAAAATTGACATTAGCTTTGCTCAAAATATCATCTTACCCAATAAGGCGCATTTTCATCTCAGCGGGTAATTAGACAAGGAACATTTCCCTCAACTCAATTCATCCTGATCGTGGGACTGTTTTGTGTGGTTTTTGAAGTTGCGGTACTATTGGCTCCTTTTTCTGTCAATACGGCATTAAAAGGAACGTTAAAATCAATGAAGCGCTATCGAGACTGATAACTATTTTTTATTTTATTTATATTTATTTATTTTATTTATACTATTTTTTTTTTATTTTGGCCGAACTGTGGTTTATGTCCAAAAATCGATTTATTGCATATTAAGTTCAATGTAATCAATGGTTTTAATGCTTTTGCTTAGCTGCCATGGAGCCGGCTTTTGGCACCGTTGGATCTATCTCTATAGAGACGATTTAGCCACTCAGGAACAATATTGGTTAAGCTATTTGTGATGTAGGGACTGAAACCGTCGGAAATTTATTAAAAAATTGGCTGCCAACCCATCCAGGCCACTCATTTGATATCCCATAGTACATCGGGAGGATTGCTCTTTTTAGTAAAGCAACAATCGTTTAAAAACCTTGAGCACTTTTTTTTAGAAATTCTTTTAAAAAAGACCGGCAATGAACTCTCACTTTTCTTTTGTTGTTGTTTTAAGTGCTAAATTCTTGAAGGACATCTGCTCTTGTATTTAAAAACATATATATATTTTTTCGGAAAGAAGGAGCATTAATTCTAATTATAATAATAATAATAAAAATAATAGTATTAACGGCGGCGCTACAGTCTGAGGTGGACCTGGGCTTAGCTTTTCAGAAACCACTCGTGTTGTGCGCGCTATTGTTCTCTCACGAGTGGAGGGGACCTACAATTTAATGCCGGCTCCGAACGGCGATTTTGAGAAGCTTTTTTCTATGCAGTTTTACTCTTTGAGCATTGTCAGTGACTCGAAAGAGGTTGAGCCGTGAAAAAATGTTAGGTGTTTTTTCGAGATTCGAACCTTGAGCATTGGAGTCGAGGCACCTACCCATTACGCCACGGCGACCACCTTAATTCTAATTAGTTCTTTAATAATATTAATTAATCTGAGTAGTAAGTATAGGTTTGCCGTTTATAAAACACCGTTCACAAGATCGGAACCTTCAACATTTTTATCAGTGCTTCCATCTGTCTGTCACACTATTCTCAGCTCCTAAATTTTTGACGATATCTATCCGTATGAAATTTCGGAATTAGGTGCTTTAAGCCTAGATATCAATTTCTTTGCATGGAAATGTAAAAAAAAGTGGGGCATTTGGGGGTGCCTTCGTATATGTAAAGTTGAAGTGGATTTTTAAATGTCCTTGCACCCTTATGATCAATTCGAGATCAAGTTTTCCTAAATGAAATGCGCTTTCAAACTTTTTGATTCAGAGTTGCATTTTCGAAATATGAAGCTTCAATCTATGTGCTTCAATTAAAACTTATTTATGCAACGGGACGTTCGCTGCGTAAGAGCAACAACTCATATTAGTCAAGCTTATTTTAATATCAAAAAGTATAAAGGTCGAGCGAAAAAATTTGCTAAATCAATGTCGAAGCTTTGAACGTGCCCAAGGGAGCTAAGAACACTAAGAAAATCTATGATCGCCTCTTTGAGATCCCTTTAATGGTTAAAAAAGGAACAAATTTGAATTATGCAGTTCAGAAAAAGTTATTCGCGTGTGAAGAAGCAAACACATTTTTGGGCATATACACAAGTCAACAACAATATCAGGCTCTTTATAACCACCGATTTACAGTAGTAGTTGTTTCATCTACAATGAGACTAATTGTAGGTTAAGTTAATGAAATAGATAGCTGAATGCCCGTCACTTTTTTTTTAAAAAAGGCCATTTTTCTTTTTACTGATTGGATCCTCCTTTTCTATTTTTTTTAAACTATAAGTATTTAATAAAAAATAGTGTGCTAATTTTACACCGCAGCAATAATTAGTTCATATCTAATATTCTATCTATCTAATTCTAATACCTAATAGTTTAACGAGCATTATTATTGAAGTATAATATTCTGCGTGGGTGCCGTGGCGTAGTGGGTGGGTGCGTCGACTCCTACGCTCGATATTGTCGGTTCGATTCCCGAAAAAAACACCAAATATTTTTTCACGGCTCCGCCTCATTCGTGTCACTGACAATGCTCAAAGAGTATAACTGTCTAGAAAAAGCTTCTCAATCTCGCCGTTCGGAGTCGGCATTAAACTGTAGGTCCCCTCCACTCGTGAGAGAGCAATAGCACGCACAACACGAGTGGTTGTTGAGAAGCTATTCCCACCTCGGACTTGTAGCGCCGCCATTATTATTATTATTATTATAATATTCGGCAGTAACAGCCGAACCATTTAAGTTTATTTCACACCAATACGAATCACACTATTATTATTTAATCAGCTATTAGGAATCGTGATTAAGCCTAAAAACGACATTGTCATTATCATCTTAAATAAAAAAAATTGTGCAAGCAACCTATGACACTTGAAAAAGTTTAAAATCGGGACAAGGGCAAAGAAAGTGGCAAAATGATTATACTTCATATCATATCAATGAGTTACAGTCAATGCCAATATGTCATCTTCTGTGTTACATATGATGAGCCTAAACTAATCTTTACCTATCCATCTTAGCAAAAGGTTCGAGGGCGCACCGCAACCACAAGATAAGGCTCAACACCATTTCACAGTAAACTATGTCTCATGAAAATCTCAAAAGATCATGCATCTCATGCTCGATATACCGCATTACCCAATAAGCAATTTAAGACCACATTTAACCTCGTGGAAAACTTTCAATGCATTCACTTTAACGTGCTAAATCACCGAACAGATAAACTGCCTCCGCAATTGATTACCTTCCCAATTCATTGCGTAAACTTGATCGATAGCCTTCGCTCTATTCCGAAGGCAACAAACCAACACTTAACATGTAATTGAAGAAATGATTGATTGCAAGTACGGCTCATTGGTTAACTCTGGTGTTTTTGGAGCGCAATAAAAGTTCGATACCATTTCTCACGCCATATGACAAAATAGCATTCATTCCAGTTCTTTCATGTTGCTTTTTGTCACAATTAGGGATGCAGCATGTGCCATAATCATCGAATACATCAGCATTACGCACAATCCTAAAACTTCTCTAATTTCATTCGTTTATACAGTATAAGAGAGTGTGTTCACTTAGAGGCATCTACACACGTACATTATCAAATTTCACTTTAGTTTCGCCTAATTTGGTATTACAGCTCCTCTTGTTTCATCCTGTTTCAGATCGGCGGCAAGTAGCGCCTCCCTTCTAAGTCAATTCTCATAAAATCCACTTTCATTATTCATTCAATCATCCAAACCATTAAACGCACGCCGGCCACTGAGTGTACTGATGCTGACTGACCATATACTATAACATATCGGGCACAAACACAAAAGAGCGCAATTCCATCTCGTGTCCTACTCTCTGGTTCGACTGGTTTAGATTCCAGATTATCAAAATGGCTCTTGGTATCCGTAGTCCTTTTTGCGTGCTTTTAGTCGAAATTAATTTATCATCAGAAGCTTGTGCAGTCGACGGCATGGCAGCTATACACGATGATGTTGGCGACGTTGTCGTCGTCACCGTCGTCCTCGTCGTTCTAGTTATAGTTGTGGTTCGGTTATTGTTGTTGCTATTTCTATTCATACATATATGCATGTGCCAACACATAAGTACTTGGACGACAAGTGGCGAGGGTACAGGGTGTATGACGCGTCAAGAAATTCCTCTCTAGTTACCGTTAATCCATATTGAGTGCTGCCATCAAATCCCAATGACCGCACATTATGACATCTGTGCTCACATAATTAATCATTTCAGTTCCGCTCCTTTCTCCGCAAGAATGTGAAGGATTAGCCGTGGGGCATGATTTATCCTTGCCACAATCCGATTAAGCATTTACCAATAATAATGTGGAAGAGTTACTGGCTAGTGGATTTCTGCATAAAAATGTACACTTCACATCTTTGACCTTTGGAAATTATTGCTTAGAGGGTTACTTCCCAATTTATACAAGCACACTTAAATATGTATTTATAATCAGCTTTTTGGTAAGCAACGCTTGGTCATTACATCTTGCTCTTGACGTCTCATCAGAAACATTTGTTGCTTGTTCTCTTTTCTCACTTTTTTCACATTTGTGTTAACCTATACTACATTCGTAAACTCGTATAACTTAAATAAACGTTGAAGCGTTGATTAAGGATAAATGACAGCGGAGAGGAGAGGAGCTAAATAAAAGGCGATCTGAAAAATCCAAATGTCGACCCACTTGAAATAAGACCCTATTTCAAAGACTTGCCTTCGTCAATTTATAAACAATATATCCAAAAAACAAAGCCAGAGAAAAAATAAAGAGACGTAGTAAAAGCATTCAATATTTAATTCGCGAATGATGGCCCTTTAATTTCTTCTTTGAATTCGCACCCTATAAAGCGAACTCCCTTATAGCAAGGATATGATAATCGATAAATTACTTATGAACGACTTTCTTCGGCGTCCTTGCTCATAAAAAATGATTAATGGCTCTTTTTAAAGCATTTAACTAGAACACTGAGGAAGAAGTAGCTAAGGAGGTAAAATAAAGGAAAACACTGAGCTCCAAGAGAACGGAGAGAATACGAGGTACAACGTAGTAATCATCACAAGGAAGACAAAAGGAAGACCGCCGCGACTTCCGCAAGGTCTCGATGTAATTACTACAGTCTGTCGCCTTAGGATATAACTCCAGTATAATGAGAAGAAATGCATTTGCAGTGAAAGAAGGATAGAATAAGAACAAAATAGCGAGGAAAGCAATAAAATTGCAAGAAAAGGATACGCGCGAATAATGTGCACTAATTGGGATTTTCAAAGAAAAAATAAATATAAATTCCCAATAAGTTACGGCATTTCACTTTCCATAGCGTTAGGTGAAAATTATCTCGAACCTGGCAAAATTTACTGTTTGCAAAATATATGTATGTACGTACATATATACATATTCATATGATATCACGAGGATGAGGATGAGGATGAGGATGAGGATGAGGATGAGGATGAGGGTGAGGATGAGGATGAGGATGAGGATGAGGATGAGGATGAGGATGAGGATGAGGATGAGGATGAGGATGAGGATGAGGATGAGGATGAGGATGAGGATGAGGATGAGGATGAGGATGAGGATGAGGATGAGGATGAGGATGAGGATGAGGATGAGGATGAGGATGAGGATGAGGATGAGGATGAGGATGAGGATGAGGATGAGGATGAGGATGAGGATGAGGATGAGGATGAGGATGAGGATGAGGATGAGGATGAGGATGAGGATGAGGATGAGGATGAGGATGAGGATGAGGATGAGGATGAGGATGAGGATGAGGATGAGGATGAGGATGAGGATGAGGATGAGGATGAGGATGAGGATGAGGATGAGGATGAGGATGAGGATGAGGATGAGGATGAGGATGAGGATGAGGATGAGGATGAGGATGAGGATGAGGATGAGGATGAGGATGAGGATGAGGATGAGGATGAGGATGAGGATGAGGATGAGGATGAGGATGAGGATGAGGATGAGGATGAGGATGAGGATGAGGATGAGGATGAGGATGAGGATGAGGATGAGGATGAGGATGAGGATGAGGATGAGGATGAGGATGAGGATGAGGATGAGGATGAGGATGAGGATGAGGATGAGGATGAGGATGAGGATGAGGATGAGGATGAGGATGAGGATGAGGATGAGGATGAGGATGAGGATGAGGATGAGGATGAGGATGAGGATGAGGATGAGGATGAGGATGAGGATGAGGATGAGGATGAGGATGAGGATGAGGATGAGGATGAGGATGAGGATGAGGATGAGGATGAGGATGAGGATGAGGATGAGGATGAGGATGAGGATGAGGATGAGGATGAGGATGAGGATGAGGATGAGGATGAGGATGAGGATGAGGATGAGGATGAGGATGAGGATGAGGATGAGGATGAGGATGAGGATGAGGATGAGGATGAGGATGAGGATGAGGATGAGGATGAGGATGAGGATGAGGATGAGGATGAGGATGAGGATGAGGATGAGGATGAGGATGAGGATGAGGATGAGGATGAGGATGAGGATGAGGATGAGGATGAGGATGAGGATGAGGATGAGGATGAGGATGAGGATGAGGATGAGGATGAGGATGAGGATGAGGATGAGGATGAGGATGAGGATGAGGATGAGGATGAGGATGAGGATGAGGATGAGGATGAGGATGAGGATGAGGATGAGGATGAGGATGAGGATGAGGATGAGGATGAGGATGAGGATGAGGATGAGGATGAGGATGAGGATGAGGATGAGGATGAGGATGAGGATGAGGATGAGGATGAGGATGAGGATGAGGATGAGGATGAGGATGAGGATGAGGATGAGGATGAGGATGAGGATGAGGATGAGGATGAGGATGAGGATGAGGATGAGGATGAGGATGAGGATGAGGATGAGGATGAGGATGAGGATGAGGATGAGGATGAGGATGAGGATGAGGATGAGGATGAGGATGAGGATGAGGATGAGGATGAGGATGAGGATGGAGATGAGGATGAGGATGAGGATGAGGATGAGAATGAGGATGAAGATGACCTTCTGTTTACAGGTAAACTAATTATCCGAAGAAATCTTACACCCATTCATTCGGAACCCGTTCGCGTGGATAGTAAATTTCATTGACTTAATCGCATATGCTATGTTATGTGGATCCTTTATCTAATCCCTCTTGACCACCATTTACGTTGAATTTCTGGATGTACGGAATTAATACAATGCCCATATGTATATACTTGCAACAAGGTATCTGACTCAATGCTCCTCCCTCAGTAGTCAACAATCTCTATCTTCTCTGTTCTGTGTATCTCCTCATGCGATGCACTGACAGAAGACCCATCAAATGCACCAATTTATACCCACGTTCTTCACATGTACTTGGATAGTACAATATACGGGATTTCCATTTGGAGATTACTCTCACCACACACTATCGCACATATGCACACAATTAATTACCCCTCAAAGGACATTCTCGTAGCGTTTGTGGAATTCAGCGACAGGTCACTTAGGAGCCTCACTTGCACCTGCTCCTTTTATAATGCAAGTAGATAATAGGCTCCACAAAGCCATTCAGAATGACCAACGCCATGGAATACGCATAAGCGACATACAGCATTAGCGGCTGAGCTCATTTCGATTAATTAATTGATATCAGCATTCTCACTAATGAATTCTACACAATTGTGGTTTCCCTTTAACAAATGGAAATACTTGGTCCCTGATCTTTGGACTGCGGAAGACATCTAAGCGATGCATTTAGTTAAATGACTTCACCTGCGGCATGTGAGCTTGAGATAAACGTCCTATCAAGAACTAGCCGATGTAATGGGTATTGTTTCTATTGTCATAACCATACGCTGTATCCTCAGACATCGGACTCGCATAATTCAACCCGAGAACAGCTAAAGATAAACCCTGTCATGATGCATAATCACTTAGTCGTACATATCCTGGGAAAGTATAAGCCATTACAATAACTCTGATTTAATTATTCCTTGATTCAAGGATCAATATAGCCCTTCGGGCATTAGAATATCGACATTAGCACCTAAGATGGTTCAGTCGTTCGTAGCATGCCGTTGACAATAGGTCCTTTGGTGATATCAACGAGGAATACACTACTGATGCAAACATTTCATTGACACAAGCAATCAAAGTCCAGGTAATTGATGTTTCAATTTCATGTTGATTATGAAGATGACGATGGGAACGATAATGACGAGGACAACGATGGTTGTAGTTATCCAGGAGGAATTGCAAAAGTGAAAAGGATAATGGATGATGGTTGAGAGTAATCGGCAATCACTGTGGGTAGCCGGGTAGTCGGGAAAGGAAAATTATTTCAGTCTTAAGCATGCTGGCAGAGTACTAAATCCTAAGTTTTCTACTGAAAACAGGACGCAGGTTATTTATAGCATAGCTGCGAAGCCAAAGGTAAATAATAGCTAAAGTGTTCACCTCCGACGGCGGCGGTAGCGTAAGGGTACTTAAATTGTTTTGTACTGTTAAACACAGGCTGGGCAATAAATAAAGATGAACAACGGGAACCAATGGCAATGGCGTTTTTTATTTTCTTTCTTCATTCATTACGAAACCCACGGGCAAGTGGTATCACATAAGGGTTAACAATATCACTTAGTGGTTAGAAAAGGACCAGGGCCAAGGAAAGGACTCCAAAATGAAAAATGATAGGAAGGCGGAATGAATTGAAAACTCTCAGAAGTAATGTAAGAGCGATCGAAAATATTTAAACATGTGGGATGGAGGTGCCTTGACACTCATTTTTTTTAAGGGCATATTTTTCCAGAAATCTGTATGATATTGGTTTGGCTAAACATATATATATAGGAAAATGAATTATAATTTGTTTAGATGTAGCTGTTCATTTAATATTATTTATAAGTTATGAAAGTTTACATGTATGAAGGATGTCGAACTACATTTTATACAACGAGAAATATGCGAGGTACGCGGCTGTAAGCAAAGAACTCCTTCCTCTTTGGCGTTTACAGATCGACTCTTCTACTCAGAAGCGAAGCTCTCTAATCTGCCGTTTGTCTATACTGCGTGTGTATGTTTCTATGTTTTCCTTTTGCGGTTGCCTCCATATTTGCAATCTTTTCTGTTTTGGTCTTACTCCTCCACAAGATTAGAAGAGAGAAATGCAAAAAATCCAAGCAACCGAATTGCTAATGCAAAGCTTGACCATCTCATACAACATTCGGCTATCCGGACGCGCGTAACGAAAAGCTTAATCTCATTTCGTCATGTGCTCGGCTACGGTGGTCGTCGTTGCTGGCACCTCGTGCTCGTCAATTTTCTGCACATCGTATCTGCCATGGTGGTTAAAGCTGGTAATTTTCTAGGGTCCTTAATATATCCGCCTCAATTTTTTGTCGAAGTTTCTCTTGTCTTCAAGGTGTATAAGTCGAATGTTCTCTCTGGCCTTACATATTACGCGTCGCTCGTCATCTAAACCTCTCAATGCCTCCTTCTTGTTATATGGTCTGAGATAACCCTACTTTTTTCCGGTCTTCGCTCCTGCGACTATACACTTCATGCAAGCTCTTTCCACCTTTGCCAAATCATTTGGGATGTACATAGAACGATGTCTCGAACATATCCTGAGTCTTCTTGACGAAATAATGCCCTTGCCGTTGTGCAACTTTTATTACCTCGCTCTGCATCCCCTTTAGCACCACTGTAATTTCCTAGACGGCATCCTTGTGCAGCAAGCCAAACTTTATGAAGAATTTTTCATCCTATTTTTGAGCACTATCTTAACCCACGCGTATTTTATTTGTGCCTCTCTTAGAGGGACGTCCTTTAGAATAATCTTCACTTCGACTGGCGATTCTAGTAGTTAGTCTCCGATTAACCCATTGCATCGCCACAATGCCAAGCGTAAGCTAGATACTAATAAAGTTTTAATTGACAATAATGCAGTCAAGCATCAAACGAAGGCTCATTTGAGGTAGTTATTCGTAGATTATTTAAAAGCTACCCCTAATCTAAAACAAAATCTTAAATGATAATCTCAACGGCCTTTAACAAAAAGCCATCTAGAACTACAAATGGTTCTTGCAACAAAGTCCCAAGAGCACATGTAATAGCGAAAGAACAAAATCAGTTCACGTTAGTCGAAGTCAATTCAGATCTGCATTGATAAAGTCATGTCTGGCAAACTGTTTTATCCAAGAGCAGCTCAACTGTTTCTGAAGCTTTAATAAACAAGTCTTAATAGCTTGCAGCCAAGAGAAAACTAATATCACAGACTCTGCCACAAAAAATCGCTTGCGTTGATTATGCACGCAAGCGATTACCTTCACTTGCAAAATGATACATTTTAAAAATGTACCCAACAAGAGGGGCCAGCAACAAAACTGAGATAAAATAAGGAAAAAAATTGATTATGTCTTCGACATGAAGTAGACTTGTCCGTAACGTCACCCCTCTACCTCGACATCATTCATAACTTTTATCCGCAAACATCTGCATTAACTTAAACTCGTCCAACTTTTACCCAAACAACGATCGAAGGACGATGACGATGCAGGATGAAGAAGAAGCATCTGCATGAAACGATTATTATCCCATCATATCTCTTAAAACCCATCGAACTTTCCTGGCTGATGACATGGGAGGTTGACGCAAGAAGGCAAAAGGGGACCCTATCATAACCAGGAGCAGCCAAAAACACGAACTTGATGGGTAAACTTTATCCCCGTCGCCATGTATCATTGAATGCCAGAGATAATAACAAACTGCATGGATGGATTTTACGACTTTTATTAAAAGTTTTAATTAATTTGAATTTTTCGCCGCTCTGTACGTCTTTATGTTGTTGTTGCTGTCGAATTGAGGGTATTCGTAGGCGGATTTCAGTGGGTGAAAGGGCGGTGACGGTTTCCCAATGATGGGCA
This sequence comes from Myathropa florea, assembly GCA_930367185.1. Lineage (NCBI taxonomy): Eukaryota > Metazoa > Arthropoda > Insecta > Diptera > Syrphidae > Myathropa > Myathropa florea. The sequence goes on along the minus strand of OV884004.1, from coordinate 1,751,171 downwards.
TCTCCTTTGGCGTATTGTGGCGAATCAGATGGCATGAGTCGAATGACAGCATTGAGTTGTGTAGCAAACACATTGCCTTGACATCCGGATCTGCACAGGGACAGGCTTTCAATGTCCCAGAATTCAATAAATAATACAGGACACCATTAATTATTTTCCTGTGGTTACGTTTTCCGAATGTTCTATGCTCGATACAAAACTTCATTGTTGCTTACAACAGCGAATGATACAGGAATGGGGCTGGACGATCTCTCTATTGACCAGGCCTCGACATGGCAGGCGAAGAAGAAGGTTTGAGAATATAATTCATCCAGGGGCACAGAAACCATTAAAACGACAGTTATTGGGTCTAGTGAATGTGTCCCAAAATTTAATGGAGCGATGTAAAATCTTTTGATTTAAAGTGTGGTCGAACGGCAGTTAATGTGTCTTGGGGTTGCGAAGGCAAATAAAGGCTTTTGAAAACAAGTTTACAATTTCACTCGGAACATTTATCATTGAGAATAAGAATCCTTGGGGGATGGTGAGTTTGAGGTTATTTAGCATTTCAATAAATTTATTTACGAATTTTTTACCTAAATGTGACATATGACAGGAAACTTTGGATAACCGTTGCCTACTGTTTACAATGACAAACGAGGTTGAGTGGGATCATGGCTTCTTCCCTTTAGGGTGTGCGGAGTTTTTAAACAAGTTTGTGACATCTTTAATCAGTGATCTTAGAGAAGACTAATACTTATCTTTTAAATGAAAATTTAACCTTGTTGGTTAGGCGAATATTTGTCGTCGTTAAGGATACAGTATGCTCACTTCACCTTTCTCACTCAAAATTCGACCTGCTAAAATATTTACAATCTTGTATCCAACCAACTAACTAAGAACACAAGGTTACGCACATATTTTTATGGAAATGGACTTCGTGATTTTACGGCTGTCAACAAAATTGCCTTTCAAGGTTCTTCTTTACATTGTGAACAGGACATTTTTTTACGTTGTTATCCAATTATTTGTGTGCATATCAATTTCAAGTTTTTGCCTTGAAATTATTTTGGAATCCATCGCCCAACGGTTTGATTCGATAACGTGAAAACAAAATGTAAAATTTTTCGCTTATGGAATATACATTCATGTCAAATTTCCAATTCCAATTGGGAAAATGTATATTTTTAGTTTGTATAAAAGTTTGTGCGTGGGCACCATGGTGTAGTGGGTATATGCGTCGACTCCTACATACTAGACTCTCAGTCTAGGTTTAATTCCCAGCACAGAAAAGTAATTTTCAAATTTCACGACTCCACCGCTTTCGAGTCACTGACAACGCTCAAAGAGTATTACTGTCTAGAAAAAGTTCCTCAATCTGTTTGAATTGTAGGTCCCCCTGTTCGGGAAAAACAATAACACGCACAACACGAGTGATTGCTGTAGAAGCTAAGCGCAAGTTCACCTTGGACTCTAGCGCCAACTAAACGTTTTAGTTTTGAAGTGCCTTTGTTTGCGGAACTATGCTTCTAAGGTAATTATTCATGCAAGTCCTCTGTCATACGGTCCTGATGCATAAAGAATCATCACTTATTTATCAGAACTTGCAAGACTATCACTCATCTAAACCCTTTTTAAGCTACGTAAAATGTAGCCACTCTCCAATATCAGCAAGGAAACTTCTTTACATTTTTTGTGGCTCAGTGGTAACAGTCAATCGAATGAGAATAAGCAAACATTAAATATTCGATAGGGTTGTGATCACGTCATTCAACCATGATAAATACTCAGAGAGCGTATTTTTTAAGGTTCCGTCTACAAAAACGGAACCTTTATAATTTCGGTGTGTCCGTCCGTCCGTCCGTCCATCCGTCCGTCGTGTCTGTCACACTTTTTTATCTCCGAAGTTTATGAAGATATCGGCATGAAATTTTGGAATAAGGTACTTCAGACCTAGATGTCAATTCCTATGCAGGGATTTTTAAAAGTGGGGCCATTTGGGGGTGGCTCCAGTACAGGTGAAGTTGACACTAATTTTGAAAAATTGTCGCACCCCATCGATATATATATCAATCGACAGATCTTTCGAAATGAGGTGGAGGTTTCTTTCAAGACTTTTTTATCAAAAGTACCGTTTGGAAAATATGGAGCTCCAAAGATTTCCCCCCCCTGCCATTTCTAAACCAAAGTGTTTAAAAATCTAGAAAAATCACAAAAACTTGGCTTCATTGAGTACTTTCATTTAAAACTATTACGAGCATTCTGGCCCTAATGGTTTTGGAGATGTTGGCCAAAAACGGTCAATCATCGACATGCGAATTTTGAAGATCTGAAAACACAGTTTTGAAGACATCAATGTAAGCATTAAGAAATGATAAATTTCAAAATATCGATTTATGTTGAAATTTTGAGATATCTAAGATTTAAAATGAAAACAATTTCATTTCCATACATAATTTCATGCTGTGTTCGGACACTCTATTCGTTGCTGAGCGTTATCTTTTCGATCTCACCCCTAAATGCCCAACAGAAATGAATACACACACACCGCAGGCATGAGCAGTGCTGGGTATGTGTACAACTCGCACTTGCCCAGTTTATTGTTACTTACTAGAGCTCACAGGTTTTTGTGTTTATCGTCGCAAACATAGCAAAACTTGATGGGGAAATAGAAATCCGCAATCGCAAGAACAGTTTCAAACTTTTCGCTGTTGATTTTTGTCTGTTGGAACCTCATGAAATCGTTTCGATAGAGGAACTCTCTTTTATAAATTAAATTTCTCCAGCCTTAGTTATGTGCAGCACATAAATAGGTTCCACTTCAGAGTAGTAACTTCTAAGTGTTATTTATTTTGCAACAGAATTGCGGTCATCTGGGAATTCTTGGCACGTTCCTTAGTATGATTTATTCCAGTCAAAGTTTACATTACCCAAATCTTGTGCATTCTTGTGCTGCCTTTAAACAGTAAAAGCGCGAGTAGGAAATGCTGCAGAAACAGCAAGAGCAGTATCTTACAGATACTGTTGAGCAAAACCACAGGATATAGTGCACTGAATATTGAATGCAATGCAATCCAACGACGAAACACAGCGAAACGTGCAGAAGAATATATGTATTTAGGTAAGGGTGTGTATCTAAAGTGGGTAAGTGTTCGGTTGTTTGCAACGCTTGAAGGGGCAAACACATTGTGTCCCGTAAACCAATTCACATTTTATCAAGCCAACGAAGCGTGAACGCCCAAACGACAAGGGACACGGCGATAAGAATTTATTGTCCTGGGGTTAACCCACTTTCGAATATTGTATAAAACAGTAGTGTTTTAGTGATGGCGTAGTTTTGCGCTGCCCCCACTGCCGTCATTTTAGTGTATCTTATTGTACTAGTTTATCCATTACTTTTTATCTCACGTACATATTCTTGGGATAAGTTCGTGCTAATAGTGATGCCACCTTTTCTTGTTGCTGTTTTCCTTTGCTTCCAAAGGAAATTAATGTTTCATGCAAATTCTGGGCTACATGGTATTTTAAAGATATACAGATTGATCAAAATAACATTTGCATTATATGTTTGAACGTAGTTTTACATTATATTAGTTACATTGGGTGGTTGATCTCACGGAAGTGGATTCGTAGAAGAATAAATGTCCGCTCTTAGAGCTGCTAGTCCATCACAGAGAATGCTATAAATTATTGTTATTTACATCAATAAACAAATACTACTTTTTCATTTCATTTAATTTCATTTTCTTTATACTTCCCTGCTTTTCCTAAACTGATGCATGGCTTCTTGTTTTGTAGCATACTTTCTTGGAAAAAATTAAGCAGTTGTGGCCATTAATGACAGTGAAGAATATTTGACTTTATGGCTAGCTTGAATGTAGCCCAAATAAAACAATGCCAACACTTTCACTATATACGAGAATGTTACAAATTCCGAGATGAAATTAGGCATAGTTTATACACCAACCTCTCATATGGTCCTTGCTATACTTGCTATTGTTCTTTCATGAGTTAAGGACAAGTCTGTGGCTCGATATAAGTGGTGCTATCAAAATTAAATTATACTATGCCACTTTGGCGGTTTTTTATCATTCGATGTCAACACGCAGAAGACAGAACCTAGACGGCCAAAATTGTCCAACCCTTAATGTAACCTGCTTTAGCTGCACGAATGTTGACGCTGAAAAGATTAATTTCTAGCTTGAGTTTTCGGTTTGTTCAGTTGTATGAACTTCGCGGAATTATTTTTACATTGCTGTGGTATCGAAATAGTCCAAGCGATTAATGATTCCTGTGTTAATACTATCAGCTTAACCGCCAGTCAACCGCTTCAGCACATGCAAATGTAGACACACATGTTGCACTTGCGATACTAAGCACACACAAAAATACGTCGTATGCTTTCTAAATTACGTATCGTTAAGATTAATGTTCATAAATCTCGTAAGGAAAAGTAGAACTGATTACGGAAACCATACTCAAGTAAGTACCTTCAGTGTTAACAGAATGTGTTGACAGGTCTATTTTTATTAACCGGCTTACACAGATGGCAATCAGATTTTGTCAAATTTTGCCTGCTATTGCGAAACCTGTGTAAGCTTTTTCTGACAAATAGCCTCTTTCAGATATTGTTCTCATAGAAAAAATGCCACTGCGTTTGCAGAGGAAAAATCTGTCATTCTAAAGCAAAACAAATTTAACTCGCACGAGGTGCCATTTAAAGGCCGACTGACATCGCACACACATTTACAAGACACATATTGAAATAGCTTAGCATGAAAAATCTGCGTCGTTGACGAAAGGGATATTAAAAACAATTGAAAGCATCGAAGACGAAAGGCAAGGAGAAAAAAAATTATACAAAAGTTAACTTTCAGCACAAGAAGTGGAACAGCTCACATCATACATCAAAAGCACGCATCTGCGAACCGTAGGCACCACCAGACATGTTAAAAATGACTGATTTCACAAGACAAAGACTCATAATACAGTATAACCAACCAGCAGCCGACTCACCCTCAACGTCTTTATGCAAAAATATTGTTGCTTTTAAAAACAATGAGGACATGAAACAATGTCAGACGGAAAACAGATGAGAAAAAAATTTCCCTAATCTGACAACAAGGACGGGCCTCAACAACAAAAGGAAGCAAATGCAAAGTGATTCTGTGTTTCTGCGAAAGTAGGGATGTGTTTTTGAAAATGATCGTTTCAGAGGTGCTACTTACAGCTACTCCTAATGAAGCGAATTTTTAGAGCTCACCCAAGAAATGTGTTTGGGTGTACTTTATAATGATGAAAGAAATTCAAAGAAGTGAAGGACATTCTGCCTGAATCTTGACTCTTTTGATTCTCCCAAAAGGGCAGAGTTTGTAAAGAATTTTCTTTCTTAATAATAAAGTGTACTTTTGATGAGTTGTGTCATAATTTTCTAGGTCAACCAATTAGAGGTTCTTAAAGGCGAAAAACCAGAGGGAGTCGTCGGAATAGAGCACATTTTATTACATAAATTTACACCGAATTTGTTGTTGATATATCCCTTTATCGTTGTATGAAAATTCAGGGAAATGCAGGAGTCATCAAGATTTCATATCCGAGCAGAAGTCAGATTTCATATCGTCTATAAATCAGTCAAGTTGTTGTTGGATTACGGTGTTGAATTGTTGGAAGAATTTTCTAGCTTAAACTCGCAATTTCTCGCACTTCAAAGAGCGTGGGCAAATTTATCTCAGAAAGAGGTAACATTTCAAATAATTAAGCAAACAAATAAAAAAAAACGTAAGGAGACGATGTTATTAAACGATTGCAAACCGACTTGACTAAGACTCATAGTATTAGGACATGCGATTTCTTAGATGTATTAACTGCAATCTTCAATGTGTTCAATACAAAGATATTGTGAAATACATACACTCTTAAACTCATAACAGCAAGATTCAGGGCTGTCCAAGACTGTCCAAGATCACAAAACTACATACATGGGAATTGATGTGCACAAAATAGATTACCGTAGTCTACGAAAATTAACTATGCGAGAGGCCCGCCGATATATCAACGTTCAACACAAATGTCAACTGTATTTGGTTTCTTACCTATTAAGGAAATATCCAAACCACATAGTCTCCAGAATAAAAAATTATGGAAGAGAATTAAAAAGGTATTGCAACGAAAAATCAAGACAGCGTAAGAGAAATATCGACCTATAAGATAGGAGGCGAAGAAATTGCTAAGGCGAAATATATGATTTTTTGGAGTCTGTCAGGTCGAGGATATGGAGGAATCTGAGGGCAAGCTGTGTCCATTCATGGGAAAGGCTAAATGAACGTATTTAGGTAACAGCCTTATACGACGGCATTAATTGAAAATAACTATTTGATGCAATGTCCGAATTTGATCTTCAAAATACGCGATGCAGCGTGCAGTTCGGTTCTAAGAATTTTAACCAAATTTTAACAGAGATACACTGTTATGTGAATTTTTCAAGGAACAGTAAAGGAGCAGATAGTGCGGATGAGAGAAAAAGAAGCAGAGAAGGCACTATCTTCCGTAAATCGGTCCAACTGCGGGATGCAATGATTCTTTATGCATTTGAAAGAAAAAAATCTGAATCGGACATTTGGTTCTATCTGGGAGGAAAGCAAATGGAGGATGAGACATAACCGCTTAACCGCGAACTATACAACTATACAAGCTGTACAAGGATTTGGATATATCTCGAATGGAAAGTTTTTGGTTACCAATTCACACACTGAAACTGGTTTTATTCAATTCATTTTTAAGAGTTAAAACCAAAACCAGTATTATATAACCTTTTTAATAAAAATTGCGGTTATTTCGATAAAGTTGCTGCACGAAATTACGAAATAAGATTCTTAAGATTTATGTAGACCATTAGGTCTAACAAAATCAATCCGAACCAAATTTGTGACTCATTCTTACCTCATCTGGAAGACCCTTGTCATGACAGTACGATTGAAATTCATCAGGGCCATCTTAATTATTTTTTTCTCTACGTTGTGTGTCTTTCAGCAAAATGTAGCTTACCAAGATTCCAGTTGGCGTAATATACTTTGTCTTGATTATATAATAATAATGGCTGTGCTACAGTCCGAGGTGGACCTGGGCCTAGCTTCTCAGCAACCACTAGTGTCGTGCGTGCTACTGTTCTCTCACGAGTGGAGGGGACCTACAGTTTAATGCCAACTCCGAACGGCGAGATTGAGAAGCTTTTTCTAGACAGTTATACTCTTTGAGCATTGTCAGTGACTCGAAAGAGGTGGATGTGATTTTTCGGGAATCTTACCGACAACATCGAGCGTAGGAGTCGACGCACCCACCCACTACGCCACGGCGCCCCATTTTGTCTTAATTACTGAATCTTTTTATGGAAATTTCAACTGCTGTATTAAAACACTTTCCAAACAAGTTGAGCAGTGCATTCTACCATGAAATCTTGCAGGTTTCAAAAATGTTCGATTGGCTGTACATCTGTTTCGAAGTGACTGAGTTTCCAATTTATTACGTAACATTCCTTCAGGTGGAGATTTCATTTGTATCAAAATGGTTTCTGGTCAAACATAATATAAGTCCCGTACTGAATTCTGAGAGCTTTATATTGGTCAAAATGAATAAATGAACACTGATTTCAGCCTGTAGCTCTTTTCCGAAATCCATTAAGTGAAATGGTTCATATGTACAACAATCTATGGATATTTAATTTATGCATTCAGCCATAGCTACTGAAAACCACAAAATGAAAAGCCATAGGGCAATGACCATATTTCATTACAGTTTCCATAAAGGTCATTGAAATAAAAATGACAATTCCATTTAAGCAATTACTCGAAAAATTCCTTTCCTTGGTTCAACCCAAGGGCAATATCCTGTGCATGTAAATTAACTGAAAACGAAAAGTGTCACATGCAATTTAATAAGGATTAAGCTCAGTCGACCCCAAACAAATTAATGTTTCCCCTTTGAACTGAGACCAAGAGAAAGGCCTCATAATGCTTCACATCTCGGTGATGTGTGTATATGTACAATAATTTATCAACTCCATTAAGCCAACCACAAATTAATCATTGAGGCTACAATACTGTTACAGGATGTATAAGGAGACCTTGTAGATTAACATAAAGGGAAAAATTTAAACCTAAGTGCATGTTGTATGTTTGTGCGTGTAATTAATACCATTCTTATAAATGATACTGGACGTCAAAACAACAGGGAGGCATTAATTTTCTCCACAGTTTGGCTAAGTTTGTGGAATTAATTATTGGGAGCAATATTGACTCCTTGCTGGCGTAAATCCGTTTCGAGAAAATAGATACCTTTTGCTCACATTTCAAAAGATGAATTAAGCAATTTGTGATTCAAAAATGCAACTCAAACCCCAAGTGTAAATGGAAGCAAACTATCTCATCTATCTCAAATCCAAATACGAGTATAATAATGGCGACGCTGTCCGAGGTGGACCTGGGCTTAGCTTCTCAGCAACCACTCGTGTTGTGCGTGTTATTGTTCTCTCACCTACCTGAAGGGGACCTACATTTTAATGGCTACTCCAAACGGCGAGATTGGGACGCTTTTTTTAGGCAGTTATTCTCTTTGAGCATTGCCAGTGACTCGAAAGAGGTGGAGCCGCTAAAAATTTAATTTTTGAAAAATTGTTGTTTGTGCTGGGATTTGATCCTGACTGTAAGAGTCAAGTGTGTATTGGTCGACGCATAAACCGGCATAAACGGCGCCCACCAAGTCCCAATATAGAATTGTGAAAAATATTTGCTCTTACCATCCCATTAATTTGCTCATCTATTTGGAAAAAATAGTCTGCCTGAAATTAAAAGAAGAGCAAAGAAGATTTACTCTTCTTCTTTGGATGGCTCCTGAGTGGATTGTTCTATATATAGTGAAGGAAGGACCTACTGTTTGACGACTTCAGACGGCTTACTGTGCATGACAGTTACACTCTTTGTGCATTTGCAGTGACTTGAGAGAGGTGGAACCAAAAAAATTAAATTTTTTATACGTATTCGAGCGATTGACTTTCGTTGTCAATGTCAATGTCAAGTTGACGCGCTTACACGCCAAAGTGCCCATATCCATATTTAATTTCTGAGTTCACTTTCCATAAAAATATCTAAATAAACAACCAATAGCGTGTGGTTATGTTTGAATTCATTCATTTATTGTACTAATTCACTGAGTTGTATTTTCACCTATTTATATCAAAACAAATACTTAAACACCACTAAAAGTACCCCTTGCTAGTGAATTGGTGCATGCTTGTCCCAGCGGTGTAACAAATAATGTTATAAAACGAAAATATGTTCTTATTTTCATTTTCCATGAAACAAATAGAATCAGCGTGTTTCTATTTTTTCCAATTTTCTAATTGCATAGTACTTTCATTACGGAAAGATAAGAACGTACATACGAGTAGATACGTACTTTCTGCCATCATACGTCTGAGCTATTATCTACAGAATTGTGACCTCTCGTATGTATACAGCCAGATAAAGACAATGTTTTTATTGTTACCCAACTGAACCTCATTCGGGGACTCGTCAACAGAGATTTAACTTAATTTTCATTCATGTTATTTCAATTCAAAAATATAATCTAATGACTCAGTGCTCAGAAAGTTGCTCTTAGATTGTTTCGACAGAGCTTACCTCTCCCACTTACCAACTAGAAAGAGTCATCCTTACACAATATCTGTGTCATCGCCGGCCTCTGCTCTGAACTATAGCACTGACTATTTACGCTATGCAAACATCTGCACTAAAGCCCCACTTGACCAATACGAAGTCAATGAAATCAAATACTTACGAATCGATTCAATTGACTCAAATATCCAATTTCTAGTGTTCGCACTGAAGGAGACAAAGAAAAAAAAATAAAGGCTTTGGTCGCATGAAGTCCGATGGAAATCCCAAAAGGGATTTCCTTCTAGACAACTTCAAAACCGTTTTTGGTTGCCTCAAGCGCTACCAGTTTCTTTCGATAATCCTCTTGAGATTTTTTCTCAATCTCTTTCCAAACTAAAACGTTTGAACATAGAGTGTGTCTTCGAAGCAAATACGTGAAAGTCCTTTTTGTTCGATTCTGGGTCAAAAGGATTTCTTCATTCTGGACTAAAGTACACCTACAAGTATAGTATATCAAATCTGAGGTGCACGGGCACGACCAACAACTGAAATTATGTTGTTCTTTGCCGAATGGAATAAAGATTTGTTGTCTTTGGAAACTGATTAAGCAGATTTACCGCATGCAACATTATCAAGTTGAACGACTTCAAGTTTTATAAAACATGTAGTAAATTTGTTTACGTATCCTAACCTCTTCTGATTCTGTTTGTATGTAGGTAATTTAAGATTTGGTGGATACTTTGGTTGAGCTTTTAGTTCTCTATTACTCTTTCAAAAGTTTGTCACATTTCGAATGTATATTATTACCCTGAAAACAATAGCTAAAAGAAAGTATAATCGTCCTTGAAATGAAAAAAAAATTACCGTTTGTAACAGCTTTTAAGCACGACAAGCACGAAAGCAGCGCTCTTAACACTATAATGCTTCAAAAAACATCAAACCGACATGTCACTCATGTCAAAGCGTACCGTAAAATAGAGGCTTCTACAGAAAATGGCATCTTAAATTCCGCGCTTATATTAGACTGTCAGGGTATTACTATCATTGCAGTGACTCTTGATGTATAAAAATTAGGAGGTTATTTTGTATGCGGTTATGGTTATTTTATATGCACACATAAACTCGAATTTGTTGAAGTAAGCAAAATTCAGCACCAAATCAGTAAATGTTCAAACTGTTTTTGGACACCTAAAAATACTGTTGCCATAACTGATAGTTTGACAAACAATTTAGTTGTCTCCATTCCGTTATGATCTAAATTCGAAATACTTGCAACCACTTTGCACCTCATTTCGCCAAAAAATCTTGGCCTACACTTATAAGGTCCAGTTGATACAGGAACTGGAGCCAGCAGACCAAACACAAGATCAATATTTTTAACAATATCTTATTACAGCTGATCAGGTTAATTACTATCAGTTCGTTTTCATACAGAACCAAAACATACTGTTTCTGAGAATCAAGACAAACAGTGGAGCAACCTCTCCATCCGCAACGGATCTCACTGAGTTATATCTATTATATTTTCCAAAATAATACTAACTTTTGGCGCGACCGTTTCAGTGAGTTGATTGCGTAAATGAACGATGGTTTTTTGCCCAAAATTTATGCTTTGAACGACACCGAATATGTTTCGTGGGCTCTATATAGTCTAACCATCGTAAACGTTGAATGGTAGACGCCTTGATAGACGCATATCAATGTACAATACATACTGTTTACTTAATCTTCTCCTTCATCACCATCATGCCAACAGGACCAAAGATCGTATGCAGAACTTTTTTCTCGAAAAGGCTTCTTCATCCGCTTTGACTACTATCCATGCCACTGTATCATAGAGCAGATATAATGATAAAATACTTTTCGAAGTCGGCTTGGGGTTTCGAGAGGGCTTTATTACTCAATTGGGTCTAGAGCGTAAGAAAACTGCATTTGAATTCTTTATTGATGTTGTTCGCATTGCTTAGCGCGTAGCCGTGGTATATGAAGTGATGTTCTGGCCACGTTGTCGATGCTGTGCGTTCTTCCTAGATGACAGCATAACATATACGAGTATGTAATTTGTTTCGCCATCACTGCTAGACATATTTTAGCTGCTTTCGTGTCAATACCAGCAAACGCCGCATTTTTTGGGTTGTGGAACAAATGCCCTTACATACCAGGTTCCAGGTTCAATTTCTATTTAATTTTACGAGTTGTAATCCCCTGTTTTGGGCGCCGTGGACGTGTGGGTTTGTGCGTCGACCCAGACACACTTGACTCTTACAGTCTAGGATCAAAGAAGCTTCCCAATCTTGCCTTTTGGAGTCGGCATTAAACTGTCGGTCACCCCCACTCGTGAGAGATCAATAGCACGCACAACCCGAAATGTTGCTGCAAAGCTAGGCCCAAGTCCAGGTCGGACTGTAGCGCCGCCATTATAATTATTATTATTATAATTCCGTGTTGTTAAAATATGGTAGATACATAAATTTAATCTCTCATTATACTAAATGGTAGAAACTATAACAGGAAAATGTGAGTTCTGCGCATTGTTTTCTACGCAACTTCAATCACATTTGCCTACAATTAGTGCTTACCATGGTGTTGTTCCTCGCGTCTCAGGAAGAATGTAAAATCAACAACATAATGGGCTAGTAACGCTATTTTTATGCAAATTAATTTTTTAAACCAAAAAAATGTAAGAATTTCTATTGAAATCCCTTGCCAAGGGATTCTAAGATTACCACGAGAGTTCTTCACCATTTTTTACAAACATTTACGTCTTTTTTCGTTTTCTTTTTTACTTATGGCAACACTGTATCCAATTGTTCTACAACACTTCGTATACGGAATTGGCATTAAAATCCACTCGATTCGTATCGCTTTTCGATTCAGAGACGGACGGTAGTGATGGGGTGCAACTCAATGGATGTGATATGCAAATGAAGAGCATGGCAATCCGATTGCCTCTAGAGAAACCCATACTCTACGGAATTGTGTGTGGAAATGTTTTCGAATGCGAATATCAAATATTTTGGTCACAGCAAGGAGACGATGGCATTATTTGCAAATCAATGTTCCGTTGTAGATTCGAGGAAACATGTAAGAAGACAATTTTGTTTATACGAAAGAATGGTACGATGCACATTTCAACAAATTCTAGAAGAGGTTCTTTGCAAACGAATCTAATGAAATGAGAAATAGAACTTAATATTAAAATTAATAATTTGTATTATCTGTTGGAATATGTTGCTAGGATTCTATGACCACGAGTGGCAATACAATTTGCAGATAGTCTGCCCGCCGAAATGTTTAAAGCAGCTGGAGGTGATCTGGTAGGGCGCATGCACCAGCTCATCTGTAAGATATGGTCGAAGGAAAGCATTCCCGATGAGTGGAATCTCAGTATCGTTTGCCCGATCCACAAGATAGTTTGACTGCGCCAACTATCGAGGGATAAGTCTGCTTAACATCGCCTATAAAATCTTCTCTGCCGTTTTGTGTGAACGCCTGAAACCATTCGTGAACGAACTGATAGGTCCTTATCAGTGTGGTTCCAGGCCCGGGAAGTCCACCATCGATCAAATCTTCACACTGCGGCAGATCCTGGAGAAGACGCATGAAATGCAGATCGACACACATCACCTATTTGTCGATTTCAAGGCCGCATATGACAGCGTGTATAGAGACGAGCTATACAGCGCCATGTCTAGTTTTGACATTCCTGCCAAACTCATCAGACTGATGACGATGGAGAACTCAAGGTCGGTAACGAACTCACCGAGACCTTTAATGTCAAAAAAGGTTTTAGACAGGGCGACGCGCTGTCATGTGACTTCTTTAACATCGTTCTTGAGAAGATTATGCAAAACTCACTGGCCAACACAAGAGTCACGATCTTCCAAAAGTCCGTTCAACTGCTAGCTTATTGACGTGATTGGGAGAACACAGCGAGCCGTCAATGATGCGTTTGCTGGCATTGAAACGGAAGCGGCTAAAATGGGTCTGGCGGTAAACGAGGGCAAAACAAAGTATATGCTGGCATCAAGAAAGGACGAACAACATCGACGACTTGGCCAGAACGTCACCATAGGCAGCGAACACTTTGAGGTAGTTAAGGACTTTGTCTACCTCGGCTCCGCGGTAAACAGTACAAACAACATCAGTACCGAGATCAGACGCAGAATAACTCTTGGAAACCGCTGTTTTTATGGGCTCAAAAGGCAATTGAGCAGTAGAGCCCTCTCTCGGAAGACCAAGTTGACTTTGTATAAGACCTTGATCATCCCAGTCCTGCTGTACGGTGCAGAGGCATGGACAATATCCCAAGTGGATGAACAGTCTCTTGGTCTTTTCGAGAGAAAAGTTATGCGCGCGATCTTTGGTCCTGTTTGCGTTGATGGCATTTGGAGGAGAAGATTCAACCACGAACTGTATGGGCTGTACAGCGACATGAGTCTAGCCAGGCGTCTACGGATCCGACGCCTAAGATGGCTAGGCCATGTAGAGCGTATGGACAACATAGCTCCGGCCCGAAGAGTCTTCGACTCTGACCCATCATCACCCATCAAGATGATGACGAACACAGTGCACTGCCTTACCACCAGTCAACGGTATCGAATATCTACTGTGAAGTGGAATTGTACAAAAAAAATGTTTTCTATTGTAAATTATTCAGCATTTTATTTTAAATTTAAATTGGGAAAAGATCTGCGAATAAATGGACCCTTCAGCAAATCGCTATCGGTAGCAGATGCGTAGCGATGCCCATGGATATGGCTATTTGTATGTAAATCTTACGATAACTTGCTTCGAGTTTGTACTTGGTTACAAGAAGTCCCGAAACAAAATATTTACTTTTTTTGCTAGCCTTAAGGTCATCCACGTGCCGTTTAGCACACCCATGTCGACTAATGTTACGAGCTGAATTTCTTACAGCGCGTGAACTTGCACGCATTGGAATAATATTAACAAATATGTTCCTGTTCATTGGCCCATCCAACTTCCGCCCAATTATTGAATTTGTTTGAACAACGAGAAACAAGTGAAATACTTGATTCAACAGGAAATTTGTTTCCATTTTTTCATTTATTCATTCACTCAGAGAAGAATTGAAAAGTTAAAAAATGAAAATACACTCAAACAATCGTAAAAGGAAATTCTTTAAATAAATATTGACAATCCAGCGTAAATAGGAAATAATTAGGGTACGCCCAAAAGCGGTGCTCAAGACTCGAGAGTATTTTCAAATGTCAATCGGACGGTGTCCCTTGGGAATGAATTTTAATTTGCCACTTGAATTGGCCACAGATGTACCTAGTTGTTGATGTGAATGTTGAGCCGTCAGGAAAACTTGATGCACGTTTTAAATGAATTAACGAAGAGTGAATGCGGCGAAATACAATGCCAGATCTGTTAGACACAATTTCTATGTGCTTCCATCAAGGAAACATCAATAAAGCATACGCCACCACATCAGATGGCGGAATTGTTCAGATAATGTGATGTAACACATCCGTGTCAGTGGGAACGAAATAAAATTGTTCAAGTCGAACTCTGTCTGACACATGATTGCGTATGTTGAAACTGGGCTGCCACGTAATCGCCAAAAACCACATGGGACTTAAAATATGGCAGCACATATCCTTTGAACATACGTACGACTAACGAAGCTATCTGACTACGTTCCCAAAGGATTCTTCAACAATTCACCACCACTGTCATGCGTTTCGTTTCCCATAAATCATCATTTAACAGGCCTCTCCGGGTTCAGCTGGCGACGATGGTGATGGTTGTGATGGTTCTGATGGTGGTGGTTCGTTCTACCAACGATGGTGATGTTGGCTGGCGGTGGTGTTACTGCTTTTATGACCTTTATGGAGCATTCCCATTGAACCGTTCGTCCTTCTTGGTAATGGTCTCTTGCCAGCTTCCTATATGTAACATAATCATCGACAGCAAAGGGATAAGCCATTTGGAGCAAAGGATTACAAGCATGCATATCAACAGCAGCGACAAGGAAATCAGCTCGGTGACGACCCCGCCCTGAGATATTCATTTGCAGAGCACAGTTGCTGCACAGATTGTCGATAGTCGATCGCAGTGTACAGACGGAGGATGTGCGATTACGGGTTAAAGGTGTCCCTTCTAGGGTGCACATAGGGGTGTAATTTATGGCGCACATTTTCTGTGCCACCACTTTCTGGTATCCTATAATCAGTCGTCGTCTTCTCCCCTGTCCCCCGCCCCCTCCACCGAATCCATCGCTCGTTAGACAAAGAGCAATCGTCTGGGACATCCTTTTGGGGGTTGTAATCGAATTGGGGGGCTGCTGCAATGAATGTGTAGGGCATTAGAAAATTTTATGATTGAATTTTGAATTTATGTGATTTTCCTGTGCTTAGGTGCTTGGGACTGGATGAGGGGTTGGGTAAAAACCGACAATTGCATATTAAGGCGAATGATTTAAGCGAATAGAGCAAGTTAATTAGAAGAGATTTTGGTTTTGACGATAGTTGGATAATAGTTAGGGTAAGAAAATTAGATCCTGCAGCCCCCAATTTCAAAAGGATACCCTGATCTGGTCTTTTGTCTTATACATCTGAACATAACGACTATAAAGGCATAAATTATAGTATGCCTCAAGTCTCATAAAATAATGTTCGACTTAAAGTGATGGAAAACATTTGCTTGCAGGGATAAATAGACATGTCGGGAAGACTATGTTCGTATTCGATATCCAAAGTGCAACCATAAAACAATGTACTATCATGTCAATTTTATCAATAAAAGATCGTTTCATGACATTTTTGCATAATTCTGGACATGTTACTTCGAGAACATCAGCTCTAATACTTTCTTTTAGTGTGTTAATCATTGGGTAAGCATTGGCGTAAAGTTTACATTTAAAATAGCTCCAAGGAAATAGTTGAGTGATCCCAAATCCAACGATCTCGAGCAATTGCGGTCTTCATTTGAAGAAATGTCCAGAAAATTTTTCCGACACTACTGCCTTGGCTCCATTTTGCTGACAGTCGTCCTCATCCGAAGCAAAGTAAGTCAGTCAGTCGTTCGGTTCTGCATTTCATTCATTAAAACAATCGCATCAGAATTATTTAATCTTTATGCAAAGTACAGTGTAAATTTGTTGATCAATTCGCATCATTGTTTCGAGATAAAGACACCTACAATTTCTGTCGCATTCTCTACTGCAGTGGCGATGTTTTCAGCTTACCTTCCCGAACGTAGGCGAGTTACAGTCGTCACAACACTTATCTGCCCGAGACATTCAAATTTATCAAAAAAAAAATTAAATTCCCTTTTGAATACTAGTTCGACGGATTTGTACGGCCAAAAGCAAAAAATTACAAATTAAAATCCCATTCTGTGGTTCTTCTTTCACTTTTTAAATATTGTCGCTGTTCGCAAAACAAAAACCAAACAAAAACAAAAAAAGCCCGCTATTCTGTTCAATAATTTCTAATAACGTGGGTATTATACACATCAAAGGAAGCTTCTATTCAAGTCGTTATCATTGAACGTTTGTAGCAGTCATAACAGATTCAGGCACAAATAGCGCGAAGACTGCAAGAATTAAACGTGCATTTTAATTTGTTTAACTGCTTAAGCATTTATTTGCGTAGCTTTGTTAAAAACTAGCGGATGCCATAAAAGTCCCAAAATTATAAACAATATTTGAAAAATACTAAATTGTATGCCTGTTCTATTCTGATTACAGACCTGATGTATTTCATTTGCTCGTCTTTTAATTATTTATTATTTTTAAAAGAAAATAATATACTCCCTGATTTTGGGAACATTTTCTACGCTACATTTTCAACTTTGATTACTGACGTGAGTCAAACCAACTTTCATTTTGTGACAACTCATCTATCGACTCACTGAACTGTCACTCAATTAGATAATTTCTATTTAAGAGCTGTAATAGGGAGATTCGACTTTTCCAGAAATGGTTTGTTTTTTTAGAATCTTAAATGAGGCGCGTATATGGAGAACCTATGTTAACCTATTGTACATGAGATTTTACCTTCGGACCGAAGTTTATCGAAGTTGCCAGTCAGTATGGGAATATCTTAAGAGAAACAGTAAGTTACTGCAATCTAAAACCTTTTTTTTTTCCAAAAAAGTCTCTTAACCTACCGAAACAGTTTCATTAAAATAAAAATGAACCAGCTTTTATACTGTATTGCATTTAGTGTTTTATAAAGTTAAACATTTTTCAATATGTCTCACAGAATATTTACGACTTATTATTCACATAAATGCTAAGTTCCCAGCAAAGGAAATCTCGAGGTTTCATCAAATTTCACCAAACCTCAGAGGTTTCGCCAAACATTTTCAGGGTTTCGAAACCTCGCGATTTCGGCGAAATCTAGTTGAAATCCCCTCGAGTTCTTCCATTCGTGAGAGGTTGTCAAACTGATCAAGTCTACAGCTCGAACTTCGGTTATTTTGAACTTCGGACAAACATTTTGTGTTGCTCTAAATTGATTAAATTGATTTCTTTGTGCCACGAAATCACTTGTAACCGTGGCAGCAACTTTCTTTTTAAAGCCTGTAAAACTCTTTTTCAATTTTTCCTTGTTTGTTTTGTCGACCACTTGACAGTAATGGCATTTGAAAACGCATCAACTCAATGCGAACGGTCTATTGGGGTTTCACTAAAAGTTCATCCAAACCACGCGATTTCGGTTCTATGGGAACATAGTATAAGTTAATTTTACCAATGAGAGTTCTGTTAATAAGAATAAAAATACGGAAGGAGTGGCAGACCAAAATTTATTTTAGTATAATGATGGTCTAAATTGCTTATCTTGCGGTAGTATTTGTTACACAGGAAGAAAACTTCTCAGCATTTAACTACAGCGCTTACATGTACATTTTTGTATTCTATAAACTGTATACAGAAAAACACTGTCTGTGATAGATAGACAAATCAGTGGGCGTCGTAGCATTGTGGGTATGCGCGTCGACCGCTTTCAGTCTAGGTTCAAATCCTAGTCCAATTAAACATTTTTTTCAAAAAAAATTGTTCACGGCTGCGCTTCTCAATCTCGCCATTCAGAGTCGCCATTAAACTGTAAGTCCCCTCCACTCGTGAGACAACAATAGCACGCATAACACGAGTAGTTGCTGAGAAGCTAGGCTCAAGCCCACCACGGACTGTAGCGCCGCCATTATTACTATTATTTGTGGTTCAGTACACACTCATAGTATTATTGCCTGATAAAATGCTCCCACGTCATGTCTGCCCTACATAAAATATCTAATAAAACAGTATGAATTTATAATTCGATTGATTTTACCTCGCAGGTGACAGAGTACAAGGTTCTAAAAAAAAACTCTTAACAAAATACTCAAGGTCCTCTAATGGAATGTAATTGCCTATTTATTTTTTTAGTCTCAAAGTCTCAAAAAGAAGTGAAACATTTTCATTCATACGTTCATAAAAGTGAAAGCAAAGCACGAAGTATTTGAAGAATTTTTATTATGTACATCTTATGACTAGCATCACATTACATTGTTTATTACATACATAATTTTTCATTTTTATCAAATTTATTTTAAATAAACTTATTCGAGAGAACTTGAATTATCAGTATTTACTTGTTAACCATTTAAAACTAATTTCTTTATTATAATGTACATTTCCTAAAAGAAGTATGATGTTTCGTTCTTTTATTTTATTTTATTTTTCGTTTAATTTTCATATTTTTATATTTATGTTTTTCTAAGATGTATTTTTATTATATTTACAAGTTTGGAAATACGTTCTTGAAAATGTTCAAAATGTACGCAATTTATCGAAGCAGCAGATGTGTGTGTCACGATTTACCGAACGTTAGCAGTGCCAGCATAAGCACGATGTAGATGCAATTTTGTTCGAGAACGGTTGCCGATGACATAATGGCCGATGCAGCATGTTCACCTGTAAATTGGTAGAAAATTGTTTAAATGTGGAATCGTTCGAAAAAGTAATATTCTTTAAAATCGATAAAACGAATTGGGTGCTAGCAATAACAAATGTATCCAGCCAGCAAACATCTGTATACACTTACAAATGGCCAGTTGGTCTTACCATTTATCACGTTCAGCGTCACAGTGGCACTGGGACTATTCGACGGACTACATGTGTAATTTCCAGAATCTCGTTTTTTCGTCACTTCAATGATTAATGAACCGATCTGTGGACAATACACATAAGAGAAACACAAAGGGCGGACATTAGGGTCATTAGTATGGATTTGGTATGAATGCCAGAGTGTTAGGGATTACTATGAAATGGATGTGATGTACGATTTTGTTTGGGTGAACGAGAATTGGGATGTGAATACATGTATGTATGAGAAATGCACTTACCGTACTTAAGGCATCGCCTTCATCTGCTGGAAGGTTTCTGTCGATTTGCATTCGATGTCGGTTTGAGTCGCCCATTAATTGTTCAGATCCATGGTACCACATGATAAAGGTTGGTGGCTCCAGAGCACCTCGGATAATACATCGCAGTACAACAATGCTTCCGGCCTTAACATAGCGATCAGGTTCGCCAAGGATTTCTGTGCGAGGAACTGAAAATGAAGATAAAAAAAGCGTATGTTTTTTAACTTCCAGACGTTAACGGTTGCAATTGAAAATTTGCTGATACCTAGTACAATATCAGATAGATAATAATAAAAAATAATGGTGGTGCTACAGTTCGAGGTTGACTTTGGGCTAGCTTCTTAATTTGTTTAACGATTATTTAGTTATACTCTGAAGGATAAGTCAATCTGTATCATATGTTTGGAGGGAGAATGAACAACAAAACAACAAAACTAGGTTTTCTTTTCTGCTTATTTATTAATGCGTTAATAAACCTTAAGATTCTTGGAGTGCAAGTTGCTGTATCATCAGAATACATTTTCAAATTAATTTAAAAGCTTCTGCAAGAACGGCCTTTCTTTCCTTATTTTAACTTCACCCGGGCCTGCAAACAGTCTCTTACGTTCATTCGAGACAAACTCAGGCAGTCCTTCGTACGGCGTGTTGTACGCTTGTATAACAGTAGACCACCAACCAACATTACAATCATTAAATATCAGATTTCGCATTCCTTGGGCTTCCACAATCTCTTAATGTGTACGATTCAGATATCTGGGCCGAATATTACATAAAATAAACTTAATCCCAACAAATTGATGCTTAATGGCCACAATGTATTATACATTTAAAGCCAACATCCAGTCACTGTTGTGTACATTCGTTCGCCACAGTTGAACAGATATCCAGACGAGTCCTTGCTCAATGTGGGAGCGCCCATCAAGGTATCCCCATGAAATTTACTGGATGTGAGCATTGTCTCCCAAATTCATTTTATTCACTTTCAATCTGAAAGCAAATCTATTTCCCTCCACCTACTGAAGGTGATATCCTCTCATACAGGGATTCGGATCTGTAAACTGAAATTATCGTAATGTCGACTTCGCTCTCAGGATCTCAGCAGCATGCTAAAGGCTTTCTTAAATCGATAGCCATTCAGCATACTATTAAGCAAATAGACATTCTCCAGTCTTCTTTCATGTCGTTTTCATTTCCTAATGTCCACACATATGAATATTTGCTCCTTGGATTACCCTCTCTGAACTAAGGAATTCCAAATTGGATAAAATCTTCCTTCTCAGAATGTCATCATGATGCTTAAATGTCAATTGCTTCTCGCTTTTCTGTCTGTCTGTTTGTTGAACTGTGTGTACCCCTGGTGAATGCGTTGCAGGAGTTCCTCCCTCTTGTACAAATCACCAGGAAATGTCTTCGCCGTGTGCAAACATCCAAATGACGCGACGTCAAAACCAAATCCTAATCTCCTTACCCACACCTACATAAATAACACCTGTGTGCAAAAATAACATATCAAGTGGAAGGGCTGTGCGAACGGGGTTAGGTGGCTGAAAGGGAAAAAATCCGATAACGACCACAGGAATCCGCACACAAGGAACTTGAAAAGAGTCCAACTGCAAATTGTATTTTTATTGGATTCCTTACAGAGCTTTTCTTATTTTTTATATGTTTGATATCCTTGGAGCAAATGCACACATACATACGCACTTAACAGACAAAGGACGGATCAAAGAGGAGGTGGCTTTATGGGTGAACGCTTTGGGGTTTATATGTGGATTGGACTATAAATGACGCGCCTAAGTGTCTTTTACACGTTCGATCATAAACCGCACGGTTATGGCGCAGAGCTTAGGATAGTTTGCACGTTTTATGGCAAAAAAACAGCAAGGACTCAACGGTGTTCCAGTTCCTGTTGTTTGTTTGTTTGTTTTTTACACCGGTCAGTCCGTTGAATGAGAGCTGCTCCAGTGAAGGCTCTTCTTAAGATTAAGACGAGTGATTCGTTTTTATTGCGGTAATAATTAAAATCGCATTTGAGAGTGTTCCTCGTGTTGTGATGGTCTTTAGGCGCAGGAGCAAACAGCATGCCCACATGTCGTAAAAGTTTATTGCTGTCCTTTGGCATGTTTTCTGATGATAGTTGGTTGTGATTATTCATGAGTGCGTAGGTATCTCACATGAGGTTGTACCTATTATATAAAATTAGTTTTTGGTAAGCTGAGGGGGTTGGCTTCTGTTGTGTTGTTATATTAATATTGATTCATTTTTAGAGCACGCATTCAATTAAACTTTATTTCTCCCTATTTGTCGCCGCAATAATATTTCCTCTTGTTTTTTTAAGGATATCGTAGAATACAGATGTATACTTAATTAAGATGCAAATTTAACTTACGTTGTTGCATTTGGATCAGTGACGAAGCCCTTTTCTGGTAAGAACAAAGGATATTGCAAGGGATGAGTACATTTCTGTGGAATTCAGGTAACTATTTATAGACAAAGAATCTTGATTCGCTCCACGAATTGGATGAACCTATACTTGCATCTATTTTTAATATTGTAGTAGAATAATAACAAAGAGAGGTCAGGAGCATATATGCATATAATACATAGAGAGGATTGCTGGTTAGGTCAGAGTAGGATAAGTTAATTTTAAGACAATTTGTGAATAGTAGCGATGGCTATCGGTATTGTATAAAACGAAAATGGAAAGTGTTTTATTTGAAAGACATAAATCAAACGAGTGCTGAAGTTGACATTACTAAAGAGCGAACCCTTTACAATATTAACTTTTACCACATTAACCAAGGAAACTTATATTCGACGAAATTTTAAAGGAGGAAAACTCAACTTCAGAAATAAGGGATCATTAAAACACTTAAATACAAACAACATGTCGTATTTGTTCTTATAATTAACAGCAATCCAAAATGATTTTGTTTTTCATTTCATTTAAATTCAAAAACTCCCTTTCTTCGAAAATACCCGTATAAATTCTTTCATATCACTTTGTCTTTAACTCTTTAATCAACGAAAGATATCATTCCCATCGTATGTGAATATCTTAAATTCAATTGGTTACATCCTCTCTGAATAAAATGATTTCCCAGGAATTCTTGAGTAGATTATCCTTTCCAAATCAAGGAAAATGATATCAGAACATAAACGTAGGGGTTAAGAGTGTTAATAATTCAAAAGATTTACTTACCCACAACCTCGAGATAAACTTTTGCACTAACTTTTGGTTCCGTCGACACTTGACATTCGTATGCCCCAGCATCCCTGGCCTGGACGTATTTAATCTGCAATGTCCAAAATTTATTCGGCTGGTTCAGGACAACGAATCTCTGGTCAGCAATGAAGACAGCTCTGCAAAAAGAAAAAGAGACCACTGTTAGAGCCAGCAAAATATATGACAATTGCATTTCGGGGTTAGATCCGTATCGCTCAACACAAAGTGTAAACCCATAAAGTGCCCCTATTTTATGACTTTGGGACCGGGAACTTCTTTACTCACTTGCCCGACCTTCAGCATGCACTTTAGCATTTCCATCTACTTTGTGTGACCCACCCGCCTTAGGCCGCCTACAGTCAGAATCTAAAATCCTTCCAACCCCATCAGCAATTTGTAAGTTTTTGGAAACTTTGTGTTGTTTTGGAATTGTAACTATCAAGAGGGGTGGATCTCTGGTCTGGGGGATAAGTCTCGGTCGGCGCTTGGGGTTGCTTGCTTGCTTTACAGTGGACGTAAACTTGTAGACATTGAAAATGGTATGCACATTTAGGTTTCGAATGAGAGCAAACAAGACGAAGGCAAAAATAATCCAAAGTGGATTGTATCCTTGAGGATGATCTTTCATTCAAAGAAAAGTTGCTCGGCGTAGGAAGGAATTCCCTTGAAAGTTTCAAACAGGCAGCGACAAGGAGGACCTTCACCGCAAGGAATGCTTCTCATGTTTACCAAGATGAAAGTCAAGTGTGTAGTAGTTTTTCATGGGCTGTAGATTGCGTGAAGGGCGGCGAACAGCATTCCTGCGGATGAACATTATGCCTTATGTTCCTGTAGCGGGTAATTGTCGTTGTCATTAAGGGTGGTGCGAAGGTTGCCTTCGCTACTGAGAGGAAGTAATTAAATCCACTTGCACTTGTGTGGGGTAAATGGTCTTAATAAGTTTGATTGTGTATCAGTGGCGACAGATAGACGAGCTGTTTGTGGGTGTAGCAACATTAGCGAGAGACGGTAGCGTTGAAATTTAAAATATTTGAAGGATGTGAAGAACTTTTGCTTCTCCTACTTAACCTTGATTCTATTGAGGATTGCGATGTGGTTGCTTGAAGCACTCTTCTTCTTCTGAAGTATCAAAATCATCAACATATGCTCGCACTCAACTTAATTTAAACATTTCGCGAATGGTGATACTATACTACATCAGGGTGCATTTGATTGATAATAAATTCATAAGTTTTTGAAACGTTACATTTCTAAATATTGCAGGGAGTTTAATATTTTTCAAAAGTTTGTATATTATGCAACCAAAAATATTTACAGTATATACTCGTATATACATTCAAAGTATACCGTTGAAAAATTTACCAAAAATCTTCAGTTCCCTTTATATTGCAACTCCTTTGCAACATAAAGGTGCCTGGACATAACGCCAAGCGACATTAAGCCAAATTCTAGCAGTTGGCCATATGTCGTTTTTTAAGGGGATATAAAGCCACATTTTTTTGGAGACATAACACCAAATTATAATATCAGTAAACATCAAGTGGGTTATATTTTCTACAATTTTTATTAACATGTATATGTGGGACTAAAATAAAAAGAAGAATGAAATTTAACTGTGGAGTTAGTATGAGGGAACGGGTAAAAAGCAAAGTAGGTATGGGATTGCATTCTGCTCCCCTGCAACCCCACTTATTGGCCTGAGATAACATTTGGGGTTGGTGGTTCCTAATGCTTAATTATTTTCGTATTTAGAATGGATTTGAGAAAGTAACATATATCCAATCTTCTACCTACTCGAAATCCTGTGTGCGGCCAAGCAGGGGTGTTCACCCGTTCCCTTTTTAAATGTCTCATAATGTTTAATGGATGTATATTTTGATAAGGCCAAGTTTTAAAATTTGGCCTTATGTCGCTTGGCGTTATGTCATGGCACCAACGTAATCAACTTTATCATTTGAATATCTGAATATTTAAAGTTGAAAATTTTGAACTTCGTATTAACTTGTTATGTAAGAAATATAGATTTGAACTTTAACATTATGAGTTTTCTTGTATCCGTGGTAATCTTCACTTGGCGCATAAGTTCTTGAGCCACTTATAACGTCTCAGTCACAATAATTTCATTAGGATTCCATTCCAGGATCTATGTAGTCGTCCACCGAGTGGCTCTGGTATAATGTAATTTTCTCCTACGTTAAGCATAGGTATGTATCCTATCAGAACGAAACCATCAAAAGTTGCTTTGCCTTGAACTCATTAAATAAGCTACGTGGGTTTCACGCTTATCCCAAAATCAAAACACAAGTATTTCTAAGAGCATTTACGACTGGAATAAAACTTACTGCTACCACAAGCACACTTCAGAAAAGCCTCTCGACATTTTCCTGAAGAAACCTTAAAGATTCGTCAATTTCACTGAAACGCCCATACGCCAAATTTTTGTTTCGCATGGAAAAATACAAATTCTCCCACACAATAACAACTCCGTTGCTGGCATTGTTTTCAAAGTCTTTCATATAGCTCCTACCACCCCCCCGCTATCAACACAAGTAATTCTATTTTCTCTTTGTGAGTATGAGTATCCTTGCTTTGGTTTTTTTTTTACTGTTTTCTTCTCTTTTTCCCAGCATCCAACATATCATGTGGGCGTGTTAGAAAACCATTAAGTATTCCCAACAAACACGAACATCTTACATGCCACCCAAACATCCCACCTAGAACCATACATCTATTGTAATATTTTTATAAAGAACTGGTTAGCCACCATCACCACCACTCTCGAGCCACGATTCAACTCTTCAAACAGCTTCTGGTTGTGCCAGTATTTGGATTGCCCCTTCTTTATCCGAAATTGAGAATGACTTTAAAAATACGAGCACGTTCAGCGAAACTTTAAAATGCACTGCAATAATAGTTATTTTCCATCCGGCTCCTGGCCTTTTTCTTCCCACCGTAAATTTTTAGATGTTTACTTAATTCAGCGAATGGGGTTTTATAAAATGTTCTCTTCACTTTTGATTTTCCATTGTTCGGAAAAGTTTTAAGATTTAACCAAGACTAAATATTCTATCTCTGGCAAGGAACGGTAATAGCCAGTCAAAGTGCACACAGACGTGTAAGATTATTTTCTTTCTCAAATCGATGTTATAATTTTTGCTACACACTTGGAAAAGTGTATGTCTAGTTGCGACAATGATGTATCACTTTTGGTTGCTTGTTAGTAAAATATTTATTTATAGTTTGAGCAAACGGTAAATATCTTGGATGATAAATTTATTACTATCCCTGAGATTATATATTTATGAGAAACCCGGTTGCCATATTTCCTGCTTTTTATGGCAGGGGAATCAGAGCAAACTTGAGTTTATTTCTGAATCGTAACTAACCCATGGGTTCCATTAGCTCGATTGCAAATTGCTCTTTACTTTTCCAATGCCTAGTAATTGATTGCAAAGCAAATATTTCCGTTGATGAACATCGACGAAAAGAAACGATAAAAATATTCTCCTTAGCTTTCAATAGTTCAGAAACTGTTTTAGGTTTTGTGTAGAAAATAATTTCCCTAAAGTGTTTTCCTAAAATCAGGTAAACTTCTGTTGGTTAGGTTTCCTCTCAATTTAATTATTCGAATAAAAAAAGCTCGAATTTAATTTATACAAGCATTTTTCCTAATATATCGGCAGTTTTTCAACATTATATTTAGCTTAGCTTCTTCCGCCTGTGCGAAAGAAACGAAATTAATTTTTTTTTTAAATTGGATGGTTTCGAATCCACCACGTAGACAGTAAGAAATAAAATATTGTACTCCAACGCTGATTTTGTAATACTTTGAACCAACCATTTCGTGCAAAGGAAATTATATTGTAAACATGAAAATCCTTTCATGAGATCTCTAGCTTATTCGTTGAGCGTACAAGTAAATTCTTCAAGCCTGATCCACTTCAACTATGTATGAGTAATATCCTAAAATAGGGAGGTAGATCCTTGAGTATCTGAATACTAAAAACAGATGCAACAAATTTAAAAATGGAGTCCTCTTAGACACATACTCGTACTAATAAAAGGAAAAAAGGAAGGTAATGTAGGGCAAGGTGGACGATGTGGTGCGGTGTCATATCAGACTTGTTTTGATTGCCAGCACAGAAAAACAAAACGTTTAAATAGTTCACTGATCCACCTTTTTCGAGTTCACTGACAATGCTCAAAGGGTATAACTGTCTAGAAAAGGCTTCTCCATCTCGCAGTTCGTATTTCGTACACCTTTTTAGTTTTAATGACAGGTGGAGATCGACGGCAATGGAAAAGCGGGCGGGAGTCAACCTCAGTACTGATTGGTACTGAACCATTTCCTGCTTTTAGCAGAGGATCAACAAAAAGGCCGTGGCGGTGTATCAAAATGGTGGTCACGAAAGATGTAGTAAAGTGAAAATTACAATAGAAAAGTTATAAGCATGAAATTAAAATGTGTTGTAGGGCTATCCAAGGGTCATGGAAACTTTAAGTATCATCTGAGAGAAAGCTTCTAACATGAAACTTCAAGACTTGGTGGGAGAAGATATAGCGGTTATAATGTGCCAACATCCGGGTTTGACCACAAAATAAAAAAGATTATAGCTCACAACTTAATGTAAATGAGGTGAACGGCATAAAAATCTCTTAGGTAGAGAAGGTAAGAATTGTTGCAATATCCAAATAATGACTAAGAGGAATCGTGGAAGAAAAACGATCCAATAACTATGCATATCATACGCATTTCAACACATTCTGTTTAAATGATGTTCTTATGATGAAATGCACTTAGTTGTGTTAGAATTTGTAAAACGCACCTCACACAAAATTTAATAACAAAACAGCATCTAATAACTGCAAATGAAAACTTAAGTTAAGAAGAATACGGAAATTAATCCATTTCCTGCAATTTAATTCTAGCGGGAATAAAACGATTATTGTTGCTAGTTTGTGCCCGGGCTTAAGAAAGAGATGGGAGGCACGGGACAAGGTCAATTCAATATCATTATGAAACTATTAAAAAGTTTTTGCAAAGTATAATCAAATTTCACAGTAAAACTTCCAGCAAACTCGAAATCACTGTTTATTAAATTTCTCCAATGAAATTAACCTCAGATGGCTCAATACATTTTGATCCAAAGCACTTTGAACAAGATTGAATATTTTATCTTAATGACTGGAATTCAATTTTGGAAATTGAAATAAATTTTGTCTTCAAGTCCGATTTAAACCCTGAATATAAACTTGTCACACCATTAATTAGAAACTTCATTTGATTACTAGTTTTAGATGTGGAAGAATTCTTCGATAATTTAAGCTTATTGTTCTATCCCACATAAACAATAGACTGAATGCCTCCAAACGTCTTTGAATTTCTCCATCAGTGATTCATTCACAATAAGTAAATTGAGTAGATTTCATACCTCACTTAAGGCAATGAAAAGGGGAAATCAACAGAGCTGCACACCAACTGTGCAGTCAAGCTGAAAATTAAATTGCACCCACAACTCCCGAACGCCCAAACGCCCGAACTCCCACTGGACCATACTCATATTTCTCATATTTATATGAAAGATCCAGTTGTTCTCTCTTGTCCTTTTTGTCTACACGCCACCCACATCTGGTCGAAAAACAATTTAATTGAGTTTGACATGACATCCCAGCAGGAACAGCTTCTAGTATTCTCAAATTTTCGGCAAACCCTCATAATTTCCTGGGAATAACTCAACTGGACTGAAGAGACCGATCTCAGTGTTCTGTGTCCTGTCAGTCACAGGCATATATTAATGAACCATTTAAAAGCTTAATATTTCTCTAAAATATGATAAATCCTGTGGTTTACATCAATAACAAATGTGATTCTCACTTAGGTATCCTGCATAACAGCTTCCTGGAGACATCATTCGGCAAAAGAGTTACCACATAGAATGTGTTGTTGTGAGGTGTTCATTCCATCAATGCTTACCAAAATCTAATTACGTTCAACATAAGCAAACCATTAAGTTTCTTAATTACCTGTCAACTGTAAGGATATGACCATCTCGCACACGAATCCAGGAAACTGGTTTATTTCCGAGTTGTTGCACCTGTTTGAAAGGATGAGAAGGAAAATTCGTTTAATAAAGCAACGGGCGCAAAGGCAATGAGTATGATGCGGTGATGTAACATCGTATTAGTCTTTAGTTATCAATGTTTCAAAGTGTCTGTTTTTTGTTAAAGTAGAACGATTATAATTCAAGAACTTACTTTGCATGGAAGGTATGCATGGGTACCCAGCTGTGACGTGACATTTATGCTCAACTGTTCTTGTATGTGTGTCACAGGATTATGAGATAAAGAAGATGCTGACGATGAAACTGGACGTGGGTAGTGCTTGGAGAGATCAAGAGTGGAGAAAATGTCTGCATAAGTCCGGTCTAAAAGGATGAAGCGGAAATAAAACATTAATAATTGAGTAGGGTAATGCAGGGCAGGGTTGGGTTGAAATGGGGACAAGGAATTTGTGGATATTTCTGCTTGCACTTAAATCAAATTTCATTGAGTTGGTGAGATGCTGTTGACATTGGAACCTTAGCTTTATTGGAATTATACGTGTGACGATATTGATTTATTTCATTGGCTGGATGTGTATGAAAAAGTGTGTGTGTATTGTGTATCTGTATGTAACACACAATTGCAGTATTTTGGGTGCAATTAGGGACTCTAGGTGTGTTCAAACTCCTTACGATTCTTTGCAATCTTGTTATAATCAATTAAATATAATATTTGACATTTGGGGAAGCGGTTGAACAACCGGAAGAATACTATTAAAAGTAACAAAGATTTCGGCAGGGTTCTCCACTCGATCTGGACAACGAGGAACTGATACGAGGTTGTTTTGTACATATGTTTCACGCCGATTTAGTTTGACAGCCATTTTGGTTTGACATCTGTCAGTTGGCATTTGACAATCAGAAAACCGGTCGATGACAATTTATTGTAGAGTAGATTTGACCCCCTCAGTTTCTTCCTATGGACGTACTTAAGTCTACATGAAGACTGAGTCCGTAAACGTCAACAAAAGGCCCATAACTGCCAATGTGATGCGACGCAACGATTTTTTGATGTAGCGATGCGTCACGATGCTTAAATTTTGTTGGAGGTTTGGAACGGCTCAATAGTTTGTTATTTTTTCGATTGTCCAAAAATTGGCAACAATTTTTGTAAGTAATTCGGTTAATAATGTTAACAATGCCAGCATACTCCATTACATTTTAAACATGAAAGAAGAGATATTTGGGTCGGAAAATTAAAAAAAAAAGTAGCATTACAAAAATCTATGATGCGCTGGTTGCTTTTGTTTGCTTTCATGTTGCATTTTAGAAAAGCATCATTGCCAAATGTTTGCAATTAAGACCGCTTGTCGTTGCTGTACTGCGCTGATACTGCAATTGCGAACTCAACAAACCCATTGTGGTCATAACAATATAAATCTATTAAATTGTTATGAAAAATGTTCTAAAAAAAGCACGTCTTTGTGCCTTTGCCAGATGCGACTACTGGACCGACATCATATAGCATTCAATAGAATTGTTGTACTTACTGAATTGAAGTAATTGGTTGGAAAATAACACGCACATGAAGTTCCACCCTTAACATCATATACATATCTCTTCTCCGACGTTTTATGAAAACGTATTATGGAAACTTAAACGTCGATATGTAAAAAACGCACAATTCCACATGCATCCCCTTTTCATCGTTTTCCGGGCATATGACATAAAACTTATCCATTTTCAAGATCCACAGCTCCTCATTTTGCTGGCAAACGACATTGAATTACTTGGGATAACACCCCGTGTGTTCTCACACGTTTGCTGGTGATCAAACGCAACAGTCCCTTAGATCTGGCTTAAAATAGACTCCAATCAAAGTATACACTATCGTCAAAAATTGTACACGTAAGCTACGATTTACGAAGAAAAATTGTATTTCAATAGAGCAAACGATTTTGTCTACATTTTCATATAAAAGGAGAAACAACATGATATTAGTGATCAAACGTCATTACACAGCCGTTATCAAATCGATTAATAAAAATTATTAACTTCATCGGTGCTCAGCGGCTAGGAATGAAGGAGATGATAATCGGATGCAGCACCAATAGAAATGTTGTGTATTTGCCTGAACTGTGGAGCTAAATAACAACAGCGCAACCTATTGGAGATTTTTGAGTGACACAATTACTGCCACCTGTCAAATGATGTATATTAATATGAGGGCTTTCTTCTTAATTTCCTTCTTCTTAATTTGGCATCGACATACTCAACAAGAAGTAAGCTTACTCTTGGAAACGATATACATATCCAAAAGTGAACTTAAATCAGAATCTCTTTTAGATTGCTACCAATTAGGCGGTTTATTGTATGACCTGTTACGAGCTGCGATAAATTATTGTTGCGTAAAAACCATGTTTTCCAGGAAATATTATTGAACCAGCATTATGGCAAATTTATAACTTATTAGATCCTCGTCAAACGTTTGGCCGCTTTGTGAATTTGAATTTTATTAGCCACTCACATTTGTGCCTCTGACATTTCATATTGGAAAATTTCCCCTCATAAGCCCATCAATTAGTTCATAAAATATAATAATGAATCCTGTCTAAACTGAAAATTGAAGCGATTAATTATCCTTCATTATCCAATTAGACAATTAGCAACTAATTAACCGGCCATATTGAGAAAAATCCATTTACAATATTAATCGCTGACATCACTGACATCGCGCATATTAAATATTCAAGAGGATGCGGAAAGTTTATTTTGCCATCTATTAGAACATATTTTCCGCATGTAAATAATTAACTCGCAAGATAAATAATACGAAACAGGCGCTGCTATTCAGTGAGCTCGTAACAAGCTAAAATATTCAAATGGACACCAGGTTGCTGCATACATCAAAGACTTGAAATTTCAACGGTAACTTCGCAAATTCATAATAGTTAAATCTTATTTTTTAATAAGCTGCTGAATGGCGTAGCAAGTCAAAATAATTAAAAGTAACAACACTTGCCCGTTAGACAATTAATTTACTTCTTCCTTCTTGTAAGCAGCCTCCTATTGCTAAGTAGACAAGGAGACCCTATTGTTTAGCTCACAGACGATGTAATTAGCTACTCTTCTTCTCTTCATCCAACAGTCAACAAGAAGTCTTGTGCCTTAGCCTCCCCATGTGAAGCTTATCCTAATATCCTGAAGCAATATGAACCCGTCAAAATATAAAACTTTCATTATCCTCCCACGTCTGTGTTCGCATAGACAATATTTCTTAGAGAGTTGAAAAGGGTCAGAGCACATCAATAGCGACGGGAAGGAAACGTAGAGCATTCAATTACATTATCCTTTCATTACTTAAGGGGATTTACTTCCCGCAGAAGGACCTTTTGGACTTTGTGCGATAATGACTCTTCAGGCATGCGAATATAATTTAAAATTTCCTGCTCGCCCTATTATTAAAGTTTCTTTTAATTCATATTTTGTTGCTTTTGTAGTTTAGCAGGTAAGAAAGGCAAAGAAAGAGAAGTTTTCCTTTTTAGAAATTTCTTTCGCTTAGGTTTATTGCTCCTTGCAGTACAGCGAGTGAAGTATGTTCTATGAAATGTGTATGTTTGTACTTTTACGTAAAGTATGAAATTTACCTTCATTAAGAGCACTACTTAGAAACTTATTATGAACCTTATTTGAATAAGAAGCCTTGGGGTTCACAAGTACGACTTCTTATATTGAGACGGTGCGTTTGGAATGGGTTTAAATAATAGATTCTTTAAACAATAGATGAAGCAAATATAAGGATATAAGGATACAGAGTTATTTGAATATTAAGAGATGAAGAAGATTAAGAAGTTTATTTATACAGATTTTCCTCTCTCTGAGTATCACTATACGATCTTAATCTTAAGTGAGGAATAAAATATGAAACATTATGCGAAATTGAGCAATGCGTTGAGCTCGCGCTCTTTGATCTAAAATGATGACGAAAGTCCAACCGCAACCAATCTCCTATACGCCTAGTAAATTCTTTCATTAAAGACACCTACGATGATGTGGTTCCGTATTGGCTTTTAATTATTTACATAATTCTGAATATAGTTTGATACTTGACCTTCTCTTAAATGTCTGATCCATAAAGTATTAAGCCTTGGGGCTTAAGATATTCTGTTTTTGTTTGAAGTTGTTAAATAAATGTAATCAGTAGATAAAATAAAATATACACCAGGTTAATTGAAACCGATTCTAACCACAGTATCTGATGAAAATATACAATTACCCATACCATGTAAACTCCTTCGTGGCAAGCCTTAATCTCAATTTTTGCTGAAGGATTTTTCTTCGAAGTGATTGTAAGTACAATAATCCCTGCAGCTTAAAAATCATATAACTCATGAAAAATTCAATTTGAAATCCTGGTTACGCCCGCATTAGGACTTTCCCAGACATTTTCTAATTGTTTATTTAACCAGTAAGCGGGAGCGTGTGGATTATTTCACGTGGTTGGGGATTTTCGAGTTCAAGTGCTTCATAATAAAATCCTTCAGAGCACGGTATGTTCGTATCTATTTCACAGGAAGACATTTCTGGGCAAATGCTAATCATTAAGCAGCGTTTCTTATTTTCTGAGAATCAGAGACTCTCATGAATAATATCCAACTCTTAATCAAATTTAAGAAAAGCATAAGTCCTTGACCGTCTTAAAGCCTTCATGCTCCAGAGGAGATTTCGAAAGGCACATGGGCTACACAACTATTTTTGCTAGTACACATGGAAAAAACAGTGAAACCATAATCATTTTTCATTGGGATACCACACACTAAATTGTCCACAACCGCATTCATATGCCATGCAAATATATTCAAATCAAATTACTCCAATTTAAGCCCAATGGTAAACATTCTGTGCTTGAAGGGAAACCAAAAAGCGGCAAACTATCCCCATCGTGAGCTTTCTGCCCAACTAGAACCTACATAGTATATAAAGCCCTTGGGGACCACAAATATTTGATCAGTTCTAGCCCGATGAAATGTACTCGGTAAAATGCAAGGAATGAAAAGTAAAGCGAGGCAAAAGAATCGCAAGAATCAGGGAGACCACACACACTGCGAAAAAGGAGTCAACGTAACGTGCTGCATCATCATTGTTCAATTTGCATGTCAGCAGGATGTGGTGGCGGTCACGGTCATAGCAGGATGAGCAAACAAATTTGAAATTGTGCAAATGTCACGACTTTCGATGCCATGATGTTCATTTCTTTTTTGTTTTTTCGTTTCGTCCTTCGTCTTGATGAGATTGTTCTCTGTGGAATTCATGTTCCGTTTTTGGTTCATCTCTTCTTGCACTTCCGACAGTCAGTAGTAATTCTGAACTTATAAAGGAACCTCCCACAGCGTATGCATCGAAGATTCAAATGATCTTCGTATGCTGGGTCGTTGGTTGTCGTTATTAAAGTCACTTATGTATGGTGGCAAATGGGTATACCATTCGAACGTGTGTAGTGGAAATATCTATTCAAAGTGAAGCATTTTGGAATTCAGAAAAAAATAAATGCTGAGATTCAGAACTCTCAAACCGTGGTTCGAGACAAATGTTATTTAGGGTGAAAGGGCAAAGGACGGGACCACTAAAGACGAGTATGTAGGTAGTAAAAAATTGATTTCACTTACCAATGGCAAAGGAAAAAATTGCAGCTGCCAGGAACAAATGAAGCAAGTGACAGTCCTGTGAATTCATGATGGTTTTCTGTTTTTCTGTCATTCTTCTGTGTTTCCTCCTTCGGCGTCTGCAATCGTTGGTTCACGTTGGATGTTAGTATTTGACCTTAAATTGAGGGTATGGATTCAATATACCACTGGTGAAGTACCCTGTCTTCCGATTCATTTAGTATCACTCAGGCGCGTTTCATTTTTTCCAATGACTAAAGGGGATGGAATCAAATTCTCGTTTTTCCTTGTAATGGATCTGTTGATGGATATTTGTGGAAAATTGCCTGCGGATGAAAAGTATACATATGTAGTTTTTGTGAGAAATTGAATATCGAATACGGTTGCGTATGTGTAACTTTTTTCCTGTATAATCAATAAATTGTCCTGTTATTGCGAACTCCAAGAACCATGCTCATCAACTTGGCCTACTTTTACTCAATAGTCGTTGACTACTCTTTCTACGGACTCATATCCAGTATCCATATGGTCGAAGGGAAAAGGGAGTCATTCATAAATGAAATTCATGAAGTACATAACAAATATTCTACAGTTATCGTCGCACACACCGCGGGTACTTTTTTCCTCATCACGAGATATGCATGAAGGAGCATTCTTTTCTTATATTCTGAGGAAACTAGGGCAGTGCACTCCTGCACTTGTGCTCACCAGGTTCTAGAACAGTAACTTATGAAACAACAGATAAATGGGGCAAAGTTATTCATGCTGACAACGAATTATGCTGGCTGCACCTGCTGCATAGTTTACACACATGTATTCTCATATTTATCGTTATATTTAACGCGCTCTTTGTGGGTGTTGAGGAGCGATGCTATCTTTTATGTTACTTCCAAAGTTTTTATGACTTTTGACACAGTACTCTAGTTGTGTGAAGTTTGCTGAAAACGAAAGTCTTAAATGCACGAACACATGGGACAAACAACATGTGCTTTTGTCATAATATAGAACGCTAAGATTGACACGTGTCTGTTCCGAATGAAAATAATACAAATAAACAGTAACAGCAAAGCAGATCCAGAGGCAAATTGATGTTGATTTCATAAATTCAAGAGGAAAACGGAAAGAAATGCCTTAAAAGCGATTGTCATGGAGTAGTGGGTAAGTCCTCCTACAACGAAGTTCCGTGTTTTGAATCCAGATCAAAACACCAATTTGCACTTATGCGGTACTAACTCTTTCGAATCATGGACAATGTTTAGAGACCATGACTTTGTGGAAGAGGAAGTAAATAGGATCCAACACGGTAGCCTGACTTGAGATTCATCGAAAGCTTTTTACAGCCTTCAGCTATGCTAATTATAGAGAAAAGTTGCTTGTTATCTCACCTGACAGATGATCACATCTGCTATTTTACTTTCATTTTTACAACGCCATATTCACATATCCGTTTGAAAATGTTTCCAGTGAATACAAGCTAGATTGGTAAAGCTTTCATCCGCTCACATAGACCCGTATCGTTTTTCCAATAGAGTTGGCTCGAGTTGTTACTCTTTGGAACATTTTGATTTGGGAATTATTTTGTAGACGTTCCTGTCCTTCGTATTGTATATGTTTATGCCCCTCTTAGTCACAAGTGTCACAAGCCAGCACAGTTATCGATTAAGATAAAATGGTCATTATCGCTTCCATACAAAAATTACTTAATTTCAAGGGTGGTACTAATTGCAATGGCAATTCGATTTTATTAAACCAAATGGAAACAAATAATTTCGCAATTTTATGAGTGAACTCAAAAAATAATAAATTACCAAATCGCTAAGACATTCGTCTCAAAGTCGTAGTAGTCCTAACAAATGAATCGAATAGTGTTAGACAAACGCCATCTAGTCTTTGGCTTTTTAAACTTTATCTTCACTTAAAAGTACTGATTAATTTGTTGGCATTTTGTGTGTTGTTGTTGGTTTATGTGTAAACGATTACTGAGTGGGCTTTCCACTTGTGAATAGAACTCACCTTCGGTCAATTCTTTATGGAAGCATTCTCCAAAACTTTATGGTGCGAGGTATGGAATATCTGCAGAGAAGGTTTTTTTTGTTCGCTGTACGTTTATCAATAGCCGTTGTGTGGTAATCCTAATCTTGTTAACCGAAACGTTAAATTCATTTAAGCCATTTGATTTATTATATATAGAAGGTCATTCAACTCTGCAGTAGCCGATGGCATCATTCATGCGATTGGGCTAGCATAACGCTGTGAAAATTATAGAGCACAACATTTTTTTCTTAAACGGATACGAGAAAAATTCAACGTGTATTCATCGTCTAGATATTATCAATCACTTCAATCACTGACTCCGTAACATATCTGAATAATTTTTGTTTATGTTTTAAGGAATCCAAATTATCAGAATCAAATGGAATCTCATTATTACTCAGGGAGAAAGGTACATAGGTGGGGCTGAGAACAGGGTGCGAATGCAGCACAATCTGGTTGATACCTAGTGGTCCTAATATGAGTGGTAGGTTATGTGGAGAGTATGGGCCTCATATACCCTTCCGCATGGAAGAACGAGATTACATGACGTATACGTAACTTTCTTTCTTTTATAACAACTACCTCAAAACCCACACCATTTATCAACTGCTTTTCCTTTCTTCTGTGCTGGGCGATAAACTTTTGTGATGTTATGGCATTCGGTTCACTGACTGGAAACTATAATTAGAACATGATGAAATGTTCAGCACACAATACTCACATGAAGGCATTCACAAGTATTTTTTCAAGAGAATTGCTTTAAGTCCCATTTTGTCATCCGAAATTCTCATCTTCTTTCAATGGCCCACGTAAATAGCTATTAATTCGACATTTCAAGCATCAACATGTGAGAAATCGTAGGCGTTTAAAGTATAAGATCATTGGCTTTCATCTGTCAAGGGCACCTTTTTAGTTATTTCATTTAATAGAAGACGACTGAGAAATACACTTTTTTTGTCATACTTGTGTGTACAAATATAAAATATTGCAAAACAATTATTATTCACTCTCCCCAGAGAAACTCGTATGAACTGCATTAACAAGCCGAAGTCTCCATAATTACTAAAATACTGTCATTAGTGTATTTAAGGGCATAGAGCAAATGTTATTCCACTTGGTATATCTTTAACTAAAACAACACTTGCACTTTAAACCCCTTCTCCTGGTTCCACCCATTCTGTAGACAATCCCAAAAAACCTTTATTTAAACGACTGTTCTCTCATCTAGTCGCCTTCCTTGCTGATACCCTTTTTACCAGCCATTTCGAAGTAATTTAAAGGGTCGGACGAGCAGCCTTTTTTCTTGTTTTTTGCTGCTCTTTGCCCTGCTTGCACAATCCAATTTGACTACTGTTGAAGTCAATTAGAGAAAAATCGATTTTCGTTTCCGACCGTAGCTTTTGTTCTAAAAAAATATAAAATTTAAGCCACCCAATGTAAGTGGGACAATAGTGTAAGCAAGTCCATGAAGGACTTGTTGCGAAAGGATCAGTAAAACTAAAACGAAGAGTGAGCACGAATGACAAAGTCATTGTGGGTCAAAGTTGATTAGGTCAAATGATTATTTAGATTTGGGGACAAATTACAGTCATGCAGAAAAGAATAAAAATACAAGGCACTTGATGACTCGAAATTCCTGTGACGGGTTATTAAATGAAATGGCCCTTTTTCACTCTCTGTTTTTTCTGTTTACTTATTTTTTCGTAGGGAAAGAGAACTAATTTGCGGTTGCTTTGCTTAAATGAGTTGTTCTGTGGGTAGACCAAATTGTGAAGGCAAAAAATATTTATAGAATTGAGAAAAATATGATTTTTCTGGCATAACAAGCGTCCTTCGAAGTATTCACGTCCTAAGTAAATAAGAGAATATTGGCCATTTGTCAATATATACTTAGTCGAAGTATCGATGACGTTCAACGAAATACTCCTTATTAAGGGCTCCCATTAGCTATCGATATTTAATTAGGAATGAAATAGCGGGGACGTCATACGAATACCATGAGGGTTGCTATAGTAAATACGGGTTGAATAATTGAGTGATTGGGCTTTCAGAAGTCCTTTGGTTCTTAGTGCATAGCCTTGAGGCAAAAGTTGTTTTGTAAACAAGATGAAAACATGAAACCTCTGTAGGTAAATGCTATTTATAGGAATATATGTATCTATGGTGGAATAAGGAAAGCGGCATAGCCTTAACTTGAAATAAAAATAAATTTTGTTTACCTAAAACCCGTTCATCTTCTCCAAATGTCTTCCTTCCAAGCATCGAAATTCAGTAAAAGAAGAACGTGTAGCAAAAAAAATATAGCAATTCATTTTATTTTTGAAAAACAAGAACCATATCAAATGATAAAAAAAATTATAAGAGGTATTATAAGAATACAGTCTTATTTGGACTCTTTTTTTTAAAACTGCTCTATAGTAGACTGTAGCCCGGAAGAAAAACGAAAAAAAAAGTTCGTATTATAGAACCGTTCATGTTTTCGAGATTCTACTTTACTACAAACAAGAAATACTACCTTTTATTCCCTGTGCCTAACTAGTTTACTTTTCCTCTATTCACTTAATGTTACAATTCAAAGACCTCTGGCAAATTGTTTACATTTCACTACCTTTGAATTCCTTTCACTTGACTGCAGCCAAAATAATTGCGACACACCTTCTTTCAAAGCTTAATTTTCCTCTAGAAATAAATACCCACATCTTCTTTCACTTATGAAGACTGCATTTCATATCAAGTTTGGCGCACCCTTTTCATTACTACAGATTACTTTCGAACATCTAACTTCAATAAGACTGACTTCGAGTCGTTAAAACAGCATTATGATTGCGCTCAGCAACGAAAATTTCCTTCGTACTTTCGTTTCAAATTGCCTTGCGTAAATATATCAACATCACAGTTGTCTGTTCACCCACACCTTGGTCATGTATCATAGATAATATCCTGTAATCGCCAACGCAATTTACTTCGGCCGGCACAAACTACACTTGAAACATGGTTTTTATGGTGGTAACCTTAGCTCAAGGACTCAGAACCGGCCGACATTGAACTGAAGCGGTTGCCAACACCAAAAAAAAACTCTTGTAATTTGTTAACTCCCTGGACGAGGCTTTGAACGGAGGTCAGTTGTAATGTCTTCGGGATTTATAGAACTCTATTACCGGGGATCAACTTCGAAGGTTCTTACATCTCTATGAAAAATTCATGCGCCTCCTTGCAAAGTTATAATGACACATCTTCATGGTCTTCACGGGTCCATGGTATCCCAATGAACGGGAATGATTAACATTGCCTCTTATTATGGGGCCAGAAGTGCTGTATACATTGGTATGTAGGTTGGTTGGGGCTATACTACTTGAACTACGAGCGGCTACGTCAAAGTGTGCCAACAAAGTGATTGTGGTGAGTGTTGCAGTGCAATGTAGTAAAGCAGATACGAAGGTGTTTCGGGGATGCCCACCCAGCCGGAATACGTAATTTTCGGTTGTTGGGTTGTGATTTATGGCCTTGGTTGAAGGTCTGATTTCATTGGCATAAGCTAGAGTGAACTTTTTCACTCTGCGATGCTGCATAAATAAGTTAGACATTCGAGATTTATTGCTGGTCTATGTGTGGGCATATCAATTTAATGATTAAAATTCCAAGGAATCAATTGGGTTGCTATATAAGAAGTCTATGATATGATCACATCTTAAGGCTTAAAATACATTTTTATCAAGCTAACTTTGTTGAGTTTACACTTTTGTTGTTCGAATATATCTTCTAATATTCTGCTTGCGATAGCAAGACAACCGATCATTCCTTTGTTAATTCATAGATAAAGAAAATTATGTCTGAAATTGATGTGCATTTGTTTTGCTATCATAAATTGTAAACGAAAGGTTCTCCTAAATTAATAATTGTTTAAGGCTTAAATAATTATGATACCCAGTGGCTTCTTATTAAGACTCCGTTTACAAAAACAGAAATTTTATATGTTTTATATTTTCGATGTGGGTTGAAATATTTCGATATTATATACACAGGTCTTTTAAAGTGAAGTGTAGGCTGGTTTTAGATCTTTCGACCCAGAGTACCGAATATTATGGAGCTATAAGGTGAGTTCTAACTGGTCCTCCCCGTGTATGTGCACATTTTGAGATATCAAAGGTTTAGAGATATCAGAAATTTTTCTTGTGCAGATAAATACTCTGCTAAAATCGAAAACTCAACAGGTGTCTCAATGATCTCGCACATTCATTTCCTAAATGCCCAAAAACAATATCCACATAGTATGCATAGGCATTGAATGAGAATGATGGAAGGCACGTTGGAGAAGTTTTTCTTGCCTTAGATCAATTTGGGTAGAGATATGGATGTTCTTTTGTATGTATTTATGTATGCGGGGTGTTCAGAAAATGACGGGAATTATTACATTTCGTGGGTTTGGAGAGTCCGATTTTCAAAAATGTTCAGCTGTATTTATTGTTAGCTTTGTCTGGGGCAGCCTCTAAGGTTAGAAGTGTTCTTTGGAGCTTGGCGTATTTCATTTGGATGGATCAAAGAATTTTAATACAATTTGGCGTAAAAAATTAAATAAAGTGTAACAAAGTGTGTAAAATGTTAATAAAGGCCTATGGTGAGTCTGCTAGGAGTAAAACAAGGGTTTTCGAAAGGTGTAAGCGTTTCCAAGATGGCCGTGCAAATTTTTGACAATTGGATCTTCCAACCGCCGAAATTTAAAAATTGATTGTTAGCTTTGTCTGGGGCAGCCTCTAAGGTTAGATGTGTTCTTTGGAGCTTGGCGTATTTCGTTTCGATGGATCAAAGAATTTTGATGGAATTTTGCGTAAAAATTTAAATAAAGTGTAACAAAGTGTGTGAAATGTTAAGGAAGGCCTATGGTGAGTCTGTTAGGAGTAAAACAAGGGTTTTCGTAAGATGTAAGCTTTTCCAAGTTAGCCGTGCACATTTTTGACAATTGGATCTTCAAACCGCCAAAACGCTCCATGTACACCAAGAAGGACAACCAGACTTATTTAAGTTTATAAGCCAGGAAATAGTCATTTTTCGTACGAAACTTCCTGCCCAAAAAATATTTATTTGTGTAGTGCTCGAAAATCGACAACTTAAACGCACCACTTCTGCCACCAATGACCAGAAAGGAATAATTACTTAGTTCTTATAACTTCACGATCTGTGAAATCACTTGAGAACTCTCGATGCCAGAAATACCACGATTTACGTAAATAAATAGTAAATATTTTGAACACATGTTTTACAAGAAGATAAACATCACTTTTATTAAAATATGGTTACTATTTTTGGATTAATTATATAAATCAAAAGTAAAAAAGAAACAAACACAAGCATTTTC
Organism: Myathropa florea; assembly: GCA_930367185.1. Lineage (NCBI taxonomy): Eukaryota > Metazoa > Arthropoda > Insecta > Diptera > Syrphidae > Myathropa > Myathropa florea. The sequence goes on along the minus strand of OV884004.1, from coordinate 1,708,842 downwards.
GTTTAAGAAACAATAATATTTTTACTCCACAACTTTTGAATACCTGTTTTTGCCTTGTACTTTTATAGCCTTGTAATTTCTTTTCAAAATTGCTTTACTTGCAACACTTTCGAATTACTCGTATATGTAGTTTAAATATGCATTTCTAATCTTTTTTACAAAATTTTTTGTAAAGCTTCATCATTTTGGATCTTAATTTTTTATCTTTTTAATTACTAACGCACAACTGCTGTCCCATTTTCCAAATTATAACCTCTATTCATTCATATTCACATTCACATTCATGAGAACACTTGCCTCTTCTGAATAACCACAGCGGCAGCGCCATTAAGGCAAGAACGGTCTGTAAGTTCCCTTGCATATCTAAATATCTCCAGACACACCGAGCATCCCTTTGCAACTAATTGCAGTGCACTCGAAGGATACTCCATTGAAATCAACTCATGTTAAATTAGTTGTGTGTGCAGTACATGGGCCCTCCAACATTTGAGAAGCAACGCCAGTAGCAGAGCACCAATGTTTTGAGAACCGCCCATTAAAATTAATTTAAAATTTGAAAAGAGCATCTCATTACGCTACTCTGTATGTAGTTGTATTTATCCTTTAGAAATATTCTCAAATGAACGCATATCCTGGTTCTCTTATTCTTCTGTGCACTTTTTATGAGTTTAATGTTGCGACCCTCTCGCGCTGTACAGCACTCGAAAACGGATAATAATTTACATATTGTGCATGTGCAACTACTTGAGGATACTGTAACGAATTTCCTTTTTTAATTTACTGCCATGTTCCCCCCGAGAACCGAGGTCGAATAGTGTAGGCCATTCACAAACGACCCTCACTCGTATGAATTGCGTGTGTCATTGGCTAGGGATGTTGTATGCACACGGAGCGGAAAATTCATTCCATTCTTTACATGATCGTGCAACAAATAAATCGTAGTAAATACAACAATGAATGCAGTCCATTTTATATTGCATATGGTTGAATTATATGTTGCCTGGTAAATTGGCGGTTGCTCCATTGCTTATAAGGACAATTGATCCGAAACAAAAGACTCAACATACAACAGACTTCCCATTTAACGAACCAAATGTAGAGTAAAGAAGAAAAGGAGGAGACATGAGTTTGATGTGATCTTTCTCACCCCAAGTGCGAAGGCCATGAAGAAAGTAGTAAAGTTAAAATTTTAAAAAGAGGCATGAAAACACACAAAGAAACAGGAATACTCAAGGACCTTTCTCACCCAACCCCATGAATGGGGTTTATTATATATGCAAACACCCTACGACACTCACAAACAACCACACACCAGCCCAAAAGAATGAAGAAAATGAAGGAAAATGCTAAATATGCAAAATTCATTCATTGTGCGGCTTGATGTTTTCTTTTTCTTCTTTTTTTCACTCAGACGCTCTCCATCTTTTCGTGGTAGTTTTCACGTGGCATTTTCCATGTTCAACAATTCGTAATCTGTTGTGAAGAGGGCGAAAATTAATAAGAACGAAAGTTTTATTTGCACCGTGGGGTGCTTCTTTTGGGATCATTTACATATCATGCTGAGGGTACCTATTTCAAATTGAATTCGGGTGAGGCATACTAAAATTTTATACTTTACAAGTTTCTCTAAGAAATAAGACTGTACATTTTTTGTGCTGAGAATATTCTGTAGGTTTTATTTCATTTGAGGTATGTACATAGGCGATGAGATGAAAGACCTTTTTTATTACGGACTCTAGGGCTTAACATTTTTGTAATGGTAACTTAATGTAAATACTTAACACCATCAGATTGTTCGATGCTTTGAATTTTATATGACAACAGTTTCTTTGGCATATTCCATGTTTTTGGTCAATGATATGACTTTGCATAGCGAAAGACTTGAAATAGATTATAAAATTTATTCGTTTCAAATTAATACAACATTTTGTCAAAATCAGCAGAAAAGTAATAAAACTAATACCACTTTGTTGGTAAAATATTCTGGCAGAACGAGTCGAAGGTAGGTAGGACCATTGTGACGCCCTGTAGCTCATTGAAAGGATAATCCACTCGTACGCTCTTCGAGAACCAGCTAAAAATTAATATTCAGCAATATAGACTAATAGAAGGTAAGTACATCGTTGATGATACCGATATTAACAGAGAAGTAGACTGCTGCAGATGTGCATAAATAGTAGAGGACGTTCACCTGCTTTACTTCATCCAGAAAGCTTTTGCAGAATTGGAAAAAAAATTAGGTCTTCTCGTATATGCACTTCTAAGACTGCTTTTGCAGATTCAGGCGTGATCAGACGTGGGGAGATTTTAGGATCTTTTTTTATCCTAATCATTCTAGATGTGTGACACATGGCACCAGTACCTACTCCATTTTTTGTTTCTTTTCTGACTGGGACTTCTCTGAGCAACAGTTTGCAAGAAGCTATGGGAACTCATACATTGTCATGTTTTGTTGATAGATGCAGTATAGTGACATCTCCGGAAATTTAGTCAGTTTTTGCAATTTCATCAAATGTCTCTAAGGTTCGACACCCCTCACAGACGTATGTTGACCTGATACACGACCTAAATCCAAACAACGTGTTTCCGCATTTTCTATTACTTGCAGTGCAATCAGGAAAACTCGGATTTAAAAAAAATACAGAACGCAGAGAAGCCTCTAACATTTTTTTTTTATCTCAAGTTCCCCTTTAACGCAAATCATATAAGTATAAGTGGTGATACCGTCCGAGCTGGACTTGGGCTTAGCAACAACTTACAGCAAACACTCGCATTGTTAGTGCTATTGTTCCCTCATGATTGGGCAGTTTAATGCCGACTACGAACGACGATATTGAGAAGCTTTTCCTAGACAGTTCTACTCTTTGAGCATTGTCAGTGAGTTGAAAGAGTTGGAGCCTCGAATAATTTGGTTTTAAGAAATTGTTTCCCGTGCTGGATTGCGAGTCCAGTTTGTTGGAGTTTACGCACATTCCCAGTACGCTATGGAGCCCGCTTAAAGAAAGCTGCCTAAATTTGTCCGACGTTGTAAACTGAAATGACTCGAACTACAAAAATACAGAAACAAAAAATACTTTAAAAACGTCTCTTTAGACCTATGGTCAGTCAACTTAATTAAACTAAGATCTCACTATTCTCTCCTAGTTTTTTTTTTCTTTCAACAGCACATGAACAATTTTGTTTTCTCTCTGTTATTGGAATCATTGAAACTATAAAGCCTTACGCATCATAAGATGGATCTTACAGTGTAACTATTCATAAAACGAATTAAAAAAATAAAATGTACGTACTCCTGTGTAACTTGATACTCATATATAATTATATTTTTGTTACAAACTTAATTTATCAGTCACGTTTTGGAATCGAGAAAAACTGTATACAAATCGCAATGGAACCTCTGAAATTCTTTTGTATGCTTTCTAGCATAGCAATGTCATTGAACGTTAACCTAGACACAACATTTCTCTGATGGTCATAAAGCACAAAAACTTCAGTAACAGCAGCAGTGTATCACGGTTCTACGAATCAAACTCCAAAGGGTAATAAGAATCATCAAAGAAAACATTTCAAATTTAACCTAACGTTCTATCTATTTTGAAGCCTTCTGCCACAGTTATGACGAACGTTTAACATATTTACTACAACAAGTTGGCAGTGTAATATGTTTACCCCTTGAGAATAAAATCAACCTAAATAAATAGGTTTCACTAAAACTCCAATAAGTCGGAAGGAAGCAAAAAGGAGGGCATACTCTATGATCTAAAGTTTCTGAGAAAAACTCAGTGCCAAATTGGTTTGGAAGATATTGCAAAAGCATGAATGAATCAGAAATCAAAGAAATCCCGAGATAGAAAGTAATACAAGTTTGGTATTGAAAGAATGATAGCGAACTTCAATGCAATCGCTGTGAAATTTTTTTAGGCGGTAAGTCTTTTTCTGCGAATTGTCTGAATATTTTCAATATTATGAATTTCTAGTAATAGGTGGGTAGCTTGATTTTGAGAGATCTGATTTGAAACGTTGCTGCAATTTTCGTAGTAACAGCCAATTTGTGAACTAAAATCTGATAATCAGTCTATATGCTTTACCTTGGAAGCTTAAAACTTGGAATCAATGGGTCAGTTAGGGGGTGCCATGTCTATTATTGACCAAGCTAACTTCTGGCAGCATAACTATTTTAATAACTAAAACTTCCAGATCTGAATTGGAAAAACTCACGGTAAAGTGGAATCAATGTGCCGTATTTCTATTAAAAGCATGATGATGGCATCATATTGAAAAATGTGCTAGTAAAAAGAAGTACAAGATGATGTGAAATAACGTCAACTACAAATTTGCCGATATAAAGCCAAAACTGCAGGAAAAAGATACATATAAATCATACATATAAATATATGACTCAACTTAGAAAGATTAGCGCCCAACTACACCGTCCGCCGCTGGGTTTCAAAGTTCATATTCATTCATAACTTCATTTTCGAAGTTTTTTTTGCATTCATTGCATTCGCCTTTCTGTACACACTAATTTTTTATTTCTATGGAAATAAAAATCGAATGTAATATCTTTATCTCATACTAGCACGGCTTAGAACTTGATTGTAAAATTCGCATTATTCGTCAATTAATTATATGTACATACAATTGATCAAGTAAAAAAATTCCCGTAGGTACGCATAGCCGTAGCAAAAAATATTATTTCTTCATTACGCATAACGCAGATGTTGTAGATAAAGCACCACTGTTCTCTATTTCTAAGACAATGCCCATCTAACTATCTGTCAAACCTTCTACTTATTATGTACACAAAAGTGAAGTGACCAATTTTTAATCGAACTACACAAATGATTTTCAGAAGCATTATGCTGGGTTATTAATTAATTTTGGATTGAATTTTATTTATATTCACGATACTGGTCGTTTTTCATTTTATGAACCAATTCGGATGTTTGGAAACCATTCTCCTGATCAGTTGTGAACAGAAACCTTTTATAGCTTTGCTAAAATCAACATTACGCATTTTTAATTTTGCACCACGATGTTTGTTTTCCTGAGGGCGGATCCCCAATTTATGTACCATTGTTATCGTATTATTTTTATTGAAAACATTTCAACTGCCAAAGGTCAAGAGAAGTGTAACAGGTCACTTCTTGATGGTGTTCATTCGACTGCATATACTTTTTATGACTTCTTATTTTCTCCGTAGCATTTATAAACACGTGTTCATTGGTATTTTATCGAAATTATACGACATATAAGTAAGATGATGAAGTTGGTTTTAAGAAAGAAAATACAATAACATGGGTCAGTTCATGGGTATCTTTAAGATTGCTCTCAAGCAAGCACGTAAGAAAACATTAGTATGGCTTCTCTTTAGAGGACAGCAATGAACTGCAAAAGTAGTTAACTGAAATATAGTCACATAAACACATTCAAGTGATAGATAGATAGATTTTTATTCAGATTATTTATAAGTTTACATGGTCTGAGCTACCGCACATTGCCTTACACAGAGATTTGATATCTAATCGCATCATTCTACTGAAATAGTTTAATATTTGTGGTTAAGAAGACAGATTAAATATATATAAAAACATAATTTGAGGAAAAAAAAAGAAAAAGAAAAAAAACATTCAAGTGATATAATTTTTCATTTTCCTAGTCAATTTTTTGGCAAGACATTTTTCCGAAATTTATTTTTAAATTCCGATTATGTACTGAAAACGCACTCATTGTATGTACAAGCTTTAGGCTTCTTTGTTGATTAATAATATAATAATAATGGCGGCGCTACAGTCCGAGGTGGACCTGGGCCTAGCTTCTCAGCAACCACTCGTGTTGTGCGTGCTATTGTTCTCTCACGAGTGGAGGGGACCTACAGTTTAATGCCGACTCCGAACGGCAAGATTGAGAAGCTTTTTTCTAGACAGTTATAATCTTTGAGCATTGTCAATGACTCGAAATTTTGTTGATTAATACAGTAAAAATAAGATAATTCTAGCAGTTTATGCTCAGAACAATGAAAAATGTAGACCATGACGTATTTATACATCTTACTAATTGTATTTTGAAATTCAGTGTGCCGTGAGTTAGCATTTATATGCGACGGAAGACCTGCACCGAGTAGAAGTAAGTTTTAATGAATAAAATTCGAATAAGAAATGCATTTCAATAAAATTGGGTATTAATTTTAGAACGACCAAAAGTGAATTTTTTGCAAAGATTAGTTTCCAAAATTAACATAAATAAAATTGATAATCAACATAAATATTGTATGAAAGCTCAAAAACAGTTATGCTTGAAAACAATACTTCCTGGCAGATTCTTATGCCGCTTCGCAGCATTACTTAAACATCTGGGAGATAACCGGCAAAATGAAAAAAACATTTTTTTGTTTTTCTCTTTACTCCTGACATATTATTGCTTTCATTAATAAAAGAAATATTATATAATCAAGCATTATTAAAAGCATCGCATAAAGATCTTATTTGAAGGAATAACTAGACTGGGGACTATTGCAAAGAACGTTGTATGCGGTATACATGAAAATACTAAATTTCTAATAAAAAAGTTGAAAATTCTTATATACAGTCGGCTTACCTATTAAATCATTTGTGTATGCCCAAGTTGACCGAAATGACAAGCCATACCTTAGGAGAATGAAAGCTAACTACGATGTCATGACATCTCATCGCAGGAATCATAAACCATGTTATTGAATTATTTTCTACTTCTGTTAACAAGGTTAAATTCTATATGGGACTCTTAACCATAAAAAATTTGCTTTATTGCCCAAATGTTGCGACTCCGTCGGTATAGCCCCCAAACATCATTTGGCAAAATCGTTAAGGATTTTATTTTGCTCGCAAATCACGATATTTGGCAGTTTCAGATATTTTTAATGAAAAAAGCGGAAAACTGTTATAAACTTTGGTACTATTAAAACAATATTCGTGTAGAAAACTCTCTCAGGCAGGCTTTTACTATCAGAAACAAGTCATGCCACATGGCAGTCAAGGGCTAACGATTCAAAATGAATTATTCAGTCATACATATCCACCATCCATTCTACAGTCTGCATTCATCCATATGTATATGCATAATGTTCATAACTTCTGTATGCAAAAAGTTGAATTTTGAATAAAATAGTAGTGTGCTAATTACCTTTTCAATATAGGGCAGGAAGTTGCAGCTCCGTAGTTTATCAACTCCAACTTACATATGTGCACTCAACTTCGCAATTTGCTAATACACTTCGCTCGTATTCACAACTATCTTTTCACATGTGTTTTGAAATTAATTTATGTGTTATCCTTTGAAATTCCACTCTGCAAAAACTAAACCACGGCAAGTATACAACTCTTAACTATTCATATATCCATTGAGGGTTGATATCTTGTTTAAACTTCTCTTATTGCCACACACTGGATTACACTGAACTCTCACCGGAAATAGAACGGAATAAATTATTTACAAAGTTTCTGTTTTACCCCTTATTAATATCTTCCCCAGCCAATATACCACCCACCGAGAGAACGGCACTTGTAATTACTTTAAACGTTTCCCATAGTCAAGCACAAACCGCATCGACACACGCACCATTATCAATTACGAAAAACAACGTGAAGGAGAAAATCTTTTTGTATTTTCTTTTATCGTTATGCTTTAATCTACTGCTGCGTATAATCCACACAAGATATCCTTCCTCATCGAAACAAAAACGAATTTTACTATTCTACATGACACCGCACGGCGTATCAGAGATGTGGGAGCACCCAAAAGTGTGAGACCCGTGAGACGAGTTGTCTTAGCGTGATACAAAAACCAACTGAAAATAAGGATCCTGGTGCCAAAGTAGGTAAGGCTTGGCATCAGGTTCTTACACACATTCCTTTTTTGTGTATTCCTCTTCGTTGTATTATTCCGCTCTCTCACCTAACTTTCATTCAAATTCCATTTCCAGTGGTGAAAGTCTCCAAAATGTCGGTATATGGGGGGTTGGTATTTATTCCAGTCAGGAAAGGCATGGAAGAGTGCGGCCGTTTTTATGAGACATTCCAGGTTGAAAATAGGGATGCTTTCGAAAGTTTCAGCTCTGTGTATCCATCAGACAACTCCCTCGTTATAGTGCGCTTACACACAATTTCCACTGTAACACTTCCAATTCAAGTTTGGGTGGTGTTGTTGTTGTTTATGGTTTATCTTGGCTAATTTTTTTAAGGTTACGGTAATATTTGCATGTTTTATGGAGTTATTGGCTGGGTCTGTTGTTGATTTATACCCGAAACCAGGAAAGAACAGAAAAAAAATTTGGATTTGTTTTATGAAATGCCCAGTAAGGGCCAAAATGTAAAAGGACTAAAGGATGCTGGTTTATAACTTGGGAGATTATTAAGTTATGAGCTAAGGTGAGAGCTAAATGAAGGTGGATACAGGGATTATGAACTTAGCTCTTATTTAATATTCGCACAAATGCTTTTGGTCTCTGTGGACGGGCATAAAATTCCGTTTAATGTTGGATTAACGAAACATAAAATCAAATCTGATCCAGACACAGATGTTCTAGGGATGAATGGCATACTCTTATATGCCAACCTACGACAGCAAGTGTGTGCCCACTTATTTTTGGAATGGTGTGGGCTTACGCAGGTACGAGTATGTACATCACAGATCTCCTAATCTCACTGTGGTTGGAGTTGAGCTGAGACGGATCATTAGAATCTCGTTTGTCATTCTATTGTCAGCGGAGAGACATATACTCGGATGTGAATTGGCAGTAAAATACACATTGAAGGTCATAAAACGTAAAAGGTAATAAAATTAAGTGTTGAGGTGATTACTTGATGATGGCTAAATGATAAAAATTAATGTTAAAGTGCTTGAAGTGTCTAGTCTGGAAGACTCACATTCCCTTTTTTGTGTGTATATTGCGCATTTTCTATTATTCAAGGGGAAACTTAATTTAGTTTCAAAGAGCTTATTCAGCTTAAGTCGTCTCTGAATAACAACCACAAGCACACCAATTGTTTTTAGTTCCACGTCAATTTATACTGGAAATGTTAAAATTCATCTTTAAATAGAAGCAGTTGATTCAAAAATCGTCCTTCGCTTTTCTTATGTTGCTTACATTGGATTAAGCGGTCCGATTGGATTTCTGGATATGAATTTGATATAAACTGTTTTCATGTAGCGTATGCAACATACAACAAAACTATAGCTTTTCCCAAACATTAGATAGCACCGTCTCATCGTTCACTGTGGCGAATACGTAACATTTTTTAATCTTTGATTTTTTAATCATGATCCCTTTTATTTAGGCGTACTATAATGTCGATTGGTGGGTTTTCTCCACGTCCTTATTTTTCCTTTAAGTAAATACTCGCATCTCTCATCGTCGCTGTTTGTAGACAAAGGAAATGAATGCGCAAGGCGGAACCAAATAATTTTGTTTGATGAGAAGATAATTTTTTTAAATGATATTCCTCACCTCCTCGCTCAAGCAACCATCATTACAGGAAATTCGTCTAGAATTGCTCGCATATTTTTTAAGAAGCCGAATATTCATCAGTGAAGATCTTTTATTGTTTAATTTCTCTTCTTCAAGAAAATGACCTGCTTAACAGAGCTATTATGAAATGGCGCCAAGCAAATATCATCATTGCTTCTAAACTGCTTAATGTTCCTCTTGTAATCAAGATACACACTTACGTACGTGTTTTAACGTGTGTATATACAAATAAACGCAAAATCCAAATAAGCAGAGAAAAAAACATAATAATGGTAATGGGAACACAAAACTGACATAAAAAGCCACGAGTATCCAAATCTGCCATCTGCATTCTATAACGTGGAAGAGGAACCAAAAACAAAAACAAAAAAAAAAAAAAACAACTCCTAATTAATTTTTTATTCACTTTGTAGCATAGCAGCGTACAAGGAGAGGAAACGGAGGCCAAAAAAGAGCTCCGCCGAGCAAGGCAAAGGCGTCGACTAATTTTGTGCCCATTAAAAGCTTTATCCGGTTTTGTGGATTCATTTAAATTGTTCTAAGAAGGAATGAAGGAAAGACTGATGAGGGACTTCCTCCAAATAGTATAAGCTATGAACGCACACAATAGGGGTTGCCCTTGTGTTTAGACAATAGCTGTAAATAAGTTGGTGATTTCTTGAGTTTTTCTTTTTTTCATTTCGTATTTTGCGTATCTCTTTGCGGTTGCAGTTAACTATGCACGGAATTAAATTACCCTTGTGGCTGTTTCGCATTCTCGGAGTTTGTCATCACCTATTTCCAGGTTCTTTACATTCGTTTTGAATACCATCTGCTTGTCGGTATATCACTTTCCGTTTTCCGCTTTTCATTAATTCTTCTCTTTACTTCGGGTTACCTAAAATTTCTCTCTTCTTGTTGTAGTTGATGCTGATAAATATATATTTCCTGATTGATGTGTGTATTTTAAGGGAATAAACATTTTTATTTTCTTAATTTTTATTTTGGTCATGACAATAAACAGCGCATTTAAGGGAATTTAGAGTACTTATGTTCAATCCCGAACGGAGATAATAGTTTTAGTAAATACAGCTTTTTCCTACTTCGAAATTGAACATTACACCGGTAAAATTAAATTGTAAGACATTCCTTCTTCGCAAAAGACAAATTATCTAAACGAAAGTATTGAACAAATACAACGAATCAATTTTTTTTCGGCATTCTTTACAAACTTTTTGATAAGTTAGTGATTTTTTGATTGTCGTTAAAACATGCTTGCAAATCAAACATAGAATGATGTTCCTGCTCCAAATAATAGCGCCATCAAAAGTTTTTTTCAAGAACCAGATATCTTCAAACAAAATTTGAGCTAAAAAGATAAACCTCCTTAGTAGGTCATATAAAAAAAATCCCAACTTTTCATCCTGCTCTACATCCTATACGCCTCTGGTTCCCCTTCATTAATCGGACCCACACACTCGCTGACGACTGTACCACATTTTATTCAGTTTCACCTCAAGCCATGAACTGATGGTGTCTGATAACGATTTTAAATTAATTTTTAATGAAAAACATGGTCACCCTCATTGCACGACCCTATTTGTTTTTTCACTTAAGAAAGATTTTGCTTTTATTTTTAATGGAAAAGACAGTCGATGTCAACAAATTTCCCACAATGTTCCTCACTCGGAATTTAAAAACAAAGAAATGGAGGCTGACCTTTTCTGGTCATGGTTGTCTGACATATAATCCGGGTCAACAGTGAACATTTGCTTGCCTACAGATGACAGCATTTTTCTTCGATCTCGTGAGAACTTTAAATTAAATGACCGACACTTAACAACACTCGAGATATGTTTTACGTTATGATACAAAAGATTCAAGCATTTTAAAAGAAGTCATTCAAAATTGTTTTCACTCTTAAACCCTTATCGGCGTTTATGATTACTTTAATGTAATTTACTTACTCACCACGAAGATAATTTGCATTCTCAAGGACGACTGTAAAACCTATTCGTTGACACAGGAAAAGGAATTTGTCTCTATCTCCGCTGTTTTATTCACTTGTCAAAGTTTCAATGTTTGAAGAAGACCCGTTATTTTGATGAGTTAATTCAAAGCCTAACAAATGTTATGGTCTTCTTTGTCTGCAATCTTATTTGCGATCATGGCTGTCAGTCATAAAATTAACCTATTGTCCACATTCGCACCGCAACAAAGCGGACGCTTTTTAGTCTCTCTCTTTTGAAAATATTTTCGGCATTCCATATCAGCATCTGTTAAGTAAAATGAAAGGTCTGACACTTTTTAATATCTTTATGTATTTAGATATATGTTTTCCAGTAGCTTCACAAAATATCAAAATATCAGTCAAGCCACTTTTATTATTGAAGATGTCTATTTTTGTACAGGGTGTTGTTTCATGTTCCAAGGCGAAATTTGTTTTTAATAACCTTAAATTAAATACAATTTTTTAATTAACAATTTATTAATCGAATAGATGTACTTTAACAATATGTGATATGATACCAATCAAGCCATTGGCCGTGGCGCAAATGTGATTATTTTTAAGCACATGTTTATAACAGACTAGTTAAGTGTGTTTTCAGAAGCAGTTTGTCCGTAATCATCAAGGTTGTGGTTGGTTTGTTTATGTACACCTATTATGCCTCGATTTTGTGGTTCAAAATGAAACACAATTTTAAGATTAATTTATCGAAAATTTATTGCTGAGTGTGTACAGGAGGACGGCTAACTTACAACTAACTAATCACCACTCTATTCCATCTTCTCCTTGAATATCCAATTCTATTCCTTTTCTTCAAAGAATCACGAGAGACATCTATGAGTCATATTACAAACGAATGCCACTCCAATGACTTATACACACCTTTAACCTCAACACCTTTAACCGAGGGGAGTCAAATCAGAGATGACGGAGGCCTGTACCGGAGCTTTTTGACATTATTCAGCAGATCAGTTTGCATCATGGTATAAGCAGTGTTTCGTTTGGCACACCATTTGCTGTAGTCTTAATAGATCCAATCCGAGCGTTAGAGTTTGATCCGTCTAGCAGTCACAAGTGTCTGTAACAAGATCGCCTATAGTAACGATGGTGGCGCTACAGCCCGAAGTGAATTTGGGCCTAGCTTGTCAGCAACCACTCGTGCTGTGCGTGCTTTTTTTCTCTCACAAGCGAAAGAAACCTGCAGTTTAAACCCTATTCCGAACGGCAAGGCAAAGAAACTTTTTCTAGAGAGTTATACTCTTTGACTCTTGTTAGTGCCTTGAAAGAGCCGCAAACAATTGACATATGACGTCGTTGGCAAAATCAACCTGACACAAAAAAAACACTCAGTTTCTTATAATTACGTATTTCCATTCTAGAAACCAGTGTTTAAACTAGGATTTCTACTTTGGCCCTCAATATGTCCTCTCCAAATTAATTCTTAACAGTAATTTCGTTATATGTTGTGCCTGGTTTGACAACGAGTGGAGGCAGGCATATGAAGAAAGCAAGAAGCCCACAAAGCCTGCGCCATCCAGTCGTATAAACTTCTCTTAAGCAACTTCAATGTGTTACGTATGAAACAGCTGCAGTCACAAATGGTGCTTCTTTAGCATATTCAAGGTTATCTTCTTCTGATGAGATCCCAGCCCATTTATTAATTTACAGATTGATTGGATCAAATTGACAACATGCAGTAATTTATCTACACAAATCCTTCGATTCCATTTCAGTTCATTTGAAGACACAATGTCATTCAATTTATTTAACACTTGTCTTCCATTGAAAGAAAAGAAAAAAAAATACCAAAATAGAATCGTCCTTTGCACTACAATCGGCTAAAGATACAGGTGCCTCTAGTCACAGTGTAGGTGGGTTCGGCAATAAAAGTGTAAGAAATGCAATACAATAACGAAAATCAATTTGATTCAATCAAGGCGATGTGGAAACTGCTGTTACTGTGTTTTTCTATTGAATTTTTATTTTTCTTTAACGATTTATCTACTTCAATCTCACCCTCTGTGTATATAGAATTGATGGGGGAGAAGTGAAAATCAAAGATTTACGATGGTGTATAGAAATAAATTACATTGGCCAGATTATAGACGAAAAGGAAGCAAAAATCAACCTAAGTGTATCGAGAAAGCAAAAAAATAGAGCCTTTGGATTGAAGACACATAAACACAATCTACTGTAATTGAAACGGGTGTTTTTTTCTTATATAATTTCAAAACCGGGTACAAGATCTACTTAGCATTTGGTAGCAAATGCGAAATTGATTTAAACTCTACAGCAACAGTAACAACATTGAACTTGCTAGCTTGTATAGAATTTTGAAAAGAACGTAATGAAGGGCTGCAGGAAATTTTCATTAGGAAATGTTTAAAATGCCGGCAATGGTTAAATGGTCAGTATCTTTGTTTGCAGCCACACGTAGATCAATTTAGGCCCATTGTGAAACTATTTACATAGGCGAAGCAAGGGTCATTGCCTAATAGGCACGCATGTAAAAAGAACATGAAGATGCTTCACTACCTCGGCACAGGTCTAGCCCTTGCAAGAACTAGAAATAGAAAGCTAGTCAAATGTTTATTCAGAAATCTAGAAAAATTATCGAAAACCATAATGACGGTCTGATACATAGTGGAACACTAAAAGATGAATCACCAGGCCACCGGTTTGGTATTTTCAATCCTAGTATCTTGACTAACAATAAGCCGGTGTAACCAATACCGGATAGTGGCAACACAAGGGAACCAACTAGGATCTAAGTGGGTGGGTGTGACAGTCACGCCAACCTAGCCTAACCAAGTCTTTGCGAATTTTTCCCAATTCCTAGAGGTTGCCATATTTGCCTTAATTTCTGGCGATTGCTTTTTAAAATATTACATTAACATGTTTTTTTTAATTTCACGCCTTACGAAAAAGTATATCCATGCGTACTAAATAATTCCACAATATAGCAGATAGCAGGCAGAACATAAGTAACTGCGAGCTATATCTACCAACAGAGACACACCATTTTCTTTTATAAACCGAAAATCCACTCTCACACAGTTTTCCTAGAGAAGCCAGACCATGAATATATGTTCACAGCACCGCTATAGATTTCCTACTTGCCCTCCCTATACGTTGCTTCGCAAAAATGTGCCCCCATTCCACATTCGCACACATTTCCTCACAATTCCGAACATAATATTTTAATATTTTTAAGTGCATGCAGATAGCTTACTGGCCATTAAAACCACAGTATTAACATTTTTCACTGCAATTAAAAAATTTCACTTTATTAAAAGTACAAGTAAGATACAAGACAGGAAATAAAGGATTCCCCACTTTCTGTAATCAAGTGATATCCCATATTCTTGAGGCATTAAACATTTATGAAAGGGCAAGCCATACCCGGACTTGGGCAAAAGCGATTAATACCCATTACACAATCGCACTCATACGCAATTGTTATGCAAATTAGTAAAAAATTAATAATATACAGGGAGAAAATAAATTCATTTAAAACAAAAAATAACAGAAGTGTGGAGGAAAATTCAACTCAAATATTACCCACATCATTGGGAGCCATATTTCCGGAATTAAAAAATGTTATGTTGCGGAAATAACTCCCAAATGCCCACTTGAAATGAACCCGGCAACTGAATGAAATAACGGGAATGGAATAATCCCGGGGGATTCTTCATAGTGATGACGTGATTCGGATTGTGTGTGTTTTCACGCAAGTAAATTTCATTTAAGGATGCATTCGAATCGTGTTCGGTCCCCTGGTTACCAACCAACTCCCGTCTTTTTCTCTCATCCCCAGTTATTGATTTTTGTGGGTCTTTTTTGAACGTATTTATATTCACACCAGGATCAGAGAAAAATCATTTTAGAAGTTTATCCATTAATTTGTCAAGGATACGGACTGAAGATTTGCAGCTGCGAACCGTCTTTTTATATCAGCGATGACTGTCATTAGTCAACTCAATTAACCCGCTTCCAATTAAGCATACCATGCTTGAACACTTTCCATGGCATAACTCCCTAGTAGAGTTCAAGTGCTTGGAGTCCAGATGCAAGGAATAGTGCTAATATTATGCAAACCCTTATGCGGGAGGATAAATGAATACCGCACAGCTGTGGGTGAGTTAAAGTTCAAAAATTTCGTTGTCATTGTCCTTTGAACTAGTCGACATCTTTGGTTGTTGTTGCAACTAGTCGCCACAGCGAGGACTAGAAATTTGATAAATATTATTCCTACAATGAATTCCTGACCCTTTTACAGCTTGCCCACACACTCAAGCGCTTACAAGGCCCGCCGTTGCATGCAACCTAATGGTGATACAGGGTCCACTCCCAGTGGGTCTTTGGAGTACGAGGTGTAATTAATTACTAAACGTTATCATACGACAAGGACATTGCATGGAGCTTAAGTGAAGCTACAATGATGTTTCATATATTAAACGTATGTACATAGGTTCGTATGACCCGATCAAAACAAAACCATATGCTTCGTCGGCTGCCAGCGTCTATGCTGCGACCGCCACTGCGGCCACCGCAGCCGCTGCTGAGTCTACACTTAATGAGCTTCAGTTGAAAATTTCGACAACAGAGATGTTGTTGAAATGGACCAAGCTTACATGCATGAAAACGGCTCCAAAGGGATTTATTATCCTGCCCTCAACATGCGTACGAGCGCGAGTGTTAGCAAACGCCGAGATAAAATACAGGGAGGTCAAATCACCATGCTCACCGCTAATCTCATAAATCTTCATGGTGCCACGGATTTTTCGGGGGTGATATGGTTCACAAAAGTCTTACGGTGTTTGCGGATATGTCCAGAGGGAAAGCAACAGCTACAGCATGCGTTGGCCTCAACAAAATGGGATAATAAATGTACTGGTAGATAGACGTTGCAATGAGAAATGAGAAACGATGTAGTTTCGCTATCATATATCAAAATTTATGAAATGTTATTAGAGTCAAAGTTGATGATTTGTGCAATAGTTTCCGAGGCTTCAGCCACTACAGCTGTAGCTACAGATGTGTTGCCAGTCATTTTTGTAGCAGTGCTACCACGTGATGATGACATTTTATGGCGATGTGGAATGAAGGCAATTTCATTTAATAAAATGTTCAAATGGAACTAAAATTATGTTCGGAAGCCATAATTTCGTTTGTCAAGTTGAGTTAGATTAGAGTTTAATTTGTTATTTTGGTCCTGTGATTGGTTTTATGTGACGATAATGATTGTATTTATCCGCATTGTCTAGAACGGTTTAAAATATATCGACAATTAGGCTGCCGATTTTAACCCAAATACATAAAGCGTGAGAAAACTAGGGGTTTTCACAAAAAATTGCTTCATGCATGCAGTACAGGGTTATGTTCGGAATAATAAACTGGGTAATTGGCTTTGCAGGCACACTTTCGATCAGGGTTTTGCATTAATATGACTTAACTTCGTTGATATATAATAATAAGGCTGGCGCTACGGTCCGAGGTGGACTTGGGCCTAAATTCTCACCAGCCACTTGTGTTGTGCGTGCTATTGTTCTCTCACGAGTGGGGAGGGCCTACAGTTTAATGCCAACTACGAACGACGATATTGATAAGCTTTTTCTAGACAATTATATTCTCTGAGCATTATCAGTGGCTCGAAAGAGATGGAGCCGTGGAAAAATTAAAGGTATTTTTTCGAGAATCGAACCCAGACTTCGTGCACTTAACCACTATGCCACGGCGCCCCAGCTTCGTTGATAGATCGCTAAATTTATTCCTTTAAGGAGTGGGTGTGGGTGGACCACAAAGCAGACAGTTCATCGCATGATTTTGGCGACCAGGAATTACACTATAAGAAAATGAGTCACGCAATAATTGAATCGTTTCTTGGACTGTTTGGCATGCGGCACCGTTTTGCTGTTTGTCTTCCACATTTATATACTTCATTTGGGTCACAAAAAAACTGTTGCCAGACCAGCCGCAATTTCAAAGAAGAATGGTCCAATGATGACTACAGACCAAAATCCAGACTAAACAGCGAACCGTTACGAATGCCTTAATTTCTCAACAACGTGTTTTTTCCAAGTTCACAAGTTCGACCACATCAAAATAAAAATCAATTCACCGAACTCAATTTGCTGTATTGTTTGTCAATAGATTTCTGTTCTGTCACTTGCACTTTGTATGATTGCAGATGTAAATTGTTCGTATTGTCGTATTTTCGAAATGTCAAATTATTTACTATGGTGCCGAATTGATATTTCCGGACTCTTACGAACACTTCACATGATCTGCTCCGCTGTTTTATGCTGAATGACTTGTGAAAAGTCGACTAGAGTGTCTAAAAGTGGTAATTGATTCAGTATATTTGAATGTTTTAATTAATCACTTCATTCTTGATAAAGGTCAATTACTATTCCGATTATATTTTGTACGAAAACTATAGCTATAGAACCATCAGCGCCCCATTTTAAATAACACTGAACAATTTTGTGCAGAGTTATCCTCTTAAGTGCACATGCGGGATGAGGGGAGAAGAAGGACATTTTTTGTTATTCCTACCTGTCATCCCCTTTAACCTAACCAAACGTTCAGACCTTACATTTCCATCTTGGGAATCGTTTTAAAGTCGATGGTTCTTAAATTGAAAAGTCAGTAGTGGTTAATTATGGCTACCCTAAAGCTACATTAGTTGTACGTAAGCTTTCTACTAACAAGTGGATTGAAAAATCATATCCAGCCATAAAGTATATAAAATATGTTTCATAACATCCTTGTAAGTTATTCTACATGTTAATGATAATAATACAAAAGCTAGCACAAAAGCCCTAGCAGCTGATATAATATTGTATAACAAGCTTCTTAATTGAGACCCAATTAATTCTGATGCCCCAGAAAGATTGCAGGGAACTGCATCCTGAACATTATAATTTATGACGTTTGGTAACTATTTGCAAATTTATAATCTTCAGAGGATCTAATATAAATTAACACAAAAATAGATTTAAATTAAAACGCCTCAGTGAAGTTGTCTTTTAAAAGAATTGCATGAAAATGCAAATAAAAGCCATCAAAAATTCCGCATTTATATGCAGACTTGCGAAAAAGACAACGTGAATACCAATGCAACATAACGTTTCACATGTGAGCAGTGCCCTTGAAAATCGCTGAAATATGCACATTCATCTCACATTCACCTTCAACTTTTTCGCGAACGTGTCAAGCCATAAAAGTGTCTTAATTTTGAAGAAAAAAAGAATTAAGCAAGCATCGTAAACCAATCCATGTTATTCCGTAACAAATCTACGAAAAGTCCTCTTTCAAGATAACCTCTCCTCCATTCAGCAGGCAACCATTGCATTCATTATGCACCCCTGGCACGTTCTTGAACTTGATTTATGCGAAGTTAGTTTAGCACTACACTTCCGTAGCTTCCTCAGAGATATACCAACGAAATGTATGAATCTCCTCTATTGCTGGTGCTAGATTTTTTTATTTTTTAAATCAGAACTCTACATATTAGATTGAACGTGATTCTTGACGTGAGTCGTAATGTACGACAAATACTATTCACTAAGCAACCCCACCCAAACGTCA
Source organism: Myathropa florea (assembly GCA_930367185.1). Lineage (NCBI taxonomy): Eukaryota > Metazoa > Arthropoda > Insecta > Diptera > Syrphidae > Myathropa > Myathropa florea. The sequence continues at coordinate 1,689,757 of OV884004.1, read as the reverse complement.
CTCAGAGTCAGCATGAAAAACTATTGTATTCCTTAAAACAAATCACGTACCCACGTCAAGGTCCAAACGAAGTGACTTGATGGAGAATCTTTACTCATTTTCCACGTCTTACGATCTTTTAAGTATTCATGAGCGTTTGCAATTACCCCATCCGCTCAAAAGTTACTTGATCGATATCAACTCAATTCCCTCACTTCAACGCCGTTGAAATCGTCGCCTTAATTATTCACTTTACTATTTACTCGCTTATGCTTACCTCTAATTCGCTTTGGTATTCACTGCTCCACTTGCTTTCAGTATCCGCTTCAAAAATAATTAACGTACTTCCGCTTATAAACTCCATTCGCAAAGGAAACGTCATCGTCCTCATAGATTTCCTTTTTCTCTTATACTGCACATATGTACATATGTATTTATAAATTTAAATTTTGGAACACCACAATTTTCAAAAATACATATAACCTCAGCTCAATGAAAGATTATGTTCTTTGCCTTTAACAGAGTAACTGAACCGAAGTATGTATGTACTCTAACCCGTACCCCAGTTCGGAAGGAATTTGTTCTGCTCTTGTGAAGTCTGTTCGTTACCTTAAATCTCTGGTTGATTCATTTACGTGAATTGGTGTACATGTCGCCAGTGAAAGGATTTTCCGCGAAATTTATTGGTCACGCCCGCAAGCAAGTTACATCTCTTGATTCAATGAGTTTGATAAATGCTTAACACTTCATGGGTTTTATATATATCAAGGTGAACGAGTCGGCGAAGTCTTATGTTAAGTATATAAGGTCCTCGAAAAGGTAGTATAAGTACGAATAGACGCGTGTTTCTTTTAATCAAATCCATTTTTTCAATAAAATGTGAACATGTTTTTTTTTTTAATAATTTGAATCGAAGGTAGGAATTCATCCACTTGACATAAGTGCTTACGTAACAGATACACAGCCGCTCTGTTGATTGATATATTACTCAATGGGTTGCGCCAGAATTTTAAAATAAACCCAAAATTTAAATACACGAGATTCATACCCAACTACCTCCACTTCTAAGGTATTCATGCATAGAAATTGATAGCTAGACCTGATCATTCCAGTGCTGATTTTCTTTCCGAATTATTTCGAGAAATACTTCTTCCTTCCGATCCTTTATGTCCTTTGCGAAGGGGACAATTGAAGGGAAAGGTTTAGTCATATTCTATTCTTAAATATAAATGACATATGTAGTCAGCTTCCGATCCAAGGTAATGTGGTTCATAGTGAAAAACCACAATACTGAAAAAACCTAAGAATTAGCGTTTAAGTTGTTATTGAGGAAAAATGATTTGGAGGCGTGTGCAAATTTGAGGAGTAGACTTCGTTGCAAAGCCGCGGACTTCAACAAACTCAAGTGGAAATTGCTAGATGGTTAAGATTAAGACTGTTCCGATCCAAGAAGAGGAAGAAGGAACTAATCACCTACGTATATAAAGAACTTTAAACTGTCAAACCAATCGTCTAGCCGAAAATAAACTAATCAGCAAGTGGTCAAAAGACATTCCAATTTTCTAGGCATGATCATGACTGCAAGCGACCAAAAACATCTATAAATAATTTTCACTTCAATAAAAAAATGGAATCCTAAATAAAAATCTAAAACCCCAACGTAGGTCATTAAGCTTATGAAATATTTCATTTTCACCGCACTAATGGCCGCTATCTAATCTGATAACAAAGTTTATACTGAACACGACCACGAGCCTCGTTTATTCAATGTCACCTCCCGAATTGTCAACAATATGAGAAACGACTGCCAATTACCGCGAACAATTCCATTAGCCATTTAATGCACTTTAGCAGGTGCGTAGATATCATCAACCATCATCCGAGATTTTCATTCTTTAGGATAAATATTTTCGTTTTCGTTAAATTATTCAAGATTTCACGCAACGGTCCAAGCATGGGCCCACTAAAGCCAAGCATAAAGCAGTACGACTGTCTTGGTTACATTGAATTTAATAAAATCCACTTTTCACTTTCACTAGTACAAGACGCAAATTGATTGTGCACTCATCTATCAAAAAAGATTTCCTTTGCACAAATAACACGAACATCACGGCCGCTCCACTAGTGATATCCGCACGAAAAAGATGAATTACCACCCACAACTTCGTTCAGAGTAATAAACATGAAAATGTATATATTCCCTTATCATGACATCAATTTCGTTGGAAATATTACGAAATTTAGAGTCTTCACGCTCCGTGCCCCCACTTCAAAGCACAGCGAAACATCACCATGGGAGATTGTTCAAAAATATCTTCGTACTCTGGATAATAAGTTCCGAGCTTTTGTCATTAGTTTAGTGGGCGGACGGATGATAATAGGAGAGAGTATAAATTAAAGGATAAAAGCAAACAGTTCTCGGCAACGAAAATATTTGTATAGCGAAACGAAACAACCACAGTGATGTATTGCACCAGTGACACACTCTCGGTCTTCCCCAAGCTCTCTTCCAGGATATGTGTGTGTACCTAATGGTGTTAAACAGCCTTGAACGGGACTCCTTAGTCTGTTTTTGGTTTCAGCCATCTAATGGAATGAAAACATGCTTGCTTGAGTTTCTAATAAATCATTTTTTCCAATTACACATCAAGTGCTACCACTATACCCTAAAGGATGCCATCGATCATTATTTTTATTGACGAAAAACCCGGCATAAGGATGTGGGGAACTGCAAACTTTTTGATGAAAGCTGACATATTTTTAATTGTGTTGTGGGTGTGTCGAAGGTCCTGGTAAATGTGCTTCTTAGAGCAGTCTCAAATGCTCATTTTAAACGGGTTAAGGTTACACACAATTTATTAAAATGTCTACAATTTGGGAACATTGATCTTTTTTGGGTTTTCGCAATCACATGATTGATTGAGAAATCTTGCATATCGGAATAGGGGTAGGCTGCTTTTTTTGACTATCTAGCACATGCTCTTACTTTCACTTAATACCTGGAATTTTTGGAGGTGAGCTACTACTGCCATTCCACGTGCTTCTGGCTGAAATTGCATTGGCCATCCAAGTCGCGCCTTGTCAAGTACACAACTTTGCTGTTACATATTTAAGTTCAGTTTTAACAATAGATGGAACGTTCAATTACGGGATTGGCTAGATTAGGTTAGGTTAGGGGACTGCTAATGAATTCACCAGCACACTTAGACCATGTTGGTCCATTGTGATACCTACAGTCAGACTACTACCACTGATCGACAGCTCCAGTTATAATGTCGTTAATTTGATCCCAACGGCAAATGGTGACTGGACCAGACTTGAAAAACCGGATAAAAACGTATTAACTTTGCTTTCATTGGGATTCGAACCTCGGACCCCTCTAAATTAGGGCAGTCACTAAACCAACTACGACATTCACTCGTCCTCGGGATTGGCTAACATTAAGGTACATTGATATTCAACGACAAAGCAATTGCCTAGAGCTAAAATTTATTATAGAATAGCTTTCTGTTTTATAACTGATTAAGTCGGGCGCCGTCAGTTCGAATCTCGAAAAAAACATTAAACGTTTTTTCACGGCTCCACCTCTTTCGAGTCACTGACAATGCTCAAAGAGCATCTAGAAAAAAGCTTCTCAATCTCGCCGTTCGGAGTCGGCATTAAAATCGAAATGGAATGTCACTGTAATCAACGAAGTGGATAACCAAGCTGGGTATTCCATTTTGATAACGACTACCGTATAGAGGTAGTCCAGCTTTGTTATCCGGATTCAACTCAATGGGTAAGAACACAGGAAAGTCAATTATTTTCCGCGAAATGTATTATGCACTCCAACTTGTACTCCAAATGTACGCATACACACCACAACTATTAATTAAGTGAATAAATTTAAAAAATTGTCGCAAAATACCAATCCATTTGCCCTTTGAAATAAAAATCCCTTTAACCTCGGGGAGTAAGAACAGAGCCATTTTTTGAAGTACTTAACCGAAGATTATTAATGGAATCCCACCACCCGTGTTATTGCTGGTAGTCGTCCTCTATTATTATTACGCTCCTGTGCTTAATAGCCAAAACACTTTAAGTGTCGTAGTCAGAGGTGAAGAGGTGCAAACTTTACCAATTCGTTTCATCGCCTTATACCAGATGCTATAAATTCTGAAAACCTCCATCCCCTCTCGCACACCCCAAGTGCAAGGGAAACTTAGAAAAAATATTAAGAGACCAAAAAAAAGGAAGGGAAAATTAAAAATTATAGTGGTTCACGCTTAAGGGTGCTTCAGAATGAAATCAATTGCAGCACTTGAAATATTTTTCTTCTTTCTACGGAATTTCTTTCGTTTTCATTGGTTCTTCGGCTCTTCTTTGGTTTTCTAGGAAACTTCTCTCTACGTGTACTTAATTTACGAGTGAGAGGCAAGAAGTACCCTTAGCAAAGAGGACAACCAGAAGATGCTTAAAATGTAGTAGAATTATCGAAAGGAAAATTGAAATAGCAATTATGAGATGTGTTATCTTGGAGAATTTTGAAAACAAGTTGAAACACCCAGGGAGTCCTCCTTGAGATAATTTGCTCCTAATAAATGTTCCATTGTCACAGAATATGTTGTAGGAAATAACGTCACAAACCACAGAAGTTTGTTCATTACCACAAATTTTTGGTGTTGAGCGCTTAAAAATAGATGATTGTAATTTCGACGACATCTTCAATTTATCCTGCCTTCTAATTCGAATTTGTTACACACAGTCATTACAAGCAAAAATTAAAAATCGGAAGCAAGTCCTTTCTTTTTAAAAGCAATTGCCAATTGAGGAAGGGAGCGAGTTTGGTAACTCTTGGCCTTAAGCTAAATTTTCGAAATGGTCACCCTTTTCCTTTCACGTCATAGCGGAGTCACTGAAAAATGTTCTCTGAGGTACATAAGTCTATAACTACACTATTTCACGCATATATTTGAAGGATGCAATGACTGGTAGTTGTGAAAACAAACTGAAATAATCTACCAGAGACGTACACTTACGTACACACAAGGCTTTCTAATTGTTAACTCGCATTATTATTCGAAGTTAAATAAAGTCGAACTTCGATAATTGGAACCATCACTTGCCACAAAAAAAATGGAGTTATCAAGACTTCGAGTTATGAAGAAAATACAAAATGTATAAGTATAAATATTTATTTGTTTGCGTCAAAACACATATAATGAAATGAAAATGAAAATGAGGATTTTTCATTTTGGTTCTAACCATTATACAGTGTATCGGTTGTAGGTAAGTTCTGCTTCCTTTTCATTTTAAACGATTCCAAAACTGCTTTGTCCACATTTTCGTACGTTGGTTTTTTAAGTCTCTTTGTACTTCTACTTACACCACCATTTTCGTTTGCACTGTTCACTCTGTGTATGATTTTGTCTTCCACTTTGTGTTTTTCTAGTACAATATAAGTGCTACATGTCTTCTATTGTGCGTTCTTACTCCTACTAATAAAAAATAAACCAATTCTTAAGAAACCACGATTTTCTACACGTATGCATACTTAGTTCATAGGAACATACAAAGACAGTGTCTCGAAATATAAAACGAACATGTAAAATACGCAGAATTTGGGAATTTCCTTCAGAATTCGACTTATCGAAGTTGACGATATTTGAGTTATCGAAGTTCGAGTTATCTTTGTTCTTGATAACATGTAAATTTCAGTTTGGCGCTATTGCCAACCATTTTTCATTCGTTGACTATGTCCTATGGGCTTGGTCTTTCTAGCTTGGCCGATGATGAACTGAGTGTCTAAAAAACGCAACCAACTAGAAGATTACCGAATCAAGGTTAAGGAGACAGCAAAGGATATGTAGCATTTGTCTTTCATTGTAACATTCTTGAAGCAGGGCACTTCAGGCGAAGCGTCGATTCATAAATGCAAGTGATGCTTGTATGTACGACTACATTCCTGAAATATAAGGCTAATAAAATAGTGAATGGAGTGCAATCGCCGAACCTGCTCACAAAACAGCGAAGACGAAATAACGGGTGTTTCTAAATAAAGTAGAGATTCGTTATGTAAAACACGGAACCTTCGCCATACGAGTGCAACTCGCACTTTCCCATTTTATTTCTTCGATTATTTGGGTAGGCGGAATTTTACTCCGAGATGGATTCTTCGCAAACTCGAACCAATAATCCATCATTTCCTTTGCTCTCGAAAATTGTATTCTTCTATACTCGTACGACATGCCCTGTTAAAACTCGGATTATTTCCTTGTTACCTTCCTTGAAAGTAATAAAATTTCATTAGAAATTCTGCCAAAGACTGCTGCGAGTAGTCGTAGCTGTGCTTGTATTACATCCGGAAACTTTTAGAAACTTGACAACCAGGCAAAACCTCTTGGCATCTTGGAACACTTCTTAAACTATGAAGCGTGAAACAATTTCAAAATTGCGTAGATACAAGTTTCGCACCTTCGAGCACCACCCAGCCTACGTAAGATAGCTTTATGTTACATGACCAAATTCTACGATGAAGTGAAGGACAAGTCTTCGATTAAAGTTACCATCCCAGCTCTATCTCAGACAGAAGGACGAAATATTATTGATTTGCTCCTCAGTTTCATCTTCAAGGACCTTCACAAATCATTAATCCCATAAAAATATCATCAACATCCCATCAGGATTTCAAATTGGATAGATAAATTAACTAAGACCATGGCTCGAAAATCCTTTGCCATCGTCAATATCATTACCGGATGGGGATGCTTGTGTGTAGAGACATGTGCTGGAGAGAGGAGGTGTATGAATAAACAAGCCCACACTCCCATATCCACAAGAACGAGGAGGCTGTCATATGTATACCGAACTAAGAGAAATACACAGAGTCAGAGAAAGAGTAAACAGTTGTCTATAGTAATTTCCATCCATTATCCATCCGTAATCCTTTGGGGATCTTAATAGGACAAATGAGCTAATGTTGTAATTAATTGAAATCGAAGGAATCAAGCAGCAAATAACCAAACAAATCGAACAAGCTCTACGTTTTATGTGGGAATGAATCAGGTGGGGATTATGGCTGCATTAGGGTTTGGAAGGCGTTTCTGCCTAGAGTGCTTTGTGGTATTCAACGAAAAGCTTTTGTTGGTTTTTCTCCAGCTCAATCTCCGCGACGACGACAATCGTGGGTGTGAGTGTGATTAACATTTTATCCATTCTGTAGCTCATTTAGGTAGGATGTTTCGAACGAGTAGTATTTAATATCTGACACGTTTCAGCCAATGTTTTTCCAACAATATAGCCGAATTTAAGTGCAAAAACTCTTCTTCCTCTCACCGCAGTCATTTATTCATACACAAATACACACACGGAATACTTGACGAGAAGATAAAGACATTTTTGTGAACACTTGAAAAAATTCCAGCTCAAATCTTGAAGCGTAACAGAAGCTCTCAGACGCACAAATATCTTCCCAGAACCTCTTAATCCGAAATTCAATTCAAAAATTATTCATAGCAATCAAGGGATAGGTCGGGAGTGGGTGAGAGCAGAGCAGCGCTGATGGTGGCAACAGTGAACAACCTGGGATCGTTACAGCCAGCAAATTTTATTCCGTGCTCAGCGACAAAAGACATTTTTTGAGTAATCACCATGCAATTCAATGATGTCAAAGAAACTTATTGAAACTCTGATTGCCCCATTGAACTGGAATAAGGAAATCGGATTCTTCTTTTTGTCAAATATCTTTCGAGATGTCCTTAGCTACAGAATCAAGCATAATTGATTTCTTGAAGTAGCAATTATATTCGTACAAACACAGGTATTTATGTATGAATACATACCCACGTGTGTACACTTATATGCTCATAAATTATACGAGTATACTTTGTTATCCTTCTTTAGAAGTTGGCACATTTTTGAATTTGGGTACATAATAGGGGTCGCCTCACAAAGTTAGCAGTCAGTGCCTTGGTCTCTGCGATCCATATCACACATCATAGTTAAACACTTAATTTCCCTAAGGCTAATCAGATCTAGTTAGTGGCTCCTGGAATCAGGTATCTTCACCGGATGCTTCCGCTGTTTACGGAGATGGGTGCATATTTATGGTTGACAGGTCATTAAGGTGGTAATAAGTTGTTTATATTGCGCGTAATTAGATTGCGGTCAGCTGGTAGCGGACGATCTAAGAGCATATTGCACACCGGAGGAAATTGACTTGCAAAATAAACAATTAATTACAACCACTGAAGGTATTATATCGCTTCAGAGAATGTACACACTTCACAAGCTCATAAGGATACATACATGTAAAGATACTTTTCCGGATCGCTGCATGACATAATGCAGAGTAAGTATACTCTTACATACGCGTTTCCTTTTGGATTGATTGGTGTATCTAACTAGGGTATAATTGTCGCCATGGAATCGATAGGAGAACAACTTCCCAGGATGTATCATGATATTATAGAAAGGGGATTACGTTACAATACAGACAGTAATTGAAATAAATAAATCGCAGCTGGAGAGAAAATATTTTCTAAATGTACATAAGAGATTGATTTCTGATAAATTCGTATATACTTAGCTAATATTTTGAATTCATTTAAATTAAACTCAAGTTAATAAGTTGGCATATTTTTATTAACCAATTGTTAAATTTAAAGTTAAATTCTTAACCTGAAAGGTTTAAATAATACATTAATGTATGAATGTCTATATCCCTAATCGCAACTCTTACTCTCAATCCAACAAATATTTGCAGAGTCTTGGAAAGTTATTCAGGCAATTACTTTCTGGTCGAAAACAAATTGATTTACTGAGACCGAAAATAATATCTAAAAATAAATCAGGACTTTTAAATATGCAGCATTGCGCATTGCACACGATAATTCCTCATAATTTCAATGGTTTGAAAGTCACATTTAAAAGCAATGTACATCGTATAAACACTCGAGGACAGAACCAGAAAAATGCAAAACCTTTACAATTTCTCCCTCTTCAAAAACGGTTAACAAATGAAGATGTTCCTTTCTAGAAGTCATATGGCTGTAGAGAATTTACAGAAGAGGTTCAAAGTTTTTTCACCAATTCTGGAAATTAAATAAAAGCGTTTGTAAATATAAAGTGAACCCTTGAAAAGGAAGCATCATTGGAATCATATGTCGTCAATGTTATTCCTCCATAACGTTTGAACCGTTTAAAGTTTTTTCTCATCATCTGAGGCGTTAAGTCCGTAGACGCTTGGCTAGACTCATGTCGCAGTTCAGCCCTTATAGTTCGCACGCAGAACTTTTCTCTCGAGAGAGGGCTCAATTACTCAATTGCCTTTTGAGCCCCAAAAACAGCGGTTGTCAAGAGTTATTCTGCGTTTGATCTCGGTACTGATGTTGTTTGTACTGTTTACTGCAGAGCCAAGGTAGACGAAGTCCTTAACTACCTCAGAGTTATTATTTTCATTATTAATTTAAATTCGTGGTTTTATTATTTATTTAAATTATGAATGGAACGAGACCTTTGAAGCTTACCTTAAACAAATCTCTTTTTTTCTTTAGACTTAGGAAAAGTTGTATGCGTTGTATGGTTTTGATGCCACTAAAACATGTTTGCCTATTTAGTTAGAATTCCAAAAAGAGGTAAAATAGTTTTATCTTTCTATAAATCCTTTTTTAGAAACCTCATTGAGGTCGTTTAGGAGTAACTTGTCCTTGTCAAGGATGGGAGTATGTACAGAAAGTAGACAAAATATTCCATATCATATACATATATCGATTTCTCTACAACAGAGCGTGCTGAAACAATACTAAGCTGCTCCGTGATCTTTGCTGCGTACCCAAGCAAGACGCAATCTTTTGAAAGTTTTATTGCAATAGGTCTTTTATGACGCCACCGGCTGTTATAAGTCCAAAACAGAGAATAAACAAACGTTTCATTACGTGTAGTCAGGTCGATGGCCAGTAAAAACCACATGAGATAAAAATCTCTACACCCTTTGCTCCCCTTACTTTGGATACATTTTAAAAAAGCAAAAAAGTTGATATATACTTACACCACATCCTTTGTCGAAGCACACCCACATGTAATCATGTGTATTTCGATCTGTGTTGTATTATTTTCGATTTGACTGAGAGTTTTCAGGTTCAACTATAATTCCCATGAATAAACATGAAGCCAGACTCTTTGTGGACGGATAAATGAAAATGTTGTTTGACAGAGATATCAAAAATGTAAATTCGATGAAACCTGGACAATTGTTGAAGCTACGTACACACATATAAATATTTGTGTGTACGTGAACTATGCATTATACTTTTCAGATTCACATGTATACATGTGCATTTGTTCAAAGCTCTGTATGAAAAGTTCATGCGCGCTTTGAATAATTAAATGAAATTACTGTTAAGCTAAAAACTAAAAAAACTAAATGCAGAACATGACACATTGAAATCAATAAAACGGATTATATTGTTTAAGAGTTTAAATTAAGAGTCGGAATACAATTCGTGTCAAAGGCATATTTTTAGTTGCTAATTAAACAGAATTCTAATAAAAATGGTTGACACCCATTCATGTGTGAATGCAAGATGTAACTGTTTGACGAGAGATATTATGAAATTTAGTTACACCCACGAACAAAATATTGAAAAACAGATAAATGTTTTAGGTATTTAGTTATGACTTTATAATAATAATATAATATAATAATAATGGCGGCACTACAGTCCGAGGTGGATCTGGGCCTAGCTTTTGTGCGTGCTATTGTTCTCTCACGAGTGGAGGGGACCTACAGTTTAATGCCGACTCTGAACGGCGATTTTGAGAAGCTTTTTCTAGACAGTTATATTCTTTGAGCATTGTGAGTGACACGAAAGAGGTGAGCGCAAGATGCTCCAACTAAGAAAGCCTTCGGATCAGAGCCTCCTAGTTCAAGAAAGATCAGAAGATACATCCTCCGGTATAAGGACCAAGTGGTCACACATGCAACTTAGTCTTGATAACTGGAAGCAGCGTGGCCGAAACCGTCAAAAAGGGAAGGAAATATTAGCTCAGTCTCAGAACCTTTATGGATCGTTGGCCTGATAAGTAAGTAAGTAAGTAATAATTGTGCAACAATCAAGAATGGAGAGAGACTAATACTTATGCAATCAGAGTTTCTTCTGTGTTGATGTGACTTGATGTGACTATTATGGATTTTTTCCAAGGTACGATGTACTGTGACTTGCTTTGTGAAATAACCCTTGAAGCTATATAGTTACTTTCACTTTAATGGTTATCACTTTTAAGAGATCCGATTTTTTATTAATACAAAAAATGATCGTTCGTCTTCACTCACCAAGGTAAACATTTTCATAAAGGATACATTCCTAGAATATATGTAAATACAACAAGATGATTTTTAATGTATGTGTATATTGATACATAACTTCTTTTCCCACACTACACCGATGAATCAACCAGTTTCAATTGAAAGATTCCACTTGATTCTTTAACCCCTTAGTATTGAAGAACGCGTAACAAATTCGAGTTTCATTTATTTCTCTCAGTTTTTCAAATCCCGCAATTAATTTCAAAGTGCCTGCTCCTGGAATTTATTTTCGAAACTTCTCAGAAACATTCAGCCTCCCTTTGTTATCATGTAATTTCTCTCTTAAACGTGCCGTACCTTTAGGACATGAAATTCTATCAAATTTGAAAACATCAAGTAAATTGACTACACCACTGAATTGAATCTGGGATACACTTACACATTATCGAATTCACGAAAAGAAATCAACATTAAGCAATTCATAAAAATCAGTCGACTTGACTTCGGACAACTTTTCTTCCTCAAATAAAGTAAGAGCTGTATTTTTGAAAGGTCGTTAAATACATTTCAAACATTCCTTAATGCACAGTACTTTCTCAAATCACTTCATTTATCTTCAAAGCATAAACGGAATTGTTATTTTTATGATCAGTTCCATTTTTCAAATTCATATACTTTCCTCATCTCTTTTGTTGCCTTGGGTGATATCCTTCCAATTTTCCCTTGCAACGTCTGCTCTACTTCTTCAATTTTTCATTGAGATGATTTGATGATTTTTATTGTTACACACTCCGTACTTTGATTCCCAAGGGATTCAGCAGCCATAGAACGTCGTAGATCTATGGAGATGCGTCGGCTGTCCATTTCTTTATATTTCGATTTAATATATCAATATTTGATTTGACATTGTCACTGCCATTCGGTTGTGTGTGACAGTTTTAAAAAATAAGTTTTCCCAAGTTCCCAACGAATCCAAGAAGCACTTAAATAAATAGAAATCTGTTTTGAACATCCAGTTAACAGATGGAAATTTGGCAGATCTCAACGCCAAACATATCCCCTGCCCCTCTATCACGTAATGCTACGGGATGTATGTAAATAATTTCGTTCTGCATATTCTTCTTCGACTTATGTACAAACATACGCTCTTGTATAAACATATATAGATGTTCAATGTGCTCTAAGTAATTTTCAGATTCCAAATGAAATCTTGAAAACTTTTCCAATTATATGTCTTGAAAACTCTTTGCTTAGAGCATGTGCACAATTGAAATTGAAGTGCGACGCAAGGGGAATAGGAAACGAATGTCTTCAAGACGACATCGAAAGGTTCCGCTCTCAAGTTAGACAATTAAAAAAACAACATTAAAATATACTGCCATCCTTTCAACTAGGAAAGACCGCTGTGACTAATTCCCTTGTCCACTGTATTGTCTTATGCCTTTTAAATTGGTTTTTGATCTAAACAGTTGAATCCAAAAGATATAAAAAACTACAAAAACATTTCTAGCTGCCGCTGTCGTCCATTGTAAGTGATTTGCCGAGAGAAATTTCAACAGATTACGCGTCTCTATCCAGCTGCGCAGTTTTTTCCTAATCGAATGAAGGTATGAAAAAACAGGTGAATGAAAAAAACTTTGGAGCTCCATATTTTCCAAACGGTACTTTGGATTAGAAACTGTTGGAGCAACCCTCTACCTCATTTCAAAAGATCTGTCGATTGATATATATCTCGATGGGGTGCAACAAGGTTTCAAAATTAATGGCAACTTCACCTGTACTGGATCCACCCCAAATGGCCCCACTTTTTAAATCTGGGTGCATGGGCAATGACATGTAGGTCTGAAGTACTTAATTCCAAAATTTCATGCCGATATCTTTATAAACTTCGGAGATAAAGAAGTGTGACATACACGACGGACGGACGTACACACCGAAATTATAAAGGTTCCGTTTTTGTAGACGGAACCTTAAAAACCAATGAAAAAGTTCAAATTGTTGCCACCAGAAATCATAATTTGACTGATGTGCTCAGAAATCCCATGTTTTAGTAAACCCAAGCATACTAGTATGATATATGTAATAGATTATAAGTTTGGAAACCATTCGTGTTATATGATTTGAATAATACATTTGTTTAAGAGACTTCCAGTCTCAAAGGTTTCAGAAGCATCGTAGAGACAATTACTTACCCGTATTCATACTTAGTTGGATAGGTGGGCAAATGGTTGCTCTAGCGGTCTACAGCCGCGAATCATTTGCGATTTTCAAAAGAAATATTAAATATTTGCAGGCGGCTGCAAACATTGCCTTTTTTCCATTGCAATGGGAATTATGATATCCAATTTCATTATAACGGTTCAGGTAAAAGTTTTGGGAAATAGTTCTTTTACAATTTAAATTATTATAGACTTTTTAAATGTTTTATATCAAAAATACTAGAACTAAATAGGCGGAACAGTACGGTAAACAGTACCATGATAAAACGCAGAATAACTCTTGCCCACCGTTGTTTTTTTGGGTTTAAGAGGTAATTGAGTAATAGAGATCTCTCTCGGAAGACCAAGCTGACTTTGTATAAGACATTGATTATCCCAGTCCTACATTACGACGCAGAGACATGAACAATATTAAAATCGTCTAAAGGAGCTGTTGGTCTTTTCAAGAGAAAAGTTCTGCGTGCGGCCTTTGGTCCTGTTTACGTTGATGGTATTTAGAGAAGTAGATTCAATCACGAATTATAAGAGCTGTACTGGGATATGAGTCTAGCTTGGCGTCTCCGAATCCAACGTAGACCCATGTAGAGCTAGGACAACTTCGCTCCGGCCCGAAGAGTCTTTGACTCTGAACGCAACAGAGGACGTCTAAGGTGATGCACCCAAGCGGAGAGGGGCCTCAACCAACTAGATGTGCGTAACTGGCGACAGGCAGCACGCTAGCTGGCAAGGTTTATTTATTAAGGCTCGAGTCCACCCTCGGACTGTAGCGCCACAAGGAGATGAAGAAATAAGCGGAAATATTTGCCGGCTCTGCGTTTGTAGCTATAACATCTTCCGAATTCTAGGCCTGTAAAGTCCAGACCAGTAGAGTTACACACGTTATTAAAATTGTTACCTCATTTTACAAAAAATATTTTTGATTTATGAATTGAAGTGGAATTTCTGTATCAAACTTATCATACCTCTTTGCTATTTAATAATAATAATAATAATAATAATAATATAATAATAATGGCGGCGTTACAGTCCGAGGTAGACCTGGGCCTAGCTTCTCAGCAACCACTCGTGTTGTGCGTGCTATTGTTCTCTCACGAGTGGAGGGGACCTACCGTTTAATGCCGACTCCGAACGGCGAGATTGAGAAGCTTTTTTTCTAGGCAGTTATACTCTTTGAGCATTGTCAGAGATTTGAAAGAGGTGGAGCCGTGAAAAAATTTTAGGTGTTTTTTCGAAATTCCAACCTTAGACCTCAAGCGTAGAAGTCGACGCACCTACCCACTACGCCCCAGCGCCACTTATTGTTATTTTGCATTTGGAAATAAACCCATAAATATTCAAGAACAATTTCCTCTAATAGAATCTACTTAATCGAGTTCGCCAGCTTAAGGATTTATGATACAATAACATGTTACGGAATCAAACCTCCATTGCAATTCATAAAAATAACGGAAAGGGGAGGAGAAGACAGAGCTTTATGACACCTTCACAAATTCAAATATTACGAATGAAAACCCTAACCTGTTCAACCCCGCATACCAGAACAAACCATAACAAATTTCAATCTAATAAGTCACTCAAATTACAAGTTATTCACGCTAGCAGCTCTCATCTTAATTTTAACGACACCAGATTATAATCATCCGAAAATGTCCGCCTTCACACATCAAAATGCAAATTAAAGCAAAATATTATGACAAACTGAGGTGATTTGTTTGGGTTAGCACACAAAATCTGTTGTCCGGCTGTCACAGGTCAGTTAAGCCCAAGAGAATTTACGACCACGCTATTAAAAAGATAAACACTGAGTTGGTTCTACGAAAAATTCAAATACCTTCATCTTCGCTTTGACCTTCTCTCTTCTCTGCTATGAACCTTTTTGCAAATTATCCTCGGTAGAATAGGCCAATGATGACGATACAAAGGAGCAGCACTCATTGACAAGATTAATATCATGGTGTCTGCACTTTTTGTGAAAATGACCTTTGTTACTGGGGAATGATATTTGACTCTAAGTTGGATGACATCAGTGCCCCTGTGAAGGATTCGGAAGTCCGAACTCGATGGTAAATTGAGGGGGAGGTGTCAATATTTGATATTCATGTGGTGGAAGAATGATAAGCAAATAATGGAGGACTCATTTCAAACTCGAACTGGGCTGGAAATTGGATTTGATTGTTGCTCGTGTAATGGAATGATTATTGATATCTTAAAATGTAAATGTATTTATTTATTTTTTTCATAAATGGCAGTTAGAGCATAACAAATATCGTTATGAGTCCATGAAGAGAAAATCGTTATTAATAATAATAATAATGGTGGGCCTAGGTTCTGCACCAACGATTCGTGTTATGCTTGCTATTGTTCTTTCACGAGTGGAGGGGATCAACAGTTTAAAGGCGACTCCGAATGACGAATTTGACAAGCCTTTTCTGAACTGTCAGTGATTCGAAAGAGGTGGAGCCGTGAACTTTTTTTTATTGAAAAATTTTCTGCTGACTTTTTAACCTAGATTGGAAGTCTAGTACATAGGTGTCGACGCACATACCTACAATTCCACGGTGCCTACAAAAATCGTTATTATGTCCGTTTATATTGGGTATATAATTTAATTCGCGCGGTTTTTTCTTCAAAATTTGAACGTTTATTTAAGAAAAACATGTACAAAAGTATTATTCGAAGTATTATCCATCTGAAGCTATGACCTTTTCCCATCTTTCTGGCAATTTGTGGATCCCATCCCAAAAGAACTGCGCCGGCTTGACAGCCAAGAATGAATCAAGCCAATTTTTGATATTCTGCACTGATGTGAACCGTATTTCAGTGAGGGCGTTCTGCATCGACCGGAACAAATGGTGGTCAGAAGGGGCAAGGTCTGGGCTATAAGGCGGTTGGGGTAAAGCTTCCCATCCACTGTTTTCCAAATAGTTCTTAACCGGAATAGCAACGTGGGGCCGAGAGTTTTTCGACGTCTCTCGGCTTGAGTTCATGTGGAACCCAATTTCCTTGCTTTTGAATGTATCCAGCTGCTTTTAAACATTTTTAAATGGCTGCTTGAGTGACACCCAAAGATTCTGCGAGCTCTTTTTTGGCTGCCCAGGACGTTCATCGTCTTCCAAGCCAAAATCACTTTTGGCACGTAGTAGTAGTAGTAGCACAGTAGCTTTCCAATGTATCTTCCAATGGAATAATACAAGTTGCGCCATCTCTTAGCAAACCGCACGAATTAAGTTATAGACCCAATATTAAAATGGTGCATTGTTTCGACATTGTGGGCGCCGTGGCGTAGTGGGTAGGTGCGTCGACTCCTACGCTCGAGGTCGTCGGTTCGAATCTCGAAAAAATCATCAAACATTTTTTCACGGCTCCACCTCTTTCGAGTCATTGACAATGCTCAAAGAGTATAACTGTCTAGGAAAAGCTTCTCAAAATCGCCGTTCGGAGTCGGCATTAAACTGTAGGTCCCCTCCACTCGTGAGAGAACAATAGCACGCACAACACGAGTGGTTGCTGAGAAGCTAGGCCCAGGTCCACCTCGGACTGTAGCGCCGCCATTATTATTATTATTATTGTTTCGACCTGAATGAGTAAACTTAAATTGTATACCAAGGTCAGCGCTTAATTTTTATACGCATCCATATTTGAACTGCATTTATAGTTTTCCATAAAGACTTTGTTTTAATACCCTATCTACAGCCTCAATAAGGTTTCAAAAAAATAAATGCGTCCATCAGTGAAGTGTTATCCTTTCTCGTGTCTGCAACAATGCGAAATAGAGAATAAGATTTGGTACTGTACCAGAATTCTAGGCCAATCAGACTGAATAGTCTTCGAATTTAACTGAATATTTTAAAGGCGAACATATCGACGAATACATGCCAGATCCCAAAGAAGAGGGATACAATTAATTCCTCCTCCCTTCAGACTCATGGAACTTACAAAGAAATCTGGGCATCTAATATATGCACTAAGCTATGTGATGCACACTTGATTAAGGATTGGATTCTATATGTGTATATATATTGTAGGTATGTTTGGTTACTCTAGATAACCTAGTGTTTCATTTAGTCGTTACCTATTGTATACCCTGAAAATACAATACATCCTATCATAACTTTTTTCAATTGTTTTTCTCAATTTACAGTGAATCACCATCGATACAAATAACTTTGCGTTATCGAAATTCCACTCACCTAGTGAATGTGTGGCGCAGAATAGACTTTTACTCGCATCTAGCCGATAGTTACTCATGTATTTAACACAATGCCAACTCTGCCAAAATGATTCCAGTTCAATAGCCATTCCACGTGTCAAATTGCTGTCGTATAAACTATTGTGGAGACGATACCACTGCATGTACACTACACCTTCCGTGCGTATACACAGAGATTACAGATATTTCAGAATTTACTGGTTTCGTTTGTTTCTGGTCAAAACAAGGTGTGCATGATGATATCAGAAGTGGTTGTTTCCTTTTTCTGTTCACTTCAGTGAATCTGACATATGGGTAACTGTCCCTGTGGATACAGCATCTATTCCAAAATTGTATTTTATTTCAGTAACATCACTGGAATAGATTCCGATGGGTTTTACTGTGTTGGAATTGAATTGAAGCTACAAATAAACTTTGCAAGTGCGAGTTGTACTCGCACGGAGAAGGTTCCATCGCACAAATATGTTTTGAAATAATCATCATCAAGCGACGAGTTCAAACTGAAATACAGTTTCCTTTAACGTACAAACACACAAACATCCATCCATCCATATACCTATGCACAAATTTGTCTAACAGAAAATCACTTCCATCATTCCCAATCACTGCTCATGCCTGTGGTGTGTATGTGCATTTCTGTTGGTCATTTAGGGGTTGAAATCGATCTAAAAGATAACACTCATCATCGTATAGAGAGGTCGATCACAGCATGAAATCTAAGTGCGAAAATGAAAATATTTATCATTTTAAATCTTAGATATCTCAAAATTTCCACATAAATCGGTATTTTGATATTTAGCATTTTTTAATGGTTACGCCGAGGTCTTCAAAACTGCGGTCTCCAAAATTCGCATGTCCAAGATTGACCGTTTTTAGCCAATATCTTGAAAGCTGTTAAGGCCTGAATGCTTGAAATTATTTTAAGTGAAAGTACTCACTGAAGCCAAGTTTTTGTGATTTTTCCAGATTTTTAAACTCTTTGGTTTAGAAATGGCAGGGGGGGAGCTCTATGTTTTTAAAACGTTACTTTTGGATCACACCTCCACCTCATTTCAAAAGATCTGTCGATTGATATATAACTCGAGGGGTGCGTCAATGTTTCGAAATCAATAGCAACTTCACCTATATGGGAGACACCCCCAAATGGCCACACTCTTTTAAATTTGGGTGCATGAGCAATGATATATAGGCTTGAAGTAACTAATTCCAAAATTTCATGCATGGAGATAAAAAAGTTTGACAAACGCGACAGACGGACAAAAAAACACGCCTTTTAGTTGGAGTAAGAACGTTCTTCTGCATAGACAAGTTCTCGGAAGAATGATTCGTGTTGTTTTAGTTGTTAGGGAATTGCTAAGCACTCCACAGAGCATGGTTTGCATTAGAATGATGAATTCATGGTGGATATATAAAAAAGGCGCTTGAAGCACCTTAAAAATTAAAAACTGTGTTATAAAACGCTTCTACTTTAATAAGGGAATTTTTTTTGTGTGGCAAAATGTTTTAGTAGTTTGAAAAGTTTGAAAAGCCTAGTTTTTTTTTTGGGAAAAATAGTTTTATTTGCCAGAGAATATCTACCATATTTATCCTTTCAAAGTGTAGTTTGCGGCTTCTTCTTAAATAATGTTCGAAAAAACGTTAATTTATAGTTTGGAAAAGGTACTAGGCACTTAGTTCTTAGCACCGCACCGAGAATAAAGCAAACAGAGTAAATCCCACAGGATGTGATTATACTTATTACACATAAATTTAAGAATGAAGATATTTAGAAATTAATGCATAAATACATGAATAAATATTTCGACATCTATTCCGCAGTGAGCAGCAGTGGAACATAGTTGTTTACGTCTTCGCAATCCGATTTCCTTCTCGCAGAAATGGATTTCAATGATGTAGCTTACCATATCTTTGACGCCCTTTAGAAAAGTATCCCATACAATAGAATCGCTTTCTCAGAAGTTTTTTTTTCTTCATTTTTTTTATTTTCAAGAAGATCCTTTGCATCTGTCTGTTGTAGAGTAAAAAGAAGGAATTCCATCGATGAAAATGTACAGTTCCTGTATTCCTTTGCAATGCAGGATCTTATTTCAAAAGAATCAAATAAAAGCAAACCTCAGTTGAAGTTGATGTGCCCATACATATGTATATAGATGTAACAATGAATACTAAGCAAGTTTAAAATCAAAATACGATTCCAAAGTACTTTCGTCGCACAAGCAGGTGTAGTAGGTTCTGTCGAATGACTAAGTAGGTAGGGAAAAGGAAAAAAATGAGCGAACATAATATCCTTTAGAGCATCAGATGAAAGTTTGCGACCTCTTCCTACACTTATTTATCATGAAAGGGGTTTATGAACGAACGTGTAAGTTACTATCGCTTTTCATCGACTGATATTCCCTCCCAAAGGA
This sequence comes from Myathropa florea, assembly GCA_930367185.1. NCBI lineage: Eukaryota > Metazoa > Arthropoda > Insecta > Diptera > Syrphidae > Myathropa > Myathropa florea. The sequence continues at coordinate 1,669,654 of OV884004.1, read as the reverse complement.
TCGGGCTTAAGTGTAGACAATTAGGGAAAGTTAACCAATCTCTTAATTTTCCTCAAGAAATTCTTTAATTGTATTTTCACCTTTGATTGCATTTTATAAAGGCTTCAAGCTCTATTTTATTGAATATTTCGATTTTATGTCATGGACAGTAGAATTTGTCATAGCTAAGATTTGTGTAAATTGGGGGTGCCGTGGCTTAGTGGGTAGGTGCGACTATTGCTACGCTCGAGGTCTAAGGTTCGAATCTCGTCAAAACACCTAACCTTTTTTTCACAGATCCACCTCTTTTCAGTCACTGACATTGCTAAAAGAGTGTAAATGTCTAGAAAAGCTTCTCAGCATTACATTGTAGGTCCCCTCCACTCGTGAGAGAACAATAGCATGCACAACACGAGTGCCTGCTGCTAGGCCCAAGTCCAAGTCCACCTGTAGCACCGCCATTTTTATATTATTAAAAATTGTGTAACAAAATATCATGAAAACTGACTTTAAGAAGCAAGTTTACATAAGTAACCAGCACTAGTTCTTCAGCAAAACTGTCAAATGTGCAGCAGCTTTTTGAAGTATGACTTAAAGTCACCGAAAATCAGATCTACAAAACGCACTCTCAGTTCCAATAAAAAAAAAGTTTGTTAGTTTAATTCACTCTCCTTTATGCGTAGCTTGAAATCGGATAACCCAATTAACTTATTGTCAATGAATAGATTAATTTTTAAATCACATCAATCAAATTTAATTTCTGCGCAAATAGTGTAAACAATCAATTTCTGTAGAAGACAAATCCGTACAATACAAATATAACCGGCATAAAAGACAACAAAAATATTTCTGTCACGCAAATTCAACCCAAGAACGCATGTACGAGTAGACCCCACTTCAAAAGCAAATGGTTACAATTTTAAAAATAAAAGTCTTTCTTTTCATTCTCTTTCTTGGAACACCTTGCATTTTATTCTCTTCCTGGGTATTTCATGTGTGAAAGTACTGTATGTGTTGGAGTGATGATTATTTTTAAAGTAAAGCAAATATAGACTTGTTTGTTTTTGAAAATTAATGAATATTTTTACAGTGGCATAAAAAAACGTTCTTAAATTGTAACAGTGTAAATAGAATCATTTATCTGCAAGAGCTTAGAGATTTTGCGGGAAGTAATTCACAGTATTGCTGGGATAGGAAATTCTATATATGACCTAAGACGCGAAATAAAAAAGCAGAATCATTGTTTGTGAAAGGCACATTTGCCCGGAGAGGCAACAGCTGCCTTTATATGGAAAGATTCAGAAAATCAAAATGTAGAATACAATTATATTATTTTTAACTTACGAGTATATGTCTTCTTTCATAAACGAGATAGATTTTGTAACTTTGCAATTGAAGAGTAGTATTTTCGTTGATTTTGTTAAGCTGCTTATAATCGCGACACATCCAAGTTTCATTATTTATTTAATCTCCTATTTGGGGTGTGGGGTAAGTAAGACCGGGCCTCATACGAAGTACCCTCATTCAATAGCGATTCCAATCTTTTTAGTTCTAACTTCTGAAAATACAGAGCTTTATATACATGATCTACTATTACGCATAAAAATAATAACGGTTGTTAGAACTTAAGGAATCCTTTTTAGAAAAATAAAAATTTCCTTTGCTGTTTCCAAAAACATGCATAATTAAAGTCAGAAAGTATGAAATGTTTTTTGTTTTTAATTATTTTCTTAACAAACACCGCCATTTCAATATGGAGGCTCAGCCACCCCTAACCTAACCCAACCATACGCTTGCATTTTAGCTATAATAGACTACAAACTTGGTTGGTGCACTTAAACTGAATAACATATCCAGCACCTTGCAGTTCATAAGACATCTTTGCTATAATATAACCCGTTTTCATTTCATTGCTGATCTCTGCAAGGGCTAGAACGTACTATTTGCACACGTACATATATCAGCGTCTCTTTAACGGACTACAAATCTTCCAATCTATAAAACTCCCCCGAAGGTATCAGTATTATTACCAATTTAGCGAGTTATATGTCACAAAAAATGAACACCATTTCTTAAACCAAAACAGCAAAGCCTATTTGAAACTACCAAACACCTTTCAACCGAATAACAACCTCAGGGTGCGTTTATTGTGATATTTGAACTCCAATTCAAGCTCTAAATTGCATATTTAACCAATGTATCCATATCCTTTCCGTACAAGTATAAAGGGGAGAAATTTAGAAATTCGTTTCCTCTGAGGCATGTGTAATCTAAAATCAAAATGTTTATATTCAGTTGTGATGTGAGGGGCCTTAGCAAACCTAACCTAGGGATCCATATATTACACATAACGACATTGTCATAATGATACTGCAATGAGAGCGAGGTAAATCCTCGATGCCATGAAGGGATCTGATTTTTCCACAGAACTCAGATAGTGGGGAGCAAGGCATTAGCATAACAAGAACGAATTCCTTTAAAAGATACTTTTCCTCTCCTTTCAAGGAAAAGATACTGCCCGCGGGAGGAAAAAAAAGACAAATCCAAATGTATTACGGGAGACTCTAACGTATGAAATCAGATTGAGAGTATTTCTTCTTTTTTGTGTCGTTGTATTCTTTGTTGATGTAAAAAAGTCTTCCCTTTGGTTATGTCGAGTAATTGAATTCAAGCCAAATAGAGAGCTCTTTGTTCTGCCGCATCACCAACAGCGGCAGCAGCAGCATCTTTGTGGTGGAAGCCACAAAGTTTTCTGTTTAAGTCTTACCAAATTCCATTTAGAAAATTACTTCAAACGTTTAGTTGTCGCTGGTAGTCTTAAAAAATTCACAAAATCTTTAAGAACTATGCTCGTATCTTTCGTACGTTTGCGTTGTTACACATCTCTTCTGATGCACGAACATAGTGAAGAATATTCCATCAAATCTACACCATAGCAGACTAAGTGTGCGTAACTTTTCATTTCAAAAACGCATTACCTAAAAACTCACTCACATAATGTAACTTTTAGCGAAAGTGCAATCTTTTTAACTCCGAAAAATTACGAAAGAAAGGATAAGATAGGAAACATTTTTAAAGTTTTCCCATTAAATACAGGCAATGGTTCTTGGAAGCCTATTGCGTACACCAAATTTTGCTTCTAGGCTTTGGACTTGATGTACTTGTACAATTGCATTTGCATCAAAGAAGATGGACGAATGTGCTACTCTCAATTTTATTCTGGAGATATGGGTTTTTATCCCCCTGTTCCAAAGAAAGTGCATAAAAATATTTGCAACAACAGTTCAACTCCCAGAGCATGAGAATTATGAGAGGATGGTTTTGGATGCATCCTTTAAAACAAGGGAGTGCTGATGTTCTTGCTATGCTGCGTCCTTAGGGTGAATTGGGTTATTCTATAGAATGTGTTTATAGTTGGGTTTCCTTTTTCCTATTTCGTTGGCAATTTAAGAAACCGAACAACAACATCAATGCATTGTTGTCGGAATTCCCGGCAAACAAATGCAGAACGACTCCCCAAGGGGTTTAACCAGACAGTGACTCAAATGTGTGTGACAATAACGAACTCAAAGTAAGAGCAGTTGTTGTTGTGTTTCGGAAATGGACCGACCTCTTATTTCTGTATTCCTTGTGGGTTATAAACTTTAATTTTAAAAATAGTAAGCCATTTAGATCTGTTTTGTTTTTCCATTTGCTAATGTCTGTATTCACATGACCGCTCTGTGATTGGGTTTGTTCTGACTGCAATTGTCGTTTAGCCATCTGAATTGTTTTCGTATATCTGTGAAGCAATTCATTTGGACTCTTCTTCCGATATGAGGACATAATCAAGTTTTGGAATTGATTATCTTAGGAAATGCAACAGGTGTGGATGGAAATACATTCTTAGCTAAAATCAAAAGAATACACATTACACTTGGAACACAATTTAGATCATTGAAATCAACCGCTATGGACATATTTATCAGGATTATTTTAATGTAGCCGCAAGGGTGGTTTATTGGTGTACACCTTTTCTTCATTTTCAGTTTTGTTCATAGATAAAGAGTGCAGTTAAATCAGTCTATCGTGTGTATTGTTGTAACCACATGTTTGTAGACTTGATTGATCCGATTCGGACACATGAAAGTTTTCCAACATGTCCCGATAGCGGTCACCAGTAACTGTTACAACATTGCCCCTAGCGTCCTTAAACCAAATTGGCAGTCAAACAAAATCAGCCTCGGACATAAAAAGTAATCTTTTATTTATCCTCCGACTGTTATCTCAATTTGGAGTTGGTAATCTAATAACCAACTTAATTGTATCATAGTTAGTTATTGGATAAGCTTACAATGATCTATTCCTACATGTTTTTTTCCCACAGGTCTATCCAGCAGTCAAAAGCTTGACTACGTTGTCTATAGTACACCTCCTTAAGAGAGTCCTTAATCATCTTAGATTTTTAAGTCGCACTGTCCACATACCTTGGGGTCACAATTATGTTTTGACTTTCAAAATAAAAATATAAACTTTTACACCTTTTTCGATTTCCTTACGCTCAACATATGTATCTCTGACGATAAAGTAAAAAATAAAAGTTATATATGTATGCTTATAATTAGCTGCCCTACTCTAGAACTCCGACCTTTCATCGTATTATTATATTTAAACGACGCCATAAATAGTATCCCACCAGACAGTCGTATTCTTTGAGCATTGTCAGTGACTTGAAAGAGGTGGAGCCATAAAAATATCAAGTGTTTTTGTTCAGGAATCAAACCCAGACTTCGAGCATAGGAGTCGATGCACCTACCCACTACGCTATGGCACCCGTATTAAAACGATCTGTATTATAAATAAATGAACATTTGGAAGACATTAACTAAGACGTTATTTATCTCAACAACTTTGTATAGCCATTAAGAATTCATCTAATGATACAATGCATCCGTCACACTTCACGCTTCCGAACACTTCAACTTTCTGTTCAAACGAATTGTTTTTCTGATGCTGTACATGTTACATGCAGAAATGTCTGTTAAGGTTCAGACAAAAGCGAAAAAAAGGTTCACGAAAGTTAACAACATTTAGCCACAACTTTTCGAAAACAAAACCTTTCCAAATCCCTTTCAGACATTCACCAGCTCTCACGTAAAACTTTCCTCCCCTAAATTTTTCACTTCATTAGCACAATTCATCTTTTGAAGGAGCCATTCACCCGAACACCCGTGAAACAGCATCAGATAAAACCATTGAATTAGCCGCAGTACAAAATTCAAAATTCAAACTTTAAAAATTCCACTTCATCAGTCAAACTTCAAACTTTTGGTAACTCTTTGCCTGTGCTGCAAATTACTACTTAATTGGTGGCATGGGGCTAATGCTCTAAGCAGGGATAATTTGCAATTTGAACTTTTTTTCCAATAGCAAACTTCTTAGTGATTGGTAAATGAAAAGAGCACGACTTTTGATCGCCAAATAAGTGAGTTGGTGAATGAACGGCAAATTATCGTCATTTAGATCCGATAATACAAATTAAATGATTAAAGATACCATGTATATATTTAGTACATAATAATATGCAGACTTTGTATTGTAATGTATATAGAAATATCGAAAAGACATCATTAGCGATGAAGAACATTTTTTTTCTGATTGCCTTTGTCAATAAGCGAAACATGCGTTATTGGACAGAAACAAAACTAACATATGCTTCAAGAGTCCATTGCATCAACAAAAAGCGACAGTGTGATGTGGATTACATGCAGGTGTAGATGAGATTGGACCAGATATTTTCGTCGATGAAAATGGAAGACTATTTTTGTTCCTAAATTTGATGGGCTTGACATAATCGATAACAAAAATAATAATAACGGTGACGCTACAGTTCGATAGGGACTGAGGCCAAGGTTCACAGCAACGGTTGTGAGTGCTGCTGCGAACGGCGAGATTGAGAAGATTTTCTATACATTTATCCTGTTTGAGCATTGTCAGTGTTCAAGAATAAATAATTTTCTAAACAATTAACTTTTTTTTAATATATATTTAAAAATTCTTTATATTTATTTTTACACACTACATTACCGAAGTTACGATCAATAGTACTAAATTTAGTACATATGCTAAAAAACGAAATGTCAAAAATATAACATGTAGTCAGTCAATCACCAGCCTCCAGTGAAAACGGTTGAGAGAAATATAATTTTATAAAGTCAAACTTCGCGTTTCTTTTTTAAGGTTCCGTCTACAAAAACGGAACCTTTATAATTTCGGTGTGTCCGTCCGTCCGTCCGTCGTGTCTGTCACACTTTCTTATCTCCGAAGTTTATGAAGATATTGGCATGAAATTTTGGAATTAGGTACTTCAGACCTAGATGTCATTGCCTATGCAACGATTTTAAAAAGTGGGGCCATTTGGGGGTGGCTCCAGTACAGGTGAAGTTGACATTAATTTTGAAAAATTGTCGCACCCCATCGAAATATATATCAATCGACAGATCTTTCGAAATGAGGTGGAGGTTTCTTTCAACACCTTTTTATCCAAAACACCGTTTGGAAAATATGGAGCCCCAAAGTTTTTTTAAATGCGTCCCCCCTCCCATTTCTAAACCAAAGTGTTTAAAAATCTGAAAAAATTACAAAAACTTGGATTCATTGAGTACTTTCATTTAAAATAATTTCGAGCATTCTGGCCCTAATGGTTTTGGAGATATTGGCCAAAAACTGTCAATCATCGACATGCGAACTTTGAAGATCTGAAAACGCAGTTTTGAAGACATCAATGTAAGCATTAAGAAATGATAAATTTCAAAATATCGATTTATGTTGAAATTTTGAGATATCTAAGATTTAAAATGAGAACAATTTTCATTTTCACACATAATTTCATGCTGTTCGGCCACTCTATTCGTTGATGAGTGTTATCTTTTCGATCTCACCCCTAAATGCCCAACAGAAATGAAGACGCACACCGCAGGCATGAGCAGTGATTAGGTATGTGTATGATGGAAGGGATTTTCTGTGTTGGATAAACTTGGATAGAGTTGTAGATATGTGTATGGATGAATGATTGTTTGATTGGATCTATGAATGTATGAATGAAGGGTTGATTTGGGTTGAAGTTAGAAGAAAATTCAACTTAAATAGTTTGGCAACGTCGTTTGATATTCAGAAATCATCCATCAATATTATGCGACCTTCCCCGTGCGAGTTCAACTCGTACTTGCCCAATTTTTTTTTTTTTTTGGAATACATTTAATCCCGATTTGCAAATAATGAATCTATTTTCAATTTAGTTTAACGAAAAACTGCAGTTCCGATTTAAGACCTTTTTGCCTAACGTCAAAGATTTGTAAAATTTGCGAAAACGAAAGCTTACCCGAAGATTGAAGGAGGGTCTCTTCGAAATTTTCGTGTATGCATATATCACGTTTAATACAACCTTACGTGATGTGACTTGGCGCGGAGTTATGTGACATGGCGTGATGATGCGTAATATGTGATATTATATGACGTGACGTGACGTGATATGACATGACATGACGACATGACATGACGTGACATAACATGACATGACGTGACGTGCCGTTACGTGACGTGATGTGAGGGTGACGTGAGGTGTCGTGAGTTTAACGTGAGGTGACGTGAGTTTAACGTGAGGTGACGTGAGGTGACATGAGGGTGTCGTGAGTTTAACGTGAGGTGACGTGAGTATAACGTGAGGTGACATGAGGGTGATGTGAGGTGACGTGAGTTTAACGTGAGGTGACATGAGGGTGACGTGAGGTGACGTGAGTTTAACGTGAGGCTGGCGTGAGGTGACGTGAGGGTGACGTGAGTTGACATGAGGGTGACGTGATGTGACGTGACTGTGACGTGAGCTTACGTGAGGGTGACGTGAGGTGTCGTGAGGTGATGTCACGTAACTTCGCATCACGTCATCTCATTTCATGTTGCATTACGTCACGTCATTCTATGCCATCTCACGTCTTTCGACGACACGTCATATCACGTAGGGTGGAGTTAAGCGTGATATATGCATACACGAAAATTTGGAAGAGACCCTCCATATCAAAATTCGTCATGAATTATTTGTTCTTAATTTTCTTTGGAACTAGAAGTTTCTCTTCAAAGGCATAACATCCTATATATTTTCTGAAAAGTCTGTATTTCTAGTTTACAAAAAATAAATGATGTTTGAAATCGTATAAAAAATTAAGCACTTTGCGTAGATTTGTAAATGTAACCTCTAATTGGTGCGCGACAAAAAAATTGCTACGTTGACGTTGACCAATGACAATTCCATGCTGTGATCGACGATGTGATTTCTTTAACATCGTTCTTGAGAAGATCGTGCAAAACTGTCTGGCCAACACAAGAGGCACGATCTTTCAAAAGTTTGTTCAACTGCTAACCTACGTGGACGACATCGACGTGATTGGGCGAACACAGCGAGCCATCAATGATGCGTTTGCTGGCATTGAAACGGAAGCGGCTAAAATGGGTCTGGCGTTAAACGAGGGCAAAACCAAGTATATGCTGTCATCGAGAAAGGACGCACAACATCAACGACTTGGCCAGAACGTCAGCATAGGCAGCGAACACTTTGAGGTAGTTAAGGACTTCGTCTACCTTGGCTCCGCAGTAAACAGTATAAACAATATCAGTACCGATATCAAACGCAGAATAACTCTTGCCAACCGCTGTTTTTTTTGGCCCAAAAGGCAATTGAGTAGTAGAGCCCTCTCTCGGAAGACTTAGCTGATTCTATACAAGACCTTGATCATCGCAGTCCTGCTGTACGGCGCAGAGGCATGGACAATATCCCAAGCGGATGAACAGTCTCTTGGTCTTTTCGAGAGAAAAGTTCTGCGCGAGATCTTTGGTCCTGTTTGCGTTGATGGCATTTGGAGGAGAAGGTTCAACCACGAACTATATGGGCTGTACAGCGACGTGAGTCTAGCCAGGCGTCTACGGATCCAACGCCCAAGATGGCTAGGCCATGTAGAGCGTATGGACAACTTAGCTCCAGCCCGAAGAGTCTTCGACTCTGAGCCTGTGGGACAACGCAACAGAGGACGCCCACGTTCAAGGTGGCACACACAAGTCGAGGGGAACCTCGGTCGGCTTGGTGTGCAAAACTGGAGATAGCTGGCGAAAGATCGTGCTGGCTGGAAAGGCATGTTTAGTGACACCCAGGTCCCCCTCGGACTGTAGCGCCCCAAGAAGAAGAAGAAGATCGACGACTCAAAACGATGATGTGTGTTACCTCTCACATTCCATTCATTTCAACCCCTAAATGCCCAACAGCAATGTACACACCGCAAGCATGAGCAGTGATTGGATATGATAGAAGGGATTTTCTGTTTAAGATACATTTTTTTAGAGGTATAGGATGGCTGTTTGTTTGGTTGTATGCACGAATGTTGTAATGAATGGTTGATTTGGATTCAAGTTAGAAGAAAATTTGACTCAAATAACTTGAATTCTTCGCCCGATATTCAAAAATGCTTCCATCAACAAATATTTATGCGACGGAACCATTGCCGTGCGAGTACAACTCGCATTTGCCCAGTTTATTTCACATTATATCTATCACCGAACAAAGACGTCGTTTGTTCGTGTTCCATTATAATTTAAATATACTATTTTTCATGGTCCTTCGAGCCGAAAATGAGCAAGCAATGCAGCTGAAATTTTAGAGGAAATACCTGTCAAACATAGGGAGGTTAAAGTTTCTTTACCTTTTAATACGTCTCCACATAAACTTTAAGTATAAGATTGTTTCCTGTTCAAAATATTCCAGCTCAGCACGAAGAGCCCACCAAACGCAGCATTTTATCAACGATAGCCAAACTCTTCGACCCTTTAGGATGGATTGCACCTTGCCTTACATCGGGGAAGATTCTCATGCAGCAACTCTGGAAAAGTGGGCTCAATTGGGACGATCCAATTTTTTTTTTAAAAATGTTTACTTGCTCAGTTGTTTGAACCTAGACTTTTAATTCTAGCGAGTTGAAGTCGACGCACATACAAATGGCGCCCACTATCAATGATATGTGGCTTTAAAAAAATAGTGCCTATTGATCAAACAATGGATCTATTGAGGGAGAAGTTCGATAATCGTATCAACTCGAGCAAATGGTCCGCTCGAATGCATTTTATAGCACGATACCTCAATTGCTTTGTATTTCATTTAAATTATAACAGTTGCAAAAAACACATTGCCTCCAATTTCTTGAATTCCCTTACAAATTACAACAATTGTTATGTTCTTATTGAAAATCCGAGGGGTGTATAGGTTGTTTGTTTACTCTATTTGCGAACCGTGACATTTTTGCTTTTTTCGTATTTAATTTTTAATTTTCATTTTAAGTTCAACTTTTCATTATACTATCTTTAACTCTTGACACATATTTTGTTTGTTCTGTACGCCTAAGAATAGACAACTTTCTGGAAACATCGAATTAAAGCTTAAGAATTAAAGCAAATCGTAAGTATGAATGAAATTATTTGTTTCCAAATTTCTCAAAACTTTTTAAAACATGTCTGGAATGGAGCTCTTCTAGAATGTTATGAAGTTTGTCATGGCTATGGCCATAGCCCATAACTATGGCAAATATACAAATTGCAATCCAATCAGGAACTTTAATACTAAAGCAGAAGCATTTTACCCGACTGAAACTAAAAAATACAAGGCGCTCTTTAGGACTCTTTGAAAATGATTTTATTTGTTTTGATGGAGTGAAGTAAGCTTAAAAAAAATTACTGCATTTTAAGAGAAATCTCCTTTAAAATTAATTTCTAAGGTTATTAATTATCAGCCACCCCTTTACAGCAAATTCAATCCTTCCGCGCTTCTAAAGGACTTAGTGACACATGTATGTATGTATTTCGTGTACGCCGTTCTCAATTTTCACAGGTAAGGATAGGTGTTTCTTGAAGCATGAAATGCACCTCCCAGTATACTGTGTCACTGCAATTATGTCAGAGGTCTAATTACTATTTTCAGAAACACCTACGGCTTCATTATGTTTATTGTGAACATTTTCGAGGTAAATTGGCTTCTGCTGTGGCACACGACTGATGTTACAATGTTAACGAAATCAATTATAAGTCTACAAGTCTGAGCTCCAAATCCACATGTTTCCATATTCAAAAAAATTGTTCACATAATAAACATCATACAAGAAACTTTTGGAGATAAGTACCTAAAAATTAAAGAACACACGTTAGCAGGAACCCACCACAACTTGCCCGGACTTCAACAACAAATATTCAATTAAACGAAGGACTGTAATCCTATGTAAATGTCTCGAAAACATTTCACATTTCGACTGTGTGCTACTTTTGAATGCAAAATTTCATTTTGATGTAATGCCAAAAATATTCCCAGCTCCAACAAAGGCTTTCCGTTCTAATCTTTTGTCTGGTATTCCAATTTTTACATCTTTGTATTTTGTGTTGTTCGCAATTGTTTTCGCTTTTTATTGTTTCTTTTGACACAAAAAATATGCAAATCATTCAGGTAAGCAGTAACCTGAGGGCTATGCAAATTTTATATTCTTTTAATTCTCTGGTTGAGGGAATACGAGAAGAGAGGCACCCAGTGTTTTGGTACTGGTTAGTGGCGTTTTTTAAGGACAAAGGACACAAAGGTCTCTTGCTACAATTGCAGACAGAATGGTTGAAAGTTAGATTTGTAATGAGTGAAGCAGGACATGATGATGATTGCGATAGCAGCCCCGTCTGTTTGAGTTGTGAATGCCAGGAGTGTTGTTCTCTCGTACACATTGTGGCATAAATATTATGGGAATGTTTGTCATTTCGCTTGTAGCCGATGTTTTCTGATGGCGAACTTATCTCATTAATAATGATGCGGAAATAAAATTTGTGAGAAATGGCATTTCTTATGAAAATAGGAACGAGAAATTGAAGGAATTTCGCATGCCGCTGGCGAAATATGAAGGAGAGTAATAATATTACAACAAACTACCTCCATAATACTAGCAATAAATTCGATGACACAGGAATATAAGATGAGCAAGCAAAAAGGATTGTGGGCGCTGTGGCCGTGTGGGTTTGTGCGTTGACCCATATGCACTTGACTTTTACAGTTTAGGTTAAAATCCCAACACAAGCAAAAATTTCTAGAACAAAATTGTTCGCAGCTCCAACTCTTTTGAGTCACTGGCAATGCTTAAAGAGTATAACTGTCTAGAAAAAGCTTCTCAAAATCGCCGTTCGGAGTCGGCATTAGGTCCCATCCAATCGTGAGAGAAAAATAGCACGCACAACACAAGTGGCTGCTGAGAAGCTAGGCCCAGGTCCACCTCGGACTGTAGCCCCGCCATTATTATTATTATTATTATTAGAATTAGAATTTTTAACCAAAAATAATAACATTAACAAATGCATTCTTTTGCTGCTAGAAAAAAAACCGCCATAGCTCAATGTTGCTATAGTTCGCTTTATAGGTATGTGTATATACATACTATTTTTATTTCGAATAGTGTCATTTGTGACAATTGGCAATTCGCAAGGAGCCACGGAAGGCGAGGAAAAATACCTCTTTGACTGCGCCAATTATCGATGGCATGGTCTCCTTAACATGGCGTATAAGTCCTGCCCTGCCGTTTTGTAAGAACGCCCGAAACTTTTCGTCAACAAATTGATATATCCTCATCAGTGTTGTTTCAGTCCAGGAAAGTCCACAATAGACCATAGATCTACATACTACGACCGATCCCGGAAAAGATTTAAGAACACAGATCGACACTCATCACCTATTCGTCAATTTCAAAGCGCATGTAACAGTGTTCATAGACACAATGTATACAGCACTATTATCGCTGTAAATAACTGAAAATATTTCAGAAAGGTTAATATATCACAGCATGGGTTTTCTCTCGGTAACGATGAGAAGATGCCGTTCACAAAAACACTCATTAGTTCTTTGATCAGTGCATTTCATTTGTCCATCTTCACATACATTTAAGAAATAAATATGCGAGATTCTTAATTATGGAGGAGAAGATATTCCTTGCACTTTGCATTTTCCCACGGCCAAATCGATAACAAAAAAAAAAGAAAAAGTGTATTATGGAAGAAACCTGTCTACCCATTTCGGAAGAAATTTGGATCCAAAATACACTCCATAATTATACATTCTCCTTAGCCCTAATAAAAGATTTCATTCCCATCTCTGGAACAAGTTTAAGCTAATAAATCTTCAAAGTACAACGAAGAATACAGTAGATTAATTAACAACGGATTCATAATTTAATCGCCATAGCTAAATAGCTATTCAATAAGATTAATTCCGTCAATACAGCTTAAATTCTGTGAAAAGGGATGATGACCATTAATCATCTATTTTTGCCAAGATTTAACATTATCAATATTTGAATCATAATCGATTTATCAGCCCACGTAAGGGTCTTATACGAGGAGTTGAACATAATCCTGTACCTCTTTGTGAAAGGATTTGAAATATGCCATTACTCCTTCAAAATAATCAAATTTCCTTGTAATTATAAATACCTCCTTTGTTAGCGTAAGGCTCATGCAAATATATTCTTTTTGCATGCAAATCGAAAGTTGGACATCTCAGGAATGTGTGATAAATTGACTAAACTGAATCCTGATTTTTCATGTTGCCACTCAGTTTTGTTCGCCGACTGAAGTTATTTTTACATATGCTACTCTAGACTAAGAATATTACCACAAAAATGCGATCAATTCCAACTTCAAAACTCCAGAATTAATGGCGTAAGCTTATTTCAAACCTTGAATTGAATTTAAGAAAAGAAGAAAATGGAACAATTATAAGGTGCTCCAATGCCCAAGCAGCATTGATAGAGTTATCTCTCCTTAGAATGTTTTACATACTGAATCTCTGCCAGTGTCAAGGCTAGGTAAGGCGGCTTCCCACATTTAGGCAGACCGAAAGATCCATTTTGTTATTAAATGGTATGTATTCAAATCAGAAAATAAATTGTTTAATCTTAATGTTGATGACGCCCGTATAAAACGGATTGTAGCATTATGAATATTCAACTTACTGAAACTTATCGTACTCGTTCACTTGGCAATCATATTTTGTGGTGTTACTTTGCGACTCTGGTGTTATATATTTCGTGAGAGAAAAACAATCTCACAAACAGCCGTTCAGTACATAACTCCCATTGAGCGCACATTGCTTCCAGAATGTAATTTAAATCAATTTCAGCAGCTCGCACAGTCAACTGTTTTCTGTGCAAACATCCCGATAAAAGTCCTAACACCATTAGACACAGTTGCGGGACGCTGGTGCATGAAATTCCCTTGTTACCAGGATTTCCCAGGCACTGCAACTCGTGGGTAATTATAAATTCAGAAACACCTGCAGTTTAATTAGGTTGCAGTTTGTGGAAAACTGCGGAGGCGCCCACTAACATTGGTCGCTTTTGCTCCGCGGGGTACACACTTATACACGGCGTTTTCCCGCAATTTGTAATTGTTATCGCATCCGCTGTGTATCGGTGTAGATACTCTAAATTGGTTTTGCCGTACTAATAAATTTTGGGACAATTTCAATAATTTCCTTCACCTGTCTGCAGACGAATTTGGTCTGAAGGAAATCACACCCAAACAAGACGCTGAACAAATAAGCTGAAAATCGATTATCTGAATATTAATTTCATTGGATTTGAAAGAAACCTTTTCCTTAAAGACGGCGAATAAGTAGACGGGGGCACTTTTAGATGGCGTTAAGCACTTTTGACGCACTCACAGGTCTTGAAAGGAATTAATTAATTTACTTTCTTCCACGTGCCGAATCGATTTTTCCTAATCCCTTGGGAATGATCAAAGAAAATGTGCTTCTTCCTTGTGATATAGATAAAATCCTTTTTTTTCAATTTAAATTGAATTCCAATTAAAGTGATGCCATGTTTAGTGTTTGTATTGATTGGAAGAGTTTTCCTCCTTTTTTGCTCAACGGAAGGGTATTGGCTTTGATGTTCTGCTAAAAGCTTGGATTTAAAACGAATAAATTTAATTAAAAGAAAAAACGCTTAGCCGATCCCTTCCCTGGTAAGCATCTCTCTTATGCAGGCTTTGATTTTATCATGGAAACAATTTATCTGCATTTAGATTTATTGTAGATACACATACTCTTTTAAGTTGGGTACTTTTGGTAAGAGTATTATGTGATGATGTATGGAAGGATAAAGGTTTGCTTTGACAAATGTTTGATTTTTGCTCATTATTTTTGATTGGCATTTTTGTTTCAGTATTCATGAGCTCAAATTTTTGCAAAGTAAACCTATTCAAAGGAATTATACAAATTTTCGCAAATTCTGAAACTTTATATCTTTCAATCGCAGACGACTCAATCGAGTTTTTTTATTAAATTTGCAGAAATCTTAATAATCAATGATTGTTCTAAAAGCTGATTTGAGACTGGATGGCGCAATTGGTTAAGTGCCTGCCACAAGTTAGAGGGGTCACAGGTTCGAATCCCAGTGAAATCGAATCTGGTGCAGTCACCATTTTCCGTTGGGGTCAAATTAACGGCACTGGAGTAGGATGCTATCTGGCAGTAAAATGGGCCAGTTTTGAGTCTGAGTGCTCCAGTAGTCCTTCAAAAATCCTTCGAAAAAAAAGAAAAAAAAAGCTGATTTGTTTTTAGAATAGAAAAATGAGGTTTGTTAGTTGCCCCCGTGGGGAAGAGGGACTGAACCTCCATCTAAAGTCCACGTCGACCCCGAACATAACAACATTCATTAACACGACACTAACTTTCTTGAGTCACCAATAATGCCCAAAGAGTATTAATACCAAGAAAAGCTTATCAAAATTTTGCGGGTTGAAGTCGAACAATGGCATGCTCAACATGAGCGATTGCTGTAGAAGCTAGGCCCAAAATCATCTTTGTAGTACCACCCGAAGAAGAACGAATAATTTTATTATTTGACATTACGTGGATTGGACCATCCATCGTGTTCACTAGATCTGAAGCTCAATTATACAATAACTTCTACTTTCCTTAACTTAGAATTATCTTAGAGAACCGTGACTTTCATCAAACGCATAAATAAACCCTCATTTTATAGCATCGAAAATGTATCCACTTGAAAGAAGATGGTAAACAAATATTTATTTATAAAGGAAGAATTGTATTTATGACAAGGCCACGAATGTTCTATATTCTTCTTATTCCTCCTCAACAACAACATGATTTTATTGTTTATCAAATGGGAATAAATGAATTCCAAGAATAATAAGAATTTCCTTCAAGTACACGTGCAAACTGAATAAAAGTCATGTAACTGATAAAGGCCTAAAGTACCTAAACGTATTTACTTATTTCCATTCGTAAAAGTCGAACACGTGTTACTGCAAATTTCGTCTTCGTTTAGAAGCAACTTGTCCTAAGCAAAGTATAAGATGCACGTAACTCATTTCCATTTGTGTGAATAGAGAGGCTGCGAACATCAATTGCAGTAATGAATCTTGTGATGTCTTTCTCAATTGCATGGAATGTTTAAGTTGTCTCTTCCGTGATAGATTCAATTAAAGGTCCTTATAAATAATTTCTTATTCAGCTTCGATTAGGGGTACTCGGGTAAATGGTGGTTGTGGGATAGCAGATTCTCCAAAAGGGATGTATAATAAATGACTAAAGTTTTCATAGTTCGTTTCACTTTCCCATAGGAAGAGTTGTTTCCTCTTGGATTGGTTTCTTTATTAGTTGTGTAATTAAGCGCATGATATTTTCCTTAAGATATTCTTGAACTTATTTGCTTTGATAAGTACTAATCAAAGGAATTTAAGTGGCATCCTTGATTTGGATTAAGTCAGGACAAAGTAGTTCTCGTGCTTTTATTATCCCATAGCTAAATAATTAGACTTTGAACGTAAAGTGCTTAAAGATTTATGAAGTTATTATATTTACTTTAGGTGGAGCTTATAAATATTGTTGCAAGAAATTAAAAATATAAAAAAGTCCCTTGATTATTTTCACGCCATTGTCGTAACTACAAGGTTTAAAGATATACTTCTTCTTCTTCTATCTGTGGAGCCAAGGTGAACTTGGGCCTAGTTTTAACAGTAATTTCTCGTGTAGTGAATATTATTGTTCTCTCATGATTAAAGATTACCCAAAGTTCTTCAGCCACGAAGATTAAGACTCTTTTGATAAGCATACTCCCTGAGCAATATTAGTGGCTCCAAAGAGATGATGCCGTGAAAAGGAAAATTTGGTATGTCCGGAATCGAACTGTGGACTTTAAACATATGTATCAACGCACCGTGAGAGACTAAACAATATTTATTTAAACAATTTAAATAACTTCAACTTCAACAAAGGCCTTAAAACATCGACCTCTTAAAGTCCATCAAACTGAATAACACACTAAAATTTACGAAAAATCGAATTTTCAGAATGTGATGATTTCAAGACAAAGTTAATTTAATTTGATGATTTCCTGTAACGCATTATTTGACATTGTTAGATCTGATTGATTTTTAATTCTTTTCATCAGGGATAATGTGAAGCCCCTTAAAAAATACGCTCAATTTGTTGGAAAAACCTCCGTAAACAATTGTCTCTTTCAATAAATGAACCGAAATGAGTACAAACAATTTAATTTCCTTTCCTTTTATTCTTCATTTTCGAAAGAATGCGTATTTCTTTTGTTGGTATTAATTGTTTGATTTTGTATCAACAAATGTTGAGAACTGAATGAAGTTACACTCGTTAATGTGATATTCTATGAAGTGTTATGAATATTTGTAATAATTTGAGAAGTATGTAGTGCTGCAGTCCTCTTAAAGACATATCCAGAAGAGACGAGTGAAGTGAGAGCTGCCGGGTAAGAACGTCTGATCTGAAGTAGTGATAGGTAGGTAGGTAGGTGATAGGGTGCTGCCTAGTGTTAGGAGTCTCCTTCTCCGTAGGGCTGGACAATTGCATAGCAGGTGGCGGACGGACTCTAATTCCTCCATGTTCCTGCAACTTCTACAATAGTCGCTATTGGGGATACCTAACCTACTGGCATGGGTGCCTATCGGACAATGTCCGGTGAGTACTCCCACCACCGTTCGTGTATCCTTGTGACTTATGCTAATCATTGATAAACATTTCTTCCTGTTCAACACTGGCCAAATGGGCTCTTGTCGTTGACCCAATATGCATTTGCTCCTTCTTAGGCTTCGCCCTCTATTTCTTTTCTTAGAAAATTTAACGGCATGTTGACATTAGGTAGTGCTACAGATTTATCTAACTCTGAGCCCTCCTTTGCCAACACGTCCGCTCTCCCGTTTTCTTTAACTCCTGTGTGTCCCGGTACCCAGCAGAGAGTCACCGTGTTTACATTGGAGATTGGCTATAAGTATATATCGGTTTTTTATTATCGGTTTTTCAGTCAAACTAAGCTCTTTAAGCGTAAGTGCCGCCTCATTTATTGCAACCTCGTCTACTTGGAAAACGTTACATTCGTCGCTTAGGTTTAGGGATCTTTCAAAGAGATGCCCCCACCTGTTTTCGAGCCATCAGTGTTTATGGAGATCTCTTCGCTGCCATTCGCTGATAGATCTTCCCAACCCTCTGTCCGGAATTCGGGTAGAGAACTTCCTCACGGTAGTCCGGCTTGGTGGCAGATAATCTGACGTTTTGTCCTGTCCATTTTGGGAGGATAAACGCGTGCCCATATGGCTTGTCTTTCCACATCTTGACTTCCCTGAGTCTCATTGCGGTTATAGCCGCTCTACTACTAAAGAAGATGTCAAGAGGGGTAAGATAGAGTAGGACCTCGAGCGCTGCTATCGGTACTGTCCTTAGGGTACCCGTGATTCCTAAGCAGACCGATCTTTGGACCTTCGTCAAGCTATAAAGAAGGTATTTCTTCTCCAGTGCTTACAACTAGACTGATGATCTGCAAGTTAAGATGGGTCTTACTACCGCTGTGTATAGCCAGTACACCACACGTGGAGTAGTGATATAGTAACAACGAGTACATGGATTGTGCTTAAAATGAACAGCTATTCATTTTTATCAAATGAGCCCCTATTGAAAAAGTATGCAGTATTTACAAAAGTAATGAATGTAATAATTAAACATCGACCAAATATGTATTTGTTTTGTTAACCTTCATAACGGAGATGTGCAAGATGCAAAGTAGGCTTGCGTGCTACTCAAATGGAAAATATTACAATATTTTTATAAGCAGAAACAAAATAGAATTCATTAAAAATAACATTAACTACCACTTATGTGGTATTCGATTGGGCTTTGCAAATCTTGACAGAACAGCTCAGATTTTTGCTGCTAAAAAAAAGATATTTTTCTTCCAATTAAAAATCAAAAATTGTACAATACGCTCCTAAATTAACCGCTTTTGAATTATGTCCTACGTTTTTCATAAATTGTGAGTGATACTGCTCCTGCTACTCACCCCAATTGACTGCTAAATAACAATTTTAATAAATTGTAACATCAATAGCTTACAAAAGAAACACATAAACTAAATAAATTAGCTATCAATTTACATCAAATTGTAAATGTGAAAACTGAATCGAGAAAATCCTATTTTAGAAATTCAACGTATGGCTAACATTTGGCAGAAATTACGATTGGATATTCATTCACTTTTAAATCATTAGTAACTTTAATTGCCGCAACCATCAACAATTAAGCATTTAAATTGCAACACCACCCTTTTCTTGCAACAAATACCGCGATTGCAAAAACAAATAGCTAAAATATTTTGGAACAAAAAATTTGCATACAAATATATTTATCTGTTTGAATGAAACATGCGAACTCAATTGAAGTTGCAGTAACCTCAGACTAATTGATTTCGCACGCGGTTCAAAATTAATTGTGTAAAGCGTCCACCATACCAGAGATCGATCAGATGGATGTTCAATTAAAACATTTTGCAATCGTTTTCAACGAATGAGTGATTGTTTCGATATGAGCCTAATTAAGTTCATTGGCTTCTGCACCATCCACCCGGGCATTTAATATTTCTCAGCGAATTGACCTCTCAATGAATTTAATTTTCGTGTTCTGAGGATTTTATTAAGTTGGGCAGTTAATAAAGCCGTGGCTCAACATTACAAGTAGTCATTGTTAAAATGTTGATATTTAAGAGAAGTAATTTGTAATGAATTTTCGGAATTATGGTTTTTAACACAGTACTTTATGCTTCAGCCAATTCTTTGCATTGCATCTCGTTGTTTCTTGCATGATTAATAAAATCATATAATTGTGCGGGATGAACTTCCATCAGCATATATGATATTGGATAGTCCTTCTGATGATCCAATCCTAGACCTCGTTTATAGTAGAAATTAACTTGTAGATATACAACGATTTGACAGAAGTAGATTCCTTGCAAGATAATCCATAATTTGTTCTTTTACGAAGAAAGCAAACATGAATAGAATAATTGTCCATTCAAAGTGACATCAATTAAAAAAGAAATTAAAAAACGCTTCTATTGAACACCTGTTATCTATTTTACTCTAACCCGATTTGTGTGATTCATTCCAGTAAAATGAAAATGAAACAACGTGCATAAACCGCATGACATACGTGCATAACACACTTACATGAAAGTGGAATTCATTTATTGGTTTTTCTATAACAAATTGCTTTACATCTCGGGAAAGCTTTTATTGCAACTTTACTTACACCTGATCCTTTTTATGGCGCTATAAAGTGGCGCAAACTCCTCGTTTTCTGCCACTTGTAATATGTGCGAGTTTATTTTACCTTTATGTAACTATCCGTGTTTAGAGATTCTGATTTGATAGTGTATCACAGAACAGTAGAGAGAACAGCAACAGGTGGACGATAAAATGGTTGAACTTGACAATAGTTCAAAAGCGAACTTTCTGTTTGAGTATGTACATCTGTTCTACATTTTATGTCTCGTAATAAGTTGACTGTCGAAAATTTTTCAGAAAGTCTACTTCGTTAAAATATTCGTTATTACATTATTCTAATTAATTAATTAAAGCTAGCTTCAATAAATATGTCAAAAAAAATCAACTAAACACTTAACTGAATAGGACCAAATTTTGAACATTGCAGTCATTTCAGTGAATTTGCATTTAGCCTCTAGTTGTGCCAATGAAGTTATTATCAAATGAAATCCCATAGGTTTATCCTTCGCTGCATTTATTGTCCAAAAACAAACAATTTAAATTAGATGATTTTGCTGGACATGTATGTATTCCATGTATGCTTCCTTTTCTACTATAATTTACGAGTATGTACAAAATTATATACCCATCTAAAAGATATAAATCTTACGTGTTGTTGTACCTTATTTGGTTCAGAACAAGGAGTACTGTAATAAAAGACATGTCTGAACAATAAGCACTTCGTTCCATACATCCTTTTGGACTTTACGTCCTACACATATTACTCACATGTATGTAGAACAGACTACTCACGTCTGTCTACATTTTTTGGCTGAATGTGACCATAAAACTGAACTTTTTTTATGCGACTAATACTCTTTAAAGACTCATATATGTATTCCCAAAATGAAACAGTCCACTTTATATGAAGTTCCTGGATATAAAATGTGGCCAAGCTTATGGGCAAGCGATATCCAAACGTCCTTATACTCGAATTTAAAAAATTGTATGTCCTCATTTTACAACTTTATTTATCACTAAACCACACTACGACTCTCTTAATAATTTCAGATAAAACACATACTAAACCACCTAAGGGCGATTTATTCAAGTCGGCTTCTACCACACATCCTTTTGCTGGTTTTATGCCAATTTTGAACCAAACAAAACGAAGAAAAGAAATCTTTTTTTAACAACTAAAATCGACTTCAGTAGCTGGTGTCTCCCATTCTCGTCTGAAGTAGTGACAGCAGAGGTGTCAGTAACTACACCCACCGTAGCAGAGAGAAACCGATTTTCATGACACGTCTGCATTAGCATATCGCCCCAACAGGCACTTGTCCCGAAATGATAATGTATTCGCTTTCATGGAAAAATGTTTTCTTTTGTTAATTCTCTTCCGATTCCGTTGACAATACCTTCTAACGTGTTTCCTGAAATTCAATTTAGTTCTCCTCATTTTGAACAGCACCAGGAGCATAAACGGAAGAATGTACCAGAGGCAATAGCAGCAGCAGCACCAACACCTGCAGATACATTGCAGTGAGCTGTTCGCTTTCACAAGAAACGATGTCGCGGAAGAAATGCGCCAGTCTTTGGTGAACGTCTCCAATGAAGCAACCACCCTTAAACCTTGAAACTCAAACCAAATCTAAGCCAACCCCCGGCATACATTTTTCGTAAGGCGATACGTTTTGAATACAAACATTTTGGTTTTATGAAAATGTATCTACCGCCTCGGGGCGGGATGTAGTCCTCCTCCCATCTGCCGTTCCAAAAAGACGATCAAATATTTGCACTGCAATGGGAATGTGAGCTGAAATTCAAATTCAAAATAAGCAAGCCTTTGGGGTATTTGACGCATTGTCTACCATTTCCGTGATTATAAGACGAGCGTTCTTGATGATATTGTGGATGATTATGCGGAGGATGCTGTATCAGTGGATGGCTGCCGTAGGAGAATGAACAAGCACTGATAAGTCTTGCTGTGTCGCGTTTTTCCGATTGAAAGATTCTATTTGCTACACGAAGGCGGAGGTTAAGATAGCCAATAGATCGAAGTGTTTACAATTTATCTGTCACTGCCATACGGCGTGTAAACGATTTTAAGTGTTTCTTGAGTTAATGGAACGTTGTAGTGGGAAGAAGAAGACCTAAAATGTATTTATTTATGGCGAAGTAAGGAGACATTTTATTAGATACGGTGAAAGCCACGTTCTATCTTGAAAAATATACACTTTTCATGGTCATTTGGGTATTGTAGGTGTGGGAGTCAATGATATTAGCTTGCTACGCCCAAATGACACAAAAATCAATCACTGGAGTTGAAATTGATTTTGGTAGCCACCCGAAATATTAAGTAGATTCGCCTTCGGGTGTCGTTCTTGGAAATTTATGAAAATATTTGATATTTGAAAAATTAATATACATACGAATACATATAATTTATAGCGTGTATGAGAACACCTCTGTCACAGAGTTTTTCTCACTAAGCTCATACTAAAAACTTGTTTCTGTTTTTATGTCGCAATTCTCATGTCAATTTCTTCGAGCTTTAGATTGACTTTCAGTTCCCCAGGATACACATACATACTACTTTAATAATCATCACTGATAGGGAAGAAATCTCTGATTTTATTGTATGCGATGATGGATCGAAATATAAACAACCAATTTCAGAAGTCTGACAAATTGTATTTATGACTTTAAGTCATTTTTTTAATTATGTTATTTATGCGTTGTGTATCTCAATTAATCAAATAATACATTATTTATTTTTTGAGTTATCTTATCTAAATATTCTTCCATATACACTAATTATTAGCTAAAAGACATGTATCTAGTACATTCTATAAGAAAAATCATATTTCTGGAATATGTTCTATATTCTTTCTATTCACTTTAGAATTTCGGTAAAATTTAGATCTTAAATCCATACAATAGAAATGCATAAAAAATTAGATGCAATAGTAACGTTTTTTTGATTTTGTTAAATATGATGCATTTAGAAGTTTAAAAGTGACACTGAATTAATTTCTAGAAAATATTTTACTGTACAACTTAAAATGGTGCTCCCCTACATCAAATAAGTCAAGCTGTTCACATGCTTTCTGAGTTGATTGAACATTGTCTAAGATGTTTATACTACTTTGAGGATATCATTTATAAAGGTTCGGCGGTAGGAACAACAAATTTCAATCACGAATTAGTCTGACTATTTTTAGGATAACTGTTGAAGCATGATTTTGATAACAGATACATACTCGTAGCTCTCTGACGATATATTAAAATAGTAAATTCAGCTTTACCCACGATTACAACTTCTATGCCAAACGTTCATCCTTGTACGGATAGGCTGATTAATGCTTTTATTTTTACGTACCACAAAAGAAAGGGAACGTACAGTATCTCAGGCTTTTGCGATACGGTTGTGCCCTTTTTTTGTCCTAGAGCCAACCAGTTTTCTTTGATATTTCAAGAATTATTAACGATAAACAGATGCCAAAAGCATGGTTATATAAACTTGATCCCTTGTTGAGGAATAGTCATAAGATTATATAGTCTTCGAGGTCTGCGGATTTGTTACAAGAAAAATACTATCGCAACAGCATCTTCATTCTGTTCAAACAAATCAATTACTACTTTACTAACATTGACAAAAAAAACTTGTCACTCAATTGAACTTTAATATAACTCCTTCCATCAATGGGACTCCTTTGTTTTTTGGCCTGAAACGATAAATGAAAACTCACCACGTACATACGAGTATGTCCTGTGAACAGGTACATACATACATGTGAATTTCCCGGAAGACTTTATTTACATTTCACTTCGCACTCACTCTCTATGTGGTCTATAATAAAAAAAGGGGTTGGAATAAAAAAACATCGAAAATGTCTCCCCTTGACTTACCTTATCCCAAGGGCTCTTGTTCACACATCGAACCTTTTCTCAAGAATAAACCAAGAACAAGAACGAAAACCTGACGACTGAACACAGCCATCAGGATTCCCGACGTGAATCTTTTATTGTCCAAGCGGCACATAGGAATTACATTTCATTGTGTGAACGAAATGTTTATGTGTTGCCTTCGAGCTGTACCTATATTAGCTCTTTTGCTGGCCAAGGGACATTGTTGATGGTAATTTAAGTTCAGAAAATGTGTGAAGAATGTTCGAACACATCGATTAATCTTTAAAAGGGACAATGGGAGCTTATATGTACTTGAAGGCGATTTGTGGGTAATGTGATAAGGGATGCTGGGGAGGCGATCAATATTCCCTGCAACCGATATCAATTAAATGGTATTTGAAAGTTTACTGTGATCTCTCTTGAAGGAAAATTATTTTTCACTGTGGCTGCTGGAAACTCCACAAAATCACATCTTCATTGTACTCACGTCTTTAGAAAAAGGCCACGTGTGCGTTATGAAAGGGATAAAAATGAGGGAGTTGCTCATAAAATGAACGCACATACATACGAGTATATGAATATGGGAATTGAAATATTTTTAATTTTAACATAGGCATGTTTAGATATGGCACTTTTAACACATTTAACAACCACATAAAGAGGGTGAAAGGTACTCCTGGAAGTGTAATTTATATTTTGTGTGGACTTATTATACGTATGAAGTTAATAACCAAGTTTAGTAGACATTTAAAAACATGATTCAATTATCGGAAACCATTTAAAACATAATGTATTCAATATGACATCGGTAAAGAGGTTATTTCTGAGGATCGTTCTGCGGTGAGCAAACATCTTTTCGATTTCAACAAAAATTTGCATATTCTTCGAGTATGTTACACATAAGCATATGAATGAAATGTGCCAATAAAGGCAAACAGTTTTTGCACGGTTTCGTCAAGTTTTGCAAACAGAAATTTGACAGCATCCAACAAAAGTACAAAATTAAGCAAAAAGTTATGGCTGGGGAAATATATGTACGATTTTGTTACGATTTTAATTAATTTTCAATAGCGTAGGAAAATGAGCAGTAATAATGGTGGCGTTACAGTCCGAGGTGGACTACGGTCTATCTTTTAAAACATCCCCTCGTGTTGTGTGTGCTATTACTTCGACCGCCAAGAACTGTCAAAGACAAAGGAGATATGTACATAAGTTTCTAAAACTAATTAAATTGCGGTGAAAAGTTCAAAATAACACATCTGAATATTCCATTTTATTTTCCAAGCAAAAATATTACTTTTGTTAGGTTCCCTACGTGTAACAAAGCCAATCAGTAAATTTTGAAAGAGATTTTTCGTCCGGTTTAGCATGACCTAATCCCACTAAAGACTGCCATAATTGAG
Organism: Myathropa florea; assembly: GCA_930367185.1. NCBI lineage: Eukaryota > Metazoa > Arthropoda > Insecta > Diptera > Syrphidae > Myathropa > Myathropa florea. Next base: position 1,643,741 of record OV884004.1, on the reverse strand, counting down.
CGTTAATAACCCGCTTTGTCTCAATTACATTTTGATCTGAAAAAGGAATTGATTACTTTGTTTAATATTGGCATAATGTGGCATAATTTATTTCTTCATAATAAGGTTTTATGCAAAATCTAGGTTTAAATGCTTACAATTATTATTATTGTTGTTGAAGGTAATTTGCATCGCGAACTTCAAGATCTATTGTGCCCCTTTTCAATACCTTAGCACTATTACGAATTCCCCTCAAATACAGTCATTTTCAGAGTTGTATTGAGGGTAATCGACTCTTATTGCGCATAGGTGAAGAAATAGGTTCTAGAGTATTCTCTCTAGAGTATTCTGCGCCGTTAGTAAGCATGTTAGGATACCGAGGTTATTCTTGTTCATTCTGATGCATGCCTCGAACATCTCTCGGTTATATTGCCCTAAGAGTTTCTTGGCCTGCTTCATTTCACGAGCGTTGTTCCAGATTTCTGTCCGCTTCTTTCTTCCTTCTGGTCTCCTACAGTCCAATATGGTTCAGGGCCTATGAAGGGTTCTGATGCTCCTTTCCTTGTCAGGAAGTCGGTCATTTCATTGCCTTCTATACCCTATAATCTGACCATACAGATTTCCAGCAGAGTTTTACTCGGTTTCTCCTACTCAATTCTTTGCGCTTCTGCAGGCATTCCCATACAAGCTTGGATTTGATGATGTAGGAGTCTAGAACCATAATAGCGGCTTGACTGTCCGACATTATGGCTATGTCGCAGCTGCATTTGCCCATGGGTTCGAAGTATTTTGTCCTGGGTCCAAATACTCCTGCTCCAATTCCTTCATCAGTTCTTGATCCATCTATATACCATTTTACCGTGTTGCTGCTCAGTTTGTGGACCATGAATTCATTGCTCATGCCCTTTTGGGGCTCAGCTTCTTTTGGAAATTGAAATTCCTAATCGCATCATTTCTCGGAATGGCCAGGAGTGGTAGCTTTTTGACTAGTGCTTTTTGCTTTGTTTGCATACTCTCCAACCACTAGATGCAAAGGAGTCAGCTCCAGTAGGACCTCCATTGCCGCAGTTGGGCAAGTTCTCATGGCTTCTGTAATACAGAGGCATTACAATTGCTAACAATAGTTTAACATTTTATAAGAGATACATAATTATTTTTTTTAATTTTCTTTGATTATATGCTAATTCTAAATACAGATTTCTTAAGACAGGTATGATTCTGTTTTGATTCCTCAATCTTAAATTTGCATATGAATACATGAAATGAAAGCTACAGCAAACAAATATTATTTTCTTTATTCATTTTAATTTATTCTCATTTTCAAAATCTGAATTTTTTTGTATATGAACTCTCGAAGAAAATAACCGAAATGTTTAATTTTTTCGGACTTATTTGCTTTCAGTATATAAAAGATAGCAACAATATCAGCTGGCCTGTGAATAGGCCCGATATTTCGGTTTATGTGTTTGCTGTATCCAAATACGTTATCAAACAAAAAGCAGAACTTCCGGCCCACATCTCATCCAAGTTATTCTTGCTCAAAGAATTTTTTAGTCGAGAATTCTTACAAAAATTTAATAATCCATTCCGAAAAACACACGTGAAAAGAATTATTTAGTATTTATACTCCCATCCACCACAAGGCTGCCCGCCCGTTCTATGTCAAATATCAGAAAATACGCCTCTATCCAAGTCCAGGGAATGACCAACATCATTCTAAATATAAAATAATAAATGGAGGTTGAGTCAATCGATGGTAATGCGTTATGTAGCCCTTGGAATTGGTATGAAAGGATCCACCAGGTGAGACACCTGCCCTTGTGATGAGCAGCCTGAATTTCCATTAAGATTTAATATATCCACGTCTTCTCTTCCTTATCAATTCGGACAACAATAAATCATTTTTCCAATTTTATATATCGAGTTATGCCATCGGTAGCCGCCATGGTCAGACAATTGAGTGTATTACAACGAGTAATGGATTTGTTTATAGGCCCACTACAATCAATAACACAAGCATATCAATCTAAGGATGAGTGCTCTACTGCAGGAGGTAAGGAGGAGACCTCATCACCATTCATTATTCGAATAACACAAATTTTATTACATTTATCCAGGACGTAGGTATATGGGCAATGTTCTCTTGGAATCCTAGCAATGACCTTATTGCGTATTATTATTGGATCGATTTGTGGTCGTGCTTTACGAACCATGAGCCGGAGAGCCTGCTCCTGGCTGCTCCCACACTCACTCGGGGGGTAAAAGAATGTATTTCGTATCAATAAACATTCATTTGTCGCCAAGGCTGTTTTCATGAAACTCGAATATTTTAAGGTAATTTGATTGGAATCTTCAGGAAATACACACGATTACGTAAGTATTGGAAGACAGATAATGAATGGAAGGCATTTCGAGCATTCCCTGATGCATAGGCTGGTGCTTGAGACTGATGTGTTTTCGTTCGTGAACGATAAAGTCGGAAAGCGTAATCGGTTAAGGGCAATTTGTGTTGGATCAAATGTGGAGCAAGGTCGCAAATTCAATAAACCTCTTAGGGACTCATTAGATATTTTACTATATGCTTAGTTATGTATTGAATGTGCTTTAATTCGATTTATATCAATTTAAAAATGAAGATCACTCCAACAAAATTCATAAAGCAGGTCAGGATCGATTGATTTTAAAATTGTGCCCAAAGAACGAACAGTCATAAAACCACGGCTTAGTTGACTACGCTTGTAGTCACTTATAAATCACATCTCTTTCAACTTTCAACACTTTCTTTCTATCTCAACTAAATCACTAAACATCACACAATTGCGTTTCAAGGCAGATGAAAATTTCTGATGAAAGACGAAAAATCCTCGACACACGCTGTTGTCGATTAGACATTAACCAACTTGGTTTGATTAGTTCTTTCATTGAATTTTGTTCTTCTTTTCGCATGGTCGACACAAATATTAATACCATTCACGATATTTTGTCCTTATTAAATATGAAAGCACATTCTTAATTCACGTGAGGTTACCCTTACATTTTGTGATTTTAATCATGCTTTAATATTTCTAATTGCACATTTTCTCTAAAGGCAACATAATTCAAATTGTTGTCATATTAAAAAATTCATCAACACACGCTTTTGATGCGATCCTGGCTCCGAGGGTTTGGGCTTCCATTGGATTTTACTCTTAGGCGAACTGTACAACGTCAAAAGCCACATCAAAGGTGTTGACACAAAATGCCTCCTGAAACCACGCAATTTGGCGGATTGAGTTGGCATATTCTGTCAACTCACATGTCACAAAAAGGACAAAAATTAAACTCACATCGCCAATCCTTAGCGAATGCAGGGTCTTTTATACACCCTTGCGGGTTAAAATACGCAAGTAAACTCTGGTTAAGCAAACATATTTAATGAAACAGGCCTCAAGAAGTGTCAACGAACTTTGACATATTTCTAAATTAAAGTGGGTTACATGAATCAAAGTACGATACTTATATTCATGGCGACAAAACGTTGAATACAAGTATGGCGGGGTAGTTGTCTGCTGCCTACAGCTTCATATTACAATTTATGTGATGACGTTAATATCCTAACAATATAATTGAAAAACTCACGCCGCGCATGCCACTCTAAAGATATTTCTAAAAGATTTCTCTTTTTATCTGTTTCACTTTTGAATCTAATTCTTGGGGGTAAATAACACTTGGTAACCTCAGAAACTATCTTCCTCCAAGTAGTAGACCATTGACAAGTCATAACCCCTGGGACACTTGTGCGGCAGTTTGAAGGTGGGTTAAGTGTGGAATCGTGTTTGACTTCGGTCTGTTGAAAGAGATTTTGACATGCATGACTATTATCCTCTTGTTCTCGTGTCTCTGTTGAGGGTGACATTTTTTGCTGGGCTCCTTTAGAATCAGTATCTTAGGAGTATTTTTTGTTCACCTCCCATGGCCTGTTTCTTTTGAGTGAGCAACAGGTTTCCTGATTTTGAAATTCGACTCGCATATGGCTAACACCAACGACAAAAAGCACTCTCCCATCACACTCGACACGTCAACGACGAGGGGTGAATTTTTAGTTTCTTTTTAATGTAGAAACTTTGAAGATTGTGGGAGTTGTTTGTCCTCATAAGAGATACAGCCTCTTTATGAATTTCATCTCTCAAGGTTTAGTGTCTGACTCTCAGATTGCATGTCGAAACCGATGAAATGAACCGATGAATCCTTGCGATAATGTGTTTAAGCGAACTCAATATATTCCGAAGAAGAGGGTGCACCTCAGAGGAACACGGCTCCTTCGATAATCACTTGAGAAATGCAACTATACATATGCTTGTACCTCCTCAACAGGTAGTGGCGTGATTTGAAGCAATACTTCAAAGTGCTACTCGGCAAGAAAAAGGGATACGGCCACCTCAGCGTCTTGATGGGTTTTTCAAACTTGGTAATTGAATTACCACAATTGAAATGAATACTCAGAGCAGTGTGCGGATGCAACAGATAGAAACTATTTACGTCAAATCAAAGCTTGGATGAGCTGCAATTGTAGGTCTAATGACTACCATGTCACTAGACCACAGTCCACCTAAACGTGATCCATTCCTGCAAGGTGCATTCTGTTCCACATTTGAATCGGTAATGATGCCACTCTAGCACTTTTGTGTTTACTCAACCGACAATATGTTGCGTGTCAGTTACAAAATTGTTTTGAACCGACAATGACAGGCAGGAGTGGCAGTGCAAGAATAGAACGCCATTAGATTGATATCGAATTTCTGTATCACAGACACGCGAAGTGTGGGCGTAGTGATTCAAATGAACATCGGTGAGCAGGTAAAGGGTTAATGATGTACGATTGGTGGCAAATAAATTATCTGTACTCCTTGAACACATTCCAGAGAGCAGGAACATGAAACAGTATCTCCGCAGCCACGTTAAATGTTTTCTAAAATCAAGTACAACATACAATCTCAATTGTGTTTACTTTAAAGAAATTACATTTGCATTTCTGCGCCGGAAAATGTATCTACCGCAGTATCCTTGTTCAAAATGCCCAATGGAGTACTTAACATGCAATTAGCTTGTTTAGCAAATCACGGACATTTCGGTCTACAACGGGGAAAATGGCTGCTTATCTTTTTCGGTTAATTACGCACCATTAAGCGAAACTGCATTCCTCTTAGGAGAGCCTCTGTCTGGCGGACGTAAAACCAAGAGTCTTGTTAATTTATCACCTCCAAGGGATTAGAAGGCAGTTGGATCTGTAGGTTCGTGAGTGCATTATAGAGGACACTCCATTGGATTTTCCATGGGCACATTTGTATATTACACGATTTAATTGTTAAGTAATTGTGGGCATAGTATTTTGCTTGAAATTTGAGGCTACGCAATTATGATCGATGATAGGAAGTGCATTCATCAATTTTCAAAGTTACGTTGATGATTTGTAAATAAGACGAATCAAGATTCCATAAAAGGCTATATACGTACATTTACATGCAGCCTGTCATAGTCAAAAGTTTCGACAAAAGTGCATTCAAAAGATTTTGACTAACATGTCAACAAGTGGTAAAGCAAAACGATACACATTATGAAAGGCATTAAAGTTGAAAACTTGAAGAAAATAAAGTTTTACAGAGAAACAGAACAGTATCTTCTGAATGGTATGGAAAACAGTATGGATTACTCCGTTACACTGTAGGATATGAGTTCCGTTGTTGAAGTTACATTCACAGAATTGGAAGCTTTATAATTTCGATGTGTCCTTCGGACCGTAAGCCTGTCAACCTATTAAAATATACTACATTTATGAAGGTATCGGCATGAAATTTTGGAATGCCTTGTTTCAGACCAAGATATCAATTTCATTGCACCAAACTAAACAAAAAAGATTATTTAAGTGTGGCTCCTATGTACATACATATGTGAAGTTGGGGTTGGATTTTAAAATGTTGGCGTACTCCATCATGTTATATGTCAATCGACAGGTATTTTCAAATAAATCCAACTCTTTGATGCAGAGCTCCTCCTCTCAAGGCGTATACAAATCTGAACCGAAACACCATAAGCCTACTTGATTCGATTTAAGTCATTTTGAGCATTCTGCCACTGGACCGAAAATGAAAAAAAAATTTTAGATCCAAAAACGCAGATCAAACAACAACTTGTTGTTGGCATGACTGGTGATTGCTTATGACGCAAGGGAACTAGAGACATTTATTTTGTGGTAAATAAATTAAAATATGTATGCATGGAACATAAAATAATATGTTGGTGTTTCGGGGAGGATCTTGGGCCTAACCTCTACACCAACCACTCCTGTTGTGTACGCTATTGTTCTTTCACGAGTGGAGGGGACGTAAGCATATAATCATTAGCAAGTTAACTTATTTAATAAATATATAATTTTTTTACAAATCAATGCGACACTAAAAATCTACATAGAAAATATTTAAAAGAAAAATAAATAAGAAGCGTACTACAACGAAGTGGAATGGTTTGTTACATACTCTTTCGTTACATACATTTCGATTCGACATGGTTCAATGACATTTTATTGGAATAATGTGTAGTTCCTTGTCACGTAACCTTGTACAAAAGTTATTCTTGGACACATTTGCAAGCAAACATGACATTGTACAATACAAAACAAATGTTTTGATACACCCGACTCTCTTGTTTTCCTGACATAATGGAATTTCTGTTGTGGAGTTATTTTTTTAGAATAGATCTTTAAGACTGAATAATCAATCAACATGGTCTCATGCTTGATGCATGATTCAGTGAAATAAACAAATTGTACAGCACATTACCTTCTCGACCGTGCTCCCGAAATGCATGCATGGGAAGTTTCGCGTGCGAACAATAGATAGCTTAACACAAGTGATGCATTTTTTTCATTTTGAATGCATGCTTTCAATTCATTTCAATTATTTATATTCTATACAAGAAATACTTAAACAAGTTCAAAAACTTATAGTAATTATAGTAATTGGTTACTCGGAAATGTTGGCCTGTGCTGGGAATCGATCCTTTACTGAACCTGTTGGAGGGAAACTGCTAATGACTCGCATGCTTGGAACACTTGCTTGAAAAAAAAAATACGTATAAAACTCAGTAGACTTTTTGAATTAAGCTGAAATAAAAGATTAAAATAAAGCTATCCTATACTTAACCAACGAAGAACTTTTTCTTTCAACGAGTAGATGGGTCGTGGGATTGTTGACATAGGTCTTAAACTTCCTTTGACCGAACAAATCAAATCTAAGTCTAAGTTGGCATGTGTTAATATCTTGTTTATACGGCATATTTTTACATCTTTATAATGCAGTGCATGCAATTTAGGAACAACAACTAATCAAAGACATTTTAAAAGAAGAATGGTGAGATAATTTTTCCAGTTGGAAAATTGCACCAAACAGTAATAACATATTACATATAGGTACTTTTGTTTCTCAACCATCACTCGTAAATTTTTGAAACCTAAATTTAAACATTTTTGAAATTAAAAAAAGGCGATTTTGTGTTAAAATGTAGCAATATTTATATGTAAAATATGTATAATATGTAGAAATATTAATAACTTAAATATATAATAATCTGTTAATAACAATCCTTTTAATATCACGTATTGTATATACATATAGTATTAAAATTAACTTGAATCAAGTTTACTATATGTAAGCGGTTTATTTATTGCGTTGGTGCTAGAGATCGGTCCAATCCGCAGCAATCTAAAGACACACATCCCTATTTCAGAATCAGTATCATCCAACCTCTCCATACGGTTTAACTACGTTCATCAACGATCTGACAGTTGAGTCGCCCGTCTATAGTTAAACGGGCGAAGGCGCCAGAGCACCATTAATATTTATTAAGATGTAGACACTGATCTACTCAAAATATTTTGATGTTCCAGTGACTACCCATGCGGCTCAACAAATAAGAAACTTGAAACTTGAAACCATGATCATTATTCGGTCGGTCTCTGTATGAATAAACTATGTAGACATTTTGTTTAAAATGTTTCATATTTCTAATTGATTCCACTCACAAAATAATTTTATTTTTCATCAAATAAAATTTATTTGTAGATTCGGCACAGTTTATTCAGGATAAAACTAAAGCCACTTCGATTTTACTCACTCTAATACACAATTTAATTTTTTCCTAACAATTGAATTGAAACAGAATTCAATTCTCTGCTGTAAGGAGTAAAATCCTATCCGCGGACAATAAATATCGCCCGTAGCTATGCCCTGTGTGTGCTAGGTTATTGTTTTTGGCCAATAAATCTCATGGCATCAGTAAAATATCTATAAACTTTATGCCCTCTTCGTATTTGCTTCTTTTAAAATTGAACAAAATTATAACAGAAATGGCTACCATTGACTTGAGAAATGAGGTCCTCATAAAATATGTAACAAAGAATTTTTATGTCTCGCTGGAGAATTATAAAATGTAAATGTGTTTCGATTTAATGCTTTTTATTCTATAGAATTGTGTAGTACGCCTACATGGAACCAGTAGATGCTGGTGTTTTGTTTTTCACATTTAATGTGGACTAAAATCAGAGCGAAATAATTTAAACGTTAAACCAGACAACAAATCGTCTAGTAAATGGTGGAGATCCTTTAAATTGAGTTAAAGCAAAATATGTTTCAAGCAAACATGGCCTCGGAAAAGTAATGGCCGAATTAAAAGAATTAATCAGTATGATTGTTATTGGTTTTATTTGAAACATTAGAGTCTTCGCTATGCTTTTCTTGAAAATCAGAAACTATATGATACTTCCTCCACGAAAACTATACACTCCATTTATCCCCATGACTAAATCTAGTTTGTCCATATTGCTATGTAAAGCTAAATGTTTTGGAAAGCTGATGTATAACCATTTGTCCTTGTATATCGTCCAACAAAACCTAAAGTGGCGTTGGTGCCATCTTTACGCTTTTCCAAAGCGAACAATATTTCTGTAACAACATCCTGAGACTGAGCACATTTTAATCATATTGACGGGCTAACTTCTCATTTCGGTGGCGCGACAGGCCGAGGAAGAATTAGGCTTAGTTTCTACAGCAACAACTCTTGTAGTTTTCTCGCGAGTGAAGGGTACCTGAAATTAAACTGAAACGAAATTTAAGAGGCGTTTTCTCAACAGTATTCATCTTTTAAGTATTATCAGAAACTCGAGAGAGTTACTGCCTTAGAAATTAAAGTTGATGTGCTTATCGGGACCTGTCTGTAGTACGCCGCACTAACTCATTATGCCACGGTGACCACTATGTATTGACTTGCATCGTGTAAGTACCACAAATAAACTACCCTATGAACTAAAATCAAATTAAAACATATCATGGCTCCACCCTTGCCATTAGAATTGCATTTAATAAAATATTCCTACAAGTTGCCTTGACAATCGATACCCCTTGCTACCTCAAATAAACGAATCCAATTCAAACAATTTCGATCAATACACTACGTACTTTTATACGTCAAATACATTTGACAGTATGCACGTGTCAATATTATCCAATGTAGTCCACATATGTATGATATTTCAACAGTCGTTGATTCAAGGATATGTAATTTATTGAAGCGAGCGAATAGATAATATTTCCTCAATTAAACGATACCAAGAAGAATACCTATATACATGCGAAATACTTAAAAGGAAATCAATAAGGAGAAGAAACAGAAACAGAATGTGTTGTTAGATACTTGCGGCACACTCTGAAGGCAATATATTCCTTTGGAGGAGTTTTTATTTCTAATGTCATTTTAATGGAACAATGTCTAGTTCTTCGTCACGTCACCTTCTATGGGAAGGTGATTGTGATAGCATTTATCTTGGGTACGGCGGGTTTTTCTTTTATGGAATGTGCAGTAGGTTAGGTTAGGTTAGGGGACTGCTAGTGAATTTACCAGCACGCTTAGACCATGTTGGTCCATTGTGATATCGACAGTAACACTACCATTGATCGACCACTCCAGTGACAGTGCTGTTAATTTAATCCCACCGGAAAATGGTGACTGGACCCGATTTGAAAAACCGGATAAAAACGTATTGACTTAGCTTTTCACTGGGATACGAACCTGAGACCCCTCTAACTTAGGGCAGGCACTTAACCTACGCAGTAACTACGTCTTGCGCAGTAACTGCTTACGAACAAAAAAAGTGTGTATCGAACCATTGTTCGTAGTTTTTTTCAAGCATAGACCGCACGTTGTGGGCACCGTGGCGTAGTGGGTAGGTGCGTCGACTCCTGCGCTCGAGGTCGTCGGTTCGAATCTCGAAAAAAACATCAAACATTTTTTCACGGCTCCACCTCTTTCGAGTCACTGACAATGCTCAAAGAGTATAACTGTCTAGGAAAAGCTTCTCAAATAGCCGTTCGGAGTCGGCATTAAACTGTAGGTCTCTTCCGCTCGTGAGAGAACAATAGCACGCACAACACGAGTGTTTGGTGAGAAGCTAGGCCCAGGTCCACCTCGGACTGTAGCGCCGCCATTATTATTATTATTATTATTGACCGCACGTTCATTACCAAGACTTCCATTTTTCAAGACATACGTCTTGTTAATTTACTTTGTTCAGTTCATTGTAAACAATTGGGTCCGAATCAACTTTCTGTCATTCATTCACTTTGCGCTTAAGTTCTAAACTTACAACTTGCAACTCGGGTAATTAGATGCTGCAAGGGCTGTGGTAGACATTTTCGCATACCCACCAAGGATATAAGGGTGCCCTACCTGTATGGTGGTTGGGCAATATAAACTCCCTTAATAGGACACAAACAAAAGGCAATTGATTCTTATTTCGTAATTGTTGAAATGAGCTGCATTATAAGAAACATGTGTTCAAGTTTACGGCATTCAAAATATGGATTAAATTTTTCCATAATTCGTGAGAACCAACATTTCGCATTAAACTATTTTTTAACGTTATATTCTTGCAATAACAATAATAAATAAATAAGTGAACACAATCTAAATCTAAGTGAACACTCTCAAAATCAAAGACATTTCTATTGAATTTACGAGAGAGGTCAGATTTGTTAACACCAGGGCTTTGTGAACATGAGCATCGAACTTTTTGCACTAGACTTTCAAGTCTAAAATAAGAGAACAAGCTACATGTTAAAAACAATTTTACACGACTCTACCCTCTTTCGGGTCACTGAAGTCCAAGTTGGACTTGGGCCTAGTATCTACAGCAACTACTCGTGTTGTCCGTTTTTTTTGTTTTTTCACAAACAGAAGGGACCTACAGTTTAATGTTGAATTCGGGATGGAAAATGTTTTTCTAGACAGTTATACTCTTTGAGCATTGTCAGTGACTCGAAAAAGGGTGAGCCCTGCAATTTTTTAAATGATTTTTCTCTGCTGCGTAGTAAAACTAGACTGGAAGTCTTGTGCATAGGTGTCGATTAGCTAAGCCACGGGGCGCACTTCTCAGTCTTAGAAGCCAAATTCTTTACTTTAAATGAAGATGCAATTTGCTGCAGAAAATGGTTCAATAATTTTTAACTCCAAGCTATCTGGAAATGCCAGAAAATAGTCAACACGCAGATTAAAACTAGTGTCAGGATATGAGAACAACAATGCATATGTTATACGAGCCAAAATGGGTGCAAAAATCCCTATTCAAGTCATGCATCCAGTTCTGCAGCAGGCCTTAGGCACTCCCAAAGTTCTTACCAATCAATTTATTAATTAAAACATAATTTTCTATTGCGTTTTTTTTCATTATCATTGATTCATTCCATGTAAATACTAATGCATTACTCCCATCTCTGTGAGCCACTTAATATCAAAAAGGTAACATGCGAAACAGAAACGGAAAAACAATCGGTGAAGTCTGAATAGCAATGCGTTTTCCAAGCATGAAGGTACATTTTTCCGCCTGAAGTCAACAAAATAGCAACTCTAGTTGTAACTATTGTCGATTTCTATGCCATAGGAAGTGCTGGTGAAGCAATGAAAAAAAATTCCTTCCTCTCTACTTTTGCGCCCATCTATACCAGCTATACAACAACGTATTTGATCCCACAAGCTTCGGCTTTATTGCAATTTCCTTTTCCTGCAGCGGTATTTGCTATCTCTAGCCCATGTAGTCATCTGCTTGTGCAAACGATTGAGAATAAATGCATCAATTCTGGGGATTTCCTCGAGATTTATGTATTATGATTCTTAAGAGTCAAGGTTCTCTGCGCTGAATGAATGAAACTTTTGATTCTAAAATTTGATTAATGTCAATTTCATTTTGCTGGTAGTGTTGCGAATATCTGCAACATTTTGTTGAATGGTGAATAAGAGAAACGACTGATTTCACGTTGAGTTTGGACGTCCTTTAGCAAAAATAAAATCCAATTTAACGATGAAAGCCAACACCATCTGTTCGATTTTTTTCTGTTTCATTCATTCCCGCGGGCTTGTATCGCACTAATTGCTAACACCAACTGGACAGAATTGAGAAAATGGCTGGTTTAGTCATTGGGTGTAGTTCTAATATAGCATAAAAACTGGAACTACTTAATTGATTAATCTGCTATTGCTGTTCGATATTGATATGACAGAGGGTATTAGACTTTGCATAGACAAAGGCATTTAGCGCGTCTAATGGATTATTTTTTTTTTAATACAAGTGCTTCGGAATTTGTTACTGTTGTTATTGGCTCAAAAGGATTCATCGAACGATATGACACCGTTTGGAAAAACCTGAACTAATAATAATAATAATGGTAGCACAACAGTCCGAGGTGGACTTGGTCCTAGCTTCTACAACAACCAATCGTGTTGTACGTTTCATTAATCTCTTACAAATAAAGAACACTAAAAATTTAATGACGACTCCGAACGGTGAGGCCTTTGCAAGACAGTTATACTCTTGCAGCACTGTCAATGGCTCGAAGGGGGTTGTAACGTGATATTGAGTCTAGTGCGTAGGAGTCAACGCACATACCCACAACCCCACGCGACCACATCAGCATGTTGTACATAGTATTGCTTAATATAGAAATGTTTTTAGCAAATTGTGGTAATAATATACAAAAGGATCGAGTGGGCAATCGTTTTCGTTTTGTAATATACAAATATCATCGTTTCACCACAATGCTTAAAATGCCTTGAGGAATGTGGTGATTGATACAAAATATTCATCAGAGTGTGGTTACAATGCTTTCCCCCCAAATAATTAAGTTAATATATGTCAACCATTTGTTGACTATATCTGCACTACATACATGTATGTACATCGAATACAAAATAAATTGAACTTGTGTTTCGATTTATCGGCTAACAGCAATATGCGTTTCAGACCAATTATGAATGAATTAAATTCATTCGAAAGCAACTGAATTACCATAGTCATCTGTAAAATTCTTATGAATTCTCTAACAAATAAATATTTTCAGGATAAGCTTGCTACATATTTACAAAAACGTTAGTCCTAATAAACAGGTACAGCAAAGATTAAATTAATCCAAACGAAAATTATCCTTTATTTCTAATTCGATTCACAAATACATTAATTCTAATGGGAAATCTTACGGACACGTGCTTATTACTTGACGTCCAAAATGCAAAATGAAAATGTAACAGCTGATGTGAGTTTATTCAGCCTAAATTCCGCTACACATTCCCCCGTAAGTATGGTTTACCAACTGAATATTTTCTTCTTTGGATCCATGCCGATACTAATTTTCTTGTCTTAAACTCCTTTACAATCAACATCTTTGCTGAGGAAATGAAATGTGGAAAAATGAAAAGTGATGAAGTAAGTAAGTTGAGTGATTGGGGTTTCCATGTTCATCTGGTTCCTGAGTCAGGATGAATCTGTTTGACATTCTCTTTATCGCTGCAAATAATGAGCTTATACTCGTATGAGTTAATAGGATTTTATTTTTTGATGATACAAATGCATACTAGCACATACGTTAAACATATCAAATAAATATAAGCTTATTAATTTTCCAGAGCTTTATGTACATTGCATTTATCGCCCATCCCATTGTTTAAAATGAATCAAACCCAGACCATATAAACTGGGTTTTGGCCAGCTTAAACACTTACGCTATTGCATTTAAAAAGCGCCACGCTTATTAACCTAAGTACATGCACATAAGTATGCCCATGGTATAGCAATTTTTATTTTCATTGAAAACATTCCACCCTCGATGCATACGATGTCCTTAATTTATTTTTAATATGTGAGATTTTATTGTCGTACAAACAGTGTGCCACCTTCAAAGCCAATACCCTCATTAACCGTTCGTATCAGTGTACGCAATTATAAATTAAATAAAAAGGTGGTGGATACATACCTTAGTGCAAAGTCGCGACATGAATGGTTAAGCCATATTTTCATATTTTTTTTTTACTTTCATTATTTCAATAACAAATTTGATAAACGTGAAAGTTTTTAAATATTTCAATAGTTTTTGTATGCATGATGGACAAGAAATTGTGCCATAAAGTCACTTGCGGATTGATTGATATGTGAGCATAAAGGGATTATTGGCGGCACAAAGGTTTCATAAATTTCACTAATTAAAAGAGGCTTTCGATTTAGACTTTAAAAATAGCTTTAGTGGCTGTCGAAAAATGAATTGATCAAACTACATTTTTAATTGACATCGAAGAGAATATCGTTATAATTTAATGGACGACCAGCTTAAAAGTATGGGGAACTCATCGGGCTATCAACACTAAGAGCATGTAAACCACGATGTTTAAGAAAAATACAGTGCAAAGTAATTGCTGAAAGATATAATTTTAAACATTTGAAAATAACACCATGGATTGGCCCCATAGAGATATATTATACTCTTGTATTAAAGGATTCTGCTTTTCAAATTTGGTCCCCTACAACAATTCGTACATCTGAATAGTTACTGGATAGTTGTTACATCGCTGTAACAAGTCCATCGCGATCGCCCGTTGAAAATTTACATTATATATACCATTAGCATGTATGATAAAACAAGGTGAACAATTTATTTGTAACTTCTGCTTGTAACGCTACACTTCGCGATGAACTTGGGCCTCGAACAATAAACCTCTCCAGCTGCACTTTTGCTTCGAAAAAATCAAAGACTTCTTCATCTGCTTTTGATATTGTCCATGCCTCTGCACCGTAATGCAAGACTGGAATGATCAATGGGTCTGTAACAACACCAATGCTCAAACTGAATTAACCCGGACTGCAATTTAAGCAAACTAAGTTGGTAGACTTGATACGAAACCGAAAGAGAACTAAAAATGGACTTTGAATATTTTTGCAAATTGGCTAACCGAGTCAAAGCCTACTCCATCGCTATACACTTAAATCATCACAAAAACAGCAAAAACTAACTAAAATATGCAAAAAAAAGAACAACGATTGAAATGTGCCATCATGATGATTTCGTGAGAAACTGAAAAGAAATCAAACTCCAACTAGGTATTAAATCGGCCAGTACAACTGAATTTGTGTGAGATCAATATTCATGTGTCACTCCAATCTTAACCACCCGAAAAATAATTGTGTGTTCAAACCGAGTCGAACAGTTTAATAATAATAATAATAATGGTGGCGCTACAGTCCGAGGTGGACCTGGGCCTAGCTTCTCAGCAACCACTTGTGTTGTGCGTGCTATTGTTCTCTCACGAGTGGAGGGGACCTACAGTTTAATGCCGACTCCGAATGGCGAGATTGAGAAGCTTTTTCTAGACAGTTATACTCTTTGAGCATTGTCAGTGACTCGAAAGAGGTGGAGCCGTGAAAAAATGTTTGATGTTTTTTTCGAGATTCGAACCGACGACCTCGAGCGTAGGAGTCGACACACCCACTACGCCACGGCGCCCACTCGAACAGTCGAACAGTTTAGGTATTCGATTATTTGGTTAATTTTAGTTTCGTTGCCTAAGTTTAATACAACTGTAATTCGGTTTGAACGTAACTCGGTTTGACATTGTTTGTGAACTCAAGACTCGAGTTGAAATGAGTCATGCCAAATATCAAAACCAAATTTATTGGAAAATAAGGGGATATACTCAATAAAACTAAAAAAAATCTGAAAATGGATTATGCACAGAGGTAAAATTACAAAGAAAGAGAATAAAAAGCAATTCAAATTCAAACCAGAAAAAATAATCAATTATCTGCTACAAAGAAATCACAGTTCGAAGCACTTAAAATTGAATTTCACCTGAACTTGTTCGTTTAATTGACCTTTTAAAAACGAAACTGATGGGATATTTGCATATGTACATATGCACATACAATTGTATAAACCTCCAAGTGTATGGGAGAAATATTAATTTCAGAATTTTGTGAAATTCCTGGGGAAACGGCTAATTGCACTATTCTCTACTCAAAACAATTCGCTTTGCAGAACACAGCTACCCCGAGTATCGCCATCAGAAAAAACTAATTACAATCTTTCACATCCTTGAATTAAAAATGAACGTCATTTTCGTTTGAAATTAAAACAGAAAAAGGTGAAAAGTGTCAAAGTATTAGCATGTCCTGACACTTTTTTGTGATAATTAGAATTTTCCCCCATATAGAGTCCGAGTTTTGTGCTGAAATAACTGACCTAACTCATTCAATATTCAACCAGAAAAAAAAGGATAGCATTAATTAAATATTCCTCGGGTGTAGGGCGTAATTAATAAAATCGAGGGAAATTAAAAATCGCACATTTATTGACAGGAAATTAAAACGAAAATTTCAATAAAATCAAATGAAGAGATATAGTGAAACGAGTCTTTAAGAGGCACGTGTTGAGAGTACGTACTCTGTTTTCTATTCTTCCTCAGGGTAGTAAAATTGATGAAGGTACGGCCCGTAATAACGCTTCTGCAATTATGTCCTCAATTATCGGTCACGAAAAGTGGTTCGCATTTATATACTTTTTTTTAACCTCGTTTTAATTTCCATTCAAGTAGAATATTGCTGGCGTCCTTAAGGATAAATGTGAACAGTCCACTAAACCGGATAAGGCTTTTAATGAGAGAAAAATTAGCTGGCACCTTTGTATTGGGGAAAAAGTTTCTCCGGTTTCGATGTCGCAACAGTTCGTCTTCAAGCGATGAGCGAAATTAATTAAAAGTTGATAATGGTCTTTAATTTCGGTGACAGATTTCATTTGCCCCAGACCATGGTCTGGCAGTGTATTAAGATGACAATCTTTTAAGAGTTTTCGAGAAATTTTAATTTTGTTTCTTCGAGAACTTTATTTTGATGAATTATTGGGTGGCTATAGGCTAACAATATGCTATGGCTTGTTCAGAAGATTGGGGGAATTTGAAGTTGTTGGAATTTAAATGGATTTTTGGTAGCATTAGAAACTCATTTGAATAACTAACGCAACGCAAAGTATGTAATGATGATCCAAGGTCAAGGAAAACTCCTGAATTGCGTGAGCGTGAGAAAAAGAAGAAGTGTTTTCAGATCCAAAATTCAGATGTCGATGATTAACCGTTTTTTGGCCAATATCTCCAAAACTATTAGGGCTAGAATGATTGAAATTGTTTTAATGGAAAGTATTCAATGTTTTGATTTTTCCAGATTTTTAATCACATTGGCTTGGAAATGGGAGGTGGGGACGCATAAAATCCGACTTTGGAGCTCCATATTTTTCAAAAGGTACTCTGGATCAAATATAAATATTATAGTATTTCTAAAGCATTGTAAGTATTTCTATATCTATTGATTTTTAGACGTTCCACTTTCATTCTGGCAGCACTGTCCGTAATAACAGACGAATAACAATTGCAGGTTGATTAGTCTGCAGTATTCCTCTTCTATTTACCAGACATAGATTGACGCCGGAGTATTTATTTCGATAACTTGTGTTTGGTTTGCAAAACATACTGTGCCCTACTTCTTAAGCAATGAAGCTCAATTGTAAATGAATATATAAATAAAAGAAAGGAAATCTACATTCCTTAATGAAGGCACCTTAACACAAAAAGTCAGTTTTTGATGTGATTTATGGGCAGATAGAGTGGGCGCCGTGGCCGTGTGGGTTCGTGCGTCGACCCATGCGCATTAGACTTTCACAGTCTAGGTTCGAATTCAAGATCAGACAAACAATTTTTCAAAAAAAAAAAAAAATTGTTCACGGCTCTACCTCTTTCGAGTTACTGAGAATGCTCAAAGAGTATAACTGTCTAGAAATAGCTTCTCAATCTCGCCGTTCGGAGTCGGCATTAAACTGTAGGTCCTCTCCGCTCATGAGAGAACAATAGCACGCACAACACAAGTGGTTGCTGAGAAGCTAGGCCCAAGTCCACCTCGGACTGTAGCGCCGCCATTATTATTATTATTTTGGGCAGATAGAATCATTGGCCCTTAAGAAAGCGCTTAAGATCAAGAGCTCTGGTTTCACAATCAGCGCTTCATGCCTCATGAAGGAGACATTTAATGAGTGTTCCATCTGGCCTCCAAGATCATGTGAAATCCCACCTCTGGACTATTGAAGGAAGAACAAGAAAAGGTTGTGAAAAATTAGGTTCTCAACCGCTGTTCAGAAATTATATTCAAAATAGGAGGGCCTAAATCTATCTTGCGATTTAAGCAAGTACCGTGGCCATAACCATGATTTTTCACACAAACTAACAGATACACATCACATACATTTTCCTAAAAATGCAAACACTGAACGACCTTTAGTTAGAGCGATCAAACTTATTCAGGATATATTTGTATAAACTGGATTGTTTTTACCTACTATGAATAGATATGACAAAACAAACTTTGAAATCTAATATAAACTTTAAAACACTACGCCATTTGCATAGAATATGAGTACGAGCAGTGTCTTCCTGTGATAATACATTATGCACTTACATCTGAGGCATAGCACATGAATAACTGTATGCATTTGGATACAATTTTCTTCTATGCTGCTGTATGTTGCTGTTTCAAATTAAATTACCTACTGCGTGTGGTTTTATTTAATTTCCGAAAACATGGAATCTTTTAAAAGCAGATTGACATT
Source organism: Myathropa florea (assembly GCA_930367185.1). Classification (NCBI taxonomy): domain Eukaryota; kingdom Metazoa; phylum Arthropoda; class Insecta; order Diptera; family Syrphidae; genus Myathropa; species Myathropa florea. Next base: position 1,624,770 of record OV884004.1, on the reverse strand, counting down.
ATTTATGGTGAAAAGGGGAATACAATTCCTTGATTTTTATTTAATTTCATTTCATTTTATAAAGTGAAAATTTAAGATTTTGTAAAATGAGAAAATCTGAAGACCTTACACTAATGACAGCGATTTTGGTTTCAGAAATACAAATCAATAGAAATTATTGCCCAATCAACATCTTCAGATGATTTATTATCACCGGGAAACATAAGTATACATCATTATTGTATACAAACATACATGCATACGCCTATGAATATATGTATACTTCTGATTAACTGATTCTATTTCATTTACAAAGCCTATCCAGTAAGACACCAAGTGTTAGCTCTAAAAACAAATGTTCAGCTATACTCTGGTAGTTATAATTAGTGATATCATTACAGGTGGGAAAGAAATCAGGTGATCAATACACAAGGTAGAAGGAGCCAAAGGATGGTACCGAACCTCAACTTTGAGGGATTCCGTGTTGTAGTAGTAACATATGTGCGTTGATTATCGTTGCTTGTTCTGCGATTTGAATCCAGACTAGTGCGTGTGGGTCGACGAAAAAAGATGGTTCCTCCATCATGCAAGAGTTGTAGCAGAACTCTGTCCCTTAAGCAAATGAATCGTAATGCACCAGCTGAGAGTGTCTTTAAATTTCAGACTCTCATAACGAATGCAATAAGACTTAAATATGATAACTGTGTGATAAATCAAGGTCACTGGCATTCATTCAAAGCTCATGCTCTGACACTCCATGAGTTGCCCCAATGAAGAGTAAAAATGTGTGTTTTTAGCTCGCGTGATACGAATTATTCAATTGACAGAAACACTAAGATACACTTATGTGTATCTACATATTTCTCGTTGTTTCAAGCCACAATACTAAAAACCGAAGCACACTTTCCCTTTAAAATAACAGGAATGCTACTCTGTCAGCGAATAATTTACAAAAATATTGTATGTATCAAATATGTTTTAGTAGCAGAATTTATGAACCTCGAAAACGTGTACCAACAGAAAACAGGCACTCTTCCCCCACATTAAATTGAACCTTTTGTCAATTAGAATGTCAAAATTCTTGTTATTTTCCATAATTCATAGAGATTGTGGCTCTTTAATAAGTGGCACCTTGGAGACAGTTCCGTTCCGAAAACCTTATACCGCAGCGATGACGAATATATCCATCAATTCAGACAACATTCACATTTCAGCGCCAGTCGCGAAAGAAACATGTTGATTACATTTCAAATACATTCAATAGAATCATCTCGTAGAGTGCGATTCAGACTTACTCGTGCGGGTATCTTAAAAGTTAATACGCCGATACAACCAATTGAAACTTTTTAATCTGCGTACATCTTAACACAAGCTAATGTACCCTCTCCATCCACCATGCAGCTTCTCTTCCAGTGAATAACTGTGCTGATTTGTTATTCCATGCTAAAGCATTAAAATTTTATAGAATCTGCTGGGGGTGAGTGCGATGTTGTGTTGCTTTCATTGAGCAATTTAAATGGCATAAAGTTATCAAAACCACCTCAACCATAACTTTGCCCTCGCACAGAAGATACACGACGCTGTTTCTCCTTGAGACATTAACTTTGTTAACCTGCGATGTGGAATGAATGCATTAAATAATGCGGCGAATGAAAAATAAACCAAACAAATATATTTTTGTGTGCTCCCAGGAAGGTGAAAGCTTCTCACCTGTCTGGTAAGATACATGGGGAAATTCAGGACATTCTTCAAAACAGGAATTCTCGAAACGGAATTAATACATACATGTACATGTATTTTGACACCTTTTATCCACTAGACGCTAGACTGGTAAATCAATTAGGGATGCTATCTCGTGAGGTGGAAAACTCAAAGGCCACTCATAATCCCTTGCTGGACTTTGCTATAAAAGCGTATTATGTTCCCATCTTCTACTTCCCATACATCTCCTGCGAATGCGAGAATTTGTGAAAATCTTATGATGGGGCCAGCAAAAAGAATACTAGACGTCCTTGAGCGGATAACAGTTGGATTACTGAATTTTATGAGTTCTATATAAACACATAGAAACACACACATTCGAATGCTTCGCCCAAGATTTATTATCCGAAAGGATGATTGCTAAGAGCGTTCTCAAATTTAAAAAAAGAAAAAAAAAGAAAAACAGAAATGATGGAAAATAACACCGAACTCAAGGAAGTGTGCACGTGTTTCCAATAAAGTGTATATTCTCTTTAGAATTATAAGTTTAATAATGATCCTATTTATAGAGGGACTCATCGTCCTGGCAGCAAATTTAACACAAAAACACACATGAGTAGATACACACACGCTCTGTCGTGCATTGTCTTTGAACTAAGCTACGTATTTATTTTTGTTACTTGTGAAAAGTTGAACGATGATGTGTGTATTGTGCTTTGGTACACATGTTTCGTCGTGAATTTAACTCTAAATTTTCGGATTCGCGGTTTTAATTTGGGTCTTGTTTTTCCTTAATTGGTGTATTTCTACCCGCACTTTTGTTTATTGTAATTTCGTTCTAGTAAGCACATATAATAAATTTATCCACAACTTTTAATGGGGACACACTCTTATACGGTTTCTATTTGCAATCGCACGCTACCATCATCTGGGTATGGTTTTCGATAACCAGCGAGCAAACGGATATAAAGAAGAATTCTCGTTAATATTCATTTAAAGCTTAAGTTTACTTCTTCTTGGCAAATAATTGCCTCAGTAAGTTTCGTTATACATTTTTTAGTTTAAACTGCTTTTCGAGTATTATGATTTGATTTTGAGGCTAGTGGAAGTAAGTACAGATTCAACGCAGCCCATTGTACTAGTTATTTTTTTTTTTATAAAAATTTATTTAATCTTTCAACGTAGATGTCTTTCATCAAAGATATTCCAGCCTTTTTGATCCCTTAAAATATGCGCTTTTTAACTTTTTTGGAACACATTTGCCAGTAGAAGTCCCCTTTTTTTTGTTCCTTCCTTTATGGTATGGAATGGGAAATCCACGACACATCAACTTGAATTTCACCTGAATTGCGTTTGAAAATTCTGTTTTGAAATTTTCACTAGAATCGGTTTTCAATGCATCTTCGGCAAATGCGACAACTATTTTGCTGATAATTTTTTCATGCAGTGTTCAAATAACGCTATCATTCGAAGTTGCAAAACAATATCATGTATTCTGTTGACCATTTCTTCTTCTATTTTGACGTCATTTGGCCATCCTGGGCCCTCAGCATCTTTGGGTCTCGTACGACAGCAACGAATTTCAGTACACCTTTCGATGCGAGGTAGCAGAGTCTCCACAATATGTTTAAGCCTGTATTCAGTCTCCTTATTTAGCAAAACACTAAATTCACTTTTTTTTTCATTTTGTCCAAATCCCACAAACTTATCTTCCATGCAATCTATGCGCCATCTTGCATCAAAGTCATTGACTTATCGGACAGTCCTTGTAAGTACAATTTCCGGCCGTATTACTGCAATTTTTTTAAAAAGTTTAATACTGCTAAATGTGACCGAGTTAAATTTCTTCTCTGCGAAATTTAATTCTGCCTACGAGGTTAAGATAAAAAGCTTCTTAAAGGCCTATCTAGGATAAATGAGCACATGGTTTCTTTTTCGTTTATTTGTTTGAATCAAAAAAAGAAATTGCCACAGTAAATGTCACGACAAGACATTGACAACTTGATTGAATTTTTCAAGATTTCAGAATAATGTCTACTTTAAGATTGACCATTACCGTTCATTATCCCTTTTTGCGACATTCGTTCACAAATTTTATGAGAACGCATTCGCTAGTCCCCCAATAAATATTCCTAAATCGACCATTACTAAAGAAAACAACATTTTCCAGTTTACGATGGACTTTCCCTTAATGGTGATGAATTATCTACTTCCCTACAACAGGTCAATGTTCTTCGTGTTTCCCTAAATATCCACTGAACCCAATAAAAACTCTGCCAACAAAAGTTTTTCTCATCACCATTACCATACCTATCTAGCCCCATCATTTGACATGTGAGTACTGAAATCGAAATGGGATGCGCCTTCTGCCCCTCCATACCTCCCACATCTACACATTGAATACACAATAGAGTACCAGGATCATTCATTGCCAAAGTAAACCCAATCCTTCCGCCTTCCTTGAAAAAAAAAACTTTTCCAATTATTTTTTGAGTTCAACTTATTCAAATCTTCTGTCCAAAACGAATACCAGAGCATCAGCGGGCGGAAGGATGGCTTTCTGGGACAACATTCTGAACAACGAAAAAAGTCCCAAATCAGAAAACCTAGATTGAAGGCAAGCAATGGATGTGCGAGTAAGACCCATACTACAGACTATGGGAGGATGCTGCTTCTACACTTGCCACTAGGTGTATCATTAAATTGACAAAAATTCAAACAGTTCAATTCCGGTCAAACTTGTGTCGATTCGAATACCGCTTGCGAATACGTTCTCCATAAGACAAAAGGAGCAAAGCTGATTGGGCGCATGGTGAATCTCCAGGAGAGCAACGGAGAGAGGAATGTCTCAGTGTTTTCAATTCGAATTAAAATATTCCTTCAATTAGACGGATGGAAGCGATTTTTCAATTAAAAAGTCAAATGTGTGTGTGTGAGGGAAGTCGTCCTTTTGTTTGCTCTCTGAATGACCCTCTTGTACTGATCCTTGTGTTTTGTTTGCACTTTTTGGTTCGATGTCATTTATTTGGAGACTGGGATAGGGCAGATCTCTCCCTTGACATGTCTGCTCGAATGAGGATCTAGTCGAGTGTGTGTACTTGTAATGGAGTGCTGTTCTTAATGAATTTTAAAAGGAACTAGAGGAGGACGTGAGGGATAAGTGCAGTTAATGGATGATGTGGGGGAGTAGCAAGCTGTCTATCTTTTGGAACGGCGGGTAGACATTGATACTCGAAAAGAGTGCTGTTAACCTCGTCTACTTAACATGTAACATTTTCTATGATCCTAGTCCTTTGACTTGCGACTTGATTGTTCAACTTTCAACCGTCTATTCAGAACTCGAGAATTGATTCCGAAGCACACCCCCCTAATCGCTTTACATGTTTGCGACCGTGTTTGTTTTTGTTCCAATATAAGCTGAAGTTCTTCTATAAGGTAGGGCAAATATTTTAATTTTAATTATATGTATACATGGATATGTATAGCCACGCCATGATTAAACATTTTAATGGACATGCAAATAACGATCTTCAAAGGATTTTTCGAAAATTAAAATAGGACGAAAAACTATAGTTTGTTGCAAATTTTAAAAGTGTACGGTTTTTTTTTATCTTAACCACTTAGTTCATGGCCACTTATTCATTAGAAGGACATGGAGGTAAAGTGCGTACGAGAGCTCTCCAAGTTCCTCCACGTTCCACAAACGATTCTAACTCATCAGAAGCGTTGCACAAGGGACCCCAGGAGAATTGTCGGAACCACGTCATCTGGGACCTACCAAACAGCTGCCTACTTAATGGTATTGCATTCAAAGCACGTTTTGGAATACGTGACGGTGACATTTGTGCTGCAGGGCCAAACCGCCGAAGTACAGCTCCTTAATTTCGGTGAAAAAGCTACCCAATGTTGAGCCAATTGTGTCGCTATATTTCCCACCTTATCGCGGTGATTAGCTCTCACAGTAGTGTGAAGGAATCTCATTCAGCAGCAGGTATTCGCGAACATATTACTTCGGTCATTACCCAAATTTTATAATCATAGATGACAATCACCGGGTTGAAAAAAAAATTTGCTTTGACATTCAACTTTCCTACCAACGGATCTGACAAGTTTTTTTCAGAATTGACCCAGCTTAAGTAATTTAATTCTACAAACAAAAATCAGAATTGCTTGTCTAATAAGATGTGAAGAAGAACCTGGAATACTTAAACTTCTCCTTAAGTACAACTCAATTAACCTTCAACAACCAATATCTTTTCGCAGAGCTCAAGCCTTTTGAGTGCCCCAGGGAAAGGATAACGATAATAAGTTCCAAAAAAAATTCAAAAATCAATATAAAATAATTTCCAATACACATCATTCATTTCTTGTTCGTTTTTTATTCAATTGAGTGCAATTGATGGCAATCGCATCGCTAAGTTCGCAGCAGAGAATCTATTTCAAGTGATATCAAACACAAAATTGTCTGCCCAATTATATTCCACTTACAGATCTCTGCCACAATAATCATCATCATCATCTTTATAATCACCATCATTATTGTATACATCTGAAACTCTACTTCCACCATCAGCACAGTCAGCGTTTCTGAGTGTTGGCACGTTTCCGAATCCAATTGGTTGGATAGAAATGATGTTTTCAAATCGTAGTACTAGTTGATTTCCGTGAAAGCATTGAGTTATCAAAACCAGGATATATCTCCTCAATTGATTGATGCACAATGGAGGTTATTGTGTGGAAACCGAGAGCGGATGGGATGTGTAGCAGAGAATCAATTTCGCGTAATTGCGCGATAACATTTTCGAAATTTTTAATAACCATCAAAACTCCAGCTTCTGATAATAGATTCCTGAATAGAAAGACAGACACTCGTTATCGTGGGAAAAAAGTTGAAAATATTCGAATTTAATTGGCTATCTTTTGTTGCGTTCACTGAATACAGCTTACTGATAAAGATGCCAAAGGTAGAGGCTAGGTAAAAACTAAAAGAGGTTGAAAAATGCATTCAATGCAATTTCTTTATAATTCAGTGTTCATGGTAATGGCAAGCTAATGGAAGATATAAAAGGGACTTCATAAGAAGCGGCAATTGATATAGCGTTTTGTTTATGTTGAATCCAAATGATTTGCACAAGTATCGAGCGTAATTCAATAGGTTTTACAAGTTTCTTTCCTATTTAAAATGGTTGTAAGCGGGGATGGATACCAAAACGCTTAGCCACAGTCTTCTGCTTTTCTTCATTGGCTACGGTTTCAATAATTTCTTGCTTCTGGTCGATAGAGAGGCACTTGTATTTCTTTGAACTCATCTTGCAAACTGAGAGCGATGACTTCAGTGAAAACCGACAATGAACAAAGACAGCAGATAGTCGCACAAATACATAGGTAAACTATAACAAAATAACGCGAAGGAAAAAAAACGAATTATAGAGATGCGTGACAAAAGACATACGAATTAAAGAGAGTATAACTTCTGTTCACCGAGGAAAATATACGAATTATCAAGGAGACCGAAACATATGGGTTTTATACGAATTACCGCGATTTTTTCAAGGGAAACAGTCTTTGATATGAATTACCGCGAGATCAGAATTATCGCGATTTCACTGTACAGGCTTTATTCTTGGGAGCCATCATAGTTCTTGCATAATTCGATTGTAGGCAGTGATCGGTGGTGTTTCACATGATATTTCTAATTTTGGCTCTGTTTATATTATTAGATTTTGGATTTTATTGAAGATATATTACTTTAATACTTAAAAAGACTCCAGGTCTCTCGTCTGAGGTAAGTCTCATTGGTACCCTTTACGATTAGTAATGTCTTGATTATGTAATTATATAAATATAATCTGCACTCAATTACTTATTGTATAACATTATGTCATTGTCCCAAGGCAAAGTCAGGCTCCACATTATATAATTGCGACAACATATGTTCACCTCAATGCTTTCATATAGAAAGAATCGAACATTTTAAATACCTTGGACTTGAAATAGATAGTAAATTGAACTGGAATACTCATACTGCTAATTTGAAACAATATTCACTTAAAACAACAAGCCGTTTCTGCTCTAAAAAGCTGCTAGAAAAAATATACTATGGACTAGTGCAATCGAAATTACAGTATGGAATAGTTTGTTAGGGTGGTATTCATTTGAATAAAATTCAACCCTTACTTATTCTACAAAAACACATCCAGAGAATAATATGGGGAAAGGGTCGCCTTGAAAGTAGTTTTTCGCTTTTTGCAATTCTAAGAAACTCGCTCTTAAACATCTGTTCTTTTATAAAGCTGTTAAAGTATTATTTGGAAGAAGTGGCTACACAACTGAGAGAAACTCAACCCTTCGTTCCCTTCGTAGTTCCAGTATGCATTTAGCTGAAGTTCCATCATTCAAAACTCATCATTTTTTAAACTTCTACTTATCAATTGCTTCCAGATTCAATAACAGACTGCCGGCGGAGATTAGAAGTATCAAAAATCTTTTATCAATTAGTAGAAAGATTAATAATTGGGTCCTCAACTTTGACCTTAACGTAATAATTCACCTCACCAGTCACACAGTTTAAATAAATATTTAAATCTTCTACTGATTTTTGTTGTAAGTTAAAATTTTATTTCTTCGCCCACACAGCCAAACACCTCTCCGTAAATGTGAATAACTGAATATGCTTGATATACTCTTATTATGAGATGAGTGGCAAAGTTTTCCCACCCGGGTCGATGGTATGTCCAGAGTGTTTGTGAACTCTTTAATGTTTTTGTACATATCGATAGACTGTTTTTGAATTGCTTTTATTTTCGCTTGAAATTAGATGAAAATAACGTGCCGTCGTCCATCTTGGAGTCATCTGTGCATATTTCCAGAGCGGTTTCAATTCCTTCTTTCCCGGAATCACTATTCGGTAGGTTCATTGCAATGTTTCCTATTTTTCTTAAACAGACGCTTTGACAACAATTCTACCCCTTTCTGAATCTCTTATAGTGGTTAATATGACTAATTAGAAAAGAGCTGCAACATATGTACACATTAGTTATGTAAACAGATGAATTATGTACCTTTCCAATGAAAGCTAAACTAATAACAAAACTCATAAGTTCGTCCTACATAAAAACGCCTATTATCTCTGCTCTTGAGTACATCAATTCTAGGAGTATCTAACAAAATGATATTTCTTCGAAGACGATAGCATATGGCAACTCAAAAAGCACCAGCGGTTATTAACCAAACCCCACCCAAGTCATAAACGCCAACTGTCAGCAGTTCGTGAAAATCCTTCCATGACTTCATAACAATAACGTCCTTAAGTTAAGATTACACAAGAAATAAACATAAGAATACGCTGCTCCAAAAATACTAATATGAAAAAATTAACATTCATCTAAGTTTAATGAGGGCTTAATGAGTTTTCGTGGTGAAAAGTTTGTTCTACGGCGCCTTTCAGCATCTGTTGCACATCCCACAGGAATTACTCTCAGCGCAAATGAGTATAAATATTAATACAGTTGTTTTAATGAAACTTAGAGCAACGCGGATGCATTTATGTGTACGACAAGCACCCGATATGCCACCGCATACAACAATCCCAGCCACTCTCGGCGTAATGTACTTTAAGAATCCTTTCCATTAAAAGTTAGACGGCTTTAGAAAGTGCTGCCGTCGTCGAGAATACATATTCTGTGTATTTACTGCGAGCCGTTGAAATGGTATGAAATCATTTTCACTGTTAAGGTGTTCTATTAGAATAATTTTACATTTTCGCCTTCAGTCATACCAGCAGTCAAATGGCAAATATGAAAGGTTCCCCATGACATCCTTTGTGGAAAGAAGTCGTCCCTTCCAAAGAAATTAACCACATCAGCTGGTACGCTAATGGGAGAATTAGAGAACGTTGGATGCAGTGTGTAACGAGCCCGCCTGCAGGTATTTTCCATTTGAAACCTTTATTTCGTTGACTTTCATTCCAGCATCACAGGAGTGGCAACAGCAGTCGCACCCACTACAATAACAAACGACTATGATGTTGCAGAATGTCCTTTATCGTGCAAAACAAATTCACTGGAGCGCCCATATTTCATTTGAGTTGTGTTTTTGGTGAAATCCATCTCGGTTTCTCTGTGGAGCTGAGTATGTACGTTGTGTATCTACAAGTAGCTGCAAGTTAACAGTACAGTGAGTGTTATGTCATTCATTTTAGGAGAAATGTACGGACGTGTCTTTGATTCTTTGTGTACATGTGCTTTTGAAAAGTGGAAGAGAGAAAGAGCCACAGCAACACGGTTTGAATTATATGTGGTGGAGTCGGAGCTAATCGGCAGTCGAGTTTCCTTGCAACGAATGATGTATAAAAGTTCATCCAGACGCATCTGACTGAGTTAAGAGGTTTCATGAATGTTTTTTTTTGTGCAAGCACCGGAAAGAAAGAATAGTATAAAAAATATAAGATTTACAAAATATTCTTAGGAGAACTTTTGACTTGACTGATTTTACAATACAAGAGGTAAGTTGTTCTTTTACCTAAGAACTTTAAACATTTTTAGAACTGAACAGCAATCAGTCATCTAAATGCAAAAATATAATATCTACAATTTGAATGTGACTTTTATTTTAAATTAACAAACATTGAAAAATTGCAATAAAGGCAAGTTATTTCTTCGAAGGGATCTAAAAAATAATGTTTCGATTGAGCATCAGTTCATTCACACTGAACTTCAAATAAATTTAGCTTAAATGTCAATCCAGCGGTTCTGCAGTGACTTATCGCCATGGTTTTCCAAAAATCTGTGGGGATTTGTCGACAGTCGTAGGTTCATTTGAAAAGGCATTTCAGTGAAATAAAAAAAAGTATTTTTTTAAAAGGATATGAATGAAATAAATGAAAAGTATTAGTAAAACTTTGTTGTTGTTGTAAATGACATATTTTGACTGATATCCACTGATAATTAAAACAAAATCAATTTTCTTGGCACTTAAGCTGTTGCCTATTTAACAGAAAATGAATGGATAACTACTGTAAGTTTTGTAAATTTTGAATTTTGAAAGGATTCTAGTGTAATTTAATGGGGATAGCCCGAAACCTTTAATATCAAAAATCGCTAAAAAACGGATTTACCAACTTTGTAAAATAATTATTTCATTTATAAAAGATTCTTTTTCGTTCCTCAGTCTTATGACCTAACTGGCTTATCTTAATAGCTGGGAATAGTTACATAGTCATATTAGTGTTAGTTCCCGCTTCATTCACATACATTCTTCGTAAATATTTATATTTGCAGATTTTATGAAGAGCTTAACATACGAGTATATCAGGGCTGTGGTATACATTAAACCCCAAAGTCAACTACTAGAAAGAGTAATTCCTTTTTAATAGCCGCAATGGTGTTCTACATATCAATGCACTCACCAATACCTTTAGTTGCGTTTATTCGTAATTGATGGATTACATATTATTTTAATGAACAGTAGTGGAATTTAAAACGCGTCCAGGAAAATATACAGATAAATCTGTACTCAATAATTGAAACTTAAGCGAAAGTTCCAAAATGATATTTAATATTTTTAATTAAATATGTTCCCCTGTCTAAATATAATTCAAGAATCCATAAATTAGCGGAAACTCTTTAAAATCAATGACTTTCCAGTTAAAAAACTAGCAAACCATAAGCAAATCTTTCACGTCAATCAAAGACTCCTCGCTATTTTTCCGCAAACGGCTAACGGCTTCCTTGAGAGAACTAAATTTTTCAAGACTTAAGCATTCGCCAAGAGCGCACACAACTGAAAAATTGCGTTCTGTTTCCTCTTGCAGCACCAGAAAATAAAGCACTCAAATATATGCAAAGTACATATTCATACACACACATATTAATGCATGAGTATGTACCACAATTCACAGTCTCCCTGGACGTTTCTTGTGACCAGTTGATGCATGAATGCAGAAGAATACAATAACTTTAAGTGCGCCGGAGGAAAAAAACTGGCAAGAGAATTGTATCTAAAAACTGGCAACCACTTGGAGTGTACATATGTCGACCGCATCATATTCTATTCTCTGATGGAATTCAGATTCGCATTTGCAAAGAATTGCATTCAAGCGAAGGTAGTGTCCTTTTGGATGAGAATTGTGAAAAGAAAAAGCGTTGTATTTTAGTATTTCATATATTCAACGTGAGGACAAGCGAGATACTTTCAAACATAAAAATGTTCACATTCTATTCATAAAATATTCCACATACGTCCTGCGGTACCCACAATGACACTCCAGTTGAAACACCGAACGCCAAAACAAAACTCCTCCTTCAAGACAGCAATTACAATTACGAGTGATATTTGCGACACTTTTCACAGCAATTACTGAAAATTGTAACAATTCGCTGTGAGATGAATCTTAATTGCCCTTAATTGAAGGACTATCCCAGCTGAAATAGGAAATACAAATAGCTCATTAAAGAGCTTCTCTTCCTCAATGTCTACCTAAATGACAGAACTCAGTGGAATTGAAGGGTGTAACAAGAAGGACAACAAATATTAGTCGTATTATCCCTTTACACAAAACAAAAGTGCGAGCAAAAAAAAGAAAGTGAATCTGTCTTTAATTTGGGTGTTTATTTCCTTCCGTCATTCGTTGATGGTACCAGTTGTTGTGAGAAATAGTTAAAGATTAAAACTTTTTGAATGACATAGGAGGAGGAAATGAGAGATTTCTTTCCTGGCTCGCGCAGTGCAAGTGAATGGTTGGGGCTGCAAGTACACGTCAAGGATTCACTGAACAAGTGCATTTCGTAGATTTGTTTCTCCGTGCGATTTAAGGAAAATCCTGACATTTGTTAAGGATATATTTTTTTCTCTGTGTTTATTTCACAGTCTGACTTGACGAATGAGATGCTATGTGTGCTGAAGTGTACACTTTTTTGCTGGAAAAGTGGAAAACTAGTGATAAATAAGAGTTTTTCTGTTGATTCCTGAAGGATTCGAAAGTGCCAACAGTATGCTTGGATTTGAAAAGTCCTTCTCGAGCTTGAATTCTGTTTTTATAGGACTTGTTTACCAACAACTAATTGATGGATTAACCACAGCGTTGACCGTTCGTGTCTTCGGAAAGTAAGCATGAAAACGTTTTCAAGGACTTTTAAGCAAGTGCATCAATAACGATTTATGTAAGTTAATTTACAAACTGGATCCTTTCATTCAAATATACTTATCTGATGATACTACCATTTGGTAATTAGGCAAAGACAACGAAAATGTTTAAATATACAGCTTTAAAGGAATCTTTTCGGAAGGGCTAACGAAATAAGGAAAAAGGTGAATTCATCTGCTCCGTATGTCCGTCCGTCTATCTGTCATATTATCTACATTTATGTATATATCGGCATAACATTTTCGAATAGATATCAATTTCTATGCATGCAAATTTGGGGAAATATTTGAAGCTGGATGAATTAAATTTTTTTTTGCGAAATATTAAGCTTTTAAGCAAAAGTGTCGATCACCAAAGATTGGATTGAATGAGTACATTAGAAAAATCTATTTCACGTATTCTGGCTCTAACAGTTTCAAAAGCTATTGACCAGAAACTGTAAAACATATCAACATGCTAATTTTGAAGATCAGAAAACAGTTTTGTAGATCTCAGGGAAACATTAAAAATTTATTAAAAATTGAAAAATATTGACTTCTGTATTCATTCATTCCAACCCCTAAATATACAACAATGTGTAAGTTGCATTATTGTCATGAGCAGTGTCTGCGTTATAACGTATTCAGAAAGTTTTCTGGTGTTTATACATTCAGCGGATCGATGAGAACCGCTCTTCATATTGTCACTCCTAAGCATATGTGATGATTAGTTAAGGTGTTCCATTGAGAAAATTCTACTAACTGAAATCTTCCTATGATACTACATTTGATTCAGCCGACTCAATGCAGATCTATGTTATGTACATGCCCAAAATATCTCAACTTACAGATGATCGCAAAATTGATTATTAAATTTGTTACAAAACAAGCCCCAATATTACGCAGTACAATTATTACAATTATACAAATATGCACTTGTTACATAAGGACCAAAAGTTTCCTCACAGAACGAACTTTGGAATACCTTCAACGAAGATATTCACACAATTCTATGAAAAAATTCATTCTTTACTATTCCATCCTCGATTGCCACTCTTTGGCCTGTGTGGAATCTCAAAAACAAAAGACACAATATTTTATGCTTCCATTGAGAATTGTGTATTGTAAGCAAACGAATAAAATCAATATCGTTATATCTTTTTCATTTTATTGGGTTTACTCCAATCGATTCAATGATTGTGAATGCGGTTGTGTGTATGGAAGGAGGAGCATTCAGGAACTGTGAGAAAACAATACTCGGTTACAGGATTAAACTTCTAACAACTTCTCGTTTCGACAGAGCTCGACGCCCACTTCCACCCGTGGCCCAACCAATGTTGCAGTGCCATTTGTCTCGGGGTAATAAAGAATTTATGGGTGGCAGAATTTTCAACTGCAGATTATTGGATTTGGAAAATTTTCCAGTCATTGATTGTGCGACAATTTTCTGTGAGAGAGAACGGATGAGTTTTAATCTGTGAAAATCCGTGCATACGGTTTGGCATTATCGGTAGGATTTAGTCGGTGATTCAAATACCTACTTTTTCCGTTTGTCTGAATACGCTTTGGTGGGTTTGGATAAAAGTTTATCTGTGAAATATATTTGTTTCGATTTGTTTGAAGCTTAGCGTCGCAAATATTAGAATGCATTTGAATGTGAAGACGTGTCAATTGGATTTATTCGATTGAGTTATCTAGGTTCAGCATGACAGATTTTGAATATATTAACGAACCTTGACATTTAAATTCAATTATCCTGTTTCTTGGAAGAATTGTTCTCATATTGTGAACATATCGCTCGGTAGCTGAACCTAGCAAATGTGAAAAATAAAACTGGGCACATATACTCCTTTTTGCTTAACCATCATTCAGGAAGCACCAACACTTTAAGAATGATATTAAACTAGTTCACAGTCATCTCAGAGCAATAGACAACTCGATTCATGTGAAAACAGTTTGACATACAGCAAAAGTGGTTCATACTTCTTGAGCACACATGTCTTTGACCACCCTCAAAATGAAGTGCACGGAATTCAATTCTAGAATTGTAGAAATATCTGGGCTGAGCCTCTATTTAAATAAGCAACCTTACATTTTTTAAAGGCAAACTCCATTCATATATCTGCATACGACTTACAGACTTTATGGTTTTGAATCAGTAACTATCTTACAAATGCAAAAAATTTGTCGAATTATACAAAAATAATCATCTTAAGAGGCTCATAATATGTTCAACATTTCTAAAAAATTTTAGACTGAAAAAAAGCAGTTACTTGCCAAAATCCCATACAAATTATTCGAACTTACTTATACATAAGCATATGGAACAACTACATTTGTGTTTTACGTTGCATCCTCATGCTCAACAATATGACAAACTTTGCAAATTTATATGACATATCATCTCAAAAAAATATGTATTGATATACATATAAACTTAAGTCCGTTCAAAAAGGTGGGCACTGACTTGCCACAAGTGCCTTGTTCTATTTCACAAAAGTACAAGCATTTAAGAAAAAAAAAAGTTTTTTGAACACGGATTCGTGAAGTATTTCTTGTTCCGAGTGCTTTCGTACAGACTCGAAAATTTACCAAGCACCATCAAGATATAATACTTAATTATCCATCGAACAGCCCTCTTGAAACTTTAACTCAAGTACAAACTTCCCAACTCCTTCTGATCGAATTGCTCAGATAGATTTCAACAAATTCAATAACCACATAGCAGACCCATTTGCATATTGCTCGAAACGTGCTTAAAAAAGTTAGCTCGCATAATTATCCGCTTATTAATCTCTATTTTCCACCATCGTACCACCGTCTCGACGAGATTTCAAACAGGATAATGCACACGTTCAGCGAAGTTTCTCCTCTGGCCAGGATGTAACCTGACATGTGTATACCAGTACGTACGTACGTACATGTACTCGGATTGGATATGTGAACAAGCATTTCGCTTTCACTCATAATTAACGCTATAAATTTATCCTGAAGGCATGTCTCTGGTAAGTGGAGAGGAAGGACGAACCATGAATGACGAAAAAAAACGTTCATTTGTTAAGAAAAATGTCTGAGTAATAACGGTCTCGCGTCAGGATCATAAATCAATGTTACGCGTAAGCGATTCATTTTATGGAATTATGCGTGACAAGTAAGTACTTCTTATCTTTTACGAATATGAATACGAATTTTATTGTTGCTTAGACACCTCAAGCTGTGGGATATAATAAATCATCTAACAATGGGCTCGTGCCAGAACGAGATCCCTCATCAACTCCAGGGAACATTAAAATTTAAAAGATGCAATAAAAACATTTCTCCGTTTTACAGAGTCGGAAGACAAGTGCTGACGCTGGCGTTCAAGCCAGTCAAGTGAATTGTTTTGAGACAAACAAATAAAACATCATAAAATTCTGTCATGTGTTATACTGCTGACACACTTATGGATATACTTTTGGACTTTGAGGGACATTTGTCACTGGAATTACTTTTTCCCGCAGAAGCGCTATAAAACTTGATTTCGCTCGATCATCTAGAGATAACTAACAGTTCTTGTATTCGGTGGAGTAGTCCATATCCGGATTGAATCTACCCATATTGTTTTCGGTTTCTTCCATTTTTTCTGAGTTAATGACAAGAACCAAGAGAACGAACTAAACTTCTCGTATTCTCGTCCTCCACTGGTATACTAAGGTAGAGCCTGACATTCACCACCTGGATAGCGTTGCGAGTGAATGCTGAGAAGAAGTACCTGAAATGAAAACAAACATTCAGAAGCATTCAACATCCATTTCGAGATCGACATCATTACGGTTTTATTATTCGCTCTTCATAGTTATTTTTTCTTTTTGTTTGCCTTTGGCATCCTGAACGAGGTACACCATTAGCCGCAACTTCACCACCACCCCAATCGCATAACATTGCAGTCATTCCACGACGCCGTTAGCGTACAGTGCATGCTCCTTTTTTGAGCAATCGCAGGAGGAAAGAAGTATTGTTGCTTCTTGAATGGATGCTCGTGAAAGTGCACATCTCGCAGGTAGACAGGATGTAGAGAGGTAAACAAGAAAAAGGAAGGCAGATGCTTCTAATTATGGTGATGTAAGAGGGCTGATTGTCTGGGTAGATTTTGTCATTGATATAATCTTTTTATATAGAGTTCGAAGCCCTTTTATTGTCTCCTCATATACCCCACGATGTTTTAAAGGGCTAACAAATATTTAATTTTATTTTAATAAAATCGACTAAATATTGAAGAAAAAACAACTTCAAGGCTTTTACTCTTTAATAGTAAGTACGAATAATTAGACAAAAGTCACTTTTTAGGAAAATTTATAAAAAAAATTATGAACTAGCGGGAGTTAAAAACGTATTGTACGTATTCCTTCCTCATTTTTAAACCATAAATAATTATATTATATCATAAATTTTTGTTCAGAGAAATCAAACACCAAAACCCGCATAAAAAGACGTTTGAGCTGTAGTAAATCATTGACGGAAAATGGAAGCATACAAGTGGAGTACTTGCAGTTTGTTCCATCGACTGCATTATATTGTAAATAAACGTATATGCTCATGAGACGGTTATTGTGTGCTGCTATGTTCATCGTCTTAGGTTCAATTCCTCGGATGAATGAGAATCCTATTTATTATCTATATCGTTTTTTTATTATATTATTTTTTATTATTTATATCGTCTCAAAACAAAAGGTAGGGATTAAAACACACTCTTGGCCGGAATATTACCTGATAGTTCGGGAGAAAAACTTCAAGCACTCTTATTTTGGAAATGTAGGTCTCGGGGAGTACACCCCCTACCCAGGACACAATGGACCCAACTGTTGGTCTAAGAGAGCAGCAACATCAGTCGTAAGGCCACCCTCTTACCTACCTATCTTGGAAGATTCAAGTCTGGATTCATACGAATTAAATTTGTTGAATCATTCATTTGATTTCATACTCATACTTAAAACATATAAACGGGTAGTCAAATATTAAAATTCCTGTGCAGAATGCGTATCAAGAATTATAAGTGGCAAGGAACTAATTAATTTGTAACCACCTTCGAAATGTCGAATTGGTGAACTCTAGTATACTCGTATATATGTAATTCTGAACAATCCACTTCTAACCTTAACGTTCTTTACGGACAATTAAAGTATCTCAGTATCAATGGAACATTGGGATGCTATGTAAAATGTTAAACCTGTCCAACTTTCCAAAACCCAACATATCACTTTAAATTCAGTGTATTGTTTTAAATACCACGATCTCCCAAAAATTACATATAAATTAAATTAAAGTAGTTTTCAAAAAGAACAAAATAACACCGAATGGGACATGTAGCGCACTTCAATTCTCATTTACATTGCAACACAAATTCCAAAAGATTAATATACGAATCCGTCCAACAGAATATATTTCATCTACCTTTGCCAAAAAGGAAGGAATAAATCGAAAATGCAAATGGCATACCATTGACATTTTGGGGGAATGAATAAAATCCTCATCGTCATCAATTCAAATGGCGTTCCACTCTGGTCCGCCTTGCTCCAACCTCGGCAACGAGAGATACTGCCATCCCATCTCCATTGGTGTAACGATGTACTTAGATGTAGGACTGTTGTAATATCGATCGGAATTGTAATGAACACATAGAATATCTACAAATGAATTTTTACATTTTCTTCTTTTCTATATCAGCTTGGAGAGGAATTTTCACGAGGCAATGGATCTGAAATTCAGAGCATTGTAGTTTGTTCATCTTTGTGGCTTAAGTTATCTATTCACTTGTTCGTAATTTCATGAATATGTGTTCAATTGAAGGAGTACAAGGCTTATTTGTTCATTTGACATTAATTCTGTCACACAGAACTTTACACAGGGGATCTGAATGATGGTGTCAGTAACAGAACGTTTAAACAAATTACGACTATACCTGCCGTAAACACGTGTATTCTCTTTTGAAAGACAAATGTGGGTTGCTTACATTTTTTGAAGGCTTACGGTTGGTTGGTTAAAAATTGCGAGGAAGCTACTTCTATTGTTGGAAAGGGAAAATGCATGCCTTGTAACGATACGAAAAATTAAAAGTTCTAAGTACATACATCTTAATGATTTTTTTTGTTTCCCGGACTGACATTCAAGCTTATGAAAACAACTATTTCGCATTTTGGCTGTACTTTAACGTAGACCCATAGAGATCGCTAATTACTACCAATTTCGAGTCATATCATGTACACAACTAAGGGAAAACGAATGCATGTTCGACATACCCACATTTTTAAAACCGATATACATATTTATGATACCAATATTTTAAGAACAAATCATACGAGAGTAAAATTTAACCAATTGCATAATGAACCCACATACAAATAAACTGTAATCCTTCATTAAATGACACCTGCACATATTGCAGTTATGTAAACAGATACGAAAACCCTTATTTTATTAAATCAACTTAGTTCCAATACCAACTACAAAATTCTAAAGCGCTTTTACCTTTTTATATCGGCTTTTTATATCGGCATAGGAATAAAAGACCTATTACTACTTAATGGTTGAATAAAAACTAACAAAACCAAATCCAATAAATATTTTACAAAAATAATTCAGGCAGAGTTCTGCGTGACAAATATAACACATTTATTCGTATTCTAAATCCTTGAAAAATATTATGATAACGAACGATAAGGCGAAATTCACAGATATTTCTGCAAAAACAAGATGCAAGAATTCATACGGCACACAATAGCTATCCATTCCATTCCATACAGATTCATAAGTCTCATTTGCTAGAAATGTGAATCTACATACTTATGAATTTCACAATTGTGCGATGTGGGTAAAACTCCATAACAGCAAAGACAAATCAAGGAAGAAAAACGAGAAAAACTGTCAAATGTTAAATTAACGCAATTAGTAGGCAAACAGCAACAAAGTTGTTAGTGCTAGCTTCATGGCCACAACCATCCTGAAAGACACATTGTGCCATCATCGCAAATTCATCACACAGCCACCTCCGGCACTGCTCACGTTTACGACATTGTTTCAATCGTTGAACACCAGTATTGCGTATTATATTGTGATCTATGTAAATAATCTAAATTTATGAATTTGCCGTGTAGTAGTTGCATTGGTTTGATTTGATGTGGGTAAAATCAAAATCATTTCATGAAAAAAAAATAAAGAAGAGAAATAGAACACATTTCGGATTCGTGTTTACACCGTGCCCAAATTTACGTTACATTACAGTAATAATTTCTGATTTGCAATATTAAATACATTCGAATTTTTATATATTTAGACATTTTTTTTAAATAAGAAGAAAATCTCCCTGGAGACACCAACTCAGTATTAACAACAATGACAACAAAGGCAGGCTTGACGAGTGCAGTCTCTGGAAATGTTTGTCTCGAATTGCCTCTATTACCGCGCCAAAAATCATCAGTTTAGTATAATAAACTACCGAGCTATACCTTTTATGTAAGCAGATCAGCATCACCGTGTTTTATCATTAGTTTGGTTGTTGCATAATTCATTATTAGTCTCAACCTACTTATTAACGTACTATACCATATTCATAAGTTACATACTACAATAGCTGCTTAATCAGAGACTTGTATCTATATAAAAGCACTTCACTTCACATTATCCCATCCAATACTTTTGTACTTACATGAATACAAATATACAAGACTATGTTTGACAAATAAAATCAATTGAAAATGAAAAGTCGCTAAACGAAAGTGATATCCAACAAATCTTCGACACCATGTGTTGTTGAAACTGATGCACAGATGATTTGAAATTAAATTGAACCCCTAATCCCCAGCCATTTGACTTTTCTTTTCCTTCGACTAGACAACAAATCCATTTGGCATTCGCCAAAATTGAGAACACTAACACAAAGACATCTCCTCTTTCTATTGAATTACCAATCCAAAATGATTTCGGTTTCATTGAATACATTTCAGGAAACTTGCTGTCAATTGATTTTAATTCAGATGTCAGATTCTTGGGCGTCACCAGGGCGTTGCGAGGAAGCAGACTTAAGGCTTCAAGTACTTCCGCTTTGGCAATGACACAAAAACATTTCCTATCTTCTTTGACAAATAGCTTCAATTTCATAATCAATGCAAACTATATAACAAATGGAAAGAAATGAAATGTTGAACATTTAAATTTGGACACATTCCGTCCGTTGCTTGTAAAAAATACACTCAAAGCTGTTAATTGTTCCACTTTGGACATGTAATGGCTTGCATTTCAATCTGTGCACACTCAGAGTGTTTGAGCAATTTTAATTAAAACTTAAACAATATTAATCACATCATTGCAACAAAAGAATACAAAATGTCACACGTCACCACAGTTTTCATAAACAAGTATCAACTCTTCTAGCGGAAAGATGAAAATATTCCCACACCACTTTGTCATATGTTCACTGTCAAAATAGTGGAAATAAAATAAAAAAGCGCAAATAAAAGAAAACAGAACTTTCCTGCAAAGCGCGCATACATACGTATATCAGTGGCAACCGAAACCCTTTTTTATGTGCTCAGTCAGAGTACGAATCAGAAGGACATCACATTGCTGTCAACATCCAGTCTAAATACTGACAGTTGGCAGAAAACTTTTGTCTCTGGAGTATCCTTTGAAGAGTAGGAAAAAATTATATGTATATATTCCGTGATGGGATAGCCAGTATTGCTTTCATAAATATGAACATAAACATTAATACACATGAATCTATATATCCATATTTATACATATGGATGCTTAATACAAATTAGAAGTCATCAAGATAAATGAGTAGTGGACATGGTCTGGATAAACGATACTAAAGGAAATGAACTCATAAAATCATCTTCGTTGGATATTGCCATCGATAAACAACAGCAGTTGCTTTATATGTCTCTAGTTACGAGTCAGTTTAAAACAAAGAAAACAAGGCATAGTGAACGCTTTCCTCCACACGGCTTACTCGTACATCTTAGGTATATCAAGGTAGATCTAGAATCCTTAAGATTTTGAATGTGGTCTGCATAGTGATTGTCATCTTCGACGGGGATTTTTAAAATTATTACTTAGCCCGTGATTGTATCATCTTCAAAATTAAAGAACACAGAGGGAATACTTTGTAAAACTAAACATTAGGCTTTAATTTTGAATTCCTTCATTATAACAATAATAATAAACTTGGTAGCGCTAAAGTCCGAGAAGAGCCTAGGCATAACTTCAACAGCAAGCACTCATGTTGTACGTACTATTGTTTTCTTATAAGTAGAGGGGACCAACAGTTTGATGCCGACTCCAAATGGCGAGATTGAGAAGTTTTTTCTAGACAGTTATGCAATTTGAGCATTGTCAGTGACATGAACGAGGTGATGCCGTGAAAAATGTTTCTTTTTTTAATTGTTGTCTGTGCGGGGAATTAAACTTAGACTAAAAGTCAATTGCATAGTAGTCGACGTATATACTCATTACGTCACGACGCCCTTATCTCTTCGTTATACAAACAACACACTTGAGCCATTTTTTATATATCATTCTGCTCCTTAGAAGGATGAATATGGCTCTTTTCTTTCTATATATCGTTAAGACAAATAAAGCTTAGCTGTCCTTGAGATTTAGGCAACATCCAAAAATAACAATGATATAAATACCTTAAATTGATGAGGATTTTTGATCAGAGACTTTCTCCAACTTTTCAAAAGGATTAGCGTCTTGAGCATAAAAATAACTGAAGCATATTATCATATGTCTTTTCGACTTGGGTATGGTGAAGAAAGTTAAGAGCATCGTAAGGTGCTACCAAAATGTTGAACCTGTAATAGGAGATTCAATACTGCATCTCATATCAATAATGGTTTTAATTATTTTCAGTTTCACTGCTATGTTGTCGGTGGCGTATCGTATCCATGGTTGTTGCTGCAATAACTAGCTTTAGTTTTCGCATACGCGCATATCAGAAATGTTGTTGAAAATATTAAGTTATTATTCACCTCTGTGGTTTTTCTTGAATTCAATTCTAAATTTGATGGTCCAAATAAATTTTCCAGAACAAAACTTATTGAATTGTAAGTAATTTTTACGCGAGCAATAATAAGAAGCTTCAAAAAAATATATTAATTAATATTAATTAATAGAAGTTAATATGTTTTTAAAGGACATTTTGTTTTGAAGATCTGGACCAATCAAAGAGGAGAAAAGTTTCATTGCAAAATCCAGAAGAATCTCACAGCCAGCTTATAGACAGGAGTTTTGTCTGACTTAAGTTTCAATATTGTTGACATTGTTTCCTTAAAAGTGCAAATCACTTTTCCTTTTGCTATTTATCTTTATTTTTTTATTTATTTTTATTTATTTATTTATTTAATTATGATAACAATACTACAAGACAATTCGTCTTTTTGAAGTATGTATAAAATCTAAATTACACAATCATCAACGTATTTACAGTTTTTTTTTTTTTTTTTTTTTTTTTTAAGGTAAGAAAGATGATAAAATCAATGATGAACGTCAAATCTAAATGTATTCTTTCAAGTTTTAACTAATCAGGAGGTGGTGTGGTTAACTGATAAGTATTGAAAAAGTTTTTCCTGAAAGACGGCATAAGAGTTTATTACCTGCAATTCATGTGGAAGGTTGTTCCAGACACGAATTGCAGATACGAAAAAGGACCTTTCGCCAATGCAGTGTGTGAATGAGGGAACAAAAAGTTTTTTGCCTCTATTAGATTGAGCAAATTGTAGCATTTCAAAAAGGTAACTAGGTGATTTGCTGTGAATTATTTTAAAGAGTTTTAAGATGTTCCGAAAGTTGAAATAAAGATCAAGACGCAGACCAAAAATTGATGATGACATATTAGACACACTTTGCCACCGGGGAATATTATAAATATAACGAACACAATCATTAAAAGCAACATTTAGTCTATGTCTGCAAACAGCGTCTAGATGAGGAAACACAGAACAGTTAAACATAAAGTAGGGCATAATGAGAGTTTTGATTAATCTTTTCTTGACAAGGGGATGCAGATAATACGAAGAGTATCGCAATCGGCGCAGTCCGCAGTAGACTTTGCGCAAGGTATCTTTAATTCCTTCACAGCACGAAAGTGAGTAGTTGAGATGAAAACCAAGGTATTTAACAGAACTGATGGCATTTATGGGATAACCATCGAGCACAATAGGTGCAAAATCATTAAGACTAGTCCCATTATTTGAAAAAATAATACCAACAGTTTTAACGGGATTCAACTTTAATTTATTGCCTTTTGACCAATTCGATATGTTATTGAGATCTTCGTTTACCCTGGCAATACAGTCCTCCATTAAGCCGATAGGCCGCGAGAGGTATATAATTATATCATCGGCGTACATGTGAATTTTACAATTTTCAACAATGTCTGGGATGTCATTGTTGAAGACGGAGAATAACAACGGACCTAGTACTGAGCCTTGAGGGACCCCAACTGAGATAGTACTAGGATTTGAGCGACCATGTTCAGTGACTACTGTCTGGACCCTATTCCTCAGATAATCCGAAATAAGTTTCAAAGATGACTGTGAGAAATTGAAGTTATTTCTCATTTTTCTTAGTAGTAAATTGTGATCGATGCAGTCGAAAGCTTTGGAAAAGTCTAGTAAAACAGCAACACAGGTGTCGTTACGATCTAAAGCAGATCTGATGTCAGTAGTAACTTTAAGCACAGCAGATTCGCAACTATGCCTGCTACGAAAACCAGATTGCCACTGAGTGAGTTTATTGTTCTCTTCAAGGAACTTTTGTATTTGATGGGAAAGTATTTTTTCGAGGGCTTTCGATAAAAAACATAGGATACTTACAGGTCTGAAATCAGCAGGACAATTGGGATTGGGCTTTTTAGGAGTAGGAATAATATTAGCATTTTTCCATATTAATGGAAACTGAGAGCTATAGATACAGAAATTAAGAATATGGTGTATATAACGAATTATGTGAGGAAGGATAAGCTTCAGAAACCTAGGAGAAATATTATCAGGTCCAGTGGCATTTGATTTAATACTATTTATAGCATTGAAAACTTCAAATTCATTAACACACTGAAAACGGAAGTTCGAAGACGAATCAGCAGAGCTCGGGTCATTATAATAACCTACTTCCGACTGTCCAGGAAGATCCGAAGAAAAAAAGGCACTTATTTCATTAGGTGGTAATGAACACAATGACACATTTCTATAATTGACGACACCTAAATTCTTTAGGTTTTTCCAAAGTTGCTTAGAGCCCAAATTTGGATTTATCTTGTCAAGAAAATAAGATTTTTTAGCATTGCGGATAAGGGCAGTGACTTCATTTCTGGAGATAGTGTATTTAAGTCTATTTTCCACCGACGGTTTTCGTTTGAGTTTATGATACAGATACTCTCGTTCACTAATCTTACGTTGAATTGCACTACTATACCAAGGACAAGGACGAGACTTAACACGTTTTCTTATAATAGGTACAAAATTATCAAACAAGGAATTGACTAGGTTATTAAAAATTTCAACCTTTACGTCAACATTGGGACTAAAATATATATCATGCCAATCTAGCTTATTGATAGCATTTGTCAGTTCAAAAATATTTATGTCCTTAAATGATCTGAAGTTAAAAATATTATCACAGCTGGTTCTATCTACAGAGAAGTCAAATGAACAAAAAATTAAATCATGAATAAATTCGCTTGTCATACTTATTTGATCAAAACATAATACTTTGGAGGCGTTATTAGTTAAGAAAATGTCAAGTAAAGATGGATTATTTAAAGATTTAAAACAGGTAGGATAGCGAGAATTTATTGCTGACATTCCAATTTTATCACAGAAATAATTAAATTGACTAGTAATATTATTGCACTTAAGTATGTTAACGTTGAAATCACCACCTACTATAATATTATTGTATTTGGTTTGTAATATTAATAAAGTTTCTTCAAGTTCTTTTAAGTTATCTTCTACGAAACAATTAGGAGGTGCATACAAAACAACTAAAAGCATTTTCTCATCTACAGCACTAACTTCTACACAACAAAATTGGATGATAGATTTAGAGGACGAGTACACACATTTTGGCTTCAATGAATTTCCGGCGTAAATACACACACCACCACCTATTCTATCCACACGATCATTTCTAAATAGCTTATAATTCGGAATTTCTACAAAATTAGATAAAAGGTTACAATTAAGCCAAGATTCGGAAACCATTAAAACATCGATTTTAGACGTACTGAAAATTTGGTGCAATATTGTGTATTTCGCACGTAAGCTTTCGACATTCAGGTGGCAGATTTTAATGCCCTGAGTTGATTCACAAACTACATTGAGAAGGGTCCTGATTTTATCAGGATGGTTTTGATTCAACGTAGTTTTCAAAATTTAGAACTAAAACTAAACCTATACCGTCTTCAATAATTACTAAGGAAAACCACATCACAAGCAGATTAGATTTATAATTAATAACAAAACAAAATTGGTAACATACAAAAATCAGAATTAATAAATATGAACAACAAAAAATTATGTATTTTGAAAATAATAAATAATAATATAATAAATAAGAATAAAAACAAAATAAACGTGTGTTCATCGGAATAAACAAATAAAAACAAAGCTTAAAATAAATACAAAAAGAAAGCTTAAAATAAATACAAAAATAGTACGAAAGTAATACTGGAGATAAGGCTATTGGCAACTCAGTCAGCTGATTTGCGTGCACTATTACTCCCGACGTCAGAACTGCGGTCAACGGCACTAACGGTGCTGAAGGGCGAGTGAATGTCTTCAGTTGAGGTGATTGTCTCAAGCGCCGAAATGTCAGGGACAGCAACTGATTTGTCTATCTTGCTATACGATATGTATATTTCGCCTCACTTTCCTTATTTGCTTTAGCTTTCTTGCCTTACTCATCTTACTGACGATTTTTTCATTGTATTCCTTCAGAAGTTTAAAAAATCAAACGCAACTGTTCTAGTAGTAAGAAATTTTTAATACATTACCTCTGTGCAACCTGTGTTATAATAATGCCATAAAACGAAAATTAGAAACTTAAGCCATCTCATTGACGATCGATAAGCGATAAGAAGTAATTTATGCATAGGCTTTCATTTACATTTCAAGCTTTTAGGTTACCCCACAATTACTATCAACATACTTTCGATATTACAAACAACAGTCTTCTATTTCACATTACCAAAAACAATAGTCATTAGAAGGACGTTCCACACCTACCGCGTTAATATCAACTGAATATTTACTGAACCATAAAACTTTTGTTCTCGAAACCTAAATGTGGTGTAATTACTATTTGACGTTTTCTTAAACTTACATTGACTTTATTGTTACAATGACCTTCGTTAGTAACCCCCAGGGTTCGGATGAGCCGCAGCTCGATCTGTTCCAACCATAAATAACCCCGATTCCTAATGGGGCTATAAACAACCGCTGACGACGAAAGTGTCAACGCATAAAAATGCCCACTGCTGCTACTTCTTCCCCAATCCGGATTCAGATCCCTGTCCATCGATTTCTAATGTTTATTGTGTTAAGCACATAAATTTAATGGAGCCCTGCTGCGCGTTCAAATACAATAAAATATGAAATTATCCACTTGAGCTGAACAAAAAAGGTCTAATTGTGTATTCAATTCCAGCAAGAAGTCCATTGAGGGCAATAATACGAAAATTTAATTTCCCCGATAAATCCTTTACACCGCTGACATGTCCCTGGATTATGGCCTAAAGTAGTTTTATATGCAAGGACATGAAATTAATTTAAACTATCGCAACAGCAATACCATCCACCACGCAAACCATACCATCCACCTCCACTGTGCTTTTTAAACGGCATGAATGGGAATTCTTCTGAAGACGTCCTTTTTATGACAAATATTTACTTTTATTACCGCCTCCACGTCCATCCTATTTCGGGAAAGGGTTAATTAGCAAATAAAGTCAAACTCAAAGCAGCAGAAACTTATCGAGCCAGAATGGCAGAGTTTCCGCCGAATCAATTTGACCATAAAATGCGGAAGGAATTCCAAATTTTTGCGTCAAACTTCAGCATAAGAATGTATGGTAATAGCTGCTGCATGCTAACGAGCGAATTCCCCTCTCATCCGCAACCAACTCACTCATACCCTTAAATCACTCTTACATGAGATGTAATTTTAGTCTAACGATTTGCCAACTCTTGCATCCCGAGAATGTTTATTTTAATAGTTTCGCAATTATGTCGTTAAATTTAACAGAGCTTTCTGTCTTCTCCCAACTGGTGCGTCGTAATGTTTGCTGGTCTTTGATGGGCCAAGGTTGCTTTGGAGCAACGCAAGAAAAAAGGAACTTTCTAAGGATGAATTCCTTTTTCGTTCGCTCGGTAATTAGCTCCTGGCCGAACGTAAAAAGTTCAAGGAAGAGCACTGACGATGGTTTTTACTTCTAATCAAGACGTACATAAACGAAATTAAGACCTAATGAAGGTACCTATCTATAAGGGATGTTATAGTACTTGAAACTTTGACCTTCTCACCTATCATCGGGCTTGCACGAAATAACACATAATATCATTACTCTCTTCAAAGCGGATCTTATAAGTTCGTTTATGTTATTTCCTCTTACTAAAGGATTTACGTCGTATTCATAAGTTTCAAGTATACTCTTGTATCTACGACCACATCACACATATAAATAGGTAGGTGCTTAACAGTAACATTAGGAACACTCAATACCAGTCAATATTAAGTTGAATACCTTTTATTGTGTTTTACTAAGTGTTCTCGTAAGAAAACCTTAACTACATATCTCTTCATAGCCAGCGTATTCTAGGCGGAAATTCTATAGAATTGATTATCGAATTGAAGTATGCTTGTTGGCATAAAGGTCGATCATTTTTCGAAATTCAATGCTGTTAACACTTATAAGTTCGTTAAAGAATATACTCAAATGTCAGCCAAATAGAAATATCCTTCTTCGTTCATATTGATTTTTTGTTAAAAATGGTGATCGTCTATATAGAGCTGTAAAATTAGAGCACTCTCAAGCTGGCAATGTTAACATTATCTGCTGCATAATAAATTGTATACTGTACCATCTGTCTGTCTATCACATCAAAATAGCATCCATAAAAACACCGACCGCATCTCACTTGTTTGAAGTCAATTTCTGGAACTCGGATAAACTTAGGAACTTAGGAAACGCATCCAGGCTTAAATGGTACTTAATATTTCAAGGCCGACTAAATGATTGGATAAATAAACTTCCTCATTATTTTCAACGACTTCAATTGATAGTTAAGCACAATTCACTTGCCGCTAATTACAGCGACCAGAGCGGATCTCCAAATCCCTCACCGGTAATATTACTTTATCTTTTCAATAAATTCCCACATTACATCCAATCGGCCAACTTATCTTGCTTAAGACTACCCAGCGCCAAGCCGATTATAAAGCCTCCACTCCAACAAAGGAACTTCTCTCAGCGCTCGGTGCAAAACGTTCCAGAGTAATAAATTTGCTCCAAAGCAGCAATTTAAATTTTTTTAGCCCTCTAGCCTGTATAAAGTATCTCCGGCCATGAGAAGGATACAAAACTTTGCCCCTCACACACAAATAACTTTTACGGCGTGAATGTGAGGATTGCATGCCTCTTAAGCATCGAGTCAGTTAACATGGGTGAATTAATGAATGTATGCATAGAGGTCCTTCCCGTCGTCGCCAAAGCAAGTTTCACCACTCAAGTCCCCATGCAAGCCACGCTCGATAGTAGTCCCGTAATTAATTACACGGCATACCATGCGATCCATTTTCATTGTGTGGTTCAGGGTAAGATTTCGCCCACCATTCCCTTCTCACCTCGATCACCAGCAACGACGTCGACAGCGAAATGAGCGCTTTGTTTACTCAATTTGATATGCATAAAGTCGCCGGGAAAAGTTCTTCCTTTAATGCATCGGAAATTTATCAAAAATCTGCTGCGACGGGGACAGAGATTTATTAGCTCTGATTGCAGAGTACCGGCCGGCCGACCGGCATAGGGTGGCCACTGTGCGGCTCGTGGTGCAGCGTATTAATTATATGCACTTGCTTGGCTGCCGGCCATCGTCCATCAGCTCTCTCTCTCTCTGTAAATATCAAACACAATTAATAGGTTGGTGGATTTTTACTTGCAGTAAATAAATGCTGGTGTTTTATGGTGTATACACTGCTATACTCTCGTTCCTGTAAACTGCTGTTCAATATATCTAGTCTGACCCAGTTTATTGGTTTTAGAGATGAGATCTATTGATTTTCGCATCACTAATGTTAATGTGTGTATATCAACTGGTATTTGCGAAACAAATTGTGGTATGTTCCTGGTTCCTGGACTGGTGGAGGCTGTCTGTGAGTATGCGATAATTCTGTTTGATGTGTATTGGAGAAAAGGTTGACCTCAAAGGTTGTATCCGGCAATTTAGAGGGATGAATGAGTGATGTGTGCAGAAGGTAAGGTTAACACAAGGTAAATGGGTTATTTAATTTGAGAAATCAGGTATGACAAGAAATGAATGAAGAAGATATGTACAAGCCGAAGGTAGAAAGGAGACATATTGACAAGATTTCTATTGGATTTGCTCATAGACAAAATTGTAGTTTGCTTGCTTTGTAGCATACTGATGGACATCCTGCCTGATTGCCTAATGTAACTTGTAGTGGAGATGTTCATTATTTGGTCAGCTACATACGTAGAAAAGATATCCTCATTCTTTTTTTTTTTAAGTGTATTTCCCACTGTGTCTTGAAGATATATTCACATTTCAATTTTTGGGACAATTTAGTCCATAGAAGATTTCGAATTCTCTTGCTTGGTGGTTTGTATCATGTAGACAAAGATGGCTATGGCAGGTATTGTTTTCCATGCGCTTGTAAGAAAGAATTATCATCTAAAAGTTGGTCTCATCTGCAAGGAATAATGCAGATACTCTGCATTCTATTCTTTATCGCAGTATAATTTATAAAATATGGCTTAATATTATTCAGAAGCAATAATCCGATTGGTTCGGTAATATAAAGTTTATTGATGGATATGTTTGAAAATTGTAAATGATTATTAAAAACTTGTTTAAGCTCTAAATTGCAAAGAATTTAATGAGTGACCTTCGGCGCTTAGAGTCATTGACAATACTCAGAGAGTACAACTTTCAGGAATCGTCATTAAACGGTAGGTTTCTTCAACTCGTGAGAGAATAGTAAGGCACACAACTAGTCTTGCTTGTCGTTATATATTATATTATATATACACGGGACTTTGGAAATATGTTCGTTTCTAAGTGTTACTATATAGGAGGTGGCGCCGTGGTGCGTCGACCCCTACGCTCGAGGTCTAAGGTTCGAATCTCGGAAAAACAGCTAAAATTTATATCTTAGTTATAAACGAACTGTTCCTAACTGTCTAAACATCATTTGTTCCAATATTATTACAAATTCTGAAACTGAACAAACTGAATTGAATAAACTAGTCTTGGTATTCAGTTGTTAATTCAGAATGAGAATGTTTGCCCTTAGATTCTCCTTCAGGCGACGCTGTAGACCTTGGTAGACCTCAACCATTGTACCTCTTTAGACAGCGTGATTCTTTGCCAAATATCTCACACCACATAGTAAGCTGGTCGCCTTCCATTTGTGAACAAAGCCCATCCGAATATGGTATTAGAACCGGAGTCACATTTGTTAATGGATCGATAGAAACCATATAGTTCGCTGTTGCGTCTTGTCCTCCATTGTTCTCCTCCATATCAACCGCAGCACCTTCCTCTCGAAACTACCAGTTCAATGTTGTCAACCTATGCAAACAATTAAACGGGTTTTTATATTTATATAAATAAATTAATATAATTGTATATCAAAAGTCCGTGTACCTCTTCCACTGAAAGTTCATCGTTTACATAAATATTTAAGAAGAATTAAGGACTAATAATTAGCAGCAATATCAGGCAAAACGATTCGTTTTTAATCGCTTCTGAATAAAAAAGCCCCTGGCTATTTATACATGTTCTTCTTTTTTGCTCCCTATGGCATCAGTGCATTTTTCCAGTGGGTTATCAATGGTGTGAAATCATGTTCAAGACATCTTTGTCGTTTTGAATTAGCTAAAATGTTTTGATGCCTCAAAATGTTGATATATCAATCGACAGGTATTTCTAATTGAGTCCCATTGGAGAAATATAAAGTTCGACACGGTCCAAAGTTTGACCACTCTCCCATTTCTAAGTCAAAGTGTCTACAAAACTGAATAAATCACAAAAAATCGAAGTCGTTCTCTCCACTCGTGAGAGAACAGTAGCACGCACGATTAGTTAATGAGAAGCTAGGCTCAAGTCCACCTCGGGCTGTATTTTGATGAAAGTATTAAGAAATAATAAATATGAAAATATCGACTGTCGTAAATTTTCTGAAATATCGAAAATGTAAAACTTATTATCGCACATAAATTCCCTCCAAGCATCGAAACTCTTTACGAGTTTCATATTAGCCCTGTCAACACTGTACTAAAAGTCGGACTACTCTGATTGATAGATCTAATTTTTTCTATGTCGTACAATATGAACGTTCTTACGACAAGTCATTCAGTAGTACAACTTCTTCAACTTTTTCGCTTGTTCAGACGATTTGTCGTTGTGTGCGAACACTTGTCGTACGAATTCAGAACATTTATGCCGAAAATTGCATGCGCGCATTTGTGTCGCCGTTGGCGTGAGTAGTAATTTTGCGTATGACGGAAGGGCTAATGGAAACGTTTTATTATGTGAGATACATTTGGATAGAGATATGT
Organism: Myathropa florea; assembly: GCA_930367185.1. Classification (NCBI taxonomy): domain Eukaryota; kingdom Metazoa; phylum Arthropoda; class Insecta; order Diptera; family Syrphidae; genus Myathropa; species Myathropa florea. The sequence continues at coordinate 1,592,132 of OV884004.1, read as the reverse complement.
ACGTGTATGTACATGTTTGTATGTAAGTTTCTTTTAATAAATAGTTAATTTGGATTGAAGTGAAATAGTTTGAATTCGTTGTCTGATATTCAGAAATGCATCTCTCAAAAATTATATGAAGGTAGGTCCCTCGCTCTGGTACAACTCGCACATTTACAATTTATTTTCAAGATAAAAAGTCGTTAGTATTTATATTTGGATGCATTTCTGAAAGCATTGACTACAATCTCGACTCGTTCATTCAAATTCAATATTCTAATAGCTCATTTATTCTGCAAACTTTACTCTACACTACACGCACATCTTCGTCCACCGCATCACATCAAACAGTTTCCAACAACCGCATAGATAATTCCATCCTAAGGATATGTGGGGCGCATTATTCATAAAACTTTAATCGATAAATTCACAGGATGGCCACCGAAAGGATCTAAGCAATGCACATTAACTTATGCAAAATACACTCTCAAGGATCACATGCAAATTCTTCAAATCCGATTTGGGAGTTTAAATCAACAAGCGGAAACAGCAAATGCTCGCCACATCCGCTTCCTCTGGTCGGCCCTTGCTTCCCAAGTCAGACCGCACTTTATATGGTAATAACTGTTTTCATTGGCAAATCAATATGAAGCTTTGGTTGCCCTGTCTCCGGTCATCACATGTGCGTTGAATTAATTTTATCCCCGTGACGAGGTTTGTTAATTTTACGTGCCCACCACCTCTATGGATGAGTTTTTTTTTTCGCCCATTACGAGTGATTATTTAAATCATTAAATGCAACTCAACACCAAAGCGGATTTTATCATTCAACTTGACCCTTAAATCAGCCGTCACAATCGGATACTATGCAATTATAAATTTAATTATTTGCCAAGCAACGCAATGCGTAACAGAATATCCCCTTGAGACCCATACAAAATACCCGCCGCCGCTGAAATGAACTCAGCATGATGCAACGGTGATTATTCATGAGGACACAGCCTTTAAGCCAACACAAATGTTGCCATGAAATTTGGCGGCTTAACTTTTAATTAGATTTCATAACTCTCCATTCTTTCCAGTGATCGCTTGTGAGCGAGCTTACTGTTGCTAGGATGTGCCAATCACTTGCGTTTATCTCTACCACAGTGCACTGCCGGTTCAGAGATACCCCCTAGACGTTCACTGAATCACTCACGTGTAAACTGTTCCAGTCACATTTTGATCTCGATTTAATTAAGCTCGCTTGTCATGTTCCCTTAAGGAATACTAGTTATTCCTCTCGTTAGACTGCGTGAATGTGTGCTCGCCGTGGAGATGTATGAAATTACGTACTGTTCGCATATGCATCAAATGTTACTAAATGGAATACGTTTCCATCTTATGGGCGTATTTAATAAACTCTATCTGTTAATTTGGTAAAGCGGAAATGCTTTCGACTGGAACCTGATGACACAAGCAACCTTCCGTTTAATGTCGTTTTAAGATATAGATGTTTATTCGAAGTGAGCAAAGATCACGTCAGTCGAATCCTGTCTGAGTTATTAATTGGTAGCCATAGCAGCGTTTACCAGTCACTGTTACAATATTACCCTCAAGGTTGTCCAAAAATTATAGTAGGGCCACAGAGAAAAATGTTGCATTACACAATTACTTCAAAACAAATTAGTGAGTAATTTGACCGCGTTCAGTGCATTTATTGCTGTTGTTATTATTACTATATCATAATTAAAAAGTATCACTATTTTTTACGGGTGTCCACTATAGAACAATATTTGTTTTCTAGTAAGCTATTATGCCTAGTTCACCATCTCTACCCAAAATGAACAGGCAATACGCACACAAACGCAAACTAGATTGCAGTTTATACAATATTATATAATATTATATAATACGTTAAAAATTGCTTAATAAATGCATGCTTATAAGAGAACAAGCTTAAAAAGTACAGCAGAATATATGCAAATACACACATTTAATAAAATTGGAATTTCTACAGTCTACCCTCATGCCCCCACATCTTTATCTTAGAAGAAATCTTTACTACGATTTGTTCTAATAATCTCCGATGAGAGGGGTTTCAGCGAAATGGATAAATGAATGAAAGTACTGATGTGTAAAATTGAGAAGGGTACATATTAACTCTTGTTAGGCATTTAATATAATAGTGAATTTAAAATAGGAACCCCATTCAATGACAAAAACACTGATAAAGGAATCTGTCTGGTATACTGTGATTCCAGGAACAGTAATGTTGGCATTCAGCCCAACGCACCCAACGCACAACACTTGTGTTCGGAAAAAAATGAACGTTTCCTTAAAAAAAAACTTATGACTTATGGACGCCTCTTCCAAATGCAAAAATATTTCTCCACAAGAACTTCACAATTTTCTTTATAGAAACCCACTATTCTATGTCTTGGTTATAGTATGCGTAAAGATGACACTCGAAAGTCGACGTGTTCTTGTATCTCAATGTCGGGAGTTTGGCTATCGCCAAACCGGACGTTAAACATATATCATCTCTACAGCAGACACAAAATAAATCGTGAACGGAAAACAATACAAGATCGTCCAAACCCTGAAAGCTGACGAAGTAAGAATTTTCAATTACTCGTACTCTCTAGAAATCATTTACGCTATTTGAATACAAGTTCTTGTGTATAATCCAAATAAATGCTTGTCCCAAATCAGATCTTCCGCCATGTACTTTTCTCCTCCTCACGCTGTTGAGAGAAGGAGTTTTCTCCTTTTTTTTTGAAGAATATTTGTTTGCAACTATTGCAGCCATTACACTTGCTTGTCACGTTTTTAACTTGATTTATGCTCATGGAGTCTATGCAACAATTTCTTTCGCTTCTTATCTGAAATGTTACGGAAAAAGACGGTATTTAGGTCACCACATTCAGCATGATTTGGTTTGCTCATCACTGAAGTAGGTTCAGAGGAAAAACTGGGCAGAATAAGAGTGTGAATGTGAAGCTGAGGTCCTTTCACCTCCTTCACAGGTACATAGGTACCGACGAGGTATGGGGCACAAGCACATTGTCCAATTCAGCGAAGCGTAGGAGCTTAAGTGACAAGGGACACACAATGATAAGAATTTATTATGCTTCGGTTAACCTATTTCCTTCAACCAAACAGGTACAGGAATGTAAGGGCACGCTCATGTGCAAAGGTAAAGGTTGCTATTTTATTAACTCTACCTCGTCTATGGTTGCTTGCACAGCATGAGCATGCATATCAAATAAGAGTCCTTCGGAATTTCGTTTTATGTTGTTTATAAGAGTTGAAAGGAGGAGAGAGCTAGCAGATCGATTTTGTCATATGGGTGACATTGACTGCGAACCGAACTGAACGTTACAACATCGACAACCACTCTATGCAGATTTATACTGAAGCAAAGTTAAATGTCTGGCTTACACTTTACAATAAGCTATTTGAATCTCTGACAACGCTCACTGAAAAAAAAAGTTATCGGATCTAATTAATCTTAACTGTCTCAAGAGTTCTTACGATTGCCTGGAAAAACAAAAATGGAACCAAGATTCTTGGAAACGAATTGGCTTTAGCTGCTGACCGCCCAATGCAGATTCTTCTAATTTGATATTCCTGTGAGATGGACGGAATGTAAGTCTTTATTTGTATGCAAAGCCATATATCACTGAGTCACATATCATATTGTGTGCAATCAGGCCAATAAATCAGTAGCCCAACTGTCACCACATACGAATGTTTGTCAGTATTTTTGGAGAAGAATGTTGCTGCCTTTATACTAATTTTAGCTGTGTTCCTCACTGACTTGTAAGAGAAACTGAAGCAAATACTGTTGTTGACATGCGAGTTATCAAGCGATCATTCTAACAGAAGACATCTAAGAAGATAATGATGGGATCTTCATCTGTGATTTGAATTTCTGATTAACATGTCACAGTTCAACAAATTTTTTACATTTATACAATCGCATCACATTGATGCGCATTTCCTATAAAATGGCAAGCCATAAAAATCTACTATTCTACCTCGACGAATGCATAATCTTATGTTCTATGGCGTCATAGACAGACACACATTCTTTAAGGCAAACCAGAAAAAGTTTTATGTTTTTCTCTACAACAAGGCTGCAATAAATTCAGTTTCTCTGGATGTCTCGAGGATATCATACTCGTACTACCAAACTGAGATTAACACTTTATGGTGTTTGGACATGCAGGAATACCATGTATCGAAAAGCAATAAAGCGCATGAATTGGTTACCCAAGGGTGCTTCGCTTCACTGCCGAATCGATATAAGTTGAGGTTCAGTAGTTGGAAGTGACCTCAATAATAAGCCGAATTTGAATTTCTTCTCAAAAGAATTTCTATTTATCATCAGAACAGTATTTTTGATGGAATTCCAGATAAAAACAAAGTAGAAGTAAATTTGCATTACTACACAAGGGATGAATTGGATTGGTCTCACCTGAAGGGAAACACAATTGCACTGCGAAGCAATAGAACCCCCTACCCATCCAGTATGAACGATTGGGCCGTCGTAAGTCGATGAGAAATTGAGGACTATCGGAAAAACTTCAAGGCGTGCAAAAAATGATAATTGATTTTGCTCGGCGTGAAATTATTAGTCTAATGTTAGAGAATTCAGAAAAAGAGAGATCCTTGGAGGTTACTGAACAGAAAGTCCGTGAGCCAGACATTTATTAGAAATCGAGATGGGTAAATCGATGTGGAAAGAAGAGGAAACCTGCAAGTGTGTCAAAGTAATTCACATATGCATAAACAAAATATCACATGTCAACGTTAGATAAAATTGCTAACCACAAACGCAACAGCAGTTAAAAAATACTCATACACAAGCAACAATGCACTTAATCCTTGCCCTCAAAAATAAGCACCGTAGATTAATCCGGATCTAAGCAACCAATTTATTTTAATAACAAAAATCTCTTAACTTCACTAATTAAACAGCATACAAATAAAGGCTAAAACAAAATGCTTGCGTCATCCAGAATTTTATCAAGAAAACCTCGATGGCCAACCGAGAATGTCAAATGATCAAAAAACTTTGAAGTATTGTTTTCTGAAACTTCTTTTTAAATTACTTGTTTCTCAACTGTCAGCGACACATATGTATGTGTGCAAATATACGATGTCTCTCTTAGAAACATACAATTGAATCTAAAACTGTTACAAGTAGATTAGATTAGATTACTCCACGGCTCATCAAAAACGAATACCCAAGGTTAACAGAACCGACGACATGAATTTAAAATAGATATTTCTTTAAAAGTCACTGCCAATATCAGAAGAAACTATTCACTCACATCGAGAGCCCCCCACAAATATACAAAGCTAAAATAAAAAGATACATATCTACAGAAAGATATCTCTACGAAGACACCTCGAAAAAGTTTCCGGATTTCAAAGAATTCCACACCAGACGATGCAACTAAAACAATTCATCTTATCGACAGGTAGAGACATTACAAATCCACTTCCTTCGAAATCTCGAAACTCAATTTGAAACTCTTGCCAAGATTCACATGGTTGCATTTGTCACTCTTAACATCAAAACACAACAAAACTGATACACTGAGTTACATTTGAGATTTTATTAGCCCCTAAAGATATTTTCTAAAGTGCATCTATGTGTAGCCGTAGTTATCTATCGGTGCTTCAAGAATACTTGTGTGCGACAAGTGAGACATGCTCCTAACGAATGTGTCCTTTTCGAGTGCAACAAAATGACGTCTTTGAAAAAAAGCAATCCAAGTCAAGTGTATACGTGTTCGTGTGTTTGTCTATATTTTCATGTGCTGCTTTGGCTCATACTGTCCTGGTTTGTTCAAGAATTGTTTCTTGGAATCAAATTTTAACTATAGATTGAGGGACATACTAGTATCAAAGTAGAATGGTCTGTTGATGTTGATACTTGATCGAAATTGAAATTTGATTATGTTTTCCCGAAGTTCAGGTTCAATTTTGTGAATTTCGATGATACTGTTTTTAGTTTGAGTTTCTGGGTTAATGTGATCAGCTTTTCGATGAAAGCAATATACTCGTACTTCAAAGGTCCATAGTTAATAGCCCTATAGGTAAGATTGTCAATTCGGTTTTGACAATTTCGAAGCAAATATTTAAAAAAATCCTTATATTTTTAAATACCAAAATAATCCCCACGATATGTTTTAATTATAATTATAAAAAAATATCTATCTATGTATGCGTTTTGGCCGATAATCCCTTAGTTAATGATTTATATAACAACAATTGAAAAAAAAAAAAAAAAAAAAATACTTTACATATGTGCTTTGTTTATTCATTTATTTATTTATTTAACATGTGCATTTGCATTAGCATTTATTTATTTACTTATATGTCTGCTTATTCAGTTGGTTTTTTGTTTGTTTATTTATCAATTTGTTTTTCTAATTATTTATTTACTTTCATATATATATTTATTATTTATTAAACTATTTATTTATTTATTTATAATTGTTAACTTATTTATTTACTTATTTTAATGTGCGTTTTTTTTTTTTTTAATTATACATTTTTATAATTTATTATATATATATTTTATTTATTTATTTACTATATATTATTATAATTTATTTATTTATTATTATTTTTTTTTTTTTTTCATTATATTGAAGGTTTTTTACGTATTTTCCTTCAAATTTAACAGTTTCCATCCCACGTAATTTGCTTAAAAAAAAAAAGATAATGTTTTTCAGAAGGAAGATACACAATGTATCACATCTCTATAATATATATTGTGCGATATACTTAATCAAATGTACTTTTATACGAAATAAACTATCTATCTATCTATCTATCTATCTATGTATGTATGAGTTAAATTAATAAAACATTTTCAAACAACGTCGTTTTAAAACAACGGATACTTCAAAACTAACCCCAAAGAAACATTACAGGAGTTTGATTCACTTCCTGTCAGGGTAAATTAAGCGACAGCTAAAAGTGTTTAAGACAATTTGAAAGTTGGCATTATTTAATACGCTGATTTTGGCATGGATCCCGTCCAGCGTACTGTTGTGAACGTCTAAAGCCGTTTTGCACCGCACTAATCGGCATGTACCAGTGCGGCTTCAGGCCCGGCAAATCGACTATAGATCAAATTTTCACACCAAGGCAAATCCTGGAGAAGACCAGCTAGTTTCAAATCGATACGCACCATCTTTTCATCGATTTTAAAGCCGCATACGGCAGCATTCATCGCAAGGAACTCTTCGAAGCGATTGCCGAATTAGGGATCCCGGGAAACCGATCCAGTTGTTTTGCACCACGTTATCACACACGCGATGCACCGGGCAGTTCGGCTCAAGGACTTCCAAGCCGCTTGAAACCTGCACCGAATTTCGGCAAGGAGATGCGGTGTCGTGTGATTTCTTCAATTTGGTACTGGAGAATATAATGCGGCGGGCTGCTGTAAACACGGAAGGCACTATCTTCTACAAGTTAGTCCAACTGTTGGGATACGCAGATGACATCGACATCGTTGCGCGTTCCCAACTCACCGTAGTGGAAGCTTTAACCCCGATTGAAGAACTGGCGAAACGAGCTGGTCTTAAGATCAATGAGGACAAGACGAAGTATATGCTGTCGAGCAAGAAACGATCCGCCGCACACCACTTAGGGCAAAACATCACAATCGACAGCTACAATTTTAAGTTAGTGAAGAAGTTTCTCTACCTCGGGGCAAACGTGAAGTCCACGAACGACAGCACAGAGGAGATCCGACGTAGAATCGTCCCTGGCAACCGAAGCTACTTCGGTTTTTCAAAACAACTCCTGACCCGAAGGACCTATGCTCTACAAAACTCTTATGTTACCAGTCCTGCGTTATGGAGCCGAAAGCTGGACACTAAGCAAAACTGCAGAGCTGATTCTTAGTGCCTTCGAATGAAAAATTCTGCGTAGAATATGTGGTCCCGCCTGCGAGGAAGGCGAATGGAGGAGAAGACACAACCGCGAACTCTATGAACTGTACCAGGATGTAGATGTAGTCCGGAAGGCAAAAATCCGTAGACTACACTAGCTCGGCCACATCGAGCACATGGACAACAAGGCTCCAGCTAAGAAAGGAAGACGGAACTTCCGGTATATAGACCAAGTCACCACAGACGTAAAACAGCTTGATCTTGATGACTGGAAGCAGCGTGCCCAGGACCGTCAACGATGGAAGGCAGCGATATCTCAGGCTCGGAGCCTCCAGATAAGTTATGATAAGTCCAGGCCTGTTAAGTAAGTAAGTAAGATCATGGCATAGGCAAATCCAAAATTAATGCACAAGTTTGAAAGGGATGTGTTGAAAACTATGCTATGCATTAACTTTCGTAGGTCTAGTCAGAGTCTATGAACCTTACGCCTAGGATGGAAAGGCCATCCAGAGCTTATTGACAACACACCTCCGGCCCGGAGAACCTTCAATGGCGAGCCTTTAGAACAACCCATTAGAAGACGATCATAACTAGGATGGTACACATGAGTTGAGGCGTGCTATTATTCAATCCCAAGAGGAGAGGACCTGCAATTCAATGAACAATTTATACACCAAGATTGAGAATCGTTTCCTAACAGTTATACTCTTTGAGCATTGTCGGTGATTCACCGACGGTTCCAGAGATGGAACCGGGAAATTTAATAAAATATTTTTTTCTTAGTTGGAAATTGAACCTATACTGAAGTGCGTAGAAATTGACCCACATATTCACTATACCATGGCATCAAACACAGAAAGAAATTATAATTAACTGATGAAAATGTGCCCACATTGCTACGACGCAGCATTAAAAAAAAACGTTTAAAGAACACTTTATACCACTTTACGAAATAAGTACCAACTCCTGAGGGTTTGTTTGAAATCTCTCTTCGGTTGTTAAAAAAGTCGTTCCAGAGTTACTCAGACAGGATAGATGAGGAGCAGAACATTATAGAATAAGTAAGGATATGAGGTATTGTAAATCGGTATGTTTTCTTAAATCGACGCGGCTGGCCTTGAGGTTGTGAGATAAAGTTATGGTGCCAAAAACTCCATATGAAAAATGCTCGTTGTTCATCAACACCCCCCCAAATTGTCGTAGAGATTTTCGTGTTAACGCTATTTTCCTGAAACTCAACTCTAATTAAGGCTGAGCTACATGAATATGTATGTCCACGTGTACATTATTTGTGCACTAATAAAAGCAATCAAGCTGTCCCACGTCCGCGTTTTGACAATGCGATTAAGGCCATTTACTTTATCCCCATGAGTCTTTAAAATTACATTTTTCATTCACAGTACAACTGACAGAGAATTTTGTGTCGCGTCTAAAATCATTCTCATCAACTCATCCTTCTTTTGAGCAAGTCATCTAGGGAACATAAACTTCAGTTCATAGCGAAAGAGTTATTTCATCTGAATCACTTCCAGCACTCGTCGCAATGCACAGTTTTTTCATTCGGCCTCTTTCGTCTTCTTCATTGTTCCTCATATCGTCAAGTCGTTTATTATTTCAAATAAATAAAATACATAAAAAATTGTCCAATATTCCCTTTTTCCAGCAGTAAAGATACACTTACAAATCCCACGAGGACCACATGTAGAGCTTTTGAAAAATCATTAAGTTCCACAAGGTTGTAAGAATAGATTCTCGCCCAAAACTCCTAGTGTAATGACAACAAAAAACCGTTTCCAAGCGAAAGCTTGCCATATGAAACGACTGCGTATGATAGAGAATTTTCCACAATCCACAGAATTCCATTGCAACATTTGGCTTCGTATCCTTTTTGGAGACTTTCCAACATCCGAGCGGCATGTTCTCTGAGAGGCAAGAGAGAGAAAAACAAACATAAATGGAAAAGGGATTGAGAAGCATAAAGAGAAAGAGAAGAAGGCCGTATTTTCAGTAGTATAGCCACTGGGTTGTCCCGATTGCCAATCCTTGCCTACTTGGCACTCTCGTCCTTCCTTGACACAACGCTCTGAATCGGCAAGCAACTGAAAACCATAGACGCGTTATGGGAGTCGTGAATACGTGTATTGTCCTGGTCAGTTTGCGAGCCATTTAACCGACACGATAACGAAACTGTCATGAACGGGATATATTTTGTTACTCCTCTTCATCCCTCCTTTAATCATCGTTCGTTCGGTCAATGCATGAGTGATTGCTAGTAAATAGTCGCGGGACCTGCTCTCCTAGGTATTGCAGGTGCTTGGAAAAGGGCAAGCACAGATCTTTGAATACATTTATCAAAAGAAGCCTTGAGGAAATTCTCTCCTCCACTTTCTTCCACTTCCTCGGGCAGGAGGAACGGATTACAAGCCGGCAAGGAAGTAAAAATAATAATTCCACGAAAAGGATTAAAGTTATGTCAACATTGGGGCGGCACAAAGAAGCAAATACGAAAAAATATCTTCCAGTCATCGACCTATTTTTCCTGAGCCTCATGGCTCCTGGCTCTTAAATGATCCCAAATTAATTATGCATATTGAAGCATCCGCTTTCATATTCAAGGCACAACGGTTAGATTAGATTCACTGTTCTACTTCTTCTTTTGTTGTTTCTGCATACATATGTATGTATGTACATTTTTTTGCCGGGTGTGAAGCAGAAAATTTAGTGTGTTTTGTGGTGTCCTTTACCGTGTTTTTCGCATTCGTGCTTTCATGTTTCGCTCGCTGAAAAACTGTGACAAGCAAAAAAATGCTTAACCCTTAGTTATGTGTGCGAGTGCGATAACAGTTTTCACGTGTGGTCGATGCTTGTTTTTCGGTAGTTTTATGTCCTTTCTGGTGTCGCAAAAATTTATTTTGATTTGAATTTGTGTGTTCCTGCGGTAAACAAAGTTATTTTGGAAAAAAAACAATAAAAAACCCGCCCTCACACGGTGGACTCGGGACGAATAACTTGGTTTCGAAATGGATTGGGTGCAGTTTTGTGGGTTACCATGATTAGCTGGAAACGTTGGTGTGTCGGATGAATTCATCTCATTTTTGGATGTAGCACGTGGGTACTGGTATTTGTAACTGTATTTGGTGTATGAGTCGTATTAGTAATATCTATTTTTTCAAAGCATTCTTGTGGTATTTGTTTGAGTTTTGAAATTCTCGCACTTTATTTTGCTCGGTACATGCAATTGAAGTAATTAATGGAATGTTGTAGAGTGAATTATTCAACGCAAATATTTACACATAAACCTTTTTGTGGGGGTTGATTAACTACTGCACTAGCGATGTGCGACCTAAATATTAGAATGTTCTGTTTAAGGAATATACGTGTGGGAACGGGTAATTAAAAGCTTTTGGAGGAACTTTGTCTAGTTTCTGCGGCAAATGCTTCCTTCTTGCTTGATACCATGATTACAAGAAATGAACACACTGTTTAGCAAATATTTTATAAATATTCACTCTATTATACGGAGGGCGCCGTGGCGTAGTGGGTATGACCTCGGCTTCTACGCTCGAGGTCGTCAGTTCGAATCTCGAAAAAAACATCAAACATTTTTTCACGGCTCCACCTCTCTCGGGTCACGCTCAAAGAGTATAACTGTCTAGAAAAAGCTTCTCAATCTCGCCGTTCGGAGTCAGCATTAAACTCTAGGTCCCCTCCACTCGTGAAAGAACAATAGCACGCACAACACGAGTGGTTACAGAGAAGCTAGACCCAGGTCCACCTCGAACTGCAGCGCCGCCATATTATTACGTTGTTGCTAAATAAACGTAATCTGAATAGCCATTTTTATTAAGAGTTTGATCACTGGATTGTAACGAAATAAAACAATTCACTTCAACTGTTTAGATAATCACTGATTTATTCGCAATTACATTATCCTGAAGACACACAACATTTTCCGTTTACAAAAATCACCACTTTATTACTTTTACAATTACTGAAATTGTATACACACAGGTGATCTGGCCTCTATAACACTTAGATACAACTGTCACGACTCCTTCCATTCGGGGATATTTATACTTCTCCAATTGCATTCCATTATCTTCAAGAACCCTTGAGAATGGACCCTGCCTGACAGCTGCTCAATTCCGTCTATGGAACTTTGCCATATCTAGGATTGTTATGAGGTAGTGATGACAGATGACTGGTTCTTATTAGATCTATTCATGTTTATTTTTGTTTACACTAGATGGCGCAGTCGGCGTAAGAGTGTATTTTCTCCACAATATGCACACCCATTCAGATCTCACAAAAATGTGTTTTTATTAAAATCCAACCGTATTTGTTTATTTTCCTTAAATTTTGTTTTAACCCCTAATAACCGGAAAAATGTATTACCCGGAAGGGCGCTGGTTCCAAGCATAAGCGATAAAAAGGATGTTCATCATCATCATCATGTTCACCCACATGTTCCACTTAAGAGGTCGCGGGGGCAATGCATGCACGAAAAATCTCCAGGATCCAGACTCGATCCTCCGCCATCGACTCTAACTCTAAAAAAGATGTTACTGTACTTAAATGCTTACAGAGTGAATGCGATTTTTGATTCGCTTTCTAAGTCGGCAATGCTACAAACTATTGAAAGACGGAGTCCAGAAATAAAATTGCTTTTAATTTTGCATCTCCTTACTGAGTAAGTTAAAACAAGATTTGAATACTTTGAATTAATTAAACCATATTTTGATTACTTCTTAATAGTAGTTCCAAGCTCGGGATTTATTTCTTACCTGAACTAAATCTAAAATCTTATTTAAAATTACACCTCGGCATGCACGGTCGGTAGGTCAGTGACGAATCCCGATTAACATCAGATGTGGGTCTGCCAGATGTGAGACATGAAACCCTTGTGATTTCCCGGGTATTTCGGCCTCCGAAGTTATTCCCCAACTAATATAATCTTTGTGTTATTATAGTATCTGTGAATGTTATCTTTCGAACATTATAAAATTAAGTTGTTTATGATAATATGATAATATGACAGCAACTTTAAAAAGACTATGCGTACTGAAAGTCCATACATCAAAAGAGGCAGCCTATGGTCTTCACTTTAAACTTGACATCTTTTGAACTGACCCTTGCACTTGTAGAAGAATTGACAGTTTGAGAGAGCGATTAAAGTCAGAAAGCCTTAAAACCTTCATGGGATATCTTGTATATTTTGTATTTATATTTTGATTTTACAGTTCTAATTTCCTTTACAGTTTCTAGTAATGGTTGAAATCTTAACTTCCATCTCATTAACATGATCTGCAACAGTAAGCACAAAAATCACAATACATTTCTGCAACGGCTATGGTCACTTATTTAAAATCAATTCCTTCGAATAATCCACTTTTCGTAGAGTTTCTTTGATTTAAATAACTTGTTGTACTTGAACCGGCAGTTTAGGTACTCATGAAATTAACTCGCCGTAGTCACACCAAAATACAACATTTAAGTTGCGACCATATGGCGCCCGATTAGCCTCTTAAGCGTGTATGAAACCACATTGAAAAAACAATAGGCCAAGCAAAGGAATAACACAGCCTTCAGCTCCGTACAAAATTGTTTTCCTAAATACCATCATGTTATGCCACGCTCCAAAGAAATTTGAATCGATTAGGAAATCAACCTTCAAGGTAACACGGACCGGAAAACTTCTAACTCAATTCTCGCTCGCCTTTGCGATCCTCTCCACCCTCTGCAACATTATGAGCCAACATTTAATGTCCCCTAATAACGAGTATTAAAATAAAAATAACATTTGCATAGCTCAACTCTGAGGAGAGTGTGCACACCTTGGTTCTCTTAGCTTCCCTCTCCTGCCACTCATGCAAAATCATTTACATATTCCTCCAAAGCACCCAGCTATGAATATCAAGGATGGCGTACACAAGTCAAAGGCAATTGAAATGAAAATTCACAAGACAGGAGGTAATTGTGCATTAAATTGGACACAATGTACGCGAAAGGAAATGCCAGGAAAATTGAAGAAAAGGAATTCAGAATGCTTTTGGGATATTTTGTTTGCCTTTTATTTTACCGTGAGTATCAAGAGTTGTCAACTTAGAAGGTGTCCCGATGGGTTGTTCCACGTTCAATTAAAATGCTGTCTAACCTTATGTAAGTAGGCTCCAACGAACCATAAGGGCATCTGAAAATGAAGACCTTGCCTTGAGCACAAATAAATTCCTATACGAGATATTAGAATCTGACTTTTCTAACAAAACAGCACAGAATGTCTGGTTTTTTTGAATAGTCTATATATTTGAGACCGATTATTTTCTTGAAAGTGGACGCCCTAGCGTAGCCGGTGCGTCGATTCACTTTCAGTCAAGTTTCGATTCCCAGCAGACATTTAAAAAAAAAAATTGTACACGGCTCCACCTCTTTCGAGTCACTGACAATGCTTAAAGACTTTAACTGTCCAGAAAAAGCCTTTCAATCCCGCCGTTCAGACTGGGCGTGGCGTAATGGGTAAGTGCGTCGACTTCTATGCTCGATTTTGTCGGTTCGCTTCCCGAAAAAACACCTAAAATTTGTTTACGGCTAAACCTCTTTCGAGTCACTGACAATGCTCAAGGAATATAATTGTCTAGAAAAAGCTTCTCAATCTCGCCGTTCGGAGTCGTTATTAAACTCTAGGTCCCCTCCACTCGTGAAAGAACAATAGCACGCACAACACGGTTGCTGAGAAGTTTGGCCCAGGTCCACCTCAGACTGCAGCGCCACCATTATTATTATTATTATTACACTTCACTCGTGAGAGAACAGAAGCACGCTTAACACCACTGGTTACTGGGAAGCAAGGCCCAATTCCACCTTGGATTTTCTTGGGAAAGTGCATATATAAATCTCAAAAAAATAATTTCGATTAACAACATAAATTAACAGTGAGTACCAGGTAAAGATCAGGATCAGTGCATTTTTAAAGTTTCGTCTACTAAAACGGAACCTCTCTCTGTCACACTTTTTTATCTCCGAAGTTTATGAAGATATTGGTATGAAATTTTGAAATTAAGTAGATTGGGCCTTGATATCATTGCCTATGCCCGAAAACCTTAAAAGTGGGGCCATTTGGGGGTGGCTCCTGTGTAGGTAAAGTACCCATCGATTTTTAAACAGCGACATATGATTTGACAGATCTTTTGAAATGAGGTTGAGGTTTACTTTAACTTTGGAGATATTGGTAAAAAAACGGAAACCCTTCCATCAGCTGGAGTTTATAGCAGGTGAGTCATCGTATCGTTTGAAAAAATAAATGAAGTGGGCAAGTGCGAATTGTACTCGCACGGAAAAGGGTCCGTCGCATAAATTTTTTTTAAAGAATCAGTAAAGCAAACTCGGGATAGTGATTAATTTTTTTTAAC
Source organism: Myathropa florea (assembly GCA_930367185.1). Classification (NCBI taxonomy): domain Eukaryota; kingdom Metazoa; phylum Arthropoda; class Insecta; order Diptera; family Syrphidae; genus Myathropa; species Myathropa florea. Next base: position 1,576,846 of record OV884004.1, on the reverse strand, counting down.
ATTTTATGTTACTCAGTATTTTACTTTAAAATACACTTCTACCAGAAGCAATACTTAGGTCCAGTAAGGGAATGACTTAATAATAATAATAATAATGGCGGCGCTACAGTCCGAGGTGGACCTGGGCCTAGCTTCTCAGCAACCACTCGTGTTGTGCGCGCTATTGTTCTCTCACGAGCGGAGGGGACCTACAGTTTAATGCCGACTCCGAACGGCGAGATTGAGAAGCTTTTCCTAGACAGTTATACTCTTTGAGCATTGTCAGTGACTCGAAAGAGGTGGAGCCGTGAAAAAATGTTTGATGTTTTTTTCCGAGATTCGAACTGACGACCTCGAGCGTAGCAGTCGACGCACCTACCCACTACGCCACGGCGCCCACGGAATGACTTACACCCGCGATAATTTTATGAAAAGCTATCAAATATTGCTGCACTGTTACCTAATTTTAAAATTAAAAAAATTTTACTTAATTAAAATAAAAACAGTACAAGGTACAAAAACATAACTTCTAAGGGAATATTAAACAGCTCCAAAGCTTTTTATGAATCGAATCAGGGACAATTAATTTTGCGTGTGTGTCAATTGTATAGATCAAACTCTGCTACAGATACAATTTGTTAAAAAATTGGTGAATAGTGTTTCGTATAAATTCAAGTTAAATATTTAACATTTTGAATCAGAAATATATTTAAATTCTTAATAGAAAACACCTTATAACTACAGAAATTAAATGTAAACATGTAAAGAACCAAGAAACAGTATTTTTCTCAGAAATTCTGAGAAACCACACCTAACATCAATATTTACACTAATAATTCAATTTAGTCTCGAATGAACACAAACAATTCCTAGAATGCTGCCGTCCCTATGCTGCAGAGTCCTTAGCAGCAAAACCTACGTAGTAAAATCACATTTTCAGATCCCATTTCTTAGGGATCAATTAAAAGTTAATTAGTCATCAAGTAAGGCTTGGTTACCATATAATATTCCATAGAATATCGGCAACGGAAACCAATATTTTCGAACAAACATTTAAAGTTGTATTCAACAATCTCAATCGGATCTGATGAAATATCTGTCATCGGGCCACGTTCCATTTATCCCAGGTAAAATGGCTTTTAAGCTAATAGCAACTATAGATTTCAACGATTCCCCCCATCTTTAGCAATTTCACTGCAAATGAGGGTGTGAACAGGCCAATTCGGTATCGGGAAAATGACCCAGGGATAGAATTTCAATTAAAATGCTATCTTATTTCGTATAAAAACAACTGAAGTGGAAAAACAGGAAACAAAACAGCAAAACAAAAAAATACCATGGAAAATAATACAACAACATAATCTTAGAATATGTCCCCAGTGGGTCTTTTCATTAAATGTTTACCCCTAGCGAAAAGTACATAGATACGGCTGCATAATGGCGCCAAACATGAAAACAATGAATTCGCTGCTACATTCGCCACATGTACTCGTGTACGAATTTTTATGTTTTGCATTTCGATGTCCTTCATGGCAGCTTCGGGGAGAGCTCGCGAAGCGGACTGCAATAATCATCACAATACAATGAAGGCATTTGATATTGAAATGAAATCTGCTGAAAGTTGATCACACAAAAATTGCTATTTTTTGTGAATGTTATTGAAAAAAAAATTAATTTTGCTGCTTTTTTTCTCATTGCAGTTTTTTGCTTTGTTCTGTTAATTGAACATATTTATCTTTATTTTAATTCCGATTCACAGAGCAAATGTACATTTTAACAGCAATCGTGTGAATATCGACTCACACTTGTACTCGTATATGTGACACTGTTAAAATACAATACTTCATGCTACTTGACGATTAATTAATATGTTGTTTGAAATGGAAATAATTATTATATATCTGCATTTATCAATAGCACCACACGCTTGTGTTTTTTTCTTTAGTAAATTATTGAAAGTAGTTTGTTACATTTTTTTTTGTCTCCACTTGGACATACTATGTTAGCTGCGGTTCTTCTCCAATGGTATAATAAAAATAATAATGCGGCGCTACAGTCCGAGGTGGACCTGGGCCTAGCTTCTCACCAACCACTCGTGTTGTGCGTGCTATTGTTCTCTCACGAGTGGGGGGGACCTACAGTTTAATGCCGACTCCGAACGGCGATTTGAGAAGCTTTTCCTAGACAGTTATACTCTTTGAGCATTGTCGGTAACTCGAAAGAGGTGGAGCCGAGAAAAAATGTTTGATGTTTTTTTTCGAGATTCGAACCGACGACCTCGAGCGCAGGAGTCGACGCACCTACCCTCTACGCCACGGCGCCCACTCCAATGGTATACGTCACCTTAAACGTCAACGCGCTCTGTTGCATTGTTCCATAGGCTCGGAGTTCTTTGATATATGACACTGTGTAGCTCGCCTGGGTCTTTTTTGTCGTAGTGTAAAAATGTTTTCTATGGTGGACTTCCCCGGCCAGAAACCATCAGCTTTCATTCAAGCAGACAGTCTTTTTGCAACATCAGCTTTATTTGACTTCAACTTAGGTATTACTTTCTTGAACTCATCTAGGTCGAAGAGATTTATCGTCTATTAACTCTGTCTTCCTCGCCATTTACCAGTCTGCAGAAATATGTTTTTAAGTCTCGGTATCGACTGAACGTCTGCTACCAACCGTTCACGTTTGTCGCTTTTGTCAAAACCTTGTATACACTCATTTGTTCATACATCACAGCTGACCTGCTAAAGAACATCTTTATCTTCTCTTTTCTTGCTTCTCATGTTCTTTATTTTTCTCCTTAAGATGCCACGCCTCTTCCCTTCTCAGAGTTAACGAACAGCTCCTCATCCAACGTTGGCTTCTTGCTTTGCTACTTTGGATTTTCGAGCTTTTCATATTTTTTTATATTGACTACGGTGGGCGCGCAACTCTCTAAGAATTGTTGGCACACTCCGACGCGAAAAGTTCCCTGTTTGAACTTTCTGACGCAAAACCGGTATATATGTTCTTCGACTAGTAAAGATATTCTAGTTTCTGAACTTAGCGGGAAAATATTGGTGTTGAAACTAGGCATTTAACGTATGTATGTTATTTTTAGGATGTGATAGAAGTCGTAATTGCTGTTGTTTATTCTTTGTAGGAAAAGGAGCGAAAATAAGATGGAGGTTGCCTTTATAGATTGTTATGAGGTTGTATGCATATAGACTTTTTGACTGATTTTGCCTCAAATAACAAGTCCACATTCAAATAAGGCCTCCCTACGTTCTGTATGGCAATCGCCGTAATAGATATTTCATCCGCCATCTCTGTTCCAATATGCCGACCTTAACTTGAAAGACTGAACTCTGAAATATGTTGCAATAGCTCTAAAAGCTAAAAGAAGTGTGCAGCAGAGTGCTCTCTGCCTGATTAGCTCATCCCTCATCATCCGTGAAAAGAGACGAGCCCTAGTACATATAATTTCACTCCATCTCTTACTAATATTCTCTATTTTTGAGGGTTCCGTCTACAATGTGAAGCACTGAGGTGGAGGTTTTGATCCAAACTGGCGTTTAAAAAATACGGAGCTCCAAACCAAAGTGTTTAAAAATCTGAAAAAATCACAAAACTTGGCTTCAATGAGTGCTCTCATTTTCACTTAAAAGCATTTCAAATAATTTGGCCCTAATAGTTTTGGAGGTATTGGCGAAAAACGGTAAAACATCGACATGCGAATTTTGAATATCTGAAAACACAGTTTTATAGAGCATTAAGAAGTGTTAAATAATAAAATATCGAGTTTCGAGATATCAAAAATTTAAATTTTCACACATTAATTCCATGCTGAGATTAACCACTCGACCCGATGATCAGTGTTATCTGCCACATTCATTTCAGCCCTTAAACTCCTAAAAGCAATGTACACACAGCATTGATTGGGTATGATGAAAGGGATTTTCTGTGTTTTTCTGTGTGATAAATTTATATATAGATATTCATATGTAGGAATAAATGCTTGCCCGTTTGTATGTATTAATGCAGTAATAGTTGATTTGGGTTGAAATAGCTTGAATTCTTCGTCTGATATTTAGAAATGATTCATTCAATAAATATTTATGCTGTGCGGGTATAACTCGCACTTGCCTAGTTTATTTTTTATATATTGAAGTTTTCTTTGTAATTGTAATTTTTTTGCAAAGAAACATGCCAAAGCCCTGGTAGCTGGGGCCGTAATTTCAGATTAATCATGTAATTTATTAGTGATTAATAAAGTTATAATAATAATAATAATAATTTGCAAAGAAAGGAGACCCCTTTGACTTTTGACCCTTGGACTGTACCAACTATCGAGGGATAAGTCTCCTTTAACATCGCGTACAAGATCTTTTCTGTCGTTCTGTGCGAACGCCTGAAACATTTCGGCACCAATCTGATAGGTCCATATCAGTGTGGTTTCAATTTTCACACTTCGGATCCTGAAGAATACCCACGAAATAAAAATTGACACACAACACCTTTTTGCGGCATATAACAGCATGCATAGAGAAGAGCTATACAGAGACATGTCTAGTTTTGACATTCCTGCCAAGTCCGTCAGACAGGGCAGGATGACGATGGAGAACTCTCACTGCTCTATTAAGGTCGGTATTAAACTCACCGAGACCTTCAATGTCAAAAAAGGTTTTAGACAAGGCGACGCGCTGTCATATGATATCTTTAACATCGTTCTTAACAAGATCGTGCAAAACTCACTGGCCAACACAAGATGCACGATCTTCCAAAACTCTGTTCAACTGCTAGCTTACGCCGATGACATTGAAATGATTGGGAAGCGGCTAAAATGGGTCTGGCGGTAAACGAGGGCAAATCCAAGTATATTGTGTCATCAAGAAAGGACGCACAACATCGACGACTTGTCCAGACCGTCAATATAGACAGCTTTAACTTTAAGGTAGTGAAGGACTTCGTCTACCTCGGCTCCGTCGTAACCAGTGCAAACAACCTCAGTACCGCGATCAAGCGCAGAATAACTCTTGCCGACCGCTGTTTTTTGGCCAATTGAGTAATAAATGGACAACTTAGCTCCTACCCGAAGAATGTTCGCTTCTGAGCCTGTGGTACAATGCAACAGAGGACGTCCGCGAACAAGGTGGCGCACACAAGTCGAGAGGGACCTCGGCCAGCTTGGTGTTCGAAACTGGAGATACCTGATGAAAGATCATGCTGTCTGGAGAGGCATGTTGAGTAAGACCCGGGTCCACCTCGAACTATAGAGCCCTAAGAAGAAGAAGTGAAACCCAAGTTTAAATGGTAGTCATGAAAAGCAAACTAAATTACGGACTTTTCCTGAGTTATTATTGCAGAGCTACTCAACTGCTTATAATGCTGATCTTAAGTAAGGCTACCGTTATGCATAAAAATGGCTTCGTTTATTAAGACATTGGCTTTAAGCTTAATCAAATCAAATAAAATCACACTTAGAATATCAGGAACGAACGGGATCGCATCGCAATACTGATCCAAGTAAGCTGACGGTATGGTTGCAGATACTCAAAAAAATTTAACGGCTGAACGTTTCGAAACCTCGTTTCATTCATTTCAAAGAAGCTGCTCATTAACAAGGAGTTAAGTTTCACATTCTCAAATTTGAAATAATTTTTCATCACAAGTTGCCTCTTTCCAAAGTATTTTGATGATGAATCAATTAAACTAATGACTAAACGTGCAACTGATGCATGCTACAAGCTTCACAACGACGTTTCATATTCAATATTCTCAAAAGCAAAATTGATATGCTGCAACTAGAAGTTTGCTATCCAGGTTGTCAGTGCATAGTTTCAATCAGATACCACAACTTCACAAATTGTACAGTCAAAGTATGTCATATATGCATTCAGGAAGAATGTCATCCAGCTTCCACATCGATCCGAACGAAATTAACTTCACTCTAAAGGTATCTGATGACATTTTAACTATTGCATTTTCAACCACGTCTACCTGCAGCAGCAGCAGCATCATGCAACCGATATGAATGTGGTATACTTGGATATGAAAACGATACATCATTGAAAAAGGTATTCGGTAGGATTAAACAAATATGGGTCTGAATTGATTAAATTTGGTACGAAGGTACTTTCAATTTGGACCCCATTTAAAAAGAGCACGCACTGAAAACTGAGATAAAGAATATTTCAGCATTCAACATTTGGTCAATGAACTTTGAACAAAATATTTTGAGTCAATCTTGTGTGCTTCCATCACAAATAAAACAAAACTTTAAGACCATATAACTCAAGGAATGTGTATATTAGATCATTCTTTCTAAAGGGTGTTATAACACGCAAGAAGTAATTTAAATAGACAAAGACTAACAAGTGTAAATTTTGCTTACTGATTCATAAAATATGCAATAAACGGTTGTGTGTAACAGTGAGTTTTGCTTAATAATAATGGTGAAGCTACAGTCCACTGCGGGTTAGCTTCTCAGCAACCACTCGTATTGTGGGTGCTATTGCTCCCTCATGAGTGGAGGAGACCTGCAGTTTAATGCCGACTCCGGACGGGGAAATTGAGAAGTCTTTTTTTCTAGACAGTACTCTTTGAGCAATGTCAGCGACTCGAAAGAGGTGGAGCCGTGAAAATAGCAAAAGTGTTTTTTTCAGGAATTAAACCCAGACTTCGAGCGTATGAGTCGACGCACTTACGCACTACGCTAAGGGGCTCACATTTAGCTTAATTAGTAAAGGGTTATTTGCGTTGGGAAACATTACATTTTCAAGAGTGTATACAATTCTTATTTGTGTTGATCAATCAGTCCTTGCCATTTAATTAATAATTAATGATTTTTTTCGTGTAAGTTTAGACCACGAATACGCTTTAAGTGGTCTATATGAGAATCCAATTTTGTGTCATTTTTTCGACTTTGGCTAATAACACTTGTAATGTTGTCATTCAAAGCTGCAATTGACGCTGGCTTATAGGTATTGATGAGATTTTGACGTATCCCCATAAAAGAATTGAAATGTTTGGCTGCAGACCCCAGAGGTTGTGATTCCTTTATGTAGATACTCAAATAATATTAACAATTTTCAATCCTTTCATATCATCCTTGTGTATCGGATATCAATTTAACTATTGCACCTGCAGACAACTTAGCGGCGTACTAACGGGGCACTACACATTCGCCAAACACCTAAGTGTGCTTGGCCTAAACGATGAAACCCACTGCGACGCCTGTGGAGAAGACGATGGCACTGCAGAGCACTTCCTCTGCCATTGTCCCGCCTTTGCTTAGATCAGGTGGCAGTTATTTGGCGCTGTTGAGGTGAGAACTGATGATCATCACAGAAGCGCCTACTGGCCTTCCTTTGGAAGACCACGAAATGTCATTAAAAGTAGGTTACCAGGCAGTACAATGGACCAGTTTTTGAGTCTGAGTGCTCCAGTGTAGTGTCACAAAAACCTCCGAAAAAAAAACTACTATTTGATATAGAGTGATAGGCTTACTAATACAAGATTAAAAAATGTCATTGTTCCTAATACAAGCCCATCACATATCGATGAGAACATTAACTCTTTTACAAATGCCATTATAGGAAGTATTGAGCGGTCAGTATCAAAGAAAACTGTAGTTAGGCATTCATGCAAGATACTTCCACCTTTCATTCTCGATATGATAACTCTGAGAAATACCTGTAGGTCCAGATGGAGACGGACAAGAAACGATTACTACCTAAATGAATTTAAGAAAATTAATGCTCTTGTTAAATTTGCCATTGCGAACTTCAAGAATCAATCTTGGAACGAACGATTACAAGAACTAGATAAGGGTAGCAAACCTTTTTGGAATATTATTAAGGTAATAAAGAAGAAGAAACCATTTATTCCTCCCCTTAAAACTGGCAACTCTGTACTCCTTTCTTGCTCTGAAAAAGCTAATGCGCTAGCAACTACCTTCTTTAATACCCATTCGACTGCCAACACTGGTATCACAGACACGAACATTGAATCTTCTGCCCAACAATCAGTAAACCTTATAGATTCATACTCCTTGTTTGAGAATGAGGAAGCTGAATGACTTTCTTTGGCGAACTGAAGGACATTATTTCCAGTCTGGAAACAAAGAAATCAACTGGACTCGACAAGATAAAAAAAATATATCTTAAAAATCTCTTCGACTTTGCCCTTAAGAAACTGACTGAAATCCTCAACAACTGCTTTAGACTGGGACACTTCCCCAATGAATGGAAACTTGCCATGATTATACCTATCCCTAAACCTGGCAAAGCTCCTGATTTGCCCTCTAGCTATAGGCCGATTAGTCTGCTAAGTTCTCTCGCAAGTGCTTTGAAAAGATTATTAAGAAGAAACTTGTCTCCTTTATTGATCGTAATGCGATTTTACCAACACAACAATTTAGATTCAGAGCATTTTATTGCACCACGTACAAGTACATCGTGTTACAAAAATGATATTAAAAAAGATTTCACTGTGGGCAAAAGTACTGGAATGGTAATCTTAGACATTGAAAAAACTTTCGAAACTGTGCTGCATGATGGTCTGATACACAAGTTAATAAATTTCAAATTTCCCTTATATCTAGTCAAAATTATACAATCGTTCCTCAAGTCCCGAAGCTTCATGGTATTTATTAATCAAAGATTCTCTGACAGTCAATTGATCAAAGCTTGGTATCTTGGTATATTTTTAGACAAAAAATTAACATTGAGTCTCATGTCCAGGAAATAATAAAAAAAAAAGTTAATACAACTATTATTGCTACCGTATTTTACATTATTTCATCTATTTTTAATTTTGTTTAATGAAGGCTTTTAGTGAGTTTCCTTCAAATCACCATGAAAACTATAAAAAATGTATATTACTTAGTAAATTATATTATTTTGTAGATGTAAATTAAAATAAAAATCAAATCTCTGCAAATAAATATTGTAAATAATGAATTGTAAAGTTTATGCGACAATAAATTATACATATGTATATATACTCGTATATATATATATTTGGTGCTGATGAGGTTAGAACTCATGATCATCACAGAAGCGCCTACAGGTCTACAGACCATGAAATGTCATTAAAAGTAAGTTACCAGGCAGTACAATGGACCAGTTTTTGAGTCTGAGTGCTCCAGCGTAGTGTTACGAAAACCACCGAAAAAAAAAACATGATAAACCACATTGTCTCAAAAATTCAGATTTTAGTTGCATTCCACTCAGGAATACCGTAACTAAGAATACAATTTGGTAAGTTATCGACACATAGCATTTATTAAAAATAATTAGTAGTTCAAATGTTTGTTACCCTATTTTGTAGATTTACATATTTAAATCTTTGAGACCCATTTTCTCAACATTTTGCTTTTGTTGCTTATCATATTATTGCAATAAGCCCTTCAATTGAATTCCATGGCTTTGGTGGCATAAACTAGAAGGTCAATTCTTTTCACCAAAACAGAAAATCATCAAATCTTTGCATTTAATTTGGACTACATCAAAGTCCAAGGGGTTGAATTTCTGATGGTGATATACATTTTCAAACTCTATCTCTAGGACACGATTCGATTTCATATCGCACTTTTTGCAAGCACGATCATATCTTATGTTGTTCTTTTGCGGGAATATTAAAGGCTAGTTTCAGTTAATCGTATCAAAAGGACATCTAATGGCAAACAACTCCTCAAATTTTCTGTTTACCACCACATTAATCGAAAGTCCAACACCGTCGCCATTAGCCTTGTACCAGGGGCAACTGGATTAACATTTCGAATAATTGGCTAAAAGCCCTTACGTTGCTAAAGTTCATAATTAGTCAGCAATTTTAAATAATTGTATTGCGTGCTGTAGGACAATAATTGTGAGTTCTCTGGAATTCTTAAACAAGAGAAACTACTTTAATGTAAGACGAAATGTTCCTTTAATTAACCTTCCCGACAGACGAAAGGATATTTAGCCAAGCAATTACGTATGCTGTAGTCGTTGTTGTTATAACTCATTTGTGTTCGTTTCGGCAAACATAAGACATTTCATTTTATTTGGTTCGTAACAGTTCGGTGACTTTTTGTGGACACAAGAATGACGTGCAAAGGCAATTTTACTAGTCAGTATATAATTGCCTTTAGAGGACACAAACGTTTTTATCTTTAAACGGTCATTGACTTTTTTTGTTGACATTAAAAGTCTGTGGTGGTGGCGTTGTTGACACTATTGACCCTATTAATTACGTCTATTTTTGTACATTTATGTGTATAGAGTAGAGCGCCTCATAGTTCACATCAGGAAAGACAGCTTTCTTGGCATCAACAACATTTACTATTCGTTCAAATGAAAAACAGCGCATGACACATATTTAAAAAAATCAATCTCGATATTCCAAGTTTGGATTCATTACATTTAGTTTTGGATTAAGTTTCGAATAATCACGCTCGATTTCTTTGACATTTTTAACACTTCGAGAGGAAAAATTCGAAATGATTTTAGGGTCGTACGAATTTTTCTTGTGGCGTTACAGTTCGGTGTGGACCTGGGCCTCCACCAACAAACCTCTTCAGCTAGCATGATCTTTTGCCAGCTGTCGCCGATTATTATTATTGTTGTTGAGGGTATATTGCACCGCGTCCTTCAAGATCTCTTGTGCACCCTTTTAATACCTTAGCACTATTACGAGTTCCCCTCAAATACAGTTCTTTTCAGAGTTGTATTGACGGTAATGGACTACTATTGCGCATAGGTGAAGAAATCTGTTCTAGAGTATTCTCTCTAAGCCAGTTTTCTTCAGAAATCTGAGAATAAGAGTTGCTTCTGGTGCATTTCTTCTTCCGAAGGTAGGTACATGAAGGTAGATACAAAATTATGTCGATGTTTTAGATTGGCCATCACAGTCGCCGGATGAAAATCCCATTGAAAATGTTTGGGCATTCATGAAGCTAAAGCTCCAAGGAAAGAAGATCTCGACGGTCAAATAATTATCACGAAAAATACGAGTTTTATGGAGATCTTTGCCTCAAGATTATACTATAAGATTAGTAGAAAGCATGCCTCGAAGACTCCAAGCAATTATTGATAATGGAGTAGAGTTTACAACATATTAATTGTAAAGCATTCAAGTAAATAAACAAAATAAACCAGTACAATTGATTTTTTTATTATTGTAAGTTCTTCTTTAATTTTTGCCGTGCACGATGTTATCAAACAGACTGTACTTGCACAGACATCCAGTATGTGTTCTGAAATTTAATTAAATTCTCCATAAAATCTGCAGAGACATTCTTCTGATACCTCTAGTTTCCTTAGGTGCTCCTTGAATCTACAGTGCCCTGTTAGGAAGCCTGTTAGGATACGGAGGTTGTTCTTGCTCATTTTGATGCATGCCTCGAACCACGATGTTATCAAACAGACTGTACTTGCACAGACATCCAGTATGTGTTCTGAAATTTAATTAAATTCTCCATAGAATCTGCAGAGACATTCTTCTGATACCTCTAGTTTCCTTAGATGCTCCTTGAATCTACAGTGCCCTGTTAGGATACGGAGGTTTTTCTTGCTCATTTTGATGCATGCCTCGAACCTCTTTCGGTTATATTGTCCTAGGAGTTTATTGGCCTGCTTCATTCCACGAGCATTATTCCAGGTTTCTATCCAGTTCATTCTTTCTAGTTCCCTGAATTCTTCTCTGAGGAGATGGTGTCCTACACCGCAGAATGGTTCAGGGCCTATGAAGAGTTCTAATGCTCCTTTCCTTGCCAGGGGTTCGGCCATTTCATTGCCTTCCATCCCTGTATGGCTAGGTATCCAGCAGAGTAGCTGTCGCAGATTGCGCACACCAATTTGGTTGAGGTCCCTCTCCATTTGCCTGGGTGGAAGAAAGAATATGTTGGTGTATGGATAGGTATTTGATCCACAAACCTTCAGTGTAGGAGCCAACGCCCTTTTCCACTACGACGGGAAGTCGCCCATCTAAATAATATGACTTTCAAAAATGTTCTTGACTAATTATTGGCTAATGCAGTCTGGTATTTTTGAATAATGTTTTAATCATAAAATTTCTTAAACAATCCTAATAGTACCTCGAGTATTGTGCTACTCTTTGTTCTAACAAACTGTTTAAAAATGTGAATTGAAGGGATGAAATTCTTGCTAAATGTACTTTATCTACCACAATCCTACGGCTATTTACATGCATTGCACCATTCGCAACTACCGGTCAATTAACCATGATTTAATTATACCTAACCAAGATAATCAAACTGTCACAAGATATACATACATCGCTGTCTGTTTCTCAAGCATCGATAGAGTCGTGATTTAAAATAGTGCCTTTATCAGGCAACTCATTGGCAAACGGCAAACTTATTTACACTCACCTAAACTTCTATCCTAGTAACACATCTCCATTTATCACATTTAATTATTGTATGGAAAACTCAATGAAGCATAGAGGCCAGGCGTAACAATACGCGACCATTAGTGTTGCTAATGACATGACATCACTTACCACTACACACATACCCCGACCACCATATTGTCCCTCAGAGCAATCAAATTGCTATTCACAAAACGCACAAACTCATTAAACTATTATCCGCTTAACTGGAAGCCTTCCGGTCCAGCTTCTAGGCGCATGCAGAAATCTACTTAACACCGCCATCGCTACAAGAGTCACAATTGCGCCTCATCGCCATTGCTAAGCCCCAAGTTAAGACTAAAACAAAAAAAAATTGAAACACATTTTCTCCATCAAATACGAGGAACACGTTCCACCAGAGTACCTCCTTCGGGATAATTAACAACTTTAATCATTATTCCATTTAAACTCCTACGAGACTGGAATTCATAAAGAAAAATGACAAAAGCGAGGGAAGCAGCAAAAAAAATAGAAAATTCATGCTCCTGGCGCAAAACTGAACTCCAAAGATCCAGGAGTTCGATTCCGAATCGCTAACTCAAGTGCCAGCAAAAGTTTCTACGCTCTCTCCAAAGAGCAACAGCACCAACACTACAAACCATTAGCATTGCCCGGATAACGGCAACCAGCTAATCATTATTCCTGATTTTATTTAACCCACATCCTCCCAAGAGGACACACGAATCCAGACACTCATCCCACTACCAACACAACTACAGCTTCAGATACTGCTGCTGCTGCTGCTGCTGCACACAAAACTAAGCAGAGTGCGAAGAAAGAGCAAGAATTGCGCTGGCAGAAGTTATGAGTGATGGCGAAATTATAAGGGTAACTAAAGCATTGAAAAATCCCCATCGCACTTCTGATCCGGAGAGAAGCGGAAATTTTTTTCGCTCTCCCCAATCCGCAGCCCGTCTATGGGCGACCAACAGCCATCGCCAATTGGGAATTGCAGACCGAAAGTTTCTCGCTCCAAGGGGCGGCAATGGGGTTGAATACAGTGCAGGCGGGCCAGGAAATATCAATACCAAATCAGTAAAATCCAGAGGGCCCGACTCAGAAGAAGGGAGGGAAATAGAAAATTGAAAAATAAACCCCAAAAGATTTGAGTCCTTCGATAAAGGGACACAAGGATGGAAAAAAGTTTTCGTCTAACTTCTTGTTTCTTTTTTTTTCTGCTTACGCTCTTTCCTTACACCGTCTTCGTATTTCTTCTCGCTTACTCTTCGGATGCGGAGAATGAATTAAATTAGAGGATATTTTATTTTTGGCGCCAAGTTCTGTGTTCGTGAGTGATGATGATGATGATGGGGTGGAAAAACTTCTTCCTGATAAGTTCCCAAGGCAATCAGGCGCCTATTTTGAAAATTCGCCAGAGTGAGTTCGTCTGTTGTTGGTCCTTCTGCCTTTTTTCTTCGTCTCTTTTAATTCTATGTACGAAATATTTTTCAGCTATGCCTTTTAAGCCTTTGCGTATAAGAGATATCTATCTGAAAGAAAGTGATAACAGGAATTTGATTCTTGGAAGACATGCCCTTATTAAAATGAAATACGACCATGTTGGGTTGGGGCAGAGTTGGAGAGTTACTTAGCCCTGTTTCGCATTGAGTTTGTTTACCCACATCAAACATCGTTAGGGAGCCCTTTTCGTTATAAAAAAAAATCCGAATTTACTTATCCATCTGAGTGGTGATGCCACATAGAAGAGGGTTAAAAAACGCCTGTAAATGGTGATCTATTTCGACAAACTTGGGCATAGGTCATCTCAAAATAAATATTGAGAATCCCTTTTGACCACATCCAAAGCACTGAGCATCCACTCGTAGGCCGCCCTTTATTTTCTAGTTGAAGTCACCTCAGTTGGCAATTTCGAGATATTTAGGTTGTATATATGCAAGAGCGGATTATTACTTATGAGAGATACGAGTACCATTCCTACGGCATGGTTGTTGCGAAAAGGTGTAGTCCATGGGACCACATATTGAATTTTCGGTGCTAATTGATATTTTGAGCATTCAAAGAGATGAAGATATGAACGTTTTAAAATCTCTTGAAATGGGTCGTTTGAAAATATCAGTCTGTCACAATATCATGTTCTCATCATATGTTCAACGAAACAAACTGATAGCATGGTTTAGCAGGTGGAGTATTTGAATTCTATGAAGGTTTCTGCCAAAGGGATATCCCAATTAACATGTTTCATAACTATTTATCGGAAAATCGTCTTGCTTTTATTTCTAAACATTTTTTGTCCAATTTTTCACATGGTTTTTATTCAGAAAGGCACACAAAATCCCAATAAATGGATAGTAATAGAACAGACACAGGTTCGATTGAAGTCAAACGTAGCTGCTGATGCGGATAGACTGCAAAATGTGCTGGTATTATGCATCTGTAAGATCAGGTTGCAGGAAAGCCTGTCCAAGAACTGAAATCTCTGCATCGCTTGCTCGCTCCACATGAAAGGAAACCAATTTGACTGAGTCAATTATCGAGGTACATCAATTGTAAAATCTGCTCTGCAGTTTTGCGTGGTATGAGAGTGGTATGAGTGGTTATGAGTGTGGTTTCAAAAATGAAAATCGACGGTACCTATTCTACGATTTCAAGGCCGTATATGACAGCCTGCATAGAAATGAGCTGTACAGCGGCACGTGTAGTTTTGGGCATTTCTACCAAACTCTTAAGATTGTGCAGGATAACGATGGAGGACTCTCAGTGATCCATTATTGTCAGTAACGAACTCTCCACGACCAATAGCTGTCATACATATGAAACATTGTGCTTGAAAATATCGTGCTAAGCTCTCTAGCCAATGCAAGCGACAGGATCTAAGTTGGTATAATTGCTTGCATTCATAATTGGTAGAACACAGGAAGTGTACAAGGCATTGAAACGGATGTGGCACAATATCGAAGACTTGCCCACAATATCTCAATAGACAGCTCAAACTTAGAGACCATCAATGACTTCTACCTCGGCACAGCGGCAAACAGCACGAATAACATTAGTACGGAGATCAAACACAGAACAACTTTTGGATATCTCTTAATCTAAGAAGCAATAAGGTAGTAGACCTATTTCTCGACAGACTAAATGGGTTTTATACAAGACATTGATCATCACACATTGATTGTGGACTTTGATTGTAGAAAAAGACTCAATCACGAACTGTGCTGGCTGTACAGCACCATTGGTTTGGTCAGACGTCTACAGATCCATAAGTCTAATGCGGCTAAAGCACGAAGATGCCATAGCCCCGGCCCCCGAAACTTCACCCTGAGCATGTGTAACAACGCAACAAAGCAACCCAGCGTTTATGATAGCGCACACATGAAGGGAAGGAGCTCAGCGAACTTAAACAGCTAGCGAAGAACCATGTTGTCTGAATAGGCTTGCTGGTTACTATGCTTACCATTGCAGCATGCAAATTTGCTCTGATGTTTTGCAATGCTAATTTTTTTTTCTACTACCAACGAATTTTAAATATTAATTAGTTTCCTTAGGATAAAGCTGAGCGGTATGTTCGGTATTTTTACCTATTGTGGTTGCCAAGAAGTTACAAAACAATAAGATTACTTTCCATATGAAACTTTAAGACATCTCCTCATTTCTTCTATCATAGATTTCTTGAACAAAAGTTTATGGTGAGCATGTCCTTAAGACTTAATTCCTTATATTAATTGGCATTGTTAGAAGATTCGATCAATTACCTATTTGAGAGGTTGAACCTTAACTTGGTGTTAGCCAATATCAAAGCCAGTATTTAGTTTAATAGTGTAAGAATGCCATAAACCATATCTCACATAGACATCTCTCATTACTTTTGAAGTTCTTCAAATTAATTGCTTCGAATTCACCCTAATTCAAAATAAATTCAATAGACAATACAGTGGAGTCTCTCTTTTGTGCAGGTTCTAAGAGACGACGCGAGCCAACCTCAATTTGTACTTATTATTTTACCATTTGTATCTACAAATATGTGGGCACCGTGGAGTAATGAGTAGGTACGTCGGCTCCTACGCTCGAGGTCTAAGGATCGAATCCTGAAAAAAATACACCAAACATTTTTTTACGGCTCCACCTCTTTCGAGTCAATCACAATGCTCAAAGAGTATAACCGTTCGTTTATATATATGGGGTAAATTTCTAAACAATTGCATCGATCATTATCCAATTAATGAGTTAGTATAACTAAATTCCAGTACAGAAAAAAGTACCATCTGTTGAGCAATAAAAATATAGACTTTACAAACATAAAATAATCTTTAACCGATTTTAGCACTTCAACGAACGGACTTGGAAAGCCCATATTTTTCCAGCAATTTAAGGCATACAGAATTATTGTTATAAAACTCAAAAATTATGTATTGTATAGTTCTCCTTCATACGATAATAAAAACATAAACTAATTAGATGCACACAATAATGTTGTTATGGCATCAAGCGCAGAACACCTATTTTGCAAAGCCCTTTGATTTATATCCGCCATCGCTTTATTTTTCTAAATAAAGCGCCTTATCATGAAAGCCTAAGGAGTAAAAACTACAAACACATTTATAATCATTTGCGTGTCAAAACCGATAATTAAATAAGGTGGTACAAGAAAATAACGAACCGACACCACGAATAGAACTTTGACCCTCCAACCAACACCGTCACCATCGTCATCACCGTCGCCGGTGACAATGCCATCAAAACGGTATTCCTAAATATCCAACTCAAAATGAAAAATGATTTTTCGCATGAAAGATCACCCAATTGTAATCCATCCAACTAAGGGACAGCGATTCACCTTCAATCCACACCACTTCACGCACCCCATCCATTCATACCGAAGTCATCATCAACAAAGGATAATTTATACAGACGGGCGAAGCCTAGAAGAGGGCACAAGAGAAACATAAGCAAACAAATATGGAGGAAAACAAACAGCAAATATGACAAAGTGAGTAATTTGTTAAGTTACACGCAGAAGCTGACGTCCAAGTTGCTTTACTCGGGTCACTGCTAAGCCTTCAAGGATTTATGGAATGTCATTACAAGGATAAACTTTGTCTTTTTGTTATGAAAAATTCATGTGGTCGTTTTCGCAACTAATAATGACGTCTTCATGTTGTGCTCTGTTGTGTCCTGAGTTCTCTTTCGCTCTCTGGGTCGCCTTCAACGAGCTTGCCTAACACCGAGTCTATGTTCTTATAAGGGATGTCAAAGGAAATTGGAATGTACAAGATTTTCTGGAGTCACCAACGCAAACATTTCCTTTTTCTTCTCACTGTTTTTATTTTCTCATTTTTTATGTGTGAGACCGTCCGTCTTGCCAAGTGAAAAAGTAAACCACTTTCCCTGAGATGTTAGATTTGTAAGAAGTGTGTGGGGATCTTGGGGTGCCTAATAGATATGCCTAAAAGCAGCAAATTTTTATACACACATGCAGGACGACTTCATTCAACTAATTCAGTGGCATTCGTGTAGGAGTCTTCAAAAGAAAAATGTACTTCTCCCTTGTTTATTAGTTCACTTTTTGTTTGACAAAGTAAATGAAAAACTTTGGAGAGTTGTTAAAAAAGTATGACTCTTATTAATTCTTACTGTTGTGAAACTATTGTGCAAAAGATTTGTTGAAACTTCTGTCCAACTCGACTATGTATATCAGCTTTGATTGTAATAAATACATTGAGTTTTGTAAAGAAAGTTGTTGAGCTGTGGAATGTACAATAGTTACGTCAGTCGAACCCTTAAGTGTTGTCACTTCTTCTTTTCAGGTTGGTAATTAAAGAAGCCGTTTCTTTGTCAAACGCTGTTAGCACAAGATCCGTTTGCTACATATAAACAGTATCGAAACTAAAGGAAAAAAATAAATATACAGGGCGGGACAAATGCAAGTTTCTTTTTAAAAATGCAATAAATTTAAAAAAATTATTTTTCCATATATTATGGCTTTATTAGTAAGAACAAACATTCCCATTAGTTATACAATACAACATCGTTCAAGTGGCTGCATTAGCTGGTTTCGCAGTAGCGCATTCTCTCACCCCAATTTTCCAAGAAATTGTTGATGGTGTCGGGCTGTAGCTCACGGATTGCTTGGATGATATTAGCCTTAAGTGCTTGAATCGTTTCCGGATTGTTGTCGTAACATCGGTCCTTCACAGTTCCGCACAAAAAAGTCCAAAGGAGTCAAATCGCAGTTCCGAGGCGACCAATTGACACTGCCAATACTGCTGATAACACGATTTGGGAATTTGGTGCGCCAAAGATCGATTGTGGCATGTTCTATGTGTCATGGCGCGCCATCCTGCATGAACCAGAAGTCGTACAAATCCATATCTTCAGTAAAAAAAAAAGTCGGTTAACATGGTTCTGTAACGCCCACCGCTGACCAAAACGTTGTTCTCAGCCTCATTTTTGAAGAAAAATAGGCAAGTTTGTTTGCTAACGTAGCCGCCGAGATAAAAATGTGCCTCGTCAGAAAAGATGATTTTTCGCCCAAAATCGTTGTCCAATTCAAACAACTCTAAGGCCCAAACTGCTTAGCGATAACCAAGCGGACGGACGCAAGCCTTCAGTTGATGAGTCAATTGGACCTTGTAAGCGAATAATCTGAGATCTTTGTGCAGAATTCTCCTCAGGCTAGTGCGTGAAATGTTGTTTTGTTAGGATCGATGGGGAGTTGATGATCGTGAATTGAGTCTCACACTCTCGGCCACAGCAGGTACATTCTCATTCTGCGCACTATACGACGACGGGGATGAGTATTGTCAACTAACATACCAGTCTCATGAAATTTTGCACAAACTTGCGTACAGCAATCGCGGTGGGTGTTTCATTTCGGTCGTAACTTCTTTTCAAAAAACACACTGTTTGGGTTACACACTTTGGAAATAAGTTTTCAATATTTGCCAACGTTGTTCAGACTTAAAGCGACTCATTTCGTTCCGCGGAGGTATAATACTGACTGTCAAGATTTCGAGCGGGCAACATCTGTCAATGTCA
The DNA here is from genome assembly GCA_930367185.1 of Myathropa florea. Lineage (NCBI taxonomy): Eukaryota > Metazoa > Arthropoda > Insecta > Diptera > Syrphidae > Myathropa > Myathropa florea. The sequence goes on along the minus strand of OV884004.1, from coordinate 1,557,478 downwards.
AAATAACCTATGATTTGACAATTGATGGTTTCCTCAAACTTCGACATTCGGCATACAATTCGTGAGAGCACAAAAGTGCATACCTTTTGTAGGTAGGTAGGTAGTTGTTACTGTAAAACAAACAGAATTTATAAGGTTGTTTACAGATTTGGGATACTATTTTCGCGATCATCTTTTTAAATAGGTTTTATACAACGCAATTCAACCAAATAACAATTTTAATTTATACTCTAATGTGCATTCGCTTCCCACTTGATAAGGAGTGTGATTCAACTAATAAGAGTACATTGTCATTATGGCAGTACTCGATAACGAGGCAATCCCACTGCGAACGAAAATAAATTAATTTCGCTCTTAGCGCGTGGCACAATTATTAAATATACCATATGAGGATGTCAGTTATTTTTAATTCTTCCTTGATTTCAAAGGGTTAATCACAGCTTCTATACAAAATCAGGATTGAAATAATATTTATTTTATTTATTTAATAATCCGCTTTTTCGCAAAATAATCATTATAATTGAAATCGAAATTATCTTAATAGGAAAAAATAAAAAACATGTTTCTGTTGCTTCATTAATGCGCCATCTATAGAAATATGTAATAGCGTTATAAAAAATGCATTATTCGGAGTATTTTTAATTTTCAATTATTTCTCAATTGTTCTATTTTTACACTTTTCTCGGAATTTATATTTTTAAAAATGTCTGTTAAATGACCTGGCTATCCAGTTACTATTTTAATTATAAGCAAGCTTTGTAAATAAATAAATAAATTATTTATGTTCAACAATTTACCCAGACCATCAAGCTATCAACATTTAAATTATAGGCTCTATGTAGTATCATACTTCACCCAAGTGCAAAAACGAAAAATTCTCGTCTCAGTCATCACGACACGTGCCAGAAGTTGCTCCGGGTTTTCATCTATGCACAGAACTTGAACAGATAGGTCACTAATCCAATGTAATCTATTTCGGTATGCATTTCGTTTTAACTTTTAATTGGATTCAACTTATTTGGGCAATTTTATTCTCAACTAATAAATTCCACCGGAAATAGACATCGTAATTGCATGCGCTGTTGGGAAATGACAATGTGGCTTTAAAGATATTTATTCAGAAGATGACGTTACATTTATCACCAATTTCTCGCAATTCAATTACCGTTCTTACCACTCGTACTCTTCCGCACATCAACCTTTAATGTCTCAATCTTGTAGTGAAATAGTCTCCAACAAAACGCATACATTTTAACCAAAAGCGTAATAATACTCGCATGATAATTGAATCATCCTTGTAGTATGTAATTTCTACATCAATATATCAATGTTGGCATCTCAGTTTTCTTGTTCACTTTAAGGTACCGTACACGCATCGGGGGCTTGCCTGAAAATGAATAGCAGCCACCCACCGAAAAAACGAAACTTCTCTGCAGCGGTACAGCAATAGTGTGTGTACTCATTTACATACTCAATTCCGCTCCAGCGGTTTTGTTCGTCATGAACACTGCTAATTTTATCATGCGCTTAGAAGCAAACATATTTCTAGTGCATCCCTCCCCTCCCATCTATTGTTCTCCAAACAAAAACAATGAACGCAAGCTCCTTCGTCATATAAATTTCTTAAATGGACTCACTCCAGTGCCCACCCCAAGCGCTTGTGCATCCAGCGTGTCCCCATTTTGTCCACGCTGCTCAAAAAGACGAATGAAAGAAATTTAATTTGAATGCAGGTGTGTTCATCTCACCATCTACTGACTCCAACATAAAACGCTCTACTGTCCTTTCCAGAAAGTGGGACGATGACTCCGCAAGCACATTGAACCCTTGACTTTTTATGCGATATGGTATAATAGCACTTCCTATAGTTTTTTAAATGTTATAGGTGACAAAAAGTTTAGAAAAGATCAACAATAGTTTTTTGACGTCCTAATTCATCACCGGCACCCCGGCGACTGTGACTCTATTTATCATCTATGAAACGATGCATGCCCTATCTGTGATCTAGTGTCGGAAAAATGAACAGGACTCATCATACTTCGCAAGAAATGCGCCCCCACACGGAACAGCCTCACCCATCATCTAAACGGCTCCGGACTATCTAATATTTTTCGCGTCATCCATTCAAGTCCGGAAAGTGGGACAGTGGCTGCCGAAGTAAATGCTGTACACTCACGCCCAGCCACACACATCACTCTAGCAACTGTGTGCAAACGATTATGTAAAACTTTTTCTTCGTGATGCACAAGAAATTTATTCCTGTTTCGTGTGAGGTTGGAATTTGAAGAGATGACTGCCTCTGACTCTAGTGGTTTCAGAGTGTATAAGCAATAAAAACAACAAAACCCGGGCTGCCAGGATGCGGCCTTCTTTTTTTTCTCGGTTTTCAACTTCAGAATGATAAACGGGAAGAAGTCAGATGCATTCTCTGTGTTTTCAAATTACTTACGTAGACGAAAGGAAACGGAAGCTTTCATTCAGCTTTGCATGTCTACTTTATACGTGTCTCTTTCACTCGTGTCCCTTTCACACGTATCCTCTTTGAAATTAATGAAACATGAAACTTCTTTCATAATTATTAGTGAACTCTTATACTTTTTGCTTGGCATCCTTCTCTGACTTCGTATATTATGTGAAAATTGCATGGAATCGTTGGAGAAACTGTATGCTAGCTAGAAGGCGGGGAATTTATCGCTTTTAATGGAAACACGGGATGGGTTTGACATGTAACATGTGAGGATTTGTGATAAAATGCAAGTGGTGTCTCCTGAAAATACATACATCTAAAGAGTAACAAGAAAATGTGTTATGAACATTCCAAACCCTTATATTAATGTCATGGCGATAGTAATTCAAGTAATACACTGATCTTGTTAAAATAAAATTAAACAAGATCGGAATTTTTTCGTTCTTATCAACCTTATTGGTCATTGCGTTGTGTTAAGCTTTTATGGATCATTTAATTTATTATAATTCTTTGCCAGGAAGACCTTTGGTTAGGTAATGAATTCAGACCATGTTGGTCCTTTATGATACCCACAGTCTGACTACTACCACTGATTGACCGCTCCAGTGATAGTGCTGTTAATTTGATCCCAACGGCAAATGGTCACTGGACCAGATTTGAAAAAAAATGGATAATAATAATAATGGCGGCGCTACAGTCCGAGGTGGACCTGGGCCTAGCTTCTCAGCAACCACTCGTGTTGTGCGTGCTACTGTCCTCTAACGAGTGGAGGGGTCCTTAAATGTCTGTGGATTATAATGTGTGGGAAATATTATGCTGGGAAGAGCATTCCATATTTGTGTGGTGCGGCTAAAGAACGAGTCTCTAAACTTTACTGTACTTCCAGATAAGGGTATATTGATGGGCATTCATAGCGAGTAGTGTATTACGGATGAATTTTTGAAGAGGAGGAATGCAATTGGCTAGCTCGCTTGAGCATCGTTGGTGGAAATAGTAATAAAACAGTGATAAGGAGGAGACTTTACGTCGATGTGCGAGCGAAAATATTGTTATCTCCTATGAGTTTTACCGCTCGCTGTTGTATTCTATCAAGCAGGTGCAGAGAGGGCTTGGGAGCACCAGACCAGATATGAGCGTTGTACTCAAGCTTAGGACGAATGAAGTCCTTATAAATTGAAGCCAAATCAGAGGGGGTAAAGTATTTCTTGCATCGTTTTAGGAAACCTAGACATTTCGCAGCATTTTTGGCGACCTCAAATATGTGATCGTTCCAACTAAGTGTTGAGTTAATACACATACCGAGGATGGAAAGTTTTTCGGTTTCTTCGATGCAAGTGCCATTCAGGGATAATGGCTGATTATTTTGAGATCGCTTGAGTGACAGTAGACAGCATTGAGTTTTGGAAGTATTAAATTCCACTCTATTGTTTTTACCCCAATTAAATATGCTGTCAATATCGGAATTTAATGTACTTAACATACGCTGCCGCTCCAATTCTACGGCCGAAGAGCAGGGACGTGAGGTTTGGAACAAATATGAAACGCTGAAGGTACTGTCATCAGCGAAGTTATGAAATGGATTAGAAGTAGCAGACAAGAGATCATTTATAAAAATGAGAAAGAGTGTCGGAGACAAAACTGAGCCCTGGGGAACACCTGCATTAATTTGTTGAGAATCAGATTTGAACCCATCCAAAACAACTTGAATTGAACGGTTCGAAAGGTAATTTCTAATCCATAGAAGAAGAGATACATCGATAACATAAGCACGCATTTTCGACAAGAGAGCCTGATGCCGGACTCTGTCAAATGCCTTAGAAATATCAAGCACAACGATCTTGCTTTCTCCTGCATTGTGCAAAGATTGGTTCCACTTTTCGGTGAGATATGCCGCGGAAACCGTACTGCCGGTCATTAAGAAGTTTCTGCGATTCAAGGTATTTCAAAAGCTGATAGTTTATCAGCGTTTCCATGCCCATAGAAAGAAGGGACGGAAGTGCTATGCGTCGGTACGAGGTGGGTGACGAAGGTTCGCCTTTTTTAGGCACGGGCTGGACAAATGCTGTTGTCCACCTGCTCGGAAAGAGACCAGAAGAGTAGGATAGATGGAAAAGCTTACGTAGTGGTTTTGCCAGGGAAGAAGAACACCTCTTCAGAAGAATCGGGAGAATACCAACAGGGCCAGCGGATCTGTGAAGGTTGAGATCTTTGAGTACTCTTGTAGCCGTACGAATGCGAAAGTGAATTTGTCCCATTTTACCGATTACATCCGTTCACAATGCGAGTTCAATGAAAAAGAACCTTAACGTAATCACTCACTGACAGCTGTCAATGTGTATGCGTGTATGCGCTACAACGTACATTTGCCGTTTTTATGACATCAGCACATAGTAACAAACAGAACAACTCATAGGCGACATCGTTTTTGTTGTTTTTTTTTTGTAAGAACAAATTAGATCTTGACATAAAATGTCATAACTCACACTCTGCACGACCATACGAACAAACGCTAAAAATTTTATCGAACTCGATTCGACCGTTCGTGAGTTATAAAGTCACAACGCACTTGCATCACAATTTTTATATATATATAGATTATTATTATAATATAATTTGTATATCCTGCCTATGCAGACTAAATGAAATTGGTAAATCTTATATATATGTCTCTATAAAGTGAAAAAAAAAAGCAAATAATAAAAAGTAAAGCTGAAACAATCCATCTCCCATCTTTAAAAAATATTCACCGGTTGCCTCAATCGAGTTCTAAAATTCTAGTCTCTCCCATCCTATAGTTCGTTTGACTTCGTCTACTTCAAAGAATATATAAAATGAAACTGAAAAGTTGTTCGTTTTCAGTTTGCTGGAAAATATGTCTCATCGTAAGAACCTGAAGAGTATGACATTTATTTTTCAAGAATCAAATCACTGAAAATTTCTTCTTTATTGTTCAACTGATTTCTTCATTCAATACGCAGCACACAATTCACCATCGATACATCAGCCATTAATTTCCTTTTGCTAACATTTGTATTTTTTTTTTCTATCACCATTGGCATACATTCATGAAATATCACATACATGTACCTACATGTATAAATACACGATTCAATGCATATGAGCATATACATCTTCCTTTTTCAAATGAATACAAGTCTTGCGTTCTTTTTTCCCTTCCAGACTTTCGTTTTGAAGCACTTCATTCAACTAAAGTGCTACGCAGTTTAAGAAATTTTCCAACACCATAAAAGCCTCCCCTAAAAGTGAAGAGTATCTCTCTGTCTCTGGCCAAGTTTATCCAACAAAAGACTGGCAAATTATAGGTTCCTATCGATCCTCGAGGATTATTCATAGCTAAATGCAAAGGACAAAACAACAGCAATTTCTACAGCCACTACCCAGCATTCGCCATGGATGAAGAACCAGCTCAAAGAGGAGAAGGAAAAAAAAATGTGAACTAGGACATTTGTCTACTGATATATTGACGTGATATTCCAGAGGATTCAGTTCTAGTACCGGACGAAAACCTGAAGCAGGCATTGAGACTTGGACTTTGCAACTGGAGCAGCATCAGTATCTTCGTTGCAAAGGACGCTAGGCAGATAATAACGCTCACACTGCTGGAGGGTGGGATAAAAGTGAAAAATATCGCTCGTTCGCCCGGACACAGAAATGGGAAATTGCATCATGAATTCACAGTACTGCCACTTGGTTCATTTCCTTTTCGCTGCAATTTTCCACACTAACATGGGTGAGTTTGAAAATTTATCACCGCATACACATTTTTCATTTTCATCTTCGTTTTGTTTTCTATTTTCATTCTCGACGCCAAGAATTCTCTTGGGATTTTCAATTCGTAGAATTGTGCGAAAAATTAAGCGTGGAGTCTTATAACAGGGTAATTACACATTTCAAGTGTAGGTAAATCTTCCCCTAAAGCATTTCGTTAACAATCATTAATAATTGTAAAAGAGCACTGAAAAAACGCAAAGTTATTTTTTTATTTTACATTTATTATAACATAATTATGATCGTTGTGGACGAGTTGGTAAATGTTTAATTGGGTTCAATGCGACAAAAATTAAATCTTAATTTTAACGGATGTAATTCTCACGTATCACTGACAGCGTCAGTAGTCTCTTTTTATTGTAAAAACAACACGAGTGATTGTTAAGGAAGCTTGAAGCGCTGTGGTGGCCAATTTATTATTAAACTTTTCATTTCATATTCATGATAAAACCTTTCTCAACACATCCTCATTACTTAAGTATGTTCAATCCTTTTAATTCATGAGCATTATATCTCGTTTCTTTTTCCTCGGAAAAGTTTCTTTTGAACTAAACAAACCTAACGGCCACAATCTTTTTAGTGTTTCTCTTATTCTCTTGTGGTAAAAAGTAGATTGTAATAGAAATTTTCAGGAAAAAATTGAAACGGAATCGCTTTGGGATTGAGGTTTCTTTTAGATATGAAAGCTTTCAGGAATTTATGACTCAGGCACCAATTATCGACAGTAAAATCCAGTCATTAATCATTACGTCATCGACAGTAAAATCCAATCATAAAGCTGTAAAGAGTTCCGTACAAGAACGTCTGAGAAAACGACAGTCGACCTGACTATTATTGTACCTCAACATTTTTGAATTAACTTTCCTAGTAATTGAATATACTCGTATGTCAAAGAATGCAAAGAATATGCAGAAAATGTTCAAAAGTCAAAGAACCAATTGGGCATGATACTTGAACCTCTACATGCTCTGGAGCAATACAATACCTTTGCTTTGAACTCAACCTCAGAACCAAACCATATGATTACGTAAAATTACAAAGCGAGATTGAACTTCAATTCTTCATAATCGAATTTCTACAACATTGACATTTTGGTCATGGCTGTTCTTCCTATCCCAGAGCACAATGTTCCTATTCACACTCAGTCACGTCCACGTCAGCGTGTATTCCTCCCTTGCGGTTGCCAGAGTTACACTGACGAGATCCAGCCGCAGTTGCATATCCTTTTGCTTTTTGTCTATTCAAACATTTTTAGATAACGAAAAATTCCACCAAATTTCACCCGCAACATCATATTTGCTTGTACGTACATATGTGTATATAATGACACTGCGGTGTGTCACCAACTTCATGCACACATCCACTCTAGTTCCGATGGTGTCCTACATTTCAGGACACTTGGCAATCCGATTGTTTTTCATTTGCATATCAAATTTCATGAATTCCACCTGAGCAGACCCACACAATTTGCTTCTTTTTTTTGATGTCCTCTCGAAGTGTAGAGCAGAGAGGCAGCAAAAAATGAAAAAAAAATACAAACTGAATAAAATCAGAAATATTTAAATGATGTCAATGGAGTTTACCCGCGGAGTTACGACGGGTCAATGCGACATATCCATCGAAATTGATTAAACTTGGATCTATTCGCGACAAAGGAACGGCGCGGCATCATACCACCGACCAAAAAAGTATGTGTTTACGCCTGAAAATTCAGTTTTCGCGTTAATTACTATTCAGGAGGCATTTACCATACGAGTAGGGGAAATTTTATACAGCATTCGAGGTGTAAAAATGGAAGGATTCCGAAAAAATGGCGCAGTGGATGTATTGAGTATTGTGGGGTTTTGTGCATATTTACGCTCGGCCAATTACTGTCTGTGATTACAATGCATTGTCATTTTGCACTTAATTAAGGACACCAGTTACAAAGAGCTGAATGTTACATGTGACAATAATATGGAGTGCTGGATGTATTATATGTGTATTTTATGAACTGAATAAAATTCACACTACATCTTGATTGATTACCCCGAGGATAAGCATATGTGCTTTGTAATGTAAATAAAACATTTAGCCAAATAACTTTTTTTCCAAATTCTAACCAAATTACTTTTGAGTAAATGTTCCGAACACACTGTTTGATTATCGCTAAAATATGCAGAGAATTGAGTCACAATGGATCAGAAACGGGTTCTGATAACCGTTGATCGGAAAGTATTCTTTTAAGATCTAGTTCCGTCCGTACTCTAATAGTCTCCCTTAATGGTAGGGCCCTTACCTTTCGTAAGGTTTTTTTTTCTCTATTTCTCTCTGTTTTAAAATTCCATACATTGAATCGGAACATTGGTATTTTCTGTAAATCCATCCCTCTGTCCGCCCTTCCGTCTGTTACACCATTCACATTTTGTAATATATCGGCATACCATTTTGGAGCTAGGTGCTATAAGCCTTTATATGCATGGACATTTAAAAATTGATGTTGTATTGGCTTGCATACTTTATTTATGCATATGTAAAGTAGGGTGGAATTTGAAAATTTTCGCGCGGATTCAATTAGTAAATACTACTAAAACCTTTACTATTTGTCTAAATAGTTTAGAATCTATTGACCAATAATGGTAATCGAGTAGCGAATTTTGGAGATATGAAAAACAGTTTTGTACATTTTGATGAACGCATTTTGAAGATTTTTCAGATATTAAAGACTTAAAACTTTGCACACAAGGCAGGGGATTTATGTAAAGGTTAGCATAATAAATTTTTGCGTGTAACAAACTAAAATAGAATGAATTTGCTTCCTGATATGTATTTAATTTTAGTAAATGGACATATTCAAGCCATGCCTAGAAAAGCAGTTAAAACTCATTAAAGCAGACGCGTCTTTCTTTTGTGAGCACTTAATTTTCCTTTGTGATGAGTTCTTATAATACCTTCCCTCCTTAAAACCTACGTGTGTACGATTATATGAAAATTCAAATGCAAAAGAAAACAAAAGCGATCGAATTCCTTGCACTGTTCTCTTATATATTCCTATAATTTCAAAATACCTACATGGGGGCTTAAAAAAAAATGACACCTCGCTAAAGAACAAAATAAACCTGTAGGAAGGTCGTTGCTCTGAAAGCGCGTGCAGTCGTTACTTACACTTAATTCCCTTTCAATATTCGTTTTTAAAATCCATTGCCACTGCGTGGTATTGCCAACTGCTCGACGATGAAGAAGACCTTTGAGATTTGTTTTATGGCGAAATAAAAGAGTACACAACGGACAATAAAGGGCTCCTCGCATACTTGGTATGCACATAGTTATCCCCTTCTTATATGTGCGCGCCTGCTTCTTTCCTGAAAAGGTTGTTACATGTTATCGCAATAAAATATAAAATACGACTTTGCATCCTTCCAATGGATATCCAGCTCCACTCCACATCCGGGATGAATTATTGGTGCTCGCCATGAAAAGAAATCGAAATAAATCTCATGGATGTGTTCGAAAAACACTGAGTTTTCTTCTCGTGCGTTTATATGCCGACCATGCTCGTTCGATGAGTGTTTGTTTTGTTCGTTATTCCCTCAATTCGTCATTTCGCAAACAGAACAATGTTCAAATTGCATACACACACGAAAGCTCCCCAAAAACAAAAGCGGGTGGGAAAACAGATATCAAACATTGCGGATTCGGAAAATATTTTATGCCCATCTGGGGAATTGTAAATCTTGACTGAGTATTGATTTTATAATTTTTTTTTCTTTGTTTCGCTTTTGTCGATATTTTCATTTCTTCTGGTTTTGTGTTTACTCTTTTGGCTTATTGAAGAGTGGGAAATAGGCGGGCAAGTACTACTTACTGGTGGTTCGTCGGTAGTAGTCCACTGGGAGCTTGGAAGGTACGCTTGTTGTTTTCGTTCCCAATTCTTCGGGTTGCTTTGTTTCGTGCACTCCTTATGTTCCTGTATTTGTGTTCGCTTTGTAATCAAAGAACAATTGAATTTATAATGATCAGGGAGATTTCTGCGATCCAGGTGATTGTAATTGGATTTGTGAATTCGTTTAGGGACCAACCAGCAATCTGTGATATAATTGAAGATTACTTACATATATTGGCTTCATTGCTCGGAGAATTTCTAGAGAACATGAACTGTCAAATTTAGCATAAGCATGTTTTGGTAAATCTATGAACATTTATTTAAAATATTATCCTCAGCTCCTCAGCTCAACATATATCATTTACTGCTGAGTATTTACGATTCACTTCATGTCGCTAAACATTGTGGTATACTTAGATCCTTTTTTATTTAGCCTTACCTTCGAGTCTATGCAACTGCAGTCATATCACAATGTAATTCGACCAATTCCTTCTTAAATCTTCTTCTGGGTCTATTTTCCATATCTTTAAGCCGAAGAGCGGGAATATGGCGATCGCATATTCCAGCTTTCATATCCCATTGTCTCCTTCGAATCAATGACAATCTTCAGATAGTATAACTGTAGAACGGATACTCAAACTTCTGAGTCGACATAAAATTTTTTGATTTTCTCTTCTCATGAAAGAACAATGTGACGTGCAATCAGAGCAGACCCAAATCCACCCCAAGTTGAGTGCCTGAGATGGTTAGGACACTCCCGTGTCTGTGGATATTTAAAGACGTTTACCGTTCCTTCATTTGGCCATTCCTTGATGCAAGCCCTTCCTAAAGCCGTGCTAAATTTTGATAAACATTTTATTTCGTTTTTAAGTATATAAAAGGATTAACCCATCGCCATTACAAAACTTAGCCAAATCTTAAGTTTCTTGTTTTAAAAAAAAAAATTATAAATTTGAATTTGCTTTGTACGAATTATATTATCTCACGATACGGATCAATTTCTACACATTGCTTGTAATACTTTTTTGAAGATCTGCACATTTTAATTGCGATTAATATTTATCCTACACCGAATTTAATCACTTTTTGCTTTTAACTGAAGCGTGTACAATTTCAATTAATCCAACGACTGCCAAGGAATGTCGATTTTAATTAGAACCACTCTCGTTATCCTGTGTTTATGCTTCAGCACCACCATTCCTCTTCTTTAAGTCCACAGAAACGGAAGTCAATACATTGAATGTGCGCTCCAGGATAACGCGCGCGATAACATATCGAAATTATCCCTTGCACACATCGTTTCTGTACTCCAGCACACATATGTTTACTCAATTGATTGATGCAAAATAGAAGAGAGTGACGCAATATGACAATTCAACGCCCAACAGAGTCCTTTAAGCTCGCTTAGCGAGAAACTACGACGGGCGATATATTACTTCTCAGCGAACAGATACGGCTAGATGATAGATAAATATGACACCGTACGTAGTGATGCGGTGTATCTGGTATCTGATTGAAAGCAAGATATTTGCACTTCCAATGGGATACGTTTAAAGCGAACCAATCATCCACATAACTCCTCCTGCTACTACTTCAACGGAAGTAGTGATTTGTGATGTATAACATTCGCTGGAATGTTGACTTGGATACGAGTATATTCTATGCAAGATGAATACACAAATTGACAGACGACTTTACTGCGATGACAAGTTTGCTCCCTACTCTCCGAGAGGCATGTGGAATTTATTAGTTTTCTAGTTGATTGACGTCTTGGTTTGGGTTTGGGCCTTGGTTCTTGAGTATGATAGTGTGTGAGAATTGTCATTCTGAACTCTGAAAGTGATGCATCTACATGAGAGAGTTTGCCAAGAGAACACACTTCCAATTTTGAAAAGATGCCAGATAAGTGATGCAGACTCACCCAGAGTTAAAGGGCTAAGCACTCAAAGTTTTCGAGATCTTTTGAGGTATTTGACTTCAAAAACATTATCTTTCTTCCCGCTTTCGAAATTCATAATCTCCGTTTGACTTACCCAGCGATGAAGACCATTTATAAAAACAAAAATACTGCTCTGGTTATGATCTTTTGCATGCAGACTGTAGTAGGTGAAAGAAGGACGTGATATACGAAAAAAATACAAGGATAACTAGACTAATGGGTTCCACCACATAAGCTCGATGCGCTACACTTAAATGTATGCAATAAAAAATGCACTTCGCCAAATTACGAAATTCAGGTGAAATACGCGCGAGAAAAAATGGTTTATCCTTGCGGTCGTTTATAGTTGTGGTTCGAGAGACAAGTGGGCGACGCCGCTTATTGTTGTTCAGAAACCACTCTGCAGGGATCATCGCCATTAGTTTCTCCATAGTAGACCTTAACTATGTTCGAATCAACTTTTTTAACCGACTGTGGATGCTATTTTTAATTTTTTAAAGAGAAATATAAAGATGAAACAAATATATTTCTCTTTCTCTTTGTATGAGAATTAATTTATCAGAATCTAAATACGTATGTGTACACCTTTACCGCAGTGGCGTAGTGGGTAAGTGCGTCGTCTTACCGTGACTTCTAGTCTTGGTTCGATTCTCACCACAAACAACAACAAACATTTTCGAGACTCCACATTTTTCTCAATATCGTCGTTCATAGTCGGGATTAAAACGAAGTCCGCCTCAATTCGCGAACAAAAGCACGTACAACACAATTGCTTGCTATAGAAGCCATGTCAAAGTCCACCTCGTAAGGAAAAAGTCACACAGCCACACCCTTTCCAAATTGTTGTACCATGGATAATACAGATTGTGCTAAGGGATTCTTTTTTTAAGAACTCACTTCTTTTATGCAGGTTTTAAGTTCTTTAAGATTTGTGTAACTATTAGTTGCAATTTAAAATGTTACGTATACGCCGTTATGCACCTACATTTTTTCCCAATAAACTTGGACGACTCGGAAACGTGCAGATATTACCCTGTGAATAGTGTTTGACTTGTTTGAAGATCAACCCATATTTAAACTTTCGTCTCATAAAAACTTGTTTTCTATACATCATCAATTAGAGATTGATTGCTCTTACATACCTTCAAAATAACTTGTAACCCTTAGACACAGCACCTGACGTTGCGCTACGACAATTCGTTCACACCAAGTCGTTGAACATACAGTATTTCTGACTATTAACCGACATTTTTTTATTCTTTGCAAAGGACTATTATTCTCTCTATTTCAAATTATTTCGAAAAGGCATATATTTTCTAAAGCATTGAAATAAAAAGGTAACTTGGGTCACCGCTATATGGCTCTATTTCAGTACTAGCATTCATTACCAATTAAAAGTCAAAACAGGTAAAAGATTAAAATATTTTCCGTTAAAGCCAACGAAAACTTGCCTGCAACCACATCCATGTTCTCCTACTGTAGACAAGTTCCACATCACATCCGCTAAGGGCATTGAAACAAATTAAATTATTTCACAAATTAATTAAAATCTCTCAGATTGCATAATCGTAACACCTATTCTCAAGTCGTAGATGTTTCTCTTTGGAATTTCAATGTTAAACCAAAACCGTCCCAATGCCGCCCGAGTCAATTGCACGTTCCAAACGAACAAAATACCCTCGAGTTGCGAATAGCGGATGGCGAATTGCGAATCGCGAATGGCGAATAGTGAACGTCGACTGGTGGTGGATGTGAGTAGAAATCTAAATTTACTTCCAATTGAAATTGCACATACAGCACAGGGACTCTCAGGTACACTAGTGCTGCGCGAGAAGCATTTATAGGTCAAGTGGGAATTTAATGCATGAAGCAACTCCGCAATGCTGTATTCCGTCCATATCGTGGTTAGGCGGCTCTGTACTTAATTTTTAATATTATATTATATTTTCTTTCTGAGGGAATAGCAAGTTTTCCGCATGGAATGTTGAAAGATGGATTTTTTTTTTACTTTTATTTAATTAAGTGCTGACCTTGGTTCGTTTAGGGAAACACTTTGTTACCATAGTAAACACATCTTACTTGGAAGACATTGCTTAGACTGTGCAGTGGGTAATGTCTAATGACCCAAGGACGTTGCTTCTACAACATAACACAAATATGACGAGAGTGGTTTAACAATGGCGGTATGTCTGCTTTGCCTGGATGTTATTCGCAACCATTCTACAGGATTTTTCAATAAGGACAAAGCAAACAACAGATATAGTGGTCTGAAATGTATTCCCGGTTTAATAAACATGTTATATTTAAGTATGGCATTCAATCTTGTTCATATGGCCACCGCAAGCAGGTTTGCAATGATAGATTCTTTTGAGATAAATTTCAAGCATTCCTCCACATATGTCGACCGGATAATTGGCAATTCGCCTTCAGCGCCTTTAACAACGTTATTTGGTTGGTATTAACTCTACTACTCAAAATAACCCCATAAAAGGAAATCATACGGAGTGCGGGGTGTGCGAGGTATCCATTCGGCCGGACCATTTCTCGAGATTAAATGGTTACCAAAGTTTACTTTCAATAGATCAATTATTTGACGAGCTGTGTAGTATGTGGCAACATCATGTTTGGAACACATATCACTGATTTCAAGTCCTTAAAATTCTGATCGAAAAAGTCTTACAACACCGCACGAACTTGTACTCCATTGACCGTAACATGACGATAACTTTCATCAATGAAGAAATATATACTACACTTCTTGTGAATTCAATTAAGTGTTTTGAAGCATGTTGCCATTAAGCTAAAAATGAGCTTTTTGATGAAATCTAGAATTATTTTCAAACTTTTGCAGAACCCAATCAGAGACATTTTGGGCCATCAAATGATTAGGAGGATTCTCTTAATTTCCAATTTCCTCCGAACGATATGCCGTGAAATCGACTAATTTGGATCACTTTGAACTATAGCACTTACTGGTGCATTATTTTTAATTCTTCAACCCAAAATTAAAATTAAAGTTGCGACCATCAACTTAAAAATTCGGTATTAATTTTCAATAATTTTCGAACACTTCTCGTTCTCGAACTTCATTGCGATAAAAATTTAGATCTTGATTCACATTTTGGCATTGACAGATCACTGTGAGCGCCGTGGCCGTATGGGTGTGTGCTTCGACTCATACGTACTAGACTTTCAATTCTACGTTCAAATCCGAGTTCAGACAATAAATTTAAAAAATAAAAAATTGTCTTTCTTTCGTGTCACTGACAATGCTCAAAGAGTATAATTGTCTAGAGAAAGCCTAGATCAATTTCACCGTACGGAGTCGGCATTAAACTGTAGGTCTCCTCCATCCGTAAGAGAACAATAACACGAGTGGTTGCTGAGAAACTAGGCCCAGGTCCACCTCGGACTGTAGCGCCGCCATAATTATTATTATTATATTAAAATGTAGAATGTCCCAATTGAAAAACACTTTAAATATTTTTTTCCCCTTCGCCCAATGATCACGGCATCAAATTTGAGGGAAATTCGACTTAACTAGCCTGGCTTTCTAAGTTGAACAGGATTTTTGCAGAATTTAACCATCGCTCACAAATATCTAAACATGAGCCGCTTTATGAAATTCAGTTGATTTAAAATGTTTCATATTTGAGTCGATTATTTCAAAACATTACTTTCTTCACTTCGCACAAATATTATCTAACCGAATACCGAAGATGATACTCTGCTACTTGTGTTTTTCGAAGTTTACTATACAATAAGTAGCAATATATAATAACTCAAACTCTCGACCATCGTCAAATTCATTTTATGAATTTTAAATTTTTCATATTTAATTATTGCAAGCTTAAACTTAGCAGAGAGTCTCTGCTCACCAAAAAGTGTCAACTAACATGCTTACCACTGACAAATCGCCCCGACGTGACCGCAAATATTGCGACATAAATCCGGGCACGTGCATAGCTACCATGCAAGATGAGTCTTCAATGGATGTGTTACAAAAATGAAATAATTTTCTTTTTACTATATTATGTTGTAGTCGCGTGCTTCGCTTAACGGCGGAAGTTTTGTTAGTTAAGTAATTCAAGATGACGTGGTGAGAACATTTATTTTGACAATCACGCAACTCCTAAGAGCGATGGTGTCAAGACTGAATGACAAATCACCATACATTCCTTCCTACTCGCGAAGAGTACATTCGTTAGTTAATCATGAAAGTTAGATGAAAGGAATATTTCTTTAACATTTTTCAAAATAATGAAACTTCTGGGTTTATGTTTCCCTAACCATAACCCTTCATGAACGCTCAATATATATCGATCGCAATTTCTTCCAAACCAAATTGAAATTTGAAATTGTATTTATCTTTCCGGAAGTTTTCATCCACTTTTCATTAGTTTGTTTCCTTAAATGTATTTAGTTTCATCTCTTTCGCCGACTGTCTTGGTAGACTAAATCCACAAATACGTATCTTTAAAAGCCCAGAAACCATTGTCTTTCAATTTTAATGAATAGTAGTTGTCCAATCCTAATCCTTTTCATTAAGAGGGCACAATTACGGTATAATGGAAATAGTTTGCTACAAATACTATTATTAATAATATATTAATTAATGTTTCTGACGAGTTCATCACTTAAGTTAATTCCAATCATTTTTTAAAAATTATATCCTAATTATGGGTTCATACATATGTACCTTCTTTTAACGTATTTCCCTTCATTTACTCATCTTCCGGATAACCACATTTGATGATATCGTGAGATGTTTTGGTATTCTTAAAACTTATCATATAAACTACAATGTTTCTGAAGTGAACCCAGTTTTAAGTTTTCGAGAACTTACGGATCATTGCAATCATGATAATCCTCATGCAAGTTGCACGTTTAGACTCAAAACCGTCGAAATCTGTAAATTACTTCGCCATAGCGCAGGAGGTAGTTTAAGTTGACGTCATATTAGAAGAATTGTAGACCAGACAATGACTAAGATCTTAATGTCTACTCTGAAAATCCTCGCTCATAATCACTCATTTCAAACCCCGATTCACCCGAAATTCACCATTGCATCACAAGTCTTCGCAAACAATAAAACACGTCATCATTTAAAGAAAACCCTTCGCGTTTGTCTCATCACGAAATACGTCCACCTTTCGCACAAGTCTTGTATGAACCTTTTTCTCATTAATTTGCTTTTCCTCTTGCTTTCCACAGGTAAACCAGCACGGAAATAAGTCCGTATTCTGGGTTCGAGTGCGTGATGGCCACATCCTCTCCGTTGACAGGTAATTATGTATGCGAAGTCTGTTGCTAGACGCGGTCTTCCTGCTTCCTATACGATAAAACAACGTTTGCATACACATCTCTTTTGAGTCAAAAATAGAAGTGACATTTTAAAGCCATTTCATGTCCTTTTAATATCCACTATCAAATCGTGCGACTCAGCCGGCCTGCTATACACATTTAAAATGACTTCATGTCATCATCACACACAACCAGGGGAGGAAATTCAAACAATCCGATTAGATAGAAAATTCAACCCAAGAACAAAGTCACATTCTAATCCCATCTCAACCCACACTTAGCTACACTATTCATCTGGCATGCATCGGTTCATGATGAATACAATTTAATCTAATGACCAAAAGCGGATATCTGCATTGTACACACCGTAGATGTGGTCTTTACAGGAAGAGTGTTTCTCTTACCCCCCCGCCTCACAATGTCTCTATGTTTATCTGGTCAAGAGGCGTCAGAATGGGAAGCTCAGGATTCAATGAAAGTTGCTAAATAAACAATGGACCCGAAATTAAGTTGAGACGAAGTCTTGATTGTCCTCTCGTTTCTCCGGCCCTGTTTTATTATATTGGTTTTGCCAATTGGAATCCAATGAAAACCACAAGTCCAGGAGGACTGAATTTTTTGAGTGTACTACACCGTAAAGGACATTAAATAAGGAGATTCGCCTTTAAACATTAAGGACACGTATTATGGTAAAATGTTTCCAGCTGAAGGATAGACGTAGATGTCATTGGATTCAATGCCTCTATTGTACGAATGTGAATTCCGTTAATACTCCACCCTCGCAGTGCTCCTGTCGGTTTGCTTGGATAATGTCCATGTCTTGGGCACGACCTCTTGTTTATTTTATCACCTGGTAGCTGCCACAGAATATCGAATTTCATTGTGCATAGACAACAAGACAATAACCTCATTGGTGCTGGAGCTTTGTTTCGGTTATCCTTGTTATCCTTGCGTTGGCAATGGCATGCTGTATCGAATCTTTTGAATTTCCTTTGTGCTGAATCGTGAAGGAAGTAGTGAAGTGTAAAACTTTCATGATAACAAAAATGTCAAATGATTGAAAAAGTAATGAAATTCTAGAAATCCTTGCGTCAAGTGTAAACGACAAATGCATTCTTTTAGTGGGGATCTTACAATATCGGACAATTTGCAAGCACGGCTATCAAGATTGTGCATTACATTTGTGGTTGAATGAAAAGACACTGTTAATAACATCTTCACAATAGTAGCTATGATAACTAAGATAAGTCGAAAAATGTATTTCTTTATCTTATTTTCAATACACCTAGAGAATGGATTTGATTTGTTAACTTTGTTGCGTGTATATACCGGTTTAAAGTAGAAAATTAAAAAAATATTTTCGTTAACAGTCAACCATCAAAAGCCGTAAATTAATCAATCTATTGGTAGGTAAGTTGAAAAGGTGGTAGTCTACCGCTTGAGTCAGCTTGAGTCGTTTTTTTTTTTTTTTTGTCGGAGGTTTTTGAATCTCTACGCTGGAACACTCAGATTCAAAAACTGGTCCATTGTACTGCCTACTAGCAACCTACTTTTAATGAAATTTTATGGTCTTCCGAAGGAAAGCCAGCAGGCGCTTCTGTGATGAGGAGCCTACATCATCAGCTCTCACCTCATCAACACCGAATAACTGCCACCTGATCCGAGAAAAGGCGGGACAATGGCAGAGGAAGTGCTCTGCAATGTCATCGTCTTCACAGGCGTCGCAGAGGGTTTCATCGCTTAGGCCAAGCACACTTAGGTGTTTGGCGAAGGAGTAGTGCGTCCTTAGTACGCCGGTAAGTTGTCTGCAATCTTTTCTGTTAAGAGATAACGAGAAAGGCGCGAATTTCTCACAGGCGTTGGGGAGCATGCGCTTGGTCTGTCTACATCCTGGAGAATTAGCATAGCATATTTTTCAAATTCTGCCTTCACTTATTTACCTCTTTCATTTCAGAGTTTTTTTGGTTTTGGATTTTCTAGTTGCCGTAGGGTTCTACTTTATAGCTGCATAGAATATCTCTATGGCCAGAAACCCAGCAGAGCGTCAGAGTGCATTCGTAGTCTAGTTTCTACAATAATCACGCGCGTTGTTCTTGCTACTGTTCTCTCATGAGTGTGGAGACCTACATTAAACTGTAGGCCGCCTCCGAATTGACTTTGGAAGCCTTTTCCGGATAGTTAGTAGAGCCGTTAAATTTTTTTTAATTTGTGTATTAGTGAACTCACATAGCCACTATTCCAGGGTACCCACAATGGTGCTCTGTGTTTTACTGATAGACATTTGCCTGCGTTACTTGCATTATGTATTTTGGGGCAAACTCTCGAGTGATCGAATGAACTTGAACATGCATTCGCCACTAGTCATATTATGCCTACAGAATGTATTCAAATTTATCTGTCTTTTTCCAAACTATATCACAATCCTTATATTATGCATTACTACTGAAATTTGTAAATAGTTTGTAAAAAGAAATAGTAAATAATAAAAAAAAAACTTAAATCTGATGGTCTGATGGTGTAAACTCCAAAAACGACTGATTGTCCTATCTAATGAAGTAAATGCGATTCTGCCCGACATTGATGAAATTTTATTTCTCAAAAAAGTAAGTTAAGTCTGTCTGAATTGTCTGACCGTTTCGAAAATCGGTTCTCAACATTGCCCGATCCACGTTGTATCAAAATGAAACTAAGCTGGTCTTAATCTGCCAGCCACCTAATTATTCCAAAGCTATCTATTATTTGGTGTATAATTCGTACGGTAAAGATCAGACAAAAGCTGAAAGGGGATCGAAAACAGCATTTCGGGAATAGTGTCTTTTTTAACTTAAATCACGCTACGGATTGAAGTGCACGCCAAGCCTGCATGAAATTTATGAACCAGCGCAACGTACCCACTTTCAACTAATGCAAGTAAGGATGAGTTCCGATATATTCATGTGTACGTGTGTTGTTGGGTATATCTAAGCTATTCACTATACTTGTGGAGGTGTGTGCTTTGTTGTAATTCAACAATAACAAAACCAAGACAATAGCAATTTTCCAAGAAGGATTTTCTATGCTCATGCCGCTCCAATCCTCGCACTTCACTTTTATTGCAGAAAGGCGTGTGTTCTGTTCCAACTTTTACTTTGACTTCGAATTTGCTCCTCTAAATCTCGGCGGAATAAACGAAATGCGAAGTTGTGCATTCATTTTGGTCCTTCGACTGCCTGCACACTCCTTGTAACGACTGCTGCTATTACAGAGCTCCTCCAAAAAGTTGAATGCATTTCCCGGAAAACGGGAAACCCCATCTCTCCGCCATCAGCCCCATTTACGCTTCTCATACCCTAACGCGATTTATCACAAGCGCTCGCATTGTAGTCAGGGTATATGGCGTTGCATCCCTCCTCTTCGTGCCTCCCATAATTTTTAACTTTACGATCATTGTTGGAGCTGTCACTGTTTTCATGTGTTTTTCTCTGCAAATGGAACATCACGGGCAGAACCAGGAGATAGTGCTTATAAACGCCAAAGCACCACCTACATACAAAAGTATGTTCGTATGTATATGTGTTCACATGGAGGTATGCCCATGCATGATGTCTCCAGTGCCATTGTAATACTTTCTTTTGCAATGTGTGCCATGTTGGAGGGATGAGCACTTTTGTACAAATTGCCTCGGGATACTACTTTGCGTGGCTTCTGATGTGAATCCTTTGTTTCCTTTCAGTTAATGGAGAGCCAAAAATTGCGAAAGTGTTAACTCTGGACTTTGGTCTTATGGGCGGAGTATGCTTCGTAACTTGTGTCAATTTTCTCTTACGGTCACCCTGCTGTAGTTCTCTTCATGTGGTCAATCATCTCAAATGGATTGTAAAATGTTTACATGAACAAGAGCAACAAATAAACAGCAACACTAAATGTTCTCAATTACTTATGTTGGAAAGCTTATACTCGTATTGCTTTAAACTTTTAATTCCAGAACACTCTGACGATGAAGCATCTCATGGCACCATATGTTCAGCACACTCGAAATAGTTTACTTCAATTATATCCAGGGATATAAGCATCATGAGCATACTCGTTGCTAAAAAGGCAACTCCAAAGCTATTATGGTAAACCGAAAAATTGCCTTGTTGGAAATAATAATAAACCACCTGCCGAGCGACTTAACCATAAGCGTCTAAACTATGTATTTCAACCTCAGATAATTGTTTGCCTTAATGCAAATTAAAATGATCACAAGAATCATTATTTTCTAGTATTCTCAATCACGTTACTACACCGAAACCACAAATTTTTCATCCACTGTACTCGTACATGCATGAATTGAAAAAGCCAACAAACCCCACTTCATGTATGTATCTGCGTTTGTACAGACACATCCGAAACTCGTGTCCGAAAATTGAAATAAAATTAACCCTCCTCTCGGAGTTGGAGACAAATAAATTCCCTGGCATGTATTACAACATTCACAGTCCCGAAATCTAGAACAAGCCACATACCTCGTAGAAGTTTGTAGGAAATGAAATAACACGAGCTGTGTGTGGTAAAAAGTTTCAGTTTCCTCACCAAAGATGCAAATTACTTTCCTCCAGGCGAGCAACGCCTCTGGCAGTTCCTAACCACAAAATCAATTGTAACAAGGAACCGTTGTTGTCGTCGCCGCCGGGGGTAGGAGGTCGCTTTAAACGACCTACATAGTCACACCCATCTCTTAAGAAAATGAGCATTATCCTTCCAGCAATTTGAAAACAGGGAACAAGGCGATGGAAGGGTCTCGCCTTTCACAAGAAATGTGCAATATCTATCCATCTACCTCCTTGACTTGGATCTTGGAAAATTTCTGATGATGAAAGGAAATGCGAAGGACATCTTCACTCCTCTACCCATTTTCTTATTGTCGTCTATGAGGAAAATCCACTCAAACACTAGCTGTGTCTGCATACACAGAGACTGAATAAAATATTTATCATCCCGATTGCATCTTTAAATAGCACAAAAAGTTTCAAAGTATCAAGAAGAAGAGGCTGAATGTCACATTTTCGGCGGCAAAACTTTACTGCGGTCTAAAAGGAGTTCACCCAAAGAAATTTCCCCACGTTTCTAATCCATAAAGTAGAAGACTTTATGGGTATATCACTTTTGTAGCACCCCAGTCGATCTGACCCAGTTTCGGGTTGAAATCCATGAAGTTTACTTTTTGTTAAATGCTATGCATGCAATCCATGTGCCAAAGTCACAAGTTTTAACACGAACACCATTTTTTTTCATCTTAATTATTGCCGTCTATTTTAGAGTAATTTTCAAAGCTGACCAAAGGTTCCGGGCGCTTAAACAACCCGATAAGTTCTGGACGCTACAGATTAAATATGTCCAAGCGAGAGATGTTGGCGCATATGAGTGCCAAGTGTCAACGGAGCCAAAAATGAGTGCTAAAGTTCACCTATGGGTTGTAGCTAAGTACACAATGAATATAGTGTATAGTGCACACACATAAGGCAGTACGAGTACATAGCTGCACTCTAGGCAAGTTTGCGCATCTGAATGTTATTAAACATTTGATATCATTTGCTGGGAAAGATGTAAGGTGACAGGCAAGGACAAAAGTCGTTATGAGATAAGCTTCGTTATTTAATTTAAAATCTTACTTGCATATTCATAGAGAAATTATGCCAAGGCTGTGGATGGGAAGATAAGGTTGACGAAAGAAAAACTTAAAAGTTCCTCAAAACTGGTACGTGTGATCTGACGGGCGAACGGAAGGGGACGCAAAAATTTTAAACGAAGTCATGAATATTGGAATTGAATTATCGAGTTGAGAAACTCATAAGTTGGCATAACGAATGTGATTAACTCGTCTCTTCCACTCAAGAGGAAGTTGGAGGTGACGTGGAACTGTTGTGCCTTGTAAGTTCAATCTAATTATCTATTTCTTACTAACTTGAAATTAACCAGATTTATTTGTCTTTCATGGTTAACAAATGCTCTAATTTTATTTGACCTTCGAAAATTGATTACTTACTTAATTTCATGGATATGGCATTATTCAATTCAATTTAATGCAATTTATTCATTATTCTCTTTTACAATCAATGACATACGAGTATGTATGCACCTAAGATAACAATACTATTTTTAACAAGTCAAAGAGAATAGTTAGTGACATTTTGTATTTACAAAAAATAGAGGTAAATGCCACATTCTATATAAAAAATTCAGATTTTAATTCGAAAGTTTAATGTGGGGAGACATTAAAACAAGATAAATAAAAATAAAAACGTATTTAAATTAAATGATAAGAACAATTCAAATTCAGTGTAAAAGGATAAAATTAATACAATGAATCAAATAAGTAAAGAATCTTGTGTGATAAAAAAATGTATGCTTCAAATAGTGTAGCGCAGCAAAATTTCAACTTCATTGATGTCAAATGTTAAGAGCCAATCTTTAATCTCTGAAACGAATTTAGACAAATTCCGAATGATTCGTATTCCTTCTGGATAGGTGTGACTATATTTTGTAGTACGAAATGTGGGTATAGTAACAGAAGATCCAAAATTACTTCCCAAGCTGTGAGAATCTCGAATAGGGCTTTGCCTGTAGCCACTTCGAATAAAAAATACCTTTAAAACCTTAAAGAAAAATAAATGTCTGACTGGTAAAATTTTTGTTATTCTGAATAGCTCACTGGTGTGCGCTAAACGTGAACAATTGCAAATTTTTCTTACAGCACATTTTTGTAGAAGAGTAAGTTGGTGCAGTTTATTGCGATACGCACTTCCCCAGCAGCAAATACCATACTGGAATTTCGAATGAAATAATCCATAGTACACAGTTTTCAAAATGTTATTTGAAAAATATTTCCTAAGGCCTTAAAAACAGCGATTTGAAGATAGCAAATATTTTTTTAGTTCTATAATGTGTTGGTCTATGGTATACCTAAATATTTGTATAGTTTTACTGCCTCAATTCCAAAACAATTAATATTGCAAGAGACATTTGGATTAAAAAGGGGATAATAACCAATTTGGGAACATTCAACATTAAATAAGTTATATCTGTTAAAATTAGGTGAATGAAAAACGATATCAACATCAGGTAAAGGTCTGTTTTTTAGACTAAAGAACATTAATTTTGTTTTATTGCTAACAATAAATTTATGCTTTGCAAACCAAGTCCTTAGCATATGAACGTCACGATTTATTCTGGCTACCAGTTCTAGAGAATTAACACTATTGTATGCTATTGCAAGGTCGTCTGCAAATGCTTTAATTTCCCCTATGAATGGTAGTGCACACATAAAATTTACATATATCAAAAACAATATTGGGCCGAGAACAGATCCTTGTGGTAGGTACCCCTAAATTGATGTTCACGCAATCGCTCAACGAACTGGCTATTTTTACATTTTGGCTTCGGTTCTTCAAATAAGATACAAACCATTTGAATATAAAACCGCGAAATAGTTTATTTAGGAGTATCTTATGATCAACCATGTCAAACACTTTTGTTATATCTACAAAGAGAGCACCACAACACTTATTGCTACTAGACCCTTCTGGATAACAGAACAGATATCCAAAAGAGCGTATTCAGTCGATAAACCAACCCTAAAACCAAATTGCGATGAGCTAAAAAATTTAACACGAGAAAGAACTTGTAATATTCTCATTTTCATTACTTTTTCGAAGACTTTTAAAATTGAAGACAATAATGAAATTGGTCTATAATTCCTTTTATCTTTTTTATCGCCCTAATTACAATTGCACGTTTTAGTTCTTCTGGGAAAATCCCAGACGTGACACTCAGGTTAAAAATGTGTGCTAAGGCATCTACAACAGACAATACAATTTGTTTTAACATCGTGTTTGATATACCATCCCTGCCACAAGAATTTGATTTTTTAAGTGACATAATGGTTTTAAACAATTCATAACCTGAGATTGGTTCAAAGAAGAAACTGTGTGTACTGGTCATATTCTTATTACAACCGTAATTCGAACAACAGTCACATGGCAAAGAAAGATCATTAGGAAAAGAATTCTGACTAATCATTGCAAAGTAATTGTTGATATTATTTGCAACTGTATCAGGATTTGAAATATCAACATCCTCTGTTTTCAATACAATAGGATCTATTCGAATACCATTTTTTCTGCTTATAATGCTATTAACAATTTTCCACTCTTCTTTAAGATTACCTTGGGATTGTCTTATTTTGTTTTCAAAAAATTTATCACGATATAAACGAATTGCTTTATTTATGCGCCTAGAAAAATTTTTGTAACGCTCTTTTAAGTTTATTGAGTTTAGAAGTAATACAATCTCAACTTTTTGAGATTGTATTTCATACTAGTGTATGAAATTCTTCTAAACCACTTATCGTGAAAATTTAACATTATCTATCATCAGTACAAAAATATACAGTATGTCAAATAGTTGTTTGCAAAAGACAAAAATGTTTGCAATTTCAGCTGAAATGTGAAAATTAATGAAAACGCATTGCTTTTTTATTTTTTTTTTTTCAAAATTTTATTAACAAGTTTATTCTTAAAAGCTACAACTACAAGTTTAGGCCAAATTTGCTTTGTGATAAGACACGTAGTACCATCTGACCATCTTGAGTTGGTGTTTTTAATAGTATGATTCTTTAAAAGAAGTTTAGCTGTAGCGAATGGCATAGGCGGAGGATCTCCACTAGGGTGGTTTGTGGAGATCGTACCGTTCCTGGCGAGATCATCGGCTTCACAATTCCCTGGAATGTCACTATGTCCCGGCACCCACATGAGGTGAATATTAAAATGCTAAGCCATCTCGTTAAGAGATAGGCGGCAATTTAGGGAGGTCTTAGAGAAAAAAGTGACCGATTGCTGCCTGGCTGTCTGAACAGATGGTGATGTCCTTCTTGGATATCACGTTGTTCTTGAGCCAAGACAGAGCTTCTTTTATTGCCATCGTCTCAGCCTGGAATACGCTACAATGTTCTGGAAGGTGGAAGGATATACTAAAATTGAGATCCTTGGAGTAGACACCTAATCCTACTAGCTCGTCCGTCTTGGATCCATCTGTGAAAATACACAGAGAACCGTCCAGCGTCTGACTATCAGACTTCCAGTCCGACCTGGAGGGTATGCTGGTAGAGAAGTTTTTCTCAAAGACAAGATGAGGCAGTAGGAGGTCGGTGTCGTGCGGTAGAAACTCGAGGTTATCTAGAATGGTGGAATGACCTGTATGGTGGTTATTCCACTAATTATTTGCAGTGTTCTGAGCCTTACCGCTGTGCAAGCTGCTACTTGTCTGGCAAACAAGTCAAGTGGAGGTAGATACAATAAAATATTTATGTTACGGTACTAATTTCTAGAACATTTACGAATTCACCTTTCGTTGTGTAATGGGTAGCTACATATTTATGTATCATTTGTACAGAGTTGCGAGTAGTAAGCAATTTAAAAATGCCTGGAAACCGAACTGATAATAAAATAATAGAGTTGATTTATTTCAACTATTATGACGAAAAATCTCCTAAAGACATAGCCCAAATGTCTGGTAATACTCGTCAAGAATAGCCCGCACGAAGCCGTTACTCTGATGGAAAAATTTGCATGAAAGGCTGACTTTTGCTCTGCATCACTTCTCACAACCGGCAGAGTTCTGGAATGACGTCATTTTTTGTGATGAGACAAAAATTATTCTGCATTACAATGATGGGCCTCAAACGGTGTGGCGGCAACCAATCACAGTCTTGTACGCTAAAAATATTATCCCCATAGTAAAGTTTCGCAAAGTATGGAAATGCATTTCATCCAAGGGCGTCGGAGATGTGAGGATTTTCACTGAAATAATGACCAAGGAATATTACTTGGACATATTCCAAAATGAACTAATCAGAAGCACAGCAAGTTTCGAGTTTATTAATGACCCAAAGCACAGGTCACTCTTGTGCAGGACTTGGTTGCGTTACAATTGTAGCAAAATGCTCGACACGGCTACGCAAAGCCCTGATATGAATATATTTTTGCTGGGTAACAACGACAAAGCGCAAAGAAAATCAAAACAATGCAATGCGTTTGTCCGTTTAAGAGGGAGTGAATCTATTGCGGTTATGAAAATTAGTGTTCGCGTCCAGTTATAAGAAATTTGTCCGGTTATGAGAGGTGTCCGCCTATGAGGGGTGTCCGTTAGGAGAGAGTACACTGTATTCATGTCGAAAAGAAAATATCAATAGAAACGAAAACAAAAAACTCAATTAAAAATATTCTCCAACACATTGAATGCCAAAAAAACAATTACCCTTTTACAATTATGAATAATACAATATTAATACATTACATAACATTACATTAAAGCACAATTCAAACACATCATCATCGTTACAAATTATTATGAACAAAATGATTCTCTCTTCTGTACTCCATTTCAGTAGAACTTACGACCTAGTTACTCATTCCAACTGGTTAACACGTCCAATTCATAATACACAAATGATCGAAGGGCAACCAATTGGCTATGAAAGTCGTACACAAATACCATTCGAGCATCTGATCTCTACCATTAACTGAAATGAAATACAGTTAACATATTCCACAGTCAAACGAAATTCATTCACAGTTAACTTGATGATTTCCATCACGTACTAAATTCATCCCAAAGGATTTTCACCAGTTCACCATCCTTCAACTCGCCCAAACCCCAGCTTTTTCACTCCTTTTATTGACATCTTAAATCTGCCACATGTCAAGCCCGCCACCCACATCACGTAAAATCGTTGTGTGCATGGCTGTACACGCCCGGACGCCACATGTATCCGGCATCCCATGGACTGGAATGTGATGCATTTCATATGCACAGTAAAACCAGGGAATCAAGAATATAAAGCAGAATTTTACTTGACAATTTACTCCCACATATGTCCATAAGTTCAATGTTTTAGGTTCCCATGTTTCCAATGCTTATGGGATGTTATTCCCCGCTTTCTTTTTTCCTTGCAGCACCACGAACCGAAATACTAGGAGATACTGATCGATATGTCAAAGCCGGCAGCACAGTCGTACTGCGTTATATGGAGAGGGAAGCACTGGAGGCGCTGTCTTTCATTATGTGGTATCATGGCTCCCAACATCTGACATCCGAATCCGCTCAACATCGAATGCAAATCGAAAAGAATCTTCTAGGAGAAAGGCACTGTCGCCCGCATAACGGTAAGCTAAAGGGTGTAAAACCGACATCATACGAGTGAAATAAATTGCAAAATAGCCGGCAGGCATCACGGATGAGCAGGAAGATACTGGTTTCATAGTCGGATTATTTACATTTTGTTTTCAATCCGATGAAATACAATATTTACTTGAACACACTGCAGATACGTGGTTTCTGTTGTGCTCTTTCTATTTGCCAGTTGTAGATCGGTTCATTAATCATTGAGGTGGCGAAAAAGCGGGACTCTGGCAATTACACATGTAGCTCATCGAATAGCCCTTGTGTGACGGTCCCGCTGAACGTTATAAATGGTGGGTACTGGGAGGGGCCAACCACGATGAGTCCTTGTTGATTTGCTAGAGGCATACAAATTAGTAGTAGGGCCTCTGTACCATTGATAGGCATTCTTTAGCATTGAGGATATATTTCTTATACGCTTGGTTAATTAATAAAACTAACTAAAGACGGACAGCTTGAGGTGATAGAGGTGGGGGTTGACAAATGTGCCTGGAATAAAATCAACAGAGCGTTTAGGTGTCTCGGAAACGTGACATGTCGGTAATAAGAATAATTGGAAGTTTTTGTTAATTGCTCTGTGACTTGCATACATTTCAGACGGGTTTTTGTCAACCATATGAACGAAATGCTTACTCATCCAGAAGCGAATCAATTATTGGCTATCAGTTGGGAAACTTGTTGTCAGGGTAATGTAAGTAATGTAACACTTGCACATGTATAGAGGTATACTGTTCTACCACGAAAACATTTGCTGTCTATTTTTTCTTCTTATTTCTTTCTCTAAATGTAATCGTCAGGTTGGTGCAGAGAGGTGATGACCACACGTGTATTTAAGCTTAAGAACTGTGTTAGCTTTATACTAAAGTTATCATAACAAAATGTTTTTGTATAGAAAAGCTGTGGAAACTGAAAAGTTTATAAAAGCATGCAGGTACAAGGAACTGATGCTGATAGAGTCTGAAAAACGATAGATCGGCTCTAGCAACGACATCGGTTATAACGATCAAATTTGTAGGTCCCGCCTGAGCTCCATTATAATCCCATTGAATAACAAATCGTTTACAACGACATATCGCTTAGAAAGGCCGATTTTTTTAGAAAAAATATTGGTTATAACGACTAAAATCAACGCAGCTGTTGTTGCGAACACATTTTTTTCCAAAACACTAAGCTGTTTATCTGTAGATGCGATGTATCTGTGTAAATAGAGTTTTGGATATGTTATAACTTACCGTTTCTTGGCATGTTATTCTTTTTCATTTGTGTTTATTATTGCTTGATATTATTGTTTTGTCTCTGGTGTTAACGTTTGAGTTAAACTTCATAAAAATGACATTAAGAAAATCGCCTTACAGTGCGTCACCTTGTTTAAACCCTTTTTTGACATCAAAGGTCTCGGCGAAGTCTTAACCGACCTTGATGAAGCAACGGTCATTTCCCACCTTCATCCTACAAAGACGAACGAGTTTTGCAGGGATGCTAAGATTAGACAATGCGCTGTCTCCCAAAATACTGTCATACGCGGACTTCAAATAGTTACACAGATGGTGGGTATCGATTTGAAGCTCCTGTGTTTTTTCCAAGATCTGTCGCAATGTAAATATCTGGTCCATGGTAGACTTCGCTAGCCCGAACCTGCACTGATAATGACCAATCTGACTATTCACGTATTGCTTAAGGTGATTACATAAGACCCCAGAAAATATCTGATATGTGATATTTACGAGACTGATCCTTCTGTTATTGGTACAGTTTAGATGCTCTCCGTTCTTTATCTGTTATCTTCGAGTTATCGGTTATAGCGACCTATCAAATTCGTCAGTCCCTTGAAGGCCGTTATAACCGATTTTGAGTGTACATCTTTCAAATTGAAATCGAGTAATCAAGTGCGAGAATGAGTTACCATTTTTTTATCCTTAAGAAGTAAATGTACGTCCTAATATTAGAAGCGTCTTCTTCTTCATTTCTTCATTCATTCGGGATTAACGCAGACTGAACTAAATTTGAAACGAAACATCGACAAGGCGACAACTGTCTCTTATTGTAAAATTATTTTAAACAACTGACTTAAACACAAAACAAAAAACACATTTTTTTAAATTAATTGAAAATTGCTAATATCGCATTCATTGCCATTCATTCATTCATTGCACTGCAATTGCAAATATTAAGACAGTTAAAAGATTGTTACATATTGAAATGAGTGGTGGATACTTCTATCTTCGTGCAACATTATAAGATTTACACATTTATACACATGTGAATCAAAATCAACAATTTAAACATTTTCGGTAGAATTTATTTTAGAATTTAAACCGCTGTACACATAACTGTACACATAACTAACCCCACCCACTCCCTCTAAACCACTAAAACTTGAACTTTAAACAAAATTTCACCAGTCTTAAATCTACGATTTAAAATTAAACTTCCATCGAAAATGTCCAAAGCCTTACGCTGAAAACTACGGCTTCCTGTGATTTAATTTTTGAAGTTTAGTCGCTTTCGTTTTGCTCATCTTGTAGCCGGAGAAAAACTTTTCACTTTCACCCGGGAAAAGAACGAAACTGTACTCTGCACATATTTCCGGAATAAAATCTGACTAATGGAAATTAAAATTTTGACAAAATTTCTTAATCGTACACGCCACCAATAGACGACTTTTCGCATTTCAAAAAGTTTTCATCGAATGAAAAAGTCAGCCTTAACTATCGCCTATTTCCTGCCTATACCATCAATTACCAAGATCGGGTTAGTTTCAAAGCTACTCCTCAAACCGTGCCATTGACGTGTACGAGCGATGTTCTCTCTGTCGCCAAAACACTCGCAGAAGGGGTTGATTGATGCTAGTGAGGATGGAGCAGCGTTCAATCGAATTCGTATGCAAATTCTTTTCAGAATATCTGAACTTTCACAATCGCTGAACCCTACTTCGGAGGGCGAGTCGACACCAGCCAAACATTGTTGTTCAACCCTCTTCCTATTAACGTTGCCAGTTACCAAGCAGGAGAAGCTTCGTTTGTACTTTTAAACCAAATGATGATGATGACAATGTTTCGCGTAGCGTATCAGCTCAGCATGAGAAAGTTTTTTCCATCCCTTGACGTCAGTTTGATGGCGAACGACAATAATTAAAAAAGTTTGGTTTTGTACTCTTTTTTCCCACTTGAAACGAATGCGTTGGGTGTGAGACAGGTTGTTCGAATTCATTGTACAGCATGTTATCGAAGAATATAGCAGGTTCATATAATGCGCGATTTTAAATAAGATGTTCTAAGCAGACGAAAGTGATTGACGATGGTTTCTCATTTGAAAGTTCAGAATGAATTGATGACAACCTGCAATTAAAACTTTTCCAATCCAATTAATTACTGATATGCACATCATATTCATTCTTTCATCTACCAGCCTTGATTAATCGCAATGAATAATTGGACGATATGGGAGTCTATAGCATATATATAGATTGTGATTTGGTTTGTATTTTCATAGAAATGTAAGTTAAAGCCCAATACATTTTTTACAAATTTTAGAACCGCATATGAACCACTTTTGTGGGCACTGTTGCATAGTGGGTAGGTGCGTCGACTCCTTCGCTCGAGGTCGTCGGTTCGAATCCCGAAAAAAAACATCAAACATTTTTTCACGGCTCCACCTCTTTCGAGTCACTGACAATGCTCAAAGAGTATTACTGTCTAGAAAAAACTTCTCAATCTCGCTGTTCGGAGTCGGCATTAAACTGTAGGTCCCCTCCACTCGTGAGAGAACAATAGCACGCACAACACGAGTGGTTGCTGAGAAGCTAGGCCCAGGTCCACTTCGGACTGTAGCGCCGTCATTATTATTATTATTATATGACCACTTTTATGGCTACAAACTAGACTTAATAATCTAATGTGCGATGTTAAAATATTATCTGGTTGTGTGGCACCACGTTTAAAAACAGGGGACTCACAATGAAATTAGATACTAGGGCACCCAAACTTTTCAACGTTTGTATCAAATCGCGGCAAGAAAATGTAAACTTCAGATAAATAGATAGGTCGGGGAAACGTAGAAAATAACACATCTAAAGCCATTTCCCATTCTTGACACATTTAATATTTTCTGGTTTAAAGCAAGAACTGTACTGCTTATTGTAGAATGTACGTAGAATGTGTGAGCAACACCCTTAACACCACACCCGAAATGCCAATAAGAGACAGGTGAAGTAAGGTGAAGTTAACCTGGTACAAAAGTGACTGCCCATACTTCATGTGTCTTATGTTGAGTTGACACTTATTCCAAGCAAATTCCAGTCAGTGGAAGAACCCAACCTTTCATCAAACTGGATACAATGATACAAGCGTGACAACTACACCGCCCACTTGTCATTGCCACTGTACACTGCCCCCTAATTCTAACTCCATTAACAACAATTTTCGATTACAGATTTCTTCTCCAAATGCCTGTGCCCAAATTTTTCAAATACTTTCCCAAATGGGGTAAGAAGTTCTAGCAGTGAAGAGGCGAGTCAGTGATTGTGTAATACCAATCGATTACTACGGTTCTGTTCGATATGTAATTCAATCTGTCGATGAATCTTCGAAAAAGCTATAAGTATAGGCAGTTAGGCAGGATAACGGATTGAACGAAAATGAAAACGAAAGTCATTAAAAATTCCACTTTTGCAATTTCGATGGTGCTTCTAATTAAAACGAAAAGTCACTGTCAGTAGTTTGGAAGAAAGAAAACACCCGAGTGGATGGACGGATTTTGAGGCTGTGAGGTGGTGCAGAAGACGAGGACGGGGAATGAGAACATTCTGTGCAGAGTCATAGCCAAGCGGAAGGACCGGAATTCCTGTTGAGTGGAATGGAAGGCGTAACGTCGCCGTCGTCGGTGAAATTAATTTAAAGTTCGAATTTTTGGATTGAGTTAAAATTAATTACATGTCAGTGTTTGTCTTCAATTAATGGTTGACTTTGAATTTTCAATTTGTGTGACATTTTCCGAATGTGGGGGAGATGAAGAGCAAGCCTTATGTGTACGTGAATAATTTGAGGTGTGACCTTGGTGGCGCAAATAATTGTCAATAATAATTAATCCACTTTTTGGTATGATGTTCCTTTTCTACTAATCAATTCAGGGGTTAATTGACAATTAATTGTTGATTTTACGTTTGCTTTCATTACCAGGAAATTGCGTACATAGATGGTATGATAATTTATTGATTCATAATATTTGAGTCGTTATATAACGATATATCAGATAGACGAACTTTTTATCTGCATTGTAGTTTTAGTGAACTTTAGTGAACTCTAGTTCTATATCAGAAATTTCTGTATCGTCCAATTTAACTAACTAATGCACTAGTTTTGAAAAGTAAAATTTAGGAAGTTATTGAACATGTTGAAATAATCGAAATTCACTACAAAACAGTGAAAATGTTGCGAAAGCTCATAATTAAGCACGTTCTGGTACACCCATTGTAAACTTAAGCGACATGTTTGAATGTCGTGAACAGGTTAGTCGGCAAGCAAGGTCAGAAAAAATGCTGCCGTATTAACCGAGAGTGTGACTGAAAAATCACAGCAGCGTCCATTTTAGGTCGATCACATAAATTGGGCCCATCTGACATCACTTCGTGTGATACATTTTGCATAAAGCTCTTGTTTCCATCTTCCAGTATGCCACTGTCCAGGTGAAAAATAAAGACCAATCCTCAAAAATACTTTTTCTTAAAATCTATTCCGCCCATATACTCATATGTTTATATACAGCAAAGCACCATATTTTAAAAGGAAAATTTTGCAAAAATATTTTACAAAAAGTAACGAAATACTAAGCAATGACCATTTTAGTAGCTAATTTCCTATTAGCTCACTCAAATATATACGTAATTATGTTCTTCATTCAATCATAAAACACAAAAAATTCTCCATATTATTAAAGGGATCCTTGAATAATTTTGCACTAGCCCTCCGCATTTAAAAGTTTTTATCTGAGCACATACAGATGTTTCTTTCATTTATTGTAAAGAACGGGTTGATGATAATTAATTTAATTAAAAAAGCCTGATAAGTGTTTTTCCTGTTTGGGCAGGGATTGTATTATAAATTTAAAGAAATTACAGTACCAATCAGATTCAGAGAAAAAAAAGTATTATTTAACAACAATAATATCCATCTCAACATATTCATTACAATCTTATTTATTTCACAGTTTAATATTCTGCCTGCGCTGTAACTTCATCTGCATCGATAACCACAGTAAACACATACTTTCTGATACAGCTTTTCCTCATTACAAGCCATCACATGACATGACACAATTGAATCAACACTGATATCCTTAGTCTCGTAAGTTAATTAAATTCTCGAAATTCACTGAATTAAAAATACGAGGGTAAACACATTTTTCCTATCATTGCCAACGTATCCGATGCTGGTCTTAACGATAATTTTTAACAGAAACAAATTAATATGCAAATAATGCATTCACCAGATA
This sequence comes from Myathropa florea, assembly GCA_930367185.1. Classification (NCBI taxonomy): domain Eukaryota; kingdom Metazoa; phylum Arthropoda; class Insecta; order Diptera; family Syrphidae; genus Myathropa; species Myathropa florea. Next base: position 1,522,429 of record OV884004.1, on the reverse strand, counting down.
AACAAACGGGATCGGTATTTATATTTTTATTTGATTAGTTGCACCAATTTATTTTTTATCGAAACCAATTTTAATCAACTTAATGATTCGCAAATGATTATGAATCGAAGTAGTATTGCTTTTAATAAATATTATATCCATGTAATGTCGATTGAATTTAGGGACATGGAATAAATAAATATTTTGACAATACTTAAAAAACATCGAATTTGTTTTCTGAAAATTCAATGCAACAACCCAAAATTAATAGAAAATTAAAAATCTTAAATTGTGTGTAAAATGATGAACTAATTGTTCAAATTATGATAATCACGATTTCATTACTCAATATACCGACATACATATACAAACATTGTACGTCACATTTCGGATAGTACATTTTATCATACACACTATAATTACATGAAATATAAGCGAAAAACTTAAGCTGAAAATAAATATCTTTAGCACAAGAGAACAACGATTGATTGGGTTTCCTTCCACTATTTTATTATTTTATTTTGATTTATAGGTTACCTCTCTGGGAACGTCACATACGAGTAGTAGCTGATTTTAGGACCACTATGATCCATATGATCTCTTTTGCGGTGCTATAGACTTGTTGGATTGTCCGTGTCTGATTCAAATAATAATTATACAAAGTCAAAAAAAAATCTTATGTTAGTGGCTATAATATTTATTTGTATTGTATATGGATATGTAAATAAATGATTAAAAAAATGTATATTACACAATTCTTCAACAAATACATTTGCCGTTTTTGTATTGAAATAAAATGCAGAATTATACAATGCAAAATAATAATAATATATAAGGCATAATGGCGGCGCTACAGTCCTAGGTGGACCTTAGCCAAGCTTCTCAGCAACCACTCATGTTGTGCTTGCTTTTGTTCTTTCACGAGTGGAGGTCCCAGCTTAATGCCGACTCCGAACGACGATTTTGAGAAGCTTTTTCTAGGCAGTTATACTCTTTGAGCATTGTCAGTGACTCGAAAGTGGTGGAGCCGTGAAAAAATGTTTGATGTTTTTTTTCGGGATTCGAACCGACGACCTCAAGCGTAGGTGTCGACGCACCTACCCACTACGCTACAGCGCCCACATATGGAGCAAAATACACTAAATAAATTTAAGTATGGAATTCGATATTGTTCATACGACTATCCCAACCACGTTTGTAGTTACGAGCCGCATAAAAATTGGTGCCCGACATTCAATGGAACAAAGCAAAAACCCGGAGCCTGTCTAGATGACTTGGAAAAGGCATTCGACACCGTATGGTTAGAAGGCCTCTTTCTTAAGTTGACGAGGGTGGGTATAAGCAAGTCACTGCTTTACACGATTTATGACATGATAACAAGTAGAAGTTTTGTTGTAAAAAGTGGCAACATGTCTTCTACCAAAGTTTTCCACACAAAAAATGGGCTTCAGCAGGGTGCAGTTAACTCACCAATCCTCTTCGATATTTTCACCAGTGAACTGATTAGCTCCATGCAGCACTTGATCGCATACGCCGACGACTTGGTGGCGTACAGAACAGCGCCGAAGATTTAGGTCATCAACATCCTTCTGCAAAGTGACTTCGAGAAAATTCAGCAATTTTGCGACGATTGAAAGTTGAAAATCAAGTACCAGAAGTCTGAAACCATTCTTTTCCAAACTTCGTTATACAAAGCCTTAAGGGACACGAACGAAAACTGGTGCAAGTTCGGCATAGTTGACCCGCAGGGGGAGCCCGTAACATTGAAAAGTGTAGTATAAGAATACATTTATTGTTAGATATTTATATATAAATATATAATATTTAAGTATTTTTTCTAGAATTAAAGATTTTTAAAGATAAAAATAGAAAATTGTAACGAGGAGAAAGAGAGAAATAACGAGAGCGAGAAAGACACCAAGATCGTAAGAGAAAAAAAGTAAAATGTCAGGCAGTCGTGAGTAGACTTCCGAAAAAGAAAGATCGTTTCTGGTTGCTTTCATTAGTTTGAATCATATAGTAAAGAGAACTTTGGTTGTTAAAATAAATAAATCGTTGTGTTGAAAATCATTGTTAATATCGTTATTTTTCTAATTGGTTGAGTTTTGTTTCATTGGAATTGACAGTTTACAATTGATAGTTATTTGTTCGTTAAAAAATGTTTTTAAACGAAAAACTAACTACCACGTTTGCAGTCATCGATTTTTTGGAAACAAACCACTAATTCTCCACACATATTGGTCAGAACATTGGCAATTTTGCTTCCGATATTGTTTCTAAGCTCCGCTAACATTGGCGGGTTGTTGTTATAAACCAACGACCAGCATTAAAAGCCACTATTAAGGCGGCCCTTTGACCGAACTGTTTGATTATTAGAATTTGTTCTCAATAGACCAACTGTGTGACATGCACAATCTTTTTTGGAATAACACATCTCTCATGTAACGTTCATCCAATTCTGAACAAAAAAAGTCTTCCAACATATCACGGTAGCGAGCTCCATTGACCTTAACATTGCGATAATTTTCTTCAATGAAAATATATGAGCCAATGACAACTCCGGCCACACACGGTACATTTTTGTGGATGTAAACTTTGCTTTTTGAGAAAGCTCTTTAACAAAAAATTAACTTTATCGCTGAAGACGCAGCTTCGATGGAATGCAGAAATTTCTTTAAACTTTTGCAGAATGTAAGCTAAGCTCGATATGCAAAATTTTCCACATTTTGGACTGAGAGATTTCAAGTTCTTGTGAACGAATCGATTGGTTTGGCTAATTTTAAACTGAAGCGCTTATGGTTGTAAAATGGTCAATATTTCGACGAGTGCCTTGTCTCACTGTCAAAGAAATACTGTCAATATTAAGGACAATTTTCAAAACGAAATTGGTGAAATAACACCAGAAGTTTGTGAAATTATTATAAAAATTAAATAAATTACATAACCGACAAAAAAGTTTTGAGCTTTTAAAGTTCTTTATTTATTTAAAATAATTATTGAAAAACATATTTTGTCTCTCTAAAGACTTTCAGGAAAAACATTGGCTTGGATCCCTTTATTAATGGTTATAGTTGTTCATTTGTTTTGGTTTTTTTTTACTTATGTATTTAAGGAGATATCATTCCTTTTTTTCATCCGCTTATCACCAAATTGTTATGAGATAACAAAAGCTTTGGTGTTGAAATTCAAATTGTTAATGTACGTCTCGTGACCATCTGGTGAATGCCATTTTCTTGTGCGAATCCTTCGACTCGGTGAAAGACCCATTTCCGCTCCAGTGCAAACTGACAGATTCAACTTTAAAGCGCCGGATATAAAAAAGTCTCATAAAAACCTTTTTTATTGCTTCGATTAAATTTGAAACACTCTTGACTGTCCATGAAATATTGTTCCCGTCAAATTTCCCAAAGTTTAAGCCTGACAGCCAATAATTAAATTTCCATTACAGACATTTTCCAGCAATAAATTTCCATATACAGTGAATTGAATTCGCGACCAAATAAAACAAAGAAAAAGAGAACATCCTCTGTATACTGACCCGTGGAAGTTTGGAGTTGGAAACCGATTGAGAGAGGATATACATAAGCCAATGTATTCATCTGACGTAGCATTCATTTTGTCGCTTATGCGCCTCTTCTCATTACCCCCTATCCATTAATACTCAAACACATACAGATGATAAATTTGTTCACAATTTAATTGTGGCTGCATCGTTAATTCAGGAACCAAATAAAGCTAATTGCGGTCGAATGAGCCGTCCGCAAATCTCATTTCGTTTCACAACGACACTTTCAATTTGATGTTGAATTAAGAACAGCCAGTAATTAAGGCACCCGCACAATGATAGCCACAATGAGTGCTTCCTGCTTAAATTTGTGACTTAATTTCTTAAAATGAGGGAAGTTTTCAGTAGGTAAATTTTTACCCGATGTAGGCAGTACTCAGAGAGTCACAGGTATAATAATATTATAATAATAAATAATAATAACAACATATGTTATTCAAATTGACTTTACTTAAGTTATCTTCTAGTTATAAGAATTGTTGACAGAAAACAAATATGTACGGATTGAGATTAATTAATTTTCTCAACAACAAATTTGAATATATCGCAATCTGCAAATAATTTAATTTATTTGATGTTATAATATTGAGTCTTTTATATCATGCATTGGGTTGGGACTATTCTTTATGCACTCAAAAATCAAGGCTATAATGCCTAAAATACAATACTGCGTTGGTGCTACCATTACGTAAGCAGCCTTTCAGATATACTAATTTATTAGCTGTTTTTATTTCTTAAATATGACAGTTAAATATCAAAACAAAAAGAAATACACAAAAAACTCTCAATTTATATGGAAAGGAAAACAAACCCAAATGTTTTAACATGTTGAAAGATTTTCGGGAGTAAGTCTGTTGTTACGAGAGGTTACGTTGCTCATTGCTCATTTTTAAACCATCGTGTGATCGGTAACACAATACAGTATTTCAAGTTGTGCAATTATATGGCTTGTGCTCGTAAAGTTAAACGTCACTCAAGGGTAGCATCAACTTAGTATTGTATTTCAAGCATAACGTTGTAAGCAGTGTAAATTAGACGATTTAGTCCTTATGAGAACGAACTATCTAGTGATGCCTTTTTTTTTTACAAAATATGCCGAATTACGTGCTTGTGCTGGAAATAAGGTTATCTCCAACATGCTTTTGGTTCGTTCAATACCAACATACTCGTAAAACATTAAATATTTCTTAAACATTATTTGAATGTAGTGATACAGAATTAGAATTGAAGGGCTTATTGCAATAGTAAGTGATAAGTGATAAGCCACAAAAGCAAAATGTTGAGAAAATGGGTTTTAAAGATTTAAATAACTCTACAAAATAGGGTAACAAACACTTGAACTGCTAACTATTTCTATAAATGCTATGTGTTGATAACTTACCAAATTGTATTGTTAGTTGCTGTATTCCTGAGCATAATAGTAATTATAATGGCGGCGCTGCAGTCTGAGGTGGACCTAACTTCTCAGCAACCACTCGTGTTGTGCGTGCTATTGTACTCTCACGAGTGGAGGGAACCTACAGTTTAATGCCGACTTCGAATGGCGCGATTGAGAAGCTTTTTCTAGACAATTATACTCTTTGAGCATTGTCAGTGACTCAAAAGAGGTGGAGCCGTGAACAATTTTTTTTTTTTTAATCTTGGGTTCGAACCTAGACTGTGAAAGTCTAATGCGCATAGGTCGAAGCACGAACCCACACGGCCACGGCGCCCACTATTCCTGAGTATAATGCAACTAAAATCTCTGTTTCTGAGACAATGTGGTTTATCATGTTATTTCAATAAGCCCTTCATTAGATTTTCTCCTTATTTCAGCATAAAGTACATATTTTATAATATCGGATAATGAACAGAGATTTGATTATCTTAACCTTACTACTGGCAATGTATATGTTTTAATAATATCTTGACATTTCTTTGATTAATATTGATATAAGAGGAAAAGCTGAATAAAAACCCCTATACAAAATTGGTCTTTACTAGGAAGTGAAAGGGGTGGTGGTGTCATACATTTGATTTCAAGTTTACATAGCAACCCACTAACATAGTTATAAAAAAGTAAAAACTTAAATGATAAGTAAATAAAGGAAGTGATAAACAGAAGTAAACAAATAAACAATATAAATAAAAAATAAATAAATAAACAGAAATAAACAAATAAATAATATATAAATAGATAATAAATAATGAATAAATAAATGTAAATGAATAAATAAATAAATAAAAAATAAGTTAATATATTCACAATGATAAGATATGTGTCAAAAACCTTAAAAAAGAAAAAAAAAGAACAAAAATAAATTAATAATAATAATAATAAAATAAATAAACAAATATATGTATATGTAAACAAAATATAGAATATATCATTACATAAAAGTATATTTATAACAATTTAATTATATTTCGCTTACAAGACTTGAAATAAGGTAATTGTCCGACGAGTTGCAAAACAAAACATAATTCATCGGTTAAAAAATGCCAAGCCAAGTTATAAATCATTTTCAATATGTTTTTTAATTTACCATATAAGCAATTGCTAGGATTTCGTTTTAATGCCCTTCAAATGTGTAGGATAATATAGACATATGTTTTCCAAGAACTACAGTCAAAATATATATATACATATGTAACTACTAAATGATGTGGTGAAGATTGTAAAACATCAATGGTCTGACCTTGTCATCATATCAAACTGCATAGCTATCTTAGGGGAATCTATCTAATCCCTAGACATCACAATTTACTCATCCAACCAACTGATTCGCAGACACTCATCACAACCACATTCACTTTCTTGCAAACAACCCCACCTCAACCCACATTACACGACCAAAAACCGCCTCGTCACCAGATCGGTGAAATGCTTGGAAATCGTTTTTCCATAAAAACGTCAGTCGATTCCCCTGCCACAGAAAAGTACTTTGAAGCATTTATTCGATAAGTTAAATCTGCTCTTTTCACGTAAATCCATTTGGCAAAAGCAAATGCAGACATACCTCGCTTCAAAAAAAAAGCACAGGATTCTTCGAAATCAAAGTTTCAAACGTGTAACCACATTTCAGTCTCTTTATCGAATTTTACTTTGGCAGCTCGCATACAACGCCCTTTCAGGGCTTATTCCAGCCCTCCTTCGCGGAAGTTTTTTCTGTGTAGTTATTGGTGTTTTTGTTGTTGTTGATGTTGCCTTTTTGCGTGCGATTGCATGTAAACACATCAAGTTAGAAGGGGCACAAAGCACGTTGGATGATGACGACAGGCATGAAGATTGAAGGAAAACGAAATTCCCACAAAAATTTTAAAAGCAAACAAACACACTCATGACTCGACCGGGTCGCCACTCTTTTGTTGGTTGCTATAAATCCCATTTGCCCCAGAGGTTTACACGCGATGGGTACAAAACCAACATATAACATGCATAAAGGGACGGCTTACATTTTTCTCCTGGCTGCTGGCTCCTGCTTCACGGCCTCATGGCTCATGGCCTATCCCAGCAACCCACGCTCTGGCATGTACACGTTGTTCCGCCGTACGTGTACGCCACCACCAATCTCCCGGGAGATAACGTATGAAACTTTCGTCAGAATCCGATCACGAAATGTCTGACAAAGTTGATTTTAGGCTTTTTTCGGTGTTATTACTTTCGCAGAACGCGGGAGTGCTTGAGAGGATAAAACAACAACAGCAGCAAAACACTAGTACTTGTTTATGGATTTTCGGGCTTTTGCTTGCATTCTGCGGTTACTTGTGGCTCTTTTATCAAGAGCGTTTTCGATCGAGGCTTGGCTTAGGGTAAACAACTGTTGTTTGAATTTGAGGCAAACATACAATCTTTCGAGATTAACAGTCCTTCTGCTTTAAGGCTTTACTTTGGTTCTCTGTTTCTTTCAGTTTCGTGGCAGCATTATTTATGAGATTGCTCTTAGTAAAACGTTAAAATGTGCATATATTGATCAAGAATCGGTCATAGGCTATAGGAAAAACAGAAATTCGCATCTCTCAGCAAAACATTCAACGGAGAATTATAAAATTTTGCACACATGCAAAGAACAGCGGGAAAAATTGGATCCCCTTGAAAAATAAGGAGATATGCTCACCAGAGAGGGCGTAGTCTTACTAACTTTTCTCCTTATTTTTAAGGTTCCGTCTACAAAAATGGAACCTTTATAATTTCGGTGTATCCGTCCGTCCGTCCGTCGTGTCTGTCACACTTTTTTTATCTCCGAAGTTTATGAAGATATCGGCATGAAATTTTGGAATTAGGTACTTCAGGCCTAGATGTCATTGCCCATGCGTCCAAATTTAAAAATTGAGGCCATTTGAGGATGGCTCCAGTATAGATGAAGTTGCCATTAATTTTGAAACTTGTCGCACCCATCGATTTATAGATCAATCGACAGATATTTTGAAATGAGGTGGAGGTTTCTTTCAACACTTTTTTATCCAAAATACCGTTTGGAAAATATGGACCACCAAATTTTTTTTAAATGCGTCCCCCCTGCCCTTTCTAAACCTAAGTGTTTAAAAATCTGAAAAAATCACAAAAACTTGGCTTCATTGAGTACTTTCATTTAAAATTTCAAGCATTCTGGCTTTAATAGTTTTCAAGATATTGGCCAAAAACGGTCAATCATCGCCATGCGAATTTTGAAGATCTGAAAACGCAGTTTTGAAGACATCAATGTAAGCATTAAGAAATGATAAATTTCAAAATATCGATTTTTGTTGAAATTTTAAGATATCTAAGATTTAAAATGGGCGTGTGGGTTCGTGTGTCGACCCATGCGCATTAGACTTTCACAGTCTAGGTTCGAAACCAAGTTCAGACAAACAATTTTTCAAAAAAAAAAAAAATTGTTCGCGGCCCCACCTCTTTCGAGTCACTGACAATGCTCAAAGAGTATAACTGTCTAGGAAAAGCTTCTTAATCTCGCCGTTCGGAGTCGGCATTAAACTGTAGGTCCCCTCCACTCGTGACAGAACAATAGCACGCACAACACGAGTTGGTTGGTGAGAAGCTAGGCCCAGGTCCACCTCGAACTGTAGCGCCGCCATTATTATTATTATTATTATTATTATTATTATTATTATTATTATTATTATTATTATTATTATTATTATTATTATTATTATTATTATTATAAGATTTAAAATGATGAATATTTTCATTTTCACACATAAATTTCATGCTGTGTTCGACAACTCTATTCGTTGATGAGCGTTATCTTTTCGATCTCACCCCTAAATGCCCAACAGAAATGAACATAAACACCGCAGGCATGAGCAATGATTGGGTATGTGTATTAATATTATGCGACGGAACCTTACCCGTGCGAGTTCAACTCGCACTTGCCCAGTTTATTTTTTCTATTGATGAATTAAAAAATGATATGATTTAAATGTTTTATTATTGTTAAATATCGGGTATAAGATTGTGTGACAAGGCGTATTCGACATTTGTAATTTCTAAAAAACGATCTTTCTTAAAATAAATTTGATAAACGCCAAATTCAATATATGCACATTTTAACGTTTTACTAAGAGCAATCTCATAAATAATGCTCACATGGACTGTATACATAATAACGCTACCTTAAGAACACGTCTAAGCGATTGCTGCTGTATGTGAAGTGAATGAATAGCGATAGCGTACCCACAGCTAAGTGATCCTGCATGCACACACACATGTGTTGAGAATTGTATTTGACATACATTAATTATTAAACTTATTATTTGAGGTATAAATTTGTTTATAAACAAGTTTCACATGTCACAAGTTTCTGTTCGCAATGGTTTTCATAATTAATTTTAAACATATTGATTATATAAAAAGCAAAATAAGCCCAAGAATAGTAAAAGGTTATTATAAAGGTTCCGTTTTTGTAGACGGAACCTTAAAAATAAGGAGAAAAGTTAGTAAGATTACGCCCTCTCTGGTGAGGATGTCTCCTTCTTTTTCAAGGGGATCCAATTTTTCCCGCTGTTCTTTACATGTGTGCAAAATTTTATAATTCTCAGTTGAATGTTTTGCTGAGAGATGCGAATTTCTGTTTTTCCTATAGCCTATGACCGATTCTTGATCAATATATGCACATTTTAACGTTTTACTAAGAGCAATCTCATAAATAATGCTGCCACGAAACTGAAAGAAACAGAGAACCAAAGTAAAGCCTTAAAGCAGAAGGACTGTTAATCTCGAAAGATTGTATGTTTGCCTCAAATTCAAATAATAGTAATTTGTGTAATGCACACCATAGTTTATGCTTTCACACAACTGAAAAACTTTGGGAAAGTAATGAAGTAGTTTTTTTTAAAATCATTCCTCATATGCCCAGTTTAGTATTTTTCTAAATTACATAATAATAATAGTGGTCGCCACCAGTTCGAGGTGGACTTGAGCTTAGCTTCTCAGTAACTACTCGTGTTATGCATGCTACTATTTAGTGGTGACTCTGAACGGAGATATTGAGAACCTCTTTTTAGACAGTTATTATTTTTGAGCATTGTCAGTGAAAATTGCGCCTATTCAATACCGAAAACTGCCCTTAGTGATGTCATAAATTTAATGATGAATTGAATGAATTTAGATAAGATCAAAAATGTTGATTATTATATTAAAATATTAAACTTCAAAACTTTTAAACCCATCTGAATCATACGCATATTTTCAAACGAAAAAACAAAAATGTATCAAACAATGATCCACCGATTACCCCTATTAATTTTGTCCAGTTCCATTCAGCACATCAATATCTATTCATAAAAGTTCTAGCAGCGATTTCAATTTCTGAAGCCACCGGTGACCTTTTCATTTTTGCCACCTTCCATTTTCACAGATATTCGATGGCGTGTTACTCCGATACCATTTTGTTTAGCAGCTTGTATATCCTATTTATTGCGCACAGGTTATGCTACTGCTGCTTGCTGCAATAGCCTACCAGAATTTGGCTCTCATGCCTCTTTGCCGATACCAATTCAGTTGCAGTATTTTGTAAGGCACTGATTGCCCCCTATGAAGCGGGTCATGTGTGCGTGTGTTTGTGTCGAGAAATGGATGGGTGTTATGCTGTCTTTTTGATGTAGCAATTCGCATATACATACATAAGTATACGTACACAGATGCCAAGCTACGAACTACCATCACCGGGTGTAAACGGCTGTACAACTGGGAAATTAAATTCAGTGCAAATTGGAAACATAGTCCTTTGAATGGGTCAAAAACAACCCAACACACAAAGTAAGGAATCCCAGCAAAAAAGAGTACGTACCCAGCAAGCGCAGCGTAAATTTGGGAACAGCAGGCTTACCGAAGTGGGTTGGTTCTGGATAAGGAGATTAACTGACAGTTTATGGACTTTTGGCAAAGCCTTTCAGCGAATTGCAGTGGTAATGCCAACGCAAGAATGGAAAGTGGAGAAAGGTGGTTGTTGGTGAGTTTAACTTTCCACTGAATGCCGATTTCCGCTGAATGACTTTAAGAGGAGATAAGTGAGTTAAAAAGATTTTTTTCCCATTTAGCTTGGCCTATGGCAATACAGTGTTCTTTTCGTCATTTCATTTTTCAGTTTCAATGGTGTCACTAAAGTTGCTCACTTGACAAGATTAGTGGAGTGCAACTTCATAAGTATTAACCAACAATTTTACAGTCGCGATATTATTTTTTTTCAACATCGTCAAACTATTTCAGACTTTAAATGTTTTGCGGTCAGTTTCGCAGAGAAGTACAAGAACCTCGGGCAAAAACGCTTAATCAAATATTTACCTCTTTGAGGCAAACTTTCACAGAACTTAGTCTGGTTATTATTAATTTCCTAGACGGATATACTTCTGGAAACCGATTGTAATGACAAACTTTTCAAAATTACATTTCGTCGGTTTCTGTGACTACATAAGTATACGCAAAACGATTAATTGCTGAAATATGTAGGACGTGTATGGATTTTAATTGTTAATTAGTTGGCGATATGTGGGGTGCGCGCCATGGCGTTGTGGGTATGTGCGTCGACTTCTACGCACTAGATTTTCTAGTCTAGTTTCAAATCCCAGAACAGGCAGCAATTTTTCAAAAAATACATAACTGTTCACGGCTCCACCTCTTTACGATAAAAATGTTTCTCAAACTCCCCGCCGGGAGCCGGCATTAAACTGTAGGTTCTACCCGTAAGTGAGCAATAACACGCACAGAACGACTGGTTGCTAAGAACCTAGGCTAAAGTCCACCTCGGACGGTAGCGCCACCATTGTTGATGGCGCCATATGCAGGGTCAGCATAGTGGACTATTTTAGAATTGCTTACAAAAATGTCTCTTTCACAAGTCAAGTGGATTATAATAATAATAATAAGAATAATAGTGGCGCTACAATCCGAGGCGGACCTGGGCCTAACTTCTCAGCAACCACTCATGTTGTGCGTGCTATTATTCTCTCACGAATGGAGGGGACCTACAGTTTAATGCCGACTCCAAACGACGAGTTCGAGAAGCTTTTTCTAGACAGTTATACTCTTTGAGGATTGTCAGTGAATCGAAAGAGATGGAGCCGTGAAAAAATGTTAAATGTTTTTTGGGGAATCGAACCGAGAACATCGAGCGTAAGAGTCGACGCACAAGATTTTCATCTTCGCCGCGCAATTCTAACTCCGAACTTAATTCTCCTTCATTCAAGGCTACAATTCGAGGTGTATTTGGATCTTGTTCCTGTAGCAACCATTAGTGTTATGCGTTCTATTGTTCTCTCACGAGTGGAGAACAATATTATGATTTAAGTAATAGGAATAATTGAAATCGATCGGTTCATCTTTGGAATCAGAGATGAAAGGTGTATCTTTCAGCATACATTTTTTTAAAAATGATTGAAGGGGACTTATCTGTGATATAATTTCCAATCTATTAGACTCAGGTCTTAAAACTGACAAATTGCGCACAAACTTACTCTCAGCAAATTGTCCATAAAATTAAATTAACTTTACTTGTTTGCTTCGAACAACAAACGATACATTTAATTTTAAGTCGACCAAAAACGAAAAAGAGTGCCATGCCTTCATTATTTATGGGAAACCGTTGCAGAACGTAGTTTTTTATTAGTGCAACATTCAGCCGTTCGCAATAAAACAAACACAAACCCAATCCCACTGTCGCTCGAGTACAGTGACAGTCGTAAAAACGGAAACCGAAAAATTGCAAACGATAAAAAGGAGTTATTCCTGGTGGTGTCCCGCCGCTGCATCCTGTATATATATAGATGTGGATGCATGTGCATGAGAATATGTGACTGTTTGTATGCTTCTGGTGAATAGAACAATGCAACGGCAGCAACGGGAGCAATAAAACAAATGAGTTTTGGCAAAAAAAGAGTGCAATGAATCCGTTACCAAAACTCATACATATTCTATGGAGCAATGACTTTATTTGGCGGCCATAAAATATTGATGTCCCTACAAGAATGTATGCATTTGAATGGTATTCCCTAGACGTTGACATTGGAGACTATAAATCAAAACTCTGCAAACAAAGCAAGAAGCGATAGATTGAGGACACTACATTTTTTTCATCAAAGCTAAGATACATCATACATTTAGTGTACTAATGAAATAGGATTAAATAAAATCCTTGAAAATAAAACTCCCTTTACGTACATATGAACATGTACTTATTCCAAAAATTAGTTAAATTAGGAAAGGAATTAAAGCAAAGAATAGCATTCTGGCTGTATGCACCAATAGTCAGACCAGTTCTAATGTACGGAGTCGGAGTATGGGGGACAGTTCTTCATGAAGCTCTTCACTGCAACCTTCTTCATCATGTGCAAAGATTGGCACGAATTTACATCAGTGGAGCCATAAAGACAACACCATGCACTGAATATAATATGAATATAGTCTTCAACTTCCTCCATTTGAATTGTTTGGAAGACTGGTAGTGGCCAGCACAACAACTAGACTCAGAACACTTTATCTGTAGAATAATTACCTCCTCGGTCAAACTACCGGTAATTAATGGATAGAAGATACAAGTTCCGAGTGGTACCACCATAGGCCTAAATTAGACCGCAAATCTGCAGTCGGCCACTTGTACCTTACCAATCTAGTCCCAAATACACCTCGGACTGTAACGCCTCTATATTTATATAAGGGTAGATTTATATTTAAATTTTCTCTAAAAAAAATAACGTAAAACAATTATAATTTCCCAACAAAAAATTAGAATTCACCATAGGATTGACGATTTCATAACGAAGGATTTTTGTCAAATTAGTATATGTCATTTCGATAAACCATATCCCTCTCCCTTAACAAAGATTCGGAATACCGCACCAAAAATTGATGCAGCATCTATAAAAAGAATGTTCAAATTGTTTAATCGAATATTATTTTTTTCAAATCGAAATTACTCACGCACTGCGAAATACAAAAGCTTAACTTTGATCGTATGGTCTTATCAGTAACTTCATATTTCGTTAAAACCAATAGCAACAACTTTCAGATGCTCTTGTATGAATCAATTGCATACGTCCCCTACTGACCATCCTTTTGACCATCAAGAACACGTCTTGCAGTTCCTAAATTTTAGCTCTGGATTATGTCAAAGCAGGTATTATGAAAACTAGCGTTTCTATATGATTTTGAATGTGAAAGCATCATTACTAAGAGATTGTAATAAAAATAACTTTAAGAGTTAAGTCCTCGTTTCTGGCCAGAATCGTACAAATTAGTTTTAAGTGACAGTGAAAAATCTCAGACATAACATTTTGATAAGGTGGCATACTGATTAAGGAAAGAAATCAAAAGTCTTGTAACGCGGAAGCGAATAAAAACTTTTACTGACTTTAATCCATTTTTCCTGTGTCTCCGAAGGGGTGTACATCCCACCCGTAATCATGCGGCTTGTCAGTGCCATTTAGGCGTAAGACATAATTTACTCCGTTGTCTTGTCCGCCTTTTTTGACTTTTTAATTTAAAGTTTCAACTCGTAGACACAAATTGGATCCTTGTTATGATTGTGATAACGAAGTTTCCGGTTGGATGATATGTTTTATGGAATGTACACACACTTATATCCGTATATATAATCTTTACTCTTGCCACTCGGAAACTCCTGTAAAGATAAGTGAGTAGGTGAGTAAAGTAAAGTTCTCGAATCAAGACGAACGAAGAGTATCCTTTGATATGGGTATTCGAGCATCATTGATATGGCTTCTTATCAAAGTTTTACTCAAAAGTTTTTTGTCTTTTCGTCGTAAGAAACTTTGAAAATGAAGCATGCACCTTAAAGTACCTACATAGGTAAAGTTATATCTGATGAAGAGTCTACGATATATCCGGTGTGGTACAGGTAATGGATTAGATTAACCAAGAAAATGTATAAAAAGGAGTTTTGAGTGAGGCCAAGTTGATTGATAAAAACTTGAAATAACTTAGTTTAGCAGGTGATAGAAATTGTTATTCTCTTGGACTGTTGTTTTGCAAAAGAATATTTTATATATATGTTAGTTTTCTTGTGAAGAATGCATTATTGGGGAGAGAACGGGTGGAATAAGATAGGATTCTATGCAGGTAATATGCATCAGCAACTCGGTAACTGGATGAAATTTGTAAAATGGATTATATTCTATGGACACAGACCAAAATGTGTATATTTATTTATATGTGCACTTCATATACGAGTAGATGAGTTGATTGATCTCGCCTACATATATACTGTGTAAAAGGTAGTCATTTGAATTATTATGAACTAATTTTGGAGGTAATATAAGTGTATCGTACCCTAGAAAGAAGAGAGGAAAAGGAGTACATTAACACATTTTTAGCTAATTATAGTAGAAGATACTCGTGCCATAAATTTATCAAGATGTCATCCCTTTAGCAAGTTTTCCTCGGAGAGGCTGGCCTTTTCAAACAGATACGTTGTAATTCATATACACATAATTTTCCTCTGATGAAAAAAAAACGAAAAAGTTATTGACGCCCTGCAACCTGAGAAAAATTTTAAAGAATTGATTAGACTTAGGAATCATGATGACATAAGCGTCTGCTAATAGCTTTTGTCTTTGAACTCCTACTGGTGGTGAAATTTGAGTGTCGAGTGTCTTCAACATAAAATGGAGTGTTCAACCCTCGTGGATGATCTCCGGCGGCGGGGATGGGGATAGACTGACTGTACGAGGCGGTGGAGGAAATGATATCCTGATTGGAGTTGTGCTAGTTGGAGAGGCCTTATAATTAAAGCCCAAGTCCACCCGGATTGTAGCGCTAAAAAAAGGAAAAGAATTATAAACAGACCTTTAATCTTTAATCTTCTCTTGATATTTTCATTTTTTTGCTCCCATTAAACTCCCTAAGCCACATTTTGTCTATCTATCTACATATTATATACTGACAAGATTCTTCTTAAGAAAGTTAGAAGATAACTTTTAAGTGATTTAAGTTAATTCTAAAAAATAGCATCCTTTCCCTGACTTTTTATTCAATCCCTCTGGGATAAATACATTACCACTTTCATCCCTGAAGCAGAAGGTTATTCCCCCTCGCCACAGTATTAATAGCACGTACGTTTGACCTCAATTTCAATCTGTGTTATAAAAAAAGAACAGAGTCCCCACAGAAATTGTTCTGCTTTTCACAATATAACTTCTTATATAATACCCAATCAAATTAGTCAATTGTACGAGTACTCCCACTTCTTCAAAAAGTCACCTGTTGTACCCTTTACTGTAAAATCTCATGTCATCCGTCAATCTTAAAGTCATTCATTGGGCGTATAATTACTTCTGAATTACAACCTACAAATGCTTTGTATGAATATTATTTTCAGTGTTATCATCCACCTTTGACACTTCTTATTTTGCAAGTACTTACAACTTATAATGTGGATGCAGATTATGAAGCAGAATGACAGAATAAGTCACCCACTGACGGTTGCTGTTTTTGCCTTTTCTTAGAAGTTATCTGTAACTGAAGAGCCCATTTTGAGGAGGTCACGAGTTTTCAAATATTGGTGCACATCATCGAGTGGTATTTTAACCGACAAGTTTTTTTGAAATGATGTGGAGATGCCGTTAACAATTTCTTAATACAAAGTACCGTTTGAAATATATACGGCTCCCATTCATAAACCAAAGTGTTTAAAAATCTGAAAAAAAAAATAGGATAAATTGTCTTCAATGAGTACTTTCATTTAAAATTGTGGGCTTGAAATGTTCCATTTCATAAATAGATTCCCTGCTGACATCGACAACTTAACAACTTAACTTAGTGTATCTCGCACATTCATAACAACCCCTAAATGGTCTAGCAGGCTTACTTAAGTTTGCATGATACCTAGATTCTTTTTGGCTATGCTCCAAAATTATGTCACTGATAATTCGAATGCGTTCCATTTTCCTGTAGCCACACACAAAAACTAAAGTTCTCTCTTCTCACTTCTTCGTTATATAATCACATAGCCTTTAAACCACAATTATCTCCTTAACATTGGATATTTATGATGTTATTTTCGTTTTTCTTTTCTAGAACAGAGAATTTCGACTACAATATAAGAAATTCTGTTGATATAGGAAAGTTTCGTGGAAATAGGAAAATATGGAACATCCCTAAACTCGGGAGTGTAAGTCACTAATAACTTTATTCTGTCGCTTGCGCCTTACAGCCACACGCTATTTAATAGAAAACTTTCATTTCAAGTAGGTAAGATAAATATCTGGCCATAAACAACATTCCCAAGTACATACGTATGTATATATTTATTTCCATGAAATTAAAATGCTTTAGTTACATTCTTCACAATTCCTAATAAATATTAAATTGTTCCTTTATATCCTTGGGATGTTTAAGTAAAGAAAAAGTTTTGAATGGGTTTCAAGAACTTTCCCTTCAATTCATTCTTTTACATTTCACAGGAATTTCGTCTAGAATCCCCAAAGAAAATAAATTCAATTACTCCTTCAAATCTAACTTGTCTTCCTTTTAAGTTTTGCTTTTCTTCGCCATCAAATTACTCTCCAAACCTCAAAACCATATGGAATGATTTTCCTTTCAATTTAATTACAATATCTTACTAGTCATACCCGCTTACCTGCAAACAAAGGGGGTCTTGATGCCAGTCCATAGAAACCAAACACTTAGACACGACGAGTCGACGTCGTTCTCCCTGACTGAACTGCCATGTTGCATTTATCTATTAGCTATCACCATCTAAACCTCTTTTCGTTTCTCTTTGGCCGAAAGTCACCCTGTCAAACGGCAGACAATTTCCCTTGGAATGTGGTATACCATGCGGGAGAATGGTCATGAATGCATGCAGACCATGTATCTTAGGGTGATGCGAAAGCTAAAAGTGGAAAGATTGAACTCGTTGCCACTTTCGACAGAAATTAATTCTTTGACTTATGAGGTGGAAACAAGTTATTTCCAAGTCACTTAACTTTCATCCAACAAAGTGCTCCCGTCCGGCAACAAATAAAGAACAAAAGAGACCCGCACCAGTATCATCACACCACCTCACCACACTGACAACCCGACCCAGCCTAACCGACTCACCCTTTGTCCTGAGTTCGCCATGCCAACTTTCGTCCATACTCCTGGCATTCTGGAATCTCCAAATTTGAATGGTTAGGCTTTGATTTGGACAGTGTACGAGGACGAAAACTGCCTGAAGGGACTACAATAAAGTTCGTGTGTTTTAGGGGCGATAGCATTCGTAACATTTAGTGAAGTGAGAGAACGTTCTCTAGTACATCATCGGTCAGAGAGTCATGTATTCTGTCCATGGGTATGGCGCTTGAGCGTGATTGTGCGTAAGACATCAATTCTTCGAGAAGATAAGAAGGCAAATGATTTTTTGAATGCTGGAATCAATTATGTTGCGGGCGTGTTGTACATTCAAATTGGCTTTCCTCGAGGCAAATGAAGATAAACGAATGGCAGATGTATGGGAAAGTACCCTCAAGGGTTTCTTGCTATTTGTGCATACATCCTTTCTCATGTGTACACACGTTCCAGTAAAAAGAGGAGAGAAAATCGGCAATTGGGATTTTGCTTGTAATTGAGAGGCAGGGGTTCCCATTTTCAAACTGAATCAATTTTAAGGATCAAAACATGAATAGCAAAAGCTGTCAGTCGTGTTATTTGTTTTTTATGAACCCATAAAAAAAGCGGAATGAATAGCATTAAGCCTTTTTCATTTTTTTTGCTTATTTCCACTAGGGGCACCTATTGGTTGATATTATCTGCTTCTAGAGCTTCACTCATTTGATAAGTAACACACCGACAAAATGGTTGCACAGCTAATTTTTTTCAGACAAGGTTTGATGTTTACAGAAGACTTGACGTTCTTTCCAGCAGTTAGTTACTCCAATCTTAGCTGGTCGAAACACCACTTGCCTCATAGCAAGTCTAGCTTTACACTGAACCTTAAACGTTCACCTAGTTTAATTAAAAAGACCAGGTCAGTACTTAGAACACACATCGGCACTGCACAATATGAAAGTGTTCCAATAGAATAGGACATACAGAAAAAGTTGCTGAGAATATGAGGAGGAGGAAGACACTATAACCCGCCTCCATTTGCAGTCTCCTCTAGGTCCGCAGGGAAACTCACCTAGGCGAATACCTTTTTACCTAAATTGCAAGATGTAGATGTGACCAGCATGTAATTGCAACAAGAAAACAACACAACATAAAACCAAAAGAATTGGCTATCCAGATCAATTAAATTACGGCGGCCTTTTTTGAGTCTTATAAAAATATGCCAATGAAATCAACATATGTATACAAGGCAGAGATGAAAGGAATTCAATAATGAATCCTTATTGAAGAAATTTAACCTATTAGCAATAATGATTTATACAACCACACAGGATCGAGGATAGCCACCATAATCTCCTTCAGGTCAGTTGTCATTTAACAGAATCCATGACTAAAATTTTTTTTAGTTTTGTTCATAATTATTGGCCATAATTTTCCTTAAAATAATATTCTGTCTTTATTTTAATTTCAAAACCTTTTCGTTAATTGGTGTGCAAAATATGGATGATAATTCAGAAATAATTCTTGTTGTTAAATACCTATATTATTCTTAACCTATCGATTTACTATCGACAAATGCACAACTTTCTGATTTCGCCTTCAAAATCACTTGCTGAATAACTTTATTTGTGTATTCATTTTATTGACTTTGTGAATCGGAATTGTATGTAATTTTGAAACAATCGTTATTCCTTTGTTCGCCTAGAGAACAAAGCAATGCACCCAAAGTCCCTTTTGGAAAATTCCTCGCCCTAACATGCCATACCAACTCGATCACGCCCGATAACCTTCTGTGATGTTTCAACCTAAAAGCTCACACTCAACATTCTTCGAACTCTATCTGCAAAGAGATCTCCTCGGGTATCATCACCTGTCTGTTGCCGATGTAGACCATCACCTCGGGTGTCTATTAGTCAAATCAAATAATTGCCCCTAGTATAGAGTCCTGTTTTAGGCACGACCTACCAGAACTGCATGGTAAACACAGAAGGGCAAAAGATTTTAAAAGCATTCAACTCTCGACCTGGGCTCTTAGTTATTTTACGGTTTCTACCAACAGCGAGAGCTTCAAATTCAACAGGCAAGCCAGAAATCATTTGAGCACACCAAAAGCGTCAATGGGTGACACACTGACTCGAAAGAGGCCAAAGTGGAAGGGAGGTGGTTGTTCCATTCGATTTCCGCTCCACACTCACACGGAGTAAGACACATACAAATTGGCAGAGTGTAAAGTGTGTGCGATTGTAGACTATTCGCAGCACAGAGATCCAGAATCCCTTGTGTGCGCAAAGCTTTTAAATCACATTAACATCTAACACCTATCTGTTATGTAAGTGCACCCAGAGACTTCCATTAGGTGTCATGTTTCCTTTATTACCCGCTCCGTGAAATTTTTGGTAGTTTCACACCCTCGCACACTGTGCACGCCCAGGAATGTGAGTAGCTCTAATAACGACGCCGCAGCAACCAGAGATGCAAGATTTTCACCCCTCCACATATGAGTAACTAGACGCAACAGCAGTGCTCGCTACATACCCCTAGCAACATTCACTTACTGGGGCCGCGTTTGTAGGTGGGAAATGGATTTAGAACCGCATAGAAGAGATGTACTCCCTTTCTTGTCTCTCCAGTCCTCATATGTAGGGCCGTGTGGATGACACAATGTTACGTTCGTTTTGCACAAATTATCCAACAAGAGAGTAGAAATTTCAGAATAAATACATGGCATACTTGTGTACACTGACATGAAAATACACAGGGTTAAAGATTTTAAGCTTTTGTGCTATGTCCCGTGATATTCCAAGGTCAGGTTTGTTTGGTTAAGTGGAGTAGTATGGAGTTATTAAAAAAAAATGAGGCGTTGTGCTTGAGAAAATGATAATATTTTCCAATTACGTTTTGGTGCAGTTGATAAGATCATCATCACTGGAGGATGATCGTGGAGGTTCGAGTCGGCGAAAGGAGAAGAATTTTGTCGAGTCTATTTGGCTGTACTTGAAATAAAATCACTGTTCAGGTCATAAGTGCAGCGTAAACAGGAATGTTATGCAACTGCAAAAGTATTTATTGTGTGAAATAACAATAATAAATCGTATAATCTGAGTACACTTAAGAAAGAACTGGAAAACATAAACATAACATTGTGTCTAAGACGTGCTGGTGAGCATTACTTGCAACCAACTTTCGCGGTTTTTTTCCTTGTCCCAACATATAAATGCCTATATTTTTTTATTTTTACATATTCTGTACAACATTTTCTTCGTGCAGAAATATTCAGCCCAACTTTATATATCATTCATATCAAACATGTTCAATTATTGCAATTATCACATCCAGACGATCGCGTATATTACATATATTCACGAAACATACACCATGACCTCTGCTTTATTTAGGGCTACAACATAGTTGTTGAAAGTGTATAAATAAGTATTTATATTTAAATCAAAGTTAAGTCGCAACGCCAAAATAACAAGCAACAAGGAAGGCAAATTATGAACTTGGCAATACCTTATATGCTGTTTGCGTCATTCAGAGGGAAGTTGTGAAAAAGGTTTCTTATCTAGTTAAGAGATCTGACGTCAACTTTTCAAAGGATGTCATCTTCACTTTATATGAATGACTTTTGAAGGTGACCTAAAAAAAGAGGAGTATAAGAAGAAATCCAACTAATAATTTATTCAGTTGCACAGCTCCTTTTTTTTTATGCGCTTATGACGTAAAACGAACTTGGCTGGGCAAGAAAGGTTAATCATTCGCTGCATAAAAACCAATAGTTTTGCGTGCTTGTAGACGTATGTATGTAAAAATATTCGAGATCATTTAAAATAATGTTTTCCCCAAAATCTTCATGATTAAGTGTCCTTTTAAAATGTAATGTAATGTATGTATATGCAAATGCCCAGAGAGTATTGCTCTCAGAAAAAGTTTTGCTATCTTTGCTGTTCCGAGTAGGCATATAATTGTAGGTCCAATCCAATAGTGAGAGAAGAATAGAAAAATTGGTGAAGAGGCTAGGCCCCAGTCCACCATGGACTGTAGCGCGAAGACAAAGAGTCCATTGCACGATTTTTTTTTGTAAATGACCTTAAATGAAATAAATTTCAGTACTCGGAAGTGTAAGAAGTATTAGTATCCGAATTTATTATTGCAAAGTAAACATTGAATTGGAAACTTGCATTTTATGCGCATTTTTTAAGCTAATTTAAAATGAAAATACATATATTCTGTAACTATTAGCAGCTTATGATCAAATAAAATTCTCATTAATGGAGTGACTTATTCGTTCGTTATTCGGCACTTCTGTATTTGTTTCCTGATAAAATAAGAAAATCTCGAAATAATTTTAGAAAATTGCGATTAGTTTCACTTGGCTGTGCCAATTTCTTCCTCCTATAGAGAGAGCATTGAGTTCGCTCGCAGCAAGACCTTTCATTTCGAAATCATTGAAAAAACATTGTTTCATAGTTCCTTTTTCTCCTCCGCGTTTTCTATTCAAGAATAGAGGTCAAGAGTAAAATTATATTTTGTTTAATTGGGAAACTTTAAGAAACCGGCAGCCATGCTTGCAAATATCTTGTCAATTATGAATTTGAGTCGCGCCAGTTACAAGATCAAGTTTCAAGAGCATCCTTGCATTCTAATTTCATGGCAATAAAGACACCGTCTGTACACCACTGAAAGGAAGTCCTCCGTCTACATTTGGCATGAAACGAAAAATCCCAGTCCAATTATAAAACACTCAGCAATTACTCGCAGAAATCCTTTTTCAAGGCAGGACAATACAGAAATGGGAATAATAATAAAAGAAAACTGCCACCCCAACACCCACACACTGTGGATCATCTGTCATTATTATTACGATTATTGTTATTACTACCATCCACCGGGTGAACGCGTTATTCCAATCCTTGGATTCTATATGCATTCGGTTGTCCTTTGGACGACTATCAGCTTTTATTTTGCCACCTCCAACGCCCACAAGAAAAGCAGTAAAAAGGCGAAAGATACTCCGAATACTATGGAATTCACGGAATACTTATACATGTATCTGTTCGATGATTGTATGTGTGTGTGTTGATAATACTTCTCGAGATTTTCTCTGAAGAAGAAAAGTTTTTATTTCACGTTCAGAATTGCAACAATTGTATAGCGGTAATTTAGGAGTTGTGCATCTATAGACATGCTTACATGTACATATTTCGTAGAACAGATACGGCAGACTTTATTCATAGTTGTTCCATTGAAGTTTGCCTGCTGACTTTCACTTTACAAATACACACAAATGCACCTTGATATATACGGAGTATAGAAATGCAATGACATTTCGTAAGAGCACTGTTTGACTTGCAGATGAAGAGGAAGGAAGCGTTCGGGAGTTTTGTAAAGGAAGAGTCAAACAATGTTGTTTCGCCTGACTAGGAGACGTTCTTTAACATTTTTTCTGTGCTTGATTTGATTTCAATGAACTCCCAATGTTGTGATGTATTGGATACGTATGCAACTATAGCCGGGACAGCTGAGCCCTTCTCCGCTCATCTTCTTTCTGTTTGTTTGATCTTATGCTTCGTGGTTGTGGTTTTTTTTTGCTTTTCTGTGAATCTCTCGGAAGAATATCATTACGATTAATGTTGGTTGAGAATGTGCTGGGATAGTTCAAAGCACTAGAAATACAATCAACGAAATGACATTTGGGTGAACTGAACTTTAAGAGGTGACCACACTTACTCCTCATCCATTAAGCTTACGTTTGGATAATCCGCGTATACAATCTGTGCACTCAACAATAAATCAAATCTACGCAGCCTGGTACATATGTATTTATAAGGATATATGACGTTTGTGGAAGGGTTTTTAAGTAAAATATTAGTTACTTTTGAACTAAGATTTTTAAGCGAATCATTTATACAGTAGACAATAAAATTAGCATTTGCTGTGCATGGCCTCACTTCAGATAACATTTTTTTACCTTCATATGTTCATACGTGTGCAAAGCAGATGATTAAATATTTTAATTTTGCTTGAGATTTCACGATTACAAACTGACAAATCATGCAGAACGAAAATGTAATTTCAATTCCGATGCACTCACTTAAGAAGCTCACATTAATTAATGAATGGCAGCACCTTACTCCGCCTTCCATTTTCTAATTTCCTCTTATATGACCTAAATCTGTGTGCGTTGCTATCTTAATTACCTCTTCTGAAGACTTAACACCACCCCTATGGTGCACCTCACTCTTTAAAGCCACCCCATCACCCCATCCGTATCTGGCATTCTCTAATCCCACTTCACATTACTTGCAGTCTGCAACAAAACAAACACATATCCTCCCCATCGGACAATGAATGAATGGCCAAGGGGACTGTTGAGGGAGATGACTACTCAACGCTATGGCGATATCTTAGCCATTTGGAGAGTACGCTCCACTCGTATAGCTTTTATGTGTAACTTCCAATGCGGAAGAGAAATATGATATAAAATTGTATCTTTTCGAATACCCTCCAACTGGTAAGCATTCTTTATGTGTATCCATGAGATTGTAAGTGCCTCGAAGGGAAACGGGGACCGAAGAATCAGCTAAGACAGAAAAAGACTTCCGGAAATCTAGAAAATGTTAAAATATACAAATAAGTAGGCTAATGGGGTGTACGTTGATCACCACAACCTCGTGTGGAGTTTGGTAATGGTGACGACGATAATAATGATGGAACTGAATGAATGGGAGAACGTGAACGAGTTGAGCTCTGGAGTGCACACACATATACGTACCTTCGCATTCATTCGAATTTACGTGCACCTTCGTCCCTACGGCTCACTTAATATTCAGGAGAAGAAATTCTGCTTTATAGTCGGAATGCAATTTTGAAATGTTCATCGTTATTTTCTTGTTATTTTCCCACGTTGCACATTTGTGTAGTGGAATTGGAATTATTCTACGTGTTTATGGCAAAGGAAAAGACGTCGTGCCCAGGGAAACGAGGGGATCTCAGTGGCAACGGCAGCGCGGCGGCAATGTGCAAGCAACCGGGTGGTGGCGAAGTAATTATGAAATAATGAATTATTTGACTTTGGAGGTTCTACCACCAGAAACTGAACGAAAAGCGCAGTTTCTAGGTCAATTTTAATGCTTGGGTTCAAATAAACGAAGAAGCGAAAGTTGGTGGGGAAAGAACGTAAAATAAGAACAATCATTTGCTAGAGATGAAAGCATATTTGACAGGACTTAAATGAAAAATGAGGTGCAGTTCAGCGTTAGCGAAAGGGTGGAAGGTTTTGTTTTGTTTTCAGTTAGGAGATGCAATTTATGTAATTTTTCACCTCCGTTCTATTGTTTATGTTTTTTTTTTCTTCATTACGGTTTTTGAGAGTTCCATTGTATAAAGATACTTTTATTTAAGACCATATTTTCTGAAAATACTTCGCCCTTTAATTACCGCAAGCTTTAAAATAAAATGCATTGTCTAGATTATTATTAATGGTTTTATCTTGAATCCAAAAAAAACTATCAGGGCTTAAGTTCGGGATGCAGTTTAAAATAAATTTTTTTTGCTGTTTATTACAAACCAATAAGGATGGATCTCATAGGTAGGACTACATCTAATTTTGAATTTATATAACATATGGTCTGGTTAGGAGATATGATAAAAGAAGTACCTCAAAAGTACCTCAAATTCATATTCGTACTGCAACCACTGAGCTTATATTTGACGGAGGGTACCGTTAACTGTTTGTTTTTTTTTGAGCTAAATAGTTGTCTGCGGTGTTGTGCAAATGTGTCCTCGTATTTGGAGCATTTGGGTAATTGTTTTTTTTTTAATAATTGTGAATGATGTAAAGAAAAGGCACTAAAATGTCAAACGAACTCAGAGAACTGATGATGATAGAATATCTTATAATGCGATTGCACAATTAGTGAATCGTCCAAGATCAGGAATCCAGTCAATAATAAATCGATTTAAAAACGAAAATCGAATCGAAAATGCCAAAGGAAGTATTTTCAACAAATACCTTTAATTTTGTTTAGTAATTCACAAAATTCAGCTCACCAGGTGTACGAATATGAGTTTGATACACTATAAAATACAGTGTGTCTGCAAAAGCAACATACTTACACTGAATTACAAATAAAAAAATTAAAATATATTATTTAACATACATATATCAATTTTTTATAACTTAAAGGGAATCAAAACTAAAAAATCTAAAATAAATCTAAATTATGTGCTTCTGAAAAATGACTTGTCAAATGAATTCAACTTCATAACAAAATGTTAATCTACATACATATATACATACTTCTTTATTATGTTGCGGATATACATATTTATTTACAAATAAATACATTGTCCTGACTTTTTGGGTTTCTGTCATAGAAGCAAAGACGCCGACGGATACAACCATGACCACGCTAATTAATTAACGCCACCATTCTTAAAAAATCTGATGACCATCGAACTTTTACGCATTATAATTCGTGCTACTTGCGCTGTAAGACATGGAACGGGTTTTGTTTGTTGCAACCCAAAATAATTAATTAATTAACCAAATGTATTCAAACAGAACTTTTGTAAGCTTTATCAGCGCACGTTTTGTTATACCTTTTGGCTCAACATTTAAAGAAGAGTAAATATATTTTTTTTCCTGGCTGCTTTTGATATTGAATTCCAGATTTTAAAGATCATTTTCTAACAGATAGATCCAGTAATGCAAAATTGAGATATATAAATCATTCTAAAGAAATAGATAAATAAACATTTTTTTTAAGATTTCCTTGTTTTGCCAACTAATATTGGGCCATTGTTTTTGACCAACAAATATCGCTATTCTTTTTTATATCATGGTTAAATTAAGCAAAGTCAACATCTTGTGGGTGATTTCTTTCTAAGTAAAGAAGGCGTAATTCGTATAGTCATTAAAAAACGAAGGCACACACGGCTGAATTTGCAAAGAAAATTTTATCTGTTTAACTCAATAGTGGGGCAAGCTAGCAGTATGTTGACGCACAGTGTATGTTATCACAATTATGCATACATGTAAAACAGTATGAAAAAAACATTACCGTCTTACAAAGTAGTAATACAGTACTATAACTCCCATTTTATTGTCTGACCGCTTTTTTCACAACCTCGTTCTCCTGTTGACTACTGAAAGGTATACAACAATAAGAAGATAAATAACAGGTGTTATTACCTCGTAGAGAATAACCAGTTATTACAAGCGCTCACGATGTTGGTCCATGTAGGTAGATACGTATCGTAAAACCTTTAATGGAACTTATGTTTATTCGCATTCAATTTAAGCAAACGATTTAACTTCATGTAAAGGTATGCACGCAACCTTCATACTTAGCGACGGCAATATGTCCATCAGAGCTTATCTTTGCTGTCAATATTCATGTATCTCCCAAGTACCATAACCAGAGGATAATTCTGTTTGAGCGCCGATTAGATGGATTAGTGTTAATACGAAGCCCAAGGACATCTACAGTCTACTTTTGAATACTCACACAGCACCATCAATCGATCAATGTCATTAGATAGAATTACATTGGTTAAATATTAAGTACTCTATAAAAGAAAAGAATATCGCTACTCTGCACGTGGCGCCACAAAGGACGTAGCGTTAACTCCACATTTTTAATGTCTCCTTAATTTAATCCGCCTTCTCTTTGTCCTTTCCCATTTTGTTTTTCTTTTTTATGCAGACTAACATCAAGTTCTGAAAATACCGGAACGAATCACCCACCTGCCATTCATTCACCCGGTTTCGTATGCAGCCTGAATCCTGTACCCACTTGTTGTTCGGTAAACTAAATTTGAATACAGGTAAATATAATCCCCCAACAGAACATAAAACGAAGAGATGGGGTCAATGGGAATTCGCAATCATTTAAAGGATTTCAGTTTTGTAAAATATTTTGTCCTTGCTACCGTAATCACGTCGTGCTTTTGGAGGCGTACGAGTATTCTCTTGGCTTTTTTTGGTGTTGGGGTGCTTGACTATTGTTAAAGGATTTAATTTTTCAAGCACAACTTTTAACAGGACAAATTGAGGAATTTTTTATGGGATTTAAAATTTTAAGCGCAACTTTTAGCTGAACAAATTGAGGTTTTTTTTATTAGACATTTTTAGGACGTATTGCAAATGGAGATATCACCTCATACTGTGTGATTGGACAGCATTTTATTGAAATTGAACTTCTCATTCAGACAAAAATAAACTTCCTTAGGATTGACAAATTTAATGTATTGGCAATGAGTATATTTTTGAGACGATAATTGTCGAGGTTGTTGTTACTGTTAATGGTCAGGAGAAACGAGTACGCCTATAAACTTCTAAAAGTTTCTTTGCACTAAGTGGCGACGAGCTAAATAAGCCGAGGTGAGTTAGGATTCGAACCCATTCACTGGGAGAACTGTATTCTTGCTACGCTTAAGCAGTAGAGTCAGAGAAGCAGCTAAGAGCTGAAATCTATTAGAATAATGGAAGAGTTTTATTTGGCGGTATTGTAATCTGATTTCTTTATACTACATTCTTTAAATCGTTAGGCTAATTATAATTGCGTTTTTATTCTTACTTTTCGTTTGTTTTTTGACGAGCAGATAGCATTCTGCTGCAGGTGGATATACAATTTTCTAAAATAATTTTTACTGAATTAATAAGACTAAAATAAAATGGTGCTATAACAATCCCATTTCAATAAAATTGTATTTATGTATTTCAATACCCACTTTCTTTACGTTCATATGGTGTACGAATACATTCCCCCATTCCCAGGTTTGTCATTTTAAGTGCGGAAATAGCCATCAACCAGTTATCGCATTTCAATAAAGCTGACTGTGAAATTTCCATTTATACTGGACACATGATCCCTAAGGATATTGAATGCGACAAGCAAACGATGCGAAAAGTAAATTTTCCATTCGAAATGTAGTGTGATATAGAAATGGGAAAAAGCTTTAAGAGTCATCAATCCAAAACATAACCGTGCATTTATATGTAAATTAATTTTGATTTTAAGTTTGGCAAAAATTTAATTTTGCTCATCCACTAAATTATATTTGCAGAATAAATTGTGTTTGACGAATAAATTATTTTTTTGCGAACAAGCAAACTTCTAACAAAGTTTAAAATTATCCAGATTGTTATTGCACCAATTTCTTTTATAATATATAAAAAAAAAGAACATCCATTGTGTGCCACGATCAAGTGGAAAATGTTTCACAAAAGATTAAAGCTTCGAACATAAAAAGAACAATAAGCTAACTACAGTTATTGACTACAGACACGTCTAGATAGAAATATAGTTCACATATATTACTACTATGACGTACTTTCCACATCCCAAATCCATTGGTTTTTAATAACTTTCAGATTAAATACAACTTTCCGTGGTGCAAAAACGAGCTCATTTAAGCGCATTTTACATAACAATTTCACAGACTTCTGAAATTATTTTCGAATATTACTTAAGCACGAGATTCTGATTAATTTGTTCGTGAACTTCTTTTCCCATAAGAAGAAATCGATATCGTAGCAGACAGTCTCTTGCCGTCTTTTGACATTATTCAGGAAAAAAGTGTCTGGCATAATTTTCATCATGGCGAGATGGACAATATCAAAAGCGGATGAAGAAGCTCTTAGTCCTTTCGAGAGAAAAGTTCTGCTGTTCTTCTGTTCCTGTTTGCGTTGAAAACATTTATATAAGAAGATTCAACCACAAACTATATGTCTGTACAACGCCTAAGATTGCTAGGCCATGTAAAGCGCACGGACAACTTGCATGCGGTCCGAAGAATTTTCAACTCGGTGCGCACAGTTGGTGATAGCTAGCAAAAGATCGTGCTAGCTGGCGAGCTTTGTTGATTGAGGATCAGGTCCACCCCGGACTGTAGCGCCATAAGAAGAAGAAGACTTATATGTGATTCTTGGTGGAATCACATATTCAGTAGGCCTGATTGATGCTTTTTGGGCAGATGAAAGTTTTACAACTGATAGAGTTACTATTACAGCATCGCATCTAACATTTTTTAACAACAGTGCACCGTCGGCCTGAATGGAGCAGAAATAAATAAAAGGGATTTTTCCGAAAAAATGAAAGACGGTTTTAGACTTTTTTATGTAAAAATTAAATTAAATTAGCAAAAATTAAATAACGCAAAGATTGAACATGTAAATTTGGCAGATTTTGCAAACATTATTTGTCAAGCACGTCAAACAGAAAACTTTACAGAGAAGACCTGGAAAACTTGGCTTATAGTGATCAAAGTTACCCGTGCCATTTAGTTTTGAATGAGGAGGAAATGTCAGCGTCATTATTGGATCAACATTCAACGGAAATTTGTTCTGAGTCTGAAGATGACGTACAAACAGAAACATACAAGATAACTCAAAGGGAAATGCAAAAATGTTTGAACAAAACCATTAGTTATTTAGAAAAAAGATTCAGTCAGCCAGAAATTCAAGATTACTACACTTCCGTTAAAAACGTAAGAACTAATCTTTTACGCAAGCTATCAACTAAAATTAAACAAAGTCATATTGAAACATTTTTTAAACCAATTGAAATGGATATTGATGTAGATACATAGTAATATGTAGTAACAATTTTAAATATGTATGTTGTACTAAATATGATATGTTTTATGTAATTTACATAGATAAAAATATTTTATATATATTTATCTATATAAAAAATTGTTGCAAGTGCGTTGTGACTTTATTACTCAAGAACGGTCAAACCGAATTCGATAAATTTTTTAGGGTTTGTTCGTATGGTCGTGTAGATAGTTTATCTAATCTAACTTGCACGAAATTGATCGACGCGTTCCTGATTTATGACTTTTTATGTCAACATCTGATTTTACAACAAATGAGCGAGTGCTGTATGTACACTGTGTGCTGATGTCATATACACGGCAAATACACGTTGTAGCGCATACATATGTATACATTGACAGCTGTCAGTAAGTGATCATGTTAAGGTTCTTTTTCATCGTGCTCGCATTTTGAACGGATGTAATCGGTAAGAGCCGCATTTGATTTTTTTATTTTGTTTATTGAACAAAATATTTGCCGCGTAAATCTGTTTTTTTTTTCAAACTTGCAACTGAATATCATCAAACAGTAAGCTTAATTTTTTTATCGTTTAAACACAAACGTACATGTAACCATTGTATTCGCGGTTACCGTCGTATTGTTTCGTTGTTTTTGGTATGCGAATAATTGAACGATTGAGGCAATGATGTTTAATACAGTGTGTATGTTTAATACAGTGTGTATGTTTAATACAGTGTGTATGTTTAATACAGTGTGTATGTTTAATACAGTGTGTATCTACGTATCTACGGCTGGACCGATTTCGATGAAACTTTGCAGGCATGAAGAGAAGGTTGTCAATGTCATTATCCAGAGTGTCATATTCATCATCATTCCTAAGTGAAAGTTGAAGACACACAGTCACCTGAAGACTTGAATGTGCAAGTTCTAAGAGACGACGTGAGCCAACCTAAATTTTTAATTATTATTTTACCATTTGTATCTATAAAAATAACATTGAATGTTGGTTTGTATGCATGTGATAATTTTCTAAACAATTGCACCGATACTAATGCAATTCTTGACTCTATTAGCACCGATCGATCAGCGATCGGTCATAAGATATAAAATAAACTGGGCAATTGCGAGTTATACTCACACGGGGAAGGTGCCGTTGCATAATATTGATGGATGATTTCTGAATATCAAACGATGTTTCCAAACTATTTCAGTTGAATTTTCTTCTAACTTCAACCCAAATCAACCATTCATTCATACTATCATACATCCAAACAAACAAACATTCATCCATACACATATCTATACCTCTGTCGAAGTTTATCCAGCACAAAAAATCCCTTCATCATACACATACCCAATCACTGCTCATGCCTGCGGTGCCTGTGTTAATTTCTGTTCGATATTTAGGGGTGAGATCGAAAAGATAGCGCTCATCAACGCATAGAGTGGTCGAGCACAGCATGAAATTTATGTGTGAAAATGAAAATAGTTATCATTTTAAATCTTAGATATCTGAAAATTTCAACATATAACGATATTTTGAAATTTATAATTTCTTAGTGATTACGCTGAGGTCTTCAAAACTGTGTTTTCAGATCTTCAAATTCTTTTAAATGAAAGTACTCAAAGAAGCCAATTTTTTGTGATTTTTTCAGATTTTTTATGGCAGATTAAAAATGGCAGGGGAAAGTATTAAAAAAAACTTTGAAGCTCCATATTTTCCAAACGATACTTTGGATAAACAAGTGTTGAAAGAAACCTCTACCTCATTTCAAAATATCTGTCGATTGATCTATAAGTCGATGGGTGCGACAATGTTTGAAAATTAATGGCAACACCTATACTGGAGCCATCCCCAAATGGCCCCAATTTTTAAATTTGGGTGCATGGGCAATGACATCTAGGCCTGAAGTACTTAATTCCACAATTTCATGCCGATATCTTTATAAACTTCGGAGATAAAGAAGTGTGACATACACGACGGACGGACGAACACACCGAAATTATAATAGTTCCGTTTTTGTAGACAGAACCTGAAAAACAGAAATTCGCATCTCTCAGCAAACATTCGACGGTGAATTATGAAATTTTGCACACACGTAAAGAACACCGGGAAAAAATTAGATCCCCTAGGAAAAGAAAGAAAGTAGCGAAGTACGCTGGATACTCTAGTATAATATATGTAATATACAGTCAAAATCGGTTACAATGACCTTCAAGGACTGACAAATTTGGTCGTTGTAAGCGATAGGTCGTTGCAAACGATTTATTATGCTATTGGATTACATAATGGAGCTCAGGCGGGACCTAAGAACTTTGTCGTTATAACCGATATGGCGTTATAACCGAAGTCGTATAAGCGATTTTGACTGTATATATAATATATATAATATATATATATATAAATATATATATATATATATATACTTGCATAATTTTGTTTATGTTTTTAATTACAAAAATGAATTATAATAAATTTTATGTATTATTTGCAATCTTTTGTGTTGATAAAATAGTTTTTCGTTTTAAGTTCATGCATTTTTTTCATCAATAACAAATAATAATAGGTAAAATCTCTCATTAATTCGGAAAATTCGTTTAATCGGACTGACTTTCCCCCTTTTTTTTTTTTTTTGTTTTGTTTATTTAACCACTTAATCAATATTATACATTTATATTGCTTAAATAAACTTAAAATGCTATCTATATGAAATATATTATAGTAAATGACCTCAATGGTTCTCAATACTTATGATATTATTATTATTTTTTTTGAAGTACTTAATTCTAACAATTATTTCAATTTATTTTGTTTTGTTTTATTTCTTTTATTCATTTATTTATTTCAATTTTAAGGGAAAATGTGGTAAAACCTTGTGCGAATAATTTATCTTTTTTTTAAAAAAACTAGCCTAGATGATAAAAACGAAATAAAATTTTCTTAACCTACCTTAACCTAGGGATGGGGTTGAGCTCTGGTATATGACCCCCAGCTCGCCGACAACACACTAAGCGAAGTGATATCGCTCAAGCATTTTATCGGCGGACCAAGGGTCATATGTCAGGACCCAATCCTGCTTAACCTAAACATTTGCTTCAACCCAGTCGAGCCACCAGTATCTTTCTTTATTTAATCTTTCGAGATTTGATAGATCCCTTTCAGGTACACTTACGCAGTATCTCAGATCAGTATTTCCATTGTCCCAGGATGTCGGTTCATAGAGAATGCGTTTGTCTGTCGCTCTTCTGGCAAAATGGTAAATGATAGGTACGTTCGTCGAGTCTGATAAGTAGCCATGTGCATCCAGATATAGGAATGTCTCAGGTGGTATATATCCGCTCACCAAAGTGTTTCTGAAATACCCGGGGTTAGGGTAAAACAAGCCGGAAACTAATTCATTTTCAGTGACGCTAGCTGACCGCGCGAAATGATTCCTCACTAGATCCAGAATGACATTGTCAATTCTGGATATACCGGAGGTATCCAATAGTCTCTTATTAGAGACGTAATGCCGAAAGTCGGAGTGTGCGCTTCTATATATCCGCATACAAGCTCGAAGACATTTTCTTTCGAATAACCGAAGCTTTTCCATGTAAGATGGGCTTATGTTCCACCATACTGGACTCGCATAAGTCAGAATTGGGCGAACGAAAGCTTGGTAGCATATGATCTTCACATCAGATCTCAGGTGCCTGGAGTAAAATAAACTTTTCAGCGACATAAATGCTGCTCTTGCCTTTTGCAGCTGCGTATTTATGTGCTCATTGTAGTACAAGAATTTATCTAGGTAGACACCTAAGTACCTTACAACACTCTTTGACTCAATGTGTAGACCATCGCAACTCGTTATTTGCAAATTCTTCCAGTTTCGTCTCAAATCTGAATTACCGCGTCTTAATGGGGTGCGGAACAGTATAGTTTCACATTTTGCATGGTTGATCTTCAGTTTCCATTCAGAACAGAATACCTGCAACTTATCAAAATTGTTCTGAAGCTCTCTCTGAATGTTCCGAATTTTAGAGCCGCTTGCATACAGAATAACGTCGTCAGCAAATGCTATTGAATTACTCATTCCCCTTAGCATTTCAGAAATATAGATATTAAAAAGGATCGGTGCGGAAACTGTGCCCTGTGGAAGACCATTGGTGACATTAAAAACTTTAGTCGTTGTGTATTGTCTATCTGTTACAACGAATTTCTTTCCGTATGTCATAGACATAACCATCTTTACTAGATGAGCAGGGAATTCATATCGCAGAAGTTTATATAATAACCCGTCAATCCAGACCGTGTCGAAGGCTTTTTCGATGTCCACTAGACAGGCAGCTGTACATCGTTTGGCGTTAAAATTCCAATTGATATCTGAGATCAATTTTGTAACAGCGTGCACCGCCGAATGGTTTCTTTTGAACCCGAATTGATTCCGCGGTATGATCTCCTTTCTTTCACAAACGAATAAAATTGACTTATTAATGATTACTTCAAAAACTTTCCCAACGTTAGGCAGGAGACTAATTGGCCTATAATTAGAGGGATCAGAGGGATCCTTTTTCTTTTTTATTATTGGAAAAACCTTCGATGTTTTCCAACAATTTGGGAAGTAACAGTTGTTTAATAAATTATTAAATATGATACAATATTGCCGTATGATTTCGTCCGGTAAGTGCTTAAGAATGATATTGGGAATGTTATCTAAACCGCTTGACTTTTTGTTATTCAGTTTCCTGAATATTTGCGTTAGTTCGTCTAGTGTTGTGAAGTAATTCTCAGTATGTCTGGTAGTCAGTTGGTCAGCTTTTAATTCTTCAGAAAATCTCAGAATTGCTGGTGTGTCGTTGTTACAAAACCTCAGCAGTTCGTCACTTACATCGCCAGTTTTGCAGCTAGTGAGTTCTCTAGCATGAATAGTCTCAAAGTGAGAGCCGATTAGGTTTAGCTTATCCACTCCACTATCTATAACGAAATGGTTATCAATGATGGGGCAGTGTTGGCTATTAATCTCTGCCTGGGAGAGAAGCGACTGAGAAGACAGTGCGACTTTCAGTTTTGGAATTTTGACAACACTACGAGGCTTGAATATCTGATTTATTTGAGGAAACATAGTCCTAGCATCTGACTTCAATACATTTTCGGCGCGTTGCCTCCAGTAGTCGTTGACACTATTCCGAAACTGCTGACTTAGCAGTGTCCTCACATTCCTCAGCAGAGATTTTAACCTTCGCAGCTCCACATTGGACGTGTCTTCTTGGAATTGGCGTCGTATTCGATTTATCTGCGTTATCAAGAAACTTTTGTATGTCTGTAGTGTTTTTATGTTGCGGTTTAGATAACATTCGATGCTATTTTGAGATTTGATTTTCGGAACTGACGACTCCATAGCTTGTAATACCACTGTGTTTAGATTCCCGATACAGAAATTGCATTCCTCATTGGTAAGATTCCTATTACTAGGAATATTGGATGAAGAAGTGCAGTTTCTATATTCTCTAATGGCACAACGTTGAAATTTGCACCAATCAGTCAACCTAAAATTTAATTTAGGGGCATCGTGCTGCGTTGCGTATCTAAATGTAGAGTCGTCAGTAAGGGTCACTGGCATAACTATAGCATTGTGGTCGCTATCATAAGGCAATATTGACAGTTTGTTACTGTGGACTGTTTGGATTTGCAGTCGCGCGTCCGCGATGCAAATGTCAAGATATGAATTACCGGAAGGAAAACTTGGTGTAACTGAGCTATATAATTTGATTTTGTATCCAATCTGATTTTCCTCAATAAAGCGATTTAGAAAGCTGCCTCTTCCGTTCGCCCTTGAATTCAACCAGACTGGATGTCGCGCGTTAAGGTCTCCCGCTAAGACGAAATAGTTGGATAAACTATCTAGTCTTAGTACTTCGAATAATTTTTCGATTTCGGCTTTAAATTCACTGACGGAACCTGACGCAGCATACGCCGATATTAAATACAGACAACCATTATTTCTGAGAGGCAGTGATATAATGGTAGTCTCGAGACAATTAAAGCTCAGGCGGGACCTAAGAACTTTGTCGTTATAACCGATATGGCGTTATAACCGAAGTCGTATAAGCGATTTTGACTGTATATATAATATATATAATATATATATATATATATACTTGCATAATTTTGTTTATGTTTTTAATTACAAAAATGAATTATAATAAAGTTTATGTATTATTTGCAATCTTTTGTGTTGATAAAATAGTTTTTCGTTTTAAGTTCATGTATTTTTTTCATCAATAACAAATAATAATAGGTAAAATCTCTCATTAATTCGGAAAATTCGTTTAATCGGACTGACTTTCCCCCCAACTATTCCGAATTAACGAGGTTTTACTGTACAACTGAATCAACTACTATTTTATCGATTTGTCCCATTATTTTACATACTCAGCCATAAAATTGATTGCCACATGAGAAAATTCCATTTCGTATTAGGAACGGAATTACAACAATATCAAAAAAAAAAAAAAAAAAAAACCACAACAAAAATAACAGATTCTAGTTCTCAGATAATTTCCTATAAGAATTCGTAACCTTCTTACGAGTATTTTTTCAAAAAAAGCTGTAATATTGACAAAATTTGCAGTTCTGATGTTCCGGTTTAATGTACATATATGGACATTAGACTATCTTATCCAGAAGTCAGAGTGTCTGCCTAAAACAAGCAATTCTCCGACGACTCACAACAACCGGATTCACAATTGATTAACTTTCCTATGAGAACAAATATTGGTAAGACCCACCAATTTCAAGACTAAAATGTGAGTAGCAGTATTCTGCTGCTTTCCTTTCGACAACTTCAACGAAACATTAATAACTTGCGTATTTGGTAAGTCAAGTGTCATATGCAGTAGATGCTAATGAAAATATGTGCGTTGTACCTAAACAGAACGGACGTAACAATTTACAAAAAAAGTTTTTCTATGTACATACGTATGTATGTATTTGTATGTATGTACGTACCTGCACAGAAGTAAAAATAACAGTAAAGAAGTTCAAAAATCATAATTCATTATGCGTTAAATTACAACAAAAGACTTTTCGGGTTAAAAGCTTTAAAAACTTCATCGACTACCAATAATCAGAATTCCTTTTATCAAACACATTGCTCACTTTGGCGCTGTTTAAATTCTGTAGCTTTTGCAAATAGGTCAAAGATAATGACACCAAGATTACTAGTTTTGAGAGCAAAACTCTCATATTGCTTTTCCATAAAGACTACTTTTCAAAAATCGTCGTAGCCGTTCTGGTGCTCGTAATTGCTTTCCCTTTCCTACGAGTACTCAGTCTTTAAGAGTCTGAACCCTGCACTCGAATTAAACATCCAGTCAAGAACGAAATGCTGTCATCATCGAGGTACACATACACATTTCAAAGCACATGTACCTCGAAACATTTTGTTTTGCATTCCACTGAACCAAAGGCCTGGGATAGAATCCGATATCCATTTTCTGTGTTAGAAGATATTTCCACAACCAATGCTAGACGCACCCACATAACAATTACCTTACCACCGGCTTTCATGACAGTAACCGTTGTTCTGATGTTACGATGCGGGCATGTTGTACTTCACTCCAGGACGTCGGTTATGCAATTCAACGTCGTATCGGTTTAACAGTTCCTTACTACCGCCGTTGGACAAAATTTAAGATAGACGAGTAAGGGATGCCAGTTATAGTGATGGCAATGGTGATGTTGATGACAATGAATATGGCAGCAATAATGATTAGGACTAGGTCTACGTACGTAGCCTACGTTCAGATGGCGGTACTAATTTTTGAAAGTGTTAGCAGCAAAGAGTTTCCTCAGTACACCATAGAGTTGGAAAATTTTCAATTTCCATCGATTATTACACCCTGAAATGCAGAAGCAGCGACATCACAACAAGGACTTGTAGCAAACAATATCGCTGGGCTTTGGCACACAATATGGTTATATTGGTGGTGTGGTTTGTTGTGTCAGTATGCAAACGCGGAGTTGGAACAAGTGTGTTCCATCCACTTCAATGATAACCGCGATGAGAGTACCATCTCTATGGACGGTAGTAGTGATGTTAAAAATGGATAACATCCTGAAAATCGCGCACATTTTAAATGCTATGAACAGTTGTACACTAACGCGATGTGGTCACCGATGCAAATGCGTGGTTAGAACAGCAATGACGGTCTCGGCGCAAGGCAATATAGCGGTAGATGCAGTGGATTCATAGTACCACATGACGCAAAAAGGACCTATGGCAACGGTTAGTTGATGATAGTGGTTAAGCTTCATGTCATTAAATTATGCTCCTGGTTAGATACGGATATGAGGGATCGTTCAATGATATCCTGCACTTCAATTAGTGGTACTCGAATTGGAAACATATGATAGTTTATACGCTTGATTAAGCTTAAGATATAAAACTCACAGATTCAAACGGGCGGCCATAAATGAAAATTAAATTGAATACATATTTTCAAATGCAGGGGTTTTGTAACATGTTTTTCAAGATTGTGTGTGTACAACATAAGCCAACTCATTAGAAAAATATTGACTTTGCGAAAGAGTTGGTGATCTTTGGTTTATTTACATTCATTTATGTAAACTGAATACACTCAGTTATTATTGACAATACTTTTATTTTTTCCCCAGTTCTGAAGGACTTTTATGTTTTTTGGTGTAAACCTTGATTTGTTTGTTGATTATGAGCTTATTCCTTTAAATTATACAGTTTTTGCAGTCAAACCCTTGGAATTTCTATTCTGTCATCAAGGGAAAATTAGTTGAGCGTTGTCATTATGGAAGACAAGACATCTTCTATTGATCGTTTTAAGTCGTTTTAGTTGTCTGACGTAAAACCTTAAGTTATTCACAGGGGACGCGAGAATTAACCATCCGACCATATAAAAGCACATTATGCTGGACGCATCCCTTCCAATCCTACCCAACAGAATATATCATCTTCTGTGGAGTGAATTCCAGATTCCATAAGGCTTTACACTCCTTGCTTCCATTTTACCTACAAGCGTTATCACCATTGGTTGCGACCCAATTCAGAAGTGGCTTCATTCCTCTCATATTAATTACAACTTTTGACAAACTACACAAGCACAAAGTTGTATTCAGTTCGCGATCCAAATTACCAACTGAATGAATTCCAAACTTGTTTCTCACCATTATTTTTGATCCCGCATGTTGCTCGTCTAAATTGCATTGCTGCAGGAGACCTCCAACAGTATAGTCATGTTGTGTGATATACCATTGCAAACAATCAAGATCTGACAAAGGTTTGGGAAAACTTTTCAGCCCAACCAGTTAACCAGCTAACATGTCACATGCATAACATTTCCGCGTGCGTATTTGTTTTGCAAACACAAGCCCGCGTTCACTGATTACGACGTCTTTTGGCTTTCGTGGCACAACAGGCAAAGCGGTGGCAACCACCATCAGGACTAACTTCTTGACATTTCTCTCAGAAACCCGCTACCTCTACGCAAATCCAGCACGACTGCTACCTTTGAACGATTTTGCTATGCAGTATGTCCTTCGAATCCCCACTGAAATACTACCATCACCCCATCACAAAACCAATTGACTAACAACACACCACATGCATGCATACTCACATCCATAAGGTACATAGTTGACGTTCACTCCTGTGGTTTCTCTCGTTAGTGTCGGACTTTGACTTCTTTTTTTTTGCCGTCCAACCACCTCATACGGTGGCTTGATAAGCATTATTCCACAAAGTTTTCGCTCAACAATTTTTGGTGGCTTAGCCCCACCATCTCCGCGCACAATGTGGTAGAGCCAATGGCTGCATTATGCACTTTGCAACAGGACTCTATTCCAACGCCGGATGCTGCTGCTTACAAAAGTATTCGCACAAACACACAAAGTCCTGTCGGGAGGTTCGTTTGCTAGGTTCGTTGGGTTAGTTTACTGCAAGCATAAACAAATATAAAACTTATTTTCTAAGGATTGGGCAAAAGACAGCGAGAGGAAGAAAGACAGTCGTTCTCGTCGGACAATAATTTTCGCTGCTCTCTATACGCTGCGAGAGAAGTACGCACGCTAATTGTGATTAGGGGGGTAGTTGTAGCCAGAGGGACGACGGCATTGATGGAAGTTTTGCTTCTGCTCTTCTCTGACAAGACGAGGAATAAAATGTGTTTTTCGGCGGAGAGATGCTGGCCATCCCGTTGCCATTGCTGGTCCCTTTGTTATTCCCAGTGATGGTGTCTTTGTGTCACTAGAGCTTGATGGGAAGTGGTGGCGACAATGTGGGTGGCGGGTGATGAAGGCGGTGTCTCTTCTCCAATCTTGTGCCCGCCTTTTGCTGTTGGAGCAATATGAGCTTTAATTGCTTATTTAGTACTAGGGAGGAACCGAAAATGTCTTTACATACCACAGTTGGGCACGGACTCACACCCAGTTCACTAAGGGTTAGATCCTTGTGGCGTGTGAATGAAATAATTTTTGCGCGGCGACGACTTTAAGGCAGAGGTTGAATTT
This sequence comes from Myathropa florea, assembly GCA_930367185.1. Taxonomy (NCBI): domain Eukaryota; kingdom Metazoa; phylum Arthropoda; class Insecta; order Diptera; family Syrphidae; genus Myathropa; species Myathropa florea. The sequence goes on along the minus strand of OV884004.1, from coordinate 1,481,283 downwards.
CGAGCGGATCTTTTGTCTGTGTCCTTCTGGCGGTGATGATGATAAAAAGGATTTTTGTAATTGCAGTGACTGTTTTGTTAGAGTCCCATGACACGAGTGGGGACTGGTCCGGGTGACTGGCGTTTTAATTATTCCTGATTGTGTTGGTTGTATTTGATTACACACAACGCAAAAGGAACAAGGGTAGATCGTAGTTTTGTTTTTGTATTGTTGTAGTTCTTTCTCCATTTCTGACTTGAAAGTGGGTTTGTGGAACAACGAACAGCACCATTGGCAAGCACGCATAAGAGGATGAAATAAGTTTGGTTAAGTTCCCTTCTAAATATCAACAAAACCAAGTGCTGGCTGGCGGGGATGAAGGCACTTTGATAATGCTGTCGGTAATTTTCGTTTTGGTTGATAGTAGCCCTTATCGGTGAACAAGAATTGTTTGCGTAGCGGTTTTTATGGACGGTTGGAGCTAATTTTCGCTTCACACAAAGGGTTGGTGCTCGAAACGGCCTATACGGGGCATTAGTTTTATGAAAGCAATGATTTTATGAGAAAAGAACATTTCATGGTTCAGAAGAATCGCGGAAGAGTGATAGATAGTTGGCTGTCGTAAAATTTTCCTCGTTTTATGCGAGTTTTATGGTTGCCTTCCGCTCGTGAATATTATTTACTTTTAAAGTGTGAGGAATGTCTTATATTAGGTATTTGACGGTAAGATATTGCGACATAATTATGTAAGCGTGCTTCGAATTCCAACGGTGACTTCCCTTTTGTTTGAAGAATATACGAATTTATTCTTCGTTTAATATACTCTATAAGATAAGTACGGAATTATGAGACCATACTGTACAATTTCAATTTAATTTAAAAGTTATCCTGATTTTCACATAAATCTTTTAAATATTTTTTTTTTACTTATAATTTAAATTGAAGTAATTTTTCAGGACAGACAGCATCGCTTTTTTAAGGGCAGAAAACTTTTGACACGGTTAAAAGATCGGCTATTATACAGATTCAAGGCCGAATGTGAATAAAATGTTACTCAAGAAACTGGCAGTTCAGCTCAGCGCGTTGTAAAGATGTGTGATGTGTTATTTTCTGTAAGAGTTTTGATGGAGTAGTCAAAATGTATCACCTCACAAAAGTATTTGGAATTATGTTTTTTTCCTGGACTTTAGTTTTGTTAATCAACAAATAATTATTATAATTATAATAAAAAAAACAGTTTCAATTCAATATTTATTTTCTGTTAACAAAAAATCTGAAAAAATAATGCATGTTTTCTGTCTACCACAATAACAAAATGCAACAAACTAGGATCCAGGAACATAATTCCGAATATTTTTGTCCGATATAGTGAACACATAATTTTATACAGGCTATTCTAAACAGTGAACAAAAAAATCTCGCTTCAATGAACTTTTTTTTTTCTCCGAATCTTTTAACATGTACAAACACCTTTAAAACTCATTAGTGCAATGCAGTCGGCAGTATCCATACAATCATCCAAATTTACCGTTAGTTTTACTCATCGTATTGTGCGAATATTTTGCACGATTATGTACAGGGAGGGCCAAATACAAGTTCTTTTTTAAAAATGCAATAAAATTAACAAAATACAACGTCGTTCAGGTGGCTTTGCAGTAGCGCATTCTCTCACCTCAATTTTCCAAGACATTGTTGATGGTTTCGGGCTGTAGCTCACGGATTGCTTGGATGATATTGGCCTTAAATGCTTGAATCGTTTCCGGATTATTGGCATAACATCGGTACTTCACGGTTTCCCACGAAAAAAGTCCAAAGTGGCAGCTCCAAGACGGCCAATTGATACGTCCAATAACACGATTTGAGAATTTGTTGCGCAAAAGATCGATTGTGGCATAGGCTGCGTGGCATAGCGCGCCATCCTGCATGAACCAGAGGTCGTCCAAATCCATATCTTCAATTTCAGTATAAAAAAAAGTCGGTTAAAATGGCTCTGTAACGCCCACCGTTGACCGAATCGTTGTTCCCAGCCACATTTTCGAAGAAAAATGGTCTAATTATGCCACCGCTCAACAATCCGCACCAAACCGTCGCTCTCTGTGCATGCATTGGCTTCTTAACAATAACGTGCGGGTTTCCCGAGCTCCAGATGGGGCAAACTTTGCTTGTTAACGTAGCCGACGAGATGAAAATGAGCCTAATTAGAAAGTATGATTTTTCGCCCAAGATCGTTGTCCAATTCAAGCTGCTCTAAGGCCATAGCTGCGTAGCGATAACGAAGTGGTCGCGAGCCTTCAATTGCAGTCAATTGGACCTTGTAAGCGAATAATGCGAGATCTTTGTGCAGAATTGTCCTCAGACTAGTGCGTGAAATGTTGAGTTGTTGAGATTGATCCCAGCAATCGCGCTGGGTGTTTCATTTCGGCCAAAACTTATTTTCAAAAATCGCATTGTTTGGGCTACACAGCACTCACTTTGGAAACAAGTTTTCAATATTTCCCAACGTTGTTCAAGCGTAAAGCGACTTATCCGTGGAAGTATGATACTGACTTTCTGTCAAGATTGAGCGGGAAACAGCTGTCAGTGTCAAAATCACCTATGATTTAAAAATAAACCACTAGATGGCCCACCTTGTATATGGTACACAGTTTGGGATTGTTTGAAGCAAATACAAAGTGCGTGTTGCTTACACATGAAATGTATTATTTTTATTGCGTTTTACGTTTTCTTACGGATGAGTTGTTTTTGCTAAAAATAAAATATCTCCTTTTTATAATATTGTAAAAAAAAAAAATTTTAATTATATTCTAGTTTTGATGAATTGTACTTCAAAACAGCAGTGTTTAAGATTCACACGTTTATAGTGTTATTGGTTTACGACTTCTCGTATAGAAGTTATATCAAATTGATTTGCTTTAATATATGTTAGTCATATTCCATACTTTAATATACTTCTCAAAACAAAAATATCTACTTAGGATAAAGGATTCAGAACCATAATACATGTATTTTTAATTTATTGAAGACTTTTCCTGTATATAATTGGCATTATCAAACCAAAGTCTTACCCCATTACTTAAAAAGCATAACACAAAACAATATCTACTATGGATATGACAGCATTGTTCCTTTCAATTTGATATACATCTCATCATTCTATCTGAATATTCTGATACACAGAACCAGATGTATGACAAATTAATTCTTATACAAAGCAAAAGGACAACTCAAGCGAATGAAAAATCTGTCAATTTCAAAACTACCTTTACACTTTTCACTCACTGGAGAAACTCATTAATAACCAGCTTACCTTTACCATGCAACCGAGGCAGTTTTATTAGACCAACCTCATTGGAAGAATTATTCCAATTACCATTCCTTTAAAATGCATTCATTTCAGGCTACAGAACATCCTTTTGTATCAAACTATTTTCTATGCATCTACGTACAATACCCCCAACTATATATGCTATACCTATGCAAGAAAAGCAACTTTGGAATGTCCTTGCAATTTAAAATATTCAAATTTTCCCAACAATCGAAAAGCTTAAGCTTAAGCACAGGCCAACAAACAAACTAACGGAAAGAAAAAAGATATTGGCAAAGAAAGCAATAATAACAATAATAACAGTGGATGATTTTATTTTGTTTTCTTCTGTTCGCACTGTAATATTTCAAATAAAGGAATTTCCCCTAAGGATAATGAAAAAATAATTACATGGCAGTTGGTGTGCAAATTTAGCTAAAGAAGCAAGAGCCCAGTAATTTGTTTTGGGGGGGAGGAGGGGTGGTGCACCATGGTGTTTCTTTTTTTCACTTCCTGAATATGAAGTCTGGCGGTTAGAAAAAAATGCTGGGAGGTGCTTTTGTTTCAATCCTGGGGTCATGTAGCATCACCTCCGGTTTACGAGGAGCGTAAAGTAAATTCATTAAAATCCAGTAAAACGATTGGGGCGATTCTGCGTTGTGTACATCCTTCCGAATACAATGATGACTTCCGCTGCAATGTTTTCTCTTTTTCCGGTTTATTTCACTTCTTTTATTTGAGGTGTCGAGAATTTTTCAACTATAGGTTCGGGACTAAAAGAAATGGTATTTTCATTGATAAATAACAAACCATGGATTGCGTGCGGCGTCATTAAGGTTTTTCTTTGCACTTTCGGGCATTTCAGATGGTGCTGTTTGGTTTATAAACATGTGGTTTATATAAGTTTATCTTAGAGAGTAGTTATAAGCCGTTTTGCAAATTAAAAATTTCAGCGATAAAATAGGAAAAAACTGCTTTGTCACTTTATCAAGATCAGCAACGGAGCATTAAAGTCTTATGTGACGTTTTAGCAATAGTGTCGTGACAACCCCAAAACACACTAAAAATAACAAAACGATTAAAAACAGAACAGTCTTGCCAATCAGTGTATTTAAAATGCTTTGAAGCTGTAGAAATATAGTCATAAAAAAGTTAAATTCAAGTGCTAAGCTACCTATTATCCCACTTACTTGAAACTTAACTTAATCTAAACCTAACCTAAATTAAAAATTACCACAACGTTCCTCCTTGTATTTGCAATAAGTCTTATAAAGATTGGAATAGAACCCTCTTACCTATTTGGCCAAAAACAACAGAATTTATACTTAAACGTTAAGAAAATTTAATATATTTTTTCTGGTAATAACTACCAGAAAAACAATCGCAATTCCGATAACGAAACCCAGTGATTGTAAAATTTTTGTTTTCAAATAAAGCCGAGATGCCCACGCATGAATCGCTACTAAACTATTAATTCGATAGCTTGATAAAGCACATATTTGTTGGTCACATTGATAATAATTGATTTATATGTCTTCAATAGACTCATTGCTACTATCGAGGTTATAAAAAACCGTTGTTTATAATACAGAAAAACACATCCTATCAATGGTTAGCACCCATTGTAGACATGTACTTGTATGTATGCACAAGTATGCATTCTTAAAAATAATTAAACATTCACGGCGTTATGTATATTATATTATTTGTGTGTTTTTTCTTGTTTTTTTTCGAAACATCAACAAACACGAAAACAAAATAAAATACTTTTCAGATTTAATTATCTGAAGCTCAGGCAGGACTCAACATATTTACGTAATTTGTTGAATTAATTTGAAAATAATTCATGTTGTTAATTTGTTTGTGTACATAAAGCATGCTCTCCCCAATGGAGCATGTATAAGGCCGGAACACAATGCTATCAAATAAAAAAAACCTTTAGAAAAAAAAACACTACACAATTCTCAGCAAAACATGTTTTATATTTTAATGTGATTAAATGCTGAAGGCTTATGGCGAAAAGGATAAAGGATATACCCATGAAATAATCACTCTCAACCACTCTGTCCATAGTCAGGCTGACAAATGGACAGCTGCATGGAACAGATAAAGCATTATTTTTAAATGAATAATTTCGCAATCAAATTCATTTTTTAATATTTTCAAATAAAGACTAATCGAATACTCGTGTGTGATGATATTTCAATTATCAACATTTTGCACGCAGACTTAAATAAACACTAAACAAGCAATTGGATAAATCGAATCCTAAAACGTTTTCATATAACTATAACTCACAGACCGCGCAGACACCCTATTTTTTTGTGAATTTACCTAGTGAAAATATAGGACACCTAAAGAAATCTCCTATTACGATTGAATAAACCGCTATTCAGTTGAATTACTAACTGGGAAGGGGTAAGCGACCATTATTTTGAAAGCAGCAAAAAGACAATTAATCATTTAATGTTTTATGTTCGAGATTATTACAAGTGCACGCAACTTTTGAGGTTCTCACATTATATGCATGTACTCGTATGTATGCTCTAAAATTATCAGGATCGAGTTTTTATGACTTTTTTTTTGAAAAGAGTTAGAAACTTCCCTTTTGTATTTAATCAATGTTTTTTTAACGAGACAATTTTATAACAATCTTAATTTTCACCTAATTCAATCCTAATTATCCACAAAAATTATTCGTGTATATGTTTGCAGAAAGCTATAGTCCGGAACCTTAGGCTTTGGTCCGTAGATTCTTGAATAGATTCTTGTCGCTATACAGCCTGTACTGTTTATGGTCGAATCTTCTTCTCCCAAAAAAACCAAAGGTCACACCCATATGATAGAAATTGTACAGACTTTTGGGACATCGCGTCTAGAGTTTTGACAAGAGTTGTTAAAAAAATACATGAAGTAGGTACCCCTTGCCTGAAACATTTTTTTACACATGATAGTGAAGAGAGAATTCTCCATTGCAAGCCCAAACAATTTGACGAGTTTGACAGGAGTGCAAAAACTAGACATGGCACGGTCTAGCTCGTCTGTCTCTCCAAAAGACGATCATGAGCATTTATTGGGTCTTTACCAAGATCAGCCCTAATGTGACAACTTTTTTAACTAAACGAATATCAGACCTTAATGTCTGAATATCGTTGTTAATGAGTATTCCATCTCTCTAAATACCAAGAGGATAAATTCATGTTGTCTTTAAGAATATTTTTCTTTTTGTTGAAGGGTTTTAAGCGCTACACTGGAGCACTCAGACTCAAAGGTAGGCCTACTTTTCTTTTGAATTAGTCTTCTAATGTCTTTTATTGTTCCATTGTTTTCATATTCACTCAAGTGAAGCTAAAGAGTAGCAATAGATATGAAGATCTGTTGCAATTTACTATAATTTCAATAATTAAGGAACAATTATAATAACTTGTATAATTATGTACCACAATTAATGACACTCTTTTTCTGAGCTGCCTCTTTGGAATGGAAAAATGCATATTAAATTTTTATTTGTCCATAAGTTTAAAATTATATAATTTAAGTGCAACATTCGGGTTTTCTAATTCTTGATAAAAGTTCCCTGAGAGCTGTGATAGAATCGGTGGCTGGTTGATCTTGCGGGGTACTGCAAATTGATAAAAAACAGTATCACACGGTCAGGCTGCTTTAGTTGTAGATCGTGCATAATACGCTGTTCCTCCATTCTTGATTTGCATGCCTAAAGTCCCAATTCATCCTTCTTCTTCTTCTTCTTCCAGTCCCCATTTGCTGTTAGGCGTCGGGGTAGCCTCGGGTTATCCATCTTCTGCAATTAAGTTTTTTTTGAATACGTGTTTGGCTTTTCTTCGCTCGTCCATCCGCTGTAGATGCCCTAATCATTTTAGCTGTCTCTCCTCAATTTCTTGTAGGATCGACTTTTTCTGCCCTACTTCTGTACGTAATCTTTCATTTCTGACCATATCCCTCCTGGTATACATACTTCATTTCCGTTGTCTGGAATTTACTCAGGTGTTTTCTAACAGCGGCAGGCACTCGATACCATACAGTAATAATAATAACGGCGGCGCTACAGTCCGAGGTGGACCTGGGCCTAGCTTCTCAGCAACCACTCGTGTTGTGCATGCTATTGTTCTCTCACGAGTGGAGGTTACCTACAGTTTAATGCCGACTCCGAACGGCGATTTTTAAGAAGCTTTTTTTTCTAGACAGTTATACTCTTTGAGCATTGTCAGTGACTCGAAAGAGGTGGGGCCGTGAACAATTTTTTTTTTTTTGAAAAATTGTTTGTCTGAACGTGGACTCGAACCTAGACTGTGAAAGTCTAATGCGCATGGATCGATGTACGAACCCACACGGCCACGGCGCCCACGATACCATACAGTGCTACTGGTATTATGACCGTTTTGTACAGCTTGAGTTTTGTTTTTGTGTCTATCACTCGTTTACCCACTATTGTGTTATTTATCTGATAGTACGCTGAGACTGCTTTCTTGGTTCTACTTAGCACTTCTTGATCTATTTTTGCCTTACAGTTAACAACGGTTCCGAGGTATTCATAAGATTCAACTCTCTCTAACTCTCTACCGTTGCATGTTATGTGCAGATTTTCTGTCGACCTATCCTCTTTGGATAGGCCCAATTCATCCAATTGAGGAAGAAACAATTTATTGACCTCAGCTCTGTACCGCTCAACATCCACAGGCCGCGCTTGTCCCGGCCAATTCTACAAAAAAAAAATCTCACTGACCCTTACACCTGACCTGACACTCACAGCATACCACGCATTGACTTTGAGTAGATGTTATGTCTCTTCTTGCATTCCTCGCCAATTTACAATGTTCCAGAACAGGAAATTTTAATTTTTCAAGTACCCACAGGAAAACAGGCACGAAATGCATATTGCACCAAAATCACAAATGAATAATTATGATTTTTCAGGAGCACACTGTTTCATTTCTTCTCTACAAAATTATAACTCTCATTGCCTTACAAATGTGAAAACCGAATTGGTGTTCGATGTCATTAAAAAATATATTGCATTTTGCGATAGTCCACCTTGTACCTCGGATTCCAAAATTGACACTTTATACGCAGCTATAGTATCGTCCTACTTTCGTATCTGCATTCGAAGTTCTACAAATAGATGTTGTAGGTTATAAATCTCACTGCAAGCCTATGTGTGCATCGGTAAGTGCCTGCGAGTAAATCCACTCTATGCGGTCAAGAACGCAACTTCATTTGCTTTAGAAACAACTGTGCACCTTCATCTACTTAAATGGTTTTCTAATTAATCGTAAGTAAAATCTGTAACAATGGATAGATCCAACCAATTATTACCGATTTTGAATTTCATATTCATAAACTCTTCCTTTCACTTTAAAAAAATTGTGTCTAATGCGAGTACATTAAGATTCTGTCTTAAGATTCACTTCTGAAAATTTCAAAGAGTTGCAATTTACAGATGCAAATATCATCATTTATTTATTCACTTAGTACTGGACGAATAAAACTTTCGTCCTTTATTTTCAGATTCACCTTAGCACTTGCAATTTTTCTTCTGTACTAAACTTGTCTTGTAATAATATTCCCGTGAGCTACCTTGTTGTTGGCGTACTTCACCAACCACTTCCGGTAACTTACTTGTCTTGTAGTTATTTGCCTGATCTCCAGGAGGAAGAAATAAAAGTGAAAAAGTTTAATTCTCTGAAATCAAAGGTAAAGTGCAATGCAACCCAAGCAACAGGATAAATATCCAAGTAAATGCAAGTAAGTTTGATAAAACAGATTAACTTAAAAAACAAATAAGAAGCTCAAAATAGTAAATATCTGCTGCTTTATACTCGTAAGTTGATTTGCAAAGAGCCTTGTTAATAAGGAGTTACAAGCTGGTATCTGAGTTGGCAGGGAATGGAAGGTATAGTGATAAGTCCAGAATACAAGGTAATATTTAAAATAACTCAAGTTCTTAAGGACGTATCATTGGGTTCCAGTGAAAGCATATCAGAGATATAGTCTTAAAGCGCAATTAGGAAAAAATTATTTTAATAAGGTGTATAATATGGCTACATGAACTTCAAGAGGACTTCGTATGAGTCATAATATTCTGCTTATTCTAATGTATAATAACGAAAAAAACAAAGCTAACTGAAATGTGATGTGTAACATATATTAGAGGCATCTCTTTATGTGACACTTCCGAGCTTTTCATCAGTTTCATATTTAACGTCCCCTCAGAATTGAGCTGCATACATTACGATAAATTCGGACATTACTACGAAAACGTTGTTTTTTTTACTTACTTCCTATACAAAAACTAAGACTGCTGGGTATCATTATAATAATATTAATATAATAATGGTGGCGCTACAGTCCAAGCTGGACCTGGGCCTAGCTTCTCAGCACCAACTCGATTTGTGCGTGATATTGTTCTCTCACGAATGGAGGGGACCTACAGTTTAATGCCGACTTTAAACGACGCTTTTGAGAAGCTTTTTTAGACAGTAATACTCTTTGAGCTTTGTCATTGTTTTAATTCTTGGTGGTAGACTGAAAGGCTATTTAAAGTACCATTACTCCCAGATATTTTAATGGGGGCATGTTTAATTGTTTCTCATTTCTTAACGCTCCAGTAAGTAAGCTCCAGTTTTTGGAAATTATTACCTTTGATTTAGCTATTCCAAGTCGGTTTATCATAAATTGCAATGAGTTAGCTGAAGAAGCGAAAACTACAAATCTTGAACACGTATTCAATATAGTCTTATTTATAGGGAGAGTAAAAACATGACTTTACTCTACTACACCATTACCTTTTAAATAAAGATTAAAGAACATCAAACTGCGAAGGCTTTACGGAAGCGATATCTAAGAACAACAAAAATAATAGCACTGTCATTAAAATCCAAGTTAAGCCACCTGACTTATGGCGATCTTCTTAAATATTTACCTACTATATACTGCATGCATATTCAAAGCCGTATTTCCAATCAATATCTTTTTATCAAACTCACAAAGTCAACCGATTTACCTTTCTATCTGTCCCAACATGCTCTGCAGGACAGTATTCGCCACGAAATAACATCTCCATTCAAGGCAACCCCTAAAACTACATCATGTGTAACTGCATTGCGACTAAGGCAGTTGATTATATTCATTAGGCTACCACCCACCTCCAGCACCGCCAATGTACACTGGAATTTGCCTAATCTCTCACTTTAATTCACCAAGCTCACCTGCAAGCTACCCCTGTAGTGCGCTCTAACTGCACTCCCTGCTAAACATGTGTGAGGATCAATAAACAAACTTAAATTAGCTGCTGACATCAATGCCATCTAATTAACGGTTATTGCAAATAGCAGTGTGCTATGCGCTAGTGTGGTTTAGAAGCTGATTAAAATCTCGAAGCGATCTGAATACAACACCCTTCAATTGGTTGAGAATACCAGCACAAGCATTGTGTTCTCCACACGGACACCGTTGTTCCAATCACCTCTTATTCTCTTCCTGATTTCTGATTCCCTGTTCCGCTTCACTACCACCAGCTATTGCCTATCAAGTAAACCATTCTAACGACATATTGACTTTTTAAGCTAATATCGTTCGTCGTATATACGTTTACCTTGAACAGAATCTACTGCCACAGCAGCGATATCTACCATCCACCACCGTCACCATTACCACGACCTCCACTACCACCACCATTATTTTAAGGGTGAAATTTTGGTCGTCTAATTTGATTTTAATAACCCCCGATGTTGTGTACATCGATGCAGGTACTTTTATTCGCTGTTGTACCACAGTTGAACCTCATCCCTCGGCAACCGTTCTTCACATTCCTCTTTGTGTTGCGGTGCTGATCGGGATTGCTGGTGTTATCCATTCGTGGGTTTGAGAAATGTATTCATATGTGTACGAGCGTTGGGGGCGTATAATATTCAGACTAAACCCGAAGGTGTTATATTGTAGGTCCAGGGAGAATTTGTTTCTCGGTGTAGATAGGATGAATCTATTAACGAAGCAATTTTGGTTTTACCACTTTAATTGTGAAAGTATAGCTTTGGCTTGTTGTGTATCCTGTCGAGATATTCACACAAAGTACATATAGTAAAGGGTTTTATATGATTGATATTTTTTATGGTACGACTTTGGATAATTTGTAAATTACACGCACAATATGATAAATAATCTGGGCAAGTGCGAGTTGCACACGCGCGGGAGAGGTTTCGTCGCATTAATCGTTTTTGATAAATCCTTCTGAATATCACCCAAGGAATTCAAACTATTATACATATTTCGATTGAATTTTCTTCTAACTTCGACCCAAATCTACTACTCATTACCCAACATCCATACATACATACAAACAAGAGAATGGCAAAAGAAGGGATAGGAAAAAACAGGTGCATTACAGCGAGGCAATTCGACGCAGTTGTCAAAAAGCTTGGCCATTCCGAAGGATGACGCGATTAGGAAATTCAATTTCCAAAAGAAATTTACCAGTAAGCGGAACCCCAAAAAGGACTGGAGCAATGAATCCATGGTCCACAGACTGAGCAGCAACACGGTAAAATGGTATACAGATGGATCAAGAACTGATGAAGGAACTGGAGCAGGGGTATTTGGATCCAGGACAAAATACTTCGAACACATGGGCAAATGTACCAGCATCTTTCAAGCGGAAATTTATGCCACAGACAGATATGTTTAGATCAATCTGGAAAGGAATTATACCAACTACGACATAGCAATAATTATGGCACTAGACTCCTTTATCATCAAATCCAAGCTTGTATTGTATTGTATTGTATATGTAATGCTGGTGGAATGAAGTAGGCCAAGAAACTCCTAGGGCAATATAACCGAAAGAGGCATGCATCAGAATGAGCAAGAATAGCCTCCGTATCCTAACGGGGCACTGTAGATTCAAGGAGCATCTAAGGAAACTAGGGGTATTTAATGAAAATCCAGAACACATACTGAGATTTTGTGAGGCACTAGCCCACAAAAGAATAAGATGTCTGGGCAAGTACCTACTATCAGAAGAAGAAATGCAATCACTAGAACCATCCCTCATTCTCAGATTCCTGAAGGAAATTGGCTTAGAGAGAATACTCTAGAACAAATTTCTTCGCCTACGTGCAATAGGAGTCCATTACTCTCAATACAACCCTGAAAAGAACTGTATTTGAGAGGAACTCGTAATAGTGCTAAGGTATTTAAAGGGGGCACAATAGATCTTGAAGGTCGCGTTTGCACCGTTGTGTACCGTCAACAATAATAATAATATTAAATACATATCAATAATTTATTGTAACTCATTAACATATCAATAATTTATACATTTATATACGCGTTTCTCAATTCAATTTATCTAACACGTAAACCATTCTCAAATATCACTTGCATACCTGTTGTGTGTATTTTTGTTTGGCATTAACGGTTGAACAAATGTATGAGATCCATTGAAATCAGGGTTAAGTTTTCGAATTCAGCAGAAAATTTATGTGCGTGGGGTCTGGTGCTACTTTTTTGTCATGGAATCTTTCCAATTTACAACATTTACGACATAATAAATAGTTTTGTTTACAGTGATGTACTACAGAACGTGATATTGCCCCGCGCGGAAAAGGAAAATGCATTGAAATAGATCTTTCAACACAACAACGATCCAAAAACACACCTCTTACATGTGACTGTTGTCAGCACTTTTATTCATAGAATCAATAACAGATGTGCAGCGATTATTAAAAACAATGGATACTTACTCAAATATTAACATCAGGATTTTAAAAATGTTTACTTTCAATTATGTGCTTTAGTTTTGTCGCGGCAATTTACGAGTATAACGCATGTTCACTCTTTTTTAATTTTTTTAGTTTGTAGAAATCTAGTGGAATTGAGTTTTCGTTTATAAATAAATGAAACTATTCCTGATTAAAAAAAAAAATTGTAAGTACAAAGAAGAATATTGAGGAAAATGCCTATACGGGCTATTCGGTGGTATTGTTTTGTCCGACACTGTATATCTCGATGTAGTGGTTTAATATTTCAACTTCATCTTTACGGGAGGCACCCCAAATGGGCCGGAAGGAAATTATAATACATACATGTTCAATTTTAGTGAAGGTGTTACTAAGGTGATTTGCTTCTTTTATAGGTATTTTACGATACTAGACACAATTTTATTCTTGTTAATCTGTGATGATACAGGTTACAGCTATACGCACAGTCACAACATGCAAAGCCATACTCAAGGCGTAATCGAATCATTCTGTAGTAGCTGGAAGTTAACTATGCGGGACAAGCTTACGTAGGTGGTATATTTTTTCCAGGAGTGACCAGTGAACTCAACAATCATATCAAGTTACGCTTACGCTTTTGTCTATATTTAGCATCATGTAGGCGTTATTAATGGAAATTGTGAAGGTCACTATCTCCTCCCGAAGTACAAGACATCCCAGTGGAGGAGTCCTGCATGATTTTCGCTACAATCATGTGTCTCATCACACAAGCAAATCTGGTGGATCTTAAGCGCTCACTATTTTTATTTCAAGATGATGCTGTCACTACGGGACAATGCATCATAGACAGACGTGCCATTAAAATTGTCTTCTTCACTAACAATGAAGATAAAGAGAGTGGACGAAACACAATACTCTACCTTTTTTTCGTGGAATTTTCTCTCACATTTCTCTCTCAGAACACGTGTATGAGCATACTTCTTCGATTATAAGCGAACTGAATAACATCGGCATCTAAATCGCCCCATTGCAGACTTCAATTAGTTCAACTGGATAGGGTCCGCGTGGTATCATGTGATTTCATCATTGCAGCCTTTTGTAAAACAATTCGACCCGAAATATGACTCGTGACAAAAAATGAATTTTTGTTCAAAATGATTAATAATATAATAATAAAATGCAATAAAAATTTATCGGTGAATTTAGGAAAAGAAAATGACTAATTTGGATTGATTTCTTTAATATGACAGTACAATCAATGTTCACTCAAGTGTATTTAAAATCATGTTATCTAACGAGTGATTTCAGTTTATACTATGCATAACTTAAAATACTCAAAAAAACCAGTATCCGGAAAACTTAAACTAGTGGCGCAGAATATCACATCTGGTACACACTTGCATATAATAAATTTACTTTTTTTTCGCATACCACTTCAGAAATATTTACAAGAACTAGTTCTTGTGGAAAGGAAACCAAAATAAAATGATTAAATAAACATATCTTCGAAGCCACACGGAGAAAGAACGAAAACAGCGAAATCCCCTTTGAAAATATATCAAATCCATTCAAAAGTGAGAACCAGAAAGCGTACATATATTTCAGCACACAAGCAAAGAAGACTCTAAGAAAGTGAAGTAATGATTGGCAGATGAATTTATTTTCCGTTTTCCATCCGGTTGCACCCCACAACACTCCAGAGATTTTCTTTTTTATCCTCCCACGAGCAACAACACAACAGTGCACAATCCATTTACTCACATATTCACTTGGAGAAATTCAATTCCATCCTTGCTCGATCTCCTTAGCCGGTGTTTGGATACGCGAGACGGAACAATATATCTTATTTGTGAATGTGTTGTTACACAATTCATCGCAGCTTCGCTTCTGGAAACAGTAGAAATTATAAATTTTCCCAGATCACCTCTTCAGAACGATAGTGTATTGCACTATTTGCATCTGGACGGTATACAATCAATTGGTGTGAAACCACTCCCTGTATAGCTACAGCAAGTACTTTCATCTTCAATCTGAAATTGATGCAACCCTATTCGGAAAAACCTACAGCGCGTGGCAATGGTACAGCTGCTGCAGGGAGAAAGCCACATATGTACATATGTTGACATAGAACTCTCACACAGATCTATAGAGGCCGACAAATACGCTCTACACTGCATGGTGCGTAGAGGCCTAGGATACAATTTTATTGGTTAGGAATGTAACGCATTTAATCCATCTAATCAGGATGCGGGTATTTGCGGATGTCGAGCGTAATACCTCGAAGAGCTGGAGAAGGCTTTGTGTATTTAAATTTCACAGAGCGGACCGTAGGAAAGGATTCTTGCATTCTATTTGCCCAGAGAGTGAGATACAGAGTTGCAATTGCATTCAATTGTATCTATTTCTACGATGGGGTAATATGAATTGGTGTTTACCTGTTCACAGCCCGTGAATGTGTACACTATGGATATGAAATAATTATTAGTTTACGAGATTGTTTCTTTAGTTTTGCAAATAAGAACTTCTATGGATGTACATATATACATACGTACTTATATACATGCGTATGTATTGCATTGCTGAATTTATAAATGCATTAGCGCAAATATGATTCAACTAATAGATGCGATTTGAATAATTTTCCTGGGACTATTGAATATCAATATATTCACGAATTTATTAAAGATAGTAGAAACTAACCTTCGTGGCATACCTACATATGTATATAGTACAAACCTACGGAATTTATATTGTGGCTGATAGAAAGGCACGTCCACCCTTTTATGTCGAATGGGTGTATATATTATTGATGATTTTTCATACCACTCGCGTTTTGCGGCAATATTATTGTTCTTTATTCCTTTTTGGATAAGAGAGCAAAAATGTAAGTCGTAGCAAAACACACACCTCTTTCCAGTGCGATTCAACACAATTTAATGACAATTTCATACAACGCACCTTTCACACAAGTG
The DNA here is from genome assembly GCA_930367185.1 of Myathropa florea. Classification (NCBI taxonomy): domain Eukaryota; kingdom Metazoa; phylum Arthropoda; class Insecta; order Diptera; family Syrphidae; genus Myathropa; species Myathropa florea. The sequence continues at coordinate 1,465,294 of OV884004.1, read as the reverse complement.
CCAGATCAGGGCAATCTAAAACATCGTTTGAAGAATCAAGCGACAAGAGTAAAAGAAAACGTAAAAGCATTGGGCAAAAACATCATACCGAGGAATTAACGTTTGCAACTACGACTAATTTAAGAGAATCCGGGAAGAATATTGCTTCAAAAGTTTGACATTAATCTTAAATGTCATCGTTTATTACACGTATGTTGCATCTTAAATAATGGGGATTCTTTTTTGGAGACAATTTCAAGGGTACAAAATTGATGCTTTCAAATTTGGGATTTAAGCATAGATACAGCCAAATTGTATATCGAGTTACGAGTACATACGTCGAGACTCCAACCAACTTGTAATTAAAGACAGCGTTCTACTGTCTATTATTCAGTCATCATAAGAAGCACACACTTCAGGTAAGTTTATTTTTAGATTAACTAAGTAAAGAGATAAACCAAATAATAACTTTTTAGGCTTACAGACTCTAGCGGCTTGATTATGCCAGGAAGCTCTTTAAGAGAGCCAATTTGATGAAGACTCATGGTCAGAATCCAGCGATCGATTTCACCACTTCAAAAAAATCAACTATTTTTATCAGTTACCAGTTGAATAGTCTTCACGTCGTCTTCTTCCTCGTTAAACTTTTATAATTCACACAAAATAATAAATACACAAGAACGAAAGATTAAATAATAAAATAAAATTATTTTCAGAACAAGCAAAATATACAAGACACAAATATGCAAATGTATGAATAGATTTTTGCAAAAGTAACCCATGAATGTGTTTAATCATGAATGGAAAGAAGCAATACATAAAATTTAATTCACCAGGGTGTCCAACATTTTTTTTTACTTTGTCAACTGTTCCGCTTCAATCAGGCATGAACAACCAATTTGTAGGTACACATGCGTATAAGTATATAAATAAATTTATTTATTTGGAAAGCATTTTGGACCATTGATTTTATTGGGATATATTTCATGGGAAATAACAAATGTTTATCTGAGTCAAACGGCGAAGACTACGCAAAAACTGTTTCAAAAATAATGCACTTCAATGATTATTTATAAGCAATGATAACCGAATAATTTTGAATCAGAAAATTTGTGTTACCAGTGATTGTGATATTTAACAACTGTCCTTGATATTCATAAAGTAACAAATCATTCGTAAGTGGTTATAAGCCGTCGCGAATTTCTTGGTTAAATGTGTGAACAGTTTAACATATTCCTGCGTTGAGTACTAGCAAGCGAAATTCTCAGGCATGCCTCCACACTGTCCCTACCTGGAGAATTGGTAAATGTAATGCGTGGTAATGCTCTTAGCCACTTTTAAACTGTTGTTTTACAGGCAGCTGGTATCACAGCTCTAGATTGATCTGGCCCATATAGGATCATAAAATCTTTGAAAATCTTATCTCTCCCCAGGCATAACCATTTCTTCATAACATATGGGCCTTAGGAATTCGACGGTGCAGCAGAATTGCGCATAAGAAATGGAAAAAAGAAAAATAGAAAAGGGAAAGTTGTTGTGAGGTGTATGACAGTTGTTGAAAAGATATTTTTAATATTTGTAAAAAATATACCACATTGATGGAATTTATTCATTAAAACCCCAAAAAAAAAGAATAACATTCGCTGAAACTAGTTTGAACGCGGAATTTACAAATAATGCAAAAAATAAAGTTTTTCAGTTTTGCCTTTCGTTAGGTCAAAACATGTTTGTCACAAGGGAAAACGCCATTAAATATTAGCTCTTATCTGAACAAATTATGTTCAGAAAATGTGCATATATACATATGTACATATGTATGTACATACGTATACATACTGTTGTCAAACCATAAGTTTTCTCGTTCTACCACTAGCTAGATTTCAATGATGACCTGTTTACACATATTCCATAAAACATAAATTTATATAAACACAGCCATCACTTCCATTTGACATAGCAATTTGTAATGACCTTTTCTTCATTTATCACAAATTAAATTCTGCAACCCTTCTGCATTCTAATTTATCTCCTTGCGTTGGACATACAATCGTCGCCCTCGCCATATACCAACAACTCACAGTGATGCAATGGCATTGAGCAAATGAAGCTGCTTGCTCCATTCTTCCATGATTTCATTTCACTGGGTGCTTAATTGAGGATAAAAAGTGTAAATTTGAAATACCAAATACTGGAACAGCTTCCCGTTTTTAGTCGATTTAATAATTAGTTTGTCGGGATTTGATTTTATGCATTCTTCCCCTCTTCACTATGTATATGCAGTTTCTCTATATGAACATTTCTCATTCTTATTTGCATCGATTGCTAATTATTTCAAGGGAATGAGATGGGTTCTTTTGCCAATATGTCCAGTTCATCAGAATATCTATTATAACGGATGCTGATTTGTAATGGATTGTGATTGATTTGATATACGCTATGTTTTTATTTTGTTATAGTAAATCCGCCTTAACTTTTTTTTTCTTTTTTATTATTATTATATAAATGTGACATTGATATTTAACAAAAATTAGTAGTAATGTCACTTCAAGCAAAGCGGTACAAATCTTGAATTAAACATTGAAAAAATGAGTGGGTGGGGTAGCCCTTCAAAATTAACAAAGTTATATAATAGAAGCGAAAACAAGTTTGACTAACGAAAAGATATAAAAGAAAAAGAAAAAAAAAAGTTTATTTTATTGTACATGCACCAAAATATTATACTAAAACATGAAATAAATTTTCAACGTTATCATAATCAAGGCAAAAAAGCCATTTTTTAACGTGTTTAAGAAACATTTTCTAATGAGTCATTGCTCTAAGGGACATTGGAAGACCCAACGCAGTAGTTCGGAAAATGGATACAGCCGATTGATTTAAATAATTGCCACGTAAATTATAATCATTAAAATGTCACAAATTAGTATTACCAGACCTAATACAAAATATTTTTAGCACAATATAAGTGTTGGATTGGAAGAATTTTCAGATCAGCAAAAAGTTGAGAACTAGAATGTGAACGAGATTTTCGACAAATTTTTCTAATTATATGTTTTTAGAGTGATAAGAGAGGTTGTATTTAATTTATATAAGTTCCAGTGGGCTTCTTAATCTCGTCGTACGGAGTCGGCATTAAACTGTAGGTCCCCTCCACTCGTGAAAGAACAATAGCACGCACAACATGAGTGGTTGCTGAGAAGCTAGGCCCAGGTTCACCTCGGACTGTAGCGCCGCCATTATTATTAAGTCCCACCCCAGCACGTTATAACACACTCTAATCTATATTGGAAAATGCCATAATATATTTTTTTGCAATAGCTGCTTAGAACAAGTCTTTCGTAGAAAGTAAAAATTTCTTAAAATGCCTCTAAAATAGTTTTTTAAATCCGCAATGAGGTTATTAAAGCTCATTCTTGAATTAATTATTAGACCTAAATATTTCAACTCAACAACTTTCTCAATCTGAAAGCACCTATCATTACAAATTCCATAATTGTAAAATGTATATTCAGATAAGTTATGATTGCACTTGAAATTAGACAGCTTGAATTTTGAGCAATCGGCTGCATGAAAAAATATATCGTCAAATTCACTGTATTGTGATCCTAAATTGAATTGATTGGTTTTTGTGTTTTGCAAACCATATTCTCAATAAATGAAGATCAAAGATTAAATCACAAAACAAATTTAAGGTTGTCTGCACCATAACTGTAACCCACATTATCCGCAAAAGCAGTTAAAGAGCCTTTAAATGGTAAGTGCAACATAGAGTTTATATACATCAGAAATAGTATAGGACCCAATACGGATCCTTGAGGTACACCAATGTTTATAAATTTGTTATCACTTCTGACGTCCTTAATCTCTCTTTGTGTTGTGTTGCTTAAATATGACTTAAACCAATCATTAATATAGCATCTAAAGCCAGCATTCTACACTTTTTTTTAATAATATATGTATTAACCATGTCAAACGCTTTGATTATATCAATCAATAATCCTGCTGTACTTTTTCTTTTATCCAAATTGGTAAGTACTTGTGAACAGAAGCATAAAAGTACATCTTCCGTAGACTTTCCTTTCAAAAAGCCAAATTGAAATGAAAATTGAAACTAAAAAAACTACCTTAGGGAAAATATTTACATTCCTTTCTATGTCCATATTTTCATATCTTCTTCTTCCTCACAGACTGTACCAAATATCTAGCGTAGAATGATATTCCATAAATGTTTACAGTGTCATAAAACTAAATAAAACAAAAAAATTACATGAAAATGTTTACACTTTTATTTACCATTACTGTACTATTTGTTCCCAATACACAAACCCAAATTCACCTCTGACTTGTCACGGAACCGGGCGGCAAATCTTAACCTCAAAATTTAATGTTTCCAATTTGACATTTCTTTCGCGGCACTAATCACATCTTGGTGCGTTTTCAACGTGCACTTCTTTTTTTTAATAAATTCTCTGGTCGATTAATTATTTTAAAAAACGAAAATAGAAAGGATGTCACTTGCATTTCAAAATGCAGATTCTATCAAACAAGCCCTCTTTGAGGAATTGCAAAATATCCTTAGTTCAGAAACAAATGTTCGGCAGTCAGCGGAAGCACGTATGAAGCAGTTGGAATTTACTGAAGGTAATTGACAAGATTTTCATATTAGACCAGAATTAACTTAAGTTAGACATATATTCTTAAAGGTTATGGTGTTTATTTGTCTGAACTCATTATGAATCAATCCTTTGAGCTACCGCTTCGGCAAATGGCTTGTATCATGCTAACACGATATGTGGAGAACCACTGGGGCGAAGTTGATGAAAGTGGTCAGGAGAGCGTTGCTACAGAACAAGCGAAAAAAACTATACGAAATATTCTTCCTAACGGCCTATACGATCCAAACAGTAAGATCCGATCTGCTGTAGCCCATGCAATATCTACAATAGCAGCAACCGATTGGCCGGGTGTGTGGACTGATCTATTTCCAATAATCATTAAATGCTTGGGTGGAAACGAAGATTCTATTCATGGAGCAATGCAGATCCTTCAGGAGTTTTCGTATGACGAAAAACAAATAAAAGAACTCGGTCCGTTCATTATTTCAGAGGTGTATAGAATCTTTGAAAGTGAACAAGTGTATAGCATCAAAACTCGCACATCTGCTATTAAACTTCTAAAACCACTGTTTATGTCGATAGGATGCAACATAAGCAACCGCGAGCAGCAGGCAGCTTTAATGGAGCCTGTGTTGAATAATTTCATGGACAAATTGCTACAATGTCTAGCAATGAACGGTGGAACGACATCAAATTTCCTCCTTAAAACTGAAATTGTAAAAAGTATGTATCTTAACTTCTTCATTATACAATATTTCTCATTAGGTAATTATTAGTTTTCACTTTTTTGGTCATTGATATGCCGAAGTATATTCAGCCGTTTATAAACAGAATTCTTCCACCAATTTGGCAACTACTCACTCAAGTCGCTGATATTTATGTTAAAGTGACCGTCAATCAAACAGAGGAAAATCCATTTGCTATCTCTGAAAATGAAGGTACGTAAAATATTTCCATCTCATTGGGTCCTTATGATCTCTAACTTTTTGATTTTCAGACGAAGATGAGCTGACCAATTTCTCTACGATGATAATTCAAATATTTGAGTTCATTCAGTGTATTGTATGTTCCGGAAAATTCCGTTCAACCATAAAAAATGTTCTTACTGACCTTATCTACATTATGATCGTGTATATTCAAGTCCCAGAAGAACAAATCGAACTTTGGAATGACGACCCTGAGAAATTCGTTGAAGACGAAGACGAGTCTGGTGTTGAATTAACAATTCGTCTATCAGGACAAGATGTCCTTATGTCACTGAACGACGAGCTAGGAGCAAAAGTTCTACCATCACTTTCTGAGGCGCTCGGTCGCCACATGAACGTTGCTGAAGCAGAGAAATCTGCGGGGAATCAAAATTGGTGGAAAATTCACGAAGCCTGTATGGTAGCTGTCCACACTTATAGAGAGCTGATTCTTGATACCGAAGACCAATTTGATCTGTTGAATTATTTGACACTTGTTCGCAATCTATTAGGCTACGATGGATCAGCACATTTAGTTGGTAGGTGTTTGTGGACTCTTAGCTCATATTCCAAGTCCTCACTTTACAACCCCCAAATGCTGGAAGAAATCCTCTCTGTGACTCTTAACAGTTTATCACGAGAAAAACCAATTGTACTGAAAATTAGTGCTGTGAGGTAAGACTAAATGAATAATTTCGGATCTTCAGAAAGTCTGCATTTTTTTTAATCCGTAGAGCAATTCATGGGTTCGTGCATAGTCATGAAAAATCTGAGGGTGACAAGCGATTGCTTATTCAATCAAAACTTCCGGGATTCGTCGATGGAATAATCGATTTAATTGCAGGATGCAAAAGTTCAGTTTTAGGTTTACTGCTTGAGTCATTGACAACAATTATTTCGGTAAGTGTTTAAATCACGCCTTTTTTTCTCTTTTTTTTTAAATTTTTATCTTTTGGTTACAGTTCGATCCTGTTTTTGCGGCATCTGTCCACAACAAAGTGATACCGCTGGCAATAGCTGTTTTCCTGAAGTATCCTGAAGATCCGTTTATTTTGGAACTTGTCCAGGACATGCTGAAAGTCCTCTCCCAGAATCCACACTGCTTACAACCTTTGCAAGAAAAATTTATTCCAACTATTGTAAGTTTACTCCTTGAAATTCCTGATCAGTTGTAAAATGAATTCTTTTTTGCAGGCAAGCATTCTTTCCCTTCAAGGAGAACAGGCAAATTCGGCTAAACAGGACATCGCGCTTGATGTACTGACCACGATTGTAAAATACTCGCAACCACCACTTGGCAGTAATTTAATTGACAATGCCTTTCCCGCTATGATCCACTGTGTTCTGAGGTCCGATGATCATTCAGTAATGCTTAGCGGTGGAGAATGTTTGCGCGCTTTCATATTTGTTTCTCCCGACCAAGTATGTTCATACAAAAATGGAGAAGGTCTCAATTATATTATGCAAGTCACAACTATGCTACTAAATCCAATGAATAACGAAATGACTGCAGGACAGATTGGTCGCCTAGTAATCACCATCATATCAAAAATTGGTAATCTTCTCGGTGAGAACATTGATCTCCTCCTGAAAGCAGTCATCAGTAAAATGCAATTAGTTGAGTGCCTTAAAGTGATAATGAGTTTAGTTGTGATATTCGCTCATCTATTTCTTACTCAAATGGATGCAGTCCTAAATTTCCTATCCACAGTGCCTGGACCAACTGGTGAACCAGCCTTACAGTTCGTTTTCACCAATTGGCTTTCAAAACAGACAATGTTCTTTGGGTCTTATGAACGTAAAGTGACCACAATGGCTCTGTGCAAACTCTTTGAATATGGAGTTACTACTCAGGATAATCGCTTGACCTCAATCACAGTCAAGGAGTTAATAACTACCGAGACTTCGAGCAAAGTCAAAACACGATCGCAGGCAACCACATCACATTTAGTCACAATTCCAGCGTTGGTAAAAATATTCAAACTTCTGATCAATGAATTGGGTCACCTCAGAGAATCTAAACTAGCTGACGCTGAATCTGAAGACAATACCTCTGAAGATGAGGATGAAGCTTCAGCAGAAAAAGGATCACCAGGAAAAGCTCGTTATGTGTCTGATTTGTACTTCAATGATGATGATGACGAAAACTCTGATGATGATCAGTTAATACAAGAGCTGATGAAGGATCCTCTATTTCAGACAAACATGGAAGAAAATTTAACAAAGTTTTTGCAAAATTTCAGCAGCAACGAACATTTCCCGATGTTCGTGGGTCATTTAAACGAAACAGAGAAGACTATCCTTAAATCTATCCAAGTTGATGTTGTTTAGAAAAGTGTTATTATTTTTGAAATTAATTTTGTAGTCCTGATGATGAATTTCACACGAACTTATGTTACTCGTATTTATTATTATTTAAATTACTAAAATTTATTTTTATATAAACAAAAAAATATCTATAAGGCAGAATAATATTACATTGCGAATAAACAAATATTTTCTGTTTCACACATTCGCTGCCTTATTCTTCTTTTGCGAATAGCTCTACAGTCCGGCCCTACATGCCTCTTAAATCAGTACGATATTTTCCCAGCTATCTCCAGCGCCATACTTCGAGATGAGTTGTTGGAATTGAGTTCCCCTCCAAGTGCCCCACTTCATTCAGAGTCTTCTTCTACACTTCTTTTGTTTTCCATCTGTATAGGACTCGAAAATTCTCGAAGATGTGGAGTCTATTAGCAATACTCATTTTAGGATCCGTAGTCGCCTAGCCAGACTGATGTCGAACAGTCCTTACGTCACCTTTTGTCTTTAACGCAAACGAGATCACAGATCAAGCTCGAAAGAATAAAGGGCTATATTGATAGAGTCCACACTATTGGACTATATAAGATGACCTAACAAATATCGCTCTTCTACAAGCTGTCCAAAATCAGTATATCGAGCAAATTCAAATCATTGGAGCCTTGTATGAGAATAATAGTGCACATGTGTGGGATGGAGACTTGATTTCTGAAGAGTTCAAAACTTCAATGGACGTTAAACAAGGCTGTATTTTAAGCGCACTCCTTTTTATATTACACATCAGTGACATAACTGATGATGTTAGAGGTGGAATAAGTTTTTGCGGTGTAACAATCCCTGCATTGATGTATGCGGATGATATCGTCTTTCTGTGTGACTCTATCCAAGGTATGTTGATGATAAACAGACTTAGCGCATATTGTAAATGTTGGAATCTCACTGTTAACCTTGAGAAATCAAAAGTGAAGTTAGAAGTTAGACGGCGAAGAAATTGAGAAAGTATCCACATACAAATATCTAGGTATCCTGATATCGTCATCTTTAAGTTTAAAACCACATCTTGAAGAAAAATTTACTGATGCTAAAAGAGCTATCTGTGCGATTTGGGAAAGTAGTTTCAAAAGCAAATACGTGTTGCAAAGTGTAAAGCAAATTTTGTTTCACTCGACTGCGGCTTCGATAATGCTATATGGAGCTCAAGTCTGGGGTTATAAAGGTTATGATGCAGTGGAAAAATTGCTTCGGTACTTCTAGAAGAGGTTATTCCGGTTACCGAAAAATGCCCCTAAATACATGCTACACATTGAAACTGGAACCCCTCCTTTGGTCGTCTACACTCTCAAAATGCACTTTAACTATGTCTTAAGAGTACTAGAAATTAATGGATCCAGAATACCAAACATAGTATTAAAAAGTTTAATTAGAACAAATGGAAATATTTGCGAAGAATGGCAGAGAGTGGCAGTAGAAAGTGGAATAAATCTGACTGTTCAACCGAACGAACAACCTCATCTCTTAGGAGAAAAATTCAACTCAATTTTGGAGAACCTAGGTAGACAAACATATGATCAATATGTTGAAGAAGCCGAATCATCACTATATAGGAGTTACTATAGAAAACTTAACCACTTTTTAAATGAGAAATCGTATCTCCTTAACAACACTTTGAAATAAGAAATAAGTACTATATTTAAAATGAGAGGTGAACATGTCCAACTAAACTTTCTACCACATCGTCCAGATTTGCGAACACTTTGTTGCATATGAAATATGAAAGAGAGAGAAGATATCTTGCATTTCCTTGATGTTTGTCCAATTCTTAAGGAATTTCGACTATTAATGTTTAGAAAACGTAGAATATGAAACAATAAGTATCTTAAATGGAGAAAAAGGATGGAATGTCTTATATAATTACTTAATAGCAGCACTTCGGTATAGAAAGCATATTATAGAAGGAAATTTCTAATACAAGATCTTAAATTTATATTTAGACAACCTGGTAGACTGCCATAAGCCAAACCCATTATGACTTATGTTAACATTTGTTTAATTGTAATATATTTACTGAAATAAAAGTCAATTAAGACTATAAGACGAAAAGGATGATTATGGCTTTATAAAACTCTAGCTTAGTTCTGCGATAGAGGGGTCTGCCAGCCAATTGCTTGTTCTGTTAAAACAAAAAAAACAATATCGATTGGAAGAAGTAACTCCGACCTTTATGTCAGGTGTAGAGTCCGACCGAACATTCGGCTTCGGCTTCGGCTTCGGCTATAAATATCACCTTCGGCAAAACATTCGGCTTCGTCCAAATCAGGCCGAAGATTTTGCCGAAGCCGAATGTTGATATTTCTGTTTTCTGAAAAAATAGAAGTTGCAAGGAACGGTGTGTTTTTTGTTTTGTTATTGTCGGATATTTTGTATTTTGAAAGTGCGCTTGTTTACAGCTTTAAAATCAAAAGATTTTGCATTTGTAAGTTGGTAAACTATTAAGTGGTCTGTATAAAAGCCTCCAATTTATTTGTACTGGTTTCAGGTAGAAAGAACATCAAAAATGGGGGCTAAAAATCCAATTTGGGGTTATTTCAAAATATGTTCCAAATAGAGTTCGACTGAACATGCGGCTTCGGCTTCGACTTCGGCCGAAGGTGATGAAAAAGCCGAAGTTCGGCTTCGGCCGGAATCTTTACGGAGCAGCGAAATTTCTTCATTGTAATCCCCCACATACATACCCGCGAATCTCATTGTTTTAAAACCAAACCTCGTATATCTTGCTCTTATGCACGCTGACTATGTGTCCTTAAAATCGAAAAATAGGTGGTATTTGCTGACTTAAAATTTCTGGGTCCGGTAAGAAGATTACGCCCAACAAATTTTATAATAATCTTTTAGAATTGAACTTCGTCTTCTACGGGTAATTTTTTTATTTTTTTTATCAGCTACCTTACGTGAGAGACAAAAACACTGCAAATATCTTTACTAATTTAACATTTCTACTTAGGTGAGCTCTGCGAACACTGTACGATAAACATGATCTTCAACTCCAATTTATCCGACATAACCTAACAAGATATATAAGTATAAAATGAACTAAAATGATCAAGTAAAACAAAGAAAATAGAATAAGCAAAAAATAAGTGGACATAAATCCATAAGCTTTTCCCAATATAGTACTATTTATCCTATTAACAAATTCACAGAAAAAAAATTCACCTCTCCTTTATTTGAGGAGGCACAAGTTCCTTCGAGCCGGATTTGAACCAGCGACCTATGGATTTCTATTCATATTTAAACTCTACAGTCCACCGCTCTACCAACTGAGCTATCGAAGGCGATAAATTTTCTTCGTCCAATTTCTTACTTCACTCACCTCTTTTTATACGCTACATTACCGGCAATATTCTGTTTCAACAAAAATAATGTGATAATACCAGATACTTACTCATACTTACTCGATTATATACGACTCCAACTGGAAATCTGGTTGGAAGTGTTCAAATTGATGATGTAGTTGAAGTCGAGTACTTGCCGGCTGGCGGCAAGTAGATTCCGTTGATATCAGTTTGCTTTCGTTCGCCGTTGAATAACGACTTGAAAATCAACTTGTGCTCCATCACTTGGCATTTTGTAACTATTCCTCAAAATAAAATTTCCTCAGTTTTGAGTTTGCTACAGCTATAAACATTTTAAAATGCCATACCACAAGCCAGAAAGTAAAACCATCCAGGAATTGAAGGATATTGCTCACCGTCTGCGTATCCATTCAATTTCATCAACTCAGGCATCCAAATCCGGGTAAGATCTTACTTAACCTTTTGTTAATTTGTGTTTTTTTTTTTACAATAATTGAACGAAAGCTAAATTTAATTACCCACGCATTAAATTCAGTTCTGTTTGATATTCCTCTGTAAAATCAAGTTTACCATTGGCATAAACATGGTGTTCGGCTTCATCTCGTGTGAAACACGTGGTTTGAGTTCGCAGTTTGTTGGCGGACCTTCAACTAGTGAGAGAACATTTATTAAAATATGCAATTGGAACGGGCGATAAATTTGCAAACGGATTGAAAGTTGGATTATTAGATTTCAAAATCAAAAAATGACCTTTTCGACCTTGGAGTGTGTTCTCGGTGCAACACGAAAGGTTTCAATGTTGCCGATGGGGTAGAGCAGTGGAGAAGGGGACGTTCTAACATTCACGAAAACGTAATATAATAATTCATTCTACAACCCCCAACCAATGTCTACCTAGAATCTTAGACTAGCGCTGCCGGTAGAGCAATTTTTTTTTTGCTTGTGTTTGTGTAGTATTTGAAAGTAAATAAGACCTTCAGAGTAGAGTTGCACTTCAAATGAAGTCGTCTCCGGGCATTGTGGCCTGATTTCTATTTACATCGTTTCTCATTTACAGCTGAGTGATTAACTAACTATTCGTTTTTCAGTTTTACTGTTTCTTACTCACATGTATGTTCATACATATGTAGTAGGTAATATATAAAGTTCGCATGTTTTTTTCCTTGGAATGTTATTGGAAGTATCACTGGAACGCTGGATGCGTGGTGGAGTATTAGGTGAATGGGATCATCGAGGGGGTCTATCATTTGTTTTTACTCTTCAATGTTACTGGGGAAGAATCTAGGTGGTATTTTTAGCAGTACATTTCAGGTTAATAATAATAATTTTTATAATATTAATTGTACAATGGTTGGTTTTATGTATTCAACGAAGAGCAGAAGAATAGTCATTAAGTTGATTCCTATGTAGAGACGTATATATTATTTTTTTCAAATGAAATGTGAATACGATTAGCGGAAATTCCCGAAACAAATTTATACTTATTCTGTTGATATCACCAATTACAGTTTTTAAGATTTATATTGAGTCATAGGTGCCAACTCAGGTTCATGCTCAGTCTGTTAATCTGCTTAAAAATGTTTGTTATTAATTTCCTTATTTTCATATATTTTGTTATGGTTTCTGATATTTTATTGGCATAACCTGCTGGGTAAAAGTATTTAACATATGACTTGGTTTTGGCTTCCTCTTACATTTGCAGAATATTTTAATTTTAGAATTTTAAATATGCTCTTTGCAGATACAGAAAATTTATTTAAATAGACTTCAAAATTAAGAATAAATACCAGTTTAGTTATATATTCCATGTCTACATGAATACAATTATCTTATAACTTTAATACATGCATATATATATAAAAAGAATAAAATAACTCGATTTCGCGGCACACCAAATTTACATGTCTTATCGCAAACAAATTAATTAAATGAATACGTGTAAGTCTCCTGATTTTTGTAAAACTCTTATCAGTTACCTACTCAACCAACTAAAGGAAAGTCGTTATCGATACCAACCACGAAATTAAAAATAACAAGAAAACAACAAAACCGCATTAAACACATTTTCCGGTTGGTTTTTGAAAATGTGCCAAAACAGATACAGATACTAACAATGTGGCACACGAATTATGTTATCATACTCACCAATTCATATAGAACTGAAATAGAAAAGGGGGCACGTCAACTGTCCGTCATTGAGCGACAAAAACCAAATTTTTCATTCAGTTTGCGTCATCGATGATCATGGTCACACTTTCACTTTTCTTTCGTTTTTAATAATAGACACGAATTCTATATTGAACTGATTAATTATATTTTTAGACATCCAACATCATGTGCCTCTATTGCCGAGATTATGTCGGTGTTGTTCTTCAACACTATGCGTCTCAATTTGAAGGAACCACGTGATCCTTCCAGTGATCGGTTTATTTTGTCCAAGGGTCATGCTGCTCCAATACTGTATGCAGCTTGGGCTGAGGCAGGCCTCTTTCCGATATCAGATTTACAAAACCTTCGCAAAATTGACAGTGACTTGGAAGGTCATCCGACTCCCCGTTTGAACTTCATTGATGTGGGCACTGGATCTCTTGGGCAGGGTGTAGCTGTTGCAGCCGGTATGGCATATGTTGGAAAGAACTACGACAAAGCTGATTATAGGTGAGTATCACAAATCCATTCTAACCATGGTTCGAGTTCGTTTAACAAAATAATTTCATTTTAAGGACTTATGTTCTTGTCGGAGATGGTGAATCAGCTGAGGGTTCCATTTGGGAATCTCTTCACTTCGCTGGGCACTATAAACTGGATAATATGTGCGTTATATTCGATGTTAACCGGTTGGGACAGTCTGAACCTACCTCTCTGCAGCATCAAATGGAAATTTACCGCAAGAGATTGGATGCATTTGGATTTAATGCCTTAGTTGTTGATGGACACGACGTGGAGGAATTGTGTAAGGCTTTCTTCGAAGCTGCCAATACTAAAAACAAGCCCACCGCTATTATTGCAAAGACTTTTAAGGGTAAATTCTTCCCCAATATTGAAGATCTTGATAACTGGCATGGCAAACCTTTGGGAGATAAAGCAGCTGAAACTATTAAGTATTTGCAAGGTTTGATTGTTTCCGAGCAGCGCACATTGCGTCCACAATCACCAGTGAAGAGTAAGCCAGTTCCAAAGGTAGATATCACTAATGTTCAACTGGCATCACCACCAGCGTACAAGTTGGGTGATCAAGTCGCCACACGTTTGGCTTACGGAACAGCTCTTGCCAAAATCGGTGCGAACAACGATCGAGTTATCGCATTGGATGGTGATACCAAAAACTCAACCTTCTCCGAAAAACTTAAGAAGGCTTATCCAGAAAGATATATCGAATGCTTCATTGCTGAACAAAACTTGGTTGGTGTTGCTATTGGCGCAGCATGTCGTGATCGTACAATAGCTTTTGCGTCCACTTTTGCAACATTCTTTACTAGAGCTTTCGATCAAATCCGTATGGGAGCTATTTCGCAGACAAATGTCAACTTTGTTGGATCGCATTGTGGAGTAAGCATTGGTGAAGACGGTCCCAGTCAAATGGGTTTGGAAGATATAGCTATGTTCCGCACAGTTCCAGGCAGTACAGTGTTTTATCCATCAGACGCTGTTAGTTGTGAGAGAGCTGTCGAGCTTGCTGCAAACAAAAAGGGCATTTGTTTCATCCGTACATCTCGCCCCAACACAGCAGTAATTTACGACAACCAAGAGCCATTTATTATTGGTAAAGGCAAAATTGTCAAGCAATCTGCACAAGACCATGTTTTGCTGATTGGCGCTGGTATCACACTGTACGAATGTCTCAAAGCAGCAATTGCATTGGAAAAGACCGGTGTCAATGCTCGAGTTATGGACCCATTCACTATCAAACCAATTGACGCAGCTATGATTGTAGAGAATGGTCGTGCATGTGGCGGTCGCATCGTTGTGGTAGAAGATCATTACAAAGAAGGAGGTCTTGGGGAAGCTGTTAGCGGAGCTGTTGCCGAACATCGTGATTTTGTCGTGAAACATCTTTACGTACCATCGGTACCTAGATCTGGGCCATCAGATGTTCTCATTGATATGTTTGGTATTTCCTCAAGAAATATTGTCAACGCTGTTACTGAGGTTTTAAAATTGTAAATTGGAACGTGATGAGGGCTATGTATTACGAATATGCTTACACACGCCTCTGTTTGATTAAAATTGTTATGTACCTACGGATATTTTAGTAGATGTTATTAGGTCTACACGTAATTTTGTTAAGATTATGTATTTCCATTAGAGTTAAAATTATTCAAAACTGTTGTTGAACTAAAATAATCCCATTCCTATTTTTACCCATTCCAATGAATAAGCAACAAATTAAGTAAACACTGCAATTTTTTCTAAATAAAAACATTCTGAGAAGTACACAAAAATATTTGTTTACATAAGTGAGGATAAAAATTGTTATAGGAGGTAACAGAAGGATATTGCCCTTTTGTCGTTTAAAAAAATAATGATTTGGGCAAAAATTAATTTGGGATGTATTGGAGAATCCTGTATGAAGATCTGTAACATATATCGATAGGTTGCTGTTGAAGTGGGAGTGGGCTTTTAGGATGTTGACATCATCGAATGTGTTGAGCAATACGGAAGATTGTTGTTTGCTGGAAGGGATTGTATTAAATTAAGACGAGGTAGTGCATGAAGTTCTGCGCGCGATCTTTGGTCCTGTTTGCGTTGATGGCATTTGGAGGAGAAGATTCAACCACGAACTGTATGGGCTGTACAGCGACATGAGCCTAGCCAGGCGTCTACGGATCCAACGCCTAAGATGGCTAGGCCATGTAGAGCGTATGGACAACTTAGCTCCGGCCCGAAGAGTCTTCGACTCTGAGCCTGTGGGACAACGCAACAGAGGACGTCCACGAACAAGGTGGCGCACACAAGTCGAGGGGGACCTCTGCCGGCTTGGTGTGCGAAACTGGAGACAGCTGGCGAAAGATCGTGCTGGCTGGAGAGGCATGTTGAGTGAGGCCCAGGTCCACCTCGGACTGTAGCGCCCTAAGAAGAAGAAGAAGTGCATGAAGTCTGGTCAAGTAAGTGGAGTACGTTTATGGTTACGGAGTTGGGATACACCTGACGCGAGCATTGGATATGGTTGATGGTTAGACAGATGCGTGATTGTTTGTGCTGATGTTTAGAGTATTGACTTGAGTAGTTGTGCCACTCTTACATTTTTTTGTTTTTGATAAGACTGCCAATAAGTCATCGGGGGTCTAGTTGGAGTTCGATTTTAAATGAGTGAATGGGTTATCGTTTGGCATCCTGACCGGCGAATTAATTTCCTTTTACCAAATTCTAAGGGATTTGCACCATAAAAAAGGAAAAAAAACTTGTTTGTATTAAAAATAGGTTGGCTATCGGAGATCTCCTCATCAAACACGTTTCGAATCGAACTGCGGTGAAACATCTACCGAAATCAGAAGTTTTACATTCTCAAATCACGTGTCTGATTTAATAATGCTCGAAAAAATGAAAATGAAGCGTTTCTTTTTATGAGAACACACTAGTCCATGGCCCATGCTTAAATTATGCAACTTCACAATAGGTCAACTTCAGCCAATTTAACCTGCCCACCTAGTGTGACAGTTGTTTTTGCAAATATGTACGTATTTTTAGTTTCAAAAGTATAGTGTAAACAAAACATTTCAATCGTATTTAGAAAAGCAAAGTTTATTAAAACATTTCACTTACGTATACATGTACATTGTATACACAATCATACATACGCTCACCCCAAACTTGTTCAAAGCAGACTCATTTCATCTGACAACTTTTGCATAATTAATTTCAATAAATTTGTGCCAGTGCGAAAAACTCGTGTTTATAATATATTGTTTGATTTTAATCGTAATACCAATCCAGAAATAACAAAGCGAATGACATAACTAACAAAAAAAATAATGACCAAACTCGAAGACCTGCATTGCGCTGTATCGCTTGCTTAATCTGTTCATTGGCATCTTTTACATTTTCGGTTGACCCAATTACTGCATTTGCTATACGTTCAATATTATGGTTTTGCAGAGAAACCTAAAACAAATATACATCTTTAATGCAATCACTACAAATTAAATACAGCATACCTTTTCTGTAAATATGTCTTGCAGCTGAGCAATATCGACCACATTCTTTTCTATTTGCTCCACTTCTTCGAATAGCCCCTGCAGTTCCTGATATAAGTGAACATTCTCCTCTTCAAACATCTGAATATCTTCTGGACTCAGTTCTTTTATTTCCTCATCAGCGAGCTGTTCCGATTTTTGTATGTCTTCATCAAGAGCAACTTTAGCTTCGTTGATTTCTAAATTTCGTTTAATATTTTCTAATGTACTTTTTGTTTGTTTTTCATCAACATTCTCGTTATCAGACTCTACTTCCACATCACTGCGTCTAGAGCGATGTCCGTTCATTTTATTCGATTTTCCATCAAATCTATCATCATCACTCCCATCCAGTACGCGCTCATTACTGGCGAAAGAAGAGTGTTTGCCGTTAAGTGGTTTCTTTACTACATCTCCACCTGGTCGAACAGGGATTTTCTTCTTGTCTGAAGCTAACTTTAACAGCCGGTAACTGTCCAGCTCATGCTGTACCCTGTATTTCTTCTGTTCCAAAAATATATTATGCACATTCTTAAGATACTCAGCAAGTAAATCAATAACACTCTCGATATGCTGTTGATGTTGATTTTTTTTCTTGATTTTTTTCCAATCACTTCGTAGCTGAGCCAAGTGTATTGTGTAGAAATTCACAAATTTTTCAGATTCTCGATCAATAAGGTCTCTCTGTGCATCTGTCATTTGTGCAGAGCTCTTCAAATGCATTCCAACTTTCATATAGGCAGCACGATTTTCCAGTAAAACATTTCGAAGTGTTGTTATTTTATTGCAAACATCCTTCGCCTGTTTAGCGAATTCATCACGAGGACGAGTTTGTAGGATGCGATTTTTATTTGAAATAGGTTTTTTATCATCGTTCACAGCATTAACGCAAGCTTTAAAGATATGTGTGACGTCCATATCTTTAAATACATTACAATAAAGAAATTTATTTTAAAGTTTTTTCCAGTTCTAAACAATTAAAGAATATACAGTCGAACGGACGAAAATTATGTTCCACGTCCGTTGACAGCGGCCTTGTGACATTTACATCTTGACACATCACTCAAATTTGACAGCTGTGTCGAAACGGAATACATTGCAATGAAATAGGGTAACTATTCCTAATTGAAATTTATTTTTTTTAATAAACATGTCTCGCATGGTAAATGTTCTCCACAAATCAAATCTTATTTATAATATTTGCTTGAACCTAGAGGAAAGTTAAGTAATTCAAGTCAATTACTGTTAATTATACAGAGGAATATAATTTTCTATAATAACAATGCTATCACTACCTTAAAATGTTTAAGAAATCATCTGTTTTTCTGCTTTCAAATCTGACATGTGGCAGTAAACAAAAGTATAACCAATTAAGTTTATTAAGAATTTATTTTTGAAAAAAAAACACTGATAAATAATCAATTCATGTATGTTTGTAAATAAATAAAATTAAACTCAATTCCGAAACGATACCAAATTAACACCTGTTTGTTCCAATAAGAATTTAATTTTTATTGATGACCATTGAATACATTATAAATTTGATTTAATTAAAAAACAACTATCTACTTGTAAAGAAATAGTCCGGTATTCTCAGATTTATTCGCGATAACATTACGCAATAAATTTTTTAAACATTTGTTGACTTTTATTAGTTTAAGTGCTCAATTGCTTATTATATAGATGCACATCAATACATATGTAAAGTGAATGCCCTAAAGCTGATACGTATTCCATTTTACATTCAGTCCTATCATACCCTGGGCAATTTCAGATCGGTCGACTTTAATCCTAATGAATATTTCTCATTTTCGGATGTACAATCTTGCATGCGCTTCTATAAAACAATTTTCTCGCGTAAACCTAAAGATATTAAAGCCCAGAGTTTGTGAATTTAGCACAAGCAAGAATTTAATGAGTATGGAAAGATTCACACTTCCCAAACGCTTTCAAGGGAGTACAACAAGTGTTTGGTACGTTGATAATAAATTGCTTTTATTTTTATGATTTGTTAATTGTTTGCATTGGAATTTAAGGAATGAATATGTTCCCCTGGCATTACAGTATAAACCCCTAAATTTAGGACAAGGTTTCCCCGATTTCGCTGCACCAGCCTACGTTACAAACGCTTTAAGTGAGATAGCTCAAAGTGAAAATCCACTTTTAAATCAATATACACGCGGATTTGTGAGTATTACACCTCCTAAATTACGTTATACTTAAAATATTTTTCATTAGGGTCACCCCCGATTAGTGCAAGCTTTATCTGCACTTTACTCTAAGTTAGTTGGACGTAACATAGATGGAAATACTGAAGTGATGATAACCTGCGGAGCATATGAAGCCCTATTCTGTACGATACTAAGCAATATTGATGCCGGTGATGAAGTTATTATTATCGAACCATATTTCGATTGCTACGAACCAATGGTACGAGCTGCTGAAGGAATCCCTCGATTTATTCCATTAAAACCAGTAAATGATCTTGTGATAATATTAAGTTATAATTTGTTGTAACAAGTTTAATCCGCAGACAAAAACTGATGGAGTCATTACTTCAGCTGATTGGGTACTAGATGAAAAAGAACTGGAGAATTTATTTAATGAAAAAACTAAAGCTATTATAATCAATACACCACATAATCCAATTGGAAAAGTGTTTAGCCGAGAGGAATTGGTAAGAATTTCCGAATTATGCAAAAAATGGAATGTACTTTGCATATCTGACGAGGTCTACGAGTGGTTGGTCTTTGATCAAGCCAAACACATACGCATTTGTACCCTTCCTGGCATGTGGGAACGTACAATAACAATTGGTTCAGCAGGTAAAACATTTTCAGTTACTGGATGGAAAATTGGCTGGGCATATGGACCTGCAAATCTCATCAACAATCTTCAGATGGTCCACCAGAATTGTGTATTTACTTGTGCAACTCCACTTCAAGAAGCCGTTGCCCAAGGATTTGAGTTAGAACTTACTCGGCTTAATTCACCTGAGTGTTATTTTAATTCCTTGCCAGAAGAACTTAAAAAGAAACGCGATTTTATGGCGAAATTCCTCACCGATGCTGGGATGAAACCTACGATTCCAGAAGGAGGCTATTTTATGTTGGCCGATTGGTCTAGCCTAGGTACGCTTAACAGCGTCAATTTCCGTTTACTTACAATTACTTTCTTGCAGCAAACAAAGCCGATCTTGAATCTGAATCTGATAAATACAGGGACTATAGATTTACCAAGTGGATGACAAAGCAAATGGGACTACAGGGAATACCACCAAGTGCGTTTTATAGCGAAAAAAATAAACCTTTAGCAGAGAACTATGTTCGTTACTGCTTTATGAAAAAGGACGAAAATCTCCAAAAGGCAGAAGAATTGTTCAAAAAATGGAAATAAAGTTTTGTTATATTTTAATGATTTTTTTAAAACATATATTCTTTTAACAATGCACCTAACTGTCACAAGTCAGTCAGTATTTTGGTTGAGGAAACAAACTACTATGGCGTCAACATTTTCCTAACCTCAATTCCACAAAAGATATCACCCGCAGATCATTACATAACCAAAGTAAAACAGTGTAAAGAAAAATAAGGATTTTTTTATCAATTGTTTAATCTGCAATTGTTGGTGACACATAACAACTAGATTTTAAACAAATTGGCTACATAATTTACATGTCAAAAACAGATTTCAAAGCCAATTCAGGAGCGTCGTAACCCAATTCTTCAGGAGTGTTGACACCAAGTTCTGTTAAAGTTGGTCTAATTTGGTCCAATAGGTATGGGTAAATTTCTGCTGTTTTGTCACCGCACTTCTCCTTGCATCCTTCTAGCCACCTTACAGCCAAAGCGTAGTCATTTACACGACGACACGCCTTCAATCCAGCAATAATGATCTTTGGGTCTGGAACTAAATCCATACCTAGCAAGTCGTTCATACCCTTACGAACTTCCCAACCATCGATTTCTGGACGGTTGAAATAAGCTTCGTATCGTTGATCAAATTGTTCATCGGTTTCGGATGAATGGGACATGCGAACAGCTCCAACTGCGGACAGACGGGAGGCTGTCAGTCCCATTGAGCCCCGCAGGACAGTGGTAAACTTAGAGGCGACTGAACGTAGCATGCTGAAACTAAAAAGAGCTTATATTATATCAAATTATATCCCTTAAGTTAAATTGTTTTTGACTTTAGTCGGCAAGCACATTTAATTACAAAGGCGAAGTTAAGTAATACCTTTGATGAAATACCTCTTTTCACACAATTAACTTGATCACAGCTGCTCACACCAAATTATGTGAAAATATTGACGCATGAAAAAGGGTGTATTCAAAGACTAGTACTTTTTACAAATATCTTGAGCTCAGTAGGTGGCGTTCAATTCATTTTAGACTTGTTTCTTTGTTAAAACAATACAGATAGATACATAAGGCTCTATTCAAGTATGCTTGCAATAAAATTGTTTTAAGGAAATAATTTCGAAAACTGTTATTTAGTTTTATCACCTTAATAAAATTCAATTTAATTTCGAAAATTGTCATTTAGTTTTGCAATATATATTTAATATTCTTATCACCTTCATAACTTAATTTATCCTGCACAATCCATATGAATATTAGATCAATATTGATAATTTCTTAAAAATCTAGCTTGGATGAACCAAGCGAAAATTTCTGATGTTACCACTTATTAAATATGACAGAAATTACCCTGCGTATAATATTTAACCACACTTAAAATTCAATTGGCACACAGTCCTGTGGGGCAGAAATCACTTTCGGCAAATATTCTATGCATCATGTCATCAAAATTAATTGTACACACCAACTAAATGCTTAATATCTAAAACTTGGCAGTTTCTTTTACCAGTGCTGGGCAAATCATGTTATGACATTTCATTTCGTATCATAAGCACACGTAAATAAATAAACAAATCAAAACAACAAATTAAATTTTTACAGACGATGCGTAACAGATAGTCACGCGCATGAGAAAAAATTTAATAATGAGACGAAAAAAACATCGGTCAAAGTTAATGTTTGACATACATGGCAAGAAGTAATCGCAAAGAGAGGTCGATGGCATACAATAATTAAATAAAATAAAGTGATTCCACAAGATATTTCATCTCATTGTCAAAGAATTTGTGTTCCGTGGAGTCGGACGAATAAGGAACGTATTAAGGAAATAGATTTATTCGAGTTATTTTTAGTATGCTTCGGCCGTGTATTAATTATGTTAAAGAATATAATTTTATTCAAAATGTAATTTTTTACACTTTTTATATGTAGCAATGCCAAAAATTATATTCTGGATAAAAATTAACATGTAGACAAAAAATACAAATTATTAAATTAAAAATAAAATGCTTATCATAGGAGTATTCCCTTCAGTCAATCATAGCCGTATAATTGGCGCTCACATATAGGTGGACGTACCATCGATAAAAGGACTAACAAATCCATATAACGCTCTTCTCTCGCTGGTTTCATTTCTTCCCTGCGGATAAGTTTTCCACATTTGTAATTTTGCGGGTGTGAATTTACTCATTAATCGTTCATAGTTTGTTAATTACTAAGTAGTTCAGTTTAGTATTGAAAGACAAGAGACAACAATGTCAGCGGCACCAGTGTAAGTAAAAATATTCACGTTGATTTCATTCAAGTAATGTGAAAAACAAATTTCTTTGCCGTAGTGTTAATATATACGCGTGCTTTCTCCCCCCGGCGTCCATCTTAAAAAAATCCTCTCTCCACTGTACATAAATGTAATTGAAATCATCAATTTGCAATCAATAATTATTTCGAGTAATGCGATTGTCAGCAGATGAAAGATTTGAATACAACTTGGACTTAGCACTCATACTCAGATATGTTGATTGTGATTGTGTAGTATTCAATGGACAGTTTGCGTCCCTTTTTCGGCGACGATGACTGCGCTGTGTGAGGTTATGTTTTCCTCGCAAGGGAGTTTCTCGAAGAATTTTTCTGATATTTGCTTCCCCTTCCATCAAGTGGACATCACCTTCCGCGCCATATCACATAGTAACTAGCAACAATGAGACGTTATGGCGAAGTTATAAATTTGCATTGCATTGAATACTTAAGGTGCTTAATGTAATTAATTGTTCAAACTGTGACCTTTGCGGATGCACTGAGTGATATACACTTTTGTCTAGTGTGGTTTTAAGTGTCTGCTACTACTCTTTGCACTTGTTTATTAAAAGTCATTGAACTTGTTGCCAGGTGCTTTTCCATTTGTTACTCTCGCAGGAGTGCGCGGAATTATGTACGGCATTATTTCATGTTTTGCTAACTGAAGAAAATGTTTTTTCTTTGTTTTGGTTCAAAATCAAGTTGAATCATTATATCTGCTGTTTTTTGTCTCCCTTTTACTACCCAGGTTCTACTGGTACTACTGAAATAGCCAATTTGGCCAACTACCGAAATTTGAACATGGATTGCCTAAGGTGGTGATCAAAGGCTACAATATATTTGTCACTATGATCATTTTCACCAAGCATGTACGTTTTCAAACGATCGCTAAAGCGCGAAATGTTGAAAAGTACCTTAAACACGATTTGAATTCAATATCTTTCATTAATCGTGATTTAGCTACATATAATCCAAACATGTGAAATAAGGGAAGGTGGAGAATGTGCGTTTGCTGGTCTTACAATATTTAATTCGATATCTTCGCAGTTTTGTGATGCTGCCTTGCATCGAAACACGCGTCAATGTATGAAAATGAGTTCAACTTATGTATTATATCATTTTTCAATGTTTGTCTGCATTTTTTCACTTAAAATTATAGATAAAAATGTATTTCAAGTATATAGTTAGAACAATTTGTTAACAAGTTTGTTTTACCATTCTCTGTAATTCTTGGGAGAATTCGTTGACATCTGTACGCAGGCTTATATAAATGTCTTTGAAAAATGGATTAATTAATAAAGAAATATTTAATTTTACAGTATTGTTCATCCTTCGGTTTCCTGGGCTCAAAGGAATGATCTTCTATATGTCACTATCGAAGTCGAATGCAAGGATATTGATTATAAGTATGTTATTACCGAACAATCTTAACTCAAGTATATTATATATTTAAATTGAATGTATTCTTTGTGTAGAGTTACAGATAGTTGCATGAAGTTTCATGGAAAGGATGCGCTCGACAGCAATAAAGTTTACGATCTTGAGTTAAACTTCCTAAAGAACGTTGATCCAGAACGAGTATCAAGTAAAAATATTGGTAGATGTTTGGAATTTACCATTTATAAAGTAAGTTAACTGAAACATACAAATATTAACTATCCTTTATATACAAACAATGTTGTGTATTAACAGAAAGAAAGTGGTCCTTACTGGTCGTCGCTGACAAACGACAAAACCAAGCTGCACTTCCTGAAAGCTAATTTTAACAAGTGGAAAGATGAGTCTGACGAGGAAGATCAGGCAGTTGGTAAGCCCCGTATATCAAAAAATATGGTAAAAGACAGTATATTTACATATATTTGATTTTTTAGATGAATGGCCTAACTTCATGAACCAAACATCCGAGTTAAAGAACTTCGACGACTTCGAAGACGATGATGACTCGGATGACAACATCCCAAGTTTATCGCAAAATGATGAAGACGATGAAGCGGATGATAAAGCTAAAGAAGAGAAAAATGATGAAAAGAAATAATTAGGTCGATATATAAACTTAATCATTAAATTTTAAATAATAATAATGAGCGTTAATAATATTAAATAAATAAAATAATTTGCGCGCATGGGATTATATGACAACAACGTATATTTTGCAAGCAGCAAAAATGAACAAGAACACAAGATGAATTCTATTACTCCAACCACCAAATTTTATTATTTTTTATATTTTTCTCGTAACTTCAACGATGAGGTCCGCACCAAATTTTTTTCCATTACTAGTATTCGTTATTTTCTTTTTATAACTAAATATATTTTTTTAATACAACAAAGAGGAAAACATTAATTTTGATAATTAATGCTTTGTTAATAAACAGCAAAAACGAGAATAAAGAATAAACGATCAAACCAACAACCTCTTAGAATGCTACAGTAAAATGTTGGGTATTCATTGTATCGGTCTTTGTGGTAGCTATCAGAGGTCTATGCCCTTAGTGGATCTTAAGTCGTAGATTTTATTCATAACTTTAAATGAGATCAAGTTATCATTTAAGAAAATCTAAAAATGTTTTATTTGCACTGTAAAACGTTGAAAAAAAACATCGCAAGTATTTTGTCCTTGGAAGTTGCCAGAAGAATATTGCCACTGAATGTCAACTTAGCTAGTGATCTTTAAAAGTTGACTCGCTTTTGTTTCTGTAGAGCTTATTCGTACATGTAGATAGATAGCTTTTATTTCGCATACAATTTAACAAAGGATGCTTACCAT
Source organism: Myathropa florea (assembly GCA_930367185.1). NCBI lineage: Eukaryota > Metazoa > Arthropoda > Insecta > Diptera > Syrphidae > Myathropa > Myathropa florea. The sequence continues at coordinate 1,439,486 of OV884004.1, read as the reverse complement.
ACGATGATAGTTTGTTTTCGGTAATACTACTGCAGGGATTAATCTATTTTTATGTAAAGTTTATTTCTGAGTGAGATGCGAAAACCCTTCAATTGATCTCCATATATGTCATGCATGGATATATTTATACAGCCGTGAGCTATGGAATATAGAATGTACTTAAGCAATAATGCACTCCGATGTATTTGTTTGGTAATTATGAATCACATTTTGAAGGTATAATATGGTATAGTAACTGGCCGTAGGTAATAGCGACCGTCATCCAGTTATTGTTCAGACCAAAATAAGTTCTCCGCGGTGTTTAAGCTAGTAAAAAAAGGAATTTATTTATCTACTCAAAAGAAATTTAGGGCATATTAAGATAGACTAAATACCAAACTCAGATTTATTTGTTTTAGAAGAGCAGTTATAAATGTTGTACATAGTACTAACATTTTTCTTCTCTATTATCTCATCCAAATGAGATAAGTAACATGTATTTTTTTTTTTTTTAATATTTTCTGATTTTATTTCATAATTTGTGAACAAACCCCTGATTGGAAGTTTGACATATGCATTCCAAATGTCAAAACGAAAAATCGCGAATGAGAAGCAAAGGTGAAATCCTAAAGAAAAAAAAGACCAACAATTGTATTTTTCATTTCATTTCTCTCTCGCTACCAAAGATATGGACGTGTTCGTTCTCAGCGCGAAGAGAGAAAAAAACTTGTAAAAATCCATTTTTTGAAATAAACGATCAATTTCCAGTCTACTCTACGCTTCTCAAATCAAAGATACAGCAGAAGCGAACACAAATAATTTTATTGTTGAACTTTCTTGTGTGTGACTTGTTTTCTTTTATTTAGTTTTATTTTAATCGTTCTCTTTTGTTAAATTGGGAAATTGTGTTATAAAATAATTGAATGCAACTTCAGGTATTGGGCGAAATTCCTGTGAAAAAAGAAACTTCCAAAAACCAAACGGTAAGTGTTTATATGCTAAAACATGAGAAATGAAAAGAAATTCCACTTTTCAATGTAAAATTCGAGTACCGTTAATGGTGCAACAAAAGAAGAATAAAATGAGTTTCTTAGTGAAAACGGGGCGGTTGCCTGGCGTTGACAAAGTTCCTGTGAAAAAATCTGAGTACGGAAAAAGGGAACAAATGAGTCTAGCCCAAAAATAAACCTGGCTAATACAACTCAAAGATCTATGCATGCATTTTCTTCCAAAGTGGTGTTTGGTGAAGTATCTGCATTCTTATTTTTTATACCCACTGAGTCTAATTATACAGCTGTCGCCAGAGCAAAAAACCCGCAGCCGGTTGCAAGAAATGTGCAGTGGGTTGTAAAATAAATGAAGAAATTGCAGGATTGGAAAAAACAGCTGCAACCCTAAGGAAAGTGACAATTTCCTGCAAGCGATTGCACTATCAATAGAATCTGTCCAAAATCGATGAAGTGAGAAATGTGAATTCTGTTATTTTGCTCTTTTTATCACAATTCTTTACTTCCGATTTCGTTTTCTTATTCATAAGCTTACGCTCTTTAGTATATCTCTGTTTACATGACAGTTTAATTCAACAGTCTACGCAAACGGCAATGTACACCTTAAATTCGATTTGGTTCAGATAAATAATATAAATATTTATACATTTTGATATTCGGATTCTAATAAGGTTCAGATAAAATTTGAAGTTAGTTAAAATTAGTTTGTGGTCTCTGCATATGAAGACATCCAATTTTTTTTCGGCAGTTTTTTCATAGCCTTCTGAGTTGAAATGAATTATAAATAATTTGGTTTAAACTGTAGCTTAATAAAGTACTTAAAGCATATATCGTGTCAGTATCGTAACGCTAGCCCTCGATAGCCAATAGTATATTGTTTCATCGAAATTGTTCCGTAACTTAAACTTCCATGCACAAGTGTGTCTGATTGCGCATATTACGGAACATTTCGCCGCTGTACTTCCTCTTCATTTTTTCACACTCTTTTTTCTTTAGTTGTCATGAAAGCAAGACAAAAGATACATATATTTTTTTAGAGGAAATGTTTTGATTTTCCTTTTGTTTTTATTTTTAATACCCACCTCCACCCAACATTTGCGGTTGACAGTAAACTTTTAGTCGATGCCCTGTTCTAAACAGTTGAAGAGAACGCGTTGCTGGTATCCACTTACAGTGCTAGTATGTGTTTGGGTGTCGGTCGTAACTTATTAACAATCAAGCATTTCTTCCTAACTTTCTCTGTTTTGATTCAGTATTTGTTTTTTTCTTCATTGTTTTTATTTTATAAATGACATTAAGCTCAAAGATATCGAAAGTTGTGACAGTTGTGACGGCAGTGACCGGGTGGTGATGAATCATTAGTTAATTTAACTAGAATTATGTATCAGTCTACTCACGCTTAAAAGGTTTGGCATAGTTGCAGACTTTCTGTAGGTAACCGGACAAAATGATAATGAAAAATTAAGCAATAATATGACGACCTCACAGTTGACAAATGTCAGGAATGTGCTTTATTTTGCTTGGTGTATTATAACGTAAACTGACTATGTATGTGATGATACATACAGTATGTATTTATCTAAAATTGCAGTTAGTTATAGATCTGTGTATACATTTTATTTACGTAATTTCTTACTATCTCCTTAATATTTAACAGTCCACGCGATCTGGATTGTATACAAAATATATACATCTGTGGGATGTTATGAAAACTTATTTTTTCATGGTTACTTAAGAGCACGGCACAGTTAGTGGGTCACATTCATTTTCAACATTTTTGTAAAGAAAACATCTAATTGTTATCTTTTCACTTTTTTCGCATTTCATTTAGCAGTGGATAGCTTGATTGAATATGAAACAAAAAAAAATATGAATATTGCGGATGAAGCAATCACTTATTGTGAATGTAAGCATATATTTACAAACATCACTTTCATTTCCGACTCTAATATCTCGTCCTACCAAATTCCTCTTAGCATTTAATTTAGTTACCAAAATTATGTGTTTGAATTGTATGCTCATAAGATACGAGTATCTTAATGTATGTATGTACATTAAGGAATGAATCTGATGGTCAATAGATGTACGTATGTATATTTGTACATAGGCATCTTAAGATTCAACTATTTGGATTCGAGAAGGAACGCTAAAATGGCAAAAATGTCACCTTGCCCATTTGTAGGCACTGAGGAATTATCCAAACAAATATTCGTTGTCAATAAATATGGTGATTCCAGGTTTTCGTTCATTTGGCATGTCGACATATCTACCCTACTTCCATATTAACTCAATGCACCTGCAGCGAAATGAAAGTAGATATGTAAACCAAGATTTTGTGATTATGGTGCAATAAGCCAAACCATATATTTGCGAGTGGACCGCAATACTCGTCCATATTAATATCCGAAATGGAGTGATGCTACTTGTACATATCTGTACCATCATCCTCCAACTAAGCCGAGAAATCAATATTTTCCTAACTGTAACACTTGCAGTCGATAGGAAATGCAAAATGAAGGGTTATTTTTTGCAATCTATAAGTGCATGCAGATTTGTTGGAAAGCTTATTATTTGTTCCTTTGTTAAGGTTTCTTTTTTTATGATGAAATGGTTAGTAGTTATGCCTATGTATGTATTTATATTTTGAAAAATTAATGAGTACAGTACAGTACGATGCATAGTCTCGGATTAATTGTGTGGTTTGAGAGCAAGCAATCAACTGCGGAGCATCATTTGTTATCATGCACTCTCAGTCCAACTAATTGAAATGGGCTTGCTTTTCATAATGGACCCGGTAAAACTAGTTTTGTTCAAAAAAAATTAAATGCTCTCCGGGGTAAACGACCGAGATTGTGATGGGGTTTAAATTTCCGAATTTGGATGAACGGTGAATATTCTATGTTGAATTGCATACCTCGGTCGTCTATAAACAACACGATTTTATACGCCATTCATAAATCGTGGGTGGAGCTATTGTTTTAAAAAACGTGCATTGGTGATATGCTAATTTGAGCTGTAAACTAAGCAATAAACCCAATGTGAAAATGAAATAAGGATATCATAAGGATGTCATATCAGTCATTTGATTGATAAGATTTATTTTGTTTACAAATGAAATTAGTATCTGTTAGAATATTTATTAATAATTAAATCTAATTGGAAAACAAAATAACAATTACTTAAAAGAAGCGTCTTAGTTTCTGCAAACTTACGTGCAACAAAGCAATTGCCTTGGATAATGTTTTTATTTTTTTCTTACATCTTTCTCAACGAATTATATAGCCTACGATGACGTGGTAGTAGTTTGAACGCTTCTTATGCGTACATTTATATAATTCTCCGAAAACCGTACATAAGTGTAGACATGTGAAATTAATTTGTGACAAGCACTTTTATGAACGCATCCAGTTTTTGGAACACTTCTCGTGCAACTTGTTGAACATGTTTATTTAAAGTGATATTTTATTTTATTTTGCAGGGTTTGTAAGAACTAAATCAAAACCATTCTTTTAAAGACATAGATATTTTATCTTCACACATAAAATTCTTTTTACAGTATTTGTATTGCTCATTTTACATATAGAGATTTGGTACATGATTACCTTGCTACTAAGAAACAGTTTTATGTTCAAAAAAAAAAGTTAATGAAGAGTAAATAGACGAAGTGAGGAAAAGTGCGAGCAAAAATGCCTGTAACAAACAAAAAAAAAAATAAGTTTTATCAACAGATAAAGTAATGTGTCTTTAAACACTTACAATGGATGGATTCTTTTAAAGAGTCTTCAAAACAATCGTCTATTGTTGAGATAGTTAAATGATCAAATATCACTAGAAAGATTTAATATAAAACTACAGTCACTTAAGAAAAACGTTTGAGTTATTCACGATTACTCTATTTTGACTATATAATATAATGCACCCATTGTCTGCTCCCATATTTTAATGTCTAAATTCATCAAACGGAAAAGATGTTCAGTAGCATTCCAAATTTGTATATTCCTAAACCAGCAAAAAAAATACAAAAAAAAACACTTTCTTACGATTTGCATATGGCATTTATTTCACGCCATATGATCAATTTGTTTCCAATTGAATGATTTCAAATTTCCATGCAAAATTCCAGCATGAACATTTAAAAATGTATGTTTTCCCATTCTACTTTCAGCTGTAAAGAAGCAAAGGCTGCCCTCCCTTGATACAGAATCTGCTGTAGTCATAAATCAAAATGGCTGAGGATACAGAATATAAGAAACTTCCTATCGAAGAGCGTTGCGTTCATAAACTTTGGAAAGCTCGTGTGGATGGTTATGAGGAAGCTGCAAAAATATTCCGTGAAATTGATGATGAAAAATCACCAGAATGGAGCAAATTTGTTGGTCTTATCAAGAAAATGGTCGTAGACTCAAACGCGGTAGCCCAAGAAAAAGGTTTAGAGGCTGCTTTGATATTTGTAGAAAATTGCGGCCATGCTGGTAAAACTGTTGGAGACGTAATGTCCGGAATTGTACAGAAATGTATCGCCGCACCAAAAGCCAAAACCAAAGAGCTGTCCGTACAAGTTGCATTGATGTACATAGAAATTGAGAAGCATGATGCTGCTTTGGAAGAACTCATCAAAGGAATGGAACATAAGAATCCAAAGATTGTTTCAGCATGTGTTTCAACAGTGACAATTGCACTCCGAGACTTCGGCAGCAAAGTAATAAGTGTTAAGCCGTTAATAAAAAAATTAGCGCCTTTAATGAGCGATCGAGATAAGACTGTAAGGGAGGAAGGTAAACAGTTGGCGATTGAAATTTATCGGTAAGTTCTTTTTTTATATTGTTTTTATTTTATTTACAAAGTATTTGATTGCAGTTGGATTGGGGCAGCTATGAAACCACAAATAGCATCATTGCCACAAGTGACCATAACTGAACTGGAAAACGAGTTTGATAAACTAAAAGGTGAAAAGCCAGAGCCAGCGAGGTAACATATGAACATATTTGAAATACCAAATATACTTCACTTTTATCTTTTAACAGATATCTTAAGTCACAACAAGAAAAACAACAGGCTATTTCCGCAGCTGCTGTCGAGAATGATGACAATGGGGATGGTAATACAATTTAAATGCTAACTAAGGAAGTAGGAATCCTAGTTTAAGTTCCCTTTCCTGTCTTATAATTTCTAACATCTTACTACTTTCCCAATGACTTCATGGTTTTTTTCTTTATGAGTGTTGACATGCCCATAATGAAAATATGTGTAACTATTGGAATTAAGAATTGATTCATATAGCAACTTGGATTGAATTTGTTTGTTGTTTGTTAGGTCGGCTAGAAAATATAGACAGATTTAAATTTTATTTAAGGCAAAGATACTAGGTAGCTTATTTGCCTGTAAAAAACGTTGTACAATTTTTTAGAAATACAAATCAATCAATTGTCGATTTCTTCCTATTTCACTTGAGATGACGAGATAAGTTAAGTGTATTGAATTTATTCAATATAAAAGCATGCATAAGTTAATAAATGTGGAGATGTTGTCTTAAGAATATGGGGACTTTCTAGTTGCTGTATTCATGAAACTTCGCTACACGCTTAGTTTTGATTTGTTAGGAGAATATTTTTCTAGGTTGAAGAGCAACATTAAGAAAAAAACAAAGCAGAGCAATTATATCATGCCTATGAAGCATTAAAGTAAACTTTTTTTTATAATAGATATTTAATCTCAAAAGTGAGAGGCTCATCTTCACGGCTACGAGACTTACATCTTGAAAAAAAGGAAAAAAAATACTGAAAATAATTTTAGATGATGACATACTCATTTTAAGGTAGAGTCATTCGATCACCTTCCAACGTGTCTATTGAAGCATAACTTGTTTCTTCGCAAAATGTATTATCGCACTATGTATCTCACAGAAGATATCTAATTCATCCTCACTTGGGTATCAAGTAAATAAAATCAATGACCCTTATCAATAGCGTGTTATAGTTACCACACCCCATTAATCATTGAATTCATTTAAGATTTGCGTTCTTATGATCCTAACACTGTCATTGATGTGGGATGTGTTTAGTTTGAAACCTGGCCTACAAAGATGAAAACCAAAAAATATTTAAGCTCTCCAAAAATGTTAAAGAAAATTAAATGTATACCCCTTAACTTTTCTACAGTGGATGAGGAAGATGGCGGAGGTGATGAAGTCGACCCAATGGATTTGATTGATCCAGTTGATATTTTATCTAAAATGCCAAAGGATTTCTACGAAAAATTGGAAGATAAAAAATGGACCATACGAAAGGAGTCATTATCGGCGTTGGAGAAACTAGTAACCGAAAACCCGAAATTGGAAAGCGGAGATTATGGTAATGTAGTCTTAGCTTTAAAGAAAGTGATTGCGAAGGATACGAATGTTGTGCTGGTCGCCTTGGCTGGAAAGTGTATGGCAATGCTAGCAAAGGGACTTGGAAAGAGATTCTCCACATACGCAACCGTGAGTACAAATAAATTAAAATAAAAAAAAACAAAATTTTTAACGATTTATGAATTATAAATTTTCTTAATAGGCGTGTGTCCCAGCCTTACTCGAGAAATTCAAAGAGAAAAAAGCAAATGTTGTGACAGCTCTGCGAGAAGCAATTGACGCTATATATCCCTCAACAACAATGGAAGCTATTCAAGAAAGTATTGTAGAGTCGCTTGGCAATAAGAATCCTAGCGTTAAGTCTGAAACAGCCTCGTTCCTGGCTCGTGCATTTGCGCGCACACAGCCAACATCTTTAAATAAAAAACTTCTTAAACTTCTGGTAACATCTCTTTTAAAGACATTAAACGAACCAGATCCGGTGGTAAGAGATGCTTCGGCAGACGCGATCGGGACTCTTCTGAAATTAATGGGAGAGAAGGCAGTGAGTTGCTTTTTAACTGACGTTGACGCTTTGAAAATGGCTAAAATTAAAGAGTGTCAAGAAAAAGCTGTAATTACTATCAAAGTAGCCGGAGTAAAAAAAGAGCGGCCAGCAACAGCACCCGCAAAAACAGCTGCACCAGCAAATCGAGGAGGTTCTAGCGAACCAAAAGCCGTGGCGAGGCCAGCAACTGCTGGAGGAAAGAAGCCAGTTGTAAGAAAAGTTGCTGCCAGTAGTGGCGGAGGTGGAGTTCCTCTTGCCAAATCAACAAGTGCCAAAGTATTGGCAACTGAAAGAGAAATGACACCAGAAGAAATTGCGTGCAAAGCTGAGGAATTGCTATCACCGGAGATATTGTCGGGGTTGGTAGATTCCAATTGGAAAAATCGACTGGGGGCAGTGGAGACATTGCTAGGTCAAATAAAGGACTTTGATCCAAAAACTCCAGGGCTTTCACAGATTTTGGTTCGCACCATCAGCGGGAGGAAACCAGGACTGAAGGTAAAAATGATACATATTACTTACAATGATATTTTTTTATTAATATAATATATTCTTTTTTAGGAGATGAACTTTCAAGTTCTTAAGATTAAACTCGACATTATCCGCATACTTGCTGAGACTTATACATTCACTTCAACGACTGCTGAATTTGTGGTAAATGAGGTAACAGAAAAGTTGGCAGATGTTAAAAATGGTGGAACTGCAGCTCAAGTACTGACTGCATTTGCCGAATCGATAAAATTGGAATTTGTTGTATCGAAAGTATTGACATTTGCATTTGAACAAAAGTCTCCGAAAGTTCAGTCAGAAGCACTGAATTGGGTTAATCAATCGATTCAAGAATTTGGTTTCCAGTTGAATCCGAAGATGTTAATAGAAGATGTCAAGAAAGGTGTACAGAGTACTAATCCGACAGTACGTGGTGCTGCAGTAGCCTTAGTTGGTACAATGTCAATGTTTATGGGAAGCGCGCTTATGATGTACTTTGACAGTGAAAAGCCAGCACTTAAGGCGCAAATTCAAACCGAATTTGATAAATATGTTGGGCAAAAACCATCAGCACCTATTCGTGGGGTCAAGAAAAGTGCCGCTACCGAAAGTGGGAACCCATCAGATGGAGAAGAAGATGATGATGCACCACAGGAAACAATCAACATTGCCGATCTTCTGCCACGAATTGATATTTCTTCTCATATAACTGAATCTTTGTTGACTGAGATGTCTGATAAAGATTGGAAAACTCGCAATGAAGGCCTCACGAAACTTCAAAATGTCTTAAACGAGGCTAAACTGATTAAGCCTTCTATTGGGGATTTACCAACAGCGTTAGCTCATCGACTGGTGGACAGTAACGCAAAAATCGCTCAAACTGCAATGGCAATCTGTGAACAGTTAGCTACCGCTATGGGTCCCTCATGTAAGACACATGTGACAACATTATTTCCAGGTTTCCTTCATGGACTCGGTGACAATAAAACATTTATACGATCAGCGAGCTTGGCTTGCATAAATGTTTGGGGGGAGCAATGTGGATACAAGGAATTTTTCACGGGAGAGATGATTGCTGATGCCTTAAAGACAGGTAGTCCAGCACTGAAAACCGAACTCTGGGGTTGGGTTGCTGAAAAATTACCTGGCATACCTCCTAAAACTATATCTAAGGAGGAACTTCTATCAATGTTGCCTCATTTATATGCAAATATTTCCGACCGAAATGCAGATGTTCGAAAGAATGCTAACGAGGCAGTACTTGGTATTATGATTCACCTCGGCTATGAAGCGATGATGAAGGCCTTAGATAAGCAGAAACCATCATCGAAGAAGGATATTCAAGCAGCTTTAGATAAAGCACGTCCCAATTTACCAGTCAAACCACTACCAAAAGGAAAACAACAAGCCCCTATTATCGATGAACCAAAAGTTGTTAAGGGTGGCGGTGGAAAGGCGCCAAAAGCGCAAGAAAGACAAGCCAAAGGTGGAGAAAAGGCGGCCGCATCAAGAAAGAAGGAAGAAGAAGTTGATACGTCACCACTCTTGGCTATTAATAACACAAAGAACCAGCGTCTTATTGATGAGCAGAAATTAAGGGTACTGAAGTGGACATTTACCACACCGCGTGAAGAGTTTACTGACTTGCTGCGAGAACAAATGAATACAGCCAACGTTAATAAAGGACTAATGGCGAACATGTTTCATGATGACTTTAGGTAAGACTGTACCTACTACTTCGCAAGCTTCCATTAATACATATCATTATAATTTTATGTTTTTAGATATCACTTGAAGGTTATCGAATCGTTGAACGAAGATTTGCCAAATAACAGCAAAGCATTAGTCTGTAATTTGGATCTAATACTGAAATGGTTATCCTTACGTTTCTATGATACAAATCCTTCAGTATTGCTGAAAGGTTTGGAGTATCTTAATCTAGTTTTCCAATCGTTGGTAGAAATGGAATATATTTTGGCGGAAAATGAAGGCAGTGCCTTTATTCCTCATTTGTTGACAAAGGTAAATTTTTAAGCAATATATTGATGAACTTGATTTATATCAATAAATTTTTAGATTGGTGATCCCAAAGATACTGTTCGCAATGGCGTGCGAACTCTTCTTCGTCAAATTGTTCTTGTTTATCCTTTTACAAAAGTATTTGCGTACGTAATGGATGGTCTTAAATCAAAAAATGCACGTCAAAGAACTGAGTGTTTGGACGAACTAGGTTACCTCATTGAAACATATGGCTTGTCTGTATGCCAACCAACGCAACAGGTCGCACTTAAAGAAATTGCTCGTCAGATATCAGATCGAGACAATTCGGTCCGTAATGCTGCGCTTAATTGTGTTGTACAAGCGTACTTTTTAGCCGGGGATCGTGTTTATAAACTGATCGGACAAATGACTGAGAAAGATCTCTCAATGTTGGATGAGCGCATTAAGCGTGCTAAAAAGACTAAAAAGCCAACACCTCCTTTAGAGGTTACAAAAGTACAATCGGCAGTAGCTTCACCCAATATTGTCCAACAAGACAGCATTGAAATTGAGGATCCTGTGGTAAATACAAGTGATGAATTGCCTCCACCAGATGAGCAGCAATCACCCACTGTGCAAAGGTAGGTCCTTCTTTAAAGAAGCTTGTATCTAAGTAACAATGAAGCATGAACAAAAAAGAAACAAAAAAACTGAGTGGTTTATAGCTTTTTATCACTATTATTTCTTTTCCATTGTATTTTACTTTTTGTTTCACACACCTTTCTATATTCTCTTCATGGATCTTTTATAGTTCTCAGTATTCGGCAGAAGCGAACAGCTCATGTGAAGAGAGAGAATTGAGAAGTTCTCTTATAAGACAAGCGTAATTTTCACTTAATTATTGTTTTTTGTTTAATTTTGTTGGGGAATTGTACACAGAGTTTTGGTTTCGATACTTTAGCAATGTCTGTTCGAATGATATGTCTTTCACCTGAGCCCACTCTGACTGATTGAATGCAGTTATTGTTTGTGGAGTTGGGTTGTTATTGTATATGTTGGAACTTTAATTATTTGGTGTCTTTATATAACATTCGAAATGTTTATTTGCCTACATACATACATATATGATATTTTAGTGATTGTCTTGTCCGATGTGTGTTAACTTGTTTATAAATGTTCTCCTCCTTTATATGCTCTCTTCCCAAATGTTTTGTCAATATGTATGTCTCTCCATTTCACACATACTATATATATGCCTTGTGTAACAAACACATAAATACGTACAAACATATGTATATGTATATTTATATCCTGTTAATAAAATGACTACTGTGTTAAGTCAAGTAAGTAAATATAATAATTTTGAATGGGGTTAAGTTCGATTATGTTAATTTCACCTTTCTGTAGTTTTGCAGTGTTTGTATTTTATGTATATATATCTTCATAAATCTCAATTGTGTATGGTAGTTGTTGTTTTTGTCCAAGTAGTTATACACGACACATTTATTTAATTGGCAGTGCGAGGCTTTCGTTAAACTTGGTTCCAGAAAAGATATAAATCCGTTGTTTTCAGATTTTGTATTTTTTTTGTATAACTTCATTAAGACGATAGGTTTTTTTTTCTTATATGTTTACAGACTTCCAGAAATACATGTTGCAATACAGCATCAAACTTGAGATTAACACATAACTATACAGTAAAATTGAAGTTATGATAAGCAAAACATTAATTGTATTAATTGCATACGTACTAAATGGTGTCATTACAGATTTTTAAAAATAATTATAATGGTGGCGCTTCAGTCCGAGGTAGTTTTGATCCAAGCTTCTACAGCAACCACTCGTATTGTGCGTAATATTGTTTTCTGTGAACAGTGGAGTGGAATGGACGAGACCTACGGTTTAATTCCGATTCTGATCGAAGAGATTGAGAAGAAGACAGTCACACTCTTTGAGCATTGTCAGTGACTCAAAAGAGATGGCGCGTGAGATTTGAAAATTATTTTTGCCTATGCTTGGGGTCGAACCTAGACTGAAAGTCTAGTGCGTAGCAGGCGACGCACATGCACTCTAGGCCATCTCAGTCACATTACATTATGCCATTACAACTTTATTGCTAAAAAATTTAAAATTCGGTTTTCTAATAAACTCTTCGCAATATGTATTTACTAAAAATGTAAACGGAAATATATAGTTGTCTGAAAGACGAAGAATGAGACAATTGTCTGCCACACGAAAGCTTAAATTTGCGTTGAAGAGCCGACGTCCCCATTCTGCAGGCTTTTCAACTTAATTTTTTTTTTCGATTCTAGTGGCTGGTAATACTCAATCCTTAATACCCTTTCTGGACTTCTCTCTTGTTTCGAGCACACGCAATTTGTTTTTCAGATTTATTCAATTTTCGTACTTGGACTGGACAGTAGGCATGTTGATAGTTATAGTATGTATAAAAACAACAGTAAACTATTCAAAGAGCATTGTATGCGTAGAAGGAAGATTTAGTTTACGAGAAGCATGTGAATAGCACACATAAGGACGATTTGATGGTAATACTCATATGTGTATTCAATTTAGTCGAACACACGGATTTGTATGCAAACATTAAGATTTCAGTGTTACGGCAGTTCTGTAAAGAATTGTAGTGGTTTTCCCGTAATCCAACATAATATTTTGCGTGTGATATTTTCATTTACATTTTTTTACATATTTATTTGTTCCATGTCATTTTTTTCAATTTGAATTCAATCAAACGAAAACTCTGTCAGTTCGTTTCATTATTTGTTCGTTTTAAGATATGTGTACGTACATACATGCGTAGTTTTATTTTGTACGCTTTGATTGTTTATTTCTTAAGTTTTGTGTTAAATGTTGGATACCTCCTACTTTAAAAGGTCATTTTGATAAATCAGCTAAGTCATATTTACATCGATTATACGAATTTCAGAACTTTCGATCAACCCGCAATGTCAATCAATCCGCCAAAACCATCGGGTCCATTCGGTCTCGATCCTAACGTTATCGCTGAAATTGAAAAAGATTGGGTACGCGTGGATCAAATAAAACAATCTGATCCACCGCGTGTAGACATATCGCTGCTCTACGAACCAATTAAGATCATACCAACCCGCGACGGAGTACGATATCCACAAGATAAATTCGAACAATTGATATCAAGATCTCGATATATGCAACCATCAGCGCCACCGTCTGCAGGCCAACAACCCTATAATGCATATAATCTTAGTCCACAACAACAGCAAGCGATGTACCCACAACACCGACAGGCGACAAATAATTCTCCAAAGTAAGCACATCGACACAATTCTCGCAGGATGTTAATATTAAGAGAGTTTTTAATTTTCAGTTTGGCTGACACGCTACCGAAATTAGATCCCAATCTCATTAAAGTTATAAAGTCAATAGCAAATCCAGATACTATCACAGCCAGAGCAGCATTAAATGAACTTACCGATATTATTGAATCTCCAGAGAAACAAGCGGTCCTAAGAGACTATGAAGAGATCTTTATACAGAGTGTGCTGGCACAATTTAAGGTATGTCTATAGAAATACATATGCATTTTCGCTCTAAAACATTGTGATGATTATTTTTTAAATGATTTAGAACCTATCGCAACAACCATTAACAGAGTCACTGATCATGTATCAGCCTCTGCTTTCGATTACCTACGCCTTTTTTAATTCCAAAAATCTGGGAAAAACACTAAGCATTCCCTGTTTAAAAAATATAATGTCTGTATTGTTGGGATTAATGGCTGATCAAAAGCTGAATAGCGGTGATGACGGCCAATATACAAAAGTGATAAATGGAATTTGTTTGAAAATTCTAGATAAAACAAATTTTACGAACTTGAACTGGTAAATCAGAATTTGAACAGTTTAATGTTCTCATGCTTAATTTATTGATGTATTATAATTGTAGTGCTCTTATACGTCTTCTGAAAGAAACATGTCCCAGTGCCGGCTTACCGAAGTTTACGGACCTTCTGATGAAATGTATTTGGCGCAATGTAAAGACAATGCCAGAGCGTTCGAATGAATTAGATTATGATGCAGTGCTCTATGAAGTACACGATTTCATGTTGGCCCTACCTAGCACTTGGTGGCAACAGCGACCATCTGACACACCTTTGCGTACAGTAAAAACAATCATCCACAATATGGCAAAAATTAAGGGTAACGCTATTCTGCAACATTTAAATAAAATTCCAATGCATTCAGAACTTCATGCATACCTTATCCGGATTTTGAAGGTAACTAAAAAATTAAAATGTTTTTCTTTTCATGTTTAATATTTTAATGGTGTTTCTTTTCCCAATGCAAATAGAACCTCCAAAAAGATGGAAACATACCCGGCGCTTCACCACAACGATCATCTTCGGGTAAAGACATTCAAGCCAAAAGGATCTCAAACCATGCTCATGAGGCAATGTCTCAAATATTTAAATTGATATCCGATAAAGAAACTAGTCAGCAGGGACTGATAAAGCTTTATGAGTTTAAGGTGGGTAATAGTTGTGGTATATTGCGACTTCAAGAAGTCGCTGATAATAGAAGCGTTTTATTAGTCTAAATAGAGAGTGCGTGTTCCTCGTAATTCAGTAGGTAAGTCCGTCGATTCCTACGCAGAAGATCCATATTTCGATTTATTTCGAATTAGAGTATAACTATCAAGAAAATTGTCACTTCACTCCAGACGTAAGCACACGACATGAGTGGTTGCTAAAGAAACAAGGCAATGGCTCTGCATGAGCTAAAATTACTATAATTTTTATTATAGTTAAGGAATGCCTGCCATGAATTAAATTTAAACAAATTGTAAAAATCTGTTTAAAATTGCAACGGTCACGTCACTTTACTTCTTTTTAGGTAAAAAATCCAGAAATTGATGTGGTCACATTTTTGAAAGGAGCTAGTCCCAGTTTCCAAAAGTACATTGAAGATGGCTTAATCGAAATTGAAAGAACTCAAGGAAAAATTCAAGCGACTACAAACGGTGACAATAAATTTGGTAAGACCAAAAAAAACACTTAATTTTTTTGAGTGATTTTATTTCGTTTTTTTTTTTTTTTTTTATAGATTCAAACATCCACCAATCGTCGACAGGAAGCAATATGGGTGTAAGTGGTGGAGACAAGGCTGATCCAGAATTTTGGATGGACAGACTCAATCATCTGAGAGCTAAAGCGAACTTAGGTCCGCATCGCAGTCCTGAAATGGGCGGACACATGATGGACAACAAAGTTGCCGATGAAAATTTAAATTTGAATCAAATGTCTCAAAAGGTCTCACTTATTCGAAAAGATGTAAGCTTTACAAAATATCAATAATTGCTCTCTGATTTTTAATCATTTTTATTTTGTTTTAAAGAAACCTGAATTGTCCCCAAACCGCCTGCAACATATCCAAGCAAAATTAGCTCAGATAAAACAGCAGCGGCAAAGTTAAAGCAGCTAAAAATGTCAGTGCTCAAGCGATTGCAGCAGCAGACAACATATATTAAGTCGAAACCTAATGAGAAAACATGTACGAACACTAAACTAACTACAGGAAGAACATTCATACACAAAACATACATACATTTATGAAAACTTTACCTAACCTGCTGATATTTATTACTGCATTAGTATTGTATTTGAATTTAAATCATTTTAAACAAAGTGAGATACTTTTTCAAAAAGGATGCGAAGAAAACGAAAATTTAAAAAAATAATATCAATGCATAACATGGTTCCGTTACTTATTTAAAATGATTTAATCATACTTCATTCTTTTTATAAAACTACGTTTTTAATATTTATTACCAAATAGAAACAGTTTGTTATAATAATATTAAAATACAATTGATGCAAAACTAAATTCTTGCATGTTAATAATGTTTATGTTTGTGTTTAGAAGTTTGTTACCACACCATTCGGAGATATATTAACATACACATCCATCCATCTCAATCCCATAAGAATGCATACTATATAGTATTTGTTGATT
Organism: Myathropa florea; assembly: GCA_930367185.1. Classification (NCBI taxonomy): domain Eukaryota; kingdom Metazoa; phylum Arthropoda; class Insecta; order Diptera; family Syrphidae; genus Myathropa; species Myathropa florea. The sequence continues at coordinate 1,423,127 of OV884004.1, read as the reverse complement.
TGTTTGAATAGAATCACTCAAATGTTTTTGATTGTTAAATTCTTTAATTTATATAAATTAAATACACAATTCCAATTTCAATAAATGAATATATAAATTATTATTCTTTGTAACAGCTCATTTCATTTAAAATGTTATCATCCCCTCATGCCCATACGCATAATTAGAAAGTAGATTACTAATTTTTTATACACATAATTCTTTGCCCATTTTTATTATTTTTCAACGAAGAGTGCACTATTTGCGATGAGAATAATTTTAGATTAATGAATGCTCTCTGTTATGTTTTTTTTTTATATAATTGTTAAGATTTTATTCTTTTTTTTGCTCTTCAGTTTTTAAGTTACTAAACCATAAATAAAGTAAATTAAAGATATTAAGAACGATGATTTTTTTCCAATAGAAGACTTGAGCCTTTGGGATTTATATTTCTCTATTTATTTTCGTTGGATTTCTGGTTTGGTTTGTTTTTGGATGATTTAGACGATGCTGAATATTTGCATATAAATTATTTTGCAACAGTCCTATTTGCGATCAGCATTTACGTGGAGGGGATAGCATTGGATAGTTTGGATAAAGCTGATTATACTAATGCCCATCGCATGGTATGAATGCTGTGATGCTAAATATGCAAATTGTTTCTTATGTAGATAATCTCTCACACATCTTACCATCTGTTTATAGAACCGGTTTGGATGCAGCCTATTTGGTCACAAGTATATATTTGCTTCGTTTTAGAATTTCATAACTTTATTGCACAAACATTTCTTAACATCAAACGTAGAAATACAAAACAACATCAAATTTTCTTTGCTATTTTTATGATTCCCCAATCTTGAATCAGTCGGGTTGTTCAATGAATTGTTAACTATTTAGTTAACACCTTTATTGTACCATTTTTTAAAAGGAAAGAAAATTATATAAAAACAGGAGATTATTGCTTCTAAAAAAATATGTTAGTTCCGTTCAATTTTTTATCTACTTAACTTCATTAACCATGTTCTAAAACAAAATTAACATTTTGGACATATCCTTTTTAGATTTCAAAAACATAGACCTATATAAATCAAATTTTGAGTTCCTTGACAAAACAAAAAAACAATTTTGGTGCTTTATTAAGGTTTTAAGTTACTACTTATTCATGATTTACATTATGTTGCCTTCTACACAAATGAAATCAATATAATGTATAACAAACTACAGTAACACATCAGTTTTGTCTTTTTAAGTACAGGTAATGCAAAGTAATTTTTAATAAAACTAATAATAAATGTAGTTTCAATATTATAAGTGAGTATAATCGAAAACACATAAACAGTGCAAACATACTATTTATTTACTCAATTTAGTTTTAACTATGAGGAGGGATTACTATGATAAATTGCATAAAATCGTGTCCTAAGGTGGATGAAGTTAATTACAATCTTATCTCACTATTAATGAGCAATCTGAAAGAAAACAAATATTTTATTATATGATACAAGAATAAAATTATTCTTTATATAAGTAAAACAATTGTACTAAGTATAACAGGCAAAATAAAATCACTTACAGTGCAAGTTACTCTCGACTTTGTTTTATAAAGGCAAGTATAATTTATGAAAAAAACATCGTCGCATCAAAAATAACTTTTATAATTACAACTAAAAAAATAATTTTGTATTTAACGTACCTAAACTTCTTCATTACGCCAAAGACTATGGCCTATGTACCATATTTCCAATTATCTAGAGCAAGCATCATTGCATCTACATACTTAGTCTCAACTTCACTCGATGTTTTAGCCTTCTTCGGGCAGTTCAGGTTTTCTTAAAAAAAACTGCTCTATGGTAGACTGTCGCCCTAAAGAAAGATGGGAAAAAATCGTTTATCTTTCCGAACTGTTCATGTTCAAGAACCTTTCATGTTTTCGAGATTTTACTGTATTTCTTTTCCGCACTTTAACATATGTATCTAATCATAATAATAATAATGGCGGCGCTACAGTCCGAGGTGGGCCTGGGACAAACTTCTCAGCAACCACTCGTGTTGTGTGTTATTATTTTCTCACGAGTGGAGGGGACCCTAAAGTTTAATGCCGACTCCGAACGGCGAGATTGAGAAGCTTTTTCTAGACAGTTATACTGTTTTTTCTATTTTTTTTTTTGCTGTTTTTTTCGGGAATCGAACCGAGAACATCGAGCGTAGGAGTCGACGCACCTACTCACTACGCCACGGTGCCTGTATATATCTAATCACTGCTTCTTCAATTGACTGTGAAGAATAGAATCAACCCAGTTTTTTCATCACCTTCCATTTTTTAACAGGGCTGTACCTCCGTTTTTGGTGGCATGTATGGTTAAGATAGTAAATACACTCAACATCAACTGTAATCCCCAGACATATATTTGTATGTTCATATATATAATTTGAATGCGAATGTTTGGTCTGTGATACTATCACAAAAGCTAAATTGATTTTTCAGCAGATTTGATAGATATATGAGAATTTTGGTTCAAACTAACTAGATACAGGCCTCATACTTAACATATTAATTAAAGTTTTATCTAACAGTTGATAAATGACATATGCGTAAAGTACACCAAAGCCTCGGTCTGCGCCGTTCCAACTTGCGCAGTTCCGAAGTTGCGTCGTTTAAAATTTATCGTGGTTTCGAAGCTGTGTCGTTTTTATTTCAGTTTGCGTCGTCATCCAACTAAATCAGTCAACAGAAATGTCCATTAAAACTTAATTAACTTAATTAAATCTCCTGGCTATTGAAGCTACATTTTCTGCAAAATGTACTAATTTATATACAGTCGAACTTCGATAACTCGAATGAAATTGGTTAGTAATAGCGCCAAGACTGAAATTTACATGTAATTTGTTCTTGATAACTCGAACTTCGATAGCTCGAATATCTTGATAACTCGAACAGATTATTTGGCGTCAATTTCGATAAGTCGAATTCTGAAGGAAATTCCCAAATTCTGCGTATTTTACATGTTCGTTTTATAATTAATTTTTCGAGACACAAGTCTTTGTATGTCCCTATGAACTAGTATACGTGTAGAAAATTGTGGTTTCTTAAGAATTGTCTTATTTTTTATTAGTAGGAGTAAGAACACACAATAGAAGACATGTAACACGTACTTTATACTAGAAAAACAGTGGAAACACTAGAAAGAAGTGGAAGACAAAATCATACACAGAGTGAACAATGAAATCAAAAAAAGTGGATGTGCAAAGAGACTTAAAAACCAACGTACGAACATGTGGACAAAGCAGTTGTAGAATCGTTTAAAATGAAAAGGGGGCAGAACTTGCCTACAACCGATACACTGTATAATGGTTAAAACCAAAATAAAAGATCCTCTCTTCAATCATGTATGACAGACTATTTTAAATAATAATTATGTTCCTGTACGTTTTATGTGTTTTGACCCAAATAAATAGATATTTATACCTTTACATTTTGTATATTCTTGATAACTCGAATTTTTTTCATGGTGCAAGTTATCGAAGTTCGTCTGTAGTTTTATGAAATTTGTTCCTATTATTTGAATTAGCATTTTGGTTGCAATGAAATTAAATATAACATATTACAAGTAATAAACATTTGTATTTTTAATGATATATTTTATTCTGCTACCAATTAAACCAAATGTAGTGAAAATACATGGGAATCGTTAATTTGATTTGCGTCGTGTTTTTCTCGTCCCAATTAACGATGCAAAGCGAGGTTTTGGTGTATATTTTAAAATGTCTTAAAACATTGGGTGTTCCCTAGAGAGTATAAAACTATAAAATCTTCTGTGTTTTAGAAAGCAACATTTATTTTATAAGCGTGTAACTTGAAGACATCTTGCAATAACAATAAGAAGCAAAACATGTTAATTTTAAAATATACATACTTTAGAATCACTTTCTCATGCAGCTACCGAGACTTCAGTGTTTTTTCGGAGTTCTTCATTTTCACCATCCTGTACACTTTCATTAATACCATCATTTTGTTCCCCAATATGCTTATAACCGCCAAATCGAATAGAAACCATTGTCACACGAATAGCTGCTTTAAACATCACTCTTGCTTTCATTTTAGCCAACTTTATCTTCCAAGTTTCATCGCGCGATGGTAGTTCTGTTAAGTAATCAACCATTCCCTCCTTTGTTGGATCGACGATCGCTAGAACTGACATACATCCATCTACTGTGCCAAGCACAAGACATTTTCCATCTTTGGTACTCTTAATCGCAGTAAGTTCAGCCTGAAGTCTGTAATTGGCTATCATCTGAGTGTCATCTGTGCGAAAGACGCGTATGGTCTTACGACCGCTGTGGTAGTAACATACGTATTCATCATTCTCTGTGAATAGACATATAACAGAGAATACCCCTTCTGCAACTTTTGGAATGAATGTCTTCACAGTTGTTCCCTTGCGTAGCTCCAAGAGCTCTAACCCTCCTCGTGTAGGTGCATACAATCCGGACTTACCGTCTTTGGTTATATTACCACCCCATTTCGGGATGGAACGAATGTGTTTTTTATTTCTTATGTCCATTATACTACCCTTCTCACTGCTTATCACCGCAACTTGATGAACCTTATGTGGCATTGGAACCAAGCACATGACTTCCTGCATTTATGAAAGGACAAATGAGAGCGAATGCAATTTTTTCCTTAATGCTACTGCCGTACCTTGATAGAGCATCCTTTGAGGAAAATTTTGGTAACGTGGTTTCCATTTGCAGCATTATAAACCGAAATACAATCTTTATTTGCCTTATCCACACTGCATGCAATAATGTGAGCAGCATCAGCCGATATAACCGACTGTCGAAATGGCAACCCAGGTACCATTCTTATTGGAAACTCAAAACGAAAAAGTATGCCTCCATCCGGAACTGATCTCATTGTAGTGATGGCTGTGAAACGATTTCCATCCTCACCTCCAATGTCCTTTTGGTTAATATTTGGACATGATACTGTCATCACCTTTGCCCCTTCTTCTAGAAATGTGATTTGTTGTATGCCTGGCTGATCGTCACGAAATATCACTTGTTCTGACACCCTGTTCCATATGAGGAATTTTCCTGTTTCTGAAGATATGATATATTTCCCGTCTGGTGTGATCTCGGCATGGGTAACTATTGCACCCAATGGGCTGTCAGCCAATTTAGCTAATAGACGGCCAGAACGTGTCTCCCATACTCCAACACAACTTCGAGTGACCGTAACAGCTAAGTCTACTAGAGACAAACTGAGGAAGAAGAAACAAGATAGTTGAGTGTTTTTCATCGCACCCAAATGCAACACATACCTTATTCCGTCTATCTGCAGCTCATGTCGATCAATTACGTGAACTTTCTCAAATATGTTATTTATATTCCAAACCTTTACGGAACGATCAATTGATGAGGTAATTACACTATTCCAGCTTCCAATTGTTAATGCCTCCAACTGTATGATTCTCCCAAAATGGGCGTCCAAAACTTTAGCTAATTGTTTTGTTTGCAAACACCAAACGTAGAGATTTTTCCTAACTCCGGCCACAGCATAATTCAAACGCGAACTGATCATAATTGAATTCGATTGCATCATCTTAGTTGCAATATTGCGTACACCGTGGGGTAATGCAAGATAAATAGCCTTATCATCGATTCGTGATTCTTCATTTCCAAAGTCCCATATTACAAAACCTTTCCCAGCCGTACCGAGCAACATACGATCATTTTGATCGAGTCTTAACTGAAGGATCATTTCTTTTCGATCGTTTTCGAAACGTGGCAAATGATCCTTTAAGGTCCATGCTATAGTGGCATTACCAGTATCAGCTTCGTAACCGTATACACTGACCTTGAGTAAGAAACAAAGATATCTTATTTATTCAGTGAGCACATTCAGATATTTTGCTTTTGGAGTTTTTAATTTACTTGGTAGTTGTCTTCATTCACACAGCAAAAAATACGATTTCGGTGTTTATTGATTGCCATTGCACTATGAAAATGCAATGTTTCACATTGCTTATCTCCTCGAATCGAATCCAATCGTAATCGAGTTTCACTTATACTTCCTGTCCAGTAAATCAAGTTGTATTCCTCGGTGTTAAAAAATTCCATGTCTAAAAGGAATTGAAAACTCGGCTCTAGACTTGTATTTCAATATCTTATATTGTACTTAATATTTCCCAATCGCAGACATCACTGGGAGCCGAAAAATGTTTGACCAGATTACCCCGCATATCAAAACGGGCCCACTTGAGCTTCGTGTTTATGAAAAGGCTATGTAGAAGTCAAAGGCTAGTAAATGGAACCAAGTACAATGTGTGTTTAAATGGGTACCTGTGGTTTAGTAAAAATAAGCCGGTAACCTGATCGTTATCGTCAAAGGGATTCTCAATGACTACGAACTCACTAGACAGCATATTAAGCAATACTGTTTGATTGTTGTTTGAATACGCTGCTGCCCACTTGTTATCGGGACTCAAGACAAGCTGTTGCATTATTCCCTCAATTCCAGGATTAACATCTCTTGTAAGATCAGATGTTGATAAATCGAATGTTATAAAATGTGTAGAAATCGACACCATATATCGAAAGTCACTTGTTAGACAGAATGCAAAAACCGCAAATTGATGACCTTCCAAGGAGTACTAGAAATCCTATCATGAAAATGTCATAATATTCGTTGCCAATCTACTTACCTTAAGTGGTCCACCTGGAGTGTGCAAACAGTGATTAACGGGAATAAGTGAACAGTCTTTCGGACCACATTTGTCACATGCCCGCAGAAGCATTTTTATATTTTCGTTTCCTCCAATCTCAGGTAATAAACGGCCAACCAATTGTGGGGCCAGCATGTTCGGATACAAAGCCAATATGGCCCCACCCAAGCGCAATGCATCAGCCACTAGCATCAGTTCCCGTTTCGCCTCTTTATCGTCCGTATTAGTCGATGCGTCTTCAAAGTCAGCTAAGACTGCCTGTAGGGGACAACTTGACAGCTTAGCGTGAAGCCATTCGTAGTTAAATAAAACATGCTCGAAAAGGTCGGCGAACCGCCGAGATCGAACAAAGTGAAAGGGAAGTTCACCAAACTGCAAATTAAAAACTGAAAAAAAACTTTAAAAAACAATCTCGAATACAAATGTTACCTTTCTCAAATTGTATCTCGTAACTGACCCATCCTTACTTGCAAACATAAGAGGTTGAATAGGGACCTTACGATCGGCCGATCCCTCTTTATCAGTTAAGTTGAACCTAAAATGAGTGATAGAATTATGCACCAAATTGGCGCTAAAATTTTAACAAACCTATGTCTTTGGATTTCAGTAAATTTAAACGGTTTAGGAACCCCTCCACCCCAAATTCCCAGATAATAGTCGGCAATCATAGAATGAAAGTACATGGCCATGTTCATGTTCTTAAAATACCTCTCCTTAGCAGTGTCTCGGAACTGTCTGTGATACCAGTTCATGACGTTAACACCATCAGCTTCTCTCTCGCTTAAATAGTTCGGGAGATCATTCCGAATACGAGTCCAAAGCAAAGGAGGTATCCTTCTCACCGGCGGTAAATGGTACTGGTATACATCATCCAATACCTTGTCATCTAGTGATATCAAATCTTCTAGTTCACTCTCAGACAACCCCGACTTCGCTGCCGTAATATAAGCCAAAGCATGAAATACCAAAATCCGTCCATGTTGCTTTTCAATTCTTTCGAAAAGCATCATAATCGAGTCCATCACAGTTGAGGCTAGATGAGTCTCTTGAGGACGAGTATAGCTTCTCCAACGACATATTTCTGCAAAGACAAGCTTCACAAATATTGGTAAAGAGCACTTGCTAATCGCGTTCGCCACTAGACGCCATTGATAATTGTTAAGATCTCGGCATGCAGTTTTCATCCACATTTTGATAACGTTCATTGCGAGCTCCTCTCCCAGGGCAGTGACTTCTATAAAGTTCTCTTCCACATCAATCATTTTACAAAGTACATGATATTCTTGAGAAACGGTTGGATTTGATTCTTCGTTTGCGCAAGAAATTATTATCTGCAAGAGATACTTGGTGATGAATTGTAGAGAAGGAACATTTTACTCAACCAGGATGAGTATGTTGATACGAGTATTTACATGCATGAATGCAAATAGATCCAATGATGTTATACGGAACACAGCTTTGTTGATTTAAATTTAACAAGGCACAAGCCAGGCAAATGATAACTTACGCTTATCTAGATTGCTAACTTTATATGTAAATGGAGTATATACACATGGAGAATGAAAGTGATTCATATAAGCAAGGAATCAGTTTATGTACAGATTTAATTCCTAATTGATTGTTCCCCAGGATGGAAGGTACATATAAATACCAGTTATATGTACCTGTTTATAAGAGCTACATGAAAAATTACAGAAAAGATATACAACTCCTACGTATTTACAAACATAAAAGTAAACCCTTCCTATTACTCGTACAACTAACAAATTCACTTCAATAAGAAAAAATCGTCAGTAAAAAACTCGAGCATTCTGCCTTTTGTTTCAAATTTTGAGATTCTGGCTCTACAGTTTTTTCAAAAAAAGATGAAACATCCACATGCGAATTTTATTCGATTTTTGTTCAGAATTTGAGTTATCAAATATTTCACATTTTTCTCATTTTGTACATAAAGTCCCTTTTAAGATTAAGAAATCGCACGAGCCTCAGTGGATCTCGCATATTCTCTTCAACCCTTAATGCTCAACAACAATATATACACAGCAGTGATTGGTTATCCGCTCGTGAGAGAACAATAGCACGCACAATACGAGTGGTTGGTGAGAAGCTAGGCCCAGGTCCACCTTGGACTGTATCGCCGCCATTATTATTATAGTGATTGGTTATGATGCAATTTTTTCTTGCGCTAGATGAATTTGCATAGAGATGTACGAATGTTTATATTTTTGTGTGTATGTGTAATGAGTAGTGTGTTGAAGTTGGAGTTGAAATTCAAACGATTTGAATTCGTTGTCTAAAATTCAAAATTCTATCATACAATTTTTATACAACGAAACCTTCCTTGCGCAAGTGCATCTTGCTCTAGCCCAGTTTAATAATGTATTGTTTTCGTAGGTCATATCTTGTACTAAATGTTGAATGCTATGAGTGCGAACGACTGCGTTTTATTTAAACCGTTTTATTCGTAAAGTTTTTATAATGTAATAACTTTATTAAATTACATACTTTATGCAAAACAAACTCATCGGGTAACTGTTATATGGCAGGCATTGCGTTACGCATTAAGATACCAAATCCCAACTGTAAAACACGGTGGGGAGAGCTTTATGGTTTGGGGTGCATTTTCGGCAAAAGGTGTTGGACCATTACACAACATCAATGGCATTATGAACGCTACATATTACAAACATATTCTAGAGACTGTTATGCTACCTTATGCTGAAAACAATTTGGAAGACTGGTGGATTTTCCAACATGATAACGATCTCAAGCACACCGCCAAACATGTCCGCGAATGCGTTGCTACGAAAAACATAAGAGTTTTATTTTGGTCAGCACAATCCTGGGACCTAAACCCCATCGAAAATTCATGGGACGAGTTGGGAAATAAGGTGTACGCAAAAAAGCATTCAAATAAGAATGTTCTTTTCTATGTGAAGAAAGGAGAAAAATTAATATGACATACCTGACTCGCTTAATAGAGTCAAGACTCCGTCGGTGTGCTGCTGTACTTGCTGCGAAGGGAATAACAACAAAGTACTAAATCTCTAAAGTATTTAACTCTATTAATTTTATTTTATTAAAATATTTCTTTTCATAGCTAGTTTCAAGTACGATTAAAATGGCTCGATGCTTTTGCATACCATATACATATATTGAATTTTTGCAATAAAACTCAATAATTTATGAATTACAAAAACCTTTGTCTCCTTTTTATTTATTTGAAATAAACTTTATTTTATACTAACCAAAATTTGAAAATATTTTTTTATTTAATGCGATTTTCATTCAACTATGTTTGGCATCCCGTGGTCGCCGTGGCGTAGCGGGTAGGTGCGTCGACTCCTACGTTCGACGTTGTCGGTTTGGTTCCCGAAAAAAACATCAAACATTTTTTCACGGCTCCACCTCTTTCGAGTCACTGACAATGCTCAAAGTGTATAACTGTCTAGAAAAAGTTTCTCAATCTCGCAATTCGGAGTCGGCATTAAACTGTAGGTCGCTTCCACTCGTGAGAAAACAATAGCAAACACAACACGAGTGGTTGCTGAAAAGTTAGGCCCAGGTCCATCTCGCACTGTAGCGCCACCATTATTATTATTATTATGTTTGGCATAAATTATATGAAAAATGTTACTCCTCAAGCAACAGACTCCTGAGGATGAAGCTATCGAAAATCATTTATGTATGTACATATGTATATCGTTTATTGATGTTGGAAGGGTTGGCCTACATTTATAAATCTTTATAATTTAAGGCACATGTAACTACTTGTAATTATCAGTTTGAAATTTATCTATGTATGTATATATACACACGTTTTTATATGTTTAATAAATAGCATGCAGCATATGTCCATATGTATATCTTAGGGAGTACATGCAAAAGTAGTTTAAAGAAGATAATTAACCCTATCTCTTAAGGTAGATAAATATCAGGAAGGGGAAGAAGCCAACATGCATTCACATCTTTTATCGGGAAATCAATGAGGCACCACATGCAAAAGCAGGCGCTTCTCATCCAACTAGATGAATTAAGAAACCTTTTAATCTTACCTTGCAGTGAGGTGGCAATCTGGTCGGAATCCATGAGACTTTGTTAGCATCCTGCGTACCAGTTAACTGATCTACTGAGTCAAGGTACAATGTCAAGGGTTGAGTTTGACTTGCATAAGTTAGCAATTGCTTAAAATGTGCTGTTAAAGGTACTAAGTCATCAGGAATATTTTCAAAAGGTAACATGTAGTTATAGGATATCTAGAATTGAAAGGACATAGTTTACATTGTATACTAAATTTAATTAGAATATAAACGTTTTGCTTCCACCACCAGCACTTAGCACTTACTTGCTGACAAATAGAAATTAAAGTTGGAGTTAATGCACTTGAGTCTGGTGTTGTACCTAAAAATCGTATTATATTTATAGGTCTTTTTGTAACAAACCAATCGCTCGCAACCAAGGATGCACTCTTTGCCAATAGCGATGTTTTACCGCAACCTCCTTCGCCATAAAGGACAAGTGGCTTATCTGAATCCTCCAGCATATAGCGCTTGATATGTTCGAGATTTTCTTCACGACCATAGAATACTTTAACCGAATTATTGCAAGCGTGCAAATGCTGAAGGATCTCAGTTACTATTTGTCCCTGTGCACTGGAGTCTTCTTTGCGCATCGCTCGATCCACCAATTTCACAATATTTTTGTAGAAATGTGCTATGAAGTGGTTTAAATATTCCTCGTGAGTTTCAATGTCAAGACCCTCTCGGCCAATCCATTCAACAGTGTATCTAAAAATAATTGGAGAAAATAATGAGAATGATAAAATATAAACAGGTAATAGGAATACTTTTGCATATTTGTGGTTTCAATTTTATTCGGAAGCCGTTCATCACGTAAGTTTCCCAAGAGCTTGGCTGATTCTGTGTCCAGACTTCGATTGATAATGTCAACGAAGAGGGAAGCTTTCTTCAAGTTTTGAAGATTTATGTTGTTTATATAACGGATATATGCAAGACAATGATTTTTTGTATTTTTTACGTTGAGAATACCGTTGATGACCTCGCGTTCAGTTACTGAATAGAAAAATATATTTTAGGGTGCCATATGTAAAAATATATTACTATAATCAATTTAGGTAATAATAAAGAAAATAAATAATTAAATATTTTTTGGTGTAGTCGGGAAATCTTTAATGCTTATTTACCTGACATGAAATAATTGTGCATTGCTTCTTTGTCCATGTTACCATTTGTATGTAATGAAAGGGCTGATTTTCGTAGAAGTTTTTGCATCTTATTTAGGGTATCCCACCAAACTGCTTGATCCTCGGCTTGAAGTTTTGGAACTCTCTAAAATAATATTTAATTTGATTGTAGACTTAAAAATTATTTAATTCTTCACCTTGTTATTAAAGTTAATGAGAATTGATGAAATCGGCTGAAGAACTGAAATTGGAGGAACTGCATTGCTATCTTTTTTGTACCACAGATCAAGAAGTGCTCCATCAACTCCCATTGATGTTAATTCATCTCTAGAACATTGGACGTGTTTAGTTTCATTTGGAGTAATATTTGTGCTCGTACCTCAGCATTTGGAGTTCCGAAGAAACGATGTAGGTAGGTATGGGCCGATAGCCATATTTCTGACCAAGAAATACGACAAAATTTGGACCCATTGATAAGCGTTGGCAATTAGCAATTTCACGCATGCAGAGTTCGGTTGTCATATGATCGTCTGTTGCTTCATCTCTGACACCCCAACGCATGTCGACAACCTTAAATACAATAGTTATGTAAATGGAAAAGAATATCAAACGTCTTTTTCAGTAGCACTGAAAAGTAAATGATTTCAGCATTGTTTCTTTGTTCAATATATATTTAACAGACCAACAGGAATTCATTCATTTAGACTAGATAAAAACAAACATCTATTAATGTTCTTAAGTCATTTACCTGTACTTATACGGACTTTCGTGCTTGAGGAATTTAGCAATCTATAAAGCAGAGTCTTAAATAAAGTAAACTCTGTTTTACGTCTAACTCTTCGTGATCAGAATGAAAAATCAGTAATAAGACTCTAATACACATGTGTTATTACAGGACACCCCATCATTGGAAGATACGCTACCAGACCGTGTCTTTCTTGGATGGAATGCTCTGACAGTCTGTGCCTGTTAATGTGAATCTGGTGGTTATTTTACATCTTCTTGGTGTCAGATTTGAACACTCAACTTATAGGTGTTCCATGGTCTCCTTTGATTGTCCACAGTGTCTACAGTTTTCTGTGCGGCTATGCCCCATTTTGTGTAGGAGATAGTTGCATAAGAAGTGGCCAGTAAGTACACCACTTAGTATTCTTAGGTCAGGCTTGTTAAGATTTAGAGCCTCTTTGGTTCTTCTGGTATCATCCCTCATGCTTGTTCCAGAATTGAATGCGGCATTTGTTTTTCTAGTTGTTTATATGTTGTTGTATGTCGGCGTTTCCAAATTTATGAAGAGGGAAAGGCCCAATAAAAGGAAAGGAGTTTCACCTCCTTTCTTTGTTAGGATGTTAGTCTTTGCAGTGCCCTCGAGTTTTTCATGTCCTGACACCCATATCAGTTTAATCCTGTTTTTCTCTGCCAGCGTGTTGAGCATTTTGTGACATTCCCAGACAGCCCTGGAGCTAAATGTGAAGCTATTTAGGGCTTTGAGTACTGTCTGGCCATCTGAGAGTGTCGATATTTTTAAATTTATTGCATTTCTATTGCCGCTGCAATGTGCAGCTTCATTTATAGCGAAAAGTTCAGCCTGGAGAAATATGTACATATCTATGAACATTTTTTTTTTATAACTTGGTCGAGATTAGAAAAATTAGTATCAATTGGCTCAACTGCTTTAGTATTACGAAGATAACTACGTATTTATGCAAATATTTCTTTAAGTTTTATATTTCCCGCATTATAATTACAAATTTTTTCTCCCAACATTTTACTTGTTTCATAAACAATTTAGTGGATGCAACAGTTCGATAGATAAGAGAGAAGAAAAGTTTTTCGAGATAAACTTTGAGGCGGAATGTTTGAAATAACTTTGCACAGTAGTATGGTAATTTGGTTGAATAATTAGTTGTTCGCAAATTACGAACTTACTACCAGGAACTTTTCCTTTAAAAAAAAAAAAAAACAGTTTCTTCAGTTCGCTTTCGATGTTGTTTATGCCTCTGAGCCACAAAGCAGAACTCAAGAGCGGGCTCTATTACTCAAGAGTACAAAAAACAGCGCTTGGCAAGAGTTATTCTGCATTTTATCTCGTTGTTTGTACTGTTAACTGCAGTGGCTAAATAGACGAAGTCCTCTTCGTTATAGTTGCCTATTGTGATGTTCTGTTGTACGCCGTTTCTCGATGGCAGCATAAACTTCGTTTTGCCCTCGTTTACTGCTAGACCCCACATTGACAGCTCGCTGTTCGACTAATCACGTGGATAGATATTGTAATACAGTCGAACCCGCTTATTTGATACCCGTTTCATTGAAAAACTCGCTTATATGAAAAATTCAATCTGTCCCCGTGTACTTTTTCACAAATTTCATACAAACTATTCCGCTTTATTGAAACCCGCCTAAGGATATTTGACAAAAAATCTGAAAAATGTATTACTTTCATAAAAAAGACACGGCTTAGATGAAAATGTGTCTCAAAAAATGGGATGAGTAGGCTTTGAATGCATCTATTTAATTTGTAGTTTCTTATGACAGTTTTCACAGTACATTTCTTGATTATTTTGAATTTCTGATTCAACTTGTTTGTATTTATTTACAAAATATTTTACGTTTGCTTAAATTAATTATTTTCTTCGTTTAAATGAAATGTTTTTTCAGTTATCCGAACTCCGCTAAAATGCAAAACCCGGTTAATTGAAATTAATATTTGGATTTTTCGTCATTTTATTTAAGCGGGTTTGACTGTATGACATTTTCCAAAAGGGTATGTATATAATATGTGAAGTAGTAGTAGGATTGTTGAAATTCTAAAACCAACCCTTTTTTATAAAGCCAAGTGCTGATTAGACAATTTAAAAGAATTAGCTAACAGAAACAAGTTTTATTAAAGTCAGTTGCTACAAGTATAACGTGGACGCAGTCCAGGTTTAATTCCCCGCACAGGCAACAAATTGTTTATGGCTCCACCTCTTTCGAATCATAAGTCACAATCACAAATCACAAATCTAGGAAAAAGATTCTAGCCATTCAGAGCCGGCATTAAACTGTAGGTCCCCTTTACTTGTGAGACCAATAGTACGCACAACACGATTGGTTGCTGTAGAAGCTAGGCCCAAGTATACTTCGGACTGTAGCGGCACCATTATAAATACAGTCAAAATCGGTTATAACGACCTTCAAGGGACTGACGAATTTGGTCGTTGTAAGCGATATGCCGTTCTAAACGATTTATTGTCCTATTGGATTAGATATAATGGAGCTAAGGGGGCCTAAGAACTTTGTCGTTATAACCGATAGGTTATTATAACCGATGTCGTTGTAAACGATTTTGACTGTATTACAGCTATTACGTTGACTTCTTTGCTTCAGTGTGTAATGATGAGAGGTATTTTACGATATCTGTGGTGCTCATCTTTGGCAAAACAAAATTTTTTTAATAACTTAATGTGCAATGTATCTTATGATAAACCAAATATGAAAAGTCACTATCGTTATTCATAAGAATCATTTAAACAAAATTCATTGATTACTTTTCCTTAGCACATAAGGAAGGACGAATTCATGATTTGCTATCATTAAATCATTTCGAGCAGAATTCATTCACCTTTTTCGCTTTAAACATCATCCATCAAAAAACCTTTCTTTGCATAAAGAAATAACATTAAGAACACGTACATCTTTGTTATGAAGTTCTTACACGAAAAGGTGACTTCTACCTATAATAAATATGCAAGCGGCTAAAGTGCAAGCAGTGTTCACTTTCTGCCCATGAAAATACTATCGTGTCATAGAGGCGTAGCTTATTAATGTGTCTTCTGCTTATTGTGACGAATATACACAATACTTTGGCATCCAGTTACAAATTACTATGCATTGCAGGAGTCATTTGTTCACAGATACCATGTGACGACTTTCCTTAGAACATTATGCAGGGAAATTTATGCAGAGGATATGGTTCCACTTTATTTTCAATTGCTTTTGGAAGGAGTGTTCATACTTGTCTGTAAACAACGTTTCCCCACATAAAAAAAAACTAAAATAGGGAATTGTTAAGGACACGGAAATCGTACGTTGAACTGGAAAGCAAATATTAAGAAAAATAATGGATTCAAATAAAAAGAAGCTAGCTGCGTAGTATATGAATTTATTTGGAAATCTATTCCGTTGACCTTATTTCGCTCATTTTCTACATGCATGTATACATATGTACATAATTGAATAACTTAATATATGAACTAAATTGCAATTATAATTTGAATACCTGTTATTCGAATGAAAAAAGTAGATATCAACATGCATGCATAAAGCATATATACATACATTCATATACGAAGACGTTATTATGTATTCGTATTATTTTATGAGGGGCGTACGTGGCGTAGTGGTTAGGTGCGTCGACTCCTACGCTCGAGGTCGTCGGTTTGAATCTCGAAAAAAACATCAAACATTTTTTCACGGCTCCACCTCCTTCGAGTCACTGACAATACTCAAAGAGTATAACTGTCTAGAAAAAGCTTCTCAATCTCGCCGTTCGGAGTCGGCATTAAACTGTAGGTCCTCTCCGCTCGTGACAGAACAATAGCACTCACAACACGAGTGGTTGCTGAGAAGCTAGGCCCAGGTCCACCTCGGACTGTAGCGCCGCCATTATTATTAATATTATTATTTTATGAAATAGGTTGCAGTGTCGAATCAAAGTTACATATTGTCAAAAAACACTAAGAAAACGTGTTGAATCTAAATAACGTGTTCATTCGATTCATTCTGTTTAAGAAAATGAAATTGATTTCAGGATTAGAAAATATATAAAAATATAATCGTCGAAGAAGTTTGAATAATATTGAGAATGGCATATTTCTCAAATCATAATGACTCATAATTTGCGAATCCATAATCGCATCCCTTTAAACTTTGGCTATACAACGGTCATAAGAGAAAGCTGTGAGAAGTATAATATTAAAACTTACTTGAAATTCTAGGCCATGCTTTTCACGACAGTAGTCCTTAATTCGTGGATAACACTTTGCCATCAACGTATTTCTCTCCATAGTTGTATCTTAACAAAATTTAACAAATTTGTTTTATTACGTAACATTTAAACTTTGTTTTAATCCTGATTTTTACCTGTAAACGTAGAACTTGTAAAGATCCTCACAATTTTCGAGCTCACCGGTGGTAGGGACTCCAGTGAACCCGCAAATATCAAATCTATTGTCTTATCATCCATATTTGCGATGTATTTTTTTTTTAGATAAAAACGTGTCCTTCAGAAGGACACTAGTCTTGCATTGATATTCACACAATAAGTCGTTTTAAAACGTTTGATGCCTACGTTTGAGAATACAAAATAAAACTGAATACAACGGACCCAAGTCGTTTCCATTTTTACACCATCAATTTGAGGAATTTTTTGTTTGATCGATAAGGATTTTTTTCCGGATGGATTTTTTTTTTGATTTCTAAAACAAACAGATGTCAGCTGGAATTGTGTATATTTTCATGTTGTTTGTTTATGTAGGAGCATCCAATTTGTTGACTTTTGGTAATAAATAAACCTGTTGCTATTTGGGTTATGATTTTATTACTCCCTGCGGCGGATATCCTCATTTCAACAAGTTTGTAAACATTTCGGATATTGGATGCGATAAGAATAGGCAATTCAAATGCGCATGCAGATATTGAAGGTCAAGGCTAAGGATGTTGGTAGTCGACGATTAAAGAGCAAGGTTATTTAGGTATTGCGTGTTATATGGAGATTTTATTGAATGAGTGAACTTTGCATTGAGTTTTTTTTACACGTAAAGTGGTAGAAAGTGGGAGAATCAAGTTTGATTAGAAAGTTTTGTCAGTTTCAACAATGACCCACTATGGGTACATTCTACTTATTTGCATGACAATCGATTATTTGTAGTCATGCAATTGGGTAAAGGACCTTATGTTAGTTGAAGAGGTTATATTATGTTAATTTTAGAAAAATAGAAAGTTATAAAGGTCATTGCTCGGAATCAATACAGGGTGAGTTCGTAATCGCAGTAATAGCGCAGTACTGCAACGTCAATTGTTCTTAACTGCAAACATTTGCCAATGATGCTTTGCATCGCGTTCTAAAATGCAACATGAAAGCAACTTCTGTGCAGACAAAAACAACCACCGCATAATAGATTTTTGTGATGCGATGAAATTCTTTTAATTTTCCGATCCAATTGTCTCTTCTTCATCTCTAAAATATAATTAAATATGCTGGCATTGTAATTGCCAACAAAAAAAAATTAACAAAATTATTTAGAAAAATTGTTGCCAATTTTTTGACTTAAAAAAAAGAAAAGAAACAATTGCCACTCAAAACATAAGCCGTTCCGAAACTTCGACATATGTAAAGCATAGTGATGCATCGCAGAATACATACATATACAGCTATGGCCAATAAATTAGGTGCATGAAAAATCTCTATATCATTAGACTGCTCCCATCATGTTTGACAGTTTTTCTTGTGTGATGAAGGAGTAACTCTGTCTTCGGTGGCCGTCTTACAAATGTCTTACCATCGGGACCTTTAAATTAATTTTAGTTTCGTCTGTCCAGAGGATGTTTCGTCATCGGTTAATGCACCGTGTTTCAGTCCATTCCGCACGGTTCTTAGCAAAGTCGATTCTTTGTTTCACATGCCTGGCTCTTAACAAGGGGACTTTTCTCGCGATTCTGCGAAACAAATTTGCTTCATTTAACCTTCTCGGAACAGTCAGATATTGTCTTCGATTTCATACACGATATATTTTGAAGATTTAAAAGGGTCAATCTTAGAAATTTGAACAAATCGTCGACTAGTTCTTTTGGACGTTTTTCGGATTTTGCCTCTCAAGTTTTTTCGGCTTTTGTGCATTTGTTACCATATTTTGAGAGCATCTCATTAACTTTGAAATTTCAGAGTATATTTTATTTTCACTTCTTAACTGTAGAATCAGGAGCATTTGACAACACATCCCATGATGCATTTGTTCGAGCTCTGGACAAAAAGGAAGTAAACCACACAGTATCAAAATGGATGCATGAACTCCTGAGCACAAGATCAGTGGAGACTCACACACCAGTCGACACAACAAGAGGATGCCCACAAGGAGGAGTTCTATCTCCTCTCATGTGGAGCCTAGAGACCTTATGTGATATTATCAAATTGGGACTAACCTTAACTAAGGAATGGTGCCTGTCGGCCGGGCTAAGCCTAAATCCGGCAAAAATCACCATAGTACATTTTACAAGAAAACGAAAACTATCGGAACAACACTGACGCCAGTAAAAAAAGTTATCCTAGACAGCAAAGTCATCTGGAAGAGACACACAGAAGGAAAGCGAAGCGTGCTCTAATGATCTGCAGAAGCCTGGCGGGCAAATCCTGGGAATGCAGTCGAAGCATCCTAAGATGGATGTCTCAGTAAAGTTCAAAGGTTGTTATGCCTCTGTATTACAGGAGCCATAAGAACTTGCCCAACTGCGGCCATGGAGGTGCTACTGACTTCTTTGGATCTAGTGGTTGCAGAGTGTACAAACAAAATAATCATGAGAATGGCAAAAGAAAAAATAGGAAAATACAGGTGCATTACAGCGAGGTAGTTCGACGCACTAGTCAAAAAGCTACCACTCCTGGCCATTCCGAAGGATGACGTGACTAGGGAATTCAACTTCCAAAAGAGATTTGCCATTAAGCTCAGCACCAAAAGGGGCAGGAGCAATGAATCCATTGTTTACAGACTAAGCAGCAACACGGTAAAATGGTATACAAATAGATCAAGAACTGATGAAGGAACTGGAGCAGGAGTTTTTAGACCCAGGACAAAATACTTCGAAGCCATGGGCATCTTTCAAGCGAAAATTTATGCCATAGACAGATGCGTTCAGATCAATCTTGAAAGGAATTATATCAACTGCGACATAGCAATAATGTCGGACAGTCGAGCCGCTATTATGGCACTAGACTCTTACATCATCAAATGCCTGCAGAAGCTCAAAGAGTTGAGTAGGAGAAACCGAGAAAAACTCTGCTGGATACTTGGCCATACGGGGGTGAAAGGCAATGAAATGGCCGACTCCCTGGCAAGGAAAGGAGCATCAGAACCCTTCATACGCCCTGAACCATTCTACACTGTAGGAGACCATTTCCTCAGAGAAGAAACCTGGAATAACGTTCGTGGAATGAAGCAGGCCAAGAAACTCCTAGGTCAATATAACCGAAAGAGGTTCGAGGCATGCATCAGAATGAGCAAGAACAATCTTCGTATGCTAGCAGGCTTCCTAACGGGGCACTATAGACTCAGGGAGCATCTAATGAAACTAGGGGTATCAGAAGGTCTCTGCAGATTTTGTGGAGAATTTAATGAAATTTCAGAATACATACAGATACAAAGAACAAAATGTCTGGGCAAGTACCTACTATCAGAAGAAGAAATACAATCACTAGAACCATCTCTCATTCTCAGATTCCTAAAGGAAACTGACTTAGAGAGAATACTCTAGAACAGATTTCCGTATTTGAGGGGAATTCGTAATAGTGCTAAGGTATTAAAAGCGGGCACAATAGATCTTGAAGATCGCGGTTCAATATACCCTGAACAACAATAATAATAAAAATACGATAACCTCTCGCTGTGATTTACTCACCAAGCCATTGGCATATACTTTTTAGCACTCATTTTTATATCACTTAATACTGGGCGCCGTGGCGTATTGGGTAGGTGCGTCGACTCCTACCCTCGAGGTCGTCGGTTCGAAACTCGAAAAAAACATCAAACATTTTTTCACGGCTCCACCTCTTTCGAGTCACTGACAATGCTCAAAGAGTATAACTGTCTAGAAAACGCTTCTCAATCTCGCCGTTCGGAGTCGGCATTAAACTGTAGGTCCCCTCCGCTCGTGACAGAACAATAGCACTCACAACACGAGTGGTTGCTGAGAAGCTAGGCCCAGGTCCACCTCGGACTGTAGCGCCGCCATTATTATTATTATTATAATACTTTTAAGCCTCATTTATACTACTTTTGGAGTGATGATTTGCTCAAAATTAAAAGATATGTGGACTTCGAATAGCTCACACTTTAACCACACGCATCCATGTCCTTTAAAAAGAACCGCAGCCAATCTACATTACCTGCAATACCAATATGAGTCTTGAAGACCTAATTCAACAATGCGAACTATTTAATAATAATAATGATAATATTATTATTATAACTTTATTGAAATATAAAATAAATTATATTACAATAAAAAAAATATTAAGCTCTACCTACCAAGGGTTTGAGCTATAATAATGGTAATAAAAGAAATGTGTTCCTTGTTAATAACAATCCTTTATTTATTTTATGATATTCGCAAATAATATGCACAAATCATACAACGCTCGCCTTCTTTAAAATCAAATCATTATTATAAAATATATATGTATGTTTTCAGTTATATTATTATTTTTTTTCTTTCACATTATTGATATACTGATGATATATGTTAATTTATTAGATTCAATTGAAAACTAAAAATTAATCTGACTACATTTCAAATATACGTTGAAATTAGATTTACAACAAAAAAAGTCAAAATTAATATTTAATTGTAAAAATGTTTTATTCAGTAGATAACAATTAATATAAATAATAATAATAATAATAAAATACAGATCTATTGTTAAATATTTCAGATATTTATTGTGGCTTGCTTCAATTATAAAATTAACTACATTTTGTTCTATTAAGTTGATATCTTTTTTACATATTTCAAAGAAGTTAACATCTATAACGTTCCATTTTATTCATTTTTGTTTAAAAAATAAATTTACAAGAGTTGAATAGTTATTGCCTATTATTTGCTTTTGTTTACTTATACATCAATTTGGATATTTTGTTTACAAATTATAAAATATATTATCTATATATTAACAAATTCTCTTTACTTAAACCAAATGATATTGTTAAACGAAAAAAAACAAATAATTATTTTTAATAAAATAAAAAAATACCTTTATGATTTATGTGTATGTAATGCGTGTGTTACTTCAATTCTTTCATAGATGATGATAGATGATTATTTTTTCGTAGTATATTATTATCAGATATAAATTTAAAAATTGTGTTTATTCAATATACTTGTTTGGATTCAATTCGGAACAGCTTTAGTTAAGTTTAAAAATTTCGTTTTTGTTTTGTTTTATTTAAATTTAATCTTAGAAACGATTGGCTTCTTTCTCTTTGATAGCAAGCTGTGTTTATGCGTATGAGGACTCCCCATTGTTTAGACTATTACTAATACTATGTGTATTCCCGCTGATTGATGTCGTCGATGGTGACGTCACTGTGATCCTATAACAAGAAAAAGCTGTGTGTTTACCATACACGCGGAATGCGTACAAAAAAGAAAGAAAAGACAAACACAAAAAGAAAAGAGAGATAACATGTATGATGATGACGCTTTCAACATGATTTAATTATGAAAAAGTTTATTGTTTGTTTTTAAATGCTTATTGAGTTGAGATGAAATATTTATATTTGATCTATTATATTTACTGTGCTGAACTGTATCTTTGGTGCCATGTAATGATAAATAACACGAATGGAAAAAGTGTTGTATTTCAAAAATGTGTAAAAGGAATGAAGTAGAAATGAAGAACAATATTGCAAAGCCTATGAAAGCAAAAAAAAATGTGTAAGCATAATTTATTTCACGATTCCCTATCAGATTTGCCGCTGCAAGATATATTAAACAATTAAGCATTTGTGATGATGCTGGAAAAAATCTATTTTAAATTTAGTTTTATCAAGTAATAAATAGTAGTTCCGCATTAAAATATAAATAGCTATTTTACTATTAATTAGTAATAGTAATTCATTCTTTAATGGTCTCGATATACATATATTGGCAAACACAAATTACTGTCAGTCAAGTTCAAGTATAAATCTAATTATTTACCTTGAACTTGCTCTATATATACTTTCTAAGCAAAATGAGTCACTTTTCAAATAACTGTATCGACATTTACTAGCTGATGCCAGATGTTTGGCAAAAATGTTTTTTAGATTAATATTCGACTCTCCCGTGGCTATCGCCATATTCGTTTCTAATTTTCTTTATTAAATACGTTTTCAACAAATATAATATTCAATTGTTAGCGATAACTAAAAGTGTTGACTTGTATGTTGAATTGCTATTTCACTGGTATAGGAAATTAAATCAAAATTACTAACTAAAACTGTGTAAATATTGTGTACAATAGGTGTGCGTTTTATATGTATATTTTACTAGACTATCAGACTATATTATAATATATTTAATGTTTTCTTTACGCATGCTTGAGAAATAAAATTATACAGAAGAAACACATGCAATAGACTATTTCAATTGAAACTAAGAAACACATAGCACAACTGAAGGCATACACAACCACACCTACCTTGGGCTGTTCTCACTCTTTTTTTCTCTTATAACTAATGTTGTATCACTACCGCCACCAACACCATTTGTTTCTTTGTTCTTCGTTGATATTGATGTTCGCTTAACCTGAACAGGTTTGAGACGCTCCTCTAATTCACTCAGCGAACCATCAGTACTGTCGCTATCATCACTGCAATATTTTTAAATATCCATTTAATAAAACATACACAAAACAAAAGACTTAACCCTTACCTTTCACTGACATCGTCATCACCCTCTTCCATTGCTTGTTGCAAATCTGTTATTCTTTGCAATGCTAAACGCAAATCATTACGCAATGACACCACTTCTGATTCTGCATTTTCCAGTTTCTTTTCTAGGTCCTTTCTTCTTGTAATTGATTCCTGTTCCCGATTAGAAATAACATGGAACTCTTCACGCAGTTCACGCAAATTTTTCTGTGCCTTTTTAAGGGCATCTTGAGCGTTTAACTCCCTCATCTTTGATTGGGTAACTTCAGTTTGGATCTTTTCCACTGCTTCCTTGTGACGTGTGATTTGTACCTCAAGTCGTGAGCGGGTAGCTTGCTCAAGCTCAAGGCGGGATTCTAATTCTTTGGTGCGTATTTCGAGACTGAAAAAATGTAAATAATTTAGGATAAAATAGTGAACATTTATAAAGAATATATACTCCTAAGAGTTTTTCTTCCACCTACCGTTTTGATATCATAGCTGCTGAAGGATCGCTCATATTCTCAACATTCTCTAATCTCTGTTGCAACTCAACCACCTGATCTTTAAGGTTATTTCGTTCAGCCTCCAACTCTGATATCCGGAATTCATATTCCGACATGGCGATTTGTTCTGTGTTTAGTTGCTTTACTGTTGCGCTGTATTTTTTCATTAGCTCAGCCATTTCTTCTTCATTTTCCTCAATTTGTGCTTGAAGTTCAGCGCGATCTCTCTGTGATGTAGTTGCTCTATCTTCGGCATCATTGCGTGCACGCTGTGATTCCTCAAACATAGCTTGTACTTCAGCTAACTCTGCTTCAGCTGTTTGCCTTGCCTTAACAGCCAAGCTCCTCGTTGACTCAGCATCCTCTAATTGATTGCGCAATTGACGAATAAGTGTCTTTCCTGGAGAATCAGCCTTAAGTCTTTCTAGTTGAGCATGAGCATCTTTAAGCAAAGCTTTATATTTTCGAAGATCACGTTTAAGTTTTTGTGTCATTGCTTCTTCGGCCTGACGGTCAACTCTATCTTGATCTTCCATTGAAGCAAGTCTTCGTTCCAATTCATGTTTTTCACGAAGCAATAAAGTACGCTCTTCATGTTCCGTTTCGAGTTGACATTCAAGAGCTGCGACATAACCAAACGATGAGAAAAAATGTATCTAGTAAAGAAAAAATTTAAACGAACCTTTAATTTTCTTATATGCACTTCCTCGGGCCTCTTCCAATTCGTCATCCCTCTGTTGGGCCTCCCGACGTGCCTCCTTACGCATAGTTTCAAGAGTCATCTCCAATCGAAGTTTAGCTTGTTCCAGCAATTGTACCTGTCCAGCCATTTCATCTAGTTCTTCTTCCTGTTCTTTTAGTCGGCGATCCATATCCATTTTAGAACGACGAAGTTGAGCTATTTCCTCTTCAGTACCTCCACCGAATGTCATCTCCTCCAACTCACGCTGCAACGATGCTAACTTCTCTTCCTTGAGATCGAGCTCAAGACGAGTGTCCTACAAGAAGATATATAATAATATTTAATCAAAGTTCATACATATACTTAAATTAATTCTGAGAAATTCAAGTATCATCATAAGTCAGCATATCTATAACTAACAATACTGCCTCCCTCGATCTCGAAATGAATTGACTTCAATTAAGCAATTAAATCACTCTCACTTCTGCTACGACAAGAGATGTAATCGTCAGTACACACACAAAAATGCAACTTTTCTACTCTGACCTTTATGTGTGAAGAATTAAATTATATGCCTAGACTTTAAGAACACTCTCACATAGAGTGCGTGGAGTTTCTTTCTTTTTCTGTCTAAACGAAAGTAAATAGGTTTAGGGTTTTCTGGCGAAAGCAGCCTCTTTGTAATATGATACAATTACGTGCGTTCAGAGGTGATCATGCTCACGGAATTCAGAACAAATGTGTAATTAATTGCCCTATTAGCACTTTTACACTTGGTTTGGTTACTTTTTTATTTATCTTTGTCAATCAAGAAACCTATCAAGATATTCTTCTGTTCTCAAGTTGTGAAGGTCAATAGTGGAGGTGTTACTTGAAAAGATAAATACAAGTTATTTGTTTTAAAATGTTGTAAGCGTTACAATCGTAGATTGCCTTTAGAACAGTAAAACTCAACAGTTTCTATGGGATTCCATTATCTTTACATTAGCCAAAAAAAATGTTTACATTATGGAGCCATTCTACTTTTTCTGTATAGTGATGGATTTGTACATTTTTTTAGATTTTTTTTTTAAATTGCCCTTTAATGGTGGCAAATTTATTGAAACTCCTCAACGGAATTCGATGTCACCTGCGATCAACGACTGCCACGTGCAGTGCAATGAGGCATGCCAAAACTTATGTTAACATGTTAATATGTTAAACAAATACAGATGACGCATGAAAATCACATTAACCAGACTGTTAAGATAACAATTTTTAGTATTTTGTCTTGATTTTGTGAATGCTCTAAAAACAACCTGACACCCTAGTTTGTCATATGCCTAGACTAAATTTGTTTACTTTTTGTTAAAAACCTACCCATATTTCGCATAATAAACGTATAAAAACAAATTTAAAATGAAAACATGCATAACGTGTCACACACGAACTACTTCCGTTTCTTCAAATAATCAAAACTAATTTGTGTCACCGTGCAAAAAAGAATACTAAGCATAGGATGAAAATAATTATTAAAGTGAAAGCATTTTTTCTTTTGCATGCGAAGCAGCATAAAACACATAAATCGAAAGCGGGTTTAGTGCTAAGCCAAGAAATTTAAGATTAACGTACATACAACAAAATTCAATGGTATTAGTTAGTTATCACAAAAAAATTGCGTTCAGTGTAACCCAACCACCACTAAGTGTTGCAATTTTGTCACACAAACAAAAGTTAGACATTTGGTTTTGAAACGACATTATCTTCTTGCTAGTATAGAGTACATCGACCGACAGAGATCATACCCAAGAATCACTTCAATTAATAACGATTTTACATACTTGCAACAATGAGCACTTTACACTCATTCTTCAGCTTCAATATACACAGTAGAACTTAATTCAAACTTCTCTTTCAACACTTCAGCACAAACTCTTCCAATTAAGGCCTTTATCTCGAAGAAGCACTTTAAGATATCGTCTCACGTTATCACACAGCTTCCAACTTTTTGATAACCCGCAACAAAATGAAGCCAGCCAAATTAGAATCTTCAAATCGAAACAGATCACTTATCGTGATTTGTGAAATTAATCAAGCTAATTATTCAAATACCCAAAAAGTGGGTGGTTAAAAGTAAAACCACGACCGAAACAAACGGAAAGGGAGCAACAGTTTTTCTCTTATCACCAGCAGAAGCAGCACAACTAAAGCGACTTTACAACAAACATTGTGCAACACAACCGACGCACGCACTGAAACTGAATGTTTTTGACAAAACTCGAGCGATTGAGGGGGACCCAACGAGAATTTTTTTTATTTCCCTGACAATAGATTTGATTGTGTGTTGAGTTGAATTTTATGTTGTGTTGTCTTTGCGAGTAGGGTTAGAGTAGGTCGGAGGACGGCAGCGGCACTGTGTAATTTTTAAGTCTGGCTTTAGTGTTGAATTTGTTGGTCTTTTCATTCGTGAAAATATTCATTTATCGTGCTTACTCCTACTACCTTATGCGTGCTTGGGTCATTCAAGAGTTTTTCGTTGAGGGCTGGGAAAGTGCCAGTGTTATTTCTCAGCGATATTAAAAGAAAGGGATCGAAATAATGTGTTTGCCTGGTAATAGCTGGTAGCTCAGGTGTGTTGCGAATAAATTGTAACTATGCGTTAGGAATACTGAAATGTATAAAATCACTTTTTTTTTCTCAATACATGTTGTGGATACTAATGAGATATGTGTGTGCTTCATGTTGCTCGTGAGGAAAACCATTTGTAAGACGTCAACGCTTTGTTTTGATTACGCAATGATGAGATAAGAAAATCTGAGAAATGCATTTTTTGGACTTATTACGATCGCACTACCGGACAGAGCACTAAGAATCTTTTCCCATATATACTCGCGGCGTTAAAGATTTCAGAAAGCAACATAAAAAAAACTTTTATTGAAGGAACTACCTAGTCGATTTGTGGATCCAGGATAGTTTTCTTACCAAAATGCAGAAAATCTGATCACTGTTATTTGTTGTTGATTGAATATCTACTCTTAACTGCAACCAGTGACCGACGCACTAGGCTTAGTGAAGTATTAAGGAAGATATATGATGTAAAAATGTATGGAAAAAAAAAACGTAAATATTTGTATGTACTTCTTTAAGGTGAGGATCATTTTTGCAAATAAAAGGGTTGTCACAATTTTTTTTATAATTGTTTAGGTGTTCTCTTCCTAGCATTTTGGAGTAATTGAATTTTAAAAAATAATTAGCTGGACAAGGGCGAGTTGTAGAACAGTAAAGTTCGGCAGGAGTATTTTTTCGAAGAGTAAATTAAATTAATTCTTATTCACAGTATATATGAGTTACTACGTTATCTATAAACGTAAACACAAACCAATTCAATTGTCTGATTCGCAAACAAATGAAAATTACTGAAGAGTGATATGAATTTTTGAATAAAGCCATGTTCGTCGAGAAAAAAAAATACTTTTTTTTCCAAGGATTGGTGTGGTTCCGAATTACTAAGCGAGTAAAATAAGCAGAAGATGAATATTTTACTGAATCATGTACAAAGTAAATGCAACCATATCTTAGTACGTGCGACTGTAAACAGACAATAACTATCCTAATTCTATTGAATTTTTGATTTTAATTTCTTATATACAGTAGAATCTCGAAAACTTGAAAGGTTGTATAACATGGACAGTACGAAAAGGTTAGCGGTTTTTCCATCATTCTTCCAGGCGACAGTCTACTAAAGAACGGTTTTTAAGAAAACCGTATAAATAAGTCGATTTTTTCATCTCTTATAATTTTGTTTTTTATTTTGTTGGCATGCTTCTTATTTTGAAATGTAAAATTAATTGTTATTTCGATATACGCAATGTTGCAGTGTGGATATGTGCATCGACCCCTACGCTAGACTAGACTTCTCTAAGTATACTAACTAAGTATACTATGTAACATATGAAGGGCTTATTAAAATAACATTATAAGCCACAACAGCAAAATGTTGAGAAAATGAGATTCAAAGATTTAAATAAATTTACAAAATAAGGTAATAAACACTTGAATTACTTAATTACTTAAATGCAATGTGTTTATAACTTACCAAATTTAATTGTTAGTTAGAGTATTCCTGAGTGGAATGCAACTAAATTCTCAATTTTTGAGACAATGTGGACAGGCTAAATTAACTACATTCAAATCCACTCAATTGATGAAATATGTACTCATTTCTCTTAACTTATTGTTCCATGAACTAGAGGATAAAAGTTTTATACGTAAAAGGTTTCCAGGATAGTAGGTAAACACCAAAATGTTGAATATTTATTTCTGTATATTAATCAATGTCAACTGAAATTGCTATCTTTGAAATTCGCATTTTAAACAGGTGTTCGGAGGTTCAGATGTTTGCAATAACATTTCAAACTAAAAAGTGCTGATTTGTGAAAATAACATTTCACCCCGTAAGCGAAAGTTAGTGTAAATAAATGCTCTTTTTGGGGTTGTAAGCATATATATTTTTTTATTATTATTGCATAACTGATGGTGGTTATTCAGTCATTACAGAATTGTTCATATATAAGGTAGGTACACGGATAAAATGTATAGGCAAGCAAATAATATCCCCTTCATAAGTTTAATTTTCCGGTTACAGTGTATAGTCTTTAATTTCATTTCATGCATCACATAAGAAAAGCTGTTATGTAATAGCTTCATTATTATGGAGCTCAATGAAAAATAAGTAATATATTCAATTCATTGGATTCATCCATCATAGAGGAGCTAACATGAAATGTATTTCAATAAAATTAAATATTAATAGTTGGACATGATATCAATAATCTATATTGCGGCCCTTTATGGCTTGCCAGATTACTAGTGAACGTTATAAAGGGTCGCAGAATATTAATAACGAAAAGAAAGCTAGGCACAATTTCGTTGTAGTCTCATTAAATATCTTTCATTATAATCTAATATCCCTATTAATTAAAATTAGTCAGATAAGGTTCTTTTACACATTTTCTAGTCCTTGTCAGCATTGTTCACTACACTAAGTTACCATTACAGTTTAAAAAAGTTTAAGGACAAAAATAAGTTTCGTTCTAACGAATACAGTTACTTTTGAATGAGTTCCCTTTCTTCAGAAATTAACAATAACATATCGTTAGTATGCGATATGCTAACACTAAAAGACGTTTAAATTATAATTTGACGAAATAAGAAAAATACTGTCATCTTATCGGCATTACATCTTTGACAACAGCTTAGAAGTAGAGTCGGACCGAAGGTCAGTTTTTCGGCCGAAGCCGAAGTCGATTGTTCGTTCGGACTCTATTTGGAATACATTTTCCAAGTTGCTTTCGGATCATTTTCAAATTGGATTTTTAGTTGCCATTTCTTATGTTCTTTCTACCTGAAACCAGTACAAATAAATTGCATGCATACAGACCACTTAATAGTTTACCAACTTGCAAATGCAAAATCTTTTGATTTTAAAGCTGTAAACAATCGCACTTTCAAAATACAAAATATCTGACAATAACAAAACAAAAATCATCACACCGTTCCTTGCAACTTTTATTTTTACAGAAAACAGATAATTCAACATTCGGCTTTGGCAAAACCTTCGGTCTCATTTGGCCGAATCCGAATGTTTTGCCGAAGGTGATATTTTTAGCCGACGGTGGCCGAAGCCGAAGACGAATGTACGGTCGGACTCTACTTAGAAGGTTCACCAATAATCCATATATTCCGCCTGTGAATGTAATTTCGAGTAAACCTTTAAGAGTTCTACCGAATTTAAAATTCGAATAAAAAAATTGTTTTAAATTCGGTAGAACTCTTGAAGGTTTATTCGAAATTACATTCACAGGCGGAATATATGGATTATTGGTGAACCTTCTAAGCTGTTGTTAAAGATGTAATGCCGATAAGATGCCAGTCAGATTAATAAGTTTGTTTCCTCGTACGGAATCGCGGAAGGCTCGACTTAACCAAACTAAAAAAGCTTGTAACTAGCAGATGCAAAGGCCATTAAAACTAAACAGTAAACACACAAGGAATTTTAAGTGAATTTGAATTTCATATCATTTTCGGATTAAAAATCGAAATACTACAACCATAAGGTGTCAGAAAAAATCGGATCGTAGCTGACGTTTTTTTTATTATATTTGTTTATACTATTTTCCAGAGATATGGATTTTTAAATCTACACATCTACGCTGCAGTCCAGAGTCGACTTGGGTTTCTACCGAAAACACTCGTTTAGTGCGTGCATTTGTTCCCTCATAAGTAGAAAGAACCTACAGTTTTATACCGACTCCGAACAGACTTTGAGAAGCTTTTCTTCACAATTATATTCAGTATTGTCAGTGACTCAGTATTCCCTAATTCTTAAATCAGTTGCATCAATATTCTGTTCTAAATTAATTACATCATGATTATGCTATTTCCAATGACAAAGGAAAGTACAGATTTGTTCTTGTATTGACGTCTACATAACCTGTTCATGCTTGGCATTTTCAATTACGGCAGTTTTATTATTTTGCTTCTCATTTTTATCAAATTTTCATTAGGAAATATAACAAGATCTTTGTCACACTTACCGCTAAAGTTTGCTCCAAAGTGAACTTTTCTGCAATAAGCACGTCCTTCTCCCTTGATAGGCGATCTTTTGACTGTCTCTCTTGTCTTGCTGCATCCTGAAATTAAAAACGAAAAATAATTTAAATAAATTCATTCCACCACATTCCACAAAGTACATCAGCAAATGTCTAAAATATGTTTTTGTTACTTAATTTTATATTATGTATAGCTCACCTGCAAGGCCAGGCATTCTGAATCAAACTTTCTTTGCTTCTTTTCTAGGAGATTGTTACGGCCGTTTTGTTCCTCTAATAGCATGCGCAAGTCATTCATTTCGTTAGTCATCTTTTGGGCTTTGCGTTTCCATTGACCGACGACTTGACGCTGTTCTTCAACTTCTTCGTATGCATCAGATAGCTGTAAAAGAAGCTGTACTATAACACGAGATATATGCATATGGTATATTCAGTTCACAGTTTTATATACAAGAACTGGAGATCCTTGCTTACAATATTATTCCATAGCGAGTGTTGGTTTCTTACCTTCTTTTCTAATTGCTTCTTCAGACCAACAAGTTGCTCCAAATCATGTTCATGTTGCGATTGTAAGCGCCTCTTGGTGAACTCCAACTCTCTTGCAACGCGTTCATATTTGAGTCTATAAACACCTCCGTTATCATCATTTTCCGGATCATCGTCTTCTGAGATACCATTGAGTTCTGATTTTGCACAGATCAACTCCATTTCAAACTTTTCAGATGTCTCCTGAAGATTCTTGACTTTTGTCTGTTGTTCGAGCAATTCCTTTTCCAGTTTCAAACGTTCCGCGGTTTCAGCTTCGAGGCGCTCAC
The DNA here is from genome assembly GCA_930367185.1 of Myathropa florea. NCBI lineage: Eukaryota > Metazoa > Arthropoda > Insecta > Diptera > Syrphidae > Myathropa > Myathropa florea. The sequence continues at coordinate 1,390,988 of OV884004.1, read as the reverse complement.
TGACCATATGTGAGCCAGATCGTTCCTCTGCCAAATCGACTGTCATCTCGGATAACTAAACGAGAATAACATATGAAGTGCCGATTAGATTTCTTGATTAAGACCAGTGATGAGGTATTCAGGTATATATGTGAGAAAATGTGGTTGAAAATATGATATAACGCATCCCGTACACGAACATCAACACACGGAAAAGGCGAGGCAATTAGATCTCTATCTACTGAGACACATTTAATGAGACTTTTCTGTTTCCCTTGTAGATACATTTGATAAAAAAAAGTTAAAGAAAAATGAAAAAGAAGAAAACACAATTATAGTCTTTTGAAGGTGAAGGTAATAATGATGTTGCTATCATCATCACACTTGAACTTGTTTTAAAGATAATTTGCTTGTTCTACAGGAGGCCTGTAGAGCTCTTACAGCGACAAATCCGTCTGAAGATGTCATGCGGCTACAATGCACTGAAAACTCTGCATTGCGGTTGGAATAATATCGTTATACACTGATAGTTCATCGTATGCTGGATATAAACACAGTGGAATGGTGACGAAATACACTCAAGTGCTGAGGTTCAAGACTGACTGAGCACGAGTAGCAAGGTGGTATGAATTTCACAGCTACCATGTGAACTGTATGAAAAGGCAATTGGGATTTCGGAATCAATAATTATAGGGAGGTTTTTCGTTAAAAGTGTGAAATAAGAACGTGTGCTAGCTTTTTGTTTTGTTTTCTGTAGCGAATTGTTTGTTTGTTCTTTGTGTGCATTTACAGCGTACATTTGGTTTTTAAGCGGTTAATGCTTTGTATGCAACGTGTCCCTTTTATAGTAATGGGCTATACAAATACGAGATAAAATTGCAGCTCTATTTATATACTAATCAAAAGTGTGAAGCTGTATATCCCATTCAAGTTCAATCAATGATGTTCATCTAAAGATATGAGGCAGAAATATTGGTAAGAAGTTCAACAGAAGGGGAAGCTATATGCAGTTAATCTGCTTCTCATTTCAAAATATTTTAATCAAAGGAAAATACTTATTTTTAAAGTAAAACCCAGCAAAGCATTTGAAGGCCACATTAAGCGGGATGCATTGCAAATAATTCCTTTTGCTGACCTGAAATTATAAACACATGCCAGCGAATGAAATTTGATTAAAAATAAATTCTCGACTGGATATTTTCGAAAGATCTTGAAACTCTCAGTTCTTGTTCTCTTTTTCAGTACGCCCACATGTTGATTTGGAAAAAACAATCTCACAATACATTTGAAAATTCGGCCAATTAAAATACCCCAAAATCTTTGAGTTTTATGATTCTTTGAATTCCATGATCCAATAACTTACAGACGTGTTAAACTGTCACAACTTTAATGAAAAATTAATTTTCGAATATTTCTATCGTTGCATTCGATGACAGTTTAAATCACCTGACGTTAAGCATTAACTTGTGGGGATATGTAGATATGTGTATACATATGTTTGTATGTATCCGTTAGCGTCTTCGAATGAATCAGATGTCTGAATTGTTTTATATATTAATAAATTCTTAAGTTATTCGCATCTTGTTTTGAAACATTACTTGAGAGCGTATTGGGTGCATGATATACGAGTGTTGCGCCCGTGACATATAGTTTTTTTCCTAGTTTCATTGGTTTGTTTGGTTAAGTTTGATTGCTGCCAAGGTTTTATAAACATCTATTTAAATTACACATCTAAACACTCTTGTTTTTTGTATTGAAAATAAGAATAAACAAAAAATAAAAAAACACAATCAACACATGGGGAAAACAGAGGATGGGAATTGTATCGATGTTTGAGCATTGCGAACATATTTGCAATTAAGTTTAACCCATTATGTTTACCATAAGCACATATTTTTTTATAAATATCTAACGCACTAAGAACAGAGTTAATAGATCTTCTTTATTGTATATTTGTTTAAATACGTTAAACGTAAGTAGCAGACTTTTTTGTATCTCATTAACAATTGAAATAGTTTTGACCTCTTTTTGGAAACAAGCGGCTCTTAAATAATGTTACTTGCAGAATCGCTATAATAAGGTACTGTAGAATTTCATCGTTATAACCGACTCATCATTATATCCGATACAATGAAATACGCAATCTTAAATCTTGTATTCGGCATCGGTTTAACCGATTGCAAATTACTCAGACTTGAATTGAAAATATATTATTATGTCCGCTTCATCACTATATTAGAGGTTGTTATAACCGATTTTTACTGTATTAATGATATATCTTTTGTGGGTGCCGTGGCCGTGTGGGTTTGTGCGTCAACCCATACGAACTTAACTTTCACAGTCTAGGTTCAAATCCCAGCACAAGCAACAATTTTTCAAAATCAAAATTGTTCGCGCTCCGCCTTTTTCGAGTCATTGACAATGCTCAAAGAGTATAATTGTCTGCAAAAAGCTTCTCAATATCGGATTTCGGAGTCGGCATTAAACTGTAGGTCCTCTAGACCCGTGAAAGAACAATAACACGCACAACACGAGGAAACTAGGCCCAGGTTCACCTCGTACTTTAGCGCCACCATTATTAATTATAATGATATATCTATGTATACTTATTCTATGTATACAAATTCAATTTTTTTATAAAAATAAAGCCACATGCACTACAATACTGACTTACTAATTTTAGTTGAATTAATAATTTATATCAATACAAATAAATAGTTTTTCTTTTATAAATGAACTTCAGATCTAAGAAAAGTAGGCAATCTAACAACCAACATCGTGACACCGTGTTGTGTTTATTCCAATTCGGAAAATAATAGAATTTTCGTACTTCGACATTTTCTTAATTATTGCAAACTTTTCAAAATTACAAAATGAACAGCGAAATGACTTTTCGCAGAGTAGTCTGTGCAAAATTTGTTTACTTTTTTAAAATCGTGATAGTAGTCTTGACTGAAAGGAAATATCGGAGACTTCAACCCAACTGTTATATTTTAACTTATTCCTAATACGAGTAAAGCACATTTGGTTTGTGTATTCACTGAGTTTGAAATTCGAACTCACACATAGTAAAGTTTTATACCTCGGCTTACGATATCATGCTTGATGCAACAATTTAAGCTTTGTTCGCTAAGTAAGTTTATTGAACAATTCTGGCACAGCTAATCGATTCTGTGCAACTTTTCGTAATGCAACTTCCAGACAAATTTGAAAATATAAAATTTTCTTAAAACCGAAACGATGATAGGTATAATAGATACAATTTTATGCTTGGCATAATCTTAATTCCTATTCCCTTGACCATAAATGTAGTTCTCCTAATACACATTTACTTACGACATCCTTACGAAAAAAACATATTTTGTTCATAACCTTGGAATTAGAAGATCAAACGATAACAGAATATTATGCAAGTCTCTTGGGCAAAATAAAAAAGTAATTTCTTGGAAATAGACATTAAAATAGAAATCACCTCATCCAAATCGTTATCATCCTCCTCCCGAATTGTACGATCATCATCTTCGGAGAAATCTCTTGCCACTGAACTACTTCTTGATCCTGTAGTTCGTGGCAGAGTCCGCGCCAGCTGGAAACCTTTGATCAAAATATTGGTCGCACTTCGTGATCTTCCCATACAGTTGCCACGTTCAGCACTGCGCTCTCTTTGTTTCTCAATCAAACTGATCGTATCGTACTGATCATCGAATCTAGACGATGCTACTGACGACGATCTGGATCCTAAGCCATTAACCCCAAAACGCTTCGATCTCCATCCCAGTGCAGCCCATTCTTCGTTCACATGGTCTGTTCGCTTAAGAAAACTTTGTATTTTTTCCGTCAAGTAGTTAGAAGCTGTTTGAGGATCTGTATGAGACGGAGATGGTCGGAAGGATTGCCGAACTGGCTGCTTTTTGCATCCAAGCACAAACTGAAGATTAGCATCGAATACCACGGGGGACGACTCGAGAGACCGAAGTTTAAATATATCCATGGGATCGGTTCGGGTGTAGGTCTGTGGAAAAATACGTCGTGGAAGTGATGCTGACGAAATGTGAGATCGGTTGGAGTAGTTGCTTGATCCATTGCTGCGTAAAGACATCGATGGACTTGGAGAGCGAGATGTGAATATTGATGATTCCCGTGAAGCATTCATATCTCCTGAGAATTTCCTATTAATTGGGAGTTTCAATGACACCTCAACTGGAGCAGAGCCGTCTTCAAGGGACTTTTTTGTAAAGGGATTGTGGGATATGAATATAGATGGTGGTGGAGTTTTGGTCTCATTTGTGGTACCGCTTCGAAGTGTTGGACTTTTTGCTCGTGTCTTCGGAATTAGACGAATTTGCTTTCGGACACGAATGTGAGAGGAAGATTTTGGAACAGGTGGTCGGTTACTATCGGCATTCATGCTGGAAGTAGGTGGTTTCGTGGAGATTTCTGAGAAATCAGGATTGAGAAAGTTTTGTTTCTCTGAAATGGCTGATTGATTATCCAGTGCCGAGGGAGAGTTGGTATTCGACGGCTCTGAGCCAATAGACACTGAAGGCGGATTTGGCGGCATTTTCATTCTAAAAGATTTGCATCTATTTACAAAAACCAAATAGCACACTCAATAGTTTTCGGGTTTCTAAGTGAACAATACGCACAAATACATTTTCTTTTCACTTGCTATGCATAAGTAAAAATAAATGAATTCAAAATATCGAATTTCGGGCTCGGGACAAAGTTCGGAAAATCGGTTGAAAATATATTCTATCTATTAACAAATTACTGCAAATCGGCCACTTAACCAACACTTTTTCAAATTACGATCTGGGTTAAATGAAGGAAGGAAATTTCACTTTTCGCAGCTAAAAACTAAAAACAACCCGACGAAGGCGAAACGACAAGTATTCCTCTTGCACGAGACGTCACGACGCGCTTTTTTCCTGGGCCGCTTCTCATCGCTAACTAAAAGGCGAATTTTTTTTCCATCCATCTCCCATATCCCAATCCGAAATACTCATTTTACGCCAGCATAGAGTAAAGGAGAACAAATGCACATGTATTTTTTTTGAGAGTGGTGTTGGGTTTTAATGAAAAATCTATTTTTTGTTTTGCGCGACATCAGTAGCGCGAGCATAATATTGAATTGTTTGAGGCAACCGCAATGGATACAGGCTACAGGGATGGGGTTTCGAAAATTAAGAAAAACTAAGAGAGTTGACGTAATTTAAATTAAATAAACACATAATATAAAACGTGATAAAATTTGTTACAGAACAGATGGTCATTAAATCTTGTTTTACACACAGTGGAACACCTTCTTAAGAAAAATGTTTTTTAGATAATCTTGTTATATCTTTTTCGGCGATTAGTTAGAAAAAAATTGTATGTCATTCATCAACTAGAATTAATAATTTATTATAAATTTTAAGTCTATGGTTGTTTCAAAAATAATAAATTTTTTAGCAGTAATAAAAAAAATTTATTTTATCTTACTAATTTGTTTGGGCGCCGTGGCCGTGTGGGTTCGTGCGTCGACCCATGCGCATTAGACTTTCACAGTCTAGGTTCAAATCCAAGTTCAGACAAACAATTTTCGCGACTCCACCTCTTTCGAGTCACTGACAATGCCCAAAGAGTATAACTGTCTAGAAAAGGCTTCTCAATCTCGCCGTTCGGAGTCAGCATTAAACTGTAGGTCCCCTCCACTTGTGAGAGAACAGTAGCACGCACAATACGAGTGGTTTCTGAGAAGCTAGACTCAACTCCATCTCCATAAAGCTTTTATTGGGAATAGCCAAAGCCTTTTTCATAAAGCCGATTTGAAAATATTTGGTGGAACGTATGGGTCAAAACTAATTTAGTGAACTGATAACTGTGAAATTGAATGAGTTTTGTTTGACAACAGATCGAAACGGTGAACGTTTGGCGTAGTATCTGTGAAGTATTCGGCAGCTTTATTTGTTTATATTAAGCGGTTTAAGAAAATTCTCAATGCAATCAAACTCGATTTGTAAGTTTTTTTATACATTTAATAATATATAAATATATACTACACCTGAACTGTTTTTTTTTTAAAGAAACAACATTTTTATCATTACTGTCTCATTTTCTCTTTTTCATATCGTTTATCCTTTCACATTGCTGCCCAACTAGAATACATTTCTATCTCTCTTGAGGGTTTTTAAATAAATATATATGTATATATTTTTTTTTTCAAAACTTAACATCAGAGACAAAGAAAAATCTAAAAAAAAAAAACAAATTCACTCTCAACTCTACTGTGGCAGCCAAAATTTTGAAATTGTATGTTGGTTTTCTGGCACGCGCGATTGTACCTTTTTATAAGTGAATGAATGCTAACAAATACTATCAAATATCCCGAGATAGTAATGAAGTAAGTTTGCAGTTTCAAAATACATTTGAATTTTCTTTTTGTAGCTTAGAAAAACGAAAAAAAAAATTCAACACTAGGCTAATACCAATGGATTGTAAAATGAAAGACGCACAAATTAGGCGATTGTTCAGTTCAGGCATTCATTATAGACGCTTGTTAACTATGTCAAAAAAGTGTGCACTTGTTTTTGTGTATCAATAGATTCATTCAAAGACATCTTGGTCTTGTTTCTTAGATGATCGCCAATTTATGTTTGAAACTAAAGCAGCCAGAGGAAGTCTTGTGTTGCAGCTAAAAGTAAAAATAGATATCTCGTACGCGTTCGTATGTCTGAACCGACTATATTTTATGCTTGATGTATCTGAACAAAAACCAAACGATTATTAGGTTAAATTTGTCGATATTGGCGTTTGATGCATAATTCAATTAATCAGACATAATGGGTTAAGATCTATTGCGGCCGCGAAACTTTCGACAGAGATACACTTTTGATGGGAAATAAATTCAAAAAAAATGTTCATATAGATTCGGAGATATGAGAAAAATATACTTCGATCAGTGGTAATGAATAGAACAATCTCGTCTTAATGCGAATGGCAGTGATCTTAAAACTGAGTAGGGAAATTAATCGCGATCAATGTTAAATTAAAAATACTTCAAGAAAATCTCACATCAAGAAGCGATGTAATACTATTAAAATGTATGTTTCATGCGATGAAAATGGATGAAAAGGACGGAATCGTTTTCATAAATGAGGTCATATTTCATCTAAGTGAAGTTGACGGAAAAAGGGTGATCGTAAGTATGGTTTCATTACGTCCATCGTAAAGTTTCAACTTTTTATATTCTACAGTTGCATTGCTTGAGAGATAGATGGCTCGTATGTTTGTTTGAAGATGCCATTCAAACCTTTTCTTTTCCTTTTGGACTTGGGCCTAGCTTCTCAGCAACCAAAGTGTAGTGCGTGCTATTGTTCTCTCACGAGTGAAGGGAACCTACATTTTAATGCCGAACTTCGAACGGCGAAATTGAGAAGCTTTTCCTAGACAGTTATCCTCTTTGAGCATTGTCAGTGACTCGAAAAAGGTGGATGCGTAAAAATATCAAAGTCGACTTTTCACGAATCGAACTCAGAGTTCGAGCGTAGGAGTTGCATATCACAAAATATTAAAAGCAGGTCATCATTTTTGCTTGCAATTACTTATTTAAATTTAAGACAGCTATTTTTTTTGTATCAGTCGACAAATAGCTTTTGTTTAGAAGATTCAGAAGAAATTTGAAAACAAAAATTGTGTACGCTTTCCTGGATACGTTAGCGAATAAAACGCTTTATTTCACAAGCTGATTTTTACTAAAATACTTAAGTATAACCTTTTTTTATTTGCGCTTGCCCATGTCCAAGACATCTGTCAAATGTTTAATGGAGTATATAATACATACAAATATATCATATCACTTCCTTTTTATGTAAAATCCATAAAGTGTGCTCGTGCCTAGATATAAATATCTCGATATAAGTAATGGTCACTTCATACGTATGCTATAAAAAAACATGTCGTAAAAATAATATCCTCGTATTTGACATCTTTTTTATATATGTAAGTGCGTTGATTGTTTGCGTTGTGCCAGTGAAATATTAAAAAAAATACTGACGTACATATTCAAGGTCTAAGTCACATTCAATGACATCCAAACACATTACTCATCACACAGCTTTCTCACCGGCGATGACACATTTATTTCTTGATTCCAAAAATTCCTACGCTTTAGTATTCGAATAGATCGTTATCATTTTATATGCAATAGTTTTTTCTCGGATACACAGGTTTTTGTAAATGGCTTTGAAAAAGGTGAGTAGCAACTGAACCATGAACTCATAATTTCCTCCCATGACATGTCAAATTAGAAATTTACTTTATTTCAGTCACAAGACACGTAATTATTTCTGTTATATTTCGACTTGTTGTTTGGCATATGGGATTTTGGCAAAATTTCACATTAAGAAAATGTATTTCAATAAGCTTCTAAATATTAGAAACCAGAGCTTTTTTAATTATGCACACCACCCTAATCGTAATTGTAGGAAAAAACTTAGGCAGGGCAGTATATGGGTTATAATTTAGTTTGTTTACAAAGCAAACTTGAATTGAAACAAAGTCTGTATTTCTTAATGTCAGAATGAATCCAAAGAAAAAACAATGTCAGAAGTTATGTTTGATTGCTACGCTCATGTTGTCTGTGAATTTAAATACGGACCCCATGTAGTTCTGTACGCGTAGTACCGTTTTGCGTAAAACCTTTTCTTCGATATTTCTATCTCCATAATGCTAATTGCATGATGTTTGACAATATTTTTGTCGAAAATGTAAGCAATAACAGGGGGAGAAAAAAGTTATAAACAGGGTTCAAGCGGTGACAATAAGCGATACTGGTGCATGTTCAAAAACCTTATTCTCGAAATGTTTTCATCATAATCGGGAATATTGAAATTCTGATACAAATGAAAAAGGAATAATAAAAAAGGATCTTTTTTCTAAAAGAACTGAAATCCTCATAGGAGGAACCAAAAACACAGGGGTAAAAATGTTTAGCAAAGTAAATTTGACCGCAATGAAAGTTCTCAAAAATAATTTTCTAACGCTACACTAAATTAACTTGATGTTGAGAAGAAAGTTAAAACAGTTGGATTATGCATTCTTAATTATTTTGCTGTCAGTCTGTTATGCCGTTTAATAATAATAATAATGGCGGCGCTACAGTCCGCGGTGGACCTGGGCCTAGCTTCTCAGCAACCACTCGTGTTGTGCGTGCTATTGTTCTCTCACGAGTGGAGGGGACCTACAGTTTAATGCCGACTCCGAACGGCGAAATTGAAAAGCTTTTTCTAGACAGTTATACTCTTTGAGTATTGTCAATGACTCGAAAGAGGTGGAGCGGTGGAGAGGTGGAGTTTGGTCAATAAAATATTGACACGTGGTTAATAAGAAGAGAATGACTACTGGATGGCGCAGTTGGTTAAGTGCCTGCACTAAGGTGGAAGCACTATCACTGGAGCTCAGCGATCAGCGGTAGTAGTCCGACTGTTGGGCATCACAATGGACCAACATGGTCTAAGTGTGCTGTTTAATTCACTAGCAGCCCCCTAACCTTACCTAACCTAATAAAAAGAGACCTCTCACAATAGACAACAAAAAAAATAAATCGAGAACTTTTTAAACAAAGGATTCCTTCATAGCGCAAAATGTTGCTAAAATTTGTATTTACAATACATTAAACGCTTTTTAATATTTTAAAATTTAATTAAATTTTTTTTAAATTTCAATAACAAAGACACATATGGACAAATATATTTCAGCAACCAAACAATGTTTTTGTTTGGTCAAGGTGTCAGATTATTTAATTAAAATAAATAAAAGCAATCATTTAATTTTCACCCACCCAGCATTGTCTCAAATGTACCGACATACAGTTTGTCAAGAAAGTGTTTACACTATGTAAGAAAACAGCAAATTCTACTTTCACGTTATAAATATATGTGCTTCCAGTAGCTTTATTGCAAATATTTTTGGTACAACTTTTAATACTACATATTAAAGAGTAAATAACGTACAAAAATAGTTAATTTCATTTAAAAACAACAAAAAATATAACGAAACATAAAAATGGACGAAAATTTCACTGCCAAGAAAGTCTTTACACACATTAACATTATAAGCTTAATAATTAAAAAGAAGCTAAATCAATAAAATGCTTCGTTTTAATTATTATTTTAATATTTGGTGTGCCCGCGTCTAGCATCAATAACAGCCTTTAACCTTTTCATCATTGACCCAATCAATTTTTTAATGTCATAATTGGTTGGAATTTTTTTCCACTCTTCTTGGATGTATTGCATCAATTAGTTTCGACTTTGCGGGTTTTTTTTGCCACTCTCTTGTTCAAATGGGCCCATCAGTTTTCAATAGGATTAAGATCTGTGCTCTGAGCAGGTGTATCCAGTTAAAAAGCAGCCACGTCTTTACCACCGTAAGTTCTTTATGTTTCGGGTCATTATCTTGATAAAACTTGAATTTTCTGATATTATCATCGCCATTGAATCCAAAATATCCGACAACTTTGCTCGAAATGCACCCCCATACCATCACAGATAACTATCCAAATTTAACAGTTGGAATTATATTCTTTTTCGATAAGGCTTTTAAGGGCTTGTTAAGGGCCACATTCTGTTAGGTCCTTCGTTGTAGTACACCATAATTTTGATTTCGTCGCAAAATATAACATCGTCCCAGTATTCGCTTCGCTGAATGCTATTCTCTGTAGCAAACCGAAAGCGTTCTTAAATGTTTTTTCCTTGTAACTCCCGATGTAAACTCATGCTTTAGAAGCACTTATTTTATAGCTTCGTGAGAAACTTGTAATCCGCACTCCTGGTTCATCTCTCTGGACAAGGCTTGAATTTATGTTTGGGGGTTTTCGTCTGCTTTTCTTAGCAGGCAGCGCTCATTTCTATGAGTTAATTTTTTTGGCCTTCCTTTTGTAGCAATATTCTTCAAACAATTTTCACGCTCTGCTCGATTTATACTGTTATAAATTGTCTTTTTAGATAAGCCGAACAGGTCTGTCATTTCCTTAACACTTTTGCCATTGTAATAACCAATTGCTTAACTTCAAAACGAATTCTTTTCCCAGACATATTGTATGCAACTGACCAATAACAAATCGATCACGAACAACACTCTTGCTGTTATGAAACTGTTCATGCAGTGCGCAAGCGAATTGATATACGATGTGTAAACACTTTCTTGACAGTCTCCAATGTTCGTCCCTTTTTGCATTTTGTAATTTTTGTCATTATTGTTTAGTGAAATAAAACATTTTTTATGTTACCTATTTTCAAATATGTAGTTCTCTAAACTAGCAAAAGAAAATCTTCAACTTAGTTACTGGAAGTACTTTAATTTTAAATGAGAAAATATAATTTCTTTCATGTTGTGTAAACACTTTCTTGACAAACTGTACATGTATTCATGCTTAACATATGGACATACGTACATACAGACCTGAAAATGAAAATGAAAAGATTTCATTGCATTCTTCCTTTATTAATCTCAATGACACAATTGCACAAAGAGATTATTTAATTTTTGGCAATAGTAAGGAAAATATAAATATTTACGGCTTCTAAATAGAATGCTATTTCTGAACGGATGTGCTGTAATAGTAAATGATTTTGGTAGTGAACTCGTTAATTGTGTACTTTAGACAAACAGCGTCACAGTGAGTTTTCTACAATGACGTGAAATACAAAGGCTTTAATTTATAAATACATTGAAGCTTGAATATTTTTTAGAAAACATAATATAATGAAGTTGTTGTTTGATGGGCCTGTTTTAGAGGGAAATGCCAGGTTGATGATTTAACTTGCTTTCAGAAAATGATTTTATTGGAAGAACTAGAGTATCCAGCGTGCTTCGCTACGCCTTCATTTCACAAGAAATATATTTTTTCCCGGTGTTCTTTACATATGTGTAAAATTTTATAATTCTTCATCGAATGTAGGCGGAGATGATCGATTCCTGATCGATCGGTGCTAATAGTATCAACATTTGCACAAGGATCTGTGCAATTGTTTAGAAATGTATCCCATACATTCAAACGAATCTTCAGTGTTATATTTATAGATACAAATGGTAAATTTTTTTCTTGGAACTTGCACATTCTATTTTCGCTTAGGCATGAATATGAAACTCTGAATAATGACATTAGTTGCATAGCTCGAATTTTTATAAACCAAATACGCATAAAAAAGTCCAAGTCACTCTTGGCAACCTCCTCTTCATTCCTGCAAAGTTTCATTGAATTCGGTTCAGCAGTTTCGGAGATTAATCAGACAGACAGACAAACATCATTATCTCAATCATTCAATTATTCGCATACTAAAAACAACAAAACAACAACACTTACCGGCAAGCACGAATAAAATGTGCACATGTACGTTCGTGCTTAAAATGGGGCCCGGACATAACGCCAAGCGACATAAGGCCAAATTCTCGCATTTGGTCTTATGTCTCTTTCTCAAAGTGACATAAAGCCAAATTTTAGAATTTGGTCTTATGTCGCTCGACAAAGCGACATAACGCCAAATTTTTTTGAGACATAACACCAAATTATAATATCAATAAACATCAAGTGGGTCATAATTCCACAATTTTGAATAACATGTATATGTGTAATTAAAATGAAATTGAACAGTGGAGTTAGTATTAGGGAACGGGTCAAAAGTGAAGTATGATGTCATGCGGCCCCCTGAAACCCCCAGCTTGGCCGCAGATAAGATTTGGGATAGGTGCGAGGTTGGTGGTATCCAATGTTTCCTTATTTTCATATTTAGAATGGATTTGAAAAAGTAACATATATCCAACTTTGCACCTACCCCAAATCCTATCTGTGGCCGCTTGGCCCCCAAACCAATTTCACTTTTTACCCGTTTCCTCTTAAAATATCAGAATGGAAGGTATATTTTAATAAGGTAAACCTAAACCAGATATACAGCGGAGAGCGACATAAAGCCAATTGGCCTTATGTCGCTTTGTGAAAGTGACATAAGGCCAAAGCAAAAATTTGGTCTTATGTCACTTTGATAAAGCGACATAAGGCCAAGTTTTAAAATTTGGCGTTATGTCATGGCACCGTATGCGTGTACCTAAGATTGTGGAATTCAAACAATTTTATCAACTACATACATATATGTACATATGATGACATCAAATGAACTGATATACTACATATTAATATCCCTACTTTACATACGCAACTTTCCCACCCGAATGGGAAATCAAGTGTTGAACGCGAATGACGAATTTAACAGTACAGAATAAAAGGATTCTCGACAAACTAGTTTTTACTTAAATGTTGTATCAAAATAATCAATAACCTTCTGAACATCCGGAAGTTCATGAATTGGGGGAAACCCCAGAAACATTCACATTTTGTACACAATAAAAGTATGTATTGGACATCAATATACTCGTAAAATTAAATTGTTCTCAATTGAGATCGATAATTATCTTCGCAAATTACACAGCAATAATTTAAAATAATATATTATATTTTTGTTCAAACATCTTTGGGAAATTTGATAAAAAAGTTTGAACATTTTAATACAGTAGATGACTATTGTAGTTGGGGGCGTACCAAAATTCCATCATAGGAATAAGACATTCGGAGACTTTTTCGAACCATTTGATTGTTTAAACGCATCTTTGTTTATTTTGGACAGAAACCAAAATATATTCCAAAAATCCTCAATTAGACTAAAATGACGCAATTCCCAAACCATAATAAATCTAAGGGGAAGCATGGTTAAAGTCATCCAAACATATATTTATTAGCACAAACAGAACGGACTTTTATTGTTTTTACCAGAGTTGTATTTTTATTTCTGTATGAGCCATGTAAAATATACGACTTACCTTATTTTCCAGTTTCTCGTTTTCAGTCTTAAGTGCGTTGCGATCATTTTCGACTTTTTCAAGTTTCGCTCGTAGGATGTGAAGTTCATCGCTGGCGGATTTAAGTTGTTCTTCAGTGCGATGTACGTTGAGGAGTGGTTGGACTCGTACCAAGAGACGCCACCAAGGCCAATCGCGGACAGCTAAGAATGCTTTGACATTTCTTTGAATACAGCGGACGGCTATTTCCTGAAAGAAAACAATATGAGAAATCGTGTATTAGATTATGTTTCATAAATTCAATATTAAACTAGTAAAAAAATGGTTTCACTGCTGAAAGTACTTGTTTAGTTTCAGAGTACATATTATATATAATATGGGCGGCGCTTCAGTCCGAGGTGGACCTGGGCCTAGCTTCTCAGCAACCACTCGTATTGCTCTCTCACGAGTGGAGGTGACCTACAGTTTAATGCCGACTCCGAACGACGAAATTGAGAAGCTATTTCTAGACAGTTATACTCGTTTGAGCATTGTCAGTGACTCGAAAGAAGTGGAGCCGTGAAAAAATGTTTGTTTCAGAGTACATATTAGTCTTAATTCTAAAATATATTGTATCTCTATATATAAAAATCAATGTATGTATATAAAAATCAATGTTTGCATGAATAAATGTAGTAATGAATAGTTGATTTGGGTGTAGTTCGAAGAAAATTCAACTGAAATAGTTTGGAAACGTCGTGTGATATTTAGAAATCATCCATCAAAACTATGCGACATATGCACATATTTTGATTTGGTTATTCAACAAAATTACACCAAATCAAATTGACCAAGTCATCTCAGCAGGAATACCAAATGCCGAAGTTGATCCAGGCTCATTTGAAGTCGTTACCAAAAATATGATTCACGGTCCATGTGGCTTACTGAACAATGATTTGCCATGCATGTCTGATGGTAAATGCACAAAAACGGTACCCAAGAGATTTAGTTGCGAAAACTGTTACTGGAACCGACGGATATCCACTTTACTGTCGACGACCGACTGAAGATGGCGGCAAAAAAAGGCGGCCGCTACTCTCAAAGACATTTAAGACACATATCAATATCGAGTATTGCAATTCTGTCAAATCCATCAAGTACATTTGCAAATACGTTAACAAAGGAAGCGATATGGCGGTTTTTGGAGTTGGAAACACCACTGCTCCTATCGATGAAATCAATCAATATCAACTAGGGCGCTACATTCGTAGCAATGAAGCAGTATGGCGCATTTTATCATTTCCAATCCATGAACGACATCCAACAGTTGTTCATTTGGTAGTTCACCTGGAAAATGGACAGTTCGTCTATTTCACAATTGAAAGTGTACAAGCAAGGGCAATGAATTCTGCATCAACAAAATAAAAATAATTCATCATCCAAAAATTGCAAAAAGAAACAAAGCCTGACTGAAGCGCGAATAATGAAATTGCATTTATTTGAATTTTTGAAAAAAAAAAAAAAAAAAGGAAAGAGAAAGGCTTTTTAAGCGCCATTATTTTAATTACATACAACTTCGGTCGTTATGTTGCAGGTTTTGTATTGTTCGTATCGAATTAATCGGTATTAGCTATAAAATAAATCTTAAATGTGCTAAACTCAATTAAAACTTTTATTCTTATTTTAATGTCTTTCAAGAACTGTGAGATTCTTCGGAAAATAATACCTCGCAGGACCCCATAAAATAAATTAGCTTTAGATTGAAAGGCATTAAATAACAATAAAACTTAAAATATTTCTAATTACTCGTACGGCATACTCACTTGTACTCTGCGCTGCGATACTCTCTTCCTGGCTAAATAACCACGACAATATGCTTGCAATTGTATGATTCTATCAGATAAAAGTTCATCACGTTTCGCCTCCAATTGGCTTAGCACACCTGAACGGAATAGTACCTGAAAAATGAACAAAACATACAAAATCGTAAGAGAAATTCTACAATCAAAAAAAGTGCTTTTATAGAATATAAAATGTCTCTTTTCTCCTCCTTACCGCCATAAATTCAGTTTGATATTCAGTTTTTTATTGACTTTTTGTTTGTTCGTTCAACTATGTATTTCGTTAAATAAATTATGCAACGAAGAAAATTGTGGGTGGAGTTGAATTGTTGTTGGCCGAATGTAAATGCAAAAATAAGTCGTACTTATAAAGTGTAAATCTGCTGAGCGCTGCTTGTTCTAAGAATTTCGAATTTTCGTCATGTGTGTCTATGAGGTTGCATTGTGATTTTAAATGAGACTTAAGCACACTAACTGGTTGGTTGACCGTTAAAGCCGGTTAGGAAGCATGGGTTCATTGAAATCAAGGTGGGGACTTAAGAATGAGTTTGATTGCTTGCGTTTGGTATGAAAAATTAAAGTCACATCCTTAAGACAGTTTATTATATAACAACTTATCGTTGGACTATTCATAAAAGCAAATGTACATTCGAGTATGTGCACGCACAGTTCAAAAAGAAAAACAAAGTGAAGGGAGTTTATTCCAACTCGTTTTTTAACTATTGATAGATTGAATAAATTAGATACTTTTGAAGAAAAAAAATATATATATTCTTTGCCACACTTTTTACACATATAAATAAGTAAAGCATATCTTTGGTACTTGGTGAAAGGCCATCGACACTTTGGTAATACGAAACCCATAAATCACTGTTTTTGTTTTTTGCTTTTAGAACCCAACACTTTAATTGAAGCTGGAGTCCGAAGATAAATCACAGATTGACCTTGTTGAGATACATATATTTTATATTTTATTCTCTGAAATTCATATTATGTGATCCTGTTTCTTTACTTTGCAGCGCTTAAAAATATCATGTTTACTCATTTTTTCTATTATACTCGTATGTCAAGTGATATGTATAATACATGAGACATGTGCAACTACTTACCTCTCTATAGTATATCTTAAATTCGATGCATGGTTACAAGGCCAATATTTTTCAAAATAAATTCAAAGCTTTTTCCCATATCTAACTAAACGACAATACACATTATCTCCCAGCCAAAAAACACGGACCATATCTATTGTATTGTGTGATGTATATCCACATATACATACATACATATGTATGTCAACTATTACGAATTGCATCTGAATGTCAACAACAAAAAGAGCACACGCAACCAGAGTCAAATCAAATCTTGTTGCCATGCTTGCCATGAAATAGATTAAAGCTCCACATGCACCCATTGTATGATACTTGATTATGTGGTATCTAACGCTTCAAGAAGATCAGTGATTACGGTCACCTGAGGTATGGGACAAAAAAAAAACGGTACATTACTACTTAACAATGACAGTTTACTTCAACCTTTGTATCATTACAAGATATTGAATGTATACATACGTATGGGGTCTGTGCATCACTGCAATCATAATTGGAACTATTAATCCTGATTGGTAAACTACGGTAGATATGTGTTACTGGGGCATAACGGATGTCAATGTGAATGTCAGACGATAATAAATTTAATACAATAACTGTTGGACATATTTATTGCATGTTCGTACAAAATTGTTAAAGCTGATTAAAGGAAACCATACAAAAAATATGTTGTACCAGCAAATAGCGCGATAACCTAGTCCGAGGTTAGCGGGATGGATTCGCATTTCGAATTCAATGTTTTTTGTTACTAAATAAAGACAAAAATTACAATTTTGACAGAATTTATTACCATCATGATTTATTGAGTTTTTAAATGAGTGCCAAGAGAAAAGGAGTGATAACTTGTGCCGCTGATTGTGACTGCCATTTTTTTTGATTTCGAACAATTTAATTGCATGTGCCGAGTAGCAAGTGTATAAGTATATATGTATAAGGATTGATCAGAACTTAAAGAAATGTTAATTTTTGGCAAACAACGAATGCATTGCACGACTCAGTGGTCCGAGTTTTTTGTGGAAACCTTGTGACATGGATATGAATTTTTAAGTTTTCGATAATTTTTCATACCACGAATGTCATTTACCTGATAATATCTCATTCTCCTTAAATAAAAGATACCATCATTTAAACGACCACTTACTCTACTCTAGGACTTATTGCCATTCTAAGATAACATTTTAGAAAAAAATTCTTGGCAAGCACTGTGGGTACCAGTTAATGACAAAAGGAAATAACGTCACGTATTTCACCAGAAAAGAAAAATAAAACGCTATAATTTGATTAACGTGTACAGCATGGACATTGACCAAGCATAGGGTTTACCCCTTCAAACAAAGCCCATTTAAAGGTTAACCAGACGTATCCGATAAATCACCGACAGTAGTTTGCCGCCACCTGTGTATTGCATTCTTCTGTTTCCTTTGCTTATTTTTTTCGCTTTCTTTTATTTCTGCGACTTTTCCGCATCGAAGAGGAGAGGTGCTCATATATTTTCAATGCAATACTAGGTTTGAGGAGAGTGAGGGAACATTTCCTGGAAATGTTGCATACCGGTGCTATGCGTTGATTCTGATTTTCCTTGTTATGGTCCTTGAACTTGAGTTGGTTGGTGGTTCTGAGTTATTATATGGCAATTACCGTTTATAAGTTTCCAACTAAATAACGTCTAATAGATTGAACCGTTAAATGCGTTCACCTACCAATCATAGGTAACATGAGAAAGAAGCCGTATTGGTTAAATGCAAGTGCAGTGTCACACCAACCAAGGCAGCAGTAAGTGAAGAAGATTAAGTGCTGACACAATTTAGGGTAAAAGGTGCAATTAAAGTGAGCACGTTTCCTGTTGGGATTTCCGTTCTTATATGTATTTACCGTCCGAATAGCTTGAACGTTATCATTTGTAACGGAAGAGAACACACATTTATAACGTTTCGTAATTGATGTGTTAAGCTCATCATATTGTCTAGGTGTTGACTGTTAATGTAATGTGATTCGGTAGATTTGTGGGATCAAATTATAAACTTCAACTCATCTGATGCTTCGAGTAAGCACAGTGAAGAAGTGATTAATTAGGTTTAAGTGGCTGTCATTTACCAAGAGAGGTCCACTGGGCATAATATAAATTCGAAATGCGAAATGCAAAACAATTTTTGTGAAAGACTGTGAGGTGTCATTTCCATCCTTTAGAGAAGTTACGTCAAACAAAGCCAAAAAAAACTAAAGCCTTCTTAAAAGGCTTCTATAAAGAAAAATACACATTAGGTTGAAGAAGCATTCAATCTTGAGGAGAGTAGAACTTGCAGCTTGGGAAGTACTTTTGCAAACCAATTGAAACTTCATGGCTTTGAGTTGCACTTGCTACACTTGCAACCGTGCATTTCTCCACAATGATTTTGTGTATATAATAAACATTTTTGGTATATAATAGTTATGTATATCGGTTGAATTTTACACTCACCAAAAGCTAATTTACCTTGTATACGGCCTAAACATTGTTCCTAGCGACTTTTTTTACGTATAAGAAGGTAATGTGTGTCCCCATTCTTCAAACATTCTCTCAAGTCGTTTAAAGTAGATTTATTGATCAATGTTATTTTCATAACGACGGTAATGAAACACGCAGCGGTGGTCAAATAAAAACCCATCCTTAAAACAACCTTTTGGATTCACTTTCTCAACTTCTATTTACACCATGACTCTCAGCGGCTCAGTTTGAATGCAAAAAAGCAATGCTTGTTGAACTTATAGCACAGTTTTTATGTTTAACATCGACAGCAATAAATTAGGGTATAATGAGAATTTATTGCTTCACACCCAAGGGAGAACGTGTTCGTCTAATGAGTGATTTATTTCCCATCCACAATCAAACTTTCGAATACATTTCTGAATTATTTCACACTATCTCTTCAAAACCTAGTATTAATTAACTGAAAATAAATATTTTCATTCATTATCAGAATAAACAATTCAGGGTAGACGTGCTTTTAGCGTTCTTTCAGATGCAGATCATAAGCAAATACCGGTCGCAGATGTAGACGTGAGTAAACAGATCGTTTTCTACATTTCTTCTCTAAGAATAGTCTTCCGCTTCTGAGCAACATCTCAAAGTGCAACCAGTTAACACCACACTTGACTGAGTAAACATATCTGTCCAATGAAAGTGCGTTTTCTCAGTGCGATATTATGAACATCTGTCTTTGAAACTTATTCGGGAATGCATTGATATGCATAGCACATTCAAGACCGTACTTACGCACTTACCAGATAACAATTTGTACATTTTCTCACTTCTTAGATTGCGGCAAGTGGATAGATATTCTTACATAAGCACTTGATCAGATGAACTCTAAGATATGTGTGGAAAATGTCACAAAATGTAAACACTTCTAGCGTAGATAATTTATTTGAGTATCTAACTTAACTGTTTATGTTGATTTGTTGGGTTTTGAAAACTCAACAAAACTCATTATGCAAGAAAGTAGATGGTAGACGGTGGACAGCAGGTAACAGGTCAGCGTGAACCTATAATACAATACATTTTAATATGCGACCACAATGGGAACGTGTATTTCAGGGTATACACGTATAAAATTATAACTCAATGGAGCGGAGCAACACAGCTTGAAGGCAACCCCAGTTTCAGGAACATTTTCCCAATCTATGGTATTTTTAGAGCTCATAGGTGAATTAATTAATTTGTCGTTTAATCGGGTGGAAAATCTGGAGTGGAAATTAATAGTAAACAGGTTTTTAGTGAATTCGAATTTCATTGTCTTATGCGGACGAAATAGATAATAAAATATCAATTCTACGGCATCGCCAAAATGATAGGAATTATGATAAAAATATTCCAGCCGATAGGTTTAACAGGGCATAAGCATAACTATTTATGATTTCGAAATGGAGCTAATGGTTATAACTATGGCGTTTCTGTGACGTAAGCTATCATGAGAGTAGTTTCATATAATGCATTAATGTTAAAGTAATCAGCCCTATACTATTTTTTTTTGTTACTAAAGCACCTTTGCGATGTGATCAGAAAAACAAATAATTTACTTTTATTACCGTCAGTCTATAAAATCAAAGAGGCGGGTGCTTATCCTAAAATCATGTAATAAATCATAAGCCAGTCACATCAACGTAAATCTTTTATGAAATTGCACAATTGCCCAGATTAAAATTTTCAAAAATTCCAAAATCTTCTTTTTGACCAAAAAACTAGGTCACTTCAATACGGGGAAAAAAAATTACCTTAAACACTTGTTGAATGCTTTAAATAAGTCCCTTACCGGTCTCATTCCGGAAATGGGCTATTAGTGTCAGGGACTACAGAAGCTTTATGGTTTCATTGCATATACAAAATTTTTATTTTATGAATGCATATGTTCATACACATCATTTCACATTTCTGCTTTAATTTAATACTTTAATTGCCAAAGTGCGCATGGTCAGCGAAGTTTAAGTAAAGTGTTTACTTTGATGAATGGCACCAAGTTCAGGGACGGTTTTCTTTTTTATTGAGTTCAAGTTGTTTTCAAGACATTTTTCTGTATGTACACACTTCATAGCATTTGTATAAATTAAAATTTGACAAAAATCTATGCATAAAGTCGAAAGAAAAGCTTAAATAATCGAAATGGAGTAATTTTTAATTTATTTTCCTGGAATAAATATTTTATTCAATGAACGAAAAATGCTTTCCCAGAATTATAACAAATTGAATATTGTCGTGAAAAATGTTGAATTAAATGCCCCTAGTTTGACAAACACGTGTAGATAGAATTTTTCCTCAAAACATGAGAACATTTTTGAAAGTTGAAAACAGGAAACGTAGAATTTTAGAAAATAAATTTCATCAAAATTCATTTCGCCTATGAATGCTTTGCAATTGACTCCGAGAAACCGAATTCATACTCTTGGGTTTTAATTCGCTTTTTCGTGCAAATGTTGTCATTTGACATATTCTTATAAATCACACACTGGAAAAGGGGTCGTAAATATGCACTTGATTTGATTCTTTATTTTGATTCAATTTCTAAAGTTTGGCAGACTACAATTATCATAATAAATCCAAGTAAAGCCAGAATACTACATTTTTTCCTAGATGAAAGCTGAAAGAAATGAAAGAAACAATAAAAGCTAAGCAAGCACAAGTTTATATAGTACAACTAAAAATAAAAGGCAACAACCACATTTTTTATATTTTCAAATCATTTATTTATTTACTGTAACTATTACTACACCTAAATACTCATAAAACACGTTCACCGGTTACTAGAGAATACTACATAGTATAAAAGAAAAAAACAAAAAAAAAACTTACAAAGCCAAGCAGCATTTTATAAAGCAATCAAGCCAGCAAATAGAAGCATACAAGATACAATACTATTCATAAATACAAAAGAATTAAATTTAAGCAACTTGTAAAAAAAAGTTATGAAAATATAAAAATAAATACAATATATCTAAAAGAAGACAAATGAAGAACCCAACTTAGAGAGTAACTAGAGTCAATATCAATCAATACTTCACATTTATTAAGTATCTAATATCTAAGTGTATGTCTATGTCTTCGATCATCATCGAAAAACCGAATTTCTTCTACAACAACCGTAAAATTACCTCTTTGCTATATGTCGGATATATCTCTATGTGAGTTTGAATGCATTTGACTGGTTCTACTTCGGCGATCTTCATTGCCGTGCAGATTTTCTTCGATGGTGTCTGTTGTGTTTGTGGATTTTGCCGCTGTTGGTTGCTGCCGCTTATACTGGTGTTATGCTCAAATTTCTCTAAGAGTTCACTGATCTTTGTGGATGCTGGTACACGTTGATGTACTGTTGTTACTGCTACTGTTGCGGGTGGAGGACTTGGCTCCTTGCAATGATCGTTTGTACTCTCGCTGCTAGTTCTACTGCTGCTACAGTCACCGCTGGTGATTGTGAGTAGTTCATCATTTTCATTCGAAATGTGTCCAGAGTCGTCTGAATCGTGATCAGAATCAGGATATAATTCTTTATCAACATTTTCAAGGCGTCTGTTGCATATTCGATCGATTAGTTGCACTGTTGTTGTGTTAGGCGGCTTCATTTCTGGCTGTTTAATTTTTACATTCACAAGGAGTTCAGCGTGCTCCTCGGATGTACTGCCAAGAACAGGTGGAATGATTTTACATGATTCAAGATGAGGGAATTTAATTGTCTCCTCCTTAGCATAGAGGAGTGTTTGTGCAGATTGAGATGTCTCAATGGATACTTGATTCGTGGAAGTGTGATCATTACTTAGTGATGTAGTGGCTGCTGGGTGCGTTGTAGTTTTAAGAATCTTTCCCTCTACCTTCAATTCCTTTGAATTATTTTTATTTGAGTTAGAGTCATTTATCTTTCCGATAATTTTACTGCCTGAGGTTTTCCTATCTTTCAATACTTTAGCACTACTTTGCTCCTTCATTCTTGCATAATTCCTGGGGGAAATCGTTGACGGCTTCTTTGCTGTAGCTGTTGTAATAACGGAAAACTTCTGTTTGCGATCCAGTTTGGTCACGCTACCAAATGCTTCCACTTTTCTCAAAATCTCGTGTCCTTTTTCTAAACACTTATCCAAGAGAACATCACTGCTCTGCTGCTTCTTCAACGGCACATATTTGTTGTTGATATTAATTGTTGTTCTTCTTAGAGACATTTCACTATTGGCTGATTTTATTGTAGATCTTGCTGCAGCGATTGGCTTATTTGGTGCTAAGCTGCCAATTTTATTTAATGAATGTGGAGTCGACACGGCTGTTGCAAGGCTCTTTCTCCGTTGATTGGCTCCAGTCATAGACATCTTTGGAGTAGATGCAGCTAATGAAGAAGTTGCTCGGTTGAATGATTTCATTGCACTGGGTGATTTCTCATTTATATTCTTAACAATCTTACTAACACTTGGCGGTGAACGATTTTTTTGTGGATTCTGAACATCGCAAAAGCTATTACTGCGGCTGCTCAATGATTTAATTGACGAAGACTTCATAATTGGAATCTTGCTACGACTTGCAGAGATAGATTGACTTGATCCCGATAGCTCCCATACACTTCTTGATCTTAAGGCGGATGTCCTTGCGGGTGATTTTATTACTTGTGCGTTTGACGTTACTGCACTTTCGACAGATTTATTTAAGGCTGTCAAACCTGTGAAAACGGGTAGCTTGCAATTTTCAAATTTCTCCAATTTTTTTCCAGACTTTGCAAACTCTTCAAAGTCTTTTAAATTCCAAAGACTCTTTGTCGTATTGAAGTTGGTCTGCTTTTGAAGACCTAGTGACAGTTTATCGATATCGTTATTAGAATCCGAAATAGATTTTTTCAGAATGCATCGGGATTCTATAATACTGCATGTTTTTGATTTTTGAAGTTTTTTCGGGGATGGTGTTGTGTTAACTTTGGGAGTAGACATGGTAATTTCTAACGACTTGCACTCATTTGCCTTGATTGGCTTTGGTTGTGTGAAATCTGTCAAAATTTTATCAAAGTTCTTTAAAACTGCACTTAATTTTGCTTCGTCATGGGCAACTTTCTCGAGCTCCTCAAATATTTCATCTTCCAGAGAAATTTTTGAATCATTTAAACTGAGTCTACATTCTTCATCACTATCCACATATACTGTACTCGCTCTGCCGTTCGGATTCGACGAAACAACTTCGATTTTCTCGTAGATCGAATCTGACTGAGATTGATTTTTAATCATATCCTTTTGAGTAGAGCTCTTCCGAGAGTCCTTTATGGGTGAAGTCTGTACAGACTTTGTGATCAGCCTCTGGTTCTGTAGTTTTGGTTTTGCCTTTGAAGAACCATTTAACGGTGTAAATTTTCCAATTGGCGATATTGTCGAAGTCGATGAATGTTTTGTTTTGTGCAGTTTTGCTGTGATCTTTGGAGGCAGATCCTCGATTTTGTGACGAATTTTTGTGTAGAACTTTTGAACACCTTTCGTCGTCGAAGAGGCAGGCGATGTTGTTGTCGTTGACGGCGGCGATGAGACTAAGGTTTTACGCGACTTTCCCAATTCCATTGTTATTTATACGCAATTTTATCCTGTGTAACACCAAGAGATCAGTCAGTCAGTGAATCAGTTTCTATTGTTTGTCACAATTGACACAACTGGTTCAAGTGCAGGAGCTGTGTACTGTAAGAAGATATCTCCGATCCGAATGATGATTCCCTGCTTAGCCACTAAGAAAATAGATTAAGTTACGCGATAGTTCGCGTCATAATTCTGATAGAGCACTCAACACACCAAGTCACATATATGGGACACAAATCAAGATACAATAATGATGTGGATGAATTAATTTACATTTTCCCCTTTTGTTTTATTTTCATTCCGTGTATTTTATTCACTGTAAAATCAATCAATTAATTCCGCACCGAAAAGAGCACACGCGACCCGCGGGAGATATATTCAAATAAGAAGCAACTACGGGGACTTTGAGCCACCAGGGAACAAACAACTAACGATGAGCGAAGCGAGACAGTAAGCGATATTTAGACCGACGCTGTTGAGGTCTTTCGTTAAACTGAATTGTGTAAGTTTCGGTCGGTGGACAGAAACCATGAAGAGATACGTGTTGTGCGCTTACAATGCGGGTTTGGATGGATGGATGGAGCTGCTTATCAATAAGACGGTGTGGCGGCTTATACCCAATGCAGTACGTAGATATTGTCGCTTGGCTGGCTAATGAAGAAGAAGAAAGAGAAAATACTTGTTCGGGGAGCTGGTGGAAAAGTCAAGCTCAAAAAAGAAAATAAAGAAATAATTGTGCGCTGAGTGCTGTGTAGAAAACATTCGGGCGGTTAGTTGACAAAAGTGAATAAGAGAAGTTTTATGTATGGCGAGAGACAGCGATCAGGTTCGAAGAGGTTCGATGAATTTTGGAAGCATATTTCATTTTGGTTCGACGGTTGCAACAACGATTAAGTGTTTTAATACAATTTTGAAAGTATAAATATAAGGTTATATGTATATATAGTAAGCCAAAGAAAATTCGTATTGGATATTAAAAAAATGATTAAATTATTTTTTTTTTAAGTCGAACTTAGTACTTTGTACCTTTTGATATACGATTCAGAAAAAAATAAGGACGTCCAAAAACAAGAGAGAATTGAAGTTAAGCATTCAATTATCATAATTCAACGACATTTTGCACTTTGACAAATGTATGTTAACTTTAAAATCAAGGCAACTTAAAATTGCATTTAAAATCTAATTAATTTTTAAATTCGACCTCTAAGCTAATATATCAAACCTTAATTTAGCTATTAAATTTGTTACCGACTTTTAGCAATGACATCTACTTAAACTGTCAAATTTTGCATGGACCGGATAATATTTCGACCCATTTCATTTTGAAATTCAGATTCTTAATTTCATTTATGAATTTGTTTAGCTCGTTGGAAACAATCATCTGATTTTTCGCATGTTTATATCCATTCCTTTACGTACTTTTACAGCTCATTGGTGATGGGGGGGTCATTGTGCCTAATTAACGCAAATGCCAACCTAAGCCTGAAAATGTGCATTTCCCACATGAATACAAGGGAAATGCTATTTATCGCACAAATAGCAACAACAACCACAACAAACGCCTTCGCGCATTGCAGCTCCGAACAATTAAATCATAAATTCACAGTCAGTTGCTCGACATAATTACGATCTCATTAATGGATTGCTCACCCCGTTTCTTCGTTCTCTCTTCTCTTCCAACTTTTGTTTTATAGTCTTTTACGGATCCATAATGATTAGTACAGCAATTTCCTGATATGGAGTAGGAGTACACTTGAAGTGCAAGGCTCACGTCTGAGGCGGTGTCTACGACCGACGAGTGCTAATTTAATGAATACCAAAACGAAGCGTGCGTGTGCATGCACTAGGTACTAACATACCTATATCTGAAGCTGTCTATATTCAAATATTTGAATATTAATTAGTCCCAGTGTGAAAATAGTTTTCCCCTGCATATTCTTATTTACTTTTCGTGACCCTATAGCCTACTGATGGTGATGAAGCGATCGCGCTAGAGAGATACTTTCGGTGAGTTTTTTTGTACGGGACTGTGGTTTGTTCATTATGAAGGTGCATAATTTTGTGTGTGTGCACGGATTTTACGACTCAAGAAGCAAGTAGGGCAATTCATTACTAATTAACTGTGTCACCCCACGATTTCATTTTCAAAATACAATTTTAACCCACACCAAAATCGAAGGTCAAATGTTTAACGTAAATTCGCAAGTCAACAGATTATTTATGTTTAACAATAAAGAACAAAAGGTACGTAAGAAAAGATTTTCTATCACAAGCCGTGCTACTACGACAATGACATTCTCCAAAACTAGTTTGATTAAAGATATTTAACCAAGACAATGTGATTAATACTGTTGGCAAGAACTGATTTACCATCGAGCTATAAGAACTATCGCAGCGTGCTACTTCTGTTTTTGTCACAGCGTGCCTCTCATGCCCAACGACACACTACATTTTGTTAACTTCCGATGATTCCAGTAAACTTCCATATTCGTTGTACTTGTTGTTCTTTTGATATCACACCGCTTCAATCAATAGTTCATATTGACAAAGATTCTTCTGCCCGTCTATTCTTGGATCTTCGTCGACAAAGTACATCAAACCTTTCTCAAGGACTTCCATGATTTCACCACAAATGGTTAAAGCAACTTTTCGACGTACACCTGAATTGCTTGTGGTAGCCAGCCAAAACAAAAAAAAAGTCCGAAGCAATACACAAACGAAAGTGATTAATATCATCAAATTGGATGTATGGATGTACATGTATACTCTAGGGCAAGTGCATCACACGCAAGGAACGCATACAAAATCGATTCCCAACCGACCCAAAAGGAGGAGACACCTGAAGGATACAAAATCTCGATCATCACTAACCTTGCCCTTCCACATCTACCAGTTACTGCAAAAATACAACAAGTCAACAATGAATTCCGCACAATGCAATGAGAACATGATGACTTCAAGATATGCAGCATTTATCTGTTCGCAGGTGGTGCCATCAAATATACGCAATCCAAGGAAAGAAACATCGAAACGGACCAGGAAAAATATTGATAGAGGCAATAAGAAGTGGATAAGTAAAGAAGCAAATGTTTTTCATATTCATTTTGTCCTCTATTCTGCGAAATTCGCAAAATTGAAGTAGAAAATTATGAAAATGATTGTAAACACGAGGCACTCATTTACAAATTTACGATACAATAACAAAGTGTAAGTGTTTTGCAAGAGAGGAGCACAAGTCTGCAAAAAAAATTGCCAACAATGCAAAAGGCTTTCACCCATGTGTGCATCATGACTGGTGATTGAATTATGAACTGAAAGTGTCTTGCAAAAGCGTCTTACCGATCTGTGCTCGACTTGGATATATCTATAATCATGCTTGCGAATTGCTTTTCTTAAGGCCAAGGTCTAGGCTTCATCTCTAAGTGAATGGTAGCATTTCGTATTCACCACACGATTAACAGTTTGGTAAATTTTTTCATCTTCTTTACTCGTCAACAATGGGAAAGTGAAATGAAAGATTCATTGATTTAGTTCGCAGGTTAACGAGATATCATCTATGTATTGCAGTATCAGTAAATGTAGCACAGATAATGCTTTATGCTTTGCAAGAATGAAGCTTGTAAACATATACGGATATTGAGAACTCACTTGTTACTGTTACAACTTGAATTAACAGATAAATTTCAGAATTGTCCTTCCCTTTGTAATAACAGTCTTAGTACTTTACAACATTGAAGAAATTATATTTTTTTAAGTTCTGAATATCACTTCCAAGAAACTTGTGGAAACTTTAAAACACATGAAATTCTGAAAGCGACAAGCCCTAAGAGCAGAGCTGAATGGTGCAAAAGATCTCTTTATTTAAAGGAAACAAAAAGCTATGTTAAGAAACGTCTTCGTCATATCAATAATAACAATAATAATAATGGTGGCGCCACAGTCCGAGTTAGACTGGGCCTAATTTCTACAACAACCACTCGTATTGTGTGTAGTATGTTCTCTTCTCTCACGAGTGGAGGTCCCTTACAGTGTAATGCCGACTTCGAACGGCTAATAGTGTAGTGCGTATGAGTCGATGCAGATCTCTCCCTCATTCGTGCCTCAATTCATACAAATTTTCATTCGTTACACCAGCACGGCTTTAATGCAGCTCATAAATCCTAACGAACTTCAAAGTTCATTACACACTTAGCGAATACAGTCTCTCAAAAAAAGAGGTGAAATCTCCCCATTTCCCATGCATAGAGTGACACAAAAATTATTAGATCACAGCTATCACACACACACACACACTTTTTGAGATAATTACAGAGAACCAATCATATTACCAGTCCACTGGAGTTAATAGCATTTGACAGTTTAACTAACTCTGTACCGAGAGGCTAACACCGGTAGTATTAGTTGCGTCCCCACCTCAGGATTGAGTGCACAAACTTGCGCGCAATTAGCTTCAGTTGATGTTTTTGCTTTTGAGTTGTTTCCTCCACATTCTTTTTGGTTATAGTCGTCTTCACCACGCGTTCCCTTGAGGGGAAGTTATAACGAAATACCGACTTAACCAATTTATAATCGATATTATTAAAGAATAATTGACTTTCACCAACGGTACAGAGGCCGTGTGGTTGCTTTGACTATTTCGACGCTATCTGCCGTGATGTTGTGGGCACCGCACCATGCATTTCACACGTACGCCGGGTATGTAAGTATGAAATTCATGTATCCGTAGATAATAATTCATATCACTTGCCAGTCTGCCATAGATGCAATTTTACTTTTCTTTCAGTTGCAACGCAACGATTGCCACTTTCGTCTAATAACCACTTAAGAAGATAAACTTTTTTTTATAACACATGTAGCTTGGTGCCATGTTCGGGGTTTTTACATACACCCTCCAGCACGATAACTGCTACGTGTGGAGGTTACAATTTGATAATACTTTGTATATGGCGTATGTTCAAAACTTTGTATATGCGATATATTGAAGAAGACTTAAGATGCCTTGTTATGTTGGTTTAATTTGTGTGTTTCTCCCTGTACCTGTAATTTGCATTTTACGAACCCAATGACGCCTGTTCCAACGTCAAAATGAATCTAAACTGATGAAGATACATGCATGCGATTTCTCTTCCACGTAAATTATAAAAGCAAGGATAGCTGCAGTGAGACTGCAAAGGTTTTATGAATTCCTGTGTAGAAATAAAATTTATGCAAAAATCTTCTTATAATACAAGTTACTGTCTCAATTAAGGAAAAAATAGTTAGTAACATAAGGGTAATTATAATTGAAGTACAGGTTTGTAGGTTATTTTTAATTTTGATGATTTTGTAAATATCATTTAAAGGAGACAGATTATAAGAGTTCATATAAAGGTAGATGCAGAGTTTAACAAAGGTTTCCATTACATTGTTGTTGAATAATGTTCGCCTACACGAAAGAATTGCACCCAGAAGGCAAAATATATATTTTATTCTTGTATTAGAATGATGTCTATGATATTTATATATTTTAACAGAACTAATTAAAAAGGGATTTATCCTTGGTGTGTCCGATTGGATTTAAGTCTGCGAAATGTGGCAACTAGTTCAGGTTTTTTCAATGATTGATATAGTATTTTTGATATTACCATTTAACCGTTATAATTTTTGTCTTACACAAAACTGAGAACCCCCACCATTTAAAGAATTACAACCCCATATGGTGAGAATGATACGCATATGGGTGGTTTATACGACGCAAACATGTTTATTTAAGTTTCTTTGCACCATAAGGCTGTTGTTATTATTTTGCCACGCCATTACAACTTCTGTGAGGCTTTTCCTACTTGTCCAGTTCCAGTCCTGTTATTTTCAAAACCATGGAAGCAGCTGTAGAAAGTATAAGTCTTAGCTTTCTTTTTTCCCTACCTTCTACTTAGATATTGAAATTGATTGCAAGTATTTTTTTATTTTTATTTTTTTTTCAAGCAGTTAAATCTTTAAATACTAAACAAATCGATGCCAAGCTCAGTGGTTAGGCGATGTAAGGCTTAAGAACACAGCTCCAACTAAAATTCTTTTGAATCAAGATCAGATTCGTAAACTAATAAAGTAAAGATCTATATGGCGGAACTAACAAATGGCAAGAAAACGTAAAATGCGTGAGTTGGTCTTTTGCCAGCTGAATTATTAGTCTTAAAAACAATACTTTTTATTTAAAAGCAAAACCTTTTATCGAATATTCTTATGACAATTTTTAAAAGACAATCAAAAAGTCTTTAATGATTTCGATATCTTTTATACGAATTTTTGTGTATAGATATGCTATAGAGTAATATATATACATATTTATATGTATATAAATTTTGAAAAAAAAATCGTTCACTCGTTTCGTTTTGCAAATTCTATTTAGATTTGAGTGCTTTCAATTAACCGTTGTTGTTAAACTTGAATGAGAGTTATTGTTGCAGAAAACATTAATTATTTCGGATATTGTTAGTGACAGGACGTAATTTATTAATTTTTTTATTAAATTTAAAAAAAAAAATCAAATACTACGTTGGATAATACATTAGAACCTTACAACGGCCACAAAATACTTTGTAATTACAACTACACACAACACTGACATATTTTCACCAAAATTAGCCTAAAGCATAAAGTCCATTCAACGAACCAATGAATGAAAAGGTTTCAAATAAAATAAACCTACCCGAAATGGTCCTAACCAAAACACTTCAAAAAGTGTCACCACGGCGAATGTCAATGTATGAATGACCTACTTTCCAATCAATCGATTTAACGAGAATTCCATAATCGGAATATCACATAAATTATTTATTTTCATTCATTTGTTTATTTGTCTTTCATAAATCCATATTCAAACTTTCAAAAGTCCAAATATATTCTCAATTAATCTGCACAGACAAAACAACAAAACAATAATAGCGACCATACTCACATGGTAAACAATCACAATCCCATAGCAAAACAAAATCAATCTCCACATCTCTTCCAGCAACCGTAGCCGTACCAATGTCAGCCAAATTTAAATGACATCGTGTTCAAAAATTGTTTACTTTTCTGAAACCAATCAACTATTTGATTGCAAGAGCAACAGCAACAATAGGAATTACTCAACAAGCACATTGATTAACTCGTTTTGCTTAAAAAGATCACTATTCAACAAATTAAACACTGTCAGTTCATAAACACACCAAAATCAGTAATGTCTGTGTATTTGTACCTGTGTATATCACACATCTCAAATGAAATGGAAAGTGATTAATATCATACACAAAAAACACGCAGAAAAAACAAATACCTATGGTTCCTCACGACAAAAAAAAATAAAATAAACACACAATATTCACATCCGACATTCGTGATGTTGGGATCTTTACCTGAACTTGACCGTAAAAAATAAATGCATTGCACTGCAATGCAGTGCATAGATACAACACACGAAGCTCCAGATCTATTTCAGACCTATTTCAAGTCAAGGTGGGGACTACCTCCAACTACATTTCCAGCTATTTGCCATTTCTAGCTAAAGAAAAAAAGCATCTACAGCCATCAACAACAAATCTGACGCTGTCTCTCGTGGTGGAGAAATGCAATGTATCTTTTCCTTTGTCGATCACGCTTGGTAAGTGAACGTTATTAAGGTGACAATACAGCCGAGACAATAGGTGACGCCGCATGTAACACTAACCAGTAGCCAAGTATTTGCAAGAAGGATGCGCAGACGACGGTGGTGTGGTATCTGTATCATCGGGCCATCAGAGACTACAAGCAGATAAAATCGTATTATCTATGCAACCAGCAGCTTAGGCGTATGCAACGACACCGATGACGTCGACATCGTCGACAATTCACATGAGAAATCGATCCTCAAGTTGTGCTGGTTTGCACGCTTATTGTTCGAGTGGGTCATGTAAGCTAGCAGCAATTGAAAGACGCAATTGTTTTCTTCTTCGTGCCGCCTAAAGGGAGAAAAAAAAGTAAATAATTGGCATACAATGAAAATCATGGATGCAAAACAGCGTGAAAAATCTTCAGATATAGAGGTGAAGGAGTGAAGAGGTTCCTCTGGGAGGAGTAGGCCAAGAATTACTAGTGTGTGTACAGGTTTCAACGATTCCATTGAAATTTGAGATGGTCGTGAAGTGAGAAAATTATGGTGATTATGGCGGATAAGTTTTTATTCTTTTTTGTTGCCATAATATGTGTGTGTGATGGGGATGCAAGCTTGTTCATTTTTAACGTTTGATCTGATCATTAGAGATAAAAATGTGCATAATTTATCTATACATATATATAAGGGTATCTTTTGATACACGATGTTTATGGTATGTATTTTAACTAAGGCTAAAAAAAACATTCTTTGGATGATACAAAGTTCTACTAGATAAGTACTGTGGATCGACTTGGTCACAATAGGCACCAAGCTCGGTTCCTTGCGTAATAGCACGTTTATACCGCACCTAAATCTAACATTTCGGCTAGTTTCTGCATTCCAGCCCAAATACTTAGCATTTCGCCATACACTTTCCTGCACTCTGGAATATTGGATTCCAGCGGAATACTGAACTCCGTCAAATCGAACAATCCTCTTTACAAATTCAGCACGTCATACAATGACATTTTTTTCCCGAAATGTTGGATTTGGGTGCGGTGTAAACATACTATAAGCGAAAGACACATTTTATTTCAAGGCCACATCTCCTCCCCGACAATTGACCGCGAGGCCTGCTTTCATAAATTGAACCTTAAACTGTTTCATTGAAAGTCTATACCGAATCGCCATACTTGCGGATCTTTCCATTCCATTAAAGAGAACAGCATGCACAACAGCTAGACAAAAAACATCTGAAAATATCATTTCGAAACCATAATTTCCGGACTATCATATCTCGCCGCTTCATTCCAAGCTGTACACTATCAATTCAGAAATTACATTTTTTTGGAAAAATATGTGGATTTTGTTTTGTACAAACGTTCATCGGATTCGGAAAATAAAGATAAATTATGCTAGTGAGAGAGGGTACATTGATAGACAACTGTACGGAATACCGTACTAAGCCTTGCCAACTTGTTTTTTGTTGAAATATTTAAGATAAGAATACAAAATAATATATTTTAAAAAAAAATTTATTGACTTATTTTTTTAATTTGAATTGAATGTTGTGTATACAACTTCATCTATATCTATGTTTTTTTAATCTATTGCAACTGTCCGATATTTTTTTTTATTAATTTATGCATTTTTTAATAAGTTAGGTGATAATCTTAATTTGTGGCATCGTAAAGTACACTAAGTCCACGATAACAATCAATAAATTCTTTTATTCTGTCATTATTTCATGAAATATTTGGAATACGCGGTCTGTACTGTAATTTTCACATATGACAAATGACAATATTACATACGCACGGTCATTTCCGTTTTAACCCTTTCCATTATTTCAAGATATCCACAAACACTGTCTCATCGTTTATCATTCGAAGCCACACACTATCAATTATTTCGTCAGTTCATGAAAAATGTCATTTGAAAGCGCACACTATCGCTTTCAAATGACAGGCTACTTAAGAGCAAATAGATGAGATCAATGGCCAAAAATCGGTAAACAACTTTTTTTTAAAATTAAATTCGTATTTTACGACGTGTGATCTAAAGAATTGCCAGCAAATACTCCATCAGAGCTGTTCCCAGCTCTATATAATTATTTATGTGAAAATCGTTAAATATTTCAAAGAAAGTGAATGCCAACTAACTTAATAGGTTCGATATTTCCACATGCTTTAACCAACAGCAAATAAGAAGTGAAAGCAAAAGCCGCCATAAAATAAAGTAAAACCACTGTTATGTCTTTTTAGTAGAACGACTTTTACGTCATTGAATGTGTAACCACAAGTCGGACATAGGATCTGAACTATTCAGCGACAGCTACTACTTGGATTATAGCGTTGAAACCACCCACTTACCACAACATTAACGCTTTGAAAACTTGGCAAGAAGCATAGTTACTTATGATGTAATACCAAATCTTATAGTTTCCGGAGCTATCGATTTTTAAAAAAATCTCCTCTTTTTTGATGTTGTAAGGGATCATAATCAATTTATGGTAAATATATGTTTAAAATAATATATACCAGTTATTATATGCCAATTACTTATTCATGATTTTTCCTATCTCTAGAAAAATTTATGAATACGATTAACATTATAATCAATTTGACATAGTCCATTATATCAATATTACCAAGCTAAGTTATCCTGAAAAGTGTGGTTGAAGCAAACTAAGGATGAGTGAAAAGAGTGTCTACTAATGTATGACAATTTAAAAATACATACTTTAACTGACAAAATTTCGCGAAAAATAAATACCCAATTTCAACACACTAGTGGAGTAATCATCAATGAAATATTCGGCTTCTATTTTTTACCAAATAATCCTTAGTCACAATGACGACGGTTAAGATTAAATACTTGTTTCCAAACCTGAATATTTTATTTTGTCATGTAATGACATGTAATTAATGCTAAAAGTTGTACCTTGTATTTCGGAATGGATAACAAAGACATTCTTTATGTTTGTTTTCACGTCATGTGCTTTATCAACATTTGTATATGTCACAAATGCATTTGCAACGAAATCAGTTGTCAATCATTTTCGTTTCGCAACTGCCGAGTTACCTTCGTAGTTATTAAAACATATTGCCGCCACAAAGTGCACAATTTATGAATTTTCATTGAGCGTCTCACCCAAAAACATTCCTCCACGACTATTAAATCAATTTGTATGACAGGTATTCATATTCAAATTCAAACTATCATCGTCAACTGTCAACTTTTGCTGCCAATCAAAATGTCAGTCATACCACACGATGACATATCGATCGAAAATTTTAATTTCTATTTCATTACGAGTATTTTTTCTCCTAAAGATACAACATCAACAGCAAAGCTTGATAGTACAATTTATGCCTAAGTGACATCCACGTTGACAACGAATTTGAATAATTTATTCTAAGGTGATGGTTGATTACATGTCAATCGTTCGAAATGATATCACGCATCGAATTGTGCTTGACATGGCGTAGTTACCTCGAAAGGAATCACATTTATGATCGTTTCTAAAGTATGAAAACCTATATTTGTCGCTCATCATCAAACTGTTTGTCGTGGTCGTAATACGCACTACCGTTCATTACAATGTGAATAACGTCCTCTACACATTGATTTACATATTTTCATTTTTAAAATAAGTGAACAAATAAAGAAAAGTAATTTTCTGGAGTCAAAGATGTTAAATTAACATGGAGCCTGATTGACCAAATACTTGAATTGCGAAAGATAAGCGGAAGTTTGTTGAATTTTTATTTACATAAGTGTTGTAGCCATGATGTTATTTCCTCCTTGAATCCGGTTGTACATATTAAATTGTCAACATATTTACAATATAACACAAAACTGAAAATTTTATCGTGACTCTTGGAGTCAAAGTATTAGCCTCGCAGATCTTAAACGTGTGATCTTGCTGACTTGAAAAAATATATTTTATTTGCAAAAAAATAATATCTTTTGCAAGGTCGACTTACTTCAAAATTGTCTTAGGTTAAGTTACATTCTAGTAGCGGATTGTAAGGAAACACTTAGGTCAACTTAAGCCCGTTGAGATAAAACTAGTGTTGCTTAGCTCGCTCAATTTATTGCAGAAATTTCTTCCCAGGTGCATCTTCCTGCGGAGTAAAGGACCACTGCACGAGCAGAGAAATTGAAGGTTAACATCATCCTTTTCTTCATATATACTGCCGCAGCAGAAGTCATTGACAAGAGCGACGGTGAGCGACAGTCGTCAGCTTAGAGCGGTCTTTGAGCAAAGAGTGACTTAATCAAAGGATTTAATTGTTCAATCAGTTTTCCTCTTAAGCGGAAGGTTATGTTGGCAAACGTTG
Organism: Myathropa florea; assembly: GCA_930367185.1. Classification (NCBI taxonomy): domain Eukaryota; kingdom Metazoa; phylum Arthropoda; class Insecta; order Diptera; family Syrphidae; genus Myathropa; species Myathropa florea. The sequence goes on along the minus strand of OV884004.1, from coordinate 1,354,249 downwards.
CAAATTACATCTATTCCTTTCAATTGGTCCTCCGATTATATAAAATCGGCAGGATTATCGCTTCCATTGCCATGCCATAAGCATATATTCGTATGAAGTCCAACAATGAGATTACCGGTTTAATTTTATTCCAAACCAAAGTAGCGCTTGAACTATTAGTATTTTCTTTCCGCATTGTATTCACTTGCGGTTAAAGGGATTCAACGAAAGATGCGGAAAATCGTCAGATTAAGTAATTATCCGCACAAAAAGTGCACGTACATGGACTTGTCGACCTGTTGATGACGGACGATGGTTGTGACTGATAAATGTCTTTTTTTCACCTGCGTAAGATGAAACACCTTTTTGGTTGTGATGTTTTTGTCACTGGTAGACACGGAAAAAGTGCACAACACAAATACTTTTATATGTGTATATGTGAACACCTCGAGGCGTGCGTAAGATTTGCTTTATGTCTCGATCACCTAAAATCACCGAATTCCTTTTTACTGAAAGTGAAAGTGCTAGTGCCAGTGCGAGTGCGAGTGCAAGTGCAAGCACGTCTTCTCCAGAAACGCACTGACTAAAGATTCCTCTTTCATCACTGGGACATGTTGTCAGTGGTGGACTCTGAGTACATACGTACATATTTTTTATGTTGTTTCTTCTACAACACAAATATCCGCAATGGGTTGAACTTTCTTTTAAAAATTATTGAAACGGTTGCGACACGTGCTTAAAGTGTACTTCACCTATCTTGTAATGGTGGATTTAGTTAAAGGAAAACCGACTGGAACATGTATGTATGTGCAGGTGAGGTGTGAGGGACTGATATAAAGCAAGTAGCAGTACAGTAGCACGCAATAGCTAGAAGTGTTAATTTTACTATATCAGTAATTCGGTTACAACTTGAACCAGTTTTGCGATGGCGGGTGGTGAATTATGACACCGATGAATGAACAGACAATAAGAGTTTTTATAATCGATAATCGATGATGCAAAGAACAAATATGTTTAAACTTTTAAATAAACATTTTACTCTGTACTGCATCAGTACTATGGCTGAAACACAATGGTGCGTTTGCGCTGGCGTTGTATTTCAACGCACACAATTCAATGGAAATGCACAAAACACTGCGGCGACCTGTGGTAGTCAAAATTGAGAGATATCAGAGGATCGTAATCATAATCCCATCGGATGTCATTATCGAACATGTTGGATATTTTTTGACAGAGGGGTGCGATGTGAGTGCGACATTGAGAATTGTTTCCCAAATTGAGAGTTTTTCTACCAAATTGAGAAATTTTTGTGGCAACTGACATTTGAGAAATTATGATGTATGTAACAAAAACCTTAAATTAGGCAACATACAATATATGACTTCAAAGCTGGCCTTGCATCCATTTCGAAGACTATTCGACTAACCAAACTGTATTTAGTGGTGTTTTCAATTTCATCCATTTAATATATAACCCACTCCTGGTCTTTTCAAGTACATAATCCATGTATCCATAGGAAAAATATCAGAAAATTCAATCACCATTAACCGGTACTCATCACTGGCAGCAGACCGCCCAGTTGATGCAAGTGTATTTGCTACACTTAATTATAATTATCATATTATCAGTTAATTGCTTGGACTACAAGTTTATGATTTTCCAGTCATGTCGGAAAAATCCAGTTGTTCTGCCATAGGAAATCTATTCTAACCATTTCAAATTATCGCTTGTGTTGTGTGTGGCAAAGTTCAAAATGCATACAATCAACTCCTATATATGTACACTTACTATGTATGCTCTTCAGTTGAAAATGTTGCGCATGCGTGCAGTGTGTTTCTAATCAACCAGTAAAACTTGATTGAATGTGTACATTCATGCCACTACACATCCAATAGTTTAAGCGAATATCTAAGAAGAAAAGAAGACCTGAAATGATTGTATAAGAGAAGCCGGTGTGGATATGACCACGTTAACTGACCATCACAATGCTGAAACTGATGCTTAACTTTATTACAAGATTCTGTTGCTTTGCCCTGGAGGATAACTGGCTCCGTATTCAGCAAGTGCGTACATTTGTACGCGTTGCATGGGTAAAAACCACCGTCGTCGGTGTGGAAGAGGAGTCAAACGAGTAATAAACGACTTTTTCTCTGCCGGTTCTTTTTTTTAATTTTAATTTACGACAATTTTTGCTGTTATGTTTTGTCAAGTCAAGATCTTCGTAAAAGAGTGAAAGTAATTAAGTGGAAAATCTGTTTTTCACTATTTTCTTTTACTCATTTTATTTCGCAAAAACGGAGATACATAAGCTATATAAATTGTGTACCATAAAGATATTTGTCACATAATAAGTTAAGACAAAATTGAGTCCAAGAAACCACATTGAAGTCTTTGATACGAATTTCAACGTCTATCATTTGAATGTTTTAAAATAAAATACAACACAATAATAGCAAAACAATATATCAGAACATTAATCATTCTGTAGATAGATTCCGACGGTTCACTGATATCCTACTAATCAACTAATCACCTGCAAGAGAAGGAATTTCCCCTAAAAGAACTCAATAGTGATGCAAAATAAAATAAAATCTCAATATAATCATATTTACGTACAAGTATGAATGAAATGTGTAGAAGTGTGCCACGGCACGATCCTATTCATTGCCGATTGAACTCTAGCGCGGTCATCTATAGCTCTAATGAAACAGTCAACAGCTTTCAAATTATTCAGCTTACCATCAAGTTCAACTAGTCCCATTAACTTTTACTTCAATGCCAAGACGGGTGATGCGCAGTGACTCAGGTGTTACTGGTCGGCTTAATTGCAGAAGATGCACTCAAAACCCCTGCGACGTCTTCAATAACTAGACACTCATGGGTGAGGTCCAAACAGTGAAATGAGAAACGTTTTAATGGTTTATGACCTGTGGCCAAATCAGTGGCAAAACTCTCAAAGCGCTTTCGCTAAATGCATGCGGAGATAAAGACGACACGAAACGACACAAGTCAATAAGGTGTTTCGTCTAGAGTTTTGTTTGCAATCTCAAACCTCTTCTTTCCCAGCTCCGGCATCACATAGCCATTCAGACAACAATGGACAAAATTAAATTTTTCTTTTTTGCCGCTTCTAACAAAGAGATTAACAATTTGAGATACACATTTCATTTTGTGAGATTTGTTTGTTCCACCGAGGATGAGCCGCAGCAACAATGTTGACACTTATCTCAGGAATGTTCAGCGATTTTCCCAAAATGTGGAGACCACAGCCACAGTGCCATCTGAGGAGGTTTCAGTTGCTGATGGTACATCTGCTCGGTTAAAGGTGAAAATAAGTTGGCAACTAATAAATTTTAAAAAGCAAATATACTTCTGCCCCCGAGGAGACTTTCTTTTGTCGCCAGCAGCAGTCGCAGCGGTAGCTGTTGGGTACTTACAAACATAAGATATGTGCATGTTCTGAATGCTTAATTTGGTTGCAGGTGAAGTTTGCTGACACTGCTTCGTCTTTAACCATTTTGCTATGCACCATAGTGTTTCTTTCGTCATTTCGTTTCGTCGGAATGAAAAACTTTGCACTATTAGCGCGAGCGTTTAATGAGTGGGCGTTTTCTCTGTACGCTGCTGTTGCTGGAGTTTCTTTAATTTCATGACAAAACGCTTGTTAGTTCATCGAACTAAGAATTTCTTTGTAATTGTTTATTTGGATGACAAATCGACATTCAACTTGGGAGGAGGTATGATGGTCTTCTTCATTGTTGATCATTGGACGTGGGAATGCTTATGTTGCTTGTTTACGTTATTTGCGAATGAGTGGGAGAGATCTACGAAATGGGTATGAGTTGAATTGAATGAATGAGATCTTAGAGATATTTTTTTGTGTGCTCACCACTCTTGAATGCAACTATTTGGTTCACACAATCTAATGACAACTAGTGGAGTACACATAATCGAAGGTTAGATAACAAGCAAAATGTACTAGCACACCTGTCGGTTGTAAAATCTTTGGAATAAATTTAATATTTAAGAGCTAGGTTAGGTTAGGTTAGGTTAGGGATGGTGGTTGAGCCTCACATTGACCAATTTTGGTCCATAGTGTTACCACTTACAGAGTTAACCTAAGTGTTGACATAATAGCCTTTATTGAGACAGAAGGATTTTAAAGTTATTGCAAATTTGATGTGACGTGGCTTCACGGAAGCCAATGCAATGCTTCTGTTCCAAATACTGCAAACACATGACTCGGTATCAATTTCGGCGAAAAACAGCCGAATCGAGGATGCAATGCTGATTGATTCTGTAGGGATTAGGACTCCTTGCTTAGCAAGTTCGTCAGCAGTTTCATTTCCTGGAATTCCTTCATGTCTAGGAAACCTGTATAGAGAGACTATTTTATTTACATAAAGTATTTGTAGCGAATTTTAACTGCTATATATGTATGCTATACGGTTTTAGATTTTTCAAACGTTTCTTAATTTATAATTTTTCAAATTAGGAAAGTCGTAATGTGGGTTCGATACTTGTATGTAGTAAATATTAGATTGTGCAAATTTTCACTCAGCGAAAGGAAGCTCTCGAGTAAATATCTTTACCAGAAATCGGTTTGTTTTTATAAGATAAAGTGGTATGTTTGTTGTTTCTTTTAGGCTTTTAAGCTTCCTTGCAACTACAGTTTTTTTTTTCTAGGAATTGTTTTTATGCTTTCGAGTGTTAAGTTCAGACTCTTCGTTTACGAATTCAATCTGGGATATAATGCGTCACTGGCACAAAAAACATCAATGACGCATTGAAGAATGTAGCGGTAAACGAACGCAACATTCGACTTTGGTTTACTAAGTTCTGTTCCGGAGATGTAAGCCTTAAAAACGAACCACGTGGAAAACCAGAAACCGTAATTGACGACAATATATTGAGACCAACGGTAGAATCAGACTCAACAAAAACATTATGGGACATTGCACAGAACATGGGAGTATCTGTCATAACAGTACAGTCAGCGTCAAAAGTGAGTGCGCATTCAGTAAACTGCTGAAGGTTTATCCACTAAATTAATGTTCATGTATATTATTTAATATTCATGTATATTCACAATAAGGTGAACATAAAACAATTATGGAAATTTAAAAGAGGAAAGTGCTAAAAACCTTGTTGGATTGTATGAAACATTTCTATGAACATTCAGACCAGCAGATACGAAAACTGGAAACAGCGGTAAAGGCATGCAAAGTAGCATTTTTTTTACAATAAAATACTTTTTTTGAAGGGATGTGTTCGCTCACTTTTGAAGCTTTTTTTCAGCCTCTTTTTTTCTTTTGAACTAAATTAACTTATTTATGTTTACGGTTATGTTAAATAAGATATAGTTTATTTTTAAATATGATTTCAGAGCTTATATTTGAGGCATCAAAGCCAGCCGTACGCCTTTGCGTCAACTTTAACTTAGAAGAATACCTTTCAACTAATGACTGTTTATTCACTTCTGACGCTGACTGTATCTCTAATAGGTGAAGTGAAGTGCCTCAAAATCGGACATTTCATGTGATACAACCTAATACAGGGTGGTGTCAAAAAAGTAGGGACAGAAAGTTTTCTTTTCAACTCCTATTAGTCCAGTATTGGCTCATTTCAGTATAAAAATAAGCTCTTGCATATTAGGAGACCCAACCAGAAGTGAAGCAGATTGATGATGGATTCCGAGGCTTCCGAGATTGTCAGAATTAAGACGCCAGAGTGGGTCATATACTTAGGAGATGGAGGAAGTTTTCCTCTTCCTCTTCATTTAGCCAGTTTCTGCAAAAACCAGTAGAGAAAAGCCCACTTAATTTGGCGTGGAAAAATATAAGGCAATATTATGTAATGATTTCAAAGATAAAACCTATTCTTAATCTCTTAAGAGAGATCAGATTTTTGGAGCGTTTAGGACCTAGTACGGGCCAGATCGATCTAGAGGTTTGGTTTGATATCTTTATTATTGCTCTTATAAATTCACATGACAGTGCCTTCCTCTGTCATCGCATTGGATTCATCCAGTAGGTAATAGAACTTGCTAAGTGCATCAGAGGGAGTGGTTCTAAAAGCACATGCATGCTTGTCTTTGAACCTTATTTAGTGTTTTATTAGTTAGGTTTCGGTCTATTGGGCGTTTATATTTATATTTAAACCGTTTTTCCTCGTCCATTTCTAGAGTATAGACTCCATGTTGCATTATGCTTTTCAGCACTGTTTCCAGTGAGAAAGGTGGAACTTTCCTGTTGTTTAAATTTTAATATACCAGGAATAATCGTACAAATTCTTAGGTAACATTTGATAGTCAGCAGACTTAAATTGAGCTAAACTTTTGCTTTAGAGCTCAATTTTCTCTCGCTCTCTTATATGGTCGTAATTTATGAATTTATGTATTTCCTTCGTCTTTGGGATAAAGATGTTAATAATATTTTATAGCAATTACATTCACCAGCAATATCATGGTACAAAAAAAAATTAATGTAAGATTGTCTTGTGTAACTTTTAGTCACCTTTTAGTACTTTAATTATGTTCGTTTTATGGCTGATATTGCTATTTAATTAAACACTACTGTAAGTTTTATTTAAAAAATTTAACAACGTTGTCTGCATTATCCATCTGAACATTACATCATTAAAGCAGGTAGAGAACTCGCTTTCAATTTTCTAAAGAAGAATGTCACTCGAGAGAACATGTCTCACATTCCATATGACATTCCAAATTTTATGATTCGCATAAAAAAAAACTTTCGCAAAAACGTGATCTAGCTCATGTTCGAAAGTGACTCGAACGGGTAGCCAACGATCTTCACCGACATCAGAAAGTAATTTTCAAACAATTGTTTAGGCATACCCACAGGTTTACACAAAGGCGCCTATAAATATGCCCGATCGTTTTGAGATAAGTAGGAGAATTGACTAATTTCACATCATACATATTCACTTACTTGACTCGGTCCAATTCGATATGATGATGGATCGATTTCATTCACCATTAATATTTGTTCAACACTCAAATCCTTCGAGAGAGACACGTCGACCAGTAAACCAAATCTGCGAACGAATTCATTAAGAGGAACTGATTCGGGGAAGCCCAAGCGATGTAATCGTGCTGCTTCGAGTAGTTGTGAACCACGAATCTATTAAAGATAAAGGGTGTTATTTGCATTTGCAATAAGAAATACGTAATGTATAGTTTTTACCTGGCTTCTCAATAAAGGAACGTTAACCATCTCATCAGAACCCTGAAGTGAACTCATCGGGGATCCAGCTGTTGAACCAGAATGAAGACCTGCATTGTGTTGCAACAGATAGCAATGAACGAAATGAGTTCCTGTGCGTCGCAATGTATCGATGACACCATCTACAGTGAATTTCATTTGTAGCATTATTGAATTTCGCTTCACCCCAGCAGATGTAAATGAACGCCGAATGCTTGAGACTCTTCGCAATGATTGGGTTCCTTCCAAACCAACTATTGATCCACAGAAAACCATACCACTGCCACGAGTTAAAGAACCCACATATAATCGATTAATTTCATCTTTGGAACTGTCTTGAAGAAGTGACGCTGCATTTCTAATCGAAGGATGTTCTCGACTGTTTTTAAGCCAACCATGCGCAGAGTAAAGAACGGGGTTAGTTCCTTGTAAGTGTTGTAAGATAAACTGTTTCATTCCACTCGCTTTTCGAAGAAGATTTTGATGTTCTCTGTCTCCATAATGGGAGAACAACCGTTCTATGAAAGTATCGTCATTTGAATTGGGGTACATCGACTCTTCATCTAGAAGCCAAAGTAAACCTCGACGGTCTTGTTCACGAAGATCTCTTTGCGAAGTGCGTACAACATGATTTTGTGGGGCTTTATCGATAAGGGATACCAAAGGTCCAGGATGTGTTTCTGGTAGTCCCTCGGTGTCAATTTCAACAAGTTCCTTTAAGAAAAAAACATATTTTTTACTCTCGAGAAAAACAAAGTGGATATTAGGTAAAGTGTACCTGAGCGTATCGATCTCGGGGAGCAACCAAAGTCATATGATGGAACAATAACTGTAGACGTTCTTGTAGATAATTATGACGCAAATCGGATAGCGAAGCTCCCGTTTGAACGCCACAACTGGCAGGGTTTTGGAATCCAGGGGAATCAACCAATAAGATGGAGGCAATAGTATGTGTTGAGGTGCAGATAGCTTTATTGATTAATGCGGCCACAGCTGACATAGCTTCGGAATAAAGACCTATAACCAAACCTTCCAAGCTCTCCCAAGCTACGTCTGTGCTATCTGTGGGTGATTTAGATGGGCTCGAGCTGCCTTGTGTGTTTATAGAGAACGCTGATGCTTGAAGATCTTCAACTGACACACCTAGCAGCGCGGATGCTTTGCGAGCAGCCGATGGATTTGCAAATTGAATTCGAGCTGTGGCTCCAGATCCCACTAAAATGTTTACTTGTTTAATTAAAATATTTCAAATTATGTGATTCAACTTACTTTTGGTGACTCCGGCAATTCCCAAGTGATAAATCGCCGCTAAAATTGCCCAAATTCCTTTCACTGCCACTGAATCTATATTCAATGTCTCAAATGCTAAAGCAGTTCGAGTAAATTCTGATGCGGCTCTATGACGGTCTTCCAATTTCTGAGAGAGTGATACAAATGGATGATTGTCTTCTGAGGAAATGTTCTCTAAACATAACTCTTTCTGTAGTTGACCTTCTGCTCCCGCCAATAACCTTGTCATTATATGAAAACTATGTTCATTCAAATGTCGTCTACCCGCCCGCTGACGTTCAGGCAACAAGACCTGTAAAACAATTCCATATTAGTGAATTAGATACAAACTGTCAAAACGAATCTCATCAAACGCTCACCTGAACAGACGCCGATGCAATCTGTCCACTCTGATCAAAGTCAAGACTTAGAATCTGTGTAAATCGAGTTGCATTTGAGTTCAGACTAGTTTTAGTGTTGCCAAAGGCCTCCAAAATTGTATTAATTGCATTGACTTTTTCGGCAGTGAGGAGTTTGTTTACAGAACCTGCATATAAAAGAAAAGCGATATTGTGTTTATAGGTGTTCAGCATCTTGGACGAAGTGCATATCATATCCTATATACACAGTGTTAGCACATCCTAGAATTGGTTCTATATGTGCATGTTTATACTTCACAAAAATATGATAAATAAAGCCCACACCAGATTTCCCAGCCAAACACTCACCAGCAGCTAACGCCAAGTAATACAGAGCATGTTTAAAACTTGTTGTCTTTCCAGAACCCGATCGCCCCATGAATATCAAACTCTGATCACGTCTTGTCTCCAACATAGTCCTGTAGGCGGTCTGTGCCAGAGAATAGACATGTGGAGGCATATCTTCAGTCTTGCATCCACGGAACATGGACACCACCTGAAATAAAAGTAGAGTTTTTTGACTTCTTTCCTTTTGACAGTCGACAGAATGAAAAATGATTAAAATAAATATAATCGTATGCATACACATACATCCGAAAGATAGTGAAGTTTAAAATATATTCGTGGCAAGTTGGGTTGATATACAATCACTTACCTTTTCTGAGTACAAAGACAGCGGTGCCATTGGATTGACAACCAGAAGGATTGGACCAGCCTTAGTATGAATCAGATTACTGGCGTATCTTTGGCGGAGGCAGTGCAGCACGGACGCCTCGTTTAAATGTTTCAACTGACAAATATCTTCCACCAAGTCCAAAGAGGACGGATTTGATTTTTCGATATCATCTTCATCGACCGTTAGCTCCTCGCCATTGTGCAAAAGTTGAACAACTACCTTATGATGTTCGACATGATCTTTTTGCTGAGGTAGCTTAATGGCTGCGCAAAAGCCACCACGATGCACCAGCCAAACTTGTTCACCAGTAGCGGGGGTTGAATCGTCATCAAACTGGGACTGAAAAGAAAGAATTTCAATGTTACTTGACTTGAAGAGCAATTGCGTTTTGTTTTTGACTTGAAGTATAAGAAATGATGTGAAACTCTATGCCATTTTAAATATCTCAACTTTGGATCCAAAGCCTGCCTTACATAACAATTACATCGATTGAGATTGTGATTTACTTTTTGTTTTTTTGCACACATTGCAAGTACTTAACTAGTTTATATACATATGTACGATGTATATTAAAGTTACAGTATCTCTATTGTGAGTTATGATATTTTAATTGGTTACGACTGATCATCTATTAGCTCCTTCCGCCTGTCATTTTGCAAATAACACCCTCCACAGTCAATCATATCATATTTCCCTATAACCATCGATTTCTATCGTTAGTCTTTATTCGTAATGATTGATTTTTTATGGGTACTGGGCACTGTGATTAATGAACAGCGTAGATGCCGTTGTTTTAAGTAACGGGGCATTGTTACGTCTCCACAGCCCGTGAAACTAAATGTGTTAAATCTAATTTGAATTAATGGTTGAAAAAAAAAACAATACTTAAAACTATATAGCGTTCGATGAACTCAAATCGAACGGAAGCCAACATCAATAAAATTGACTGAATTATGACAGTTCTTTTGTGACACTACCACGTGACGCTTTAGATATTTTAAGATATCCAAGATACAGGGTCATGTCGGTTCATAAATTAAGAACTTCTATATTTAGTCAGTGAATAAAATATTGTGACAAAAACATGTGTGACTTGTGAACTCAGATGACATTGATTTTGGAAGACGACGTAGAAGGCCTTGTGTCAATCAGTTTTATAAAGATTATTCGATTCAAGGAACAAACATTCGCATGAAACTTTTGCTTATTTTAGCAAGAATAAGGGCTTGAATTTTCAGACAACGACGGCATCTGGAATACAAATTACCCCTGTGCTTTGTGTAAACTCTCAAAATCTTGAGGATCGAATCTGCAAAAACTCATTAAAAGTACTATATCGAATGAGAACAGCCAATAATAAGAGAGGCTGAAAAGGTACCATGAAAGTTGATCAATTCCATTTAATTCGGACTATAATGAATACGAATACAGTTTTCTCAACACAGATAAAGATATGAGTATCGATAATGAAGTCAAACAAAGTCTTCTGCTGAAAGCTTAACCAGTTACACATGCTTTGGTGCAAGCAACAGCAGACCTTCTCATTTAATGGAATCTTAAAACAATCCGTTAACAGAAAAATAGTTAGCATAACACGAGTAGTTGCTGAGAAGCTAGGCCCAATTCCACCTCGGACTGTAGCGCCGCCATTATTATTATTGTTATTATTATACAATCCGTTATTTTAAACGAAACGAAATAATTTACATCAAACGGATCATACTTATTAGTCATTTAAAAAATGATAAGACTTAATATCGCTCACAGTCCTATGAGCAGTTAAGGAGTGTCATCGAAAAAATTTACCCACCGAAAATTAACAAAAAATAGAGTAAAAATAGAACTTAATAATAATAATAATAATGGCGACGCTACAGTCCGAGGTGGACTTGGGCCTAGCTTCTCAGCAACCACTCGTGTTGTGCGTGCTATTGTTTGTCACAAGCGGAGGGGACCTACAGTTTAGAGAAGCCTTTTCTAGACAGTTATACTCTTTGAGCAAAAAAAATAAAACTTAAAAAATTAAAAAAAAATTTAAATTCATCTCATGTCTCCAAATATGTAAGAAATTAACAAATTAAAAAAATCTTTATTTTTAACAATTTTTTTAATTTTTTCATGAACACTCATCATTGTTTTTATGGTCCCATCTGTTTTTCCAACATTTTTTGAATTCTTCCAGGGTATTGACAGTTTTTTTTTTAGTGGCATTTAACTCTTTTTTGACCAGGGCCCAATACCTTTCAATTGGTCTAAGTTCTGGCGAACTCGGAGGATTGGCCTCTCTGGACACCACCGAAACGTTGTTTAGCTCATACCAAACCATCGCTCTTCCTCCATAGTGACAAATCGCAAGATCGAGCCAAAATAAACGGATGATCGATGATTGTTGTAAAAAGGCCTTAACCGCTTCTGCAGGCACTCTTTTACATAAATTTCGCCATTTATTGAACGAGTCGTGATGAAAGTTTGGCTCCGAAGCCAAACAGCAGCAAGAGTAAATTACTTGCCAAACAAGGATTTTTTTTTCGTCTACAAAAACGGAACCTTTATAATTTCGGTGTGTCCGTCTGTCCGTCCGTCGTGTCTGTCACACTTTTTTATCTCCGAAGTTTATAAAGATATCGGCATGAAATTTTGGAATTAGGTACTTCAAGCCTACATATCATTGCTTATGCACCCAAATTTAAAAAGTGGGGACATTTGGGGTGTCTCCCAAATGGAAGTTGCTATTGATTTTGAAACATTGACGTACCCCTCGAGTTACATATCAATCGACAGATCTTTTGGAATGAGATAGAGGTTTGCTTCAACAGTTTTTGATCCAAAGTGCCGTTTGGAAAATATGGAGCTCCAAAGTTTTTTTTTAATGCTTCCCCTCTGCCATTTCTAAACGAAAGTGTTTAAAAATCTGAAAAAATCACAAAAACAATTTCAAGCATTCTGGCCTATTGGATGTATGAATGTAGTAATAAAGTTAAAAGAAAATTCAACTGAAATAGTTTGGAAACGTCGTTAACGTATTTCTTAGACGAAGAAGGATCACCATTTTTATACCGACACCGAAGGGCAACATTTTTACAATACAAGACGGTGAGTGGGAATCCAGTTAAAAAAATTCTATACAAAAAAAATCGAAACCGGAATCTTGTGGTTAGGAAACGATGAACCTACCCACTTGTACAGAACGAACACAAGTGTTTATTTAAAAAATTATTATTATTACTTCAATGTTTATTATTTAAGGCATGACTTCCAAGTCACATTTTCCATTTATAGGCGACTACTTTATAAACACGTATTTTAGTTTTTATCAAGTCTACGTTGGATCGTACAATTTGATCTGCTTCTCACTATGAACCAGCAAAATGCAATCCAGACGCAAATATTTCATAACAAAGTTCTAATTGTATCTGCTTGTTTTTATTTACTTGCAACTAAGGTGTATGCAATACAAAATCACATTCTATGTAACTTTACAGTTACCTAACCTATGAAGCAAATTCTGCACCTAATTTTAACCATCGATGAAATTAAATCGAAATTATTACTAGACGCCTTCTACACAGGCCGGACAATTATGTACCCATTCTATACAGTCTATCACATCAATCTCACAGCCAAAACGTGACATAATTTTATGCCAAAATACCGCCGCAGGCAGTGAACATCATTCAGTTTTCATTCATCACGACTGCTATCTACAATCGACCAGCGTCCATCAGACCGTCAATTAAATCCGACAGCTGTGGTTCAAACTCAAAACAAAAATTCACAAGTTATCAGTACAGATCAAAGTACTCACCGTACAGATGCAATTGATTCCGTCATTAAAACCAAAAACATGGAAAATCCATAATTGCCACAGACACTGAATTAAACTAATTAAATAAATTATGATGGAATTGCATCATTTTAATGAACAGTTTTCCATACATGCAGTTTCGCCTTGGTTATTCTTAGAATGTTTCTGATAGCATTGCAAGACTGTATGTAAAACTAGTTGATTTATAGAGGAACTCGGCAAAAAGAGTTCGTAAATCACACCCAACCAGCAAGTCGTTACAGATTGCATGCAACCCACAAGGACTTTTTTTATTGAATAAAATCCGCTGTCCTTCTTCCTGTTTTAAGTCCCGTCCCAAATCTCTACTCAGCAATGTTGCACTATTAATTTCAAACGCAAGTGTGTTGGTATGCTACCGCCTACACACACGCAAAGATGAGGCGACCTCGCCTTAATGTTGCATGTGCCAAGATTTGAAAAAAAGTTAATCCATTAGAAAGAAAGAACGTAAGTTCGCAAACCCCTGATTGATTGAGTGGTCGAGGAATGTATCTATACTGCGAACGTGAACAGATTTAAGTAAATTACTTTTGTGTTGCTAAACAGACAAGACATGGACTGGTCCATGCAATAGACTTTGATGTGAAAAAATATTTTACAATTATTGGCACTCACAATGACTAGCATCAAAGTTCCATCAGTTGACATCAGTTGACTGACAAAAATCTGTGAGTCGCACTAGTGTCAGAATACAGATTTAATTCCCCTATACCTTCCAATTAGTTCGATTTAACCCCACTTAACCACTCTCCATTCCGTCAACTGCATCAGGAATCTCAAAGGGCCCCTCAAATTAGTCAACTAATCGGACATAATCAGCCAACACATTCATAGGGTTTCGTGCACCATTAAACTTTCTCCCACCGTAAGCGACACCGACCTTTCAAAGTCAAACCGCTGTGTGTATATACTGCCATCACAATCGCTACAAAGACGAGTAATAACATAATTCATTTTCCAAAGCTTCAGACACATTTCCCACCACATCGAATTTCATCACGTCATGTGTCAGGAAGTGCCTATCAGAGCGCCCTGGAAAATCATCAGTTAAAGACGGTTGCAGTAGCAACAGCCTGGTCGTCGAACCATCCACTGACGTTGAAGTGGCAACTAATGGGCATTTTTATACTCCATTGGTGGCGATCAAAAGCATTGCGTAAGAGCAAAGAGGTTGAATGCGATCGGTCAGTAGGTCTGTGTAATGTGCTCCGTTTTGAAGATAGAAATTGATATAATAGCTGAAGCGGTGCAATTGACATTAAAATGCATTTACCGCCAGTATTTTAAATGAGTATCATCTCACATAGCACAATCGCATCGCAGAGGAAGCATATGTACATACACGTGTGCATGACTGATGCTCCAATCAGTTAAGAGCATTTATGGCCACTGATGTACTATTTAGATGGTTAATAATATCATATGCATCATAGAAACAATTTTTAAAAAACAATATTCACAGTTTTTTCTTTAATGATTTGTAGATTCGGTCGATCCACCTACAGATGGTGGTCTATAAAGTGTGCCCAATTCCGCTCTTAATTAATTAAGTAATAGAAGCATGTGGCGTGTAATCTCATACGGTGTGAATGCTTTCAAACTCAATAGCACTAGAAAACAAGATATGATAATAGAGTAATTTTCTATCAGACGACAATTTTAAATGAGTTTTTATTATTATTTTCATAAGGGGTGCTAGTTTAAATATTTTTCTTCTTCTGTGCATCGCGAGATGAAATTGGGTCTAGTTTCTCTAGCAATCACTCTTGGGATTCGTGTTATAATCCCCTCACGGGTGTAAAGGACCTACTTTTTTATCCCAACATATCCGAGATTTAAGAAGCTTTTCTTAACAGTTGTACTCTCTAAGCATTGCCAGTGACTGGAAAAAGAAGGTACCGCAAAAATAAATGGTGTGTTGATTCAGATTCGAACCACGTATCTAAAAACAGGGATCGACGCTCTACCCCACAGCATTTCAATATTAATAATTTTGATTTTATTTAAGAAAATCATCAAACCTTTCAGCTCTAGGAGACGAGTGATTAATTAATATGATAATAATGTATATTAGCTGGTGTATTATAGACAGTCCTAAACTAACACTCATATACAGTATTGGATAAAACATTTGAACAAACAGAAGTGAAACCAAGAAATTTCTTCAAATTCATAATATTTTTGTAAAAGCATAGCATCTACGTTAATTTTTTGATGTAACCCCTAATTGATGCGCGACAAAGCAATTGCAACTTTCAATGTAATTGCAGAAAACTACAAAAAATCCATTTGGTTTCCAATAATCGCTTCGATTACTCTTTTATACCTTTCTGTCATTAACTTAATTTACTTTAGGATAATATTTAATGGAATTTTATTCCAATCCATTTCAATTCTTCTAGGAAAAATCTGCTCTATTTTTAACATTAAAAGTTTAATGATCTTTTAAGGTTTTTCTATCGGGCTAAAATCTGGTGCCTGACATGGCCAATCCATAATTGTGACTTTGTGATCATTGAGCCACGTGTGGACTAACCTAGACATGTACTTTGTGTCGCTTTCCTGTTAGAAGCCTAAAAGCAACAGCATTCCCCATTCCCACTTCGACAGTATTACATCCTCTAAAATACTTTCATGTGCCCATTGGTCCATTATTTAATTAAAGTAACCCTTTGGCCCCAAATCAGTCACAGAAAAAAACACCCCGCATCAACATATTCACTCCGTCATGCTCAACAATTTTAAAAAATAACGTTACTGTTTCAAAACTGTTAAATATCGCGGAGGGAATATATTGATGCGCGGTGGTTTATCTGTAGCTGGCTCCGGACCATTGGATCGCATTATTATTCTTTTTTAATTTTTCTAATTTTATGTTACTTGAACGTCCTTATGCAATATCTAAACAAATAAATAAATATCTAATCTAACAATAAAATATCTATCTATCAATGGGCACACAAAAATATTTTAAAAGATGTGGTATTGGCGTAAGCGAAATGCCGTTGCTTTAGGTCTTCTAATAAAAAAATTACCCAAAGCACGCGTCTAGGCTATTCCAAAGGCGGCTCAGTGATAACAATATCATGTTTGTGAATTGCCCACCTCAGTCACCAGATTTGAACTCAATAGAAAATCTTTAAAAAGTCTTTAGACAAAAATATATAGGGAACATGTTAAAAGTGCACCCGCAATTCTTATAAGAATTGAGAGGACTTTAATTTAAGGTTCATTGAATATCATACTAAATTAAACTGCATTAAGGTCAATTTGATGTAAAACAGCCATCGAAGACAATTATTTGTCACTAAAAATTGATTATTTGTATTGTTTTGTAATTGCATTAAAAGTTTCAATTGTTTTGTCGCATACCAATTAGAGGTTACATTTAAAAATCAACGTAGAGTATTCAATTTTTTATACGATATCAAAAATTATTTAGTTTTGTAAACTTCAAATACAGACCTTTCAGATGTAATATAGGATGCTATGCTTTTACAAAAAAAAACTTGAATGAATTTGAAGAAATTCCTTGGTTTTACTTCTAGTTGCAAATGTTTTGTCCGATACTGTATATATACACATATATGTGTGAACACATGTATGAATTAAACTTTTTTTTTTCGTTCTTCATCAGAAATTAAGTTTTCAAGGAATTACAGTTCTCATTCCTGATTTTAAATTGCTTTCACTCCATTTTAAGTAGCAACAAATTACTTAAATTCTTTGAGCCAATTTCTTTGAATGTTTTCCTCATATGTCGCACTCGGATTGCGACTACAATATATTCATATATGCACTACCAAACATAAATCTTTTTGTCTAGACCCATTTCTTACCACAAATTTATTTACAACACGTACGCCTATTCATCTAATACATCCCTTCACACCCCTTCACTTCACCGCACCTCAACACCATTGGGCTCATTCGTTACTCAAAATAATGGATGTAAGGCTTTTGTTTCAAAACCAAAGACTACAGCCCGACAAGTGTCACTAGTCAAATCTTGTCCGCACTATATCAAAAAATACCCCAGATGGCTGTGAAATGCAGACGGTAATGGTACCATATATCCTCCTTGCTTCAATTGGTGTACTGCCAACATTTATGACTTGGCGCCAACTCTAGCGTGCGTGTTGATGTTTTGGACAGCAAACATTAACCCGGAAGAAAGTGTTCAACGGAATTTTCTGCTTCTTGCCACATTCATAAAACATTTTGTATACATTTTTTTTTTGCATTAAAATATTTCAAGATGCACAGATTATGCCAACAACAAAAAGTTCAATTGAACAATTGAAAGATACATGCAAGCGATCTCCATTGAGGTAATGGGTGTGTTATAGTTTACTTCATTTTAATTGCGCAATAATTATTACAAATAATTGGGAAATAATTGCAAAAAGGAAAAACCAAATTGGATATAAGGTTCAAGTTAAAAACGGATGATAGTTACTTAACTCCAAAGGTGATGCAAAGATCGAATTTCAAAGATTGCCGCGTCTTATGGAAATGATAGATAAGTGGAGCGTCTGAAATGTTACAAGTTGCACTCATGCTGAGTACTGAATGAGTGAATAGCGGGGCGTACTATAATTCATAGGCGCACCTGCTAATACCTTTTAAGTTAATAATTCGAATTCACTCATAGCTTTTATGTGAAATCTGATTCGAGAAAAAAATGTATAGCTGGTTTTTTTTATTAATTCAAAAATGTAATTAGGATTTTCATTCAGTTGACAATTATTGATAGTTAGCAGGCTCTTCGTCATCTTTTGAAATGTATTGGTAATTGTTTCTGTGAAATCAGAAAACAATTGCATATAATCGATAAGTGCAATTTTTTTGAAATGACGCATTTTTCAATTGGAAATATCATTTAATTATGCATACATATCCGCAATGTAATTTTAATGGCGTATTATAACCTTCATAGCATTTACATATGTACATGCTTTTTTATAGTCTGTAGCAAAGTTCATAACTAAAGAATTGTGAATCCTGTGAAATAGTTAACTTGATTTATAATTTCTTAATTATCAATTGTTTTTAGGTATTTGTGACTGTCCGTTGTGTAGCCATGTGGAGTCCTGAAAAGTACATCTACTAAATCAATGGATACATAATAGTTGTTAAAATGACTGAAAGAAAAGCAATGGATCCTCTAGTTTGTTTCAGGCTTTCTCCATATCCCACCGTTGGTAAAAAAGACACAGTATTGGTCAAGCAACTATTATTCTAATTACCGTTAGCACAACTGCATGGAAGAAGTGCAGCAAGATAAAATACACAGATCTTCAGTGTCGAATTAAGTGATTAATCAATTAATTAATTTCACATGCTTATTATTTGTTCCGGTTTCTTCAACAACATGACTACGTGTAATCATATCAAAATAGTGCCTACGTTCATATGACAGATCCAAGCTTATTTTCGACCCAGCAGTTGAAGCGGCAGACATTGCGTAGGAGATAAGTGCGTCGAGTCATGCGCAATTGACTTTCAGTCTATGTTCAATATCCAGCACAAAGAAAAATTAAAAAAAAAACTGCGCAAGTGCGAGTTGAACTCGCACGGGGAAGGTTCCGTCGCATAATATTGATGGATAATTTCTGAATATCAAATTACGTTTCCAAACTATTTCAGTTGAATTTTCTTTTTACTTCAACTCAAATCAACTATTCATTACTACATTCATACACCCAAACAAACAAGCATCCATCCATACATATACCTATATCTCTATCCAAGTTTATCCAACACAGAAAATCCCTTCCATCCATACCCAATCAGTGTTCATGCCTGCGGTGCGTGTGTAGTTAGGGCAGTTAAGGGTTGAGATCTATCTAACAGATAACACTCATCAACGTATAGAGTGGTTGAACACAGCATGAAATTTATTTGTGAAAATGAAAATATTTATCATTTTAAATCTTCGATATCTCAAAATTTCTAGATAAGTCGGTATTTTGATATTTATCATTTCTTAATGCCTACACTGAGGTCTCCAAAATTGCGTTCTCAGATCTTAAAAATTCACATGTCTATGACTGACCGTTTTTGGACAATATCTCGAAAACTATTAGAGCTCCATATTTTCCAAACGGTACTTTGAATCAAAAACTGTTGAAGCAAACCTCATTGCCTCATTTAAAAAGATCTGTCGATTGATACTCGTATATAACTCGATGGGGTGCGACAATGTTTCAAATTTAATGGCAACTTCACCTGTATTGGAGCCACCCCCAAATGGCCCCACTTTCTAAATTTGGGTACAAGGCCAATGACATCTAGGCCTGAAGTACCTAATTCCAAAATTTCATGCTGATATCTTTATAAACTTCGGAGATAAAAAAGTGTGACAGACACGACTAACGGACGGACACACCGAAATTTTATAGGTTCCAGAGCCTTAAAAACGACTCAGGTCCTGTAGCGCCACCAAAAAATCAAATTCTGTCCGCAGATGCTTCGGCAATTAGTTATAAGTTTTGGCGACAAATATTCATAACAATTCCTTTTCTACTCAAATGCATTCAATATTCGATTTTTAAAACCATTCAAATTAATTGTGCATAACGCCAGCTTAAAGTCATCATAACAATTCGTAATCTTATTTAATATACTCGTAAATACCAGATGTTTGGTAAGTCTACATTTTACTGTTGTTTCCTAGGAAACGTATGACAAGCATCATTAACTTCCTTAAGTTGCCCTTCTCCGTGGCTAATTGCATTCAATGAATTTATGTGCTCCGTGTGAGAGCGCTCCAAGAGTGGCCAAAACATCGAAACACAACTCAATCCGTTGCAAATTTCAATTAGCTTCATTCAACAAAAACCACACTGCAGAAAGGAATGGATACTACAACAAGCGCGTACCTTCAGTTACCCTTCAACCCACCGATACATCGCCCACTCACTCCGTAGATATGGACAAACCTTGGTGTACATTTCCACGGTAAATGCATCCAAGAAATGTCTCCCTTAATCTTTATTTAGCATTTATAATTATCCGGCTTCTTTTAATTTCCGCTGAATATGAAAATTACCGTGACTGACTTGTTGCTGATGTCGTCTCAGACGCAAATGGTAATGTTTTTAAGAAAAACAAAAACAAAACCAACCAACAACACAACACAGACTACGTGCCACTGAGGAGGGAGCTCCACTATTGAAAATCAAAACACAGCCCCATGGAACTCCCTCTCTGCTCTTGTGGTTAAAATAAGAATCGGCCAATTTAACAGAAAATCGAAGGGAAAATCTTGGGAAAATGAGGAATATACAGTAAAGGGAAAACCAAAAAGGAATACGAATATGTACGCCATACGCCATACAAACATACTAAATGTATCTCCTCCATGTGAGGTTATTTCGGGACGACGGGACAGGGAAAAATTTGTCGTACACGATTTAATGAGATTTATGGTAGTTGTCTGCCGTTTTAGTTACAATTTTGCTGTATGGTATGCCGCCCCGCGCTTTTTGGAAAAGAACGAAAGTGCGGAGATAATCGCTTGAAAATCTCTTACACAGCTTATCGACTTATTTGGGATGGGTTTTAACACGCGGCGTGGATGATTTCTTCCTCTTTTGGAATTAAGTGCGTCATGCTAACAACTAGATGAGAGCTTCGATGTGCATTTCCTATTAGAAAGGAATGTGGAAAAAGGAAAAGAAGAAGTGAACTCATGGAATGTGAAGACACTAATAAGCTATTAGCTTCCGACATGTGAGTGGAAATGTTGGTCACTGACATTGAAATGTATTTTTTTTTCGATCGATTTAAAATATTTTTTTCAGAAGTGACTTACTTATAAGTGCAAAGGGATGACCTGTGCATATAAGGAATGGGTGAATTTAAAAAACAATAGGCGAATATGAATGGGTGGAATATAAAAAATACATATTTTGCATTTCTTTTCCATATTGCGTGAATAAGGTAATGTCTGTAAAATAGAGTGTAAAGCTTAAATGCATACATTCCTGATTTCAGCTAATTTACTTTAAAGAGCTTGCAACTCTATTGGTTTTTTTAAATAATTATAACAAGTCATCCCTAGATGTTCAATTACGGCGAATTCGAACAAGATATGCAAGACTGATATTGGATGTTATTTTATATTAATTAAGATTAATGACGTTCTAAACACTTCCTCAGCTTATAGTAATTTAGAGCACAAAAGAGTTTACCTTATGAATGTGTAGACAGAATAGTACAATTTACAGGGAGGTAATTCATATAAGTTCCATAAACGACATTAACAGACATAACAAATAAATCAGTCAACATTAGTCATTCAATATAGGCACTGACCAACATGTTATTATAAATCTCCACCTGAAATGTCAATGTGACGAATAAATTAATTAATTACTTGCACTTCCCATACCTAGCGACTCAATCAAGCATGTCTGTACAATACAAAAACAAAAAAAGATCAGCAACCAGTTTTCTATTTCCCATCACAGTATCTGAGAATTTAATTAATTATCTATCCAGTAGGTACATGTCAAACAAAGAAACAGGCGTGAACAACACCAATAGCACATCGAAATATAATATAATCAACTGAAATCATATACGCATATCTAAGCATCTGTAAAATGTGAAAATGCACTTTGATAACCACAAAAGATTAGGTTCCGATAAAGAGAAATTCTTTGGAAGCTCTCTTAGGTGCCACAAAAACCTACGACACGAATCAATGACATTTCGATTAACAGCTGGTCGTTATGCAATGCATTCATTTTCGATTAATTCACAAGTAGGTGGGTGAAATGGTTTTTGTAAAGACTGCGCTTTATCAATATGCCGTCTATTGAAAATCTTGTATATTTTACGACAACAGTGAGTTGAATGGTAATCCCATTACCAAGATAACTTTGAAACTTTAAGGCCAAACCACGAAATTTCTGATTTTAACCATTATGACGAAAAGTAATAGGCTGAAGATGTGATACAGTTTATCCACAGCTTGCATTTACATTAAGTTGTCCAAAAGCTCCAAATTTTGTTTTTTTACTTGAATAGATTTAATATATTTTCTACTTCTAATGGTCTTTGAAATATATTTTTATGTCTTAACATTTGTTTTAATTTCTGCGTAGTATGAGTACCTGACAGCCAATTCTATATTAACGAAATTATTTTAAAGTGGTAAATTTTGTTATGTTGTGTTTTTACAATATCATGTTATCAATTGCAACATTTTATGATATTATTTATTGTTTACAACGTTTTCACAGTATTCCACTGTTCAGCGAAGTCTCGGTGTTGATATTTCAAGACGAGAACTTTATTAGAACTTATAACTGAAATATAAAAAATAATGTAGTCATTGTCTAACTTTTCAATTAATTTTGTCCAAGCAAAATACAAACATACATAATCACTGCAAGAAGACTTGTCATATTAATGTATATTATCTTAGTTACAACTAAAGTTAATAACCAAGTTAGTTAGTAGTTACAGCTACAGTTAAAAACTAAGTAACAAGAAGTTAAATGGAAGCATACTAAAATATTTACCTTCTTTGCTATTGACCCATCGAATTCTTTCAGTAAACCACCGCCACCGCCAACGCATCTCATCACAAGTGATTTCTCATACAAAGCATTAAAATCCACAGACTCCTTTCGGCGCAAAGAACTCCTAAGTGACGTTGTTCTATTGAAGCTGTTATTCCTCGAAGGGATAGCTGGTGAATTTCCTCCTCCTCCAATTCCATTGCGTGGACTGCCGCCATTGCTGCTTGGAGATGAAACAAATTTGCTTTTCGAAAAAACTCCCTGCCATGGCGGTTTTGCACCGCCACTATTCGGGACCACGCTTAAGGCATTTCCTGAAGACTGCCCCCGACTCTTATTGCTCCCAAGAACTCGAAAACTTCTGTTGCGTTGAAAATTTGATTTGTCATTCGCTGCAGACTGCTGACCACCTGGCGTGGCTTCCTTATCTCCATCACTATACAATCGAGTTCGACGTTGTGACAGCTGTGAGGGCGTTGAACGGCGATCGGTCTCATCGATTGATGGCGGTGGTACGAGCGTATCAACGATTTTCTTCCGTCTTGTGGCAACCGGGGAGTTAAATAAACTTAGTTTTGCCGTTGCTATTGTCTTCATTTCGTGGCCGCAACCGTTGACTATGACACTACTTCCATTACCACTGCAGCAACTATTAATATTCTGTTGCCTCCGCCGCTGCGATGAAGTCTGATGATGGGAATTTAGCTCATTAGAATTCCATGAAGAGTTTTCGGATCCGCTATCGCTTATCGTTTCCGAACTGACACTATTCTTTCGATGGTTTGTTGTCGAAGAGGACGATGACGGTGATGGACTATGGACACCATGGGGCGACGAATAATGATGATGATGATGTTGATTGGAAGCGCTTTGATGATGATGATCGTCTTGTGATTTCGTGTTCACCACCTTCGACTTAAGTGTGCCACATGCGTGTGCCTTTCCCGTACATCCTCTATGAATTTCTGGTTTCAGACCAGAGCCAGGCTTGTGCGGTGTTGCTGGTGTTATTGATGAACGGAGCGATTGCTCAAATGATTTTGGTAGAATGAACATTTGTTAGAATCTTTTACTCTCATTCACTTCTTTCTGTCTCTCACTCACTGTTCTCCCGATTAGAGTTACACGTATTTACATGTCGTGTTGCACTCTGTACACATATAATGTTCAATGTAAAGTCAATCAATTAAATCAATATGGTACTAATGTGGCTTTTGAAGTGTATTTTAAAACTGATAATAACTGATAGATAAAGTAAGCAATTGATATCGTAGGTCAAGTATTTTATGGAGTAACTATCATTTAAGCGAGTAGTAGTGGCCTTTATCTTTTTATTAATTTATTCGATTTGCGCTATGATTTGAAAAAGATACTACACGTGATACATATATTGTTTTTTTAGATTACAAATTACTATGTGATCTTAATCGCAAGGAAAAGTATGAGCGACATGACGGTCTTTGTCCGTGTTTCTATTTCTGTAGGAGGCAAAGCTTTATTCAACGAAGTGCGCAGAATTGGCTTTGTAACCTTGTAGAATAATTTCAAAGTAGATGTCGAACACTAACGACCTATTGAGTCTAACTACAGATCTACGAATGTGATGGAGTACCTTTCGCTCGAATTGTGATACAGTCTTTAAATGTATTTACGAGAGTGAGTCTTGTATTGAAAACAATCCACCTTTACTGGTTCTTGAAATATTTTTGCATTACAAATTATTACACAGAAACAAACGAAAAGGAAATAAAATCAACAAAATTATGCAGATTGGGAATAATGTTTGATCGTCTAACGTTCATTTAAAAAAATTATAAACATTTTTTTTTCTAAACTTCGACCACAAATATCTTCATGTGTCTTGACAGAAAACACGATATTTGAGCAACAATTTAGCACGCTAGTCAAAGAGGGGCACATGATTAACGATTTATTTCACTCTCAAGGACCAGCGTGCATAATTTTGAAGTGTATTTGGAGAGTATAAGCTTGTAAATAGAATTTTGTTTTCAAGTATGAATTGCATAAGAAAATACAAGAGAAAATGTACCATCGTGTATGGCTATTGGAATATTATTGCATCGCTTTGAATTACTCGAAAAATATTATATCTTATATTATGCAGATACATCTCTTTAAATATAATAAGCGAACAAAAAGATTATGTTGGTGATTGATATATCTCGTTTGTACATATGTTAATCCGATGAGATGAAAGTTACAAAAACGGGGACGTGCATCGTCCCATCCCTTATGAACAAAGGTTAAATAAATAAAATATCATTTTTTTAAAAGTAAACGTTTATTCAACATATCTCCTCCCTCCTTAAAACAGAATAGAATTCAGTGCTTAATGCAACTTCTTTGAAAACAATTCAACGAATACCGCATCACTCATATGTGAAGTACAAACAGAGATTAACTACCCATATATTTACAGCTAACCTTAAGTCTAAGGTCTTGTTTAACCTTAAGAATGAATAATTCACATCTTTTTGTTCGACATCTTTTACATATTTTTTCGCGGAGCTGTTTCATGTTTTAGCCGTCATATTTATGTTGTAGTTCGCATTAGAAACAATACATCTTCTTAACTGTATCTTAATTCAACCCACATAACAATCTATCTTACTCCCACTAGCTGTCTACCATCTACTCAAACCCCAATGTAAATACCACTTTATGTCAGGCGTATAAATAACAACTTCAAATCAAGGTCGGATATGCTTCAAGAATACCTTTGAAAATTATTTCTGCTAGCTACACCAACAAAATATCAAGCACACCTCTCAAGGCATATGCATTACCCTACTAAATCTTGGAAACTGATATTAGATTTCCTATTTAGAGCCAAGACTTCAATGAAAGATATTCCTATCTTATACCATGTGTGACACACAAATGAACAGAGCCAACACCTAAATATAACTATTCTCGTATATAACACCGGCGTCTCCCAGGTTATGGTTTCGTTTTCTTTTCAGTCGATGATGTAGCTTATGACGATGATGATGATGATGGTGATGGCGATTGTATCTCAACAACCTACACTCTAAGATGCAGCTCACAATCCAAAGAAACGAGTGTGTCCTAAGATGTGCAGAAAACCTCATGTGCGCTTGCCCGTGATGTGAGATTAATTTAATTGTCGATCTTCTATAGAGTTCGACGGCGACTGCAAATATCATTACGGACGTCTGTTGGCCCACAAAGTGAAATTGATATCAAATAGTGACTCTGCATTTCGCACTTGGGTAGTGTGCGTCATAATCAAAACGAACGCAATTATTATTCTCCATCAAAGCTGATAGTTTCATTTCGTATGGCAGACATACTGAGCATGTGCGCTCCTTACAAGCAAACTTCTTTTATACTTGTATATATGTATCTCTACTTTTATTTACATTTCCGCACGAGATCTAGAATGGTACAGATGTTCAAAGTGATATTGTGAGTGTCTAGTGAAGTTTATCTGAAAGCTAAATGTAGCCTTGGAATGGGGACGCTTGCAGGAAGACTGATAGGATTCACGATACCGAACAGTTGAATGTAACTACAAATTACTAATATGTATGTGTATGTGATGAAATCAATATCCGTTTGACATTTTTAAAATAGATTTTTCTTCATTCTATCGACTGTAGATAATGTCGTGCCAAATATGACAGCGTATATGTAGACATTTAAAAAACTTTAGTTAAAATCTTGTAGTATTTGAAAACCAAATAATGAACTGTCAAAAGCATTCAAAACCCACACGCATTTTAAGGTTTAGATCTCGCAAAACTCATTATGCTTAACTTTAATGCTGTTTTCTTCGTACCACAAAACTAACTACCGCTCAAAACAGTTCATCAATAATTTGAGAAAAAAATTTACAGAAAAAAATGCAAATAGTCACTCTTTATTATCTGAAGCAAAGGGTTTACTTAATACGTCGCCACATAAACTGCAAGACTTAGATTCCTCATGTTTTTCAACTTCAAAGTCATATGCACATTATATATGAATGATTTGATTTTATTCGCAATAATACCTGAATTACTGGAATTACAAAGATATGTTCACTCATAAAAAACTCGAACCCAATTTTCGAAACTGGTTCTATGAAAATTCCATGCCTAATTCCAAGAACTGTATCATTACTCAAATAATTCAGTTGATTTTACATCTAACTGCAGACGAAAGAATTAATAGGCGATTGATATTTCAATGTTTTTTTCTGTCTTTTTTAAAACAAGGGAATACAAACCTAAAAGCGGATGTCGGTTGACAAGCGTGTACAACCAATATGATGCCCTCGTTCAAATAACGATCGATAAGGGATTTGTGCGCACTTGAAATGAAAAACAGCTTATGTAAAGTCGTGATTTGAACTCCAACAAACATAAAATTCCCATAAATCAATCTCAATATGCTAATTGAAATCTTTTAGACTCAAATTTGAGTTTACTGTCGTCTAAAACAGAGTCAAGCTTGTAACAAAAAGTTTTAAGAAAGTCATCCAAGTGGCCGCGTCTACATCACCATCTGTTCGGAATGCGTAATGACTGTATATCTACATAGACAAGAGATGGGTAGTACTACTTTGCGAAAAGAAAGTATGTGATACCAATTTCAATCTAATACCATGTTATTCATACGCTGCTTTCTTATGCGGTGTCTGTACTGTATTCTTTTCGCGAGTAAAAATTACCTGAATCCATTAAATTAACCACAAAACCATAAAGGCGGCGAATCTATTTTAAATATCTTAAACATTTGCAAAGAGCAAACACAACTTCGATTTTCAAGTGCAAATAACTTGCCAGAGGACTGGCTTTTTTGCGATTTAGCTGCCGGTGCTGCTGCTGGTTTTAAGCTGGTGCTGATATTGGTATCGCGCACCTGCCTTTAACCTTTCAAGTATATTTAAAAATAAATATTTTACCTGTGAACCCTAAGTCTATCTGGCATAGACAGCTCTATCTGTGTTTATGTTTCTGAAGGAGGCGTGATAAGTGTAGAGCGACAAGTATAACAAAACAGAAGTCAATGTGATGTTGATTAGTTAAGTGTAAATTGATTTCATCAATTGCACTTCTTTCTATCAATTTACCATTTCAAACTCGAACATTCTCCTTTAGGGGTAATCAGGTAAACCCCTAAAGGAGGCTCAACGAGTTATATGACGAAACCGTGGTGGCCCCTTTGATAAAAACGTTTAAATAGAAATGCCTACAAAGGGAACGTAAACACAAATAAACGGCTACAAAGGAAGACAAAAAACATAGACAGAAAAAAAACAAAGTCCCCTGCTTCGCGTGTCAAATTTTTGTGAATAATTACGTGGAAGTATGCTTTCCAGTCTGGTGCTAACGCCAGCAATATTAACAATAGATCATCGAAAGTGTTTTCGACTCCATAGATTCGAAACTGGTTTTGCTGATTTTATGATTGTCATCGAAGTTTGCTGACTATTCAGTTAGACAGACTTGTTGGAATTTTGGAAAATATTGCTTTTTTGAAATGAAGTAGAAAATACAAAAAAATCTGATTTTTAGATTAAGGTGATTAAGTGTCACATTCAGAATTTTTAGTGGATAGTAAATTGTGAAGGAGATGAGAGATCACCTCGAAGGTGGATGGCGCATACCACAGCAAAGCGAAAGTATTAGCAACTATCTTTAAATCGTCCGCATAAATTAACTTAATAGCTGAAGGAGACCAACAATTTAATCATAGTCCATATGCAAATTGATCCCTAATTTTAAGTTACAAGTTTGCTTAAACTCGCAGAATTGTGTAACTTTAATTTTAGGGAAGATTACTTAATGTTTAAATGTTTCTCTGATGAGCTTCCGATACATGAAAAGAATACATGATAAACTTAAACTCAAACATACATAAAAGGGCCACTTGCCATAAAATATGTGATATTAAAACTAAAAGCCCCATCATAGTTTTGTATATAATTTGAATTTATAACGACATTTCGCCTATGATCTATGGACTCTGGTTTGAATTCCTTAGCTATATAAATTTGTTTTCTATTTATTCGTGTTAACTTTCATGAGGAGAATAATTAAATATGAAATAACGTATACTGTGAACAACTGCCAAACTAACGAAGTTTTGTCTTGCTCTGGAATCCAGCGAGTAAACGGGTCGTAGCAATTTTATTTATTAGATCCTCGAAAAGATTTTTCCTCATTTCCCATACTTTATGACGTTCATTACAGTAGTGTAAATTTAAATGCTTCAAGTAGAGCCAATTGAATCCTAAATGAAATGAGCCTTTTAGGAAATTCAGGTTTTAATATTATTCTGGGATCTAAAAAGATTGTTGGAGTTTAACGAAAAGGAATACGTAGGTTCATCTAAAAAAAAATCACAAGTAGCTTTATAAATTTTAATCTAAAAACTACTTTAGGTGAGATTTAATTCTTGAATTACTCTGTTTCGAAGCGATTAATGGATTAATGGAGAATTTCAGAAATACGTAAATTGTTTCTCGTATTTTTTTTTCGTCTGCCCAACCCTATAAAATTTAAAGCCGTTATCAAAGATATGCATCAACATCACCAACAAGTTTTTCAACTAATAATTTAATTTGCACTCTCAAGACCTTGGAATATTGATTTCATCGAAAAATACACTTAAAAACCACTATCCATGTGCATACATTTTTTTGTCAAAGATTTTTAACATTTTTATGTGAAAAAAATCTTAGAATAATTTGTCATTTGCCACATCAACAATAAAAAACTCATCACCGTGACACTATTTATGATCTTCGTTGTTCACTGCCGAATCGAAGAGACACAAACTATACAATTTTTTTTTCCTTTTTTTTCTACATATCTGCTAATGGCAAAATAAATTCAAATAACCATACAGCAAATTATTTAATCATGCCGAAGCATATATCCAAGCACTTAAATCCACAACATATGCATCCACTGTTCGGTGTTAATCTTGTGATAAATGATATTCAATTCGCGACAGGCGTTACATTCGATTGCGTTTAAAAGCATTTACATCTTCACCCGCGCACATAAAAACAAAATCAACTACCAACAGATCTAGCTTTACAAGTGTAAATATACAAAATATAAGTATCTCGCAGAGAATTTATGGTTACTTTTTCGCGCTCACGACTCAACCTCGTAGCAATCGAACACGATATGATCTTCGACGAGACTCTAAGCAAACTGAATGCGATCATATTGGAGTTTGGAGTATGTACCCATGCCCAGTATCTCTCTCTCATGGGGGATACAAATTCATATTTCCTCTACACAGCTGTTGGGGACTAGTTTGGACTCTCTACAAGGTGTTGGGTGTTTTATTTTGAGTCATTGTTAGATATACCATTGCTGGTAGTTCTTTGCTTTCCGTCTTTCTTCAATTCATTCATGCGAGTATCATTTTTAACATTTGAGTGCTACATTTCAGCTGTTTTGAGTGTAACAACTTTACTTCGAGTGAATTACGTGGAGTTGAACTTTCCGTATAAAAATGCAAAATAGATTTTAATAATTTTAATCAATGAATTTATTCTGAGTGCGTGATGGATGCTTGTTATGTAGATCAGTTCGTTAATTTAATGAAAGGAAATCTTGCAAAGACCCGATTTTAAATTCTTTGAATAAGCCGTTTAATTATCATGCAAATCGCGTAGTTTGGAAAAGAAAACATTGAACAAATAATGCATAATTTACAATGACACAAAGCAAATAAATCATTTCGTACCCAGCAACAAATTGATTGCTTACAATACAAATTATCACTAGCATCTGATTTGACTGATGATCGATTACCCAAACTTGTGCAAAGATAAACCAGATAAACACTTAAAACTATTTTATTGTGACGATGGATAGAATACGTTTTATATATATCTGCCGACATTTAAGGTGAGGCTTACCATAAAAAATGTGTGATGAATAAGAACCATTTTATAGATTTGCATTGTAGGTATGTACATAACATATAAATATATTTTATATATTTAAAACAGTTCAGTGGCTTAATTTCACGGTACACATCCAAAAAAAAATAATACCAATGTACACCCGGGGCCTAACAGGCCCAAAGCTCAAAGCCTTTACATTTTAGTTTGTTGGGAAGGTATTGTAGATAAACAATTATTTCATTTCTTACGAAGAGAAAATTCACGACTGACTGTAGAGCATCATAAGACTAACCAGGCGTCTACGGATGTAGAGCGCATGGACAACGTAATTTTAGCTCGTAAGATCTTCGACTCTGAACCTGTTTGACAATGCAACTGACGACGTCCATGATGGAACTGGCTTAACTTACGTGCAAGTAGAGAAGGACCTCAACCAACTTAATCTTCGAAACCTTTCTTTTCTTTATTCTTTATTTATTTAACCAGCTCAACGTTATAAATGTACTATTGTACAATTCACAGAGATTTGGTTAAAATACCTTATTACTAACAAGGTATATATTTATTTACAAGCTTTATATGATAATCATGTAGTTATAGAAGAGGAAATGCTGTTTAAACAGGATAGGTAAAAAAAACAAAAAAAAGGTTAAGATAAAAAAAGGAGGGTGGTGGCGTTGTGCCTTGATTTCATGTTTTACGTTCAAAACGTAACAATAATATTAGCAATTAAGTAAATATTACTTACTTAATTAGCAACAAAATATTTAATTAAATATAGTCCCTGGCCACATTATTAGACGCACTGTAGAATTTTTATAATTATTAAATAAACACAATAAATTAATTTAACTTTTAACGTTACAGAAAATAAGTTTTGCTTATTAAATTTGTTTTGTGGTTCTATATTCTTTAGTTTTTTATTTTGAAATGTTGCATGTTAAAGTATTGGTAACAGAGCATAAACAAGTACAGACTTTCAGTCGCATTTTCACATAAAATCTATAGTGCGTCTAATGATATGGCCAAGGGGTGTAGATAGACAGATAAAAAATAAAAAGGTGGATAAGTAAATAAATAATTATATAAATAAATAAATAAATAAATGGGAAAACAAGTAATAAATAAATATGTAAATAAATAAATTAACAAATAAAATAAATAGTGAAATGAATAAATAAATAAATAACATAGGCATATGAATAAATAAACAAGATAAATATAAAAATTAATAAAAAATTTAAAAATAAATAAATAAATTAATAATTAAATAAATAAATAAAATAAAATATAGTACACAACGATTACACACATAGATGCGATAATCTTCGAAACTTGAGACAATAGAATCGTGTTGTCTGCTTGAAGAATTGTAACACACAAGTTATAAAAAAAATCTTTCTCGCTTTCGGGACAAAAAATACAAACATAACTGTGTTTAACTTCGTGCCGATTCGGCAAAAATGCTCTACATGTACAGCACTTCAAACTAAAACATCAACAAAAGTAAGAAAAAATAAAGGCGCATATAGACCATAGGCAAAAATTGTACATTAATCTGCGGAAATGTTCAAACAGAAGAATTTTGTGCACTATACACAGTCGCGTGCAAAAGAATCGGACCAAACAAATCGGATTGGCATTTCCCCATTTGATTAAAGCAAATCGAACTAATTTTGTCATAAATATATTATTTTCCTTATAATTATTATTATTAGAAAAAATTAAAATATTTCTTTTCAAAGCTATCAAAATGGGCCGATACTTTTGCACACTATAATTATTGAAATTTTTGTTTGTATATAAAATAAACTTTATTTTGTACTAAACAACATTTTTTATTTAATGCGATGTTCATTCAACTAGTATGTTTGGTCCGATTCTTTAGCACGCCACTGTATTTATGTATATTCAACCAGCTTTATAATAATAATAATGGCGGCGCTACAGTCCGAGGTGGACCTGAGCCTAGCTTCTCAGCAACCACTCGTATTGTGGGTGCAACTGTTCTCTCACGAGTGGAGGGCACCTACAGTTTAATGCCAACTCCCAAAGGCGAAATTGAGAAGCTTTTTCTAAATAGTTATACTCAATGAGCATTGTCAGTGACTCGAAAGAGGTGGAGCCGTGAACAATTTTTCTTTTTTTAAATTGTTTATCTGAACTTAGATTCAAACCTAGACTGTGCGTATGGGTCGACGCACAAATCCACACGGCCACGGCGACCACTTTTTTCAACCAGCTTTATATCACCAAAAATAACGATCACCAAAACAGATATCAGATAAGAAAAATAAGAATCCACTCCTGCAGCTGCTCACCACTTTCCATCAAAATACATCAATTACTAGGGGCAAACATTTTAATTCAACACTTTAAAGGAAAACAAACACAAACAACTCGGATGTTGAATTTATATTTGACCTCAACAATCGATATCGCGATGAAACATAAACCCACGCCGCAATAGCTAAAAGTAGTGAACTTCAAAGGGGCCCGATTCGAAAAATCTTATAAGAGCAAGTGTATATCACACTATCTACGAGTATGTTTTTAACTTCTCAACTGAACTTGACCCTGTCACTCATACATATGACATTCGATTACTGGTCATTGAGTAAGTTCGTTTGTCTTTTCACAAACAACACAAATTGTAACTGATCCCACTCGGTGTTGACACAACTCACTGGAGGTGGTTCTTCTGTGGGAACAAACATTGCATATTGCTGTCATTTTGGTCAGATATTATCTATGACGGTGAATGATACATTTCCGCTTCTATTAGCTATAAATAGAACAATAAAGAAAAGTCATCTAGACAACCGCTGAGTTTGGCATCTGTCTCTGTGGTATCTGGTCCGCCTACAGTTCGATATAATTTCAAAGAAATAAAAAATGCATTTCAATGTAAAGTGGTAAGACTGGACTATGAGTATACCCACATGCTGGACAACGCCGCTGCCACTGCAGTCGAGTAGTGACAAACAAGAAATTTGAAAAATAAATGTACATACATATATTTGATGTAATATTTTAACGTTCCAGCATTGGGCCGCATTCAACCCAATTAGCTCGGTTTGTGCTGTAAATACTTATGAGATATCTAACTTTTATCTTTTCTTCAATTATTTTCTTTAGTATCCGTTGCCCACAGTTAAGCTTAGAAATTCGTAGGACGATGACAGGCAGGTCTACTTGGCGGTGACACATCGGGCGAATTGCACTTCAAATTCAGCTACACCAACTCTTGTCGCACAGAAATTTTAAATCTTGTGAACCACGCCCTTACTTAGTTAATTTTCAATGGATTGTATTGGATGTTTATTTGCTTATTGCTGGAAAGAGACTTATTTTTGTCACAAAATAGATGTATGTGCATATTTTGTTGTCTACTGTTTATGATGGCGTGAGTGGTAAAATGTGCAACAATGTGCGATTCGTTTGTTTATAATATAATTGAATTTGATTGGAAGCCAATTGATGCATGGTTGACATTTGATGAAATTGACAATTGATTAGATTTTATTTAAAGGATTCAGGATGTATCCCTTACGATGGATGGATTGCTTTATTCAATTAAGAAATGATAGCTACAAAAGACTAAAAGAGTTTGTACCACTTAACCCATTGTGCGTCAGAGTTGTCATAGTTATCACTTCGAATTATGTTCAATTTTTTTACTCGAAAAAAAGCACTGCATCACTGCAGTTAAAACAGTTAAACATAGAATTTCCATGATGATTAATACTACTTTTATAACAGTGATAGATACCACTATCGAACGAAATCAATACAGACGCGTTTTTTTAAAAACGGTTAAACATTTTATAAGTATTCTTCTTTCCTTGGACATTTTTTTTTTGTTTAATAGCAGATCACGACAAAGCGAAATCAAGAAATTACAATTCTCATCAAGATATTACAACTCTCATGATAGATGTGGGTCAGTGACAATCCAAATAAAATGTCAATCTGTTCACACACACACATTGACAGGTCTCAGAAATCGTGCCACAACTTCATGCTAATTAAAATCATCTCAATCTTAATTAATATGCGATCGGCAACCACACATAAACGTACGAAACATGTGCTACATCAATACAAAAGAATTGCAGCGTCGATTGAACATAACAGATTTCGCTTGATTTCTTTAAGTACTTTTTAATTCCGCACATCGTATGGTTGAACCTCATAATAAAAAAAAATTTAAAAAAATTTCAGACTCATTGAACCCTAACACGACGCGGTGTACACGTTTACCAACTACAAGCCACGGGACACAACACATTTGCCTATGAATAGAATCATGAATACGGGAATCTTCGTTGGCTCACGTAAACAAT
Source organism: Myathropa florea (assembly GCA_930367185.1). Lineage (NCBI taxonomy): Eukaryota > Metazoa > Arthropoda > Insecta > Diptera > Syrphidae > Myathropa > Myathropa florea. The sequence continues at coordinate 1,319,057 of OV884004.1, read as the reverse complement.
TTATAATTTGTGCATCTCCTTACAATGGCATTATTTACATTCTAGAATCGAGTTGCTGCACTCACCCAAACAGATCCAACTGGCCACCTTCAATCAAGACAAAAAAAAAATGAAAATAAGAGACTTGACCAGCTCAGCGTACGCCAGCATAAACGGGCAGACGGATAGATAGACAGGAAGTTTAATCAAGCGATTTGTGGGGTTCTGCGTGCGGCAGTTGTGACATAATGGTCGCCCGAACGCGGCGAGCAATTGTTGGGGAAAACGATTCATGTAATAATTATCGCTGTTCCTAGAGAATGGGCAATGAACGCACACTTCGTAGAACTCCTTATGGACAGTCGTGCATAGTGTATGTATGTGACGGTTATTTGTTTGTATGGATAACTGCAATATTTAACGGTTGTCTGTTATTGTTGCAATAGGTGCTGGTGGTGTAGGTGTAGGCACAAATCAGGTATAAGAATTCAAAAGGCAATGTCATAGAAGTGAAAACGATTGGAAGGAATAGACTATGAATATGTCTATTGTAAAGCTTCAATTTTAGTAAATTTTGGATGTGTCGGAAATAAAACAGGTTCTTATTTATACGAAAGGCCATTCGACGCCTTTGTACAACTATTGTCTGCACAAGAATTTAAAACAAATGAGTTAAAATCTTTATAAAGAGTTGAAGCTTCCCCGAAATCGATAGATATAGATAGATACTTACGTGGGGATTTATTAGCGGCAGAAACACGGAGTGGATTTATGCCCCTACCACTTTGCACTGAATAAGAGACGTATAAGAGCTGCTGAAAGATGAATTTATAATTTTCCCAAATGTCTCCAGTTAACATTTTGCTTTACTCTTAAGTCACTAAGTAGATACATCCAATCGAAACAAGAAAGATCAAGATCGAAAGTAGGATCCTGATTGATATTGAGAAGGCTTTTTGGCAAGGTCTGGCATAATGGCCTAATCTATGTAATGATTCATTTTAACTACAGTTTTTTTCTGAACAGTCGTAGTTCTCTAGAGCATGTTAACACCAGTTTGTTCAAACCGATTAATTTTTAAATGAAGGTCTTTCAAGTGTCATTATTGGGGCCAACTTTGTACAATATATTCCCATCTGACTTTCCTGGTCAGACCCTCGCTGACGATACTACAATTTACACATGACATGAGTTGTGAGGGCACTTATAAATACTAGTCAGGTGGAAAAAAATTGGTGGTAATTAAAGATTAACAGTGAAAAACCAAAGCCATTTTTGAGCAGAATCCTATTCTTATTTGTGGTAATAAATTGTTCAGTTAAATATCTTAGAAAAAAAGTAAAGATAGCGATTGCTTTACTATGACATTTCATTAGCAGAAACAAACGAAACTTAAAACAATTCATCCACCTTGGCGTTTTTCAATAACAGATTTGCATTTAGGGTTAGCCGATATGCGAGCGTGAAAGCCTTAGACGTGAAGGGAAAAAACGAAACATTTACAATACGAGGGTTGAGTTCGGATTATAGAGGATTTTTTCTGGCATCTCTTTTTTCTAGGCAAAAAATATCACAAACTTATTTTTACTGTGATGGAAAAAACTTTGGCCAAAATGGAAAAAAAAGGGATTTCGTGTTTTAATGAAGCTCTACTTTTTGCGCGATTAAACATTTAAGAGACAATTAAAGAGACTTATATTGTGGGCGCCGTGGCGTAGTGGGTAGGTGCGTCGACTCCTACGCTCGAGGTCGTCGGTTCGAATCTCGAAAAAATCATCAAACATTTTTTCACGGCTCCACCTCTTTCGAGTCATTGACAATGCTCAAAGAGTATAACTGTCTAGGAAAAGCTTCTCAAAATCGCCGTTCGGAGGCGGCATTAGACTGTAGGTCACCCTCCACTCGTGAGAGAACAATAGCACGCACAACACGAGTGGTTGCTGAGAAGCTAGGCCCAGGTCCACCTCGGACTGTAGCGCCGCCATTATTATTATTTATTATATTGTGGAGACTCTGCTCCCTCGCATGGAATGGTGCACAAGTGGTTCAGTGAAATTCGTTGCGGTCATAAGAGCACAAAAGATGCTGAGCGCCCAGGACGTGGGGTAAATTACATTTTGAGAAAAAATAAAACGTGTATTTCTTTTCAAAGTTACTGACTTATTTCTTTCTACCTGTAAAATGAATATACCCAAACATTCTAATTAAATTTTCGTTTATAGGTGCATTGCAACATAGTACACCGCTCTGTGCGCATTTATTTGAAGCACAATGTGACAAATGTCTGTATCTGCTCAATGTGTATTCCTTAAAAAAGTTTCTCATCTTAGCGTTAGAGCTCAATGCAAAGAATAAGATTTATATTTTCCCGCCATAATTAAAGCGTTATCTTTGTACTAAAGCAGAAGTACTATAGTAGCATATTTTATGGGTATGATAATTATCTGCAGTGGGTACAGATCCAAAATATAAATTATGTATGTGTATACGAAGGATTAATTTTCAAATCATTACACACACCTACATTTTTATATCCCCAACAGATGATAAACATAAATCTAACATTTTCAAGGTCCACATTCCACTCCTTGATAAAAAAAAAAAAAAAAAAAAACAATTTAACATCGCGTGTTCACGTCCTACGGCACAATAAAGCAAGTCATTATAAAGACATGTGAGGCAGTGAATTTTGAAGGAAGTCCCAATCTGCGAAAGCGCAAAGCTGCCAAACCCAGGCAAGAAATACCGAACCCTCCCAGAACCGGGGATAGAGTCACACTTGTGGGTGTTCTGCTAACACACTGTCATTGTCAACTTTGCTTATAATTTGTTTTTTTTTCCTCTCCCCTAACGTCTCAATCTCTTAGAGAACGCCCACACTAAAAATTCCCAATCTGCAATCAATTGAGACACTCTGAATTCCAACCTCAATTTTCCTATTGTTAATTCCCGAACATTAACTGGTTTTTGACACTGTCAGACACCGTCTGAGCTCGAGTGCATTCTGGTGAGCATATATATATATATATATATTTATATATTCAAACAAGTTCGCAATTTAGCTGATTGTGTTCGCACCTAACATGCTTGCAGGTCTACTTTATTTTTCTTTTTTCCTTTGAATCCATTCTCAAGACAAATAATTTCAGAAAACATCAGCTCAATTCCATTAAAAAAGGAGCGACTTGTCACAAAGGCGATCAAGTGACAGTGGCAAAAATATCTCCGAATTGACTTATAGTTGATTTATTCACCTTTGCGTTTGCCCGAGACTGGCTTAGCTTGAGGCTGAGTGTAGATATGCAAAATATGGGAATGGTCAATCGAGTTGTCAATAGCACAGATTAAAAGCTCCCGCGCACACCAAACGTGACCGTTTCAAAAGGATTTTATTACTCCGCCAATTCGGCCCCTTAGAAACTTTGTTTAGATCTTTTCATATATTTTGCGCATGACTTCGTACCGAATAGTTAAGATTTTATTTGTGCGGTGTTCCACTTTGCGTTCTCATCGACGAAGTGCTCGAACACTTTCAGTGTTTACAACAAAAGTATTTCATCACGATAGGTAAAGCGTAGTTTATGTTTTCTTTCTTCACCCGTTAGGACTACTTATACATTCCTTAGTTGAGCCGCAGTGAACTTCAATTAATTTGCATTCATTACGCGGAAGACACGCTTGTTAGTATCTCTTTGAGAACTTAAAACCACACGACATGTATCAAATCGATTAATTGTTTGATGAATGAGACTTCAAATATAAGATACAGATCTACATGCACACGTAAACGATTTCAAAGAAAGCCCCAATAACCTTGATAATTAACACAAATTGTTGCGAATTATATGGATTCATGTAATGTTACAGTTTACTTGAAGACAACCAGATAGCAAATAGAAATTAGTAACTAAATTATGAACTTAAAATCGTTTGGAATTTGTGTAATTTCCCTGCGAGCGGAGAGCAAACAAGACCAAACATTGTGCAGCAATGGGTATTGTTTATATGAATACATTAATTTTAAACAATATTTATATGAACGTTTGACGCGATGCTTATTTTTGTTTTTATTAACGCAAGAGGTTATTGATTGATGCCGCATAGCTGCAGCGGTGATGTGTTTCCGAACGCTTATTGCCTTGCTGCAGAAAAGCGATCGTGAGAGCTGTAATATCTCAAACTAGGTTAAATTTGTCAATTATATAGGTGAAAAAGCGTTATAACATTTATTTAATTACAGCAGACACTCGATTTAGTGAACTAATAAAAACTGGGACTGTTCATTGGAGCGAGGCTGTTCATTGTAACGAAGTATAATGAAGTACAATTCATCAAAAATAGAATATAAAAAACAAGCCAATATTTATAAAAAAAAATATTTTATTTATAACAAAAACAACTCATTAAAAATAAAAAAAATAATACAAGCAACACGGTTGAAACAACCCCAAACTGTGTACCACATATGTACGAGTACATAATCGTGCAAGATTGTCGCACAACACAGAACAAACGGTAGATAGGTAGGTGGGTGATAGGGTGCCCTTGCGACCTTCTGGGTCGTGGCTCCCTCAGACCAACAGTTGGGTCCAGTGTGTCCTATGTGTGGGTGGTGTACCCCGTGAGACCTACACTTTTGCTGCTTATTAGAACCACCCAGGTTGTCAAAGAAGTTACTGCCTCGCATAGCAGGTGGAGGACCGACTCTACTTCCTCCTCGTCCCTGCAACTTCTACAATAGTCGCTATGGGGGATACCTAACCTTCTGGCGTGGGTGCCTGTCGGACAATGTCCGGTGAGAACTGCCACCGCTGTCCGTATATCCTTGCGACTTAGGCTAATCATTGATTATGATTTCTTCCTGTTCAACACCGGCCATAGGGCTCTCGTCGTTGATCCAGATTCTGCCATCGCTCATTTGCTCTTTCTAAGGCAAATTTTCTCTCTCTATTTCTTCTTCTATTTTATGGATACTGCCGACTGCATAGCACTAATGAGTTTTAGACGTCTGTGCATGCTAAAAAAGACAGGTTCACTGTAGCGAGAATTTTTTATTCACTATATCGAGCGGACCAAGCTGGAAACATGTGTCCTATCCAGAAGCTTATGGCCCAACTACAACCAAAAGAGAAAAAAGCAGTAGAAGAAACATATCCAAAATTATAGCGGTCTGTACTGGACACGGAGCTGTTGGCAGGCATGCTGAAAGATAGGCATACCATTCAACCCGCACTGCCGCAGCTGCCGGGTGGAAATCGACCCAGAAACCCCCGAGCACTTTCTGTGCAAATGTCCGGCTCTAGCTTTAGTCAGACAATGCACCCTGGGCAAAGCCTTCTGTAACTCCCCTAATAACCTCTCGGAAGCAAACATTCATAGTCCGCTAGCCTTCATAAATTCCACAAGGTGGTTTTAAAAAAATAGGCTAATCTGAGTGAATACACACTCCTTTTCAGCCCCTTCTCACAAATTAGGTATCCCAGAGGATGTGGATCAAAACGGCGCTTTCATGGGTGCGATAAACAGGATCTGTATGTCCAACGCCACTTTTACCTACCATATCGAGCGTGCACTTATTAATTATTATATTTCGTTCGCACTTCAACGTATTGGTGGTACAAGTTATTTCACACAGTTCAACTTATCAAACGAAAAAATACACGCACACAGGCACTATGCCGTAACGGCTCATTTTTTGAAAAGAGTGCAAAAATTTGAACTTAAAAAAAAACGGTCACTTTTTTTACAGTTTGGAAAAAACTGGTATGCACAGATGATGTATCGTCTGGTAAAGATATGGACAATAGTTGCATACTCTCAGGCAATACGATGCGGTTTGTGCATTCGATAGTCACGAACAAATTATATTTTGCTAAACAATAATAACACAGATCCCTCCTTTTCTTAAAATAACTGCTTATCAGTCTTTGTTTATCTGATATCGAGAAGAAGAGACAACTCACCTGCTGCTTAAATCTCTTGCTGGCACTTCTCTTCAATGTGTTGCAGTCAACTTTAACTACTTTTCGATCTACTTCATCGGTTTCTGCTGGACTAATCATGCATCTGCGACTCAGTTCAACCAACTCTGAGACAGGTTGCACCTGACGAAAACATAAGAAATAAGTAGTAACCCTGCAAAATAATTTAAAGATTTTTGACTCACCTCTACGGTTACGGAATCACCACTATTTCTTATCATTTCGATTATAGTTTCCCGTGTCAATTCACTTACAGAGGTGCCATTTACTTTGAGTAACCTATCTCCTGGCAGCAACCCTGTAGCACCACCACCAGCACCCGGTTCCGCAAATATAACCGGCTTAAACACGGGTGCCGTCAAGCACTCACTCCTGTCCAAGCACATTGCCTTGCGAAGGCTAAAACCAAAATCATTTCGTGGCGACTTTTGTCGTTTGATGACAAACTCCCGTGGCGGTGGAAGTTTGACTAGTGCAATTGGAGGCAGTGGTAAGTCGATATCTTCGAATGTATGTACCCGTGACCATCGATCTGTGCCTTGCGATTCACCAATCGGGCTCAATGAAAAGGGAGGTGTAGCAAATGATGAGTTCGTTGTGTCTGTGAGACTCTCAGCACTTGGCGATGGCGATGTCATCACATGAAGATTACTTAATGGAGATTGTGTACCCAGTCTCGGTGACAAGCCATAGGCGGCAGTGTGATGCGAATAATAATTGGAGTGACCAACAGCAGTACTTGGCCCTATATCACTGCGTAGACTCTCGGCGGAAGTGTAGGCAGGATTCCCTGAGCGATGTTCGATTGATTCAAATCCCATCTCGTTTTGTATTGTGTTGCGCATTAGTAGAACTCTCGAGTCTGGCGACGGATTTGGTGGAAGTTCTTCCTGGATGCTACTACGTGATCCTTTTAAAATTCCTCGTTTTGGTGGTTTCGGTGGAATTGGAGGAAGATATCGTCCCTACAAATATAAAAATTAAAATACTAAAATATATATATTTTTTAAATTTATTTTTATAATATTATTAGAAACATATTACATAGCCAACATTTTATTTAAGTTGGTCGGTGACAATGTTTTAGTTTACATATGTATGTACATAAATACATTAGCCTTGTACAAAAATTTCAAAGCTCTGCATTAAATGTGTTAAATAAACAAACGAACATTTGCGCCTCTGACAGAAAATCGATAGAATATTTGTAAATATCGATTTAAAATGTTTAATATGTGTACGCAGCTCTACATTGGCCTTAATTGATTCGAGGGTTGCTGAAGAAAGTGGAAGAACTTTGCCAAAGCAAACAAAGTTGCAACGCAAATACAAACCAGAGAAAGAATAACTGTCTTAGGCTGCGTAATTATAATTATTTAAAGATATATTTAAAGAGAAAAATACGACGTGGTTTTTGATTTAACTCTGGTTTGCGAAAAGCAGACATTTTTTTCACGGATTTACCTTTTTCTAGTCACTGACAATGCTCAAAGAGTATAACTATCTAGAAAAAGCTTCCCAATCTCGCCGTTCAGAGTCGGCATTAAACTGTAGTCCCCTCCACTCGTGAGAGAACAATAGCATGCACAACACGAGTGGTTGCTGAGAAGCTAGGCCCAGGTCCACCTCGGACTGTAGCGCCGCCATTATTATTATTATTAGTAATACCTAAAATCGAAGTGTCAATAAAAAAAAAACCTGTGGCCTGTTGGGACAGTTTTTCGGATTGTATGGTGGCACTCAACGTGTTAAACTGTAGGTCCCATCCAATCGCGGAGGGGAACAATAGCATGCAAAACACAATTGGTGGCTGAGAAGCCAGGCCCAGGTCCACCTCAGACTGCAGCGCCGCCATTATTATTATTATTATTACTATATTATACATTTTGCAGCGTTTTTGGCGACCTCTAATATTTGATCATTCCACCTAAGTGTTGAGTTGATACACATACCAAGGATGGAAAGTCTTGCGGTTTCATCGATACAAGCGCCATTCATGGATAATGGCTGATTATTAAGGGTTCGCTTTAGTGACAGTGGAAAGCATTGAGTTTTGGAAGCATTGAATTGCACTCTATTATTTTTACCTCAATTGATTATGCTGTGTAACATACGCTGCCGTTCCAATTCTACGGCCGAAGGACAGGGTCGTGAGTGAGCTGGAACACTCAGACTTAAACCCATCCAAAACAACTCGAATTGATTGTATGTTTCGCAAAATAGCGTCAATTATAAAAAATGTTGGCTTGTTGAATAATAATATAAGCCACGGTGCCCACTGGGTTTTTGAAATACAGATAATAAAATGTCGTCCACTATTATTAAACAATTCAATATCAGTAAAAAAAAATATTATTATTTATATAAAATATTAGAAAATGTTGATGCAAATAAATGTTTGTTTTTATTTTAACTTTTATCGAAAATGTCATCCAATCCTGATATTTGTTTGTTTTAAACGTAATCCTAAGGCAACTGACTGATAGTTGTTAGAGTTCCCTTATGAGGATTTTACACGAGCAATTCCTAAGCAATTCCGTTCCTTACTTATTTACTCTCTTCTAATCGTGTGCAAGACATACAAAACAAAAAAGTTTGCCCATGGAGGTAAAAGCATAAGGCAACTGCAAAGGAGAATGACATATAATTGAACCATTCAAGTTGCTCGAGTAAAACCCGCCTCATGTACATCAATGTATCCTTTTTCAACTTCTTTCATCATCATCATTTCATTTTCATTTTCAGTGACCCGCATGTTCCACAAAAAGGGTAATTTGAGATTTAATTATATGTTTAGTAAACAATTCAATATGTGTCCTCACAATAATTACTGCACAAAAATAATCTATATATTTTGCAAAATAAACGAGATATTCTAAACAAAATCATATTTGTTAACACTTCTAAGCCCATTCATGTATAGTAGAGATCCATGACTGCAAATTTAAAACAAAAAAAACTAGTCTAACAACTATATTCTTGCAAAAATATATAAAAATGTAATGCAATGAAATCACTGTACAACACCAACCACCCCTCCAGTTATTGGCTCTAGCAGACCACATTCCAAATCCAGTTTTACTCGTTAATTTACAATTTTATTCGTCGCATAAGATTCAGCTTAAACACAAGCTTGCAACGCTCAACACCAATTGAAAAATCCACGAAAGCACAACACACAAAATCGTGACTAACTCACCTCTACCATATGACATAATCTTAATGCCATCTAGACTACCCGAAAGACCGAAGACGGAATCAAAACAAAACCAATAACTACAAGTAGGGACAGTCGTGTTCATTTCAGTAATTTACAAATTTTTTCACCCAAGTCTGGGGTCAAGCCTGGGTGTAACTACATATGCATTTATGCGATGTATGTGCAACGTTAGGAACGTGCACATTTATTTATGTATTTACTTGGAGACTTTCAAGATCTTGAAATGCGAATTTATAGCTGGAAGAATGGAAGTATTATTTTTAAGCACAAGCAATGGACCTATCCATATCATAAAATATATCATATTTTATGGTTATTTTACTTTAATTTATCCCTTACTTCTTGATTGATTTTATGACTATAGGATTACTCTCAACCAGAGAAACTTTTACAACCAAATAGTCCTTACGCATACAGCCAAGCCTACAAAAAAAATACTTTTAATTAAGTATAATTACATAATCTCAAGCTTACTTAAATCGTAGATACTGCCTATTTATAGGTATCTACGTACATGTGCATAAATATATTCATTCATACGTAGATTTGTAAGAATTTCAGTAAATAGAGAATGTTTTCTGGCTATACCTCGTAGAAGATTATAATGTGTTACATTGCACCAAAAGAGAACTACTATACTCTTGCAGCGTTACTTCGAATCGACACAACGATATTGCAGCGAGTGGATGTTGAAAATCAAATATCAGAAGTCAGAAACCATTCTGTTCAGAACGCCGGCGAATACCAAAAAGAATTGGCGGAAACTCTCAGTTGTTAAACAGAACGTGTACTAAGTTTTATTTGTTGTTCTTAATTGTCAATTGTTCCGTCTTATATTAGTAACAACACCTGTTAGGTTAGGCCGAAAGGCACTAGTTATACGATTAAGACTAGATAAGCTGCTCACAAAGGGCCAGTAAGTTAGAATTGTAATATACATACATATGTATGTACGAGTATAGTTCAGTTTTTGAAGATATTTAAAGCATTTTCGTTGTTTAGTCGGTAACCATATTCGTCCCAAAATAAATAATGCGATGCTAGCTGAAACTGAAACTAAGGAACGTGGAAGGTTGTTTCACACAAATAAATATGTTTGTAGATTTAAATCTAAATGCCCCTTGAGCTACAGCGCCGCCTTATAAGATACATTTTTCAAATCATATCTGGACACAAATTCATACGTTTATACTGAAACAGTTGTAGATAATTAAATGCTTAGAAATCACTAGGATTATCTCTCATATTCAACAGTAGGCCAAACAGTCTTCAATATAATGATACCTAAATTCATACCACTTAAGTAAGTTCTTTTAAAAAGTGAAAAATATTTCACATTGACAAAGCTAAGTGCTCTATTTTGGATGATGCTGATGAATGCTTTCATACATAGTTAAAAGCACAAGTTTTCCAATATTGTCCGTCGAATAATCATTTTAAAGGTTATTCACCTTACAACTGCAAACATTATTCAATTATTCTTAGATTGTTTTTTAGGTTTTTGAAACACTGCACTGGAGCACTCAGACTCAAAGACTGGTCCATTGTACTGCCAGATAGCAACCTACTTTTAATAACATTTCATGGTCTTCCAAAGGAAAACCAGAAGGCGCTTCTGTGATGAAGAGCCTACATCATCAGCTGTCACCTCATCAGCACCGAATAACTGCCACCTGATCTGAGCAAGCACACTTAGGTGTTTGGCGAAGGTGTAGTGCCCTGTTAGTACGCCGGTAAGTTGTCTGCAGTCTTTTCTGTTAAAAGATAACAAGAAAGCCGCGAATTTCTTACAGACGTTGGGGAGCATGCGCTTGATCTACATCCTGGAGAGTCATGCCACCTGCGGTTGTGCTCTCGAGAAGTCTGACCATTGATGGAAGCCCTAACCAATCGAGGCAGGCATCATTGATCCTCGCCTAGCAAGTTCATGGGTGATCTTATTTTCTGTGATCCCGTGGTGCCCCGGGACCTAGACAAGTCTTAGCGAATTTATGTTACCGATCATATTCAGAGAAGACTTGCATTCCTGAACTATCCTGGAGGTGGTTAAAGGGTTGAGCAAGGCCTTAAGCACAGGTTGGCTGTCGCTACAGATGCGAATACTTCGACCCTTCCACCTATTTTCGGTAGGATCGCATAGGTTTCCGCTTGGAAAATCGACGCAAATTTACATAACGAGGAGTGTAGTCTAAAGTTGTCGCTCTCCACGAATGCACCAGCACCTTCATTGGTCTTGGAGCCATCCGTGAAGATTCGACTACATTCCTTTCCTGGCTCACATTCTGGCCAGAGCCAGTCCTGAGTGCAGGAAAAGTCGACTTTGTATGTTCGTCGCAGCTGGAGTACAGGTGTCTGTGCGTCAGACGGCACATCCGTAAGACTGGTGTCAAAGGAAATGCGGTGCACAAGGTCATCGTAACTCCAGTGCGATTTGTACCAAAAACCACTTCCTTTTGAACGGAAAATGGCTTTGAGAGTAATTATTCTTAGCTAATAGTAAATGTAAGGTAGTCTTATCAGCTACCAAAATTAAAAACAGAAACATTTAAAGGAAATACACCAAAAGAAATACACACCGCATAACGCACTTTATTTCCCCTAAGTCTAAAAAGAAACACTCAAAAATGAATAAATTGCATTCACAGCAAAGCTTATCATATTCGTATATTAAACATACAAAAATAAGTACGTATGCATATTCTCAGCAGACTTTTTATTTTGTTCATTCATTCATATGATTCACACACTCTTCGAGCAATTGAAAATAGAAGACGAGGTGTGTGAGAGTGGATAATTTACTCTGGCTTCTCTTCAGTGTCGAATAAATCTTTCGCCTTTTACTAAAGATTTCCGTGGAGAGGGGCACTCTAATGAGTCTAAAAAGAATTTTTGCAGTGCCCTACGAAAGTGGGGCCGTAATCGTAAATCACGTTTTCTTCTAAATTAACATTTTGGTGATTGGTCTTGTTTATACATGCTTTCCATTTGGGTAGAATTATTTTACTTTTCTATCAGTAGTTGACTGTAAACTGATAGTGCGCAGGTTAGAGTGACAGATAATAGTAATAGAATTCCTCGTTCCGTCTTTAAATTATGTACTATTAAAATATTCTACGAATAAATTCGTGAACTTTAATATAAACTCATGTAAGTAATAATGTTGCAAACAAAAACTAATTGTTTCTACGGGTGACTTCGTAGTTGCAAAACGCCCCAGTGTTCAATTTGGTAATAAATGAGGTAATCGGTTTCACTCAAGCAAAACTGGCCTATTAAGTCAGCGAAAAAGCGGAGACAATCGTCATATGTAGCCGGAAAGTCGTAAACAAAAATTAAGTTCATAATAAAATATGTGACAGAATATAGACCCAACATTTCTTTGAAGTTTCTATGGCATTAGAATCAAAGTCTAAGCTTTTTTTGAAGCTCACTAACCTGCAGGGAATTACGCATATTCGCCGATATATTAGGCGTGTTTTATTCATAATTGTGTAACCAGCTAAGTCAACGTTTACCCACAAAACAACAGCAACACGACAAGTGTCGACAGTTGAGTAAAATATAGTGGAGACTTAATGTTGAGAACACCAAGATCCAGATGGCGCTGTAGTTTCTGTAAACATTTTCCTTTCATGGTAAAATATGGTATATTTGTTGCGATTACAGATCGGCCAATAGATGTCGCAACAAAAGTTTTAAGAGACATCCAAGAAAGTAATTTCTTTAACCTTGAATTCTTGCGTGTTTTTCTTCTCCCTCGTCTCCTACCTAACTATTGGAGCTCGCTTCATTTGAAGAGAAGAGACCAATACTATATCAAAACAATAAACTGTTAACAATTATTCGGCAAAGGATTACTAAAGCCCGTTGCACCACTCTGAAAATCAATCGATAGTCATTATTCTACTTGTAAATGGTGATGCTGAGTTAACTTTTTGCTAATATTTATATTTTGGCAAGAGTTTGAAAAAAAGACAAATAGACAAAAAGATGATAGCAAAATTCAAAGCAAATGAAACCTATTCAAAAAATTTATTAGTCGATATGGCTTTCGTTTGTTTGTGTACCTCGAAAGGCGTATAGAGATATTAAAATAAGGCATTTACGTTTATTCAAAATAAACGAATATAGACGGATGTAAATTTTGCAGTATGAATATTAAATCGCAAATGTCTTCAAAACGTACACACGTACATACGTATACATACCTCCTAAAAATCTAAACTAAAACAGAAGTTAAAAGTGTTATTTCTAGGTGATGTCTCCAAAGATACAAACATATATGTAGATCATGAGTACAAGTATATGCAAATAAAAGGAAAGAAAGTTAAAAGAACCGGCACCAGGTGGTGAGTCACATATTTGTTTATCCAACATCGCATCGTACTTTTCATTCACAACCAATTTCTATTCGTATGCAGACTACTCACACAGCAAGATAAGATACAACGAAGTTATAGTTTGAAAACTTTTTCCCATTAATGCCACACCCTTTTCTAATGGAAACCAGCAAATCTCAATATGTCCTATCAACGTGACCGATAATATATTGAACATTTATCGAATCACAGGTCACACAATCACACACATATGTTTTTCCGTTCAATAACTCACCTTAACACTATTCTTAGTGGAATGCTTTGCTGGGTCGGTACTATCAGATTGACTTATTAAAGATGATACCGATCTAGTCGTACCACCATTTGTCGGCGGACGATCTATAATTGTTATTGGAGTAGCAATGATTTCCTCATTGCCACGATCCAATTCAACGCTACCATCGGATAGAACTCCTGACGTGGATCTATCGCCGTCCAGGTGTGCAACGAATTCTGCACTAATATCGGCGGCTGTAAGGCCACTTGGTAGCTTTTCTTTATCTTTGCGCCGACCACGAATCTTAAGCGTTTTTCTGACCTAGAAATAGACGAGGAAGAAAGAATTGAAAAAAAAATATTACACACAATATTCCCCTATCCTATTTCTCTGTTGCTGTTAGTATGGGCGATTTCGATGCAATCTCCATGAGAGGGGGAACCTACATATTTTCTTGTTTGAAACCACTGTATAACACTCTTGAAATTTCATTAATCCAGAAGACAATTGAATTAAAATTAGAATGTGTACCGCATGTAAGATACAATTTCTTTTGTCTTAGGGGAAAAAACACTTAACAAGTCGTAACGAATATTTCAAATTATTGGTGTGGAAAAAAAAAAGAAAACGGTGATTTTATTTATGTGGGAGATCATGTGGAATCTCTACGTTAAGAATAGCGTGGAAAGTATATGCAAATTTATATTTGTTAATTTGTACGTTTATGGTTTTTATTCATCAAGAACATGTGATGGATATGCATATCTAAAGTCGGTCAAAACCGTTTTAAACACCTTTCACTTTCTCTTAATCGAATTCAAAGTAAAAGCCTTTTTATATGACTCATTCAGATATTGAAACTGTGATATCAATTCTTATCGGATTGGTATTGGTCGAAAACAAAAATACCTATTATCTTGTGCTACATTCTTTGAAAACGACTTCACTTTGCTTTGAATTAAAGAACGATAATTGATTGAGTGCGAAATAAATTTCTTTCCGGTTGAAAATACTTAAAAGAATGATGACGATGTAGACTATTACTATAAGCAGTGGTATTGCAACTACCCTACAAAATATAGCAGGTTTAATAAACCCAACCATAACTAATAAAAGACGGACACATTGTATTGTATATTTATACGTACACGTATTTGTAATCGATATTACGTGCTTCAGCATATCTCACTTAATTTTCACGAACAATTAATAAGCAGTAGCAATTGAAGTCAATGACATGTAATATCCTTCCTTAAATTACGGCCTTTACATCTGTGCCTTAAGTCGGCAATTCAACAAAAAAAAAACATCTTGAAATACTGTGTGGAACAGTTATGAATAAAAAAAAATATGGTCATAAAATAATCGAATGAAAATTAACCAATAAACCAATGAACCAATAAAAAAAAAAGCTGTTTGAATGCGCATCTTTCGATAATCAGTAATGTAGGGTAAAAATCTTCAATAAGAACTATATGACAAAACTAATCAAAGGCTTCATCTTAAAGTTGCGATTTGCACGGTTCTATTACTCACCTACTCTAGGAAAATCGTTTGTTTGTCGAACATGTATATGTTTCTCATGAATGAAAACGTAAAAATTAATGCAGACCCAAGTGTTTTTGAAAGGTTTCTGACAACACTCGATGACTACGTTGCCTGTGCCCTATGAGACACTACCAGGAATTAGAACCAAGACAATGATGACAAAAGCGGACCCACTTATCACATTATGAGAACTATTACAACAATAATAATACACTCAAAGCTTACAACTGAACATTTTTTTTTATTTATAGCCAATCAATCACGACCACTTTTCCAGTACGACCAGTTTAAATATTTTTTTACCAGACGCTGATGGACACCTGCATTCAATATTATGTGTAAGATTACATTCATTTGCAATTACCTACCCAGAAAAAAAAAGATTTTGACAATATCACAAGCGCAGTTTGATAGAATTGGGAATTCCGGGTATTTCTTGATCATACATACATTTGTATGTAAAAATAATTGTCTATGCTCAGATTTGAATCTAGACTTGAATGTCTAATGCGTCGGGGTGGACGCACACACCGACAACGCGACCGACTACGTCACGGGTAAAATTCACTTAGAAATAGATAAACAAACGTGGTGACCACAAAAAAATAAAGTTAAAGAAAATTGTACTAGGAGGAAGTTGTATAGATAGACAGAATTTGGAAAGATATGACAACTTTCTACAAATAGCTACAAAGGAATTAAAATTTTAATAGTTGTTGTTATGAGTCATCAAATCTTTTAACGATGTGAAATAGTAGTGATGAGCAGCACTATCAAATTACAATTAATCTTTAATCCTAACAAATACCAGTTCGTATTTCTCTCTATCACCCGTGACAAAGTTTCATATATCTGATATGAAGCAAGTCAAAACCAAGGCTTCGCTGAAATAAATTCCGTAAAAACGTATTGAAATTTAATACTAAATATTTAAGGGGTGCATTGCAAGTTAACCAAGAGAAATCAAACTGAAGCCATTCTCTAAGCTCATGCAATGACAAAATGATTAGCCAATCTGAAATGTATGAAAATAATCAAACAATCCAAAAACACTTATTTATAGTAACGTACAGCGTTGAACAAAACTAAAGAAAATCAGCTTTTCAGTGATTGTTTTATAATTTTCTTTGCTTCTACCTCTATATCAAAATGTTTCTTGAGTATTATGTTTACAGAAAACAAAAAGTGGATATCCTTACATGAAAAATATTAACAAAAGTGTCCCTAAATTGGTTGAAATAAATTCTTAATTTTTAACGCAAGAATGGCATATTATTATGAAGCGAGTTGTACATACGAGTATATATCCCTCTTTTCCAACAGATGTATGCATATAAATTTGATTTATATTACAGTCTTGTCAGAAGTTAAAGAACGATGTTATTATATTTATTTCTAATGACTTGATTGGGCGCCATGGCGTAGTGGGTATGTGTGTCGACTTCTACGCGTTTTCAGTCTAGGTTCAGATCCCGGCACAGAAAAAAATTGTTTTCAACTGTCACGGCTCCGCGTCTATCAGGCCATTCACAATTATATCAAAGAGGATAATTGCCTAGAAAAACCTTTTCAATCTTGGCATTCAAAGTCTGCATTAAACTGTGGGTTTCGTGAGAGAATAATAGCACACAACACGAGTGATTACTGTAGAAGCTAGGCTCAAGTCGGCCACCATTATTTTTATCATTCATTTGGTTAAATAAATTGTTAGCTAACAGGAGAGCTTCATTGGAAAAATAAGTAAGCAATGCCCAGCGTTGAAGTCACCTTCTATCACGAGTTAATTATTTACTTCTTCCAATTTCACTGGTCTGGTAAGAGGATGACAAAAAATAACCTTTTCTTGTATGAAAATCTTGTATGACGTCCACGAATTTTACTATACTTTTTTAAATCTGGAAAACGATTAACATAAGTATCCGCACTTACAAAGTCAATTTCACAAAACAGTCTTTGACTTGCTTGCTACTCACTTATGTTTTTAAGGGAAAAACATTGTCATATATCATAGTATTTTTTTTTTTTCAAAGGAATTCCTAATAAAGTTCAGTATCCTGATCAAATTCCTCACAGTGCATTCAAACTGCGAAAGACTAACAACAAATGACAGACCAGTGACAATGTCGCCACAAATAACAGAACAGCATTTCTCGATCAAAGTGGGATGCAACGAGGAAAACTCTCAGTCAGTAGATACTAACAACAACAACGATCTAAATCAAGCGGATGCAACAAGAGAACGGCGAACACCAGGACCATATCTCGACATTTCCATTAGTTCTAGAGAGTCACAATCATCTACTACACCATCCGAACAAAACACAAAAAGGAAAATCAATCGATCGGGGATGCCAGTGATGTTTGCCTTTATTTGTTTTCATCTTGATGGAAACGAGGAAGAACTCTCTGCGTCGGGTAACTGCACTCTTCTACCAGTATCGCGAAGATACATTGTTCTTGTTTTCTTATTCGAGCTCTATCGGTTGATAATGGAAAATTGTAGTTCCTCGTGCAAAACGGGCAACGCATCCTTATGCAGATACACCTCATCTCGAGATACTCCACCATCTTACATATAACATACACATGCACGCAGACAAACACATAAAGATCCAATTAATGACGTGAGACCATGAGAAGAGTATGGAATGGCAACAAGAATGGAAAAACAACATCAATGGGTGGCGTTGAAGTGGAAATTTTAATGCACCACATCCAAAGTGAATACAAAGTGAGGGTGGAAACGGATGAAGCAAGTTACGGACGCGATGTCGACGGGGACGGGCAGCCGCATAAGGCGCATGCTCGTCTAATTTACCTTCGATAACTGTTCTGGTTGTGTGAGATGTTGTTTTGCTTCGTTATCTGGGAATTTTTACGGCATCCCTATTCCTCTTCAGTATCGATGCCGATGTTTGTTCAAATGGAGGAGGTAAGAAAGCACATTGTTAGGAGAGTATTTGTTTGAACAAAGAAATATTACTGTAAGCATTTCAAGGGGCGAATACTTGAGTTCATTGGCGAAAAAAGGCAGGTACGGCATTGACAATGAAATTGTTTTTTTGCTTGGTTTCTTAAGAGATTTACGCAATTTAAGCATTTTTGCTTTGTGTGAATTATTATTATGCATAAGTATGTGCAGAATGTAAATTTTGGTAAAAATTCAGAAAAACATGCACGTGAATATATTTATGATTCTAGGATTATACTTCTTTTAACTAAAAATCAATAGTTATTATGGAGCTCATAGAAGTTGAATGTTCACAACTGTGTTAATTAAGTCATGCCTAACCCAAATGGCGTAATTGTATAACATTTAGTAGAATCTCAAAAACGTGAACAGATATAAAGCAGACCCCGTTCAGTTTTTCGAATTGTTACACTTTCCGAACATCGAAATTTAGTTAAAGAACGTATAACCATACACATAAAAACTTTGCATATATCAAAATAACAATGCATGTTATTTAAAAAAAAACAATAAATACAAAAAAAATTTTTAAAAATCATAAAGTTAAGCTTTCCAAACTGTTAACGTTATACAATCGTTCATCTTTTCGCACTTGTACTGTCTTTTGTATAGGTTAAGCAACAAATATAGTCATTCCAAGCCAAACTTGCTCACTTCAAAAATTAAAATAAAAATTCAGTACTGAACATTTCCTGAACAAAATACTGAATGAAAGAAATATTAAAATTTGCAAAAAGCAAAAATTAATATTTGTAAGCAGCCCTATATTTTTAACCGCTATTAGCAAACTTGACAGTATTGAGCAACTGAGTGAATTTGGCTTGGACCGACTGTACATTCATCCCCCTTTTTAAAGTCAACGCGTCAATACCAATACATATTTAATTGGTCTCTTGATTTCAAAGAAGCCTTGGAAGTCAAACACATTTGAATATTTTTAAATTTTTTGATATATTTAGATACTAAGTAAAGAAAATAAAAATAAAACAAGCATAATTACAGTAAAATTAAAAAAAATAAGATAGAAAGAACAAAAATATAGGAACATTCAATTTCATACGAAAAAAATAGAAAAAACAAGCAAATAAATAAAAAGTTAACAAAATCTTCATTGTTTTGTTGGATTGCCCTTACTTTCTACTTAAGCCTGTAAGTCGACTCGACATGTATTCAACCAATGTTTTAGTAATATCTGCCGGAATTTTGGCCTACTCTTTTGAAATTACTTTCTGTAATTGACTTTTGGTCGGTGTTTGGTTATTCGAACTAATTTGTTTGTCCAGATACTCCCATAAATGTTCAATCGGGTTAATATCTGGACTGTGAGGAGTTTCCATCACTTTGGGACCAAAGTTCGCACTAGCAAAGACTCCTGGTAAAAATGGATAGTCTTTTCCATCCCCAATTTTTGAGCACTATGAACTAAATTTTCTTTTTAAATTGCCAAATACATTTGTTCATATTACCATCAATAAATTCCGAATTTTCAACTCCTGCATGGCTCATGGAACACCATATCATCATTGACTCACCACCATGCTTAGTCCCCTTATGAAACTGAATGTTCGTGATTGTACATGTATGAGATTTACTCATAACGACCTTAAAAGCTCTAACAGTGTAATTAAAACATAGTCATAGTATATAGTGTGATAGGAATATGGGATAATACATACATTAATCCTGATTGATATACCGAATGGTAAGAAAAAATCGCGATGGGACGCACAATTGAAAGAGATTATGAATTGCTATCTTCCGTCATAAAACTTAATTTTCCACGAGACAAATCTGAAAAACCTCAGATTTTGGTAGATAAAGAGACAACAAAAAATGCATCATAAAACCTAAAAAAGAAGGAAATTTCTTGAACAATGCGTTATTCACAACAAAAGACGGAATAAAAGTGTCTTTCTTTATTGACAAGTTGAATTTCATAATCCAAAGGTACATCAGGTACTCAACATTTAATGCGGGTAGGTGGCTGAAATATGCATTCAGTTCCTGGCCCCCTTTGTGATCTCTTACCACGTTCGAGTTCTTCGTGGGCTTTGCATAAAAAATTATTTTAAAAAATGCATCCGCATCCACCACACGGACTGATCTGCATCTAGACATTTTCTGAATGAACTCAAGAATGGAGGCACTTAATTCGGAGAAGAATAAAGGTTTTTGTCTTATTTTCTTCAACACGGATATATTCATATGAACATGAACGTATTTTTTCACATATTCACTGCATCTCTATTCAGATGGAGATACTGAATGCACTTCCTGCACTTTTACTTTATGCAAATAAATTGTTGCATCTATGAATATAGATGCAGAATGATGTATAAAATTGCTCGTATTAAGCTGTCAGGTTTATTTACAGAAAAATCTTCACAATTTTGTATCTCGATATGATATACGCCTGATTTTGTTCTTAGAGGTCATTTGAGTATTAGAGTATTCTTTGAAGTGATTCGCCATCTCCATTGTATGATGTGAGAGTTATTCAAATTAGACTAGACCGCATATACATATGTATGTAAAAAAAAATTGTCTCTGACGAAGTTTTCACAATAGACTATTACAGCTTTTCTTCGAAAACTTTAGGGAGATGACCAAGCCTTCCTATACATAAATTACATATGTACATACATACATATATACATACATACATATGTACATATATATATATAGAACAAATTAGCCTTACCTTCTTCAGCAACCGATTATATTATTCGTTCAATTGTTGCCACGTGAATAGAATTACAAATATATGGCGACGAACAGTGAAAGTTTTTTAAATAATTTCGTGACAGTTATTCTATCAACTAATTGTCAGTCAGAAGTTAATGTTTGCCACTATACGGAATAGAACTCAGATTACCACTAATTCTAGGTCACTACAGAAAAAAAATTACATATTCCCTTGATGCTACATCAGTTGTGTAGTTTGTATAAAAACTGATAACAATATTCTGCTTTTCCTAAATCGCGTATTGTTTTCGACTGGTCGTTGTAAAATTTTAATTTAGCGGATTTATTTTTTGGCGTCATATTATGTATGTAGGTAGCATGTTTTGTTTTGACAAGTTTCCTATTCTTATGTCAATGTATTATTTTTATTTCAAAGTTTAAATAACGTAATTTTTCAATAATAAAATTCGAACGAATCTTTCTTACGTTTTCATGCCACATACATACATAGATACAATTTTATGTTTAGACTCGTAAGAAACTATTATTTGCCATAAATATTCCAGCAGCTTATTCAAAATACAATTGTTTCCGACATACTTTTAACATTCCAACCTCACATTGGAGTCGGTGTATAATTGTGCTCATTTAACGGCATTAGCACTTGCATTTAGTCTTAATTAAAACAAAGCTGGTACCTAGTCGACATTTCAAAATGGACTACCTAACACCTACTTTACAAACATTTTCTTTAACTTTGAAGTCATTAAAAGAATTCCAATAAAAAGGTACAACTGTGCGCCATGGAATAAACGATTTAAAAAGGAAAAAGAATGAATAAGGATCCTACGTGGACATTATTATTTATTTATATTTAATTACAAAAAAATAAGAACATACACACCTACAAGTACATAAATTCGCAAGTTTATTTTTTTTCAAGACTGTTCGATACTTGATATTATGTTCTTGATCATATCGAACTATTTGCGGATGTTAAAGTCCGCATATCGTGTTATGAATATGTAGCAAAACATTTTCGGTCAACCTTAAGTGACCTCATTCTTAATAATATAAACAAGACTCGCATTTCACACACAAATCTGTTGCTTATAATTTTAAGGGTTTTTAATAGGGACATGACAAATTTGTATTTTAATAAAATTGTAAACTTATATTTTTTATGAAGTGTCAATCTGTCAAAAGACTAGTCAAGATATGCGAGTGATAGCGAGCGTGTTACATTGAAAAAATATTCCAAAATAACTAAAAGTAATCCGTGGTCACAAAAGCACTCATTCGAATTTTCAGTCATATTCGTACCACCAAATAGGCTGTGCGTGCTGTGCTAGATAAATTCAAATAAACATATTCACTTCTGAATTTTGCTGTACAACGGTGAGACAATGCAACGTTCGAAGTACCGAAAATATCGCAGCCGTAAGTCCTGAATAAGGATCCGACTTGGCTCCAAAAAATATTTACTGCAAACGTGCTCGCGGTTCTTATATAAACGAGATCTAATTTCTTAATTTTCTTTATGAGTTAATACCCTCCACTACAGTGTTAATGCCAATTTCGAAAGGGGAAGTTTGAGAAATTATTCTGCGTCTAAGTCTCAAATACATCACCTTATTGGAAAATACTCTCATTTTCGATTTATGTCATCCTAACATTTATTGACATTGGAAAGTAGAATACACGTTAATAAACTACGAATTACTATGATCCTAAATTGATGATGTTATGGAAATGAGTAAAACAAAATAACAGTAAGCGGAAAAGTAAAATAAGTGAATGAGTCAAGATTCTTTTTTTATAAAAAGTTTACAGAAGAAATGTGGTTGGGCGATATTCCGTCAAGAACGGCGTCTGCAAATATTAACTGCGAACGTTTGCAGTTCTAAATCCTGATCAAGGACCTCTTGTGTACCGTGTCCTATTATCAAGACATACATCACAGTTGGTATTCAGCGTAAACCATTTCAGGGAACCTATTTTTCCGTTAAACCCTTTTATAAAAATTCTACGTTAAATAACTTGATAATTTAATTTACAAAAATATAAGCAAAGTGAGCTTTTAATTTCAAAATGATTGAAAAACACACTCACTGTACACCAAAGAATATTTCATGGAATTTTCAATAAATCATGTCTTGCATTGTTGCTTGCCTATCAATTGCAATGCAAGGCAAAAGATAATATTTTTAAATAGCTCGACATTTATAATTGCTCAATTGACATTATTCTCCTGATGTTTATTCACCCTATAACCGTACGAACGCTTTTTTATTGAATTTGATTGATAGCTGACTGGAAATGTGTTTTGTATTGATGTTTTCATTTAAAGAACTTCTTCCTTTAAATTTCTAATCTGTTCAGTCGGTTGAGATATTGTTACTTCATCAACAGAGTACTTGTATGATTCTCATTTTTCTTCTGCCAAAGAAATAAACTTTTCCTTATCAGTCTGTTGTCTTTTGAAGTGCTAATATTTACGTCGGATAAATACTGACTGAAATACAGTTTTAAATGAATATTTCGTTATTTGCTTTTCATTGGCATTTGTTTCTTAACAAATTAGTAGATAAGCATTTCTATTTCATTTTATTTTATGAAATTATTTGAATCAGATACTGTCGGTATAATAATAATGGCGGCGCTACAGTCCGAGGTGGACCTGGGCCTAGCTTCTCAACAACCACTCGTGTTGTGCGTGCTATTGTTCTCTCACGAGTGGAGGGGACCTACAGTTTAATGCCGACTCCGAACGGCGAGATTGAGAAGCTTTTTCTAGACAGTTATACTCTTTGAGCATTGTCAGTGACTCGAAAGAGGTACAGCCGCGAACAATTTTTTTGAAAAATTGTTTGTCTGGACTTGTATTTGAACCCAGACTGTGAAAGTCGAGTGCGCATGGGTCGACGCACGAACCCATACGGCCACGGCGACAGTGGGTATAACATATTTATTTTATTGTTAATTTAGCATGTAGAATCCAAGGAAAAAATCGTTCATTTTCATTTATGGGTTTATGCATCACGTTCTATGCATTTAATAAAATTGCCTTTATTAAAGTTTTTATTAACACTTTGAAACGAATAATAAGGACCAATATAATAAGAGCAGATTTAAAAAAACCTAGCCAATCAAATAATATTAATATCATTAATAAAGCGGCTAAAAACAATTGTTAAGACTTTCCAAAACAAACAAGTATGTAGGTTTTTTAAGGAAATATAAATATTGAACCCTTTTCTCACCAATCGAGTTATAAGCCAACATTTCTTTAATCTACACCTGATTTATTCAAAGCAAGAAAATGATAAATCTTCAAACCTAATTAAGCATATTGATCAACTGAAAATAACTCATCCAAATGGGAAAAAAAAGTCAAGTATAGCACTGTCACTTGATACGCCTTCGGAAGAGAAACTTAAGACTTCCATGTGTCAGGAACCATTTTAAAAGCTTACAAGCTCCCATTTCTTTCATGTATGTAAATAACATACAACCATATGTAGAATATGCACAACACACCTGAATAACCATATATATGTATGTATGTATGAAAGCCGTTCCCAGATCGGGTAAGAATCACTACAGAACACTCGGAGAAAACGAAATAGAAAAGAAAAGCACTTTAGAATTCAGCAGTCGGCCAATTTAATTACTGGGGCAAGAGGGCAACCGTGTTAGTGAGTAACCGACTAAACTACCGTACACCGCTAGATACGAGTATCTTTTGTTTGAATAGTAATGATGAATATTTAAAAAAAAAAAAACACAAAACAAAAACAAGAAATATGCATGTAAATGCGTGTTCATAAGCATTGTAGTGAGCTCCAAACACTGATGACATGTGCTTAGCTCCACCAGCCTACGTAAGTAGTACACACAAACACTTGAACCTAAACTAACACAGAGCCTACTCGCAGCAGCGCGAAACCCACTACTCTACAACTCCGGCGCGACGTCATTTTAGATTGTGTCATTGACCGTTGTCACTTGGGAGTCACATCGCAGAAGAGGCCACAAAGATTGTGTTTTATTTCATTCTTGACGCTGTCTTTTGCTGTTATTTTTGTTTTTGTAGTGACAGGGGTACTCTTGAGCAGTTACATTACAATACTAGGTCTTGTGGGCTTCAAATTACCAACATAACTCAGATACTATGTGAAGTTGTAATGTTTGTATGTCGCTTCAGAGAGTACTGCGGTTTTCACAAAGACTTTAAACTAACTGGGCTTGTGCAAAGTATCTACAGATAAATATTCCGTTACTGAAAACCGAAAAGTGCGTCTTCAATTAAAATTGTCACAGATGATGATGTTCATGACGGGAGCGAGAAACTGATGTCTGATTGCGAATAGTGTGAGACACTTCAGAAATTAAAGCAAATTGCTGGTAATTGCATGGGAAAATGCATTCCGCGGTGTGCTGGGAAGATTGAAGTGCAATAATTAACAATTAAGAGGATTTGACAAGAGTGACATTTGCACTGTTCGTTCTCCGTATTGTCATGGTGGTTAGAGAGTTTAGTATAATTTAATTGAGACTGAGGGTGAAGTGCTATGCGTAACGTACATAGAGTTTAACACGCACTGAACGGGTATTGTAAACCATTTACGCTGGAAATTCATGGCCAGTCATTTTTTTCAAAACCAAGAAAATCATAGTACAAAAACTATGTGGCGTTTGATGGTAAAATATTTTTTTTCAAATAAGACACGTTTCATTTAAACTAGACTTCAACTTAAATAAAAAGTGTACAAGTGTACATTGCAAAATGCAGCCAAATTTCTTCTTACTCCTTCTAGTTCGAATAATTTTATAATTGTCGTTATTACACATGTTATATTAACAAAAGTAAGTAAGTAAGTAAAAAAATTGAGCATACATACATCTGAAACAAAAAAAAAAACTTTTCTCCCTTCTTTTCAAAGTAGTTTATTAAAAAAACTAAAATGCATTTTCAATCACACATTTCATTTAAAAAATCAGGTAATAAAAATAACGAAACATTTAACACAACAAAACTACTTTATTTTAATGCACAAAATTGAGCGAATGCTGAAAAAACGAATAGTTATAGCGAATAGTAAATGCTAACTTAAAAATCATAAAAAATGTTTCAGTATCGTTTAGCACATTCTGCAGCATCTATGACAGCTTGTCGTCGGTTACAAGCAGCTTTTCCATAAAAGATGGCAGAATGCTCTTCCAATCTTTTTTTATATTATAATTTGTATCCCCTGCTTATTTGAGAACCCATTTTTTTAGGCAGACATTTTTGAGGTTTTGGAAGTTTCTTTGGGGCATTATAAAGGAGTCATTTGCGTACTTACTAGGAGGTGCTTGGGATCATTATTTTTTTTGAAAATAAAACTCCCAATGTGCACTTATTTTTTCTGCGGAACTCCGTAAATTTCATTTAAAAATATTTCAATGTTCAATTTCGTCCATTATGAATTCGAAGTTCCCGCAGCCCCTTGAAACCATACGACCCCAAAACATCACACAGCATCCTCTATGTTTTATAGTTGATTTGATGTTCTTGGCCTTAAGAGCAAACAATTCGCATATCATCAAAACCAAAAAGATCTACTGTTGTTTCATTCGACAACACAACTTCCCCTTAATATTTCTGGATTACATATTTACATATTATTTTCCGAACTCTAATCGTTTCTTAAGGTTCTCTCTACAAAAACGGAACCTTTATAATTTCGGATATCGGCATGTAATTATGGAATTAATAAGTTAATGCCTGGAAATAATTTCCCACTAACACTAATTTAAAAAGTTTGACCATTTGGGAGTCACTCCAAGGTCGGTCTGAAAACGCAGTTTTTTTAGAACATTGAGAATTTCTAAATATCAACATATCGATTTATGTGCAAATTATAAGATATTAAAAATTTTAAATCTAAAAAAAAATTTTAATTTTTTAAAAATTATTGCTTTTGCACGTAAAGTCCGTGCTGAGATCGACGACTCGAAACGATGATGTGCGGTATCTCTCACATTCATTTCACAACCTACATACCCAATAATAATATGCACACAGCAGGCATGAGCAATGAGCAGTATTTTTTATTTCTTCTGCTTGAAAAAAGTAGTTATAAAAAAGTACTTAATTTAAAGGCACAAAATTGGGCATACACTGAAAAAAACTAAAAGTTAATCCTAGTTATGGCTAAATAAAAAACGACAAAAAATTAAGTCTCAGTATCGGGTAGTACCTTCTCCAGCATCTATTACAGCTTCTAACAGCCAGGCTATGGGTTTTATAAGTTTTTCCGTAAAATATGACAACATGCTTTCCTAAGCTGCTTGAATTTGTAATTTAGCTTTTGCTTCAAGCAGCAGTTTTATCTCACATTAAATCATCGACTTTGGAGGTGGTTGAAGTTCCACTTGGGGCAATGTAAAGCAACCATTCGCGTACTTAGTAAGAGGTGCGCTTCAAATCATTATCTTTTTAAAAGCAATAATCCTAATGCAGGCTGAATTTTTCTTTCTTTCAGTTCACTTGGAAATATTCAAATACCCAATTTATAAACGAGTAAAACTCGCACTTGCACAATTTCTTTGTTCACATATAGGTGTATGCTCAATTTTATAAGGAACTTCCATTTTGTATCATATAATCCTATTGCTATACATGTTTTATATTAAAAGAGGAATTTTAAAACATTTATTAGTAAAAAAAATTGTGAACATTTAAAAAAAAACTCAACGACGTATAACATACAAGACAGAAATGAACATGGTCAATATGTCAAACCAAACGCAATTCTTTTTTGTAATTCCTATGTAAATTACTGATTAAATAAGGCGTGAATTTATCCACATAATGCCTCTCACAAATTCACAAATAATGCCTCATTAAGAAACGTGTGCAATTGGCACGCATTTGGTTCTGCGCTCAAGCGATCATAATTATTTGTTGAAACCACTACAGTGGTAACTAGTCTTATGCCACGTTCAGAGAAAAGAAATAAGAAAAGATTTGCATGTGACGTGATTATTACTAGCTAACCAAGTGATTTTGGATTATAGCCAACAAAAACAAAGTGATGCAGTGCGCCATGTGTCAAAGCGCTTAATGTTAATTCTAACATTGACATTGTGTCTTTGATTGTTTTTTAATATAATTATTTTTCTAGAAACAAAGGAAAAATTTAATGTGTTCAAAAATAAAATAAATATAATAATATATATAAATAAATTGAGAGTGGTGGTTTTGTGGAAAATGTGGTGCAAAATGGAAAATACGCCACATGACTTAGCAAACAAGTTCACAGAAATGAACAAATGTGTTTTTTCCGCTTCCAGTCATAGCATTATACCACATTACAGATTTTGATTTCAATTTGTAAATTTGCTTAATTTCTGGAACATATGAAAATTCACTTCTCCGCAGGTTTCATACACTAAAATTAATTCACCCATATTTGTCATTATTACACGTCGTTATCACAATAACATAAAGTCTAGTCGCAAGCAACAAAAAAATTGTACTTGTTTATTTGTTTTGCCCACCTTTTTTAAATTCGGCGTTGTTTCACATGTACAAAACTCAAAACTCCCCGTATCTCACAATTCAATAGTGGAATAATGCCGAATATTGAAATTAGTTGTTGAAGCTGGGCCTAGGACTGTAGCTCAACAATATACAATATATAGTCCTTTTAGACAAACATTTAACACTTAAAACAAATTCGGCAAACACACAAGCGTCTTACCACCTTTTCATGCTTATTCCTGGGGTGTCTGTCAATTCCAAGATTTTAAAGTAACAAATAATAGAGAGAAAGAGGTTGCAAAACAGGTGTCTTGTTCTTAATTTCATCTAAACGGATAATTATATTTTTAAATTTTTTTCCAAGGTTAGTATTGTTTTGTATTTGATCAATCGCTTATTTGAGAATTACATTAGCGAATAGTCATTCATGATTAAAAGTTCCTGAATTGATGTTTGCTTTTTAAGTCTATTTTAAACACTTCCGGGAAGTAAGACCATCTGGCTTCTGAGACAAGTATAACAAAGTCTCTTCAGACTACGAAGCCATACTCGTACTTAGTAGCAGTGCACATTTAGCACTAAAAATGGCATGAAGGGCGTTTGTTGTCATGACGTTATTGAAAGAATTCAATTCCTTTGATTGATGAGTGATTAGTTAGTACGGGTTTCGCATTTATTATACTCGGAATTGCGTATAGGCTAGACCAAATGGAAATCATACATCCATTCAGATGCATAGCAATAATATGGTATATGACTTTAAGCTGAAAGCGAAAGATGTGTAAAAAAAAAAATGTTCCAGCAAGAAGCATGCTGTAAGATTCAATAATATAATTAGTAAATGAATGAAGCTTCTTGAAGATGACTTGTAGACTATGGAGGAAGTACAGGTTGTTTCCAATATTTAGGCAGGCTATCACGAGCAGTTGTAAAATCTAGAATGATTTGTTGTATAAGCTAGATATGAAAATCCATTTCCAAAATAGGAAAAATGTAGTTAGTATACTATTTTTATATACATATACTCGTGAAAAAAACACAACATAAATTAAAACATAAATTCGAATATTGTAACTCTTTGGAAATGACTTTTATTCAATACGACATTTATCTATTGACATTTTGAAAAAATATTTTTAACTGAATCCATTATTGTAAAATGATTTGTTATACCGACACATGCTGTTTAACGACGTAGCAAGAAGGTAATGTCGATAAGGATAGTGTCTCATATGTAGTAGGTATTTGCTCATTTATAAATGCTGCAAAAAGTATTGTTTTATTTAAAATTTTAAAGACAGTGTTGTCCGTCAATTGTCTCAGTTAAAACTAGAAGTCAGTGATTAAACAACCCTCACTAATAAATTGTCTGGTTGGTTTCCATACAACTAAATATTTTTACTAAATACATTTCGAATACACATTGTATATTCAATAAACCCAAGTTGTTAACCTGTACTCATGAATCTTTGACGATAACCTCTCTGCCTTAAATAAGAAAGTGTACACATATGTATATTTACAACTGTATGTTTGTATGTTCTCTTTTTCATAGTTTATATTTCAAATAAGGAGGTTGTGCAACAGAAAAATTAAAACGAAAAGGAGAAAAATAAGTGCAGAAATGAAGTAACCCTTACCTCATCTAATCGCAACAACTCTTCTGTGCTCATACTCCCAGAAACTCCTTTCGCTTCCTTCCGTAACTTTTTCTCTTTCTTTCTTCGTTCCTTCTCCTCTCGATCTGATTTCTCCCGGTCCTTTTCGCCGGCTCCCTTTTTCATGAAATTGAACATCCTGTGGTGATGAAACTATCGCCGAGTTACGATGAATTAAAGATGCAGGTTGGATGTTTTTTTTTATCCTTATTTTCACTATCGCTGATTATATACTCTATATATTCACTTGTTCCTTTACTTTTCTCTTCCCCTTTATTTAACTACAGCATGAAATTTTCACCTAAAAACAGAATTAATCCAAATTGAAACAGCAACAAAATGCACTAAATCGATAGTTGAAAAGACCGGCGACGGGTTCCAAAACGACACAATCCCAAAATGCACTGAAAATACAATTGGAATTATCCCCCACTAACTAAAAAACTGACAGAATTATTTCCATTTTCTGGAAAACACCCTTTTTAAAAAATATTTTTAACTATGAAAAACCAACAACATTGATATTTTCTCATCGAGCAAGAGACAGAAAAAAGTGAACTATTATTCGCGGGGTACATCCCGTTTTTCATTCCTTTTGCGGAAAATTCATTTTCTCCGAACCAGTGGGCCAA
Source organism: Myathropa florea (assembly GCA_930367185.1). Classification (NCBI taxonomy): domain Eukaryota; kingdom Metazoa; phylum Arthropoda; class Insecta; order Diptera; family Syrphidae; genus Myathropa; species Myathropa florea. Next base: position 1,288,256 of record OV884004.1, on the reverse strand, counting down.
CAACAAACAGCCAGCCATTCACAAACACACACTCATACTCCTTAAATAAGAGCTGTCAAAAACAAGTTAAACGCCCCTTGTGGTAGATGGTTTATTCACCACAGGATTTTTTTTTTCTTTCTTCCTTTTTATTCGCAATAATTCTCGAAAAGAATAAGCCATGTAATTATCTTCTTCAAACCGAGAAATACTCAAAAGGCAAATAGAGTAACCATTTTACCACAACACAACACAACACTACACTTAGACTTGTATCATTTTTGGCGTTTTAAGTCATTAATCAAAGCAAAGTACCGCAACTAGAGTGCAATACTCTTCTAATGAGTTGCTTCTATTTCTATGCATATTTTTTGCATGGAATGCAGACGAGGGAACGGGTTTTAGCCCACCGCCGAGCCGAGACGTGTTTACTTTTCGACGCACTTTTTCGGTGGAAAATGGAAGCCAATCAATACCTTAAGTTGAATTTTTTCTTTTTCTGGTTTATATTTCTATTGATTTGGTTTCATATCGAGAAACAGAAAATACTTTTCACAAGCCGCGACGAATAATAATCTTACTTTGACCGACCACGACCAAACACAAACTCAACTCAGCACTGTCTGACTGTCATCTCTGCTGCATGCCATCTCATTTTTTCTTATTCGATTTCACCACGCACCTAATTCTTAAGCTCTTAATGTTTTGACATTTACTTCATTTTCTCTTAACAGACGCTTTTTTTTTGTTTTCCAGATTTTCCGGTTGTTTTTCTTCTATCTCTTTCTTGCAATTGTGAAAATGGATCTGTTGTCCCATGTTTGATTATACATTTGTTTGGCTAGTTTTGTTTTGATGAAATTCTTACTGCATAGAGGGTGCCTTGGTGTAAAAAGAGAGAGATAAATCTCAATGTGCTCTTTATTATATTACCTTCATGTTTTCGCATGAATGTAATAGATTGACAAAATTCGAAATGGGTGCGATATTTATCACTTTGTCACATGCATATGCGAAACTTATCGCTTGGGAACCTCTAAACTTATGTAGACTTGGACGAAATAAGTAAAACCATATGTTAGAAATTTGCATGAAATTGTTTACCAATAAACGTGTCAGAGCTTTGTAATGATAGAACACTTTTACTATATTGAGAAATTTTTTGCGAATCATACAAAAATATTTCTTCGAATTTTCCATTGCTTTACGAATCGTATCGCATTGTTGGAACTAAAAGAAATCACATTACTTTTGGCTTCAAATATGGAGTGTTTAAATTTTCCTTTAATAAATAAAAAATATACGACGTGGCATACATAAACATAATCATAAAAAACACTTCTGGCCAATTGGTCCTACTATATTTACTAATACAACTTACATATTTACTGGTCTATAAAATAAGAACGGTTGTGATAACCTTTTAAATAAACAATTGTTAACAACATTATCACATGTAATCATTGTGTTTCAGGTCAAATTAAATGCGTTTTGTGCTTCTGTTTCATGTAAAATTAAACCCGTTTTGTGTTTTTAACGATTTAATAAATTTAAGACATTAAATACATCTATACATTTCTATATAATTACGACATTTTACCTTTTACCTGTTGCCATATTCCATATTACAGATATTTAGTTTAAAGTAAAACAGCATTCCTAGCATATTTAAACTTATACATAGTAACAAAAGAATGAGTTCTGTTTCCATGTTTAAAGAAGCTTATATTTTACATTCGTTCACAATCCTTTTAGCCAAGTTTATTTTCAAAAGGGTCTATATACAAATATGAATATGAATATACAGAGAAAAATTTAATGCAAATTTATTAAAAACTAATGGCAGATAGTTTCCAAGCTATACCTAAAATTGATTTTGAGTGTTTAACGTGTGCCTCATGGTTATACTTTTAGGCGCAAATTAAATTTTTTTTGGTGATTCTTGTTTTTATTACCATCGCTCAATATAACAAATTTAGTTAAATAAAACCGCCGTGGCGTAGTGGGTAAGTGCGTGGACCCTTGCACACTAGACTTTAGTCTGTACAGTAATTTTGAAATTTCAGGGCTCAACCTCTTTAGAGTCACTAACAATGCTCAAAGAGTCTAACTGCCTAGAAAAAGCTTCTCAATCTCTCGAGAAAACAAAAGCACGCAGAACAAAAGTGGTTGCTGTAGAAGCTAGGCTCAGGTCCGTCTCGAACTGTAGCGTCACCATCTTATTCAATCCTCTATCATAATTATTTTATTAAGAACTATGTTAACCGGGTTTAATCTTGCTATTATCAGTATTTTTCGTTTGTCCGTCGTTCTTTATCTTTAGATGATATGATGAATCTTTAGATGAAAGTCTAGATACACAAACACTAATCAATAAGTCCATGACTTTTTGACTTTCTCTCATAATGCATGCTTTTAAATTCGCCGTTAGATATTAATCAAACAAATATTGTTTTCAACACAATGCCTTTATTATTGCAAGTTTACTTAAAATTATTCCTTTAAATCACCGCTACCTAATACTTCTTAATGATGATGATCTTGCTTACCCAATATATTTCTATAATAATCCATTTAGAAATATTTAACTTAATGTAAATATGTATATAATTTTGAACTTCATCAATCATGAGACCCAATCATTCCCTTCTTTAGTCTAAGTCCCCCACACATACAAATAAATATTCATCTCAAGAATATACTGTCGAAAGGTACTTTTGTGAAAATCTTATTTGAGAGATCTCTAAAAACTTGACCCATGCTTTTCTGATACCCAATTTTCAGCTCACTGAATACAGTCTCCCAGTTCTCGTTCAAAAACCTATTCATTGTTTCCGACAACGTTTTGTCTCCAAAAAGATTCTCGAAATGCATGTAAACCCGTTTCGGATTAAATTGCACCTTATAGTCTTTCAAGCGCATATACTTGACTCCATCCTTCTCATAAGGTTCTCCAATCAGACGATGTTCAATCTTAGTGTTGACCAACGTGAGGTTGGCCTTTCCATTGCCAGTAATTGGTAGCAGCAATATCCTTCCAGTCATGGTGTAATCCGCAATAAGTTGCATTTTATCTGTTTTACTGTCACATATAATTAAGTACTTGTCCAAATCAGTTCTGTGAAATAGCAACATCATAAAAATGCATTTTTTTATATTGTTTAAGATATGAATTGAATTGAATGAATATGAATTATACGAAATAATCGTATAAGATATGAATTTACCTATATCTTACAACCTTGCTGGTACTTATTAAGTCATATATCTTAATATCCTTCAGCGTTTGCTTGAGATTGATGGGGGCATTTCCAGCATCGACCACTAAGCCCTTAACTTCCAATGGTTCAAGTGGCGGAACCCCAAGTTCTTCGTTGCCTGAAAAATATATGTAAATTCGATAAGCAATAGCATAACATTTATAAAACACTAACATCATCATTTTATTGGGTTGCCAATACTTTAGATAAACGCGAGAGCGCATTTCGGATAAGGTAGCAGGCCAGTTGTTGGACTTGATCCAACCCATCATGCAGGGAGTTAAAAACTTTTCTATTTTTTAAATTCGTATCTTCCAATAAATAAAGGAAATGAGTCTAAATAAGCGTTCATGGATACAGACAATTGTGCGACCGGCAAACAAATTTCGACGTAGACTTACTAAATATTTATCAGGATTATGTACATTATTAAAAAAAAAAATACAAAAATGATCAGGAATCAACATCGAAAAAAAATTCAGAACCAAAAATAAATAAGACATCTTAATCGATTTCTCTATCTTTACCAAAAATTGCTTTCATTCAAAACTATATTGATCACATAACATTTAACAAGAATGAGGCACAGTAAAAGTGTTTATATGTATTTTTAATTTCCACTGACCCACGCGTACTGCAAAAGTGCTAATCTGTTTACGTCTAAGATTTTATATACTAAAATTAACAGCTGGATAATTGTCTCAGTTTAATATCCTAACAGAAATATCCATAAATTCTTTTGGATGAAACTCACCGTCTTTAAGCAATACCAAAGCTTTGTTTACTGCTTCCACCAAACACTTGTCGAAGTTCGCATCTCTCTGGCAGCGTTGAAATGTATCAGCTAAAAGAAAAAAAAGTATTTTATGACCTTTTAATAACTTCGTTTATGAAAATTGCTTGTAGCTTTAACATCAAGGACTGCCATATTAATTCCTATCAACACCAATTAAAATATAATTTAAATCAACAAACTTTAACCAACATCTTTGAAGTGCATGACACAAGGTTGACTATTTTTAATCTTTTTTGTTCAAAAGTAAAATAAAACTAAAACTCCTACCTATACACGGCACAAAAGAAGGTCACTTATCGCCTGTGGTTTTTGTATTCTTTTAATTGCTTCAGAAATTAGGAGCCTAACACACATAATACCAAGATCAAAAACCTGGAAGTCAGATAAATAAAATGGCAATAGGAAGATTTAGTTAAAAGCTTTTTTTTAATGTGACTCGCATTTTAAACGTGGTTAATCAAGTTTTGATTAGTTGCCAGTGAACAATATTTGTGGAGTCTGTTTTCTGAGTCTCTCGAACCAATATACTCGTATGAATCTGAAATGGGTGTGATGCGCACTGAGTGCAATCTTCATTTGTAAAACAAGGAAACATTGTTTTCAATTAATGGAGGATTTGTATGTATCGTACAACTGATATTCTACAGGCGGTACAATTTAGGCTGAACGAGAAATGAATGAATAATAGGGCAGGAGGAAAATTGTAGACGTGATTAAGATTGCTAAGTAACAAATCATTTAAGCCACTTGCACGGAAACTAAAGACATATGTATATGTACGAATGTACTTATGTACGTATATATGCGCTATCAGTTAAATCAAACAAACGATTTGGTGAAAAAATTCCGCAATAGTTTTCGGAATTTTTATCTACTATCTTCATTTCAATCGTTGCAAAATTGGGATTTCACACGAGTCAACAAATCGATGAAGACCGCGTATTTATGTCGTTATACATTGTTAGGAAATTCAAATTTGAAAATATTCAACTCGATTTTTAAAGTCTGACATTAGGTCCTAGTATGCGTTCTTTGAGACGATAACCATACATATATTCCAATCCAATACAACACAGTTATATTGTTATATAAGTTACGCATGTTATAAGTGTAACAGCAGTTACACGTATTTACACCATAATCTTGAATAATTAAATTAATATTGAATATCTTTAAATATCCTTTATTAATTTGCAATCCGTTCATGAAATGTTACTTAATTGTCGAAATTTAAAAGTACTTAAGGCTAAAGGGACAGGAAAAAAATATTTTTTTTAAGTGAAACCTTCAAGTCTTGGAGATACTGCTTAGTACTCATGGCAAAAATAATTTCCGTTCGGTGTGTCCTGCAAGAAGCAACATAACAGGGAATTAACACAAATTGTCTAATTGTTTATTTACTTTATGTAACGATCAATTTTGGTAATGATTAGCTTATCTATCTGTTTTGATTTTTATATAATTTTATTTATCATACAATCTCTTTGATGAAGTACAGTTGTGGTCCAGTATAACGAATGCCTATACAACGAATGATCGATATAACTTACGAAAAAAATAATTGAGACTCGATATAACGAACGATTTTGTTACCTTAGAGAAGAAGGACACAAAACAACTCCCGTCGTGGATAACTTTAACTCCTATAATAATTGGGCGGAACAGAACAACATTAAACATTCAAAGATATTTGCCCAAGTTCACTAAAGCAAACGCTCATTGGCGATTTCTTTTTTAAAAATTAATCTACAGATTTATTGTTCGTGGTTTATGTATTCCTGTTTTACTTTTTTATTTTGAGTATTTTTCTGTTGAAATGAAATAAATGAATGAAACATTTAAAGTTACGTATAATGAAAATTTGCTCGATTCTACGAATTTTTCAATTTAACGAATGCACCTGGACTTTATATCATTCCTTATATTGGACCACCACTGTAATTGAAATCTGTTGTCAATATTCATAAGTGAATACAAAAATTGAAAGATTATTTAATAAATAAATAAATTGCTAACGTATTTACATAAATAAATAAATTAAATAAATAAAACATTGGATGTGTTTGGTATAATTTGATCCTCAACCTAAAGGAACACATCAAAAATGTTATCTTGTTATTGAACTATTGTGCGTAGTCACATTCGATCGTGATTTATGGTAACTTGTTATTATTTTTCAAATATCTACAGAAATCTTTAATCACTTTCATCCACAAGCAACACATAGTAGGGAACCTAAAAGCAAATAATAAGGGGAATTTCACACATTGTACACATTTTGAATTCATTATGTCAAATTACACTTCCTTTTAATTAAAACAAATGATTTTACAAGCTTTTCATTTGTTTATTCCAAAAAGTAACTACTGACGCAATAAGCCATAAATTACAAGGATAATTGTTTTGTACTGTTTTTCATTCAAACATAAAAGTTGTCATACGAATGTCAATTATTTTGTATTAGTACAAATTGCGAAATTCATAAAGTTTATTATAACAAATACATACATTTCTATATATGTGTGTATGCATATTGTACAACTCCTATCAAAAACATAGAGACAAACTTTGGAAGTATACGCAACAAAACGCTACTTCAAATTCATTGTTGACATGATCGGGGGAAAAGGGTGGAAAACCGGACTATCAGACGGAAGGAAGGTTATTGGTCTTTTGGCCAACATTCAAAAAGCATGTGGCTAGTGGAAGATAATTTCGCTTTCGCCGGTTGCCGACATTGAACTAGAAATTTGGAATCTGTTTTTATTGTAAAGGTATTAAAACCGGTTGAGTGTAGATGGAATGTGTGCACGAAAATAATACAATTTTTAATGTGATTTCAACAAGCGTTGAATCTAAATTTAATTAGTTAAGCGGCCCAAAAGTACGTTGTGCACTTACAGAAGGGGTCAAGTTTAAATAAATTGCTAATTTCATTTGCGATAATTATGAAATCAGTACTTATTGGGAATTACGAAGCTCTCATGCAGATCTTCAAAACAGAAAAATAAAAATACATGACAAGAATTGCATTGACTCAAAAAATTATGCTTTTAAATTACATGACAAGAAAAAGTTATCAAATTCATACAAAATGTATGTATATTAGTCTAAGGATATTTTAAGATTGTTGATAGGCACTGCAGTATATTTAGCGATTGGTATAATTACAATCCATATTGCCTACAAAAATTCGGCATTTACCTAGACAAAATCTGAAGTCATCGTGCAGAGAGTCAGAGAGAAGTATTTAGATATTATATTTGTTTATGTAAGAACTTTAGCATGCATGTCACGAACAGTCTTGATAATCTTCACGTTAACATTAAAGTGGACAACGGCGTCAAATAACCAAATAAATGTTGTTTATGTAGACATTTTGGCAAGGAGAATCATCTAACCTGAAAATAACCATGATGTTATGCAAAAAAAATCTTGCTTGAATGGAGAAAAATATTTAAAAAGCAGTCTAAGTTAGTATCAAGAAAGTGTATGTATTGAACAATTTTTAAAATGATTATCCTTACACCTACATATGTATTCATTCATTATATAAAATGGATTTTGTTTTTAATTGTATTAAAATTAATTTATTGTATAACGTGTTCTTGCAGTTTGCGTGCAAACGCATATGGCGTAGTCTAATGCAGCGCATATTACGCTTTTAAGATTTTACACACGAAATTCGAATGAAAATTAACGCATTTCTTGTATGTCCAGGCTTATTTCAAGATCTTAAAAATTACATACCTTTCATTTGCTTTAAAATTTAACAGCTTTTAAGAAAGAAATTAACACTTTTCCCCAAAAAAGCTTATGTTCAAACCTATAACTGTAACATATTCGGGATTATATAATGATGCAAATTAATCCTCATGGTACAAACTGCTTTGTGTCATATTTGCCCAAGCAATTTATTTATAATTTTAACGGATAACACTCATGTTGTGTACATTCGAATAGAGCTTACAATTATTTCGATAGTCCATTCGAAATATATCACACTACAGCATGTACTCGTATTGCTCAAACACCTCAAAGGAGTACGGGGTTCGCAAAATAAAATAAATAAATAAAACAAGAAACTAGGACAAGTTTTTTTTTTTACAATATTCATTGGTATAATTTCAAATCACAACCAATCGTGTTAGTCAATATTCAAGTAATTGCGAAAAGGTACGCAAGAGCCACTAGTTTTATAACCTATTGCTGCTTACATTTGCACAAATAGATAAAATAAGTCAATTGAAGCGCATAACGAAAACATTACTTAAGGCAAAACGGGTAGTGATCACAAAACAAAAATCCGATACACACATCCATGCTCCAGTAGTTGATATAATTAACATTTTGGTATACATACGTAATTCTTTACTGGATCCATATCCTAGACACAGAGAAACCGTCAACAGACTGCATGTCAAAATCCTTGTAATCATACTCGTTTTTGTCTTGTTTATTTTTTAAAATACTTTAAAAAACTTGTTTTTAAATACTTTAACGATATTACTTTAATAACGTTCACTTTATATACTTTTTAAAACAAAATATATGTTAAAAATATTTAACGGATTATGTGATAATTCAGACAACGAATCCGTGTTTACTCGTCGGCTCCTTTCAGCTGAATATTGTGTGAGCCAAACTTATACTGCCTCCCGACTATAATGAGCAAAGTTCTCACGTTAAATTATCACCAGAGTCTGAAATGGATGTTACTCAATCCGAGCTTTATATACCAATACCTGAAGAGGTAGTTCATCACAACTTGTTGTCCAGGTTTTTCTTTTTCGTCTCGCTTGCGTTAATAGTTTCAGCGAAAGAGGCGCGCGACTTCTTGTGCGTTGCACAGTGGAGTCGTACGGTTGAAAGCTTTTAACAAAATGTATCTTCCTTTAAGAAAATATAAAATTTATATCGGTTTTTCGTTAAATTCTTTTTTTTACTAAGCATTAATGACTCTGTGGATTATAACTGATACACAGCCAATGATAAACTTTTACTCAATCGCACTCATTTTCGTCAAACTATATATAAGTTACTTAATTTTAAATTACATTGATTCAGCTTGTAGCTTGCGTTAAGTCAAACAAATGAGCATGAAGAAGAAACGAACCGAAACTATATCAAAATTAACAATTTTATTAAGCACAGCACCTTTAATGATCCTTCTTTAACAAAGTAAAAATGAAGTGATATAAAATGTTTGAAGAATCATTTTATGATTCGTAGGCACCGGTGCATAGTGAGTAAGTGCGTCAACTCCAACGCTCGAAGTCTAGGTTCGATCCACTTCCTTCAAGTCATTGACAATGGTCATAAAGTATATGTCTAAAAAAAGCTTCTCAAACTTCGTCGTTGGAAGTGGGTATTAAACTGTTGTTCCCCTCCACTTGTTAAAAAACAACAGCTCCAAGTTCAACACAAACTGTAGCGGCAACAATTAGTATTATTAATTTACATCATAAATTAATGTTTTTTTTTACATTAAGTCAATCTACAAGGGACTATTATATTTATTTTATGATGAATTATTGTCTCTTACACTAAACCAATCTTACATTCGACATCTATCAAGAACGTAGGTTTGAAGTTCACTCAGTTCTTTGGAAAACAATCGCATGCAATCGGACTTTCAGTCCTCTAATTGTATATAGACGTACGAGTATGAATATTTCATTCGATAAATATACTAAATTGACTTATTGACTTGTTCTGGAAAACCTAGCTAGTTTAGTTATATACTCGGCCTTGATCATTCCAGTTCTGCTCACCTGTGCAGAGATAATGACTGTATCGGAAGTGGATGAAAAATGTATTTTCCAGAGATACGTTCTGTATTCTCTGGTCACCTTTTCGTTAATTGCGATTGGATGATGATGATGTTGATGTATCGGATGTATAGCGAAATGAGTCTAGCCAGGGACCTATGAATCGCTGGCCATGTAGAGCTCATGAAAAAATTAGCTATGACTTCAACCCCGCACGTGCAGGACAACGGAACAAAGGAAGCCTTTATTTAAGGTAACGCCCGCAAGTGGAAAATAGCACAAATGTAGACAAAAAATTGTTTTTTTTGCAACTTACTCATAATACTTAATGGCTCTAAAGAAATGTTTTTCATTAGAAGCAGGTGCAACAAAAAGGCATGATCTCAAAGTCCAAGTTGTGTAAAATTAATTATACGAAAGTCTAGTTTGGGAGCCACCTTCAGTTTTTTTTAAATGGCCCGCGCGCCGTGGCTTTTTGGGAATATGCGTCAAATCCTACAAACTATACTAGATTTTGAGCACGGGAAAAAAATATAACTTTCAAATTTCACGGCTCCACATTTTTCGAGTCACTCACAAAGCTCAAAGAGTATAACTGCCTAGAAAAAACTTCTAAACCTCGCCGTTCCGAGTCGGCATTAAACTGTAGGTTAATTCCCGCCACTCGTGAGAGAACAATAGCACGCACAAGAGTGGTTGCTGTAGAAGCTAGGCCCAAATCCACCTCGGACTGTATAAATTATAACAAAAGAATACGCATAATGATTTTCTCAACAAATATATATGGTCACTGATTTTATCCACTGACCTGCTATTAAACATGCATACTATTGTAGTTAAATATATCTTACATTGCTTGTATATCGGTTGGACAAGATGCGTCGCTATGAATATTTACAAAATGCTTATTGGCTGCGATACCGCAGTGGGGAGTGGCTGGAACTTTTATGCTCTAATGCAAATTTCATTATTACTTATCAATTTGTATGACTATAATTGCCCCATATTGTGTACAATTCAAATGTAATTTACAGAAACATATCTTACCTTAATATAAAAAATGAATAGCCTTGGCGCATCGTTACCTCAAACTTACCTTACCTCGTCTTGTATTTGATTTTCTTTGAAGAAAAATTTAAATATAATTCATTTTATTATGAATTTAGTCTCAGTTGATTGATTAAAGTGGTATGTCTAGCATTGGAATTCCTTACTATGATGCATATATTTAAGGTTTTGGCTTCTGTAGATACCTTGTGTGGAATTTCGATCAATTCTTTTTTTTATTTCTTTTGTTATAACCAATATGATTAAGATGGGATAACCTTCCCAATGGAAAATTATTCTTTATGAAAGAAGCGGAAGTAAAAGAAAATGTAAAAACTTGAGTTTCTTGATCAGCAGTTCAATGAACAAGGTATGATATATTCATTTATTTAAGAGTGTCTGTACCGATGGGATTATACCTTAACAACTTGTTTATATTGTGTTGTTTGTTTAGTTGTTTAAATAAATATCTAGTAACGAATATATCCATAAGCTAATAAACTCTGCTCTTTGTGCAGCTTTAGGTCCAATATATGACTACAACCATTAGATCAACTTATACCACATTGTTGGTGATTGAGAAATCGTAAAACACTCGTACAAAATACGTACTGATAGCAACGAAATCATCGATAGTTAATACTGATGCGATATGCATAGATTAGGTTAGGTTAGGTTTGGGACCTCACTTAGTTCCATATGGACCCATTTGTTGCCCTGATGAGCTATAATCACTCATACCTCCCGTACTCTAGACTATATTACTGCTGTATATGTTTATGTTATTTTTTGAAGATCAGAGTTGTAAAAGAATTAAATCTTTAGAGATCGTAATTCTATTGAATTCATCCAAAAGGATTTTAAGTCTTTTTGGTAAAAATGACTGCGATTTAAAAAACTATAAGTCACCATTATTTGGAACACAGTGACTAATGCATTCAATTTTTTACAATCTTTGAATTAAGCCGAATGATTGCATTCTTTTGAAAATAATAGTGAATTCACTTTATGTTAGTTGAAGTCAGTAGTGAATTCACATAAAATCTTTTGAAGTCTATGAATTCAACGAAAATAATTTGAATTCATTTGACTTTAGTTGGTACAAAATGCATAATAACACCTTGCCTGTGTCTATTGTTGAAGACCAATCTTTTAGAAGACTTTTGAGGTTTGCCAATCCTTATTTAAAAGTCATAAACATCAATTTTGATCTGGCCGATCCAGCAACAGACTTCAAAATATTGGATTGTTACCCGAGTTTAAAAAAATGCTATTAAATATAACACACCATTGCCTTCGTCAGCCGCTATGGAAAGATTGTTTTCTTTTGCAAGCTTAATCAACACCCCCGCCGAGGAGCGCTTTCAGCTCGGTTGGTGTTATTAAAAGTTAATAACATTAAGGAAATCTAAAATGTTCAATTCCTAAAATATTATTTTACTTGTTTAAAAATCCTTATTTAAAAGTCATAAACATCAATTTTGATCTGGCCGATCCAGCAACAGACTTCAAAATGTTGGATTGTTACCCGAGTTTAAAAAAATGCTATTAAATATAACACACCAAAAGATTGTTTTCTTTTGCAAGCTTAATCAACACCCCCGGCGAGGCGCGCTTTCGGATCGGTTGGTGTTATTAAAAGTTAATAACATTGAGGAAATCTAAAATGTTCAATTCCTAAAATATTATTTTACTTGTTTGATTAAGTTGAGTTCTTATTTAGTTTATTATACTAGAATAAAATGAAAAAAACCTGCGTATTATTATGTTTACTTAGACAAATAAATCAAAAGCATATTTACGGTGGCTCAACGTTGCAATGATTAATGAAAAGTCTCGCCTATGATAATTTTTTCTACTTCTGTTTGTATTATAACCAAATAATGTTGTAATAAGTACCCACACACTTTAAATGAATTCACATAAGATCTATTGAAATCACTGACTTCAACCGATTTAAAGTGAATTCACTGCTGAATTCAAGTCCAATTAAGTGAATTCAATTGACTTGCATCAATGATTTCAATTCTATGATTGCTAAATATTGAATGCACTAGTCAATGATTTCAAAAGAATGGTGACTTAAATTTTTTTTAAATCCCAGTCTTTTTTTAGTTTTGATTGCATCGATAAAAAAACCGAAACTGACTTCAAATTCTAAGAATGCATTCCCAAATGAATGCATTCTTTTACAACTCTGTTGGAGATTATGAAAGTACTGACTTCTAAGTGTTTCATTTCTCAAATGACATACATACTCGGGCAGTGACAGAGGTAGTGAGATGCTCACTTTTGTTCCTGTTCGTCTATGATATGCATACTCGACTACTTACCAAATCCGGACACATTTCGTAAACTATTCTTACACCAATCTAGTCTAATCTAAACAATCTCACGATCTTTTATGAACATTATAATAAAATGTAATACATTTTCTCGGATAATAAAAGGTTGCTTATAATAATGCTCACATTCACTATACTTCTAAATGTGTACACAAATTATTGCTCACAACCTAAGCTGGCCACTTATAATGAAAATATGTTCACCTTGATACTAAAGCCATAGAATTCACAAAGCCAATCAAATAGAATGCAAATAAAATTCAACAAACGCATTCACCATCTAAAGTACAAAGCAAAGGTCATTTGGAAATAGAAATTTTGCCAACAAATTGTTTGAGTTTTCATTTATGTACACATTTAACTTTCAATTTACTTATCAGTTTGTTTTCTGCTTCACGACAATGATGAGCTCAATATGTAAGTTCATTTTCACCTTGAACTTCACTCAGGCATACTATACATTTAACTTTATGTATGTTTACAAAATCATGATGCAGTTGAATAACCCGTCAATAGTTAAATGCAATTTCAGTACCTACACCAAAATGTTTTTTGTCTTCCCTACTAAAATAATGAGTGGTGTGCGCATCACCTTTATGTACCAGTTTGCGCCATTAACATTTTAAGGACGTTTCATTTATTCATGTCTTTATTTTGTTAAATCGAAAATTATTGTTAAAAGCATAAGAAAAGTTCGTTGTTGAAGTCTTTGGTACGACTGTTTATTTAGACGATATTTTTCTTGCTTATTATATTTTTAGCGGAAATAAGTTATTTAAAATCAACATTTACATTAAAAAAATGTACATACAACCTATCTTTGTTGGATGAATAAATTCATGGACTTTTTATGCATGTTTCTTATTAACACGGAAGTAAAGGGCGTCGACTTGGAATGATGCCACTGATTTTCACATCTTTTGTTGTTATTCAAGGATTACCACTTATATATCGGGCAGTTGCACTTACTTTTATCCACTGTACCTTGCAAAGTACAACCTTGCATGCCATCCTGCCTGTGCTTCCCCTTACCCTTTGTTTTGTTTAGTAGTTTTTTTTATAGATTTAAAATAAGATAATGTCCATTATTTAAGTACTATAAGTGGTTTTAGCAAAAACAAGAGCATGTTATTTAATTTTTTGTAATAACAATAATGGCGGCGCTACAGTCCGGGATGGACCTGGGCCTAGCTTCGCAGCAACCACTCGTGTTGAGTGTGCCATTGTTCTATCACGAGTGGAGGGGACCTACAGTTTAATGCCGACTCCGAACGGCGGGATTGAGAAGCTTTTTCTAGACAGTTCTACTCTTTGAGCATTGTCAGTGACTCAAAAGAGGTGGAGCGGCGAAAGATTTGTTTTGAAAAATTGTTGCTTGCGCTGGGATTTGAACCTAGACTGTGAAAGCCAAGTGCGTATGGGTCGACGTACAAACCTACACGGCCACGGCGCCCACTTTAATTTTTTAGTTTCCATTATTAATTTACCGGAATCTTAAATTTCAAAATAAAACGATTTTTACAATTTTTTAATTCTGGGAAAAACAGTTTATTAGCTTACAGAGGTACTTACAATATTTCAGATAAAACTAACAAAACAAATTGAACTTAAAACAAAAAAGCAATCTAATTGTGTATCTAATATGTCTTTTGATATCTTAGAGCTAAACTGTTTTCGGGAACACATAAGGCCTTTTGTAAAAATTTGTTCTTTTCTTTCGAAGTTCGAAGTGTTTGCTGAAGGATATCTTTCGCAGCAGTTTTTGAATCTGGCATAGTGGCCATTGATGTCCTATTTAGTGATGTTTTATGCAGGCTCTGATTATTCACAGATTCCACCAGTCCTCTTTTACTTAATGCATACTTTTTTTCAGACGATAACTGCATTGTCTCGCTTAAAATACCGGTTTTGTATAGTTTATTCATGGAGATTCGACTCCATGTACTAAGACAATCATCAGCGTTTTGTAATCGGAATTCCTGAAGAGCTGCTATATCTCCATAAACTAGATCTCCAGAAACATTTCGTTCTACTTCTCCCCAAGGCTTATCCTTTACCTCACTATATCGCGATTGAAGAATTCTTTGCGATTGCTCATACAAAGCTCTTCGTTCGGTTAATCGTGGTTCTGTTGCTTGAGCACTTGGAGCAAAGGAATTCGAAATATAACTCATTAATGTTGGCACAGAACTCATTGTATTTGAATTATTTTCAGATGATAAGATAGTCTTTTTACCATCGTCGTCCTTCCGTACTTTGATAAATGTGTATTTTAGTTTTGAGTTTTCCGAAAAAGTTTTACATTTACAGAAACAGAATTTTCCATTCTGGCAGTAGCATTTATTTTTATGCTGTGGGTGAAATTGTGTTTTCATTTCAAAAATTTTTACTGAATTTACCGCTCAGTTAAATAAAAAAAGAGGCAATTTTGTTTTGCTTCACAGCTGTTGTCATGACAGATGAAACATTGTTTCGATTAATTTCCTTATAGGTAATCTCGAAAAGGGGTAAGAAACGGTTAGCAGTTAATATTCAAATATGTATAGTCAAACAAATTTATTTCAATACTGCATTCTTTGTTCATAATTATTCATTATTAACGATAAACTTATAAACTTCCAATAATATATGTCATGATAAGTTAATGTCGGCTTTAAGTATAGTTCTTAAAACACACTACATCATACAAATTTCGTATGAAAACAGCAGAACCTTCGAATTTAAAGCATCAGGCGGCTTGTACTTCGTATGAAAACAGTAGAATCTTCGAATTTGAAGCATCAGGCGGCTTGTACTTGAGTCAATTCTTTGGCAATTTCGAAGCGGCCACTCCATACCATAATGGGTAGGTAAGCGGGACGAAGGGTGCCCGTGTAGATGAATCGCCTGTAATTTCGTACATTTTTACGGAAAATCGCGTGTTTAAAATCGTCATGTATGAATGCGCTAGGCAACCACAAGAGAACCTTAGAGTCGACGCTATAAGTTAAATTACAACGTCCAAAGGTTACATGCTCCTCAAGCTGGAGCACAGTCTCATAGAAATACATAGAAATACATCCTATACTTTGTGACGTACATAAATAGAAATGTGTACACACAAATGTAAACATGAACGTTTGGTATGATCATTTAAGAGAGTAGTCAATTACCAACGACTACAATGGAAAATTCTGCATACATATTAATGCAAGTGTGTAATTTCGGCATAGATTTATTCGCATTGAATAGTAAACAAACGTGAGCAATACGTGTATAAATTAACTCGCAGAAAACTAAATTTTAATTAACTAACAAACTGGCTCATATCTAAAAGCTCCATGTAAGATATCGGCCAAATCGTAACACTCACAAAAAAAAAACAATAAAATCTAAAATTATATGTTATTTCGTATAACCGCCGCATAGACACAAAACAAAGCGCAAATGATCGATTGTATTTTTAATTTTAAAAATATCAAATTCTAACCACTGCATTTATGTTTATATATTCCTCATAACTGATTTATTTATTAGTATTATTTATTTAAATATAGTTAATATGGATGTATGTATTTATGGTACAAGAAAATATTTCTTATGATTTATATATAAAAGATTATCATAAACATAAACAATAGGATATAAACATCCATCTCTCATCTCAACTTATTTTAAACAAGAATATGTTTATGTTACAAAATAACTATAACTTCTTATATATTTATATTCTAAATACATTAAGTGCGTTGTTTGCATATGCCCTCTCCCTTCTCCGAATGAAAACTTTCGACTTAAGATTTATATTTTTAATTTTGGTTCCTTAGGGGAACATAATTTTGAGTGTTTAAAATGTTTCTTCTACCGATAAATACTATGCTTCTCTATTTGCTACATACAATGAAGTAATATTTTTTACGCTACAGTTTTGCTTAAGTACGTTCTAATTTTTGCACGTTGGAAGGAGAAATTGAAGAAATGCACATTTATTCTTGCTCTTGGTAGCAGATTTTTTTCTATGATTGTTGTTATGATTAGTACTGTTGTGGTTTCCGTTCAAACTTTTTTTTGCATTCTTTTCGAGTTTTTGCTTATTTAGCTCTCTGTTCATTTGCTTGACACGATCCTTTTGCCTCGTATCTTCACACGAATTTCAGTTCTTTCGGATTTCTGCATATTTATAATACATATAAATCAGGATTCACGATTATTGTAGGTATATATATACATAATTCAAAAATGGAAAATGTGTTTTTTGAATTAGCTTATTTAAAAAAAGTAAATTAAACAGATGAAGTCATCTTTCCTTTAAAATAAAAAAAGGATAAAGTATGGCATTCTTAAAAAAATTTAACAAACATCAATTCAAAAAATATAATGTATACTGAACATTCATAGTACGCAAAGTAGTACATTAGCAACTTTTAAATCATGACCATATAAGCATATGGTCAACATATTTCAATGTTTTCAATTTTATGGAGCAACCAGGAGTTTTGTTTTTTTTGCAAATTATGTATATTGTCATTCTGGAGACAAAATCCGCTGTGCTGATTTTTTGCTTGACAAATATTTACCGAAACTTAAACATAATTTAGAGAGAACATTTAATACGTTTTATAAAAAAAAAATAATCAATAAAACATTTTGTTTAGTTTTTTTTTTAATTAAGGGTCAGAAATTTGATATTTACCGTACTATGAACGTTTAATAAAAATCAGATTTCAAGAATACACAAAAAATATTTGTTGGCTAAAAACAAGCGATGTTTAAATCTTCAATCTAATTTTAATGACAGTAAATATCATTTGCGCTTTTGCCTCATTTCGGTTGATATATTCTGAAGTTAATAAAACTAAGTTATCTGTTGTATGTCAGTGTAGATAAATATATTTAGCAAGTCCTTGACCAGTTCTTTTAGGCTCAAAAATCAAAGTCCACTTCGAAGATTAGCAAAATTTTTTTGGGTTTTTTACATATGAATCTTTTTTCTCATTTAAAGAAGCAGTTATTTCTTTGATGACCCAAATTGTCTGCCGATGAAAAAATATACTATCTTTAAGGAAAGTATGAACAGTATTACACGATTATTACAATGAATTCGCTTGAAAGTTAATAAACGGCAGAACAGAATAATTCATAAATTCTTTCTCTAACAGAGGAGAATTATTCCCTTTAATAATAAATAAAAAATACTAAATGAAATTGTAAATAAGCATATAAGCGAATTACTGAGTATGTACAAAATAATCTGAAAAAGTAAAATGTTAGGTGAACAAAATCTTCAACATAAACAAGTACGCATAATTCTCCCAAGTAAAATTAAACTTGTAAATGAAAAATTGATCTTCAATTTATTTGTAGGCCAAATATATTTATTCCTTGTATTCTTCCCACTAATCTTTTTTTATTTTATTTTTCCATAGTTTTACACATTTCATTTTTAAATATATCATTATAAGAACATTCAATAATATATATATATATGTATAGTTTGCGTTTTATTGTTGTCTTATCAATTAAATATGTACTTATTTTTGTGTTATTCGTTTACGCTTTTTTCTTTTATTTCCCATTATGCCAGAGATTAAAGATCCTGCACTGCACTCTACATTGAAAACTGAAATCAAGTCGATTTATTCCTTCATTTTTCGCATCTAGAGATCCTCATTTTTGTCCAGTGAATTCCTTCTTCCAAAATATGGTCAAATACCTTTCTATTAAAACAGTTTGTTTTTGCTTGAATATATATCTTTGCTAAACATTTAGGAAAGAAGACCACGTACGTGCATATACATGCATGTGAGACCTTAAACATCGTTTGTTAATACCAACGTTGAATAGTTTTTCATTTATCAAAAGAACGTTAAATGAAACTAAACTGAATTAAATATATTCTAATTAGAAACAGAATATTGTAGAAGAAATTTGTTTTTAGTTTGTGTTAATTAAACAGATTTTTTATAATCAAAAGAAAAGTTGTGAAATTTTGGCAGACTACTACAATCACAATTATTACTTTGGAATAGTGACTGTTGTTCAACAAACAGGTGATCGTGTGCATGTGTGGTTGTGTTATATAGCGGACGAGGAACGAGGTTTTGAAGTTTATTTTTACATAACATTGGATTTTGGTTTTGAATCTATTAATCGTTTTAGAAAAAACATGTATTCGTATATAAACATAGAATTTTATCGGCATAAAAAGAAACAAGAAATGTAAGTTTTTATTTGATATATATTTTATTCTTTATTAGTATTTTTTTTGTTTTTGAATTAAAGAATTTCTGCTTTTTTCTAAGGTAAAAAACATAAATTAACTCACAAAGAAAAAATGGACAACTGTATGCCTAGAAAACAAACTAAAAACGAAAATAAAAAAAACGAAATATTAAATGCAATAAATTGAGGAAAACAAATTGGAAAACAAACACGAGTTTTATTCAGTCCGTTGATTGTTGTTCTTATGAGGGCTATTATTTATCTTTACAAATTAAGCAAACAACAATACACATTTTTATGCTACGGTTTTTCGAGTTGTGGGAGGTAGGGGAGCGAAGAAGGTAAAATTACACATATCCTATGTTTTAACATCGAATTTAAGTTTAATTATGCAAAAAATATTACAATTTAATTTTTCCTTAGCATGTACACAGAGTTATTTCACTCAAATTGTTGTTTAATTGATTTTATTAATTCACGGAAAATTTTGATTCAGCTGTTGTATAATAAAGAAAATCAAAACTAGTATGTTTTTTTTCTTGAGAAAGCAACAAGAACTTAATGAGAGAAACAAATATTTAAGTCGATTATTTAAAAAAAAGAAACAAATTAAAAAAGAATAAGCATCATTCTAATTAGTTCGCTTGTCTGTAAGTTTACTTTAAATATAATAATGGTCTATTTGTTGCTTCAGTTTTCATTTTCTGTTTTTATTTTAATATCTTTAATATTTATTGAAATTTGTTTTCAATTTTTTTGTCGTATGTGGATGATAATGAAGAGAAGAGAGAAATTGATTGAAATTTATTTTTTGCCTGTAAGATAGAAAAAAAATTTTCTTTAGAGAGCGAAACTTATGTTCATTCATTTTTTGTATTTTTTTTTCATTGATTGTTCAAAAATACTTAAATAAAGTAAAACATAAATAAAAGAAACTAAATTCAAAACAAATTATGGATTATTTATGCCGACAAAATTCTAGTTCAAATTTAGTTGTTAATCTAATGTTAAATTCTAATATTTGCACGAAAATATTTAATTATATTCGCGGAAGCCCCATATCTATATATATTTTATCTTTAATTTCGTTGATTGGACAATCGGTGATCAAATTCTTCTTTTCAAAATACTTTGTACTTATTTTTATTCATAAAAAGCTGATTGTTTTAGGCACAGGTGTAGTACTTATTTCAAGTTTTTATATTCTATGTATTATATAATCGGTTGTGATATTTAATTCAATTTATAACATTTATTTTATATATGTATGTAATATTATGATGTATATGTATGTGTCAATGCTGATATTAAAGGAACCATCTGCACCCGGTTTTCACAATTGTAATTTGTGTAATCATTTTAAAAAGCACATAAGAAGCAGTCATTGGCGTCATGGACCAACCAATTTATTATGTTATGTTATGCAATATTCTTTATAGGCAAAGTTGAATTCCATATCCTTTTTGTACATTTGTTATTTGGAAAATTATATGTATGTATCTTTATCTACGCGAATTAAAGTTTATATTACGGTTTATTCATTTAGTGCTAGTCATTTTTTTCACGGCAAAAAAATGGAAAGTGTATATATTTATCGAGAAAAAGACTGGTGGTACCCTTACTGTAAAGCACGTTAAATTAATTAAAATTTTATTTATTTAAAACAACGTTATCACAAATTCTCCGTCTGGTTACCATATATTTTCAAATAAAATTTTCAGACTGAAAAAAAAGCCCGACCAACATCTCATGGTTTCAAATTTTAACAATATCAAGAACTTTTTGCAACGTCCCAGCAAGATGTTAAGACATTTTGCAAGCATTTACTTCCGAAATATTTATTCATTACCATTTACCAAAGAGCAACAGGCAGCACCGCGTTTTTTGTGGGAAGGTTTACGCATTTATCGTAAATTATGAATATAATATTTGAACCAGTAGCCCAAAGCAATATAAAGTGAAAAACACGCGATTGAATGTAAATTTTAACAATATAAAAAAGCACATGCTATTCAGTTTAATGCATTTTAAGAACGATTTGTCTTAACACATTTTATAACAAACCATTAATCTGGGTGATTCCTATTAAAAACAACACATTAAATTACGTCTTATGTATATTTGGTTATGTATGCAAATGTAGTCGATTATAAAACGCAAATAAGAAGAGTATTAATGAAGTTATGAAATCGATAGGATGAATATATATAGAATGATTAACTAATGATTGAAAAGCAGATTTATTTATATTAATGCAGAATGTTAAATTGCAATGAACTCTGTTTTTGTGAGCAAATGTTATCATATCATATTACTTGCATATGTAGTTAAGATTTGATAAACCGAATTGAAATAATAAATATTAAAATATATGTTTGCATGTATAATATTCAAAATTTTACTTTATTCTCAATTAATTCTTCATTCGATATTAGAGACAAGACTACGGACTGTGCTTTACAAGAAAATTTCGACAAAACTTACACATGTACTACCACAAATACTAATGAATAAAATAAACTTACCCTCCTCAAGTTCATTTAGTATCCTAATAATATATTATATATATGTATGCATATATTATATACTATATATATACATATTATATTATATATTATATATACATATTATATTATATATTATGTATATATTTCTTATATATATATACTCTTTTTCTGACTTTCAATAAAAGAAAAGTTTGATCACCGATATAGTTAAAATACATTTAAGTTTTTGTGTTGTGTTTCTGAGTGTGAATGTTATGTTTACTTGTTTCAAAAATAATTATTTGTGAAAATGTTAAACAAAAATATTGTATTATTCGTAGCTTTCGCGAAATTATCCAACATTTATTTTTGCAGTTTAACAAATCAATGGAAAGGCTAATACTGCCTCGTATTCAACTTCTTCTACAAAGTAGTTTTTTTTTTGCAATATCTCAAAGTTATCATCTTTAATTTGAATTCTAAATAAATATTTTCGTTTTTCTTTGCAAATCAAGTAATAAAAAAAAATAAATTAATGAAAAATTAAGAAAAAAAATACCAAAAAGGAAAGATAAACTACTGTTTTTTTAACTAATCAGAAAAAAAAACAAATTCATAAAAATAAATATAATTTTAATTAATGATGGTGGTCGGGGTGGTCATGATACTTTTTTTTGTTTTCTTTAATCGTTCACATGAATTTTATTTATTTACTTCTTAGTAAACTTTTGTTGGTTTAATAATTTGCAAGAACATTTATTTCAAATATGCAATGCAATGTAAAACAATAAAATAAAATGTGAATTTTTATAGATACTTTTTTACTTGTTGTGGCGCAATTAAGAAAAATAAATTCAGCTTTGTAAAATTCCAATTCAATTTTACACATCAATTTAGTGGCTGTGCATTAAAATTATATGTTGTATGGACTTTAAGTCCCATTTATTTATTATTACTATTATCAATATATATATATACTTTTTCTTCATTGTTAAACAAATTTCTTACTTGTGAGTAAAGAGAGAAAAACAAATAAACTAAGCTAATGTTTGTTTGTATGAACAAAAAAAGAAAGAATGGATGTGTAATTAGTATTGCAAGATAAAGCGCAGCAAAGAAACAATTCTCTTCTTATTCATTCTATTTGCTAATTTTCTACCTTTACTTTTTTTAAGTGGACAGAAATTTAAGCGACTTATATTTTGTCTAATTGCTTCAAATTAAAATATTAGTTTGACGAGAAGAAAACAATATCATGCTTATTATGTGTGGCATCAAAAGTAAATTGGTTTCACTGTTGCTGCAAGCAATATTATAGAATTCGAGCTAAATGCTGATGAGATTTTGTATGCAATAAACGAAGAAAGCTTAATTTTGTTTTTTTTTTATAGAAAAAAATCATATCGAAATGGGAAATGGTTCAAATGCAGAGATTGATAGGGAGAAACTTTGAACTTAAATGATTGATTACCTCCAATGAGGAATGGATATATTTTATAGAATATTTCTTCTGTGCCACCTGCTTCAGAAAATAAATTACAAATTAGAACTTTAATACGAATGAATCAATAGAACTCTAAAAATATAACGTTCTTGCTGTTCTTTTTGGTGGTGCTTTTTTTTAGAAGAAATATGACTTCAGGTAAATTCTTTTTTCAATTTCAATTTCAGTAAAAACGAACATTATAGTTTTTTTGTTTTTGTTCTTTTTTTGTAAAACCTAACAAGTCATGAAAGTGATTTTTATTCTATTTATTTATTTTTGTTTGTTTAATATTTCCAACAACACTCGTGCCTTCGAACATCTACAAATGATTTTTTTAACAAAAATGTATAACATTTAATATTTAAATAAATACATTTTTATTAAACTATTGTGTGTAAATTTTAATCATTTGAATTTAAATATAAATTAAATTGTTTTGTTTGATTATTGTTTTTGTGAAGAAGTGTGTTGAAAAAAATGTATGCTTTAATTTTAATTTATGTGTGTACTTTCTGTTTCAGTTTATTTGTTTTTGTTTTACTTAGGTTTCTACAAAAAAAAAAAAAGAACGACAACAGTAAGAAACTATAAATTGACGGACAAAAATAGCTTCAAGACATTTCGAGAGTACAGAAATGGAAAAAAATTGAGAAGTTATCTTTAATCTTAAAAAATAATAGTAATAATAATAAATTTATTTCTTTTTATTTTTGTTATTTGCGCCACGTGGTGGAGTCACTGGTCGCCCCGAACCACCAAAGTTAGGATAAACAAATCTACGTTTATCTGCAGGTTTCAATATCTGGAAAGAGCACATCAGCGTATCATCCACGGACATCATTGCACCTAGAGTTACATTCAGTATTGTACGTTTTCAGCGAGACGAGAAAAGAAAGAAAAAAAAAACAATATAGAAAACAAAAACGATATCAATAAATGATTATGTTTCACAGCTGGATTTAGAAATTAATACAATGTGCTTTGATTACGAAAAACTTACCCGCATTATCAAATTCACCACAGTAGTTGGGAGCTGAAAAAAGCGTGACCAATTGTCGTTTGGCGAAAAATTCATAGCCATCCTCTACAACTTGGTGAGCTCGGCATATCAGGTCAAAGTCATGCTTTTGCAAGAATTTATTTACCACCTGAAAGTTTAATTTTAAACAACCACATAAAATGTATTTATTATATTAGAAGAATCATTTTTAGTTTTCTTTTTACATTAAAAATATGAATTTTTATAGTATGATATATAATATAATAATAATGATGGCAGCGCTAAAGTCCGAGGTGGACTTGGGCCTAGCTTCTTACCAACCACTCGTGTTGTGCGTGTTATTGTTCTCTCACGAGTAGAGGGGACCTACAGTTCAATGCCAACTCCGAACGGCGAGATTGAGAAGGTATTTCTAAACAGTTAAAATCTTTGAGCATTGTCAGTGACTCGAAAGAGGTGGAGCCGTGAAAAAATGTTAGATGTTTTTTCGAGATTCGAACCTTAAACTTCAAGCGCAGGAGTCGAGGCACCTTCGCACTACGCCACGGCTCCTATGTATTAATAATATGTAATTGAATACTAGACATTTCAAAACCCCTACACATTTTTCAATGCTGAAAATCAAATAACGCACGATTTGATGGTAGATATACCCCTGAAGTACGTCTTATACACACAGGTAAATATTCTTATCACGACAGCCAGTGAATTGTGTCCGTCTTATCTTAAATAAATGCCAATTTCATTGAAGGATGACGAAGAGGGAAAAGTCATCTTATCTGAATTACCCTTCAAATAATATGAAGATTACTTAGGTAGAAACATGAAATTAAATTAAGTCTCCCTTTTCATGATTGGCTATTAATCGATTTAATAGCTAAGAAAACTACAATATTGCATAAGCTTCGTATGCATCTTTTTTACTTCAGCGATCAAAATACATTTGTCTACACACAAACATTTATACGTTCCGGAAAAAAAGGATTACAAGTCTTGCCCATGTAAACAGAGTTACGTAAACAACTTCATAGGTTATCAGTACGCTTTTCATAGAAAACAATATTCCTAAACTGATGCTTATGTGTGTAGATCTGATTATTTTACGTCAGTAAAATATAACGCATTTCTTAGCAGCACTGCTTTTACCTTATTACTGAACTTACAAATTGATGTAAATTAATCTAATTCCATAAACCTACATAACCTGAGTATATAACAACACTAAACTTAACTGATAATCTCAATTATAAGCATTCTATCAACAAAAACAAAATAATAAATGATAATTGAAACATGAGTAATCGTTAAGATACATATTAACTATTTTCTGATCATATAGCAACATCTGTGTCTGTGAAATATGAGACAACTCAGACCGTAACAAAGGGGATATATAAGAAAAGGATATATTTAACATCTTCTGAACTCTTATGTCTTCTACGGTGAATACTTTGATATAATAGCTTTAAACCAGTAACAAATTGTGTCTTACTAGATTAGAACATGTCTTTGCCCAAAGGGATATGTAGCAAGAATAAACTATTTTCGAAGAATTCTAGCAAACTGGATTCAACAATAATTAAATGTTATTAAAATTTTCTGAAATATAGTACTCACTTCAGCTCCAAAAGTGAAACTAACACCACGATCATTTTCACCCCATCCCATTGTGTCTTTGTCGGGATCAGACCACAAAAGATCACACAACAATCCTTGATCTGGTACATCTGTCGGTCGCATTATACGTCTTATTTGCTCCATCGATGACAAATCAGGACTCAAGCCACCATGGCAGCAGAATATTTTTTCATCAACTACATTTATTAATTAACATGTTTTGGAAAATAAAATTAATATATTAACTAAATAATTTTATACTCACCAATAGCTGCAACTGGCAAGCAATTGAAGCAGTCTGTGAATGTCTTCCATAATTTAATGGTATAGCGTCTTTTGCATTCGTCATAGAAGCTAAAAGTGAGTAATGAAAGAAAATATCAATAAGATTATTTGAAAATAAATGCTAAAAACTTACCCATAAATTCTGTTTATGCTGGCGCACTCATGATTTCCTCTGAGTAAGAAGAAATTTTCTGAATATTTTATTTTGTATGCTAGCAATAGGCATATGGTCTCCAAAGACTGCTTGCCACGATCAACGTAATCGCCCAAGAACAGATAATTTGATTCTGGTGGAAATCCACCATATTCAAAGAGACGCAACAAATCATAATACTGTCCGTGAATATCACCTAAAAAACAAAAAAGAATACAATTTATACTTCAAATGTATGTACATATACATAATTTAAAAAAGACTATATGTTGACATAAATATATACGGACATGTGTTGTATGTATGTATACACAGATCGAGAGAATATGTTATTTGTAAAACAGATGACAAGATTTATGCATACTTATGCCCTGAACAAAGTCAGCGCATACGTCAACTTCTGAATCAATACTGACTTTTTTTTACAAGAGAAACTCAGAAGACTGTCCACTACCCAGTATTTAAAGGGTTTGTGAATGAATACAGCCAACAGTGATGAGCGTCAAATCAATTAAAATATTAAACATCGAATGACACGATATGAGTTTATTGATTCATTTCTTTCTAAAGGCAAATACATTGACCCACACGCAATAAAAACGTGACCGATAATTGCAGTCTGTCGTGCGACAATTACGCCTTTTCACGTAGATTTTCTACGCTGTTTTCTACAAGATTCAATTAATGATAAACTTAACGTATTCGAATTGGTATACAGATCAATACATATGTTATCTTTTTTAACGTAATCTTTGCAAAAACAATGACTCATCTATTTACTTTAGTTGCGATATATAAAGTAAAATATATAAATGTTGGCATTCACAATCAACTGAGGTATTAGTTTGTGTGAATGATAAACTAAGCCGGTTAGCAAAACTGATAGTCCAACAGTAGACGGTGATATGGGCAGTTTCACGTTTATCATCCTTAAGCTCTATCAAAATGTTAATTTCTGTATTTTACTTATCTAACAAAAAATACATAGAATCCAATAAATTCCCTCATATATTTTACTTATTTGTTTGCTCAAGTGTAATCCAATCCATACCACAGAAAATAATTCCTTTAGCATTTCTTTACAACTAACACAACCATCGTATGTTATGAACAAATCAGAATCCTCCCAGTGCTTAACATTCGAAATAAAGTTATGCATGCAAATACACAAATTGATAGGTGAAGCAACAAAGAGTGTGCCACGTCCGAGACAATGTCGTCGTTTTTGATCACACCACAATCTTATCCATTTGCGTCTGATTTAAGCAAAATGCACTTACATTTCCTAATTGATACTATATTCGTGAAGAACGGACTATTCCTGGACTGTGTATCATACTTGAGATTCACTAATTACCACACGTTAATGAACATTCTCCATGTGGATTTATTTTTAGAATATTGCGAACATTCTACTTGCACTGCGGAAATATTTTATATGAAAAGTGATTTGCATTTCTTCATTTTTCTTTTTACATTTCCGTTTAGCAATGTTTTATGAAAAACTAATCCAACTCGGTGGCTTGTTGTTATTATCGGAACTAGTTTCGTTGAGAGGCATCTGCAAAACGGATAATAATTTGTCTACAACCTGCAGATGTAATATTTTAAGGAATGACAAGCTAGACCAAGCCATACGAAAATATTGAGGAAAATAAAATTTAAGAAAAACACAATCCACGCGTGTGATAATTCTTTACTTTTTTATGTGATATTTTCCCCACTCCATTCAAAATATTTATATATATTTATACAGACAAACAAATTCGAGGCAACTCAATTGGTATTAAACAATCTGTTTTAAACTAAGTACGAGTACCTTCACTGAAGAAAGGTTCTTGCCAAATAAATATACCTTAAAAATATCACTTTTTAATATGAACAAACTGAACGTAAAAATTGTATTGCAAATGACGTAGATTAAAAAATTTAATTCATGTTTCGCATCAATGTATCGATGAATGTACATATAAATGCATGTGTATTCCTCAGCGTTATTATTGGTCAATGTAATATGGTGCTCAATAAGCCGCACAAATGCTGGCTCTCGCTATTTATAGATCTTTAATTTTACTCAAATGGCAAAACCCAATTTTTTTTTGTTTTTAATCAAACCATTCACAATAACACTGAAACAAAAGCGCCACCATACAACTGACTTGCATAAGTTCGTGAAAACTTTTTTTCTCGCTTTTAATTAATTGCTCGTGTCTGCTTATTTTTACATTTTTTACTTCGGAGATGTTTTTAACCCTAAAATTGCGTTATACTTTCAATGCGTTTGCTAAAAAACAAGGATTATACGTTCAAGGATCATTTCAATGGTCGTTTGGCAATTGAAGTGATCGGATTTCTTGAAATCTTTTCCGACCACTTTACATTGCACATGAAGACGCCGGTTACATGACATTTATTCAAAGCAGAACTATACATTGCTTTACATAAAACATTGCTATAAATATATATGTAGATCGATTTTAGTGTATGTACATACATAAAAAAAATACTTGTTTGTCACGGTAT
Organism: Myathropa florea; assembly: GCA_930367185.1. Lineage (NCBI taxonomy): Eukaryota > Metazoa > Arthropoda > Insecta > Diptera > Syrphidae > Myathropa > Myathropa florea. The sequence goes on along the minus strand of OV884004.1, from coordinate 1,259,306 downwards.
TTCAAGATATTTGTGAACATTTTCAAAAACATTGCTATTTATTTAAAATTATAGTGTTTCGATGATCAAAATTCATAACATTATTATAACTACATAAGTAAAAACATGCTGTAAGGAAATAAACGTTTCAACAGTTGTTTCGTCGTTTGTGAATTTTTGACCTTATCTCTGTGTAATCTTTTACTTGTTTCTTAAACTTTCATCGCAATATAATTTGGCGTGTAAATAAAAAAGAAAAAACGTGAAAATTTATTAAACTTGACCAAATACAATCCATAATAAAATGAAAAAACTTTGCAGTGAAAGGTTTCACCAACTGGAATATGTGGGCAGATGATTTTCAACAAATAATTAAAAGAATTGCATACAAAATACCAACAGTATTCATTCGGTTCCACACTCAGGGTGTCTTTTGACATGAAGTTACCCAGAATTACGACACGCATCGCATCAGCAAAACTGTGAAGCACACTTCGTTTTCCTTACGCCATAAGTAAAAACATGTATGTTAATAGTATTCTTTCAAAATTTAAAAATAATGAGTTTCAAATGAAAAAGCACAAGAGCTAATTGTCCAAAAATGTATGTATATAACTTTTGAAAACAACTACATTTTGTTATCTATATTTTATCGTACATCCAAATACTGTATTATAAATTGTGTTTAAATGTATTCAACCTAAGAACTCAATGATAGCACTTTTCTGTAGCGAATAAATTAATTCATGTCCTGTACTTAAGAAATTACGTGACAAAGCTTACTAATTTCGCCTGAGTTGTGGTTTTAATGGAGTAAATCAAAAATTACTAATAGAAAGCATTATATATCGCCATAAGTGTTTTGATGGCGAGTAGAATAATCATTTTGATCATACGCAAACATCGACATTGAACTTGACTTTATACAAGAAGTTGCTACGGGAAATCCCAAACCGCTGATTATCATACGTGCAACTACATTTAAGCTTGAATAAACTACAATTACGCCTTTATCTTGCAAAAAGCAGAGACACAGTTTTGGTAAGACAAAGATATGTGTCCATTAAGAAGAGAACCAATCTAAGCACCTTAAAGAAAAACTTATTTATCGATCGAACTTATTTGATTGACATGCAGCTGTTCTTTTATACATGTGCATACATACATATATATGTTCGTGCATATACACCCTAACCTTGAGAATGACGGTCACTGTCATCGTTACCGATAATGCGAACGAAAATTTTGTGTCATTTTCCGATGGAAAATTAATAAATAAGAAATTTATTGAGTATTTGTTCTAATTGTATGAACTTATTTGGCTAAGAGAGGAAATGCTATTAATATACATTAGCTTAGGTATATTGTATAACAACTAGAAAGCTAATAAAAATATATATTCATATTTGTCATTTGTAACCCAAACAAGGTCATTCGTTTATTACCTTGTTCCTCGCAACTGTTCGTGTTTTGTGTGCTGCTGTCACAGGAATAAACGTACAGTTCAATGCCTATTTAGAATAGCGAACTAAACAATGATGTCGGACATGGCATTTTGATGATTGTTAATGGACTCGCGAGCAGAAAAATTTGGAATAATTAAGAATTATGAATTGGAACTTAAATGTCAAGCGCTCATTTGATTTAACCAGACAGTATTACCATAGTATTTTGTAAAATGTGTACAATAAGTTGTAGAATCACGTATTTAGTCTGTTTTCACTTTGAATGTTATTCCATGTTCCTAAACAGTTAATTCCATCAAAGTCTTATCAATTTTCTTTTTGTGATTACGCAGGAAAATACATCAATTTTGATAACGATTATAACATTTAATTTATGACAGTCAGTTAGGTGAAATCATAAATTTCTATCAAATGTAATAAAAAAGTCCATTCCAATTGCAAACACTACCTTTAGTTCTATGGAATGCACTAGGCGATTTAAAAGCTAATAAATGCAGGCACTAAATTAGTCGACTCATTCTGGTTCGTCAAATCCTCCTAGAAGAAGAATTCAGTCATGACACAATGTTTTGATACGTACACATGTTTGATGTTTGATTTGAAACATTGGCTTTGAGAATAGGTGTGCCCATAATAATTATATGTAATTATAAAATAAATTTGTCAGATTCTTCGTGTGATTCTCTTTCGGTTTATTTTTAATTTGATTTAATAGTTTTGCTTTTTTTTCGCAACCTTCAATAAAAAGTGAAATTTCTATTTTGAATAAGTGCCAAAACACATACACATTTCGTATACATGTATGAAATCTTTGTTTAATTGTCACTAAGCAGTCTAAACATAGTAAAAGTTCTAAATTTAAACGAAGTTAATTAATAAATTGTCTATTGGATCGGCACCTTACAAGGATATGTCGTAAACCAGTTAATGAAAGAATACATAGTGTATTTAGCTTATTCTTTCTAGTAAGCCCTTATGCTACGTGTATTTTAGCGGTATCTATTCCTGATTTTTTATTTGAGAATTTACAATTTAAATAATCGACTCACGAATGGAAACCCTTCCCCTAGTCTTTTCAACACTCACACTAGCGCTATACGCAATTGTTATTAAACGGAAAGGTGGCCTTTACAACAACCGGACGAGTGTGGTAGGCCGACTCCGAACGGCAACGTTTAAGAAGCCTCTTCTTGACGATTATACTCTTTGAGGATTCTAGTTACTCGAAAAACGTAGATCCGTGAAATATAAAAGCTGTTTGTATTGGGAGCCCAACCCAGTCCTCCAGCAAAGGAGTCCACTACGAATATGCAGCCAGAAGGATATAATTGAGGACCAGTGTCAAAGGAACCATAAATTAATCCTCCCTTTAATTATCCATATTCATAAAAGATTATAAATCATTTAAAATAGATCATAACAGATGTCTTATTTAACATTTTAATTATGTCGAAGAGAATGCAAACAAAGTTATCTTGAAATATTGTGGAAAATTAAACATCAAAAATTCGCTTAAATTTCAATATTTTCCATATATGCGATACTACACAGATTTATAAACTTTGAACTTTCAGTAACCGGAAGATGCCCACACATTTTTTTTGACCATCAATATACAAATTTCGCATTTCTCTAAAAATAAATAAAACTCGCATTCATACACACAAACTTTGAGTGTATATACACTAGTTTTACAAATTGTTTCTATCGTGCTCTTGAATCAATGCTTCCAAAAAACATCAAATTAAATTATAAAAAAATATTGCTTATTTCGTTTTGTGCCATGTAGTTCAGTAGTACTTCTTTTGTATGCTGGTGTCAATTTCTTGCATCAACTTCACCTTTTTTCCTCCTATCATACTTTCTTTTCAAAATTTGGCTTAATTGGAAGTGAGAGAAAAATGTGGGTGGAAACATCATTTGTTCACGATTTGACAGGTGGCGGCGACGAAACAAACTAAACAAATGTGTATGTATACGCAACGACGATGTGGTATCACGATGTGATTGAATGTACATTGGAACTTCAGTCAGAATTGCAAACAAAGGAAAAAAAAAAAGGTAAATTTACTTTAGTGACATGTCTAGAAAGGTTACTTTAAGTGCATCTTTGTTTATACTACTTCTTTTTCCTATGCATGTACTATTGATCTAAATTTGAAATATGTATGTATTGTATATCCATATGTATGTACGTAAGTGATTTTAAGATGAACATCATTTTTTATTCATGAAACAGTCTAAGAAAAAATGTTCTCAATGAGCATTAAAAATATGCGTAAGTACTTGTAATTTCAGTTCAACCTTAATTGGTGAAAACACTGAAATACAATATGTAAAATACTTCTGCGCAACTCATCTGTGCAAACACTAGTTAACTTATTTTTTATGGTTTGAATGTGTATAGTCTAGTCGTGACTTGATGAAAACACGAGTATGAGTGTTTACACGTGAATGTGCTATGTACGACTCAATTCCCTTTCTACGAATAGGAGGAATATACCTATTCTCAGTGCACCAACGCATGCAAAAGAAAGTGAAAGATGAATATCATCATATCAACGAGCGATTATTGCATTCGTAGTCAAAATGTGAGACTTAATAAAACTTCAAGTGACAAGAAATAGTTTAGAATGTCTACAAATAGGCATCCATAGTGAGCTTAACCCTTAATTTCGATTCGGTTTGAAACAAAAGCTACACAAAATATAAAATTGAAATTATAGTTCAAAAAAATAACACCGCAAAAATAGTTGAATTCAAGCCGAAACACACTTGAGTTGAAAATCAATTATATTTCCACTCAAAATGTTCAGTAAACAACATTTTTAATGTACTTATGTAGATAAAAACATTTTGTCAAAACCAATCAAACATCATTTTGTCAAACTTACCACAGATTTTAAGTGGCGCTTCCAGTTCTAATAATATTGGCTGTGAAAGAAATATTTCTCGAGATTTCAGACATAATCCACGGATTTCAGTTTCTGAAAGCTGAACATTTTTTCCAGGTCTGGCCCCGCGAACTGAAAAATAAAAATTAGGTACATATTATTAATGATACGAAACTCATACAAATATTACATGCAAAAGTAAATCAATAAAAACCGACATCTTAATTGACACAAACATTGTTCAGTCCATTTAACCTATAGGGTTCGAAATAAAAATACGTAGGTCAAATTGCTTCAATTCAAAGACAATTATCCCATCCCCATTTGTGGGTTTTTTTCCCTAATTTCCCCCAAAATATTACGTATTGCTTTTTTTTTCTTTGCAAAGCTATACATCTTTGTTGTAAAATGTCCAAGGAATAAGATTCGTGGTCGTGTTGTTTTTGTTTTTCATGAAATAATATATCCGAAAACAGAATCCATGATATTGTGCGTTACAATCTTCATTGGCGCCTGTTGAATGGCAAAGTCTACCGTTGAGAAATGGATTTCAACCGATATTGAGTTTGTAAATGTAATTATTTGCACCTATACAGTTAATCACATACACCCATGTAGTAAGTTAATCTTAATTGTATTAACTATATTTAAAAGAAGAAATCTATATATGACCTCAACATGAATGTTTGTAATTCGTCTGTTTCTTGCTGTATTCATAAAAACGTTGTAAAATTTAGCATACCCAAATTTGAATGAAATAAAATCCGGAGTTGATTGTTGTCAGGCTCTATGTATGTAAATCCAAAAAAACTATCAAGAAAGCGTGTGCACCGAAGTCGTATGTAAACAACAAAGTTTTTTAATGTGAAATATATCTGGCCATTTATTGGCTGTAAACACCGGCCTATTGAAACTGGTTATCAAAATGAAAAAAGACAATTCGCAATGCGGTCATCTGTATGTCTGAATATATATTTATGGTTTGAAAAACGTCAGTCAGTGAATCTTGTATAAGAACACTAGGCATGAATCACCGCGTCGAAACAATAATCTAAAAATTGTAGGAAACATCTTCAAGACTGGTACATACATTTTAATAATATCGGTATCACATCACTACAATTATTCGTGATAATCTCAAAACAACTTGTCTTGTTTCTCTTCACACCATAGCTATATACATTGAAACGCTCCTCTCATGCTCTCACGGCTGTCATGAAGAATTAACGCCAACCAAAGAATACATAACTTGGCATCGTCGCATTCGGGAAAGAAAGCGGCATATCTCAAGTACGATAAAAATTTAATCGAAGTTTTGTCCCTTCCTTTCTTTTTCTGAATTTGTTGTCAAAACCTCTACTAAATAATAAAATATGTCTGCACATTCTTCAGAATAAGAGTTAACATCAAAATATGTTCACCTTTCTTTCTAAAACACGGGCGTTGCCACCTCCAATGCTAAACCTCATAATCAACATATTTCCGAGAAATACATAATACATAGAAATTGGTTTTCCTTACCTTCTAGGAGCCTCGATATTATGCTGTCAATATTCATTAGTTCAGACATGATTTTCTCCTATTACTCCTGCCGCTTTTTCCTCGGATTCGGCTGCTCTTTAAAATCTTTTAACAAACACGCACAAGATGGAAAACTTCTCTTCCAAGTTATATTTTCTACTGATAGAAAATATTTCTTTTATTCTTGTCAGTCACAGCACAAAACCTTTTTAATTGTGTCAACAGATGCAAAAGGATAGATTATGAAAAATATATGTATATAACTTATTCGACGTAAAATTTTGCTTTTCTTGAGGTTCCTAGTGTTGGAATAAAAATTAATTCGATTTTTTTATGCTGGAAAGTCAGTCACAATTATTCCATTGTGAATGATATATTCGTTTTCCTTTCTGTCCGCAGGGGAGTTATTGCATGGATTTTTTTTTCTTCACGCTTTTGCGTCACGATTTTAGTTGGCGAATTGAAAAGGTTAGACTCGGGAATTTTTCTCCGACAGACTAATCCAAAATCATTTTTTTCGTCACACACGCGTTTTGTATAAAATCTCTCACCCACACTAAATTCGATAAATAAAATGAGTGAAAAGATGGAAAACGGAGGAAATTTTTTCAGAAATGAAAGCACACGAAGTATAGAGAACTGAACACGAACAAAAGCAAGAAAATAGACCCGTATTTCTGTCACCTTCTCGTCACCAAGTCAAAATCGTAAACGCATTTCATTGCGAAAAAAATAACCCAGGCGATAACTTAACGAGGAAAATATACACTCCACAAATTGTTAAATTACCAGAAAGCAAAGTTGAAATATTAATTGGTGGTTTTTAACATTTTTATGGAAGAAAATTGCTTTAATTTGAGTTGTAATTTAGTTCACCGACAATTTCTTCACACAAGCGACGTTTTCAGAACCTCAGAAATGGCGGCGATGCGAGCGAGTTCGAGTTTTGCTCAGCCTGCTTCGGGTAGACAGGTTGCCTGGAAATGGAAGAGGAATGCTGTGGAATTACACGCTGTCGTGGAAATTTCACTGCGTTGCAATGCGTCGATACCCGATAAAATGGACAGATTATACTCTTTACTGGTGACTACAGATAGATGGTGCCACTAAAGCGTGGAAGTGTTCAAAAATGTTACGAATGTGCTTTCAGAAAATAAATAGTTGTGTCTGATTATGTTTAAACTTTTTTTATCGTAACAAGCAAAACTAACTATATTTTTTTTTGTTATTTTTAATATATTTATAGTAATTCCGAAACTTGGAGACATTTATATATGTATTGCATGTGATATATGTGTATGCGCATATGATATATGTGTAAGCGGCTGATGGCAGTATTGAGGGAGACACAATATACGGTTTTCACAAGCGAGAGAGAGATGGGTTGGATGCGCAGAAAATCAACCACGAAAATCCACTTTCAAACTGGATTCTCGGGTGAAATAGGCATGTTTTCATCCCTTTTCGTTTCGTTTTCGACATGCCTTCCTCATTTTCTGGTGATCGGTGATCGAATAACGCCTCACGCATGATGCGAGGCATTTTAGGAAAATTGATCACAGGAACGATTTAAATGCAATTTTAATGTTTTCTTTCACTGCATACATATAGTACTACGTGCAAACATTGCTGATGAACCTTAAACATTTTTTTTTTATCCGTCATTCATGAGAAATTAGAATTTAAAAGAGGGCATTACTCAATTCCCTGTAGAACATTGTTAGGTGAAAACATGATGCAATTGAACCGATTCGCGTGTTCCACACGCAGAAAATCTTGCCCGCCCAGTCGAATTTCCCAGTCGTTTGTAAACAGGCAAAAACTAAGGCTATAATAAATACGACTATTTCGTCGAGTTTCAATACATTTAAATAATATCGTATTTTGAACGTTTTCGTAAAGGCATCATTATCATCACTTACCGAGGCTTTTTTGATTATTACTATGTTGTTAATGTAAAGTTAGTTAATAATAAAATTGTAGATGTATATCTACTTATAAATTCTGTACATAACCTTAAAATGATCTTTCCTTCAATTTTGAAACATTGCAGAACTCTTTCTGGGTGGCACGATTATAACAGATGTTTCTCATCTCATCTTCAGTTACCAATATGTTCTACTATAGGGGTCGCAGGGGCAATGCTTACACAAGAGATCTCCAGGCCACTCGATCCTACGCCACCATTTTTGGACTTGGTCTAGCCATATCGTTCTTCGCGCAGTGCCGTGTTTCTCACCCTATCCCGCTCAACAAAGAACCCCATACTCCCATACTTCTGCAGAACACTCCAGAGTTTACCTCGAGGAACTCGGTCGTATGCCTTTTTCAAATCTACAAAACAACTGTAGATCGGTTTGGTATATCCCTACTCAATATAGACTGTCTATTATACTGTGTAAAGGTCTGAACCCATTTTTCACCGCAATATATGTACAAATTTTGTATTCATCATAGAGTAAACTTTTATGTTGTCATCAGTGCATCTATTGAATGCGAATTTGATAAGTAGATGCGCATTCACGACAGACACATAATTTAGGGATCCTAGGAAATTGTGTAGTAGCGTTTTTTGCGCAGTACTGGCCGAAGGCAGTGAGGAGCATTGGTGGTCGTACTTTCTGCATATATCATTGAAGACTTAGCAACATTTACGAGCATGCTAGCACATGAGCCCCGTTGTGAAACCAACCATCGTGCTGCAAAACAAAAAAGGGGGACGGTTGGTTTAGTGGATTCCCAAAAGTTCAGGATCGATTTCAAAAAAGAATAAACCAATTAGAGCTGCGATGTTTATTGGCTCTGTTGAGACTGACTCCCAGCTCTCATAGTTCGCCAGCTACTTTTTCTATTCTGCTCTTGTACCGAATTGTAACAATAGGATACTCCTTATGATTTTCACACTCGACTGACTACTAACAAAAAAGAGATCAGTTTGGAATATAATATAATTGATTCAATTTCTAATCTTGTTTTTTTATATCGATGAATGGTGCATTTGACTTTGCGATTGTAAGGATTCGTTTCCGTTCCTCATCAGATAATTTAGTATCCTGTTAGTCGAGAAAATTTAAATGAGTTTTTTCTATCCGATTAAATCATTGCACTTTTTTGTTTTTGTATAAATACCCCAAACAAATTTAAGAAAAAGCAACAACCGACTGATCATAAGTTTATCAAATGTTGTATTTCGTTCTTAATAGTTTTCGGATCATTTCACATTGTTAGACAATTGATTTTGATAATTTTCATCTCAATTTTAATTAACCAAAACTTTAGGAATACTGCAAAAAAAATATAAACTTAACGTGCGAAGTGAGAATTGAGTAATTTTACAAAAGAATGATCATATCAGCTATAAATTAAATACGTACATAAATATATACAAATCATATTGATCCCCCTATTTTTTGCCCAGCAACTTATTCATTTCTTTGTTCTGCTTACTCATCTTAAGGTCAACATCTTCGATCTTATAGTTCATATTATCCAACAAATCATTCTGTGATTCAATTTCACCGCGCATATCAGTCGCCAGACCCTTAAGACGATTGAGACTATCATACATATCTTCCAAATTCGATTCTAGTTTGCTATTGAAACTCGCTTTGTCATCTTGTTTTTGTTCTTGTCCAGTTGAAGGATCTGATCTAATTCGATTGATTGGATGATTTTCAAAGACATCATCTGGCGACATAGGTGCTGACGATGGATATTCATCCCCTGCTTTACTCCCACTGGGCGTTGACCCCATTCGGGGACTCATGTTATCACGGTTCCCTGACAAGTAATTCTTCAGTCCACCAAATACGCTTTTCAATCCATTTAGGTGACGTTGGCTAAAGCGAAGAGTAGAGTTTATTTCATCTAATTGGCGAGAAGTCTTTTCCAACTGTTCCCTTTGTTTAACAAGTTCCGAAGCAGTGGCTTTGCCAACTTCCTCAGTCTCATACAATAAACCTAGAAAAGCAAACAAATAGTCTCAATTCAAATGTCTATTCAATTTTGAAGCTATATTTTTACCCAAGCTCCTTTTGGACGTTTCTAAAGTGCGTGCTTCAATTTCCTTTCGTTTTTGTTCATAAATTTGTTCTTCATCATCGAAGGGATTTGTACTCGGTTTTGGAGTGGTGCGAGAATTAGCAAGGAATGCATCATCATCTACGTCGTCAAAATGATCATTAACAGGTGTAAGATAGTTGTTCTCCGACATCTTTATACTGCAATCAAAATTAAAATTTTATTACTTATAGTTCTAAAATTTAAAAGTTTAATAACACCAAGAGAACTTTCACAAATTAAAAAGAAAATAAGTAAATATTTTACCTACCCCCTTTTGTAATCTGATGTATGGAATATCGTAATATCGTAAATGTCACTTCTTTCTTTTATTATTTTATATCAGGTGAATTTAAATAAACCATATACATATATCGATATGATTTTTTCAACTATTTCGATTTGTCATCAACACTTTTATTTATCCAAAGTAAATTAGTTAATTTTGCCTTAATTATAAAAACCTACCTATAACGAAGTTATTACGAAAAACATGAAAAATTGATAAGTTCGTCATTTCAACGGTTGTCAAAATTTAGGTGACAGCGTTCACAAATAAGGTATTATTATTTTAGAATCATGCAAACATTTTAACACATATATTTTGAGATGTACTTTATTTATGTTGTAATATAACCTAAGATACATTTTAGATTTTAAACAGGACATAATCAGTTGTTTATGAACAATTTTCAAGGGATAATAATAGGCAACACATTCGTTTTGTATACATGTATTTATTACTTGTTACTTCTTCAATAACATTTTTAATTTTAATTGTTTTCAATTGCATACTTTTCCAATTATATTTCCTTTTTTAAGCTAATATTATATGTATATATATATTTTTTTTTTTTTTTAAAAAACTAGTTTCATCTGTCTTTAACTGTTGCTCAATTCCATTGGAATCTAATTACGATACAAGTGACTGGAAGGAAATAATGACAAATTTGGAGTGAGTTTCTTTTGTTTTGATTTTGTTTATTTTTTTGTGGCAGTGGGTCGCCGGCTGTAGTTTTTGAAGTTCCCTTAATTTGTTTTCACAATTAATTATTCTTGTGTTGTTTTTTTTCCTTATTTTGATATACATAGAATAGCTGAATTATTATTATTTATCGAAAAACAAGTGCAGCGTTTATCAAGCACTTTTTGGATGAGTCACTTCATTATTCTTTGAACCCTTACCAAGAAGAGGATTAAAAGTGTATACTCTCACTTTCATATAAAATTCACATGTGCCGGAATATTTTTTTTCTGCTGAATGTTGTGTCTTGTAATGAATTAAATAGTTCCTAATATTTTAAAACAATCAAAAAATATTTAACAACAAATATGAGTAAAGAAGATTCATGCGTTGAAACTCCTGCAGCTCCTGAGTGGTTGTCGAAGTTGGAAAGTCGTCGTGAGAAACTGGTGCGTGGGAAGTTGGGTCATGAAGCGGGAGCGGGTGCACCTTGTAATGATTGCGGTAAGCTTATTGGTTTTTCTTATCTCATTCGCGGTGTGGCAATATCTAGAAATTAAACTTATGATATTCATTATGTGTACTTAAAGCCATTGTTGAAAGAAAAAAAAATGTGAATACCATGAACCATGAATAGCATACATATAAAATATTTCACACTGATGGGATTGGATTTTGTCGATTCACAAATTGACTATACTATTTACCCGATGGCCCCTGGTTCACAAACAAATTATCAAGTTTTTAATTAGATCTTCTCCATCTGTTCGCATTGTTTCCTTCGGCGATTGTCGTTTGTTGATTCATAAAACTCTGATGATGCACGTGATACATTTTTGCCCTCAGATTCATATAGTACAGCCTGAAGACTAAATATTTCTTTCTGCCTTTTTGCTATTTCGACGTGATATTTGTCCGATTTCCGATAAACCACGAATTCTGAAATGGAATAAATATAAATTTATATTCGTTATTCCATTTCAGTGTTTTCATTTCGAAAATATCGTGATGGGGATTTCGTTGGGCGATGTTAAGAATTAAAATTTTTATTACTTTCCAGTAGCGTGAAGGCTATGCAAAAGAAATATAAATTCTTTATTCCTTTTCACTCAACAGTGTTTACAGGGGATACATAATGTTAGTCATTCCCAGGGGTCACTTCGGATTTTGATTACATCAATTCAGTTTCACCCACTCCATAAATTGAGTTCTTTCATATTATCGCGTTGTATTTATTTTTGTAGGTGACAAATGTCCTGGATTGGATCTGCATTTCTGGCGGAAGGTCTGTAGAAACTGCAAATGTCGTAAGGATCAACACATGTGTCCCGATGACGATTTGTCTGGATGGGCACAATTCGAGATTCTGGGTCAAATTCGTTCAAAGCCAGCTTGTAAGTAAACGTCGTTTACTTTTGGAATATTGTTGTAATGATATGATTTATAGACATGAAAATAAAAGCCCTTGCTAATCAGCCGGTACAACTTGACTGGATCCCTCCAAATGCTGCACCAGATGTTGTTTCAGATTATATGGAAAAATTGGGCTCCTCACAAATCCCAGTTGCTGGCAGCGATGCCGCAGCCAAACGCAAACAGCAACTTGAATTTCAAGTTCCTCCACATGACTTGGATGCAGCTCTATGTGACAATCTAACAGAATCCGAAACAAACCAATTGCAACAGTATGTTCAAAAAATAAGAGAAAACTGTGTTGGTCAAGGTAACGTGGTAAGAGTAGGTAACGTTATGCATGGCAAATTGGGTCATGTCGTTAATGAAATCACGGAGGATGTTCCGTTAACTGATCAGCAATTGCAAGCAATTGAAATGATTCATGAAACACCGGCCGTTGTGGGTGCCGATACGGTATTGGGCACTCTTTTCAAATCCGATAAATTAGTTAATGCTATTGTGAATGATCCCATTAGTGCCTATCCAAAAATTTTCATGGCTTTTACCGAACCTCTGGCGAAAGGAGAAATAGAAGGTATGGTACCTGCTATAAAAGAAAAAGTGAGGGAGCTAAACAAAGAAGCCATCAATAGTTTGGTTATAAACGGACCTGTTTACGATAAATTACTGAACAATTTAAAGCAAAAGAATTTAGATGTTTCGAGAGATCCTGTTTTGGGCCCTATATCCGATTTCAGAAAGGAGTACATTGCAAGCCCACAGTTCAAACATCAGGTGGATTCATTTGTGGACACATTCCACCCACCACAACCACAGTATTGTACACCAATTAAAATGAAACATGAGGCAGCTGAATCATTTAATTCCCCTCTTCCGTTGAAACATCCGATTCAGACGAAATTCGGATCACTTATGAAGCAGGAGACTCCCATGAGAAAAGTTAAGTTTGGTGGAGTAAGTGTCATATATGACCTGGGATTGCCTATTGATGCTGAATATGAAAAAGATCAAGTTTTTGCTCGAGTTATAAATTCAGAGCAGTTAAAGAACGCCCTCCAACAAAACCCCAGTCATTGGAGGGGCAAGCAGGTGGCTATATCTCTATCTCCACTTCCTCCAGATTTTGATGACGAACCTGAATTAAATGACGAAACGAAACTTAAACTTAAAGATCTTGGGCTGAACACTAGCGTTTTACAAAGTGGTGTAGTGAATGGACCTTACTATGATAAACTGCTTGACGCTTTAAAGGAGAAAAGTGTTGAATTTTCAGATTGCAAAATTTTGGCACCTATAGAAAACCTGAGGGAAGAATTGCGGGTTAATAAACCTTTCGAAGAGGAAGTCACTAAATTCGTCAATTGCATTCCAACAACTCCTCATATTGCATATTCCGAAAACGTAAGTGGCAACCAATTCTTGGGCAACATACCAGTATCGCGAAGCTGTGATTCTGGGTTTGGTTCTAAGCCGTCAACCCCGAACTTTGCTACACATCCCCAACTACCTAGTATTGATAATGATCAATCATTTTTCGGAATGAATGCATCTTCTGGAAAGTTGACCTCTATTCCTGGAATTGAAGATATGAACATGTATCCCGATGTTCATCCAAGTTCGGGTTTCCCATCATTGAACAAATCTTTTGATAACCTTCAAATAGGTTCACCACGTCTGTCATCCTCTCCGATTCCTGTTCCAGTGCTTTTGTGTTCTGATTGTCAACTGCCAATTATGAGTGGTGAGGTAGCAGTTAAAGCCGAACGTGCTGGAAAAGAAATTGCTTGGCATCCTGAGTGTTTCAAATGCCACCAATGCCGTGAACTACTTGCTGATTTGGTTTACTTTTTCCATGGTGGCAAAGTGTACTGCGGACGTGATCTTGCTATTACATTAAAAATTCCACGGTGCAAAGCTTGCGACGAACTTATTTTCACCAAGGAATATACTGCTGCTGAAGGAGCCACATTCCACATCAAGCATTTTTGTTGCTATCAGTGCGATACACCGCTGGCCGGTCAGCAATACATTCCCGACGAAAAGACTAACATGCCGTTGTGCTTAAAGTGTTATGATGATTTCTTCGCAGAAGCTTGTCAGTATTGTAGAAAACCTATTGGACCGTCGGATCAAGGTGTCGCCTGGGGTACAGTACATTGGCATGGACCGTGTTTTGTATGTGCCGGCGTAGGCTGTGCTAAATCACTGATTGGTGGAAGATTTTGCGTTAAGAACAACATGCCGTTTTGTAGCCCGGCTTGTGTAAGGAGTGTTGTGAATTGAGTACACATTTTATGGTTCTCTCCATTGAGTGCTATGCTAATAGAATTAAGATAAAAACAGGAATTTCTATATATACTGAGGTATTATTATTGAAACTAATTTTACAGGTTTATACATATACAAACTATTTTTTACACAAAATGTATTTTCTTATTCATGTGTCAAATTTGAAGCGAATGCTATGCAGCTATACATCGTATGAATAATATTTGAATAGAGATATGTGCCTACATTGTATGAATAACTCGAAAATAAACAAAATATTTTGTTCACTGGAAATAAAATCATGTTTTTTTTGTAACAGCTTGAGTTCAAAGACATGCTTTAATTTAAGGATTTCTAGCTGATAATATATCTGTGGCCACAAAAAATAAGAGCCTAACTCGAGTTATGACAAGTACCAACACGTTTAAGTCTACTTTCACAAAATTTTTTATGTCTATCTTTTTTTAAACAGAAGTTATTCCAAAAAAACCTATTAGCCTAAGTAGTAGTAGTAGTGCTGATTTGACCTTCTCTCCTGAAAAAGTGTAAAAACCGACTTAGGCGATTATTATTTGTGGCCACAGCATATTATGCTCACAGGGTTTTAATATTTATTGTTTAGTAATTAATATATAAAAACTCATTCGAAAATGCAGTTAGGCTGTGTGACTTTTTAATGGGAGCAAACCTTTCTACAACCAGCACACCGTACCCTCAACTCAGTATCAACAAAGAATCCTTGTGCTATCCTAATTATTTAATCTACAAGTAAATTGATTACGTAGCGATGGACGTCAGACAATTCCAACATTCTCGATGGTCTTTCTTTCATTGCCTTATTGGAGTTATGACAAAAATACAGATCTCGAGAAAACAGCAGAGGCAATGTTAACAAACAGCGAAGGTAGGTTAGGTTAGGTAATGGGGCTTCATAGTGAAATTCACCAGGACACTTACACCATGTTGGTCCATTGTGACACCCTCAGTCAGACTGCTACCACTGATCGACCGCTCCAGTGATAGTGACCCCAACGGCAAATGGTGACTGGACCAGATTTGAAAAACCGGATAAAAGCGTATTAATTTTGCTTTCACTGGGATTCGAACCTGGGACCTCTCTATCTTAGGGCAGACAATTAACCAACTGTGCCATCCAGTCGTTTACGGCGAAGGTAACGTCGCAGATATCATTTGTAGTAGAAGCACGAAATGAATATGAGCGATATCACTGAGACTGGTGTCGAGTTGTCGATTTTAGCTGTGAATTTATGTGCGAGAAAAATTGTAAATCCTTGATACCTCGGAATCTTTATTAAATTGATATTTTGACATTTACGCCTTTTGATTCTTTCACCAAGATTTAAAAAACTACGTGTTCAAATCTTCAAAATAGCTTCAAAATTATTGGGCCCAGAATGGTCGAAATAATTTAAAACCTATTCCCGGAATAGACAACGATTTTCAAAATTCATGGCTCACCTCTATCGAGTCCCGACAATGCTTAAAGGGTATAACTGTAAAAAATCCAATTTTCGCCGTTATGCATCGGCATTAAACTGTAGGTCTCGTAAGAGAGAAGCTAGTCCTCCTCGCACTGTAGAGCCACAAATGTAGGAATGTAAGCATATGTAAGATCTGTGGATAGTGTGACAAATAGATGAACGGATGGCCATACAGAAATTATAAAGCTTCCGATTCTGTGCACAGAATATTAAAACACGAAATGTACAATCGCTATCGTATCCCAAACAAATATTGTCGGTCGAATCCTCAAAAAAACTGTCATAAAGTTCGAAGAATTTTTCTTCCGATAGACTTGGTTTGGAACATTGTATCCATGGGATTTAAACATTTTTTAAACCTGTTTGTCAAAGCGACTCTTCCTCTTCTTCTTCTTAGAGCGCTACAGTCCGTGGTGGTCCTGGGGCTCACCCAACATGCCTCACCCAGCTGTCTCCAGTTTCGCACACCAAGCCGGCCGAGGTCGCTCTCGACTTGTGTGCGCAACCTTGTACGTGGACGTCCTCTGTTGCGTTGTCCCACAGGCTCAGAGTCGAAGACTCTTCGGGCCGGAGCTAAGCTGTGCATACACTCTACATGGTCTACTCATCTTAGGCGTTGGAACCGTAGACGCATGGCTAGACTCACTTCACTGTACAGACCATATAGTTCGTGGTTGACCAAAGATCGCGCGCAGAACTTTTCTCTCGAAAAGACCAAGAGACTCTTCAACCGCTTGAGATATTGTCCATGCCTCTGCGCCGTATAGCAAGACTGGGATGATCAAGGTCTTATAAAAGGTCAATAGAGAGGGCTCTATTACTTAATTGCCTTTTGAGCCCAAAAAAAACAGCGGTTGCCAAGAGTTATTCTGCGCTTGATCTCAGTACTGATGTACTGATGTTGTTAGTACCGCGGAGTCGAGGTAGACGAAGTCCACTACCTCAAAGTTATAGCTGGCTATGGTGACGTTCTGGCCAAATCGTCGATGTTGTGCGTCCTTTTTCAATGACAGCATAAATTTGGTTTAGCCTCCGTTTACCGCCAGACCCATTTTAGCCGCTTCCGTTTCAATGCCAGGAAACATGGCGCTGTATAGCTCGTCTCTATGCACGCTCTCATATGCGGCCTTGAAATCGACAAATAGATGGTGTGTGTCGATTTTCGTTTCTTGGGTCCTCTCTAGGATCTGGCGCAGTGTGAAGATTTGATCGATGGTGGACTTCCCTGGCCTGAAACCACACTGATAAGGACCTATCAGATTGGTGACGAAAGTTTTCAGGCGTTCACACAGAATGCCAGAAAAGATCTTATAGGCGATGTTAAGGAGACTTATCCCTCGATAGTTGGTGGAGTCAAAGGGGTCTGCTTTCTTGTGGATCGGGCAAACGATACTGAGATTCAACTCATCGGGCATGCGATGAGTTTCCTCCGACCATATCTTACAGATGAGCTGGTGCATGCGCCCTACCAGATCATCTCCAGCTGCTTTAAACATTTCAGCGGGCAAACTATCTGCACCAGCAGCTTTGTTAGACTTCAGTCTCGATATCGCTATCTTGACTTCATCTAGATCGGGGGGACCGTATTCCCTTCTATCATCGTCCGTTGTGTTGAGTGGAACATTCTGCCTGACAGCGGTATTTGTGTCCACATCGCCTGCAGAAATTATTTTTCCAAATTCTCAGTATCGATTGCGAATCTACTACTAGTTGTCCACTCTCGTAACGGCAGTCTTCTGTCCGAATTTTATATCCATTCGATAAAAGTTTAACCCTTTGGTAAAACTTTCGGACATCATTCCTGTCATAACACCTCCCCCTCTCATCGATCGCGGGCTACTCGTACTCTTTCTTTTTTTCCTGAGAAGCCGTTTCTCTTCCCTTCTTCTCCGTTCGTAGAGCTCACGAACAGCTCTCGCAGTTCGATGCAGCGTTGCCTGTTCTTACTTTGCTGCATGTGCCTGCCTGCACTCGTTGTCAGCCTCGAAAAGAAGAAACTTCCTATGGTTTCCTTCCTCCTAACGGCTAGTGCTGGACAATTACACAGTAGGTGACGAAAAGATTCTATTTCTTCGTGCTGCGTGATTTCCTATCGCGCAGTGACCTGTAACGACCCCAACGTTAGTATATTCCTTCGACTTAGTTTAATGAGATCGGTAGATCTCCTCTTGTCGTACACTGGCCAAAACGGTTTAGCTGTAGCGCATGTGTCTAATCGACATCACCGTTTATTACCTGCCTCGTTAGACTCAATGTCTTTTTTCCTGTGCAAGGTGGCCTCAGGTAGGGCCTGCGAAGAGCTTAGATGTTACCCAAGTCTGGCAAGCTCATCCGCCTTTTCATTATCGGCAATTCCCATGTGGCCGGGCACCCAACAGAGGGTCACCTTTTTGGCTGCTGAAATATCTTCCAGTCTTTTTGTGCACATTTTTACGAGCTTGGATCTTATCGATGTTGACTGTAACGCTTTAATGGCTGCTTGACTATCAACATAGATACTGATTGTTCTGAAATATTTTGCTCAACAATCATATCTATGGCTTGTTTTATTGCAGCAACTTCCGCCTGATAACGCTACAACTATCCTCAAGTCTGAAGGACCGATTTGAATTTCGAGACTCACCGTAGACCCCAGCACCAGAACCAACATCCATCTTGGATCCGTCGGTATAGATGGCAAGTTCTTTTTCGGCACAGACTTTTCCCATATCTCATTCTTCCCTGCTACGAATTCTGATAAAGAATCTCCACTCACAGTTAAAATTAGGTATGATATAGTTCGTTTCCGTCCGGAGTCTCGATATATTTCATCTGTCTAGAATTGAGGCATGACCATAGGGCTTGGCTATCCATAGGGCAGATTCTCTTAGTCATATTGCAGTCTTAGCTGCCAAGGTGCTGCAGTGGATATCAAGCGGAAGAAGATTCAATATTGTTTCCAGAGCTGCTGTTGGTGTTAATCTCATCGATCCTGTCACCGCCGGACAGCCTGCCCTTTGAGTCTTTGTCATATTTCCAAGGCGGTATTTCTTTTCCAATGCTTTCCACCAGACAATTGAACCATTGGTTAAGATGGGTCTTACCACCGCAGTGTATATCAAATATACCACTTTAGGCTTAAAACACAAAGTCTTCCCGAAAGCTCGCCTGCAAGCATATAATGCCACGTAGGCCTTCTTGATTCGATTGTCTATATTTTCTTTCCAATTTAATTTGCAGTCCAGTATTATGCCGAGTTATTAAGCAGTTTCCTTAGGTATTAAGTCAACTCCTTTTCTTATGAAAGGCACTAATTTGGTTTTGGCTGGATTGACGTCCAGAACCCTACCTCTGTCCCATTTACTCACTGGGAGAAGCGCGTATTTTACGGATACTAGAATAGCGACATCGTCGGCATAGGCCACCACGTTGAAGCCATTCCTTTCTAATATTCTTGCCATCTTATCCACTACTAAGAGCCACAAGAGTTGCAAAAGGACTCCATCCTGGGGTGCACCCCGCTTGACTCTCATTCTGCCATTTGCGTCTCCTAGAGTAGAGTTGATTATGCGCATACTATGCATTCGTTCAATTCACCTACATACTCCCGAATCTATTTGGGTCCTGTGTAGACTGTCACATATTGCTTCAGTGCTTATATTGTTAAACGCCCCTTCAATATCAAAAAGGCACTTAATGTGAATTCCTTGAATTGAAGAGAATTCTCTATCGTAGAGACTACTTTGTAAAGAGCAGTATCTACTGATTTACCCTTTATATATGCATTATGAGATCTTGATAAATAGTTATCCCCGATTCCATCCTTAATATATAAACCTATTAGCCGTTCCAATGTCTTCAATAGGAATGATGACTGACTTATTGGCCTATAATCTTTGGCATCAGTGTGGCTTATCTTGCCCGTTTTTGGTATAAAGACCACTCTGATATCCCGCCAGGTCTTTGGAATGTGACCCGTTTGGAGACACCCACCATAGATGCACTTAAGCATGAAACATGAAACAATATGTTCCCCAGACTCTTGCAGCATTATAGGATGTATATTGCCCATACCAGCTGCTTTGTAAGGTGCAAACGATTTGATTGCCTATGAGATTTTCTGATCCTCAATTATCTTGCCGATTGTCTCGGTCTCGATACGGTTTAGCAGGGGTGTGTCTGCCGGACAGTATGTCCTTGCATCTACACAGAAAGTGACATTTCAGTAGAACATCTAGCGTATTTTCATGAGAGTCTGTCCAGCCACCGTCACAGTTCTTGATAGTCGACAGTTGTAACGGAGCTTTTGCAAGGACCTTTCTCAGACGAGCCGCCTCTGTTGTACACTCGATAGAGTCGCAAAAACTTCTCCAAGAATTTTTCTTAGAATTGAGAAGTTTTACGATTCCTCTATGTACTCGTACGAGTATAGACCACTCAATGGCTCCTTCCTTAGCGACCTGTGTCTCGAGGTACGCAGAAGTTCTGCTATTTTCGAATTCCACCAAGGTGGATGATTTCTTCCGTTGTTGCGTCTGAAAGGACAGGCCTTTCCGAAAGTGCGAATAGGTTTACTGGTAAGATCATCAACCATCTTAGAGTTTGGGAGTTCATCCGGGAGTGAGCCAAGAGTTCTTCCCATCTCTACGTTAAATCTTTTCCAGTCAGCCGCACGCAGATTCCGAAACACCTTTCTATCAGGGGTACTTGAATTAAGATCAAACAGTGATCAGATAATGATGGCTTGTCAGACAATCTCCAATTCGAAATTTTTGCAGTAAAATTTTCAGATAAGAGTGTTATATCAAGAACCTCCCTTCTATTCTTTGTAATGAAAGTTGGTGAATTGCCACGATTAAGACAGGTAGGTAAATAGGACGATTATAGATAGGTTAGTACTTGAACGAAATCTCGCCTCTACCGTTAGTGTTGGAGCTACCCCAAATAGTATGATGGGCGTTAGCATCATAGCCTAAGATTGAGTTCCTCTTACCTTGTTGAGACATTGTGATTATTGCCTTCACTTTTCCGGAGGGAACATCTACACCTTCGTCGTACCGGAGGTAGACCGACGCCAGTGTGTAAGTATTGTCCTTCCCCTTAACTTCCACCACTGTCTGATCACCTGAGCTGTAATGGGAGAGCATTAGTGCGTGAATATTTTTCCTGACAACGATACAAGTTCTAACCTTACCTTCGTAGTAAGGTTTTAGTTGTATGACCCCAGTCCCTGCACCCGATTGTGGAGGATCCATGGTTCCTGGACTAGGGCCAAGTCAAGCTGTTCCTTGCGGAGGAGCAGCATTAGGTTGACCGAGGCGGCCTCACTGTGATGAATATTTACTTGTACAACCTTCATCGGGCGTCACAGTACTCCTCACAGTGATAGCCTTTTCACTAGGCTGCGGTTTCTTCGTGAGTCTAAAGGAGAACTCACCAGCTCCAAGGAAGAGCCGCATCTGCCTTTCCTTCCTTAATTTCTGAGGAGGATCCTCTATAATACCTTTGGTATCATCCTCGGTATCCTATAGTCACAATCTCCCAGTCGTCCATAGGGACTGCTTTGTGCCTTTAGGAAACCGAGAATCTGATCTTTTGAGATGAGTGAAATATTGTTCCCACGAGTAAGGCCGGAAAAATATAGGTCCACCCAGGCAGCGCCGCCATAATCGGGTAAGGCTGGATACCACAGACCCTCACCAAGGCGCTTGAGGGAGCTCGTTTGCAGTTGGTTTGACCCCCAACCTTGTATTCTTACACCACCATTGAAATCGGGTTGACTATCTCTTAGTTTTCGGACCTCAATTTAGACCTAAGTCGTCCTATCATAGGACCTACTTAAGCCTCGGCACCACGACAAGGTGGATAACCCCGCCGAGGTTGGTGGTGTTTTAAAACCCAGCACATCAGTAGCGGCTTCTCTGATGGCTTTTTGACAACTGTGTGTCTATTGTTAGTGCAGGCGACGTCGAACTTTCCGAGAGTTTCAGGGAGACTCGATAGACAAAGTTCCTGGCTGTATGTTGCGATTGCAGCTTTTCGACGTCAAACCGTGGTTGTATTCCTCGACTTCGTTGTTCTCTCCGTGTCCTTACCTTGGCTGAATTCAATTACTAATCGGTAAATAAAAACCAACGACTACTTGATGGCACCATCGCTTCTATTCGTATGAGGACAGTAGCAATGCACAATTTGGGTGGCTGCTGGAGCATCTAGCCATGGGCTTTAAAGTAAAATCAAATCAAGTCCAGGAAAGTAATTTATTTATCTGTGAAAGGAGTGCGCATCTTATATGTACATATGTATCTATTGTATAAATTGTAACAATTATCAGGAAAATATAAATTTGCAATGCATATGCAATGCGTATGACGCGAATTTATCCAATTCTTCGATTCACGTTTGGAACATGGGCAGATGTTAAATCATCTGTTGGCATAGACACCGGCTTGCAGCAACAATAACAGCAAGAGACCCACCCCTATACTCATAATGTCACGGTATACTCAAAATCCGACAAACAATTCTCAAACGGACCTCGTTCCTGATCGATTTATTATTTCCCCGATACTTTTCTATATGCATACAGATATACATACATATGTATACATACTATATCTGAACACAACATATTTTGCCCCTTCATTTCATCAGATTACTCACATGCTTGCATTGCAATGTATTCTCTTCAGAAAACTCAAGACCAAGTGCTAATTCTTTTTTTGCATAAATATTCGAAAAATGATTTTTAACTAGAGAACGTTAATCATCCTTACGGTTTCAAGTAAATCGCACAATGTTAAGCGCCCGCATATTTTTTCTTCGAAAGGATACGAGATCGATTTGCACCTTTTCAAGATCCATTTTCTGATGTAATGTGTTCCTATGGTGATACGGGCTACTTTTGTGAATATATGGAAATGGTAATGAATGAAAGAAAAGTGTCAACTGCACGCCTCCTTTGAGTTCCTGCATCTGTGCTCTAACCGCCGCATTCAGTATACCACCTGAAGTTCAATTAATTGGAACCCTTATTTTTTGGACCAAACACTACAAAGGTTTGAATTACATTTCTGAAAGTGTTTGATTGCTGTAGCTAAGTAAATACAGCTGGTTTTGGTGCACGCCGCTGGCCGTTATAATGGAGTTTAGAGAGGGAAGATAAGATGGTGTGTACATAGACACAGAGTATGGCTATGTGACAGGATGAGTGAAACGTAGTTTGTGCGATAACAAAGTTGTGCGGGGGCTCAATTATGTGGGAAGCAAGTATTGTTTTTGAGGCCTCAGCAGATGTGCAATAGAAAACATTCTGCCAGCCCATGTATCTTTTATTGTGGTTACACTACAAACAGGAGCGAAGTCGATGGTTGGCCGTAGTACCCGAAACAATAAAAAAATATATTTTCGCATGGAATGCTGGTAATAGCCTTTTTCGGAAATTTAAAAGCACAATATATGGTGTAATGACAGATATTGTAGTAAAAAAGATTTTCTTTAGTTTCTAGGCACTAAGGCCCGAGATGACAGCACTCGAGTAGTGCGAGCCATCGTCCTCTCTATTCTTCTATATTTTATTTTTGGCCCTAACGTGAACGTGAATATATTCATTATAAGGAAACAAAAATAAATTAAAATCAGTTTCATTTTCATTCGCATCTTTGCTGAGTCACATTGTACCACTGTGGGCGCATATCAGCGTCTGTGTTGTGTTTTTTCCTCCCCAACATCAGCAACCATGGTAAACAAGTTCACCCACCTAGATTTTTCGACAATGTACGAAGGGGTGATCCTTTGCAATGTATTAGAAAACAATAGTCCAGACTATGCATTGGGATTTTTTTTGCTTTTTGTTGAAGGATTTTATCCATAGAGCGAGGACTGCAGGGTGGAAGATTGAAATTACAGCATCGGTTTGTACTTGCTGTTCATGGGAAAATTTATACAGGAATTCAATTCGTCGGCGTAAGCTCTGGTGTAAAGGGACTTCAATGATGACGAAGAACAATGGACGTATGGTTGCTCGACGGCAGTCAAAACGTCTGACACTCATTCCCTCCAGTCTCTTGGGAGATTTTGTTCTTTTTTTTATTATGTGCGGAGAGTATCTTCTTTATTTACATTTGGGAATATCTCGATGTGGTAGAAGTGCATTATTTGTTGCATAATTCGAATCTGTGGGACTTAAACCATTAAAATTAAGAGAATATAGAAATATTCTGATCGCGCTTCCTGAAGACTGATTTTGCAGAAAAATAATTATGAATGCCAGAATCAGATATGTATGTATTCTTATAACTTAGTGTAACCATTTTTGCAATAACTACAGTTCGCCTATTGGAAAATAGTATGACTCAGTAAATCGTTAAGGAAAAGTTATGATTCATATTCTTGATTTAGCGTTGCGAATGTCCGTTGTAATGATTCACCAAATATATGTGTAACATGTTTACAAAACTCAGGAATTCATCTCTAGATGCAATACCCATATTGAGCTTACATTCGTACATACATATGTATGCACATAGATTTCTTTGTGGATTTGAAAATCACGCAACGATTGTCCTTTGTTTAGTCTTTCAGGCGATGTTCCATTTTTTTTTTCAAAGGACACCCTCTGAAGTCTAGAAAAAAAATCATTATTTACTTCCTGTTTGGTTGTGCTTGATTGTTTTTTGTTTACTCACAACATTTTAATTTAGTGAAACATTTCTTGCATCTGTTAGTGAATTGGAATTCGATCTTGGGATGTTAGAGTGTACACATCTGTGTATTCGGTTGTTTTCTTTCTTTTTTGGAAAATGAAAGTGTTCATAAAACGATAGAAGTGGCGTGGGAAGATTCCATTTAGCAATGCGTGAAAGATGCAAGTTCATACACTAACGTACTTTTGGTACACTTAACGCTGGGTGTATTTCTCAGTTGGGGTTAAATAAAAAATTAATTTTCCCCTAATTATTTGATTCTTTCTTGCGTTTTCTTAGAATAAATGAAAAAGTTCATATATGTATAACGGGGCCAGTTTTGGAAAGATAAACGATTTCTTTTTCAATGCGTCCCCCTTTTCACTTGTAAACCAAAGTGTTTAAGAATTTGAAAAAAAAACTTGGCTTCATTGAGTACTTTCAACTAAAACAATTTCAAGCTTTCTCGGTCAATTATCGACATGCGAATTTTGAAGTTCTGAAAACGCAGTTTCGTAGAGCTCGCAGTTGCGTAAGCAATAAGGAATGGTAATTATCAAAATATCAATTAATGTGCAAATTCTGAGATAACAAAGATATAAAATTTCAAAGATTATCATTTTCACACATAAATTGAATGCTGTGATCGACGACACGATACAATGATGAGTGTTATATTTTAAATTAATTTCAAGCCAACAGTAACCGCAACCGCGGGTGGCATGACTCTCCAGGATGAAGACAGACCAAGCGCATGCTCCGCAACGTCTGTAAGAAATCCGCGGCTTTCTTGTTAACTCTTAATAGAAAAAATTGCAGACAACTTACCGGCGTACTAACGGGGCACTACACATTCGACAAACACCTAAGTGTGCTTGGCCTAAACGATGAAACCCTCTGCGACGCCTGTGGAGAAGACGATTACACTGCAGAGCACTTCCTCTGCCATTGTCCCGCCTTCGCTCGGATCAGGTGGCAGTTATTCGGTGCTGATGAGGTGAGAGTTGGTGATGTAGGCGCCTGCTCGTCTTCCTTCGGAAGACCATGAAATTTCAGCAAAAGTAGGTTGCTGCCTGGTAGTACAATGGACCAGTTTTTGAGTTTGAGTGCTCCAGTGTAGTGTTACAGAAACCTCCGACAAAAAAAAAACCAACAGCAATGTGCAGACAGCAGGCATGAGCAGCAATTGGGAAAGAGGGATATAGTAGACTCGGCTAATGAGAACACCGGATAACATGAACAGATTTTTTTTACATTGACATCTTTAAAATGCTCCAAAAAGTGAACAACTTTGTTCTGTTCAGATGTAATAAAATTTTGTTTTGCTGGCATTGAAACGAAAGCGGCCAAAATGGGTCTGGCGAGGCAAAACCAAGTGTATGCTGTCATCGAGCCTTGGCCAGAACGTCACCATAGGCAGCAATGACTTTGAGGTAGTTAAGGACTTTGTCTATCTTGGCTACTAAATAGTACAAACAACATCAGTACCGCGATCAAACGCAGAATAACTCTTGCCAACAGCTGTTTTTTTTTTACTCAAAAAGCAATTGGGTAATAGAGCCCTCTCTCGGAAGATCAAGCTGACTCTATACAAAACCTTGATCATCCCAGTCTTGCTTTACGGCGCAGAGGCATGGACAATATCCCAAGCGGATGAACAGTCTATTGGTCTTTTCGAGAGAAAAGTCCTGCGCGCGATCTTTGGTCCTGTTTGCGCTAATGGCATTTGGAGGAGAAGGTTCAACCACGAACTATATGGGCTGTACAGCGACATGAGTCTAGCCTAAGATGGCCGACCATGTAGAGTGTATGGACAACTTAGCTCCGGCCCGAAGAGTCTTCGACTCTGAGCCTGTGGGACAACGCAACAGAGGACGTCCACGTACAAGGTTGCGCACACAAGTCGAGAGCGACCTTGGCCGGCTTGGTGTGCGAAACTGGAGATAGCTGGCGAAAGATCGTGCTGACTGGAGAGGCATGTTGGGTGAAGCCCAGGTCCACCTCGGACTGTAGCGCCCTAAGAAGAAAAAGAATTCTTTGTACATTTAGGTACCTAATAGTAAAAACTAATTATTTTTTTATTTGTGAAAACAAACTGTTGGAACCAAGTGACCATTCTACGCGTCATAGATTCGGTGAATGGGCCGAAAACATGATTCAGCTTGATTATCACTTTCAACTCAAAATGTTGTCCTCCGATGAGGCCCATTTTTCGTTAAATGGATATGTACACAAGCAAAATTGCCGAATTTATGGTGAAAAAATCTCAGAAGCCTTTGACGAGAAGCCCTTACAACCATTAAATCTCACTATTTGGTCTGTTATATGGCTGGTGGAATCATCGGCTCTAAACCTACCTTACAGATGAGCTCTCAACGAGATCAGCACCAGCTGCTTTATAAATTTCAGTCCATAAGTTTTGTTTAACTTTATCCAAGGGACTAAGAAAGCAGGTTTCATAAATGGAATCTCAGTTTGCCGTAGATCAAATAAACATTATAGTCGTATGACATGTCATTTTCTTATAACATTTTTTCTATGATTGAGTTTTTTTTTTTTCAATTAAGAAGTGAAAGAATTTCCCTTGTATACAACAGAAGAATTTGAAAATATCCTCAGATTAAGACTTTGTTGAGGTTCAACTTCATAACTCTCACATCCAAGTTTGATGAAAAAAGTAAACAGCATGTAAGATAAAAAAATGTTTATTTGTCAATAGCATCATTATAAATATACATACAAAGTTTGAAATATGTATGTACATACACTTACATTTATTACAAATTAATCTTACGTTTCTAATATTTTAATGTAAAGTTAAAATTCCCTTAGAGTACTTTTAGTATCACATTCATTTTATTAATATATAATATACGCTTCGTTCGACGCATGAATTTTTTTCCCTACAAAAATAAATATTTTCTTATACGATTTTAATATAAAAATATACATTTGTCTTAGAAAAATAACTAAGATTACATTTTTCAAAGATATGATAAACAATTTGAAATATTATTTTATATGTTCCTTTCGTTGATTGTTAACTATATCATTGTACTTTTTGTCAGAAGTTTGAAAATTTAAGGAACAGTTACGTTGTGATATTTTTCGTTTCCTAATTCAAATACAACCTTTTGAAATTTATAAGTCAAGAAGTACGCGTACATAAAAAATAAATTAATCTTATCAGCTAGAATTTGGTATGAGCTGTAAGCTATTCAGTTTTGGTAGTGATAGCTGGTTTTCTTATGGATAATATATATTCATCATTAAATTAATTTACAATATTGAAATCATATGAAACCTGAACAAAGGCATTTCAGTAAAATTGTTTAGCTTAGAAACTAATATGACTAGAATTCACCCGTTTTTCACTTGTATTATGTGTATACATTTATAAATACGTTTGGTTAAAAGTAATAAGGTTATAAATAAATTTAAAATATTAAATTGAATTGTTTGTTAGAATTTGTCAAATAAAAACTATTTATACAAGAGAAATGACTAGATTGGTCTTGCGAAAAAATGTTTTCTTTACGTTAAGATTCTGTTAAATTAATAGCTAACAAAAATAATTTAATAGTTCACATATATGTATGCACATCTACCAAAAAATTACAAACTAAGAATGACTAGATAAAACTCTTATCTCACTGGAATATATCCAAATAATGTACAATATTAAACTAAAAAAAACTTAAAATTAAAACAATATAAAAATTAAGACAATATAAGAATACCGTATACAAAACAAAGTCAAAAATAATATTGGTCACAACTAAAACTGGAACAGTGTGCGGTTTATAGCTTGGAGTTGGTAAAAACGTAAAGTCAAAAATATTTACAAACATACAAACGAACCATAGAGAAACTACCAGTGGCAATACCTTATTCTAATGACAGATAAAACTTGTGTATTTGAATGATTGGTGAACGCAAAAAATCCCATCCTTGCTACGCCTCAGTGAGCCATTGCAACTACGGTAGTGTGCTGAATTACCGATGTACAGTTTCTCAGATTTGTCAGGGCAGTTGCGGCAATGTTCTCTTCTTCTGTAAGATTATGTTCGACGATTTGTAATCTTCCTGAAGTTGAACTACAGTCGGATATCGAGTCCATATCGTAATCGTTCGTGTAAACTCCTTCATCTTCATTCGAATGAACACTTTGACCACCACCCGACACTGACCCACTTAACACTTCCACTTTTATCGTAGAAACTTGATCTTCAGCCTGTTTTTTATGTGTTAATTTATGTTTTCTTAGGTAGGCAGCCCTCTTGAAGCTCTTTCCACACTCGTCGCAGTGAAACTGAGGTGCCACCGGATTCTCCTCTTGACCTTGATTCTCCTTTTTGCTTTCGTTCTTCTTGGGCTTATGCCACCTACGATGTGAGGCTAGATTTGCCGGGCAGTTGAACTGTTTTCCACATTCTGGGCATCTATACTCCAGCAGAACTATGCAGGAGCATCGGTGCTGTGCTAAACCGAAAGCATCTTCAAACCTAATGCGACACAATCTACACACATAGTCGCCAATGACATTCTTGATGGCAGCTAGTTCGGCTTTTGTCTCGTCTGTTATCTCGACAATATTATACTTCGGATCGATGTCTCCATTGCTGTATTGGAGCGTCCCCTCATTTATCTCTTCCAGTGGCCGAATTATAGTCCCGGAGACCGGCGAGCTGGTATCCTCATCGAATTTCAATTTCCTTGTCGCTTTATTTCGGGATGGCTTTGGTTGAGGAGGGTAGGCTTTTGCGGTTTTTGGTGCTGAATTGCATTTAATCGTTTTTGTTGGGGTGACTTCACGTTTTATGGTTAACTGAACATCGGTCTTCATCAACTTAGCAGGGTTGTTGACATCCATTGCTGGTGGACAAAAAGATTCAACAGCTAGACCACCTGCTGATGACATTGCCGACATAGAGGAGAGTGATGATTCATCAGATCCTTGCGAGAACTTTCGTTTCCTGTATGGTGAAGGTGGGGGTGTTATGGGTGGTTGCTCATGGTCATGACATCGGGTGTTGTTCAGATTAGAGCTATTTATTTGGTCATTCGGAGAAAGTTGCTTTACAGAAAGGTCCAGAGGAATTTCAACTTTAGTCTTCAAATTGAGATAACGGCTGCGATATTTTGGCGGAAGTTGAGCTACTGTGGTCAGAAGTCCCAAACCACTAGAGATGCTGTGGTGATGGGAATGGTGGGATAATGTCTCCATAGTTACATACTCTCCTTCTGGGATTCGGGCATTCAATAAACACTCGCTTTAAAACACTAAGTTACACAAAATTATAAACACTATACGAACACAATACCACGGTTAAGTAGTTCTTAGAGTACAACAATTTAAAAAATAATAATAAAATGTAACAACTTCTAGGAACAGTTCTAGAGTTCTCTTCTCGAGGACGTTCCAGGACCACGACTCTGCAATGAATGACTAACTCAATGTCTGTTTGTCCTGCATTTATGGATGAACACAATATCTGACTCCGAACTAAACATCCCCTTTATTGAGTATCGTAGTACTGTCGGCATACACAAACACACACCCATACGAGACCAACCGTTCTTGCAGGAATCTCGCATTGTTAATGACATATTAGTCACCCTTTTTCCCAATACGTCACAGTGTTTTTCTGTTATCCTGTACCTATAGCACTTTCTATGGTGGGGTAGGCACAGCGGCACGACCGTACGTACGAGTATAGAAAAATCTTTCCCTCAGGGTTGCACTTCGTTTGGTAGTTGTTCCCTTGGTGGTGGTGCTGAAAGATGGTTGGCTACTTTTGGTGGTGGTGTTTAGATTAGAGAAATCCTACTTAGAACAATATTGAGAATGATTCCTCCCTTGGCGAGTTAAGGGTGGTATTGCAGGATATATTTAAAAGAGAGAGCGAAGTAAAAAAAAAAATGCATTTAAGAGATGTTCAATAGACTTTGTGGGTAGGTATTCAAGTTACGCTGTGAAGATCAAAAGAGGGTTGTAAAGCGATGTCCCCGGTGAGATTCAATAGGGGTTGCTGGGCAAGCGTCAAGTGAACCTATGCTATGCTTTTACGCTTGCGTGCTTCAATAGTACAGTGTTACCAATAGTGTTTTATAGGTACCAATTCTGGTAGCATGTTAGTAGTTTAACAGAGGAGTGAAATAGAGATTGAATTGAAATTACATACTTCCCAGAGGATATCACGAATCCAAGATTTTCATCATGTTATTTCTTGATTTTCATTATACGTTTCTTAAAATTTGCAATCGTGTTTCTCTCTCTTCTCATATTTGTATTATTATTATTTTTTTTTTGATAGCTGATTGTTTCTTTATTGTAGCTAAAATGTTACATTTTGCTTAAAAACTATATTGCACTATTTACAGAGATGTGGTGTGAGCTACCTTACTACTCAAAATGCATTACAAATTACAAGAAAATATATCACTATCTACTATCTATGATCATTTGTATTATTCTTGATTGCATAAAAATTTATATAATTTATAAAAATTTAACAATTTTTTCAATTTTTAATTTGTTGGATTCCATAAGGTTATTTTGACTAAGGTGTGAATTTGTTTAAATGACATTTCTAAAAGTATTTAAGTGCGGATCAGAAGTTCATTTGGCTGCTTGCCCTTAAGTGCTTGTGAACTTAAGTTCAAACTATCTGCTTGCGAATGTGATGATTTCAGTATCCCCGAATTACAAAAATAGAGATGCTTGCAGGTGTAAGGGCAAAAATATACATATATACATATACATAATTTGTATAAATACATGTATACATTACGTGTATATTAAGTCTAGAATTTGAAAATGAGGGATGTACGCAACTTAGAACCATATCATTCATTGCACAGCTCCATTGTTTGACTTTGGAAGTCAGAATGCATTAATTCGTCGAAGTGCAAACATTTTAATTTTTGTGTTCAAACACTTACCAAAAAAAAAAAACATCATTTGCGGGGAGGCCTTCTGAAAGTGATCTAATATTGTCGGAAGTACACAGAGAACATACTCCGTCGTTTGGAACATGCGAGTTCTGGTTTCGACGTTATAAAAGTGCAAATTTGTATACCTGGCATGTTTGAAGGTGTATATTTGTAGGCATTACTCACTGAAGACTCGTGTCAAACACAAGAAGAGTTGGCAGAATCGTTAGGAGTGTCATAAACAGCAATTTCCAAGCGCCAGAAAGCATTGGAATTCATACAACAATAAGAAAACTGGGTGTCATATAAGTTGAAGCGTTATGCATGTCAGAAGCATGGAGTTATAATTAGGGACGAAAAATGTATCCATTATGACCATCCTAAACGCAGGAAATCATACATGAAGTCTGGTCAACCTGGTACATCGACTCCGAACCCGAATATTCATTCGCTACGAGCTGGTAAATCTTTTGCTTGAAGAGAGCATTGCTACTCTGGTTAATAATTGTTAACAAAACTATGGTTGGGAAGTCTTGCCCCGTTATTATTTTTGGGCCTCAAAATGAAGATGAAGAGTTTTTTTTGTGACAAGCTATCTATAAATTAATAAATTACCAAAGGGGTGGAAAAAAATTATAAATTCCAATACGCAATACTTTCAATAACACAGTTTTTTAAGTGTAATTCAATCAAAGCCATAAAAAAGGTAATAGACCCAATAAAATACGGTAAGAAAAGATTTATAATGATTAAAATTGTTCTTCTTCTTTTTCTTTTATTACCTTTCTCCAGTATTGGACACCAAATTTCTATGCGCAGCTTCGGTCGCCTTATGTTGCGATGTTTTATAGGCTCGAAGTTGCAGTCGCTATATATATTTATTTTCTTTTTCTAATAGCCCATAGCGAAATCCTTACCAATTCTGTGCTCAATTTCTTTCATCTCTAACTCATTTAACGCTAGATTCATTCAACTGCTTTCCTATCAATGCAAGCCAAAATCTCATTTACTGCCTCAAATGTTCAGTCAATAACGTCAAAGCCGTCTGAGTTTGCCAACAATTTTACGGGCCTTTGAGTAATCCTGCTTTCAGTTATTTTCTTGTAATAAAGGTTATTGTGTTTCTGTATAATTATAATATGAGTATTTTACAAAACGTCACAAAATCGTTAAGCAACATCCAAACGTGTACAAAGTAATGTTCGTATTGAAATTCACTATTTTCTTCAATGGCATCTCCTGTGAAGAGAAAATCTATGCCCTTTGCATTTATCCGATATGATACAATGAAATTCTACGTGATGTGTGCCGTGATCTGTGGTTCTTGCTGCACCACCTCGAAACCACCTTATATGAAGGGGGAACCCTTGCTAAGGTCTATGTGATGGATGAGCGAACACATAAAATTGTACATAAAGCTGAGTATGGCGAGTGTCGGAGCACTTCTAGCACGCGACCTCAAATTTACTCGGCGTGCTTGTGTAGTTTCATGGCATGTGCTGCATGAAAAATCCTTCCAGGTGCACTTTTCGGGAAAAAATTGTTTTATAATGCGATTTGAGGGTACTCGCAAAGCAATGGGTGAGAGACCTAAACTGCACATTAGAAGGGAGAGACTACGACAAAACAAAAAGAGGAAGAAGCAAAGAAAAAAAGATTTTTTTTCGCAGGAGTGTCTTTATAAGCCGTACTTTTGACAAATAGGGGATGTTGCGTACGCGGTCGTTGGTTGTGCATTACGTTCCACTACGAGAACGAGACGATTATGATTTCCTTTACATGGTTATAATTTACAAAAAAGTGAAACTAGATTTAAATACTACCCTTGCGTAGTACACCCCTAGTGTGCAAGTATGTTGTTTCTTATGAATATGGAAATTTTTCAAATTTTTACTTTTTCGTTTTCCGAAATTTAGGGTCATACAAATCTAGTTGCTTTCCCTTGTTTTAGAGAGATTGAACCGGCACGAGACCGACATTTAATCAAACAAATCTATTCGAATTTATCGCCATACACTTACTTTGTATGAAGTGATGTAGTTTGTATGTAGATTCCAAGGTAGGCAGCTGTAGTTCCTAGTTTTTACTGCTATCAAACATTTCAATATATCATTGTATAACCAAACTTTGCAAGGGAGTACTCTCACTTTTTTTGTGTTGTAAGTATTTGCAGCTGGACAAACGATTTTAGTATAGCTATGTCAGAACTTTGTTCTGTTAAATAAAAATTAAGGTTTGGGTTCTTTTGAAGATT
Source organism: Myathropa florea (assembly GCA_930367185.1). Classification (NCBI taxonomy): domain Eukaryota; kingdom Metazoa; phylum Arthropoda; class Insecta; order Diptera; family Syrphidae; genus Myathropa; species Myathropa florea. Next base: position 1,225,384 of record OV884004.1, on the reverse strand, counting down.
TCGAAAAAGATTAAATTTAACCTTTATTTTTTTCTTATTTAATTTATTGCATGGATGCCGATGCGTAGTGGATATGTGCGTCGACACCTACGCACTAGATTTTCAGTGTAGGTTCAAATCCCAGCACAAGCAACAATTTTTAAAATTTTGCAAAAAAAAAAAATTGTTCACAGCTCCACTTTCGAGTCACTGATAATGCTCAAAGAGTATAACTGTCTAGAAAAAGCATCTCAATCTCGCCGTTCGGAGTCGGCATTAAACTGTTGGTCCCCTTCGCTCGTGAGGGAACAATATCACGCATAGTACGAGTGGTTGCTGAGAAGCTAGGCCCAAGTCCACCTCCGACTGTATCGCCACCATTATTTTAATTATTATTTTATTTTATCATAAAAAGTAGGATTGATTTAACATTTAAAATTACGAATAAAAACAATATGACTAATTTTAATTTTCAGAAGAAATTTCAACAAAAAACAAACACCTGAAATGTAATTATGTTTCACCTTTTTCGAAAATCCGTACAACTCCAATTTAAACTTGCTGCTGGCCATTCACTTGTTACCTCACCACAGCATAAATTTAATTAAACACAATTATTTTCCTCCTACCCCTAGAAAAATCTTGCATTTTCATTATAGGGGTATCAAATGATTCGAGTGGTTCAATTTTAAATTTGTATTCAAATAAGATTGCGTGACTGAATGACACAGAACATTTACACATCGGTTTTGTGTTTTACAGTTATGAGCACCGAACCGAAACGACGATTTTTTTACTGATTCACCAAATGCGAACTAAGAAAATATAATTCTTTAAAATATTATATTCCCGATACTCTTAAAATGATCTAAATCGTCGAGCGACAAAATACGCAATGACAAAGGTGCGCAACATTCCTTCGATCTTCAGTTGGTCTGAAGGTATTTCTACTCACTTTCTTAAAGGTGCCCCTTACCTCTTAACAAAATCAAATACGATAAAGTTGAACAAAAACACAACTACAAAGGAAAAAGAAAATCGCTCCAAGTTAAAGAGGGGTGAATTCCAAAGGAATGTTCCTTACGTTTCTAGTGGTGGGTTTTTAGGTTGCAGACCGCAAAGATTCAGATAAGAAAATATTATTAAGGCCGTGAATGAAAGGGAATGGCGTAGGTTTTTTTTTTTAAATACATGCAGTGGAAGGTGAGTAAGTATTGCAATAGAACGGGAACGAATATGACTCATTCATTTTTTAAGAAAAGGGTAAATTTATAAGAATTAACACATTAAAAGTGAAGTCGTTTATTTGAATTTGGATTGTTCGAAATATGTGCTTCACTCAACATATTTTTTTGTTATCAAGAAGTTCCATAGAGAAGAAATTATCTGATTTGCACATATGTATATGAATTTGTACAAACATATTTAATATGATATAAAATAACTATAAAATGACTTTTGATTTCCTTCAATTATTTTGCTGGATTCCTTCCAAGAGACATCATCGAAAAAACATTGTGGTTAAAATCAAATCTGTGCAAGAAATGCAATATTCAAAATTAAAGTAAAATATATACAGTCGCTCCAACTTAAACTCGCTCATTTGCCCAATACCTTCAGGATTGGTAAATGTAGAGTATGTTTTTGACCGTAAACATATTAGATATATAGGTACTTGTCATAACATAATCAATCAAATGTTACATTCATATAGATATGCAGACCAAGACAACAGTCGAATAAAATTACTCATCCTAGTGGATCGTTTTTTAAGGTTCCGTCTATAAAAAGGGAACCTTTATCATTTCGGTGTGTCCGTCCATCTACTGTATCTGTCACACATTTTTATCTCCTACATAAAGATATAAGTATGCAATTTTGGAATTAGGCACTTTAGGCCTAGAAATTATTTTCTATGCACGCAAATTAAAAAGTGGAGTCATTTGGGGTTGCTCCCGTACATGTGAAGTTGCAATGGATTTTGAAACAGTGACGCAGCACATCGAGTGATATATGTATCAATCAAAAAATCTTTTAAAATAAAAGGAAGTTTCAGTTAACTATTCTTTGATCCAAACTACCGTTTGAAAAATATGGAGCCCCAAGGTCGTCCGCCTCCCATTTCTAAACCAAAGTGTTTAAAAATCACAAAAACTTGGCTTCATTGAGTACTATCAATTAAAACAAAAAAATTCCAAGCACTCGGACCCTAATAATTTCGGAGATCTCATCTCATCTCATTTTCAGTGACCCGCATGTTCCACTTAAGGGGTCGCGGGGGCAATGCCTGCACGAGAGATCTCCAGGCCATCGACTTTAACTCATCACGAGCTATGCCCAAGCGCAACCAGGCGCAAATTTCAAAGAGTATCATTTTCACACATAAATTTCATGCTGAGATCGACAACTCTACACGATGATCAGTGTTAACTCTCCTTTCACATTCATTTCAACCTCTAAAAGACCAACTGGCATGAGCAGTGATTGGGTATGATGGAAGGGATTTTCTGTATCATCCCAGCAAACGAAATTGCGAGGTTTCGTCAAATGTATCCAAACCTCCAAAGTTTCGCCGTACATTATCGGGGTTTCGAAATCTCAAGGTTTCGGCGAAATCTACTTGAAATCCCCTTGGGCTCATCCGTCCGTGTTCATTTTTAGATGTCAAAATATTAAGAAGCAATATTTTCAATAGAAATATTACTAATTATATATATATATAAAGTCACTTATAACCGCTGCAATAACTTTCTATTTAATGTCTGCAGAACTCATTTTTCATTTTTTCTTCTTAACACTATTATTTGTTTTGGTGCGCACTTCAAAATTACAAGCAAATGACATTGAAAACCCTTCAACTCGATGGCAACGACCTATTGAGGTTTCAGTAAAAGTTCATCCAAACCACGCGATTTCGTTTCGGTGGGAACATAGTATTAGATAAAATTGAATAAAGGTATAGGTATATATATGTATGGATGTTTGTTTGTATGTGCATATCTAGTAATGAATAGTTGATATGCGACGGAAACTTCCACGTGCGAGTACAGCTCGCACTTGCCCAGTTTATTTTATGTCAAATGTAGTAATGGAGTAACTGGAGGTTAAGGACATGATCGGCATGTATCTCTTTTTTTTGTCTGAGTTTTTTAAACTGGAATACTCAGATTTAGAAACTGGTCCATTGTACTATCAGGCAGCAACCTACTTTTGCTGGAAGAAGCAGGCAGTTCTGTGATGAGGAGCTTACATCATCAGCTCTCACCTTATCAGCACCGAATAGCTGGCACCCTGGTCCGAGCAAAGATGAGAACACTTGCATTTTTGAACTATCCTGGTAGTGGTTAAAGAGTTACGCAAGGCCTTATGCACAGCTTGACTGTCTCTACAGACAGAAATACTTCGCACCTTCCACCTGTTCTTCAGAATATGGTTCGTGGCCATTAGGATCGCATAGTTTTCCGCTTGGAAAACCGACGTAAATTTACCTAACGAGGTTCGCAGTCTAATGTTGTCGCCCTCCACGAAGGCGCCAGCGCAAGCTGTACCAAAAACCACTTCTTTTTAAACAGAATATGGCCTTGAGAGTACACCCCATGATGGGGATTCAACAGTGCGTCAAGAGCAGAGCCAGGCGTACTAGGGAAGGCTACTATGCAGTCGAGACACACATTAAACGAGTAGGTCAGTTCCCGTACTCTCTGCACTTTAATTTACACTCTCTCAAATTTCAAAGAGTTGGGACGAAATTATCTCATTAATAGGATGATACTCCAAAAAAAGTACGGGAGCGAGTTAAGCAACAAAAGCTGCACACGATTTTAATATCAAATTTATGTTTAAATTTCGTGAATTTCTGAAGTGAAGCACGAAATATGGATAAACGAAAATGGAAATGATGAATACATAAAAGTGTTATGGTCAATCGAAACAATGTTCTGAATATTTAGCTTGAAGAAGTGGTAGTTTTGATCCATTATAATTGTTTTTCATCTTTGTCAGCAAAATCTATATGCAATTTGACATGTACAAAAATGTGCAGATCTCAGCTGATTTAATAAATTTGAGCAGCCCAAAGAAATTTGTTGGGCTAAAAAAATTAAACTTATTACAACCTCCTGAGCGGCCTCTTCTGTTGAAAACAATTAATTTTTTGAGTACGGAAGCATGATCTCGTAGTTTTTTTTTGTAGATTTTTACTGTTTTGTACAGGTTCGGAAACAGATCTATGTACGATGTTAATGGCTGAAACACAACAGTGCGTCAGCGTCAGCGTTGTCTTTCAACGCACACAATTCAATGGATATGCACGAAATACTGCGTCGACCTACGTAAGTGAAAAATGAGAGAGATGAGAGGATCGTAATAAAACGTAAAACGTCCCAACGAACGTCATTATTCAACATGTTGGATATTTTTTTGACAAAGGGATGCGCTGTGAGAGCGAAATTGAGATATGCTTCCCAAATTGAGAGTTTTTTCCCAAATTGAGAATATTTTTCATTTGGTATTTGAGAGAGAGAGGAAACATCTGATTAAGGCAGGGCGTCAACGCACTCCCTCCGTAACATGAAATCGGCTAGCGCAAACGCACTATTGTGTTTCAGCCATAATAGTGAGTCACACCTTAACGTCAAGTTTTTTTGTCCAACTTAATTTGACACTTGATTTTGTGATTTTTTTGACTTCGTGATTTTTTTGGTCAGCATAATCGACCAAATGTGTCCACAATCGGTAGAATTGTGCGCAAATTTCAGCAAACCGGGTCTATAGGAAATGTGAAAACACCGATGCATCCACAAAGAGTGACTGTTTGGTGCGGTTTACGGGCTGGCGGCAAAATCGGGTCGTACTTCTTCGAAAATAAGGTCGGCCAAGCAGTTACCGTGAATGGTGTTCGCTATCGCGAGATGATAACGCACTTCTTGTGGCCAGAAATTTAGGATATGGACCTGGACGACATGTGCTCCCAACAGGATGATGCCACTTGCCACACAGCCAACGAAACAATGGCTCTTTTGCGCGAGAAATTCAATGGCCGAGTTATCTCACGTTGTGGCGATGTTAATTGGCCGTCACGATCATGTAATTTGACACCGTTGGACTTCTTTCTTTGGGGATATTTAAAAGAAAAAGTGTACATCAATAAGCCAAGAACAATTCAATAGCTAAAGGATGAGATAATTCGGCACATTAACAACATTGAACTTCAATTATGTCTCAGAGTCATTGAAAATATGTACCATCGGATAGAGGTATGCCACCGAAGCCGTGGCGAGCATTTGGCCGATATTTTATTTCACACATAATTATCATAGATCCTTCTATCATAATAAAAAATATTAAGATAATTCTCTGAAAACTTTTTGTTTTATTTACAATTATCATCGTGCATTTTCGTTGGACCACCCTTTATTTTCAAGACGATAATATATGTATATGTAATAACTGTCGAAAACTATCCTGTTGGTAATATCTAGCCGCACTCACGGAATTGACATTCAGCCATAATGGCAAACCTTAAACATATGTACATGCATATACATATGTACATATATAGATATATATTATATTCATCCATTGTTAGTAAACAAATTTAGTTGTTTGTTTTGGAATAAGATGTACAAATGTATAAATATTTTTTTATTATTTTCTGTCGACGTAGATAAATGTAGCATAGCAATGTACATGCATGCATACATAAATATATGCATGCACCCAAGGTAATCATTACCCCTAACCATCGAGAACTGAGAAAAAAAATGCAGAACAAATAAGCAGCATTCCGCTAACCGGCACACTTCTATAGTGGTATTTATCGAAGTTCTTTATATAAGACACGTGTGCATTCATTAAGGTTGAAAATGCTATTTCTGTACACATGTCCTGATACCAAAGCATAGCAGTAGACCATGAAAATCCTTCACCCCTTAAACCAGTTCAACACTACATATTGAACAGGGTAAAAATCAGCAAATCTAATGTCGACGGATCCATGTTCAACTTTTCAAAACCAAACGCAAGCAGTTCGGTAGTCACGCTGGCAGTTGTAGCCTCACAATGCACCCGAATAAAATTATTTCACAAAAGAGAAAGGGTGATTTCTTGTCCCCAATTGAAGCTATTCATACAAAAGGAAGTGATCTCGTCGCATACAAGTTCGGATAGACCGTTCTTCGGACAATCAATACACCGGTTGTTTCTATCAGACGCTGCGACCAATTGTAAATTAATTTGTCTTCAAATTTCTTTTAGATGTTCATGAAGGCATGTTGCATACACACCATTGTTTAATCCGCTGCACTTTTGCATTTTATGCGCTCTTCAATCGTCATTTTGCCTTAAATTTAATAATTAATGCGGCACTTGAGTGTTGGCTCGTATAGAAGTTTACTCCCTACCGCCTCACTCGCCAGTGTCTAGATTGAAGAATACCAAAGGAATCTTCATTGTGGTTGAGATACATACATATCTGTTTATACTATACGTTTGTATGCAATATGTGTTTTGCATCGCTTTTCGAGCGGTAGCAATCCTTTCATTCTGATGAAAAGTGGAAAATCGCATAAATGCGATGTTTCAAGTAAAAGGTGTACGTATGGAAGGGGCATCTTGAAGAGGATGCGCGTGCATCGGCAAAATTAAATCCTGCTCCTCATTTAAATTTGAATAAATGTGAAATTAATATTTTACAGTACACTGATTTAGGGCTCGCTTGTATTCTTGTTGAATTCAAGTATGTAGTCAGTTCAAATTGAATGAGTTTAGAAATGTGTTATAATACATATATTTTTAATATTTATAGAATAGAAAATGTTGTAATGTTAGAGTACATTGCTTTAGAATTATTTAGCTTGCTTTTGTAGCAAACATAGAATCAATGAATGATTATCTCAATACATTATATAATAATAATAATAATGGACCTGGGTCTAACTTCTCAGCAACCACTCGTGCTGTGCGTGCTATTGTTCTCTCGCGAGTGGAGGGGACAGTTTAATGCCGACTCCGAACGGCGAGATTGAGAAGCTTTTTCTAGACAGTTATAATCTTTGAGCATTGTAATTGACTCGAAAGAGGTGAAGCCCGTGAACAATTTTTTTTTTGGAAAAATTGTTTGTTTTAACTATATTTACCTAGTTAGATAAAACTTGAGCTTGTATATTGATTTAAAAAACTCTCAGGATGAACCAAGCTGATTTTGTATAAGGCCTTGATTATCCGAGACCTGCTTTACGACGCGAAGGCATGGACAATATACATATATCACTGTGGGCGATTGGCGGAAAGTATTGAACCATAAACTGTACATCGATATGAGTCTATGCTATGGTGGTTAGGCTTTGTTAAGCGCACTCCGAAGTATGTAAGTAATAACAAAACACGTGACATTTTCAAAGCGTGTTTGATAATCCTTTATGCACCTAAAACATCGCATGTAGTACAATTTACATACCTATATTATGTATAATATATGTATGTATATATAATACGTGTATACACATATGTAGAATAAGTGCAAAAAAATCCGTACCCTTCAATTGCAAATGCATTTGTAATAATTTAGTACAACGCATATGTTCATCGAACAAAAACAAAAATAAAATACTTTTGCTCTAAAGTGTCATATTCAGATCGCTGTGAAGAGCCCTCTTGTAGGTTTTTGTTACACATCCCACACAATCAACAATAAATCCTTTGTGTATGTTATTCATTAGAAACTCGTCCAAAGCTGCTTCTTCCATTAACGCTACCCACAACGAAAGTGAGAGTTTGTGTTCCACTTCCAGCATTGTGAGAATGATATGATGTGTTTCTGAAAAAAGTCACCCTCATTCTCAGCGGTTGAGACGTTTTTAATTGGAATTTGAGATGTCTACTTCAAGTTTATGTTGGATGTTGAATTACGCCAGAAGAGCTCTGTTGAGTGCCAAGACTTAGGAGCGCCATGCAACACTTTGTGGGCATAGAAACAAACATAGGAGTACGTTTATGCTATCAGTGTCAAGGTTAAAATTTAACTCTCGTATTAGCACAACATTTTCAAAAGCAGGTTAATGTACAGTTTTGATATTATCATATCCTGATATGTACGTTCACAATTGCATTTAAAACAAAAGTATCACAGATTAACGCAATTAAAATGAGTAGCATGTCATACGCGTGCGTGATGAGCTTTAATTTCTCAGATCATCAGACAAGATCTTATTAGACTGTCGCTGGGAAAAAAAATTGTTACTATTAAAAGCAGGTGTACATGTTAACTACTAACTACTATTAAGCAGGTAACGTTAATTTGGAATTTGAATATATAGTAAATGTTGCACTTGCGATGGATATGATTGTTTATGACAGAAATATTAATTACTCTTTTACAAATTAAGTTCTTCTTATCAAATGAATGATAGTATATTTTATTTATTTATTTAATCTAAATCTAAAGCAGGAGCTACATGGTTTCCATGGTAAGGTCGGGACCTTGGAATAGAGATGACGGCGGATGATCCCTTCTTTTAGGGCCAACGGCGGCGCTCACAGCCTGCAAGAGGCTACCGACACCAGATCCCTCCGGACCCCTTTGTCCGGGGGCTAAACAAATGGACCTGTCCTCCCAGTTGGAGGTTGTGCGTGGGGTTAACTTCCTCACCACGTAAAAAAGTAACGAGTTGAGAAGCAACAATATGCCTCGGATACGGACGGATTTACTATTGACGAACCTAGCAAACGAAAAAAGGACAATGACTTTCGGTTCTGTACGTGGAATGTGAGGTCCCTGAACAGACCACGTGCAGCCGATGAACTCGCGGAGGCCCTAGACCCTAGACGAAGCAGACGTTACCACAATCCAGGAAGTGCGATGGGATGGGCCGGGCAAAAAGAGGATGAAAAACTGCGATATCTACTACGGCGATTGTTACAGAGAGCGAAGAGAGCGATTATTTGGATGTGGATTTGTTGTTCGAGGCAGACTTAGGCAAAAAGTCTTAAGCTTTAAGTACATAAGCGAGCGCCTCATAACAATCCGCATCAAGGCTAAATTCGGCAACATCAGCCTAATCTGCGCCCACGCCCCAACAGACGACAAAGATGACGATAGCAAGGACGACTTCTATGATCTCCTAGAAAGAACGTACGATCAATGCCCCAGCTACGACACTAAGATCGTTCTAGGAGATTTCAACGCTAAGCTGGGTAAAGAGGACATCTTTGCTAGAGTCATCGGTAAACACAGCCTGCACGACACCACGTCCGAAAACGGACTCAGGCTGGTGGACTTTGTTACGGGGCGAAACCTCTCTGTAGCTAGCACGCGGTTCCCACACCTCAACATCCATAAAGGGACTTGGCGGTCCCCTGATCATTCAACCGTCAACCAGATTGATCACGTTGCGATCAATGTCAGACACTCCTCCAGTATTCTTGATGTCCGAACGTTCCGAGGCGCCAACATCGACTCGGACCATTTCCTTGTTGTAGCCAAGGTAAGGACACGGATATCGAGAGAACAACGGAGTCGAGGAAGACAACCACGGTTTGACGTCGAAAAGCTACAATTGCAACAGACTGCCAGGAACTTTGCCGATCGAGTCTCCCTGAAACTCCCCGAAAGTTCGACGCCGCCTGCACTAACAATAGACGAAGAATGGAAACGTTGTCAAAAAGCCACCAGAGAAGCCGCTACTGATGTGCTGGGTTTTAAAACGCCAACAAGGAAAAACCCCTGGTTTGACAACGAGTGCAGGCAGGCACATGCAGCAAAGCAAGAAGCCTGCCGGGCAACACTGCATCGAACCACGAGAGCTGTTCATGAGCTCTACGAACAGAGAAGAAGGGAAGAGAACCGGCGGTCTCAGGAAGAAAAAATAAGATCACGAGAAGCGCGCGATCGATGAGATGGAGAGGTGTTATGGCAGGAATGATGTCCGAAGGGTAAAACTTTTATCGAATGGGTATAAAGTTCGGACAGAAGCTTGCCGGGACGAAAATGGACAGCTAGTAGTAGATTCGCAGTCGATACTGAGAATTTGGAAAAATCATTTCTGCAGACTGTTGAACGGCGATGAGGACACAAATACCGCTGTCAGGCAGAATGTTCCACTCAACACAACGGACGATGATAGAAGAGAATACCGTCCCCCCGACCTAGACGAAGTCAAGATAGCGATATCGAGACTGAAGTCTAATAAAGCTGCTGGTGCAGATAGTCTGCCCGCCGAAATGTTTAAAGCAGCTGGAGGTGATCTTGTAGGGCGCATGCACCAGCTCATCTGTAAGATATGGTCGGAGGAAACTCATCGCACGCCCGATGAGTTGAATCTCAGTATCGTTTGCCCGATCCACAAGAAAGGAGACCCCTTTGACTGCGCCAACTATCGGGGGATAAGTCTCCTTAACATCGCCTACAAGATCTTCTCTGCCGTTTTGTGTGAACGCCTGAAACCATTCGTGAACAAACTGATAGGTCCTTATTAATGTGGTTTCAGGCCCGGGAAGTCCACCATCGATCAAATTTTCACACTGCGGCAGATCCTGGAGAAGACCCAGAAAATGCAGATCGACACACACCATCTATTTGTCGATTTCAAGGCCGCATATGACAGAGTGTATAGAGACGAGCTATACAGCGCCATGTCTAGTTTTGACATTCCTGCCAAACTCGTCAGACTGAGCAGGATGACGATGGAGAGCTCTCGCTTCTCCGAGACCTTCAATGTCAAAAAAGGTTTTAGACAAGGCGACGCGCTGTCATGTGATTTCTTTAACATCATTCTTGAGAAGATCGTGCAAAACTCACTGGCCAACACAAGAGGCACGATCTTACAAAAGTCCGTTCAACTGCTAGCTTACGCGGATGACATTGACGTGATTGGGCGAACACAGCGAGCCGTCAATGATGCGTTTGCTGGCATTGAAACGGAAGCGGCTAAAATGGGTCTGGCGGTAAACGAGGGCAAAACCAAGTATATGCTGTCATCGAGAAAGGACGCACAACATCAACGACTTGGCCAGAACGTCACAATAGGCAGCTATAACTTTGAGGTAGTAAAGGACTTCGTCTACCTTGGCTCCGCGGTAAACAGTACAAACAACATCAGTACCGAGATCAAACGGAAGACCAAGTTGACTTTGTATAAGACCTTGATCATCCCAGTCCTGCTGTACGGCGCAGAGGCATGGACAATATACCAAGCGGATGAACAGTCTCTTGGTCTTTTCGAGAGAAAAGTTCTGCGCGCGATCTTTGGTCCTGTTTGCGTTGATGGCTTTTGGAGGAGAAGATTCAACCACGAACTGGATGGGCTGTACAGCGACATGAGTCTAGCCAGGCGTCTACGGATTCAACGCCTAAGATGGCTAGGCCATGTAGAGCGTATGGACAACTTAGCTCCGGCCCGAAGAGTCTTCGACTCTGAGCCTGTGGGACAACGCAACAGAGGACGTTCACGAACAAGGTGGCGCACACAAGTCGAGGGGGACCTCGGCCGGCTTGGTGTTTTTTTGTCGTAGGTTTTTGTCACACTACACTGGAGCACTCAGACTCAAGACTGGTCGATTGTACTACCAGGCAGCAACCTACTTTTACTGAAATTTCCTCCTTCGGAAGACCAGCAGGCGCTTCTGTGATGAGGAGCCTACATCATCAGCTCTCACCTCATCAGCGCCGAATAACTGCCACCTGATCCGAGCAAAGGCGGGACAATGGCAGAAGAAGTGCTCTGCAGTGTCATCGTATTCTCCACAGGCGTCACAGAGGGTTTCGTCACTTAGGCCAAGCACACTTAGGTGTTTGGCGAAGGTGTAGTGCCCCGTTAGTACGCCAATAAGTTGTCTGCAGTCTTTTCTGTTAAGAGATAACAAGAAAGCCGCGGATTTCTTACAGACGTTGGGGAGCATGCGCTTGGTCTGTCTACATCCTGTAGAGTCATGCCACCTGCGGTTGTGCTCTCGAAAAGTCCAACCATCGATGGAAGCCCCAACCAAGGACGCGGGCAGTCCCAGCGTAGGTTCAGGTCCTGAGAAAGCCTCATCTGATCCTCGCCTAGCAAGTTCATCAGCAATCTCATTTCCCGTGATCCCGTGGTGCCCGGGAACCCAGACAAGTCTTAGCGAATTCAAGCTACCGATCAAATTCAGAGAAGACTTGCATTCCTGAACTATTCTGGAAGTGGTTAAAGGGTTGAGCAAGGCCTTAAGCACAGCTTGGCTGTCGCTACAGACACAAATACTTCGCCCCTTCCACCTATTCTTCACAATATACATAACTCGTAGCCATTAGGATCGCATAGGTTTCCGCTTGGAAAACCGACGCAAATTTACCTAACGAGGTATGCAGTCTAAAGTTGTCGATCTCCACGAAGGCACCAGCACCAGATCCTTCACTGGTCTTGGAGCCGTCCGTGAAAATTCGACTACATTCCTTTCCTGGCTCAGATTCTGGCCAGAGCCAGTCCTGAGTACAGGGAAAGTCGACTTTGTATGTTCGTCGCAGCTGGAGTACTGGTGTCCGTGCGTCAGACGGCATATCCATAAGACTGGGGTCAAAGGAGATGCGGTGCGCAAGGTCATCGAAACTTCAGTGCGAGTTCTACCAATAACCACTTCTTTTTAAACGGAAGATGGCCTTGAGAGTGCACCCCATGATATGGACATCTAGGGGGGAGATTCAGCAGGGCATCAAGAGCAGAGCCAGGCGTGCTAGAGAAGGCCCCCATGCAGCCGAGACAGACCGTTCTTTGAAGCTTGGTGAGAGCAGCAGTTACGTATTTACGCGAAAGCTTATTCCACCAAACGACCGATGCATAGGAGAGAAGGGGCCTAATCATAGCCTAATCCTTTACACTGCCAGAAAACTGACAGTGCCTTCGCAATTTTCGTTTCAATGTGTTTTTTCCACAGAAGCTTCCTATCCTCCTCCTCGTAAAGAGGACAACCTCGGTTTTAAGAGGGTTGACTGAAAGCCCATTTCTGGTACACCAATCGTCGATCACGTCTAGAGCTGCCTGCGCTTTTGAACACACATCCGCTAGGCATGATCCGACAGACAGAACAGCTACATCATCCACATAGGCCTGGACGTAGATGTTGGAACTATTGAGAGCATCGAGCAGAGAGTCAACCAGCATGCACCATAGCAGAGGGGACAAGACACCACCCTGCGGGCAGCCCCTATTTACCCCCGCCATAACATACTGGCCACAGTCCGCGTCCGCAATAATAGTTCTGTTCATCAGCATTGCTTTAATCCAAAGCACTAATGATTCATCTACACCGTGTTCTCTGGCCGAGTTGCACATACCATCAAAAGTCGCATTGTCAAAGGCACCCTCTATATCAATGAAAATGCCCAGCGCGTACTCTTTCCTGTCGAGTGCACATTCAATTCTGCCAACGAGATTTTGAAGCGCAGTCTCGCAAGATTTCCCGCGCTGATAGGCATGTTGCATCTGAGACAGAGGATGAAATCGCAAAGCGGTTTTGCGCACATAAAGCTCAACCAGCCTTTCCATGCTTTTCAGCAGGAAAGAGGTTAGACTGATAGGTCTAAAGTTCTTGGCGAGTGAGTAGTCCCCCTTACCGATCTTTGGTATGAAGGCTACCCTAACTGTACGCCAAGGGGGTCGGGATATAGGCGAGTGCCAAACTGGCTGTGAAGATTCTTTTCAGAACCGGCAGCAACTTGTCTATACCCTTTTGCAACAAGGCTGGATATATGCCATCGGTACCAGGCGACTTGAAACCATCGAAGGACGCGACTGCGTATTTGATAGCTTCATCTGTCACCACGAGCGATGAAACAAACCAGCATCGTCGTGTTACATTTATCAGCTCATCCTCAGTTCCAGGGATAGGAACTGGTTTTGAGCCGGTTGTAATCCGGTTACCTGGAAAATGAGTCTCTAGCATGAGACTAAGCGTTTCAGCTTTTGACTCAGTGTAGGTACCGTCTGGTCTTCTGAGTGTTTCCAGTTTGGTTGGTTTGTCCTTTTTAAGAACTTTAACCAGTCTGCTGGTTTCACCGAGTGTTTCGATCTTTCCACAAAAATCCCTATAGGAGGCACTTTTCGATATCCGAATTAACATCTTATATTCTTTTTGTTTTGATCGGTACAGGTTCCAGTCCTCTTCCAAGTCGGTCTTGAGAGATCTGTTTAGAAGTTTCCTGGTTTCCTTGCGAATTGTCTGCAGTTCTGCGTTCCACCATGGAACAGGTGATCTGCAGGGGGTATTTCTAGCTGGACACGTCAGTTCAAAACATTTGGTTAGAGTGTTGTTCAAGTCTAGAACGGCTTTCTCTACCTTCTGTCTCGTTCTGAGCTTAGGGAGAGGTTCAATACGATTATCTAGCTCATCCCTAAACTGTATCCAGTTGGTTTTTCTTGGATTCCTCCTCTTCAGCAAAGTTGTGGTTTCGCATTCGATTCGGAATTCAATGTACCTATGGTCTGACAGGGACACTTCCGACAGAACCCTCCAGTCTGTAATCTCCTTAATGTATCTGTTGGATAACGTTAAGTCGATTACTTCCTGTCTCCTTGTCGTAACAAAAGTTGGTTGGGAGCCAACATTGTTGATGTCCAAATCAGACAATAGTAAGAAATTCAGAAGATCATTCCCTCTCTTGTTGCATTTGCTGCTGCCCCAGAAGGTATTCTGAGCATTAGCATCACAGCAGATGATTAGGCCTAATTTTCTGATTTCACAGTACTCTACGAGTTCCGATACCGCTCTTGGTGGTGGCGGCAGAACAGAATCGTAGGGGAAGTAAGCTGACGCTACGATGAAATTACGCCACATTCCATTCGCTTCGTAGCTTACAACTGCAGCAACCAAGTCTTGTCCACAGAACTGTACAAGCTTGGTTGCTGAGAGAAATTTCGGCACAATAAGACAAGTTCTCGGTCTTTCAGGCCGCTCGTCATAAAGTGGTGAGAAACCTCGCAAGCCACCAAGACCACAGATGCGATTTTTCCACACCCATGGTTCTTGAATGGATGCTATATGTAGTTTTGTCTTCACCATGGAAAGTCTGCTACATAGGAGGGCAGTAGCATCCTTGGAATGGTGAAGGTTGATCTGGGTAAAAATTATTTTGATGTTTACCGTGGTTTTCGTCCATTATCCGCACTACTTGGAAATGAAGTGGAAATTAATCCTTCCAAGATGCAGATAGGGACGGGAGTCATACCTAGAACGGATGGTCTCAACCGAAATTTCGTCTAGACCCACAACGAGAGAAGAACCGTCCTTATTTTCCCGGTTCTTACTCTCCTTATGAGAGTAGATTTTCCACATCTTGGTTTCGAGGCCAGGGTTCTGGATATGTAGTCGCGCCAGCACATCTGCCGTTTTCCTGAGTTGCCCCGGAATCCAGCAGACAGCGCGCGTCAGTTTTGGCGGCCTGAAAACCTCAAAAGTTGTGGTTCCCAGGGGGGGGATTTTCGGCACAGATTTGCTCAGCCATTCAAGGGTTTGCTGGGTGGAGCACTTCAACACAAAGGTTCCGTTTTCCAAACCACAGCCCTCCACTTGAAAGCAAGCATTCTCTGCCGTTGCTAGCTCCCACAGTTGATCTTCGCAGTGTTTGCACTCAGCGTCGGTCATACTGTCATCATAGCCAGCTTTTCCAATTCGGAGCGCCAAAGAGGAGATAGCAGCTCTTTTGTAGGGCCGCAATTCTCGCTCCTTGCGCTCGGTTTTTTTCTTCTTCCTCTTCGCGGTTTTGCCTGCATCGGCCAATTTCCATCCACTGGAGCTACAGCCTTTGCTGGTTGTAGCACCTGCATCATTTGGATCTTGTGCGCAGGAGGAGTCGCCAACAGGAGTTGGGATACCTCTGTTGGTGGATCTTCCCGCGTCATTCAACCTCCGTCCGCCAGAACTGCGTCCTTTGAGGGTTGCAGCACTAGTTTCATCCGGACGTTGTGCGCGGGGAGAGCCACCAGCAGAGGGATCAGGAAAGCTGGAGACCTTCTTCCTCTTGATCCTGTTCGAGTCAGCAGAAGGGGAGGTAGCGTTGGCTCCAATAGACTGATCGGTTTCGGTTGGAGTTACCTCTGCCGACCTGTTTCTCTTTTTTTATCGTCAAAGTCAAGACGTTTCTGGCTTTTGGTTCGATGTCTCACCTGGGATCTTTGGAACCGAGGTTCTTTGACTCTTAAGCCCTCCCGCCACGACAAGGCAACCAGAAAGGGAGAGTAAAATAAACTAGAGACAGCTGGCGAAAGATCGTGCTGGCTGGAGAGGCATGTTGAGTGAGGCCCAGGTCCACCTCGGACTGTAGCGCCCTAAGAAGAAGAAGAAGAATCTAAATCTTAATCTAATAACATAATTTCCTTTATGGTATTTGAATCAGATTATTGCGGAACGTTTAAGAAAGAGACTAACAACGATGGTTAATCTATTAGTGAGCATGCAACACAGGATTGTCCATTTCAAATAAATTGCGCCTTATTTACAGTGAAGCAAGGAATTGAAGACGTTTAAAGTCAAATGGCAAGAATTCAGCGCTCCAGTCCGAGATGGATCTCGGCCTAGATTCTCAACAACCACTCGTGTTGTGTGTGCTATTGTTCTCTCACGAGTGGAGGGGACCTATAGTTAAATGTCGATTCCAAATGGCGAGATTTAGAAGCTTTTTCTAGACAGTTATACTCTTTGAGTATTGTCAGTGACTTGATAGAGGCGGAGCCGTGAACATTTTTTTTTTTTAAGTTGCTTGTCTGAGCTGGGATTTTAACCTAAACTGTGAATGTCTACCGCTTGTGGGTTGACTCACAAGCCACGATACGACCACGACGCCCACTTATTTAATATATACGATCTGCATATTTATGCATGTGAATGTATAGGTATGTAGATTTATTTAAGTTATTTACTAAAAACCAACTCGTTAACTATCAGAAACTATCCGCAATAAAATCTTCAAATAATGTTTGAATATCTTACATTTGCATTATCAATTGCTTATTATGCATTCATATTTGGCTAATTTTTATAACTCTTGCATCGTTTCACGTTTATTCCAGCATTTCAGATGAACATTCATAAGTGTACGATTATGTACATTGGTCTCTATCAGATGTGCCAAGAATTAACAAAAAATATCATATTCTCAATCGTCTGATCAAAAGCGTTTAAATTTAAATTTATCAATGGGCTCAGGAAGAAGATCATTACACAACCCCTTGGTTTTCCGGCTCTGCACCTCTAATTGTCTTTAAACACGCAATACAGTGTACCGTCGAGTTTTGTGCGGTACCTGAATCTTGTGGACGATCACCCCCTCACACCATATCGAAATTCGATTTTCCAGGTGTTTCCATAATTTTGAATTTATTCTTCCCTATATTATGAGTATAGGAGTGGATATTGTGTGTGATGATGAGGGAGGACAGTGTCCACTGAAATATCTCTTCAATTCAAAACAGCAGCGTGAAGGTATATTTCTTTAATGCGCGCATTTAGTTTGAATAACACTTTTAATAACATCCCGATGAGGATGTAGTGGCCGCGGGGGAATCCCAAAAGAAATCATTGAGTTGCGTTTGAGTGCGGTTATGTTGCCCGTGGTTACATGCTCAGCTTGTCATTACCGTGTACACACGGAAACACCCTTGCATTTATGAAGAAAAATTGAAAATGAAAATTTGTAAGTTCAATGAAGCGTAGCGGGTATTTCATGATGCAGGAGGTGAGATGCATATTTAAGTAATTATTCTTGTATGAGCCCTAAGGGTAATGCGCGCAGGGAGAGCGTGAAAACTCACATTTTCAAAATGACAGTAAGTGTTCCTAATTGTTTTGTATCCCTTTGTTTGAAGCTTTTCATGTGCAGTGGCATTTGGAAAGTAGGACTTACAAAACGCATACTTTCTAAAGGCTGTTATTTTAATAAGTGTACCTTTGAGCCGTTTATGCATACTTGTTTAATTACTTCTGTTTTGCACACCATATTACCAGCTCGGTTTATATCCATACTTTAAGGTATTAATTTTATTGTGTATATGTTATTCTCAGGCTTTAATTGGGTTTTATTTGAAGCTTAAGTATAAAAGCAAAATTGAGTTCATATGGCGAAACAGAACATTTACAATTTTTTTAAAATGTGTGTTATTTTCGGATAATAACGCAAATGTGTGTGGGTTCGTGCGTCGACCCATGTGCATTAGACTTTCACAGTCTAGGTTCGAATCCAAGATCAGACAAACAATTTTTCAAAAAGAAAATTGTTGACGGCTCCGCCTCTTTCGAGTTACTGACAATGCTCAAAGAGTATAACTGTCTCGAAAAAGCTTCTCAAAAATCGCCGTTCGGAGTCAGCATTAAACTGTAAGTCCCCTCCACTTGTGAGAGCACGCACAACACGAGTGGTTGGTGAGAAGCTAGGCCCAGGTCCACCTCGGGCGCGCCGTCATTATTATTATTATTATTATTATTATCATTATTATTATTATTAAACGTAAATGTTTCTCAAAAATCAATGCATTTCAAATTATAGTTTAATTTACGATGGATACGAAATGTTTAGTACATTTATACATATGTTCGTATACTTTCCATTTTCAGAACTTTATAAAACCATGTGTGATCGCACTGAAGTCCACTGAATTTATTTTACTTCATGGTCATATGCCATTGTTGCTCTGGCATTCGAGCTAGTCTGTAATTTGTATGATAAGCTAAACTTTTAAAAATATATAAAGACCTAATGGTTTATATATTGAAAGCTGGAATATGATAGAAAATTTAATGGAAACAAACAAATGTTTTTACTTTCCCAAAATAACGAAAAGTAGAAAAGTGTCAATCAACACGTCTAATAAATACATTGCTTATTGCAAAAATTCCAAGATTAGTCCCTAACTTTCATAAGGAAGGAATTTTGACAGAAAGGATTTTTTAGCCCATATAGAGTTGTCAATATATCTTTCAATTCAAATCAACTTATTTTAGGTGTAGACTTTATTTTAGAATCAGACATTTCAACATACTTTAAGACCCGGAGAAAAAAGAAAAAACATTTTAGCACTTGTTTCGGAAGACACCTACTTTGGATGACATTACACATCGCTTCGGCAAAACTTGTTTTCCTCTGGTCTCCTGATAGAACATGTTCGAGGATTAATCGGTGGATTATTTTGAGATGGGAGAAAAGCACGGGGTAATTGATAGATTAAATCCGAAATGTTATAAAAAAATTTTGCTTTTTTATCCTCGTTACCCCCACTTTTTATGATCATTTACATTTAATAAGGGACTTTTTTCTCAATGTAATTCACTCTGAGGAATGTGTTGGTAAGCGAAACGAAGAGTGCAAGGGTGGCCCGAGTTTCCCGTGGTGATAAATTGCTAGCAACTTTATGCATCTGCTGGAAACATGAAAACTACCTGTGAGGATGGATAAAAGCAAGAGTCAATCCCAAAAGAGAATTGGAGAGAATTCCCACAACTAAGGCATATATGTATGTGTAAAAACCGCCTAAGTTGCTGTCTGGCACAAAATGTCAAATATGCTTTGATTCAGTTATAAACCACTTTTGTATAAACATAATTCAACATACATACATATACATATAGATATTTTTAGATTATTTACAAATTCAGCCAATATAGCTCAAGAGTAGTTGCTTAGCTTTGTCAGTAATTATTTACGTTGTACGTGCACTTTCCTTCCCTTAATAAAAAGGCGTGTTTATAGAAGCTTCCCAAGGCGATTATACTTCTCGGGTAATTATAAGTGACAAACCTAACCTAACACACTGCAACAAAATGCAACTTTATTGTCAAGCGTCTAATTCTGCAAACTATATTCTATACGCTTTTATTCTATGTTATTCCATGATTATAATTTAATATAACTGTGTATTGTTTTCTTTTATGACGATCAGCAAAGACATAAAAAAAAATATTAGACACTCCACGTGTAGCAAACATTAAAAAAGTTCGTAAAATTATAATTATTTGTCAAAGTCATTAACGACTTGTCTATTACTTTTAACCTCATAAAATCTAATATAGATGTCAGAACTTCAGAGACACAATCGTGTAAAAACACGGCAAAATAAATTACATAGATCACAACAAAGCCTTACAACAATGTGGAAGAACTACTTATTTGCAAAATGTTCTAGTAATTATTATAAAGGTTCCTGAAAAAAAAAAAAATTTCATTGCAGTAACTTAATTGGTATAAGTTACACATTCAAAAACCGCGTGCATATGCACAACTTTACATATTTACGAAACATGTGCATCATCTGTCACGTACGTATTCACTTCGCATAAACTTGATCGACTGAGACACACCATTAGTGGAGATTCGTTGCAATTACAATCTCAGGCACGCATCAGTAGTCTCCTTTGACTGTTTTGATTGGATTGCATAAAACTAAGCCTTTCCTAGATTAAAACTTGCGCATAACGTTCGGGCAGGTTTTCTTTGATAATAATAGTTTTTTGCTTTGAAAGAGATTTAGCTTTCCCTCGTTTTAGCCACAACACAACGATTTCCCTCGGTGCGGTTGGAACAGTATTTGTTCAGTGCTCGCGGCAGACGCTTATGAATATTTTCCTTGCGATATACGCGACGATTCGTTGGTGTAATTTTAAAAATTTAAGATGATACCTGCTAGCATTGAGGATCAATACCGGAAGTTTCCAGATATGAAAAGGGAAGAAGTTCTTAAACTCCTTGAGTGGATCAAGCAGCAACCTCATATTCCGAATTTATCGGAAGGCGATGCGATTTTATTTTTTCACGCCTGCCGTTACAGCATGGAATTAACAAAGCGAACGATCGATACGAATTTAACCATTCGAACCCACTGTTCGGAGTTTTTTCATAATTTGGATATAAAAAGTCCTGAACTGAAAAGAGCTATGAACACTGTGTAAGTGTTTTATAAGTATATGTTTGATGAAAATATGAATTTAAGGCTTATCTTATTTCACATTGTAGTTCAATTGTTCCACTTCCTAAGTCTACTCCGGAAGGTTATAGGGTGATAGTGGCAAAACTCTCTGACACAGATTCGTCGAATTTTAACTTTGCTGATGTTATGAAATTGTAAGTAAAATATGTACCTTAAAACTAAACAAACAATTTTTTTTAACAAAACTTAATGATATGTTAAAGTTTTAATTTTTTCAGTCAATTAATGCTTGCTAAGGATAATAACATTTCTTTCAAGAAGGCAAGGCAAGGTGCTTGCTATTAAATGCTACCGAATTCAATATTATTGAAACTAGATGCTTATTCTTATTTATTTATAGAGAAAAGTGATATGCCTGTAATCTGTGGTTTAAAGCTATAACTTTGTCGTATACTTTATTAAATTTTATACATATTTCATAGAATAATACAATTGTATCTACAGTCAGTGTCAAATGTGAGTGAACAGTCATTAGCTGAGAATTTTTTCCTCGTAATTAAAATTGGGTTCGTACGTCGACCAATGCGCATTAGACCTTCAAAATCTAGGTTCGAAGCCAAGTACAGACAAACAATTTTTCGAACAGCTCCACCTCTTTCGAGTCAATTACAATGCTCAAAGATTATAACTGTCTAGAAAAAGCTTCTTAATCTTGCCATTCGGCGTCAGCATTAAACTGTAGGTCCCCTCCACTCGTGAGAGAACAATAGCACGCACAACACGAGTGGTTACTGAGAAGCTAGGCCCAGGTCCACCTCGGACAGTAGCGCCACCATTATTGTTATTTTATATTATTATTATTAATTAAAATTGACCGGAATAATGTACTCCACACATAACTGGTTCAAATAAAAGCTCTGAAATCATACTTCAAAATACGCATCATAATGATAAACATAAAGCACTTGATTTAATTCAATAGAAAAAAGGGAACTGATGAATTGGATTATGTTTATATTTGTCTTAAATAAAATACGATATATTTAAAAGTATGACATTAGAGCCTTTTGTAACTATGTCTGTCATAGCTCATGATATGTAGATGACTGACTGTTTACCCACTTTTGACGTTGAGTGTATGTTAAAGGCTACCTCTTATGATGAGGAGATTTAAAAATTTCATGGAATCTATTTGACACGATGAAACTAAAAATATGTCACGTACCCACAACTTTATCACTTTTAATTGATTAAATTATAACTGCAATCCTATTCGCTAGCCTACTACAGGTTATATTTTATTGCCTCTAAAGTTTGTTTTGATGCAGCTTTATGTATATCTCTCGTTCACAAATTTGATTATCAATTTGACGTGATTAAGTCTGTGGACATCATTGGACATCTAACAGAACAATATTTATTTAAAATACTAACTAGATAATTTATACTTACATATTTTAATATGAATACAAGTAAGATTGCTTCTAAATCTCACGAAACAACAACCAATTTAGCAAATAATTGGTTCTATTCTCTTCATGGCGTTTAAATTTAATGATGCTATCCGTTTAGATATAGACAGGGAATATATCTAAACCGGATGGAGAAGCTGTTGGTGTTTTCGAGAGTAAATTTTTGTTTGCGATCTTTTGTCCTGTTTGCATGGCGAAGGGGGGAGAAGATTTATTAGCCTAGTCAAGCGGCTACGGATCGCAAACCTAAAGTTGGTGGGTTATGTAGAGCGCATGTACAACTCAACTCTATCTCTAAGAGTTTTCGACTTTGAACCTGTGAGCAAAAAACGACTGCCACAAAAAAAAAATACTAAAAAACTAATCGAAGGAAAGAAATATTTGTTGTTGCGCCATAAAAATTGTTTTTTTTCCAATTTATAATTGCATTTTTTTTTTATTTTAATTTTCCATCTTAGATATTGCATGATTTTTGACCTTTGGATCGTTGAAAGCGGAATTGAAGAAGGATACATCATTGTATTGGACATGAAAGGATCAACTTTAGGTCATATTGCTAGAATGGGGATAATGACAGTAAAAAGATTTCTGGTCTTCCTACAAGTATATCATCAACGAGTATTCATATCAATAGTTTATAGAATTTAGTTTATTATCATCTAGGAAGCTGCTGCAATACGTCTGGTTGGATTTCATTTTATAAATATAGTTTCATTTATGGATAAAGTATTGGCATTGCTAACTCCATTTATGAAGAAAGAATTACAAGAAATGTTACAGTTACACAGTACTATGGACTCATTCTACAAATATGTTCCGCAAAATGTACTTCCACCTGAATATGGTGGTTTTGAAGATGATGCTAATAATATAAAAGGTTGTCAAGAGTTAATAACAATAATAGCGTATTTTTTTAAAAATTTATCAATCGTTTTAGATGCATTTTATAAGAAAATGATAGAGAATCGAGACTTTAGCTTGAACTTGGAAAAGTCGCATCAGGTCAATGAGAAACTTCGTCCGGGAAAGCCAAAGAATGCTTCAGACTTGTTTGGTTTGGAGGGAAATTTCAAGAAATTAGACATTGATTAAATTGTTTTAAATTTTGTTTTGGTAAAAAAAAGTATACCCAGCAATTTCGGAATTCTATACAGTATAGTTATAGTTGGTAGTGCAATTAGCATTGAAAATATGTTTAGACCTATAGACTATATATACAACACCAACAAACATGGCTAATTTTTTCTTATTTAATAAATCAAGATGTACAGCTATATACTTTGTTAATTGTTTTATTGTAGCATTATAGTGTGTCAATTTGATTAATATTTTTCAGAGTGTTGGTGTATAACTCTACAAATATTAGTAGACTAGGCTTTTAGTAGTCAGGCTGAAAAGATGCAGGTATTAGCGAATAATTTAAGGCACACAAAACGGAGCTGAAGTCAGTGGGATCTACAGACAATAATAAGACTTAAAAAATGTCAGAATAAGCCTTTTTTTCTTTGAGAACGAAAAAAATGTTTTATTTTACTTTAGCCCTCATGACAACAGTTTGATCTCATCTATGTCAACATTTCTGTGACCACAAAGCATAACCGCTTAACTCGAGTTAGGACAAAAATTAGTTATAAGTACCTATGTTCAGTATGTTTAAATCTAATTTCACTAAATTTTTTATGTCTGTGGTTATGTATGTGTAAATAAACTGTGGGTTGAATGGATCTATTCAATACATATGTATATACATATATTTTCCTGAATGACATTTTCCTTTCTTAACTCAACCAAAAATGTCCTAAAATGCTGTTTGTGTCGGAAGAGTGACATTCAACACGTTCTGTCCAGGAATTTATTTTAACTACTGTTGTCAAAATAAGTAATTAATTTATGCAATGCTGATGTAAAAATATATGCTTTAATAATAGGTGTATGCCTATGCAAATTTATATTGGCTTGTATATAATATAATTTTTTAACCAATAGTCCTTCTTGAAACTCGAACATATATATGTGCGTAATGTAATAATTATTGAAGAAATATGAATATCCCACCTATGTATATCGTGAAGCAAATAACTTTACAGTTTTGAGTAACGTAATACTTTAAAACACTTGTCCTAGATCAAGATTTTAAGAATCACGAGAATTTATCTATCGAAATAAGGATGTAATAAAAAAGATGGGGAACAAACATCAAAAACCTGTTGTGGTAGAAATGGTATACCTACAAACAAGATTTTGTGTTCCCATAAATATATTTCATGATTCATTTGTGTACGCTAAATTTTATTAATTTATTTCCTAAATAAACATTTTTTAAGGTATGACAAAAACGTTATTTTCTAAAAAAAACAAAATCGAAGTAATATTTGAGTCATACAAATCTGAATGAAATCGAAACTTAACAAGTTTAACATACAGTATTTTTTCTTTAAAGTTTCTTATCTTACTCCTAATATCCACACTTCAAGCTTTAAAAAAGCGCCACCACGATGACAACGTATTAAACATCTCGTCAAACAACCGAAATCGCTTTAAGATAAACGTAAATACCGGTCTATTCAAGTCGAGCTTCTACACAGATACAGAAACGTATCTACGTGTGTTAACTTTTAACCAATTTTATTATTATGAAAGCCACCAGGGAAATTGAAAGGTAGCCTCATAGCCATGAGACTCATTCCCATCAGCCATCAGTTGACAAACAAATTTCATATAAGCCAGTTCTAAACGAATACAACTTACGAATCAAATCAATTGAAGTATTTTAACAAAAATGAAGTTATTTATTATTACGGTAAGTGCTTATCTGACTTCGATTAATGGTTAATTGACAGAAGTAGGTCATATTTTTGGCCTGGAGATGTGTAAAGCTTTCACTTATGATGCAATCATATTTTTATTTATTT
The DNA here is from genome assembly GCA_930367185.1 of Myathropa florea. NCBI lineage: Eukaryota > Metazoa > Arthropoda > Insecta > Diptera > Syrphidae > Myathropa > Myathropa florea. The sequence goes on along the minus strand of OV884004.1, from coordinate 1,200,148 downwards.
TTAAATAAGAAAAAACTGTAATTTAAGATTATTCAATAATCTCATTACAAATTCAAGGTCACCCTGTTGTATACAGTGTCATCTGCCATTGCGGATGTATCGCACATTCTAGATGGATACTCAACAACAACACATCCACCTCCACCAAATCCATATGTGTTTAGCTACTCTGCCGGAAGGGCACCTGGCCATATTGACCGCACTCACACTGAAGTATCCGATGGTAGCGGAGTTGTCCGAGGTGCATTTTCATACGTCGATCCAAGACAACAACTGCGAACAGTAAAGTACACAGCTGATGAAAATGGTTTTCATCCAGAGTTAAGTCATGAACCCGAATATACTGAGTCGAATAAATTAGCCAGGGCTAAACATTTTGAATTATACAACAGGATAGCAGAGCAACATGCTAATCCCCAAGCCGTCCAAGAGGTAAGTTTTTATGTTGAATCCATTAGCCAAGTTAAGACTGGAAACCGAAATATACTTTGATTTACATACATACCTGAAACATTCTCAACAATTAAGCTTTACTTATGTCTTCTTTGGATTTTTTTGTGGGTAGGAAGGTAAAACAATTTTAACACTGAAGCTTGACCCAAGGATTTTTAAAAACGGATATTCTTAAAGCTTGAAATGTGCTGATTTATTCAAATATTGTGTGTCCGATTTGCTAACTTCATTTTCATTTTCGTTCGTTGACTCACCAAAACTTGTCCTGAAAAACTTGATAGTTTAGGTAGTTACTGTCAAGACTTCTTTACGAAAGTCTACATATATTAAATTAAGTAGTTGGGTTTTTTTTGTTTTCCTTTTTTTGATATAGAGTCTGTTTTCGTTGACGCATTTGATTCTTAGACTATTTTTTACGACTGCTATTTGCTTATGAGATGCAAATCTAGTTTTTTAATGAATGGCATGTGGGTATGAGAAGCAAGATCCCTTATATGAAAATTTTTCAGGCATAAGTAAATGAAAAAAATGAATTGTTACCGCCATGGCAAGGACGTTTAACGTTATAAGAAAAACAGACTTAGGTCCTATGTGGATCTTATTCTTTTTATCAGTCCGAGCTAGACTTGGGTGTAGCTTCTACAGCAATCAGAAAAGGATAGCGATAACTCCTTACAAGGTTTCAGTTCACACACGTATATATCAATGTATTTAAATGAATAACAGAAATAATTATACCATATAACCTTCAAACTATTCTCATAAAGTTTATAAAATACCCAAAAAAAATTAATATAATTGGTCAGTCTGCTGAAACCAATCTTTACAATTCATGATGTGATTACATTAAAGTGAAAGAATTTCTTATAAATTTTCATTTTAAATAAGCAGGGCGTTCCAGCTGGTCCTCAAGAAAGTGAAGCTGTTGTTCGTGCCACTAACAGACATTTGAATCTGTATGAAAAAATTGCCCAACAACATGCGCTCATTGGTGCACAACAAGAAGCTGAACGTGTGGCATTTGAAGCCACATCTGAAGCTAATCAAGTAGAAGGAGGAAATTATAATTAATTAAATAAACGATTGTTTGTTGTTTTTATTAAAATATTGTATTATTCTGTAAAATATTAAATTTAAATAAAGTACTCCAGTTATAAATTATTATTGTTTTTGAATGCTCCAGCCAGATAAAGTGTCCTTCTTCAGTCGAATAGTGCAACCATCCTTTTGTGGAAAAGAAAAGAAGAAATTAAATATCATAAAATGCAACCAAAATGCAAATTTTCGTTTGATATTTTACTCTACGCGTTGGGTATCCATTAGTAAATTCGTGATGGAAGTCTTACTTGGAGCTTATTTTCAAACCAAACAGCGGTAATTTGTAGACTATCTTAACAAACTTGTGATTACGACATTTAGAAAGAAAAGAAACACCAAGATTGCTTTAATGCTCAGGAAACATGCATTTAATTTTAGTTATTCAAAGGAATGCTAAAATATTTAATTACGATCCTCCGCCCATTGATGTTCCCATTGAAGGTCCCATTGCAGCACCAGCACCAGCGGATCCACCCATACCACCTGGTGGACCTCCTTGTCCGCCTGGTCCTCCTTGTCCAGGACCTCCCTTCGATTGGCCACCCATTCCTCCAGGAGGACCCTTCATATCTGCTTGCCTTTTTACAATATTACGGATCACATTCGACTCAGAAAATGCAAGCTCCTAAAAACAAGCACAATTATATAAACCCTACGTGCAAACGTTTTTTACTTTTTCTATACTAACCGTGATTAAAACTAGTCCAATAAGGACAACAACAAATTTAGTAGAAGTATTCATTCTGAAAGTAGATTAGAACTGTTCTGCAAATAGACAGAACACAGCCTTAAATACAATACAATATCTGCTACAATAATTTGATTGGGAAATTAGAAATCTGAAATAAAAAACATGCATTTTTAGAACAATAACACTCGAATATATCAGATCTGATAGGAAACTCAATTAAAATAATTGCTTATTCAGCTCATACAAACGTAAATGTGATCATATCCAAGCACGAACATGTTACAACTGACCAACAGCATAGATAGTTCACATCTCGTGTGTAAAAAACACTTTTGTTTTTTAAGAATATGCATGTTTGAAATGAAGAAGAAATCAGCGTTACGCTTACTAGCACAAGGATTGGCGATAATAAAAAATAAACTTTTTTTTTATAGATAGCTGATAGTAAATGTTATAATGCTACTACACTTAGAAGCAGCTAACCCTTGTCTCGGGATTCAATTAAGGCTATGTTAGAGGCAGTTAGAGAGATTGCCATACTATTGGCGTGTTTGCCATTTGCACAGTGTCCTGTTGTGACACCGATGAGGATCCTAAGTCCTGACTTTCTCATGGAGATAAAAACGTTTAAGGTTGAGCACGGGGCATTTTTTGTTCTGTATTGAGGGACATTGTGTCCTAAGACAACTTCCGATTGGTGGTTTTAATCACATTAAGCATTATTGGGTGTTTAGCTGTAGCTAGTCACATGCACGGAAGTTTTCCTTTTGAAAGTAAAGAGACTTTGTCATGCCTGGCCGCAATTTTTTTTACAATATATGCTATATGTCACTAAGAAACAGCGACATTTATGTGCTATCGAGCATTCGACCAGTCTCTGATCCATATGGTAAGCATAGAGAGATCATTCCGTATAATCGTGGGTATTTATTGTCAGATTACTGCTATAATATCATCGTCCGCATAAGCAACTTGGTGCATATCTACTCTAATGTCAACATTAGTTAATTATCCGTAATGTCAAAGAATGTAAAAACAAATCAAACGTGCTGGCCACAAAAAAAAGTTGTGGGCAGAACACTTTTTACTATTGTCTTCTCCAGGAGAAGTTCACTGCTTTACTGGATAAAGCTGCGTCAACCCGAACAGCCTAAATATTGTTCAGCTTCAGGACTTTCACCATCAAAAATGCACGTAAGAATCCAAACTCGACGAATAAAATAATTGAAATTTTGATACAATAAGATTTTCTACATTAAGCGTATATTACAAAAATATAAAAGTTTTTGCATTTATATTTTAATTTTATATTTTATTCACAATGATTTTATTTCTATCTTTAACATAAATTTAATTTAAACATACGTTTTTATATCCTTTCTCTTACGCACTTTTGCCTTTATTTTGCCAAAGAAATACACTAAGTGCATTTTCTCTTTAAATTTAACAAACAAATTAATATTAATATTGTTATTAGACTTTCTATAAAAAATATTGTATTCATTCGATTGAGAAATGTAAAATAAATATAATAAACGACGTGCAGGTATTATGTTAATCTCTGAAAATCCATATTCACTCGGTTTCCATTTAATATCGGTTAGCTTTCGTATTTGCATATGACACTGAAAGTATCACCACCTAATCTATTCGCCAGCCATTTATTTTTAATAACGGCTAATTTTAATGTTTCACAACGAAATTTCGCGTAGAGGTTAGTATGAAGAGCTCGACCCATGCCCTCGATGACCAATAAATCAGTCTCATTACTTTCAATTGCTTGGCAGAGATCTGGAAGGAAAAAAAATTAAACTTAGTTTATAATTAGCAACACTAATCCGGTTTGAACAAACCTGGAGTCAAATTTCGCATGTCTAAGCACGGTCCTTTTTGACCATTAGAATAGACTAGGAGCTGTTCGCTGGTTAGCGCTCTATTTATTATATCACAGTAACAACTACATTTTTGCAGTATCTTTTCGAGTTCCTTATATGTAACATCGTTAAGAGATGGCTCTGAATTTGCACAAAGGAGAACTTTTGTTTGACGCCGAAGCAATTCTCTGGCAAATGGCAAAATCCCTAAAACAATATCAGCACCACTATTGTCGACGAATATTACCGCACATTTGTGAGGTTTGTCCTGTCAAAATAAGATTACATATTTAGAAATAAAAAACATAGTTTGACTTTAATACCTGCATTCGTTGCAACCATTCGCTCAAATCATCTATTAGCCACGGCCTCTTTTGAATTTTATTTAAAGCATCGTGCAGGCCAAATTGTTTGTCCTTCTCCAGTATATCCGAGACAGCTTTCGCACCCCAATCAAATATATTGCCTGAAATTTTACATGATACCAAATAATAAAATAACTCCAAAGGAGTTTGTAAAGGATTAAACTCTTTTGGATTTTCAAACTCGGTATTGTTGGAAAGCAGTGCCGGTAAATCCTCTTTTATCCAATAGTAAATCTTTTTCCCTTTTTTTTGTTGGTTCTTAGAAGATTGTGCTGAAGCACCTGGCGTCGTCGGCTTTAAAAATTCAGACAAGAAAATGTCGTCATCGGACGAATATTCATCATAAATACCACGGCTGCATTTTATTTCAGCTGGAGCTTGTAACTGAGAACCTGCTAAATTGCTGACAAAAACAAATTCCTCGCCACCAGAATTTTCATCAGTTAATTCCGCACAAGCATTTTTCGGTGGAAATATTATTATTTTATCCTTTTTATTCTAACTGAAAGCAACAGATATATTTCCCAAAAAACAGGCAACGAAAAATCGAATTGAATGAACTCAAAGCTTTTGTTGGAGTTTTAGTTTTGGGTGGGTACATTCAGGTGCCACAAAGAAGAATTTCCTGGGAACGAGAAAAGGATGGCCATAATGATTTGGTTGCAGAGGCAATCACATGGGATAAGTTTGAATACATCTTTTCTAGCAGGCAACGAAAACCTAGACGAAGCCATCAACTTCTGAGGGACGAAACACACGCTACGATCGCATTGGTCATATGGTAATCCCACAAGAAAAATTTGATGGATTTCCATAAACAATAAAATAATTCTGTCATGGTACCATATACACCTAACGTCCTACATATAGGACGCTCGCCATTTTGGAAATATATGTATGAAACTTGTCCAAATTTTGAAAAATTGTTTTATTATCAACATTTTATTTATATACAAGAAAAAAATAATTTTTTACGTTTCAGAAAGATTTGGGCTAAGTTCAAGTATGGCTGATGATATTTTTTTTATTACAATGAAATCTTTATCAGTATTAATTCGAAGTTACTAATGCAGGTTACGTACAAATTGAATTAATCCTGGAACAGACAGCTCTTTCGATAAATGTTGAACATGGGATTTTATACAAGAAATGATTTATAATGGGCAGCTGGAATGATTACGATAGTAAAGAACATACTGTCATCAAACTACGCACACAAGCTTAATTAAACCGTCAGATAGGGCATTTAGAATACCGAGATTTTGAGTGATCTCGTATAGCCCAAATTTGCAGTGAAGGAGCAACACAGATGTATGAATCAAGAGTACAAGTGCTGACAAGGGACTTTGGTAAAACCAAAGTGGCTCTGTATAAGACCATAATCATCCTACTCTACGGTGCATGAACAATCCAAAAGCCGTATGAAATGCTTTTGAGGAAGTAATCAAATGAGTACCATATTTAGGGCTAAAATCTATTACAGTGTACAATGCAAGAAATTCGCTCGTAAATGATAAACGACATCAAGGTGAAATAGGGTAGACAGATGTAGACGCGATTAGCTGATACAAAGCTCAATTCAACAACAAGTGTGCCAAGTAAATAAGGAGAACCATATATATATACATATACATTGTTGTTATAAAATATAAGTAAATTTTAGTGACGAAACACACAAAAGGTGTCTTATTTATTAGGGCATGTGGATGTATGCTAATACAAAACCACAAAATAAATTTGATTATGTTTTTATCACCATAAAGATAGAATACGTTTGTACATATCATAAAAATATCAGACATATTGTACACATTTCTTTTTACTAATTGCTTTTATATCATCTGCCACTATTCACGAATGTGTATAAGACCACCAATCTAGTATCTTAAACCCTTTTAATTGACATGTTAATAAAAGCAACAAATATGCGAAACGTTTTGGAAAACGTGAGGGGCGATATTTCACAAAAATCAAGTTAGCGCAATGAAGAACAATATCAGACTATTCACGGGTTATTTTTATATTATATGTTAAATAAAATAATGTTTAAATATACCTGCTAGCACTCCACGAATTAATTCAGTCCATTTTTCATCATTCTGCAATCTATCGATTTCATCTAGTCTTGATTTGAACATTAATATGGAAGCCTCATTTTCTTCAGATTTCTGCTTAAGCCAAGGATCCTTAAATCCGTACAGTCTTAAAGTTGTTTCATTTAATTCCAATAAATGTCTTATCGATAAGGGTAGGTTACTAAAATTGAAAGGGAATATTATAGAACCTAACGCCAATATAAAAACAGTAAAAAGCGCCAAAAATGTAATGCAAAAAGAAAAACACTGACTATAAGATAAATTCTCCTTGCTTTAGAAGGACAAAAATATTCAAAATCTACTTAAAAAAAAAAGAAAATTTATACTGAAACGCTTTACTTTATAGGACATTTATTGCGAATGATTCAATTAAAATGATTCATAAAAATTACTGAAACTTACGTATTTCTTGAATTTTTCAAATTCTGGATTTGTTCTTTATAAGATTTTTTAAAAAGTTCTGCTCTCTCTTCACATTTGTCAACAAGTCCTTTTTCGCTTGCCACAGCTTGTGAGGCAAATTTATCAACCATATCCTCGAATTGATTAAACCAATATTCTGCCGCTTCAGGATCTTTGTTAAGGTCTAATGTGTCGGGATTATAGGTATCAACATCTGCAAGAAGCGTAGCACACATTGTGTGTTTTGGCTTGTTTTGGTTTTAGATTAATTATGAGGTTTCGTATAGCTCGACTAATGAGATTTTATTTAGTTAAATTGTGTAATACACCCCTGCTTTGTACTTGTTTGGTAATTGACTTTATGATCACAAAAAATTTCTTATTTTTAATAAACATAACCCGGATATTTTGAACTGCTTTAATATTATATTACACTTCAAACAGTATCAAGCGAATAACGAATGAAATACTGAAGTTGTTGTTACTTATACCACATTTATATTTAATAAATTTACTTAAAATGTATGGCCAAAATCGTATTAATTGGTTTACAATGTAAAGAATTAAAAAGGGCAAAACCGAGATAATAGATTAAAAAACTGCAACCACAAATGACAGTTAAAAGTAGAAATCACAATACCAAAACCGAACATTTTGTTGACACTTTGCGATAATACAAATTAACTAGGTCACGGTAGATTTTTGAAGCAATTTGTGGCTTGTAGACTAAAAACAGAGCAGTCGGTTGCAAAATCTGTGGGGTTGTGGTCTATCATGAAAAAAACTGGTTTAAGACTTAAACGGCTGGTAATTCATTATAATGCAACTTTCTATACTAATTTTCGTAATTCGATATATATATAATATATAAATATATACCATTTCCGACAGCTCATACTATTGTGAATGAACACAAACAAATATCGAATTTCTTTTAAAACTGTCAAACAGCAGAAGTCAATTCCTTGCAACAAGGTATCAGAAAGCAATTACTTTTAAGTTTATTTTTTAAAGTCTGGACTCAGATAATTTAGAATGAATTTAACAATTAAAATTCTCAAGGGAAATGAATGTACAGTAAATGTAAGAATAAGCAATAAAACAATAAAAGGCGGAGATTTATAATGTTTTACTCTTTTAGGTGACCCCGGAGACAACCATAATCGAAATGAAGCAGCAAATTGAAAAGCTCATGAAAATACCAGTAATACACCAGAAATTGGTCCTTCTTGGACGGGCCATGGTCGACGAAAATACAATTTCTTCATACCCTTCTATTAAGGAAGGCACAAAACTTAACTTAGTTATTAAAAAACCAGATCCATTGAAAGAAGTCATATTCCGTTCGTTCCGGAAATATTTTAATGAAGAACAGTCAGAGAAGCTTACTAAGGAATTTATGAATGACTTTGAAAAGAAACTGCAGCAACTGAGCCTGGATGATATCGAGCGACTGGCAGAGAATATGCTGGGCGATGCAATGAACTAGTATCTTAGCATGTTAAAGAATGGTTATATTTTTTGTACCTAGTTTACAAAGGAAGTGTAAATGTAATTTTTAATTTATATCAAGAGTCAACTGTGTCCTTATTTAAAAAAATCGATCCTATTATAATTTTTGAAGTGGAGCAAACATTTTCTGTAAGTGTATTACAAGTTGTTTTTGTTCTTCAACGAATAAGTGTTCACAGTGTTAATAAGACGTATGAAAATCAGAACTTCTAAAGCAATCTTTTTTCAGAGTTTTTTATTTGACAACTAAAGTAAAGGTTCCTAATTTTTGTTTCCAATAAGATTCATACGATGTACATATCTTGCATATAATCATAGGTCATGGCTCGCACAATGAAAGTGGTTGTTGCAAAAGCTAGGACAGTGAATCTTCATAAGCTGTACTGAACACATACAACATTACAATAGAACAGCAGTTCTTAAAAATTCATATTTGAACTACTTTCAATTAGATGGTTATAAACTGCTTCTGTCTTTTGATTTGGTCATCAAAACAACGCTGACGTTCAACTATGCAAGTCTGTAAAGCTCGTTTAGTCAAGTTCATATTGATGTACATTCTAAACTAAGACAGCAACGCATACGCTTCGAAGTAACATATCAATGTCACACCTTTACAAATGAAAACTCAAATTAATTAGCAGAGTATTAATAAGTAATGATTTATTAAGGCTATGTTCTAACAAACTACTTAAGTACTGATTTGGTAGGTAAATTGTGTATATGTACTTCAGTTTTGATCGATGAAGGATGGTCTTAATTTACTATTCATGATTAATTATCATCAGCTCTAAACACCTCTGTGTCACTGTATTTGTACTCTGGAGATGACTGCGTTGGCTCATATCGCTGGTGATAATCCCTGTGCATAGGGGAGTTAGCTACTGCCGCCATATGGTATTCATTTATTTTCACTGAATTTCTATGCAAAGTGCCTAATTGTGCTTCAAACAAAACATCATTTATTGCCTTTTCCGCAAAAAGTCGCTGCATAATATCTAGATTTTTTAGCTTAGATGCCCATACTCGGGCAATATCCCGTTCATTAGCACACATTGAATCAACAATATGTTGTGGTTCGTTTTGTTGGTTGTGCTTCGTTTCAGAATACCTCGGTCTCTTATTTGAATATTGTGGGTAATTTGGGAATATATCCGTCTCCAGACGATTTGCATCAGAATTATGAACCTTAAATTTATGTAACTCTTGTCAGTAATTAGATATAAAGAATCCTGAATAAAACTTACAAATTCATTTTCTTCCGGAGCCACAAATTGTGCTTTAGCCCAATGCAAATGTGTTTCCAAGTCCCTTAAAAACATTAACTCTTCGTACATCCAAGAAGATGGTCGATATTCCATACCAGCATTAGCTGATTCTGCAACCTTTTTTAATTCCTTTCGAAAATTACTTCTCATCGAATTGATTTTTTTCTTTACATCTTCAATTGTGGCATCTTCTTTGATTGTCCGATAGACTTCAAGAAGGACTTCATATGCTCTGTTACGCTTATCTTTTTTTGTATAATCCAAGCACTTAACATCCCATAAAATCGGTAAATCGCGATATGTTGAGACAAATTTTCGTAGTTTTGCCCGTTCGCCTTTGAAATCATCGTGAGGGATTTCGAGTTTTAGCATTTTCATAGAATACTCAATACTTTTTTTGCAATAAAGAAAAGTCTTATTTCGTTTTTGGACGTAATCTATTAATTGCTTTCAAGAAACTTCAATACAAGGACGAACTACTGTCAATAATGTTATGTCAATAATATTGATGGTTGTATTTGGTTTGAAACTTCACTAAAATCGTTACCAATCGTTCTCAAAATTTTAAAAACAATTTGCGATATGATTGGAGTAAAATATATTAAAAAGATTGTCTTAAATCGATCGACTGGGGCCTTTCACATCAGAGATGCGACTAATTCCAGACCTTCTTCGGATTGAAAAAGCCAAACGCATTTTGATATTTTATTGAACAGTAATTATCATGTGATTTTATGACTGCGAGTTTATTTATGACACTATCATCAAAACAAGTTCAAATTTTAAAACTGAAAAAATTAACACAGTTTGTGTTCTTTAGATTCAATCAATGTTGATTGATTTTGTGATTTTGTTACGCAAAAGTATGTAAAATACGTGATGAAGTATTAATTAATATGGTTGATGATTAGTAACTTAAACTTTGTATTATTAAGTAATCAACTGACCACTATTTTTACTTAGCATGAATGTCCACATGTATCAACAAATGCAAATATGAAGATACGAGCGACATTAAGATAGTGTAGAAAAACAATATTTATGTTTCCGAAATTCTGTTGAAAGCTATTATTTACATTTTACAAATATCATTCATGTGGGCTCAAACTTTATTTTATGTAATCTTACAAATATCGTTCATGATGGCAGTAATTGTGATCTATGCAAACAAACATAGATTACAATATAAAAAGTGATTCACTGAATTCGCCACATTAAACGTCTTATGTACGAATAAAAAAATTACCATCCCCTCCAACAGGCTCGTCTGTCAAATGGTAAAAAAGGTGTATTCTACAAAAAAGACTTATTTCATAAATGTATGCGGCTTTAAAATAGAAAAATAAGCACCCAAAATATATAAATCGGCATTAAAATATAATAATATCAGTGTTTATAGTTGCTGGTGCAGTTGCATTTTAAAGTTTTACTGTAAACGTGTGATTTGCCTCTGAAAAGGGCAAAATCAGAGACAAGTTTAGACCGCAGACTTCAAAAATATACAATGGAACCCATCGATATTGCAAGACTCGAGGAGGCGGTTGTGGTTTTTTATCGTTCCACATCTCAAGAACAAGCAATCACTCACGAGTGGCTTACAAAGGCACAAGCTAGCCCACAGGCATGGTCCTTTTCGTGGCAACTAATGCAACCCGGCAAAGTAAATTCATTAATAATAATTTCGCTAATAATCATGAATAACACAATTATATTTTCTTTCTAGAGTCAAGAAGTGCAATTTTTTGGAGCAGTTACTCTACATTCGAAGTTAATGAAGTTTTGGCATGAAGTTCCAGCGGAAAATCGCGAAGAACTAAAGCAAAAAATTCTTGAGAGCATTATTAATTTCGCTGCAGGTCCTAAATTAGTCCTCAATAGGCTGTGTATTGCTGTAAGTAAACAAAGAAAACGGTGTCAACAGATGTTTAATGAAATGTTTTGTTTTTATTTTAGTTAAGTGCTTTTATTGTACATATGATGGGAGAGTGGCCTACGGCTATTGAAGATGTTATTAACACATTTCAAAATCAACAAATTCCAAATGTGACAAAAGAAATACAATTGTGGATAATGCTTGAAGTGTTGCAGGCTATTCCAGAAGAAGTAAAAGAATCTAATAATACAAATGCAGTTATTGATTGTTCTTGCTTTTTAATAGATGGCAGCTATTTATACATCCGTAAAACGAGTAACACTACGTGGAGAGGTTGCTAAACGTGCCCCACTTGTTATGGAAACAACTGAGACTTACTTGCAAATGCAAATCGATCGTGAATGGGATACTGAAGTGTTTAGTAATATGACAAGGGCAGTGAAATGTGTAGGCACATGGGTCAGGTAGGTTCCCTTAGCTTATAAATTCTTTCTAATCTTAGCAAAATGTTTAAAGGAATATCGGATTCTCCATTGAAAATTGTCAAAATATTACCGCAATTCTCTTGAAAATTGTCAACAAATGCTATTGGCCATGCGTGCAGGATCCTGATTCGGACGGTTGCATGTCAGCAGATGAAAATGAATTATCAGAGACGTGTTTGAAAGCTTTGTTAAGCATAATTATTCAACCGGACTGCCATAACTATCCTAAGACTGCGTTTATTTTAATAAAAATGTTCCTCGACTCCCTGTGTGGTATAACTAAGGCTGAATGGAAGAAAGACAACAACAATGAAGATATTGTTGTGAACATTTACGCGCTTTTCGTATCAGCCATTGAAAGGCATTCGCAGCTTCTCTTGAACGGCATCACTACTAGCGATCCAGAGTTAGCAGACCTAAACAGGCGGCTAATAAGCGAAATACTTCAATGCACTGATAAACCAGGAATATATCCAGTTGAGGAGTCTTGTAGCAGCTTGGCAATGGGCTTTTGGTACTTACTGCAAGATGAAGTTTTTGCCATGCACAGTAACGAGGAAAGAAATAAGTGCTGGGAGTTTATTAAACCTTTATACGCACATTTAACGAGAATTTTGGTAAGAAAATCGGAGCAGCCAGATGAAACGTCTATCGACAGATGGAATTCAGACGATTTAGAATCCTTTAGGTGTTATAGACAAGACATTTCCGATACATTGGTAAGAATTAACTTTTACGTAAGCTAATCTTTTTATACATTCAAGAATTGTAGATGCACTGTTTTGATGTATTGCATGACTTCATTTTGGACATACTGGCATCGGTACTGGACGAAACAATCGCAGGAATACAAGCAAATCCAACTGAATGGACTAAGCTAGAGGCATGTATTTATGCGTTTCATTCGGTCGCCGAACACATTGATACTGTGGAGTCCACACAAATTCCGAAGTTGATTCGGGTTCTTTCTGAAATACCATACGAAAAGATGAATGAAAAATTGCTGGGAACGTCGCTAGAAACCATTGGATCGTATTGTCTCTGGTTTAAGGACAACCCAGCTTATATTGCGCCAGCTATTCAACTTTTGGTACGTGGATTGAACTCCACCATGTCATCGCAAGCTACACTTGGTTTGAAAGAACTTTGTCGTAATTGCCAAATTCAAATGAAACCCTATGCCGAACCTCTGTTGAATGCATGTCAAGCAACCTTAGCAAGCGGTCGATTAAAAAATTCGGATTGTGTTCGACTAATGTTTAGCATTGGAAAATTAATGAGTCTATTACCTGCTGAAAGTATACCACCTTATCTAGATATAATTGTGAGTCCCTGTTTCGAAGAATTGCAAACGATTTGCCAAAGTGAAATTGTAAGTTGTAAGATTGATAATATTATTTGTCTTAAAAAATGTATTTCTTTGCAGAAAACACCTTCTGCTAGAATACGTACGATATTCCGCCTGAATATGATATCGACTTTATTCTCATCGCTTAACACAGACCTGGAAGATGATGAACAGATTGAAGATCTGCAGAATGTTCAACCTGTTTTAATAGTAATGCAGAAAACAATGCCTATTTTTAGACAAATTGCTGAATTATGGGTGGATGAAATTGAGGTCCTTGAAGTACGGATCTATTTTGATTACATCCCGCACTTCTTTTTCATAATTTTTGTTTCTTTTTTTAGACTGCTTGCACTGCTTTAAAACATGCCATAACCAACTTAAAATCTAGTTTCAAACCTATGTTACAGGATCTGTGTTATTTTATTGTTGCAATATTTCAAACAAGATGTTGTGCTCCAACTTTGGAAATTTCCAAAACGGTAAGTGTATAGTCATGTAAATAATGTATTTCCAAACTACGAGTGCACATCACTCTGTACTCTTTAGATCCCAAAACGTATTGTTGTTGCATTTGTTCTAATAGAGTAGGGTAAACGTTAAGTCAATGTGACCGGGAAAAAATGTAAGTATCTCGACTTCTACGCACATAACTAGTTTGATTCCTAAGGGTGGCATACACATATTTCATTTCACGGCATCATCTTACGCTAGTTTTTAACAAATGCTGCAGGAGGGTAATACTTATATAAAGCTTCTCAAAACTTCCTCACATGTACTTACATATAAGAAAAGTAAGCACGCACAAAACCAGAGTCAGGATTATATTCATAAATCTAAGTTCAGCTAATCGAAATCTCAATACTAAACCATTAATCGTAAGGGAACGATCATGCTCAAGACTTTGCTGCAACTTTTATATATAGTGGCTCATGCAAGACATTATCTTGAGATCCATTAATTTATCGGACAAGATGAAGTTGTATTTTTAAGTGGAAAACGAATCCAATTACTTGTATATATAAAATAACCTGTTTTTTATTATTATTTTTATTGTTTATTTGTTTGTCCAATTTCAGGCTATCATTATATTCTTCAAAGATGAGAGTGTAAAATCATTGATGCAACAACTTCTGGTTGAATTTGTGATGCATACCTTCAAACTGTTTGAGGTTGTAACAAGAAAAATAATTAAAAAAGTAATTTTATTCTAATATTCATATTTATAGTCAACACCGGAAAACAGTTTCTCCAACATAGCCGAAACTATTGAAATGTTTTTCGCCTGCCTAATGCAAATCATCAAGAAGATACCGATTGCACTCATCGACAAGTGTATTGCATTTGACAGATTAATATTTTATGCCCTCAAAGCAATGACCTTACCGGAGAATGGTCCGATTAGAACTAGCGTTCAGTTTCTATCACATTTAATTTTGCAATCTCGTTCCTATCCGAGCATGACACAAGCTGTTCTCGATTCTGGTGAAGACATTATACGAACAGTTATCATGTGTGTCGGCTGTGTTACTCCACGAGCACAAGTCGATAAATTTGCTGACATATTTCTCTCAATCAACAAGAAATATCCCTCAGAACTGGTAGCTTGGATGAAGGTTTTGTCGACTCCAAATTTCCCCACACCACTAGTGAACGATAGCGACAAAGCTATGTTTATGTCCCAGATAATTAAGTAAATTTGTATACTTTATCTTTTATTAAAATCTAAATTTTATCTTGTTTTACAGAGAAAAAGTCAACAAACGGTTAATACAGAAACATCTGAATGATTTTTCTGTGAAAGCACGTGGTCTGTCTGAAAAATTTCAATAGATTGAGAATGGAAAATTATCGACTAATATCCTTTAAGTGTTAGATCTTAGACCTACTTGTAGAACATATGCATATTTAAGCATAAGCGTTAACCTAAACATTTTAATTGAAAATACATATATACGTATACAATTACATATATATATACTTTATACTTTATGTGCTTTTACCACAATCGGCATACGAGACCATGTACACACATATATTTTATCTCAAAAGTTATTACATGTGAAATATTATTCTGCATATGTACTTTAAATTATTTGCAGAACCGAAGTTATGCAATAGTTGTTTGTGTCGAAACCATCTCTGAACAGAAGAGAAAGAAAGGCAAGCGTAAAATTGACGTAAAATTGTGATAATAGCATTTTAGTATTATCCTTTTAAAATAATGAGCAAAGATATTATATACATATTAGTTGTAAAATATTATTGATGATGAAATTGTATTTATAATAAATGTAATAAATTAAATAAATACATGCATTGGTATATATTTTTCTTTTTTTGTATATTGTGTGTAATGTGTACATAAAATTGTATTCTGTATTTAAGACTAACAATATATACACGATTCAGTTCCTCTTTCTTTACGACCTTACATTTATTATAGACTATTTATTCTTTCTCTCCAGAAAATCAATGACTACAACTTATAATTGTGCTCCAAATAAGAATGTAAAAAATAAAATAAATGAATAAACAAATGGACAATTTTAAATTTCTGTATAATATATAAACAACTTTATTAAAGGCAACTAAGGCAGCATCTATCTAAAGTATCAGAAGAAAAGAACGTATGTATGTATATTGAATGAATAAAACTGATTCGCTATCAAGTCCAATATATCCTTATAGATTACGTTACGCGGTGGATAATTATGTCAGTATGTTCTTAAGAAGGAATACTTTCTGCCGTTGTCAGAGAGCTATCAAATCTGATTATTTTTTGTAATCGAACACATACATTTTATGAAGCGTAGTGGGTAGGTGCGTCGGCTCCTACGCTCGATGTCTAAGGTCCGAATCTTGAAAACACACCTAACATTTTTTTACACGGTTCCACCTCTGTCGAATCGCTGACAATGCTCAAAGAGTATAAACTGTCTAGGAAAACTTTTCAATCTCACCGTTCGGATTCGGTATTAAATTGTGCTTTAAACTCTAGCTTGGTTGGTTTTCCTTTCCTCATACCTATAAATCTTATACGATCAAACAATAATGGTATTAATCGTTGTTCCTATATATGATCAAATTCTTTTATAGAACTTGCTCAATCATCTGTAGGATAAGATGCCATACATCGGCCATCGATAGAGCATTTGTTATATTTTTATTTATCTAAAAGATGAAAACTCTAAGAGAAATGTATTGAGATAGTTCCCATCAGTTACTGTCCTCTTTCGACTTGAGAGCAATCAGCAAATATGTTCATCTAACACAATGTCTACCTCCGCACATCAAGTTATTTTATGTATATTTCGTAGTTTCAAAATTCGCGTTTATACTCACCATTTCTTGTTGAGTTATACAAAACTAAAGCTTTCAATTTGCATGCTTCTGAGAACATGAGCTCTTCAATCAAAAGTAATATTTAAAACGAATTGGATGTAGTATTCACTGCATGGCTGACTTAATGAATGTCCTTGGATATACGTTTCAGTAGCCTCGTTCTTTGCCTTCAATTTCATTCATAAATGAACAAAAGACCAAAAAGATATATTCGATTAAAATGTTTTCATTACTTTATTTATTTCTTAAGTTAGATTTTTTTATTTTTCAGTACAAACATTTAAAGCAATTTGTATACCAATTTTATTTTTAATAAACTCTCCTTTTAATATTCGGCATTCAAATTTTTTAATGTATTTTAACAAATGTGTAAATGTTTATTATCAAATTGTAATCTTAGGTACATGCATATACATTTGATAATGTTCTTTAGCAAATCTTAAAATTTACAGTTTTCTTTGAACAAATTATTTGTTACCATCATCTTGTGTATATAATCTTTGTTTTTGAATGAAAAGCACAGTTTCAATGTTATTTAATTCAGATACACTTAATCGAATAACAAACATTCATGAATTTCAGCATTATTTTGTGTGCCTCTTTATCAGTAAGTATAAATTTGTTGCTTGACAGAAAGAATATATTTTGTATATATAGGTTAAGTCCCTTTTAACAATCTTCTTTTTTCACGATACCCGCGTAGTAGTAATGTAATACTATATTTTTTTCATATTGAAGTGATGCATATTCTGATGGAGTATAGAAGTCGCATACACTTATTGCACACAGTCTATTGGCTCTTCTTAAGTTAAAATTTTTGAAAATTTCATGTAGACGTATGATCTATAACATTTTTACCGGCACCTTTAACCTTCCTCTTTCATTTTCCAATTTAACAGTTCCAACGACTTGTGAAAGATTGTTGTGTTTGTGTAATACAAACATGAATTATGTGGAAAAATAAAATATTTATACAACTCATTTTCTTTTATTTATTTATTTATTAATAACTTAATTAAATCACTTTATACCCTTGCTTTAGTATCATATGTCTCTAGGTGAAAAAGATTTTTGTAAGGGTTCCTTTGTGTTTTTGATAAAGTTAACGAATAAGATTAAAATTTGTAGTCTTAGTCTTAATTTTTAATTTTATTTTCATTCTTTGTGAATTTTTGTGAATATAAAAAAATAAAAACTTATAACGACTAAAAGTTTCCATATTTTATGTTTTACAAAACAGTTATTCATTTTATTTCTGAAAATCTAACATCCAAATCAATTCAAACACTATTTTATATAAGTGTATACTGCATAGACAACATAACCAGAACAATTTTTCATAAAAAAATATTTGTATTTGGATGAAAATCAAGAAGAACTTTATTTTATTTTGAATATATCTAGAGTTATGAAAAATCAGTTTGTTTGGTTTAAGAGTAATAAGTTCTTTAATGGGAAATTAACTCAGGAGTATCATTACACATTTTCGATGCTCCCCACATGATATGTGATTAAATTAATATATACAACACGTTTTTACATTCCTACTCGGTATCCATCAATGCAGGGCATTAGAAAATACTTTTTTTTTGAATTTATTAAAAATATTTTTTCAAGCTTTCAACAACTATACATATGTGCTTATAGACATATGGGATTTTTAAAGTTCTCTTAATTTCTTTATTTTACTTTCGCAAATAAATTAACATTATAATTAAATAATTACCTATATTAAGTTATATGTGTTTTTAATCAAATTTCACTGGAAAAGATAAAAAATATATTAAACGTTTTCGATTAAAGCTTTCAACGAATATCAATAGAAAAAAACAATAAACGAGACCATTAGCAGAACTTTTGACATCTTCAGATGTCATATTCGACCTATTCTTATATATCAGAATTATTTAATTCTAGTAGAACAAGGCTGTTGCCAGAAACCTTTTTAGTCCTAGGAATAGAGAACTTTACATGATGTCATTAACATCTACATACAAGTTCACATACGGAATTCAGGTTAATATTCTTACTATAACCATGTGATTTGCTATAATCATGTCCAAGCTTATTAGGCTTGGAAAAAATGTACATCAACTTTACAAATAACTATTAAATAAAGCGTCATCGAAAAAAAATTAAATAATTAAAAAAGGAACAGGCCACTGCACCAAATTTTTCAGTAACTGTATTCGAAAATTGTAGATGTACTAAGATAAAAAAAAAGGATTCAATCAATCAGTTCTCAGTCCTTTTTGAAACTGAAAAACATGCAAATCTCTAGAAAAATAATAGATTTTTGCCAGTTATAGGAAGGAAAATATGTACCCAAAATATATAATTTTACTCATGACAGCAACTACTAGTAAAAAACAAATTCAAAATGAATGCATTGGAAAATAAAAAAATAAAAACATACCTACCATTTGATCATACAAAACCTATAATCATTACCAAATAAATTTGTGTTTGCTTTATTTCAAAAAATGTGTACATGTACTAGACCATTTATAAAAAAACATCGAAAGAAATTTTGAATTTTTTTAACATTTATTCACTTTATTGGTACTGTTAGAGTTTTTACTTTCGTTTCTATAAATTTGTGTGTTTCTGTGTATAATTAGTATACAAATATTCTACACTAATGTATATTCCTAACTCTGATTTTCTGTTTAAAAAAAATAAATTATTTAGTAAGGTTCAGTATGCTTTGTTTTTAGTTGCTCTTTACTTCAGCTGCTTACTTTTTTTTTGTGTACGCAATTAAAGTTGTAATTTTAATAATGATAATTGATTAAATTTTTGTTTTGTTTAATAACTATAATTTTATAGATTTTGGAAAATATTCTAGCATTTGTTAATATCAGGCGGTGTTTTCAAATATTCATCAGGTCGTTTGTGTTCAATTAATGCACGCACAGTGCCGGTATCAGCAGGCAAATCGGACTTTCTTCTAATTAGAGGCTTGTCCTTGTTACGCTCACCTCGTATCTAAAACGAAGAAATTGGTTTTGTTTTTCGATGGATTCTTTTGTAATCGTGTACTAAAATGATTTTTTTGTTTGCTTTACGTTTTTTTTTCTTGTGTTCTATAGCACAGTGATGAATTCTAAGCGTGGAATATAGCATGGACGATATTAAATCTTTATTGTTAACTACAAACAAATAAAGGCGATATGACACGGAACTATAATGACAAATAATAGTATACAAGATTATGTGGATAATTTGTATACCTCTTGTGTTATTTACATACACGTGGTTTTACCTTTAATAAAAAAAACATATATACCATGATCTGTTAGTAGAAATATAACAGAGGAAATCGGATATCTTTTGAGATGATAACGTCTTTGCTGTGTTACAATGTTAGTATGTATGCTTATGTTAGTGTGTTAAATTGCTTTTATATCAGAAAAAATGACATAGTCCAATTTAAAAATTATTAAAGTGAATAAAACACTAATAAATATCTGAAAGTCTGATATATGTATTATGGATCTATGTCTATGTCTATATCTATGGATATGACAATGACACGCATATTGCAAACAGTTAAAAGTCGAGCTTTGAAAATAGGAAAACCCAAGTGCTTCTTACAAAGTAAATAGTGAATAGATATAACTTTGTTTAAAAATTGGCGTTCAAAAACAACTTAAACAGATTGAAGATTAAATATTCGATACTATATTTAACATCACATTCAGAAAGTTGTGAACTTATTTCCGGGACAAATGTTTCCGGATAACAAAAGTGCAACACTGTTGAAAACTTTGGTTATAATATATTTAAAGTAATTTATGGAAACGAATGAGTTTGATAAAACTGAGCAGTTGAACACGGTCAGACAATGTATAGAAGGATATCTTATATTGAATAGATTCTTTCATAAGAAACTAAAACTATAAAAATAAATCTGTAGCAGATAGTGCTTCAAGAGGTTTACATACATTCCAAAAGCACACTTTATTTTGCAACATAGGTATTTATTTCCTTTCTATTTAACAGCGTAGATACATTTATTTATTTGTTAATCAATGATTAAAAATAGTGTGCATTTTTTTCGTATTTCTTTGCAAACGAAGCACATGGTAAATCTTAGCACGTTATAATTGTGTTAGCAAAAAAAATAATAAATGTGTGCAACGATTTTCTGAAATAAACTAAAGCCATAAGACGAATATTCAAGTTATTATATATATTTTTAAATCGTTGGGGATTTCCAAATAAAGCAATAAATAATGTAACTGTTTGTATGTGTATAAGTAAAAAAAATGTCATAGATACATACGCATTTGCAAAAGTGGAATAAGTGTAAAAACCTATTAATTTATTCCCAACTACATAAAACAAAGTATGTGACAACATGTGTGTACGTTTTGAACAAATCAATTTCCATCAGAACTGTCTTTAAGACCGGAAAGCTTCACTTTGTATGAACTTTCCATTCGATTTTCGATTCAACTTTTGCGCCTAGTAACTTTCTTTTGAGACATTTTGCTTTCCATAAACAATTATTCATCTAAAGAAAAATAATATAGTGAAGAATATAGAGCAAAGTAAATAAAAACAAAAAACAGTAACCAAATTTGTGCGGAAATACAAATAAATAGGTGACACTTATGACATTGCTTGGAACACAGAAAAGTGGAGGTTAAGTAATACAGTACTGATTTAATTTGAAATAAACATAGCAAACAAATAATTTTTTTCATTTTTCTAACGCCTAGATATTTACTAATTTTTTTAACTTACCTCTCTAGTCTCTTGCCTAGCTTCCTGCTCAAATTTATCATAGGTTAAATCACAATTATCCTGATATTGATCGAATTCAATTTGACTGCTAGAAATGCTCAAGCTTTCCATTCGGCCACAAAGCTTTGGCCATTCTGGATTAGTTTTCGCCAAGTTTTCAACTTGTGCCCAAAGTTCCTCGCGTTGCGACATACGCTCCCGTTCCCTACAGTTGGAGGGTGAATTAAAAGAAAAGAAGAATTTTTGCGAGAATTAAAGATTAAACAGTTTTACATTAGTATCTGAATATATGAAATTCAAAACCAAACCGCAACTCACTACTTTACTACTACTTTTAACTACATTATTCATAGCATTAATTATATCAGTAAATTGCTTACACTTACTTTATACACAAACCGAATCATAGACAAAATTACAATTAACTATCCTTAAACATTGGCTCATTAGCCTTTTATTTATAATTAAAGGATATTATAAATAAAAGGCTAATGAGCCAATGTTTTTAATACATAAAGGAATTTGTAGTTAATCTCTTGTGGAAATGTATGGATTTTATGTACGTGAAACGTCTATAGTAAGGCTAAATTAGGAAATTTAGATGTTATACACACATGTTTGATTGCGTTACAATTTTCGCTTCGGATTAATTTCGGTCGATGATATACATAAGCTAGGAATATTAAAAGTAGTAATGCTAGACAAAAAACGATTCTCTGTAAGCACTCGATTTTTTTCGTATGATCATTGTAACAAAATATTTTCCCTTCCGCTTATATATGTATATATAAAAGTTGAATAAGCCCCTCAATTTTTTATTCTTGGATTTGTATTATATATTGATTTGTCTATTATACACTGAATACTATACTTCGGTGTGTAGCATGGTGACTATACTTTATGAGAACATAATAGAAAAGCACTGCAAGCTTCTACATTTGGTGTCAATTAAATTTGCTTAAATATTAGCCAAATACAGTGGAATCGCGATAATTCGTGTCTCAATAATTCGTATCAAAGACTCGGTCCCTTGAAAAAATCGCAGCAATTCGTATAAAACCCCTTGATAATTCATACGTCTTGTGTCACACATCTTTATAATTCGTATTTCTTCCTTCGCGTCCTTTGTTATAGTTTACCTATGTATGGGTGCGAGAAATTATTGAAGCCGTAGCCAATAAAGAAATGCAGAAGACTGTGGCTAAGCATTTTGGTATTGCTCCATCCACTCGTACATCCATTTTAAAAAGGAAGGAAGTGTTGGATTGCGCCCTATCGACTGGCAAATGGAAAAGAAAAAAAGTCATGTGAGCACCCTAACTTTGAACGTAGTGTTTTAGAGTAGTTTACTCAAGCTCGACTAAGCATGTACACATTGGAGGGCCAATGCTGAAAAAAAGCGAAAGTTTAATTTTTAATCTCGATAATTCGTTGGGATACGAATTATCGAGACTCGACTATATATTTTTGTAATATAACGCCTCTTAATCTTTGATCTCTATAGACAGACATGATCATATATCTACTTCTCAATACTTCCACACTAACATAATACCTTAGTAATAAATATTAATAAATCTCCATTATGTTTGTACAAAAAACTTGAGCTCAATCAAATTTATTTACTTGCGCAATAACGTAATGGAACACGCTTCCTAAAAATATCAAGCGAGCAACGGCAGCTATCATATTGAAAAGAGATGATTTTAAGTTTATTTCTTAACAGTTTCTTTAATTATTTCCTTATTACATATAATTGTTTTTTTATGCAATTTGTGCCTTTGGAATAATTAATAGACATTTTATAGTCTGCTATTCTACAGATTTATATAAGTATAAGCTTATAAGCTTCTTATATAAGTGTCATGCAAACTATTCTCCATTTGTAAAACATTTATTTTTAAAGAAATTATCATGCATTTCTCAAACTATAATGTTAAGTTAGGCACAGTTTACAAATATAAATAGTAATGCGGATGCGGGTATGTATTACATTGCGCTTCTTTAAATATAACGATACTAGTTCACAACATCTATTCGATACTCTAAATTGTTAGATTTCATTCAATTTTTTATATATGAATGTTTGTATATACTCACAATTGTTTTTCCTGCCGATAGTTTTTACTACATTCATCGAACAGTTTCTGATTCATTTCCATAAATAGTTTCAGAGCGTTGTAGATCAGTCCATGAATGGTTTTGTTCCAATGTGTTTTTGAGTTTTGATTCAGTGATGGAAACATAATTGGTAAGATTACTTGCGAATTATCAGCTATTAGTGACATGATGTATTCATTATTCCAATAATATAATGCACGTTCGGCAACTTGAAAGTGCGGACTCGAAACACATTTTGCAATTTGTCGAAACAATGGTATCATCACTTTTTGGAACTCAGCCGGTTCAATCACATCAAGTAATTCTTCAAGTTCATTTAAAAACATCACCTCCTTGGGACTGTGAGTTTTTGGCCAAAATTTAAGCAAACTCCTAAAAAACAGAAAGTAATTTATAACCTGAAATTTGTATAGGTACTTGTGTTGATATTACTACCTTATAACAGGTTCTGAAAGGCTTGGGTCCTTTTCGAGGAACTGCACCACACAATAAGTTAATTGTGGGTGATATACCGATAAACTCTTTGCCTTGTGCAACGGTAATAGAACCTTGAGCAAAAACTGCTTATGCTCCTCCTTAAGAGGTAGGGCAAATCCGTTGATAATACTGCCGAGAATTTCTAAAAGTTCAGCAATACCATTGTGGTGCTCGGTTTCATATATGAATCTTTAATGATAAACTATAAGTCGTATTGTGTTCATAGACATTTATAAATTATTTTACCTATAGAATACGTTATTAATTTGCTTCCTAATAAATGCTCTCAGTCCAAGAAATTTGCCGTAGATTCTATGCAGTACTGTTTTCAGAAAATCACGTTCTCTGGGATCTTCTGAATCAAATAACTCCAGCAGTTGTAGTACAAATTGGTGATCAATGTATCGCTTGGCGATGTTTGGTTGAAAATCAGGTGATTCTAGGAATCTTAAGAATAGCTCATATACAAATTGTAAATGGGGCCAAGACGATTCCAATGTGGGTTCATCTTCTTCTGGATCGAATTCAGCACCATTTGGGTTAGAGGATGGCGGTAGTGTTCGAAAGAGATTGACAGCAAACTGCTCAGAAAAATAAAATAATAAACGCTTGATATGAAATTCAAGTCCAAGCAACTATTGTTATACCATATTTATAGCTTCTGGATATATGGCTTCTGTTATAACACCATTTTGATTTGTCAAATATTCGACCATCTCGTGCAAGGCAGCACGCTTTACTTCTTTCCATTTTAAGTCGCTTAATGGCTCGGAAAAATCGAATAGTGTACAGCATTGTCTTAATTTTTGTATAAAGAGATCTTCTCGTTCACTACTGGAGGTTTCTGTGAAGAAAAAAGGCTTCATTATGATTTTGAAATTATTAAAGATAATTATATTTTTTTAAATACAAACATTCATTTTTAAATAAAAACATACATGTGTGTTGTGATTTTTGGAAATTACGAGAAAGTGTGTTGGTGCAATGAGGGAAAATATCAACAAACTACATCGATAATTTAAGCATACGTCGCAATAAGCACAATCTGAAACCTGATAAATTTTACCTCAGTCAGACGAGTTTATCTGTTTTTCTCTCATCTATTAATTGCAGTGATGTGGTGTGAAATAAGGTATGTGGATACATGGTAAATAAAACATGAAGCTCAGCAACATAATAATAACACAGTATTTAATAGAAAAGGGTTTACACAAGCCAAGTACGTATACGAAAACCAAATTGTTTAAATAAAAAATATCTACGTATTATTTGTAGACTCTAATCAATTAAAAGCCAGTTGTTTACATTCCAAGAATCAACTTATGTAAATCATACATGATACATGTTATCAGTAGTAGTTAATTTGTGTATTCGTATATATATATACATATATTTATTACTCTACACAAAAATACTTTATTATAATAGTTTTCCTAATTTACTTTACCATAGATAATCTTTCAATGAATATACAAATTCAGCTTTTGCTATTTCCTCTTTCTGCAGTGACAAACAAAAATGGCACAATTGAAATCATGTGAAAGCTTGTTGTGTTATTTCTACTTACGAAACGTTCTGTAAGTATTTTTTCTCCTAATTTATACACAACTCAAAATTTTATTAACACTCTCATGAATGTTCGCAAGCAATTCCGGACGAAAGAAAATGCATTTCACACAACAAAATAGAAGGCAAGGGAAATCAAATTTGACTCATTTCAAGTGAGGAATATCGACACCACGACAATATTTTGGCATGAATTCAATTTTCTAAAAGAACAACCTCAAGTACATACAAAGGTTCATAAATAGAGACAAATAAAACTTGACTTCGTCAATCAAGATACTAAAGGTATTTGGTCAAAGTAATTCGAGTGACGTTGCGGTTATGTAAAGTAAGGAGCTAATATACAATTTGAAACGACATCGAAAGGATTTCAGACCCTGAATTGAAATGTCAGAGTTAAGAGACATTTCTATACAATTGTTGGTATACAAAAGAGTAGGTATATTCTATGGTTCAAAATGTATCCTTGACATTTTTACCTAACTTGTTTGTTGAAGACCCTGTTTTCAAAGGACTTAATGGATTATTACATCCTATTAGTATGTAATGCATATGTATGTATTTATGTCAAACAGTTAGGACGTTAGCTTAGTTTAGCAACAAATCGTGTTGGACGTGTAATTAACTTTACAGTATTGTACAATTTTACGAAGTACCAACAGAAACCGGTGTCGTTAAATATGAATGCATATTGCTTAATATTTTAATATGAAGAACTGATCATTGTACGTCACAAACAAGAAGCTGCAGTTATATCTTCACTACAGCAGAACCACGTTTATAAAAATTAGGAAAATTATTTATATTGCATTCCTCAATATGAAGAAACAATTAAAGCTCTTGATTTACGCTTCTTCGGTGCAGTTCATACACGCAAGCACATTTAATGAATATAACGTTCAGCAATGTAACCTTGAACTTGAACTACTTGGTCTATTCATTAGTGTAGAGTTCACTGTGTGCTATCAGAATTCAAATATCTTGGATGCAATTAGTATGAACTAATTCTAAAATCCTTAGGGCTATAATTTTGTACAATAACATATTGTAACTAACAATTATAAATACACATTTACTACTAACTTTTATTTACATAAAGTTGCTTTGTAGGTATAGATGTTTTATAAATATATATACTATATGTATATATACATGACTGTAACATATGCAATGAAAAATGCATTACAACAAAAGACATTTACAAAACAAAATAATAAAAACAGATTTACAAAACGAAAACAATAAAAACAATCTTATATATTGACAATACCAAATCATATCCAAACAAAAAGTTATTTCAATGTGTTCATACTTGGGCGAGTAGCCACATTTAACAGACCAAAAATAAATCGATATAAGTTAATGAAACTATAAATAAAATCCAAAAAATGTATTATTATGTTCCAAGTGAGTTTACGAGTGAATTATTATTGTTGACAAATGTAGGTATACCAATGCAGTTTAAACAAGGTGATCTATTATAGTCTTCATGAGAGAATTGTATAAAGTGTATTTGTATTATGATAGCATTCTATGAAGTGTATTTATAAGCCATTTTTATTTATAACAGTCTTAAAACTTTCAAAACATATCTGTATAATAATGTTCATTGCATGAATACAGTTTAGTACATTTCAAGTAAAAAGCAAAACTGCAGGGTTTTGAAATAGTGATCGTTTCTTTGAGGAATATTCCCTTTTCTTTCATTCAAAAGTGACTTAATTTTATAATCAGTTTGTAAGAGACTATTCATCTATATTAGCAACCATAAATTTGCAAATCCACCAGAAATACATAATCTTCACTGAAAGTATTCTACATTTACTATTCCAAAGATAACTGAATAAGATGTCTGCAAAAGGTTTCCTGGCTTATACTTTTTCTAGGTATACAAAAGATACATATCTTGACGTCTTCTAACGAAATTTGATTGAAAAAAAAAACAAATAAAGTATATTATAAAATTCCACAGTACAAACAAAATTGAAGAAGCATGAAGTGAGCAAAATATAAAACAAAAAAAATTAAACAAACACACATCTAATATACACACGATCATTCAAATATGTAAATATGCATAGGTATGTGTTTTTGTTTAAGTGAATATACAATAATATGAAACCTCTAAGCAATGCCAATGAAACAGCTGCTGTTGCAGATGGCGAATGAAAAAGATTACGATCGCGAGCACGTCCAGGACTTCCACTAATTTGCTGTAGTGTTTGTGGTGTTAAGACGCCTTCATTGCCATTTGGGAAGTTCACGGTGTTCTTAGACGGATTTGTTGCCGTCGCTCCAGTGTTATTACCATTTTCGCCTTTGCCTCCACTACCTCCACCATTTTTAGAGTTTAAATTAACTTGTTGATTGGATTTCATAACATTATTCTGCGAGGGTGATTATCAGGGTTGTGATGATATTTCGAATCATTTTTTATTGTTTTAAATGTTATTAGCAACGAGTGTATGAAGAAAAGAAAAACATATGATGTCGTTATTTTAATTTATATGGTAATTAGCGATAATATTGAAATGCAATAAATTTTATACAAACTAATCAAAATATTTTATGATTGATGAATAAAGAAAAAAAGGTTGTTGCTCAAAGTCTTGCTTTCGTTTCTAATTTTGCACAATTTTTTTATGCACATTTGAGATATTTATCTATCAGTTGTCATTCATCTTGGTTTTTATAGAAATTTACAAACACAAGAAACCAAAGCTAAATATCTAGATTAATGTTGGACATCATTTTAAATTTTCATTAACCTTGAACACGGTTGTAAATTAAGTTGATTTTAAAGTACGAAGGACTAGATACATATCTTGTAACTGTTTTTATCAACAAAAGACTTTCATGCATGTATAATGCATACATATAATGGCTTTAAGGATATGTTGCATTGAATAATATCAGACTTTCACTCAGAAATATTGAAAAAGCACTCGGATAAATTAGATAAATTACTGAATGAAATTAAGTCAATTGTTTATTGATATTGTAAATAAAAAATATCTTTGAGCAACAGTTAAGCAAGGCTATTTTTATTTTAAAATAGATAATAACTACTAGTATAATTTTGCAACGAAAAACCAGAAATTTTCAAACTAAAGAAAATATTGAAATAAAACAAAAGCTTAATGTTATGGAGAAATTTATGGTCTAACCTTATTATTACTACTATTTGCAGATAAAGCAAATGATGCTGTTGATGGCAATGATGTGATCTGATCCTGTTGGAGTGATGGCATATTTATTAAGCTACCTGTCAGGCGTGATGAAACTTTTGGAAATTTAAAATGCCCTTGGAATTGTGAGCGTTCTTCTTTATTCTTTTCGTCGTCGTGATCGTCGTCTTCGTCAGAATAATCGTCTATATTTAGTTCGTCACGTGGTTGTTGTTTTTGAAATTGATAAATTTTGTCGTGGTCGTGGTCGTGTTCGTCAGCCAATAAGTCTAGCCCACTGTGAAATGATGGTGATTTTGGTATTCCTAGACCGTAACCGTTGTTATTATTGCTGTTGCTGTTTTTAGTGTTAGTATTATTATTGTTACCAGCAATATTGCCGGAATATAACATAGCACTGACAACCATTTCATAAGCACACTCTTAGTGATTATCGGTAATTTCATTGCACGTGTTAATTGTTTTTTTTTTTCTTTCTGTTTTTGTTTTTGTTTGTTTTTCTAGATTTACTTCGAATCAATACAATTTGTGGTTCTTTTCTTATGCAGTTAATTGAAATTAGTTATTCATATGCACTTTAGTTGATTAAAAAAGAACAGGATAGTAACTAATTAGCTCAAAAGGTTTAAATAAATTAAGCTAGTGTTTATCCAATTGTTATTAATTAGTAAGTAAGTAATATTGTGTTCAAGGATTTTGCATACATTTTTTTATATCAAATCTGTAAATAAATTATGATTATATTGGAATTATGTTGCTTTTGGTGGTATTAATTTAAAGAAATTAAACTAAAATGCAAGGTCGTTAAACATTCAACAGCGCAGTACAAAATAAAGAGAATAGTCCGACCAATATTTTATAATAACTAAAATTATGTTAATTTATTACGATAATGTCCGCCTACATTAAAGAACTATAATATGGGAATTTAATGAGGCACCACGTTAAAGGCTATGGAATAATTTAAATGCTACATTTATATTATAAAGTGTCTATTTTGTGCATTTTCTAAGGGCTTTTCTACTAAGAACATTTGTAAACGAAATTAATATCTTAAACATTAATCTCATAAAATAATAACATAACATAACACATATTGCATGCCAAAATACATTGTGTTACTTAATTCCATTGCTTCTTTTCAACTTATATGAAATTTGTGTATGGATCTCTGTGTAACCTTTCATCGGCTATGTACACCAACCGCGTCCCGGTTTAACTATAATATTCTTTAACCATATAAATACAAACATGTTCGATATCATATCCTACGCTTCACTTGTACAAACAATATTAAAGATGTAACACTTAATAACGGAGTCTCAATAATTTCTTGCTATTTTCCTATCTATATATACAACCAAAATCAATTGAATTTGCATATCAGCCTCTATCGCCGAAAGTATCGAGAACTGAAATCGTGATATTTATATGAACCTGTATACATGTATGTATAGACATAGACTCAATCAAATATTCATATTTCCACTTCTAGACATTAAGAGGAACCTTGAGATCATGTATATAATTTGATCGCAGCCATAAAGACCAGAAAATAAATTGTATGTTAAGCGTATTATTATTATTATCGTTAAAAATGGGCCAGTATGCTAAGTGTAGTAAATAAAATTGTGTGAAGGTCGACACAATTTCATTTTAATCCTTTTAAGTTTAAGTTCAAAAATATATATTCTAATACATATATTTTCTTAAAACCATATGTGTATACCAACAAACAATCAATCTTTTAACTAAGGTATTTGCGAACAAAATGTTTCATTAAGTATATTTCAATGTGAAGCAGTATTTTTATTTAAAGACTTAAGACGCATTTTGTTTCTCGTTTTCTTCCCTCCTCGGGTTGATTTGAATTCTGCATATAGAATAGAAGAGAACCATGATCCATTTCGTTTGCTGAAGAGATAATCCGCTTACGCAGAAAGACACGTATTTGCTCTTTAAATATAAATTAAACAAGTATTCCGTACTCTACATTTGGAGTACAACCACACAGCCAATTTCGATTCTTGAAATAGATCGAGGTCAAACAACTTTGATCTAATTTATACACATATCTATCTATTCAGATTCTGAGGATGATTTTTTTCTTGCCTCCACTTAGTTGTCAACAGATTGACGAATTCGCAAACGGCGAAATCCATACAGCTGGCTTTTGGCATGCATGTTTCATTATAAGCATTGACTTTTGATACGCTTATTATAAAAAGTTTCAAGTTTTTTTAAGGATATTGGTGTAGTTTTAAACGAATTTTTATTAAAGGGACAATTTTGCGTATATTTATTTATGTTATCATTTTATTTCCAAAGAGAGAACAAAATGTTTATAAAGTTTTATCTTCCAATTAACTTATCATCTTTTAAAGAGCAAAACTGGAAAAAGACCTACCATTGTGTGCTCAAGTTATGGTTTACCTTTTCATCAAAATTAGGTTCATGTTGTTAAAATGAATTCGATTACTTTTTTTAAGAAATAAACATTCGTTGATACCGAATTGGTAATAAATATTTATATATACTTTTCATACAATATCTTTGCTTAATCCCCCTGAAATCTCTAGCTATTGTTGTTTACCGAGCTCCGGAAAATTTAATTTAATGCCATCCTCTCAAAATAATATCAGTTACTCGACAAATAATCTTGCTGATAAAAATCCTTCAACTTTTTTTATTTCTTCTCCGCATAAACTTTACAGGTAATATTGTACAAATTTATCACCGTCCATAATAAGGTTCAAATGCTGATCATATGTTACATATGTATGTAACAAAAAACATATTTTTTTTAAATAATCGATGAATGTATCTTGTGTGAATGATATTTTTTTGAAAATACAGTTCACATCTGTGTGTATTTGTAACAGTAGCTTTTACCTGTAGATTACTTTATACACTCTTATGCAATAAGATAAAAGATTTAAAGTCAAGACTGCTTAATTTATTGATAAAATTATCTTAAACATAGCGCAAAAATTGCTCAAAATATCACCACGCGATATTAATTTAGAGCAAATAAATGCATATAAATAAGAATTTATAATTGGTTTGGCAAATATGGATAATAAGCTTTGACTGAAGATAGATGTTATATTTATCCTTTGGTTGGGAAAACCCCATTCACCTTTAGATCTTAATTAGTCACACACTATCGATTTTTCAGTTCATATCTTTTATGCATAACAATTCTTTAATAAAAAGGGCTCCTTCCTGTAAAATGCCATGTATGCAGTATTTACAAAGGAAAGAAAAGATGGCAACAAGAAAACATATCGTACATAACCACAAACAGGTACAACAAACAAAACGTTCCAGAATAGGACAAATTAATATAAAAAGAAATAGATAGATAAAAACCAACGATAACTGGAATCACACAATCACACAGAAAAACAACAGCAAGTACAAACAAGTACACATGAAAGAGTGGGATAATTTTCTTTTATACTGTGGCTGGTTCCGATTATACATAAGTTCGTTCGTTCTAAGATATAAAAAGGATATTACTGAAGCAGTGAAGAAAATCAATATAGCGAGTGAATCGAATCAGATAAAAGCAACCGCTGCAGGAACCAAAACCGTGAATTCTTGCTTATATTTGAATCAAACAAACAACTAAATGAAACGTTTAATTGAAAGTGTTATTATTTAAAACACGGAAGGTGAACAATGGGGAATATCTGGGATAACTGCTGCTGGCTGATGTATGTTTGAACGACCTTGAAATTGTTTTTTTTTCTCTTTTTCACTTAGAATCTGATCATACAATTTCATCACTAAATTCATTCTAACCTTATCAATAATACTCCAGAAATCAATATTTTTAACAAGGTTTGTTGACTTTTATTGTTAACAACGCACAGCACAGTGGAATCAACCGGGTTTTACTCGCTACGCCTTAAATGGACGGAATAAATAGTTTTTTTTGTTTCTTTTTAAATCAATCGCATATTTTCAAATTTACCGATTTCTTTTTAATAAAAACTAAAAATAAATCAATAAATGGCTGAAAAATCAACCTCTTGGAGGTACCCTACCAACAGGCAACGGGCGTAAAACTACCATCATTGGCAACGGGGCATTGGGGCTTTGCCATCTACAAAAACGGAAGTACATATTCACTCTCTGGGAGAAAAAGCTGTAAGAGTAAGAAGCAAAGCGACGCAACAGGGAGGAAAGCGATATTTATTGAAGAGAGGAAAGGACTTTCAGATGAAAAAAGAAAAAAGCTTTTTCAGTTATTCAGTTAATAGTTCCAGATGTGTATGAATGAACAAGTGTTATAGCGTTGCCAACTGAAAGCTAATTTTCGTTGTTAAAAAAACCGACTATTATTCAAATTCATCAAACGACTTCTTATGGCTTGTTACGTAAAACAAATACAATACCGTGGATAAATACGTAGAGAATCGCTGTAAAGTTTAGCCATCTATTCTTATTTATATTAATGACATTTCTTATGTGAAATCATACATTTCTCATTTAAGAAGTAATATTCTGAAGGATTTTTTATTTCAACGATAGAAAAACCAACCATGATACTATATTTATTCCACTATCATACCACAAAATTATTTCAAAGTGTATGAGAAGCAAGGAATAAATCACAACCTTTACGAATTAATGTGTAAAACATTTTCTGTTAGTTTAAAAGTATGAGTTTTTAAATGACCAAAAAAAAATTTCTCACGGCGAATAGATTTAATCTACCTGCTTACAGGTCATTTTAATACCGTCTTTTCAAATTTGTAATTCATAAGATACAAACAAACAGATTTATATATGTACAGGGAAGACCATCTAGAGTTTTTTTTTACCATTGGACAATTTTTCTTCGAAAATGAGGCTGGGAACAACGTTTTGGTCAACGGCGGGCGTTACAAAGCCTTCTTAACCGACTTTTTTTTTTTTACTGAAATTGAAGACATGGATTTGGACGACCTCTGGTTCATGCAGGATGGCGCGCCATGCTGCACAGCCCATGCCACAATCGATCTTTTGCTCACCAAATTCTCAAATCGTGTTATCACCCATCTTGGCAATGTCAATTGGCCGCTTTGGAGCTGCGATTTGACCCCTTTATGCTTTTTTTTATTGTGGGGAACTGCGAAGCCAGCCGAGGCAGCCATTTAAACGACGTTGTATTTCATAATTAATGGGAATTTGTTTGTTCTTACTAATAATGTTCATTTCATTGCATTATTAAAAAGAAACTTGTATTCAGCCCACCCTGTATATAGAAATGTGTGAAAAAATCTTAATTCGTGCGTCAGCGGTAAGATAGCTCCCTATAATTAATATATTAATTAACTTAAGTAGAGCAGTAACCGAGGTAATTGGGGGATATTCTTTCAAATTTTCTTCTTGGCGTGGTGCGACTTTAAGTGGAATCATGAGAACAGCATAATCGCTGAATCTAATAAGCATATAAAAATTAATTTTGCCAAACAGTCGAAAAGACATTGTAAGGGCGATTAATATCTCCAATTAATCATTATATATTCGTATCTCTTCAACGACGATTTGATTTACAGCAACTGTTTTTAAAATCGTAAATGTTACGTATTGCTGAGTTTGTTCATTGCAGCAACAATAAATCACACTTCATGTTAATATTCAATGTAGCTTTATATTCGACATGTACGAGTATATTAATTTGACTGATGATCGTCCTTCAATTCTTTTGATATTGGGATCACCCTATTGTTGAAGTAATGCAAAAAATAGCATTAAACCCAAAAATTACATTACACACAAAGGGCATTCCTTTAAGAATAAGCAGCATACTTAAAATTTACCAGGTGTGAATTAATAGGTATGTTGGCCCTTGAGTCTAAGTGTACGTTATAATATCTTTCTTTCTTTGATCAGATCAGGATACAAAAGTTATACCTGTCAACTCGAGCTATGTGTATTATTAAAGGCGTTCATTACTTATAACATGTGCAAGATTGTTTTAAAAAAAAATTATATGTTGACCCTAATAAAACAGTTTCACAAGTAGGATATAAACACTTATACATAATATTTTCCCACGGGGGTTTGAGTTATTTTTTCATGAAGATTTAAGAATCAAATGGGCAAAAACCACTTTGAATCTTTACTTCTGACGTATTAGCTTTTATGCAAGGAACAAATTTAAAAATTGATATTTATTCAATTTTAAAAATGTATTCCATAACTCAATGCACAAATGCATACAAAATAGCAAACATACATACAAGCAGTTCACCATTATTTAAAGAAAGACAAACAAAAATTGTGTAGCTACAAGAGGAAACAGATTTTTATTATATCTATTCAAAAAAAAGATAAATCGGATTTTTTTACTTTAGTCGTAATAAAATCACTCACAAAAATGTCCGCGATGCAAAATAAAATCATAAATTAACCAACGCAATAATAAAGGCAGGGTATGCAGGATTTGTTCATGTGGTAAAAGTCACTCATTTTTATGGAACCAACGAAAAGGACTAAATAACTCATATAAGTAGAAAAGAAACTTATAAACTGCGTGAATTGAATGTATAATTGAACAACTCATTACATATGTATTTACAGGCGAATATTTTCGTATTTACATGAACACATACATAAATACATCCATAGGCATACATATCTTTTACTTACTTTCATTTAAAGGACTCAGCGCCGTCAATTCGCAATTCTTCGAAACATTGTATCGTGCACTGCTCTGTCGTTTTTCCTTTTTGACTACAGGAGTGGTGGTCAAATTTATACCTTTAGTGATCGGTGTTGGAGGTGGAGCATCCCGTGGCGGCGTGCCTTTGTTCTCTTTATTTGCCTAGGAAAATAACAATGAAACGAATCAGAACATCTGTGGAAAGCAACATTTTTTTAAAGATAAAACATTATCTTCTAGTTTGGCACACAAATGGGTTTCACTATTTTTTTTTAGCAAAATCGATAGTCAAATAAATGGAATAAAAACATACTACGAATATATTGTATGCAGACTCATGTTCGGTAAGGTGGATGACACTTACAACTCATTGAAGTACATACATTCATATTTACAACTAATGAATTTTTGGAAAGTAATGTTAGATAAACTAAAAGCAGAGGGTAGACATATATTTAATATATTTTACTTATCTATTCATGAAGTTAGGGAAAACATTATAGATAACACTGACAAATTGGTTGGTTCCTGGTTATCTAAAGGCCGATTATATCAAAATCTTCTATGACATACAAGCGCGATATGTGAGGTGAATATCTAGAGGGGTGAAAAAACGTCTTTTACCATACCTTTGACGCAAATCCCTTTCGCTTTGCTTTCGCCGACTTTTATGAAAACACATTTATTAAAAAACGGAAGGAACAAACAAAGGAAAACGTTTTAGAAATTCAATCCAGACATTAAATGAATTGAAATGATTCAAATGAATATGTCATTTCGCTGTAATAATGTAAGTAATTTATCAGCAGATCAAATGACCATAATGACCTTGTAATTTGTAATATTTACTTACTTCTCAGTATAACTGTATGAAAATAAACTGAGCAAATGCTATTTCACATTGCTCACGCCTACAGACATTTTTGTGTGGCAATCACCTTGAAGTTCAGTATTTCAACTCAGACAGGATTTTGTGCAAATTCAAAATGTTTGTAAACAGATCAATGGGAGCATTCCCCTTTTATTAAAAAGATATAGTGGTATATAGATCTTAAAAGCTAACATTATATTTTCAAAGCAGTACGACATTTAAAACGTCTTCTTCGACCGAAACGACTGTCTGTTTATAGTTTAGACGTTGGTTTATGTTTACTAAATTGAATACAGTTTAGCTTATATAACATAATTCAGCACTCTTTACGTAAGGTAATATAAAAAAAAGACTCGTAAGATAAGCTTTATCCACAATGCTAAAAAATGCAAAAGTTGTTGATCGTGCTTCATAAGGGTCACGGTCTTTTTGCTAATTATTATTATTATTATTATTATAATTTATTAACAAGTAATTAAAATAACATGGTAATATACAATATATACAAACCTAGCTGCAGAGACTATTGGTTCATTTTTCTGTTAAAGTATTACCAAATAATAAGAAAATTTGTCCAATTTGTTTTTAGTGCCCGATAAAACAATATTTTATCCACAAAATCTAGTCATATGCTTAATCTGTCTCTCACCTTTGAATATTTGCTTTCAGTTTGACAACAGATATTACATTAGTTTAACTTCTTCAAGTGACGTTAAACTTTTAATGTGAAATTGAAGGAAATGTGTCTTTCCCTCAAAAAAAATTTCACGACTCCGTTTCTTTTTGATTGTTGTAACCTAGGCTCAAGTCCACATCGGACTGTAGCGCCACAATTATTATTACTTTTGTGTTCTTTTCTAGGAACTACACATTCCAAAATTGTTTTCTATTGAGCATTAGTTAAAAAATAATTTTAAATCATGTTTTAGAACCATATACTAGGGAGTAATACTCACCCAATCGTAAAATATTATGAAAGTGTGGGCTATACAACGAGAAGCTCTTAAAAATGGCAATGTACAGTTGCAAAATTAATTTTTGGATTTTTATAGAAAATCAATTCGAATTTAAAAGCCCCAATTTCTGTTATATTGGTCTAAAGTACAACATTTACCTTTAAATTGAAAAGAAGGCTTGGCGTAACTTTACTGTATACTTAAAAAGAGCTTCCGAAACCATTGATAAAACAATATGACTTCATAAATTAAAAAAAATTGTTGAATTTTTAACAAAAACAGTGGCGATTGGAATATGCTCATGTGTCACTGAATGAAGTCAACGACGATGCAGAATTACTAAAACGTTTTGTAACAGGTGACGAAACATGGGTTTACGGATATGACGTGAGACGTGATATGAACCTTAAAAAGTCCTCGTTTTACAAGCATAGAAGACATCACGAGCGCATCGCTAAAAGAGCTAAAGGCTGTACCAAAGATCGAGCTTCAGAAGTGTTTCAAGGATTGAGCGCTGGCCCAAGTGCATAATATCTACTGGGGACTGTTTTGAAGACGACAACATTAATTTAGACAAATGAATACTTATTACGCTATCAAGTTCAACCAAAAATCACGAACAAAAATTAATTTAGGAACACTAAACTAAACCTCTGCTTATTATCTGGACTGATTGTCAACAGATACATGTAAACGTACGCACTACCATAGGTAATACTACGGACGAACATTCTGGAAGACATACTTTTGATATTATTGATCAACATATTGGTAGTTACAACCTTATTGATTCCCACATAATAGCAGTACTGTGCTATTATGGTTGAATCCCCCAATAAGTTTCAGAAGACTGTTGGTGTCTGCAAGCTTGAGAATGCTATTCAATAGCTAAGAGCTATCAAAGAATTCGTTAGTGATATACTGTACCGTCAAAGCAAACCGATACAACATAAAAAAGAGACGTTTATCAAAAAAGTAACTAATGCTTTTATAACGTGAATAAGACATGAGTGAAGATTAAGGGTGTAGCACGCACAATATGGCAAAACTATTTTGTCCTACAGAAAATTAACATTTCCACGAGCATTCCGTACAGAGGACAATAACTTCACCTCTATTATTATTATTCTATTATTGCGTCTAAGTAAAATTACGGATCTTGGTGTCGAATGAATACTGAACTGTTTCATGTTAGATTTGTGCCTAGAAATTGTAGGTATTTATTTCGTAGAAGTTATGTTTTTGTAATGATTCGTGGAGCATACGGTATTAATGGCCTCCACGTTTTTGGTGGCACATATGTATGTACTATTTTGTCGAACGTTTCAATGATAGTTTTGCATAAGTGTGACTAAATCTCATCCCAGTTATGTTCCAAACGTTGGCGGCCGTGGTATATGGGTACAGGTCTTAAACTTAAAAAAACACAAGAAAAACGTTAAGCGGCGTTGAATCGCATAATCTAGACAGCAAGGCGAAGACAGACCATAATTTTTGCAAACTGAAAACAGAATTAACAAACACATTCCAGATTTAATTAAT
Organism: Myathropa florea; assembly: GCA_930367185.1. NCBI lineage: Eukaryota > Metazoa > Arthropoda > Insecta > Diptera > Syrphidae > Myathropa > Myathropa florea. The sequence goes on along the minus strand of OV884004.1, from coordinate 1,161,207 downwards.
ATCAAGAACATTACATGTCTAATCTTAGAAAAATGTGTGACTTGGCAGTTTAGTGCTGGAACCTGCAACACGTAGATTTTACTAATGAGAACCTACAACACATGAAGTAAGACATCATGGGCATGCTTTTTGTCAACTCGAACGGCTTATTTATTTCAACCAAAAAATTTACTATTATTCACGAATATTTATGTTGAATAAAGACTCGTATTTATACACAACTACATTCAAGTCGATGGACATGTCCAAATCAGTATATTGAAGTACTATTTTCCTACTCTCCTATTTTACAAATCAAGCAGATAATAAAGCTTTTCACTGATAAGCTCATCGAGCAAAATGTTATCTAATCCGCGAAACATTTTTTTAACGTTACTGCCAGTGAGGATATCAATGAGTAAACGGCCAAAAAGTCGATAATAATCTGTCAATATTGTTTACTCGATTCGATTATTTTATCGTTTTCAAGCATTTTCACCTAATCCCTGAGATATATACACTCGTACATGTATCAAGTGTTTTACTTGATCGCGTTTTACATCGCGAGGTATAAAGATTGTTTTTAAAGTCCTTATGATTGATCGCGCAAATATTTATATACAAAATCAAATGTAAAACTTGCTCCAATCAATATTCAATTCCTCATACGTCGTGTGCGTCGCGACTCTTATGTACTAAATTTTCAGTTAATTAAATTAAAAATAATTTTCAAATTTTACGTCTCTACCTCTTTCGAGTCACTGACTGTGCTTAAGAGTATACATAGCTTCTCACCTCACCGTTTGGAGTCGGCATTAAACAGTAGGTCCCTTTCAGAACAATAGAGAGAACATTAGGACAACATGAGTGGTTGCTGTAGAAGCTAGCCCCAAGTTCACATCGGATTGTAGCGCCACCATTTACAATTACCGCCTGATAATAATACATGCCCTACTACACTTACACATATGAAACAAATTAATTCAAACTGATGTTAAACATCAGTGAAACCCATATACTGAATCTGCAATGTAGGGAATGTACAAAATTTGGTGATTATAGAATTCAGTATATTTCATTGCATGAAATGACGGAAACTTTGCACACAATATTGTTTGCAATCATGAATAAATATTCCCTGCCTTTAAAGAGTCTAGTCTCCAAACAACGGGTAAAAATTCACCAAAAACTATTCTACCTTGCCTTTCAAATGATATACTCAACTTTCTGGCCTAATACATACAAATATATTCAGTTCTAATGGCTACGTTCTTAAGTTCAAAACCCCATTCAACATAGTGCAAGAAACTGCTTTAAAATGCAAATAAATTAATTATGTTAGCTTATGTTATTTTTTCATTCCTTAATTTAATTTTTAATACCCTCTTAAAACAGACTTATGTCTAAAAATAACTTCAAAATTCCTTTCACACAAAAATGTCTAGTGTTGAAAAGAAACTATGTATGAGCAACATCTTCAACAACAAATGTGGCTTTGCACATTAAATTTTAGAAAAGATCCCTTTACCTAGGCTGTTACGTCTACGAGTATAATTGCTCAGTCATATGAACACATGTAAACATTTTTTTTTTCATTGTAGTAAATTTGTAACAGAAGTTTAAAAAGCTTTTTAATCTTACATCTGATGCAAAAGAAAACATTATGGCCTCAACATTCTCGCGATTTCATACTGCATCTACACACCTCAGTGATACCAACACTGTTAATGAAGTAACAAACAGCCAACGCATTTTTAGAGTCGAACGTCGCTCCTGATTATTCCTTTGTAGTGACTACCGGATAAGGTCAAAGCGTTAATTATAGCTACTAAGTCAAAAAAGTCAGCTGGGTTTTATGTAGTTAACAAGTTGTTCAAAGTTATTCCTAGCATTGGTATATGTTATCTAACAGCATTGTTTAACTTGTGCCTTAATATTTGCTACTCTCCAAAGCAGTGGAAAATTGCAAAAATTGTCCACATTGCTAAACCTGGTACACCCAAAGATAAACTTGATAAATCCACTAGTTTGCTTATCTCCATTAGCAAATTACTAGTAAGGTATTAAGAGTAATTAAGTGAAAACATATTGCCTAACTTTCAATTTGGTTTTAGAAGTGGGCACAATACAAACCATCAGTTAGTAAGGATCAAATAACATGTTAAAAAATATAACTTAAAAGAATTCAGTGGACTTGTTCTGCTCGATATTGAGAAAGCTTTTAATACGTATTGCACGACGGACTGATTCCTAAACTTTTCATATTTGGATTTCTCATTAGAATCATTAAATTAATAAAAAGATAGTTCGTATTGAATATCCAAAGTTACAATTCTTTGGTTAAAAATATTCACTATAGTATACCTGATTGATCTGTTTGTCCCACCCTATTTAATATAAGTGTATGTGATCTCCCCCACCAAGGCAATAATATAAAAGTAGCTATGTTTGCAGATGATACTGCTATTCTCGCTCTCAGGTGTAAAGTTTGTCATGAACTCCAAAGTGCTCTTAGTAGACTGGAAAAGTATTTCCTCAGATGCAAAATGCGCATAAACACTAAAAAAAGCCAGGCTAATTCGTTTTCGCTTCGCAGAAAACCTTTCCTTTTACCTCATAATGTGAGACTTAAATTGTGTGGTCTTGACATAGATTGGTCGGACTCTTGTAAATACTTAGGTATTGTGCTAGATAAAAAACTTACTTTTGAGAAAAATATATCTAACACCACAGATAAAATAAATAAATTAATATGAGTACTTTATCATCTTATCTGCAGAAACTCCAAACTGTGTATAGAGAATAAAGTGATAATTCACAAAACAATTTTCCAGGCCATGGAACATAAAAAACTGCACGATTTAGCCAATGTCAACTCTATTGATTTAATGGGAATGTTTGCAATTTTAGTCTTAAGTGTCACATGAGAGTGTTTTGGTTATAGTTTTCCCTCCATATATATAAGTTAATTCTATTATTTAAAAATTATTACTATATCTTAGCTGTGAAGGCGCATTGATCCTAAAACTCTAAATACCGAATTGTAATTGTTATCTCGCAATATGTTAAACCTTATCTACTTAAAATAAATTGAAATGAATTGAATTAAAAAGCTTATTCGTTTTTAAAGCCGAACGAGATCTCATAATAGAAAAAGCTTTATTTTTAATAATAATACTCTTGGAGCATTGTCAGTGATTCGAAACAGGTGGAACCGTGAAAAAATATTTTTTTTAGGTATCAAAGCTAGACCTTGAACGTAGGAGTCGACGCACTTACCCACTACGCCACGGAACTCATTCATACAAAAGTCAACTTAACCTTTTACATTCGAATCTTTCGTACTTCGCCCTATATGTGAATATATGAATAGAGATACATTCAATTAAATATTTCTTGGGGTATTATGTTCTCGAATAATGCATTTGCATGACGGAATCTTTAACCTAGTGACTAATCCATGATGGTGTTATATCGAGTTTTTCAGCTCCAGACGCCGAACTACAACATCGTTAAAATTGAAACATTTTTCAATACGACCTTCAAGTGAAAGTGTTCTGATTATTTAAAATTGTTTATATTCAGAAAGCAGAGTGAAAAAAAAAACAACAAAACATTCTTCATCGCATAGCAGAAATCATGACGCTTGGACGTCTATAAATAAATACAAGAAGTAATCAAGATTAGTTTATTTTCGGTTTTGAGTAAATATTTTTTTTATTCATCACTCTACAACGATAGGTTGTAAATAATCAAATTCAAGGTGATTCAAAGAAATCTCACGTGCAACCAAATTTGCGTTGATGTCATGTTTAACAGACTACATAGTGTAGTTAACCTTTTGACCTATTTACGAAGTGAAATAATTGATGTCTGTATTTCTTGTGATAATTATCGTTTTTTAATGATGTATTAAGGCATATATATGTTAATATTTACAAAATTATTGAGGTATACATACACGTGTATGTATGTGTAACCAAAATCGTACATACAGTGTATCAAAGTCATATTCGTACATCTGATGCTTACCACTTTTTTTTGCTGTTTATTGCAAACCAATAAGGATTAAATGGCTCTGGTGATAGTTTTTGCTTAAAGCTAATCTCATAGGTAGGACATCTAATTTTGAAATTATATAACATATAGTCTGGTTAGGAGATATGATAAAAGGAAGAAGTAGCTCAAAAGTACCTCAAATTCATATTCGTACAGTAACCACTGAGCTTATATTTGACGTAGAGTACCGTCAACTATTTGTTATTTTTTGTGTGATATACTTGTCTGCGGTGTTGTGCAGACGCACCGTAGTATTTGAAGCATTTGGGTAATTATTTTTTTTAATAATTGTGAAAGATGTAAAGAAAAGGCACTGGAACGTCCAACGAACTCAGAAAATTGATTGTTAAGTATTACAAAGATGGAAAATCTTATAATGAGATTGCACATGAACGAATCGGGGCCCGGACATAACGCCAAATGCTAGAGTTTGGCCTTATGTCTCTTTCTCAAAGCCAAATTTTAGAATTTGGTTTTATGTCGCTCGACAAAGCGACATAACGCCAAATTTTTTTGAGACATAAGACCAAATAATAATATCAATAAACATCAAGTGGGTCATAATGGGGCCCGGACATAACGCCAAGCGACATAAGGCCAAATTTTAGCATTTGGTCTTATGTCTCTTTCTCAAAGTGACATAAAGCCAAATTTAAGAATTTGGTCTTATGTCGCTCGACAAAGCGACATAACGCCAAATTTTTTTGAGACATAACACTAAATAATAATATCAATAAACATCAAGTGGGTCATAATTCCACAATTTTTAATAACATGTATATGTGTAATTAAAATTAAATTGAACAGTGGAGTTAGTATTAGGGAACGGGTAAAAAGTGAAGTATGAGGGTTCATGCTGCCCCCTGAAACCCCCAGCTTGGCCGCAGATAAGATTTGGGATAGGTGCGAGGTTGGTGGTATCCAATGTTTCCTTATTTTCATATTTAGAATGGATTTGAAAAAGTAACATTTATCCAACTTTGCACCTACCCCAAATCCTATCTGTGGCCAAGCAGGGGGGTTGCAGGGGGCAGCATGCTTCCCAAAGCAATTTCACTTTTTACCCGTTTCCTCTTAAATGTCTCAGAATGTTTAATGGAAGGTATATTTTAATAAGGTAAGCCTAAATCAGATATACAGCGGAAAGCGACATAAGGCCAAAGCAAAAATTTGGTCTTATGTCACTTTGATAAAGCGACATAAGGCCACGTTTTAAAATTTGGTCTTATGTCGCTTGGCGTTATGTCATGGCAACGGTCATAATTCCACAATTTTTAATAACATGTTTATGTGTAATTAAAATGAAATTGAGCAGTGGAGTTAGTATTAGGGAACGGGTAAAAAGGTTATGCGTTATGTCGCTTTGTCGAGCGACATCTAGCATTTGGCCTTACGTCTCTTTCGCAAAGTGACATAAAGCCAAATTTTAAAATTTGGCCTTATGTCGCTTGGCGTTATGTCCGGTCCCCTCAACAATCCAGTCAATAATAAATCGATTTAAAAACGAAAATCTAATCGAAAATGCCAAACTAAGTATTTTCAATTAACATGACAAAACGATCATACTTCGTGCAATTAAGAAAACCCGAATCCCGAACAAGTGCAACAAAACTTGAAGCGGAAAAACTCCGCCATGAATTAAAGAAACAGTTTTCTACAGAAACATTGAGGAATTGCATCCGCGAACATGGTACAGTTGCACGTAAAAGATCTTTCATTAGCTCAATCAATAGAAGAGATTGGCATTCACAAAACTCCACCCACCAATTTAAATATTTTGACTTTTGAAGAACGGTTATCATTACAGACAAATCCAAATTTAACGTTTATGGTTAAAATGGCCATTAAATGGTCCTGCGAATACAATGTAAAATATCTTTAATTTTGTTTAGTAATTCTATTGTTTCAGTTTACCAGGTGTACGAATATGAGTTTGATACACTGCATTTGGGTAAATTGGTTTATAAATGCAACTTTAGCAGAACTAATCTTTAGAAAAAAAAAAGTATGTTATTTTGAAGCAAAAACATTGAAATATCAAGATGTTTATAATATTAACATTGAAATCTAAAGTAATTTTTCAGAATACCGCTCCGCCAATTATATCAATTAAAGAATATATGTAATTTGCCTACATGTAGCAAATTACGCAAAATATGTCACATATGTCAATACGCATGAACATGCATATCTACATACATTGTATTTATAAAGCGTGTTTCGAGTATAAACATTAATAACTCTGGAAGAACCTAGTATTATGCAAGAGAACAAAACAGCAATAAATCAATAATTAAAACCGGTTATTTATAAAAATTTGAGCACTCGTAGCCTTAACGTTGACGTCTGTATATGTATGTACGTGCGTCTTCCCACCTTTGTAACAAAAAGAAATAAACCCCAGCAAAATTGATTGATTCAAAACTGATATATGGACGTAAGAAAATTACCAAGTTTTGTTTACTTTTACATTAAACGTACATACCTACATACATCTGGTACAATGAACATACAAAAAATGCAAAACTCACCTCAATAGATGATGTGGTTAATATTGGAATACTACTGTTACTATTCTCTTTGATTCCGTTATGTTGTTGGGGCTGCTGTTGCTCTGTCGTCGCATTGATGTTATCCATAATTTTTGTTCTATTCTCCTCTTCTTGCTGTCTGTGCTGCTGTTATATTTTTGTTTCGTATTTCTTATCGAATCTTCCCACACACACAAACAAAACGAACGCAACGAAAACGATATAAACAAAACAGAAATAGGGAGAAACTGGAAACTCGACGCCACAACAACGAAAACTTTTTATATTTTCACTATTTTTTTTTTTCTTTTTTTTTTAAAAAACTTTTTTTTCAGCACAATGAAAAATAAAATTTGATTTATAAAAATTAAAAAAAAAAAAAAAAGTATGAAAAACGTAGTCACACACTATGTGAAGTATTTTTTGAGGGGTTTTGTCTTCTTTATGTGATGAAGTGAGCAATTATTTACTTTGCAATATAAAAAGACACAATATTTATTCAAAAACGGTAGGTTTTTAAAATTTGCTTTAATTCCACGCCATAAGGCGTAAAGTAAATCAGCACTTCAAATCTTTTTTAATGTTATAGAACGATCAACACAAAAGAAGGTATAACCAGGAATAGCGTTGGAATAAAAAAAAAGTTTTTTTCTCAACTTACATAAAATAATTTTAACATAAATATATATATATAAATATAAATATACATAGAATATATGGACATGGCTAGAACTTCCTCACAGAACATTTTTAAACCTAGCCATTATTTTACAATACTATAAGCCTAATACTATAAGACTAATACGACACCAATCAATTTGTGTCCGAATCCTGTAATGTTATTCATTTCTTGGATTTTGCAAAGAAAAAGAAAAATTAATCGTCATCTTGAAAGACTATAGCGAATGATCTTTCGCAAAAGTAACTCCAACTATTACATTCTGGATTCCCTAAAGGCATATTTTATTCATGCAAACTATGTGAGCTTTCGTCACAAGACAATGTTGCACAATCTGTGCAATTTATTTAGATATATATTATTCTTATTCTATTTACTTAACACTGTGCAACTTAGAGAGCCTATATATAAATAACAAGTGCGAAAAGACCAAGGCAAAACCTACTTCTTAATTAATGTATTTTTTTTTCTCTCCTTGCTTCTTAACTCTGAAATGATGGAATCTGCGAACGAAACAAACGAACAAATTTGCAAAAATGTATGTCCACAATACTAGAATCAATAGCCGAACATAGACAGAGAATTGAATATTTATTCTATGAATTTAAATACCTTACCTACATCATATCTAAAGGCCTAGCTAGGATTTCTAAGACAATCACAATACATTGCTAAAAATTAGAAAAAAAATTAACTGCAAATTGTTCTTGGCATAAACTATTAATGTTATACACATTCGAAGGATATGTGAATCCATTTGCAAATCCGCGTATACTTTACATACAAAACTAAGCAATATTTAGATGTGTGTAGTTGCCTCCTCTACAAAAGATGTTTCCAGCATTACTTAAGGCGGTAATTTTTTGTTTAATAACATGTATGACTTCATTCCTTTAAAGATGACGATTTTCCAAAGCGTTCAATCCACCAAAAGAGAGTAATAAATAGAACGAAAAAAAGTATTGGAAGATCCACAGAAGACAAGAATATAGGATGACAGAAAAGATCACTTAATAGGAAAAGCGCTAATATCTTTAACAACTTCGCTAATAAATATTTATGATAATCGCAAGACGAAAATAAAAAAAGTTTTAGAAAAGTGCAGACAAAATCTTACTGTTTTTTTTTTAATTAAATACCCAGGAGATTACACACATACCGTGCAGAAAGGAAAATTAAACATTAAGATATACAGAAGGTATTTTTGTTTGCAAGGCACATTCAACAACACCATCCATTACTACGCACCGCTAGTAGATGAAAGAATTTATTAAATCTTTCTTTGCCACGATTTAGATTTGAAAACATAAATATATAATTTCTTGTTATTCCTGGCTGCTTTCTTTTGGTATGATGCAGTTGACTTATAACGAGGAAACTAAATGGAATTCGTGTTTTTTTTTCTTATTTTGAAAAAAATGCAATTTTATTCTTTTCGTTAGAACATGACTTTTCTTCACCTTGTACAGGGAAAAAATTTTAACGCGATGTACTTTTTTTCTCACCAAATCGAACAATCACTAAGGAGACTGTATTTTAATGGGGATTGAAAAGAAATATAGGTTTTAAATCCATTTGATTACAATTTTTACACGAAATAATAATATTTATCGATAATTTCCTTTTTTATGAAAAAGGTGTATTTTTTCAGTTCGGTCGGCTCATTCGCACTTTACAACATCTCACGGTTATCGGCTACAGTCATAGCCGAATGTCGCTGCCAACTTGACAGCGAAATCGGGTGTATACTAAAATCAATGTTGCCAGAACTGGGGATTTCACACAAATGTACCGACAAAGCAGAAACATTTTAGCGAATATAGACTGGACTATGCGAAATCGATTTTAATTAATTTCGCAACCACACCAAACAGCATACATAGCAAATTATTAAATGTAGTACTCTTGCTTTCTAATGCAAGCATAAACTCATTTTATATATAATCTCTAAAGTCTCGTTTAAGTATAATTTTCCCCCGTGGTGGTTTAACAAATTTACTCTGATTTAAAAAAAAGCATTAGTTTTGCAATTTACCTTGCTCTCTGTTATTATATTATTCATTTACGTGTTAGTCGTGTTTTATTCAGAATTGACATTTTTCTTAAAGATTTTAGTCATAGCTAATTTTAATGGCATTTGATCTCGAACCCATTTTCTCCACTGTCACTTGATCAAAGAATAAAAATAATTCCATATTTTTTAAACACTCAATGGTTACACAAAGCAAGTCTTTTTTGTTGTTACTCACATCCATCCGATTTTAACTCGTCTGAAACATTCTGGTAACACGGACAACAATAGCCAATGGCTAATGGCTTATAGCTTTTCCTTCGTATTTATGGACAAGTGTGAACTGTCAATTTTAATGCAAGCTCTACCAGAAATGTATTGTTTAGCGCCGTTACGGAGTACACACTTATGGCTGAAACACATAAACAAAAACAACAATTCAGCGTTAAAGAAATTAATAGCGGAAAATGAATGCCAAGAAAGTTAAAAAAATTAAAAAAGTGATTCTTGTTGCTAATTTGGCGTATTCATTCAAATTAGTTTTGTCGTTGAAATAATTTTAGTCAGCTGTTTTCATTTCTCAAATGTCAGTTGCCACAAAATGTTCTCAATTTGGGAAAAAACTCTCAATTTGGGAAGCATTTCTCAATTTCGCCCTCACAGCGCACCCCTCTGTCAAAAAAATATCCAACATGTTGAATAATGACGTGCGTTGGGATTACGTTTTACGTTTTATTACGATCCTCTCATCTCTCTCATTTTTCATTTACGTAGGTTGCTGCAGTATTTTGTGCATGTCCATTGAATTGTGTGCGTTGAAAGACAGCGCTGACGCTGAAGCACTATTGTGTTTCAGCCATAAAGATTTGTTTGTCAAATCTTGTTTGATAAAAATGTCAAAAGAAATGTATGTTTGTTGCCAAACACCATTTTTAAATTTTATTCCAAGATTACATTCAATATGGGAAATAATATCTTGCAAAGAAAAAAACTGGAACAAGTCAGGGTCGGATGACTCCTGAGTCGCGACTGAGATGAAAGCCCAAATAAAGAACTATCAAAAAGAGTCATACCTCCGAGTTAAAATGTGAACCCTGACTATGCGATGAACTCCTTTCTAAAGTTTAATATTCGAAAATAATAATTTCTTTAAATTTTTTTAGTCCACCCATAATCATTATATATAAATTTATTATATATTCATATTAAAGTATTTTCGCATTTTAAGTTAAATTATACGAAAAAAGAGGAATGAATGAAACAGAACTTTTTTTTTCTCACCCAACTTGGGCAACATCAAAAAGAAAAACAAATTACAAGTCAGCTGTAAACGTTAAACATCTGTTACCCACAAAAACAAATCAACGTCGTCGGTTCTTCAAACAATTGTCCTCGTTTTATTTATTTTCTTTTTCCTATTATTTATATGTAATTTCAATCATTATCGCATTCTTATCAGTACTAGGTGGAACCCGAAGAAAACACAACTCAAATACCGTTCGTTCGCAATGCTTAGTTAAATTAATAATATAAAATTATGGATCGTAGGAAAAATTATTATCTAAACGATCTTAAAGAAGATATCGCTTCATTTTTTGTGGTAAACTCTTGTGCATATTTGTTAAAAATAGATCTGAGGTTTTTTTTCTATTTAGAATTTGATTGGAGAATCATATGATAACGCTCAAAATGTGCAAATACAAAGCACCTTGGTGGAGTATATTTTTCGCCAACCATTTCCTTGTTTAAAACTGTTGGACTTGCTTGCCTTCCAAAAAGGATGGCTAGAATTCACGGTGCAAAGTAAAATACTAGCTTTACAAAAGTTCATAGAAAGCTGTGCCAACGAAGAAGATTTATTTAGGTTCATTAACTTTTTAGTAAATGTGGAATTATCTAATGATGTATTCGAAAATTGGGGTGGGAAGATATTTGATGTTGTTAAGAAAACCGATGATACATTCTATATGGGACTTCTAGCAAAACAAGCCATTGATTTGTATACATCACATACCAGATCTTTGAACAAAGCAAATAACTATTTCGCCAAAGACAAAATTCTGTATGAAGTGACTAAGAATAATGTGCACTTTGTGAGTCGAGCTGTACAGAAACAAAAGACGTTCATTGATATCACCAATAATTATATTAGAAATGTTTTCATTCTTGCGAAAGCAGCAAATGAATTTAATTCAGTAACCCAATCAATAGATGATGTGGGCAATATAAGAAAAATTCTCGAAGGCTTTGATTTGCAAGTAGCTTCTGAAATTCAAATACTATTCTTTAATGATCTTCGAAGGTTGCAAAACACTATAGAATTTCTACGCAAATATACATCATCATTTATACCAGTTAAAATACTAGTTGAAACGAATGGTATCCTCCCTTTCATATATGAACACAAAAATATAATGCTTATAGGATATGAAGAAATTCGACAGGTCATAGAAACTAATCATGCATTTGAAAGCCAATCGAGTGTTTTGAAGCAAATGAGAGATATAGAACTGGAAACGCTTATTTACTTTTTTGTGCTAGCAGCAGTTTACGAAATTATAATAAATCGTCGAAATATGGATGAAAGAGGCCATAAGCCGTCACAGAACAAGATTAATCATATTAAAGTAATGCTTCGACAAATACGAAATATCGATATATTATGCAGTCTAATTGAAGATATATTTCATCTCATATTCCTGCGTTGGGAGCATCTGCAATCTTGCTCTTTTGGAAAGCTTCATGAGAATCAAAAAAGGAAATCAACGTCTAGCACGGAAATGGAAACCCATGTTGAGTTAAAATCTGGATCAACACGTCATGGGTTTATTTGTGGGGGAACGGCTTTGAAGTGTATTTTCGTTTTTCTCAAAAACTTTATTACAAAAAAATTACACAGTGAAGAATACAAAACATGTTCCGAAAGGATTCAGCGTAGATTTACAAGAATTATGGACTGCATAAATGATGCATTATGGAAATATTCGGTTTTAGAAAAAATTTCCGATACCGATATAGACAATCTTCAAATGGAACCAGAAGACTTACTACAGTTGGTGCAATTACATAAGGAAAAATTAGAAAAAACAAGTAGTGACGACGAAAGTCGAGAAAGAAACAACTTTGCAAGTCTTGCAAAACGAAAGGCTAGAAAACGAAGACGGGCAACATTTGGTGGCGGAGAACAACAACGAAGTGAGGATCTGACCAATAAGGATATACGACCAAATGATTTAACGGACAATGAAAATAGAAAAAGTATTATTCCGAATATGTTGTCTACTCCAGAGAATCTTGCCATAATGGCACTCGCAATGAAGAATTTTAACGATGTGAAATATATAATACAGGTAAGATAATTTTAACAACTATTAATTGTTTATCATTGACTAGTTACAAACTCCAAGGCAGTCCAGATCACATCGCCTTTGTTTCACTAAGGTAAACATCTCTCACGTTTTATCATTACAGACTTTCAACTTGCATAATACTGAGTTAGATCGTGAGCTCAAGTTCGTTGAGAATCAACAACAAACAAAAAAGAAACTTGAAGCAATTTACGAAAGCTACTTGCTTCAAGAGATGAAAACAAATGATTCTGTAGCAACAGTTGAGCAAATAAAAAAGGCCGCGGCAAAAGGTTTCGAAGCTTCTAAAATAACTAGTATCATCGACAACTTTGCACATACTAATACGATTGAACGAAGTACCGAAGTTCTTGCCCTTCTAGAAAAATACTCAAGCAGTTATAATTTTCTTCTTAATTATGAAGGTCCAAATATCCAAGCCGTGATTGCTGTTGATCTAATTTTAAATTTGAATATAAATTATGATATTACATCAAATGTGATCCCAGTGATACGAAGAAAGTGCAATTCACCGAAGTTATCTAATTCATCGATCGCAAATACTGGTCTGCCAAGCGAAATGGGTTGTTTACATTTTTTAGACAACATTTGTGAATGTATGCGTCTAATGAAAACAATCGCACGAACAGAAATTGGTCTACAAAATATGCTTTGCAATAATTCCTTTTCTCTTAGACCGAAAAATATAATGTTAGAATTGCAGCGGGAAAAAATCTTTCAAACTGTTTTCTACAAAAATGAAACTGATTTACAAAGAATCGAAGATCTTAAATTGCTTGCTAATGACTTTACTGATTTCAAGTCTAAATGCAATTACTTTCTACGGTTTTTATCCTACATTGTAAATCTGTCGAAATTTTTGCAAATTAGGGACAAAAATGCGGAATTCCATATAAGCGCTCTGTTAAAATTCGATCCATGCGATGTAATTGGAGAACTTATCTTCGAAGAGAACATGACCCCTCTTGAAATCGAATCTCAAGTTGTTGCATTAAATCTAAATTTAGTCCACGTAATAGCTTTAAATATTTGCCCTGAAATTTGTGACAAAGAACCCAAAAAGAATAACTACAAAATTACCAAAGAGAAATACCAGTCGATTTTCAATTATATAGCGAATCAAAACGCTCTATTGGGATATCTTTTACAGAAGATAAAGGGATCGTCTCAGTGTTCAAATATCAATGATGAGTACCTTGAGCGGCTTGTGCGATTTCAAAGCGTAAAAATCTTATCCGAAATTTATGAAGGGAATCGAGTTATTGCAGCACTTCTCTCAACAAAAGTAAATGAGATACGAATCAAAAAGTTACAAAAGAAAGAGGCTCTTTTTGATATACTTCGTAAATTCGGAGATCAACTGCAAGATAGAAAAGCATTTCATCGTGAAAAAGATAGAATCATTGCAGACCTCGTTTCTGACGATGCTAAATACGTTCAACTAGCTGAACATATATCCAATATAAATGTTAGAGCTTCATTAATCTACACCAATTTTACTAAAGTTCCAAACTCTCGACTGGCAAAAGAACTTATTGAAAGTACATTATTGCATAAAGATGTCAAATACATTGACATGGATTTAAAAAATAAATTGGAGCAGACCTTAAAAGATATCAATATCTATTCGAAAGTATCATCCGTGCTTGAATTGGAATCGTGGCCACAGGCTTATGACTTTGGTTTAAAAACGCCAAACATGATACTGGAAAAACTTCTATGCCAAAGACAATTCAAACTTTGCTATGAGTGGTGCAACGTTGTTCGCTTGGGTACAGCATTTTCGCATCAAATACGCCATTTCTTTAGCACTTTTCTGGACGTGCTGATTGATTTGCGAGAAGAGTTTGATATGCATTTGCTTCAAACAATCGAAACTTTTCCAACAGTTGAGGTGTGTAACTTTTATGACACACACAAAGAAAAGTTTCGTTCAATGAATTTGCTGAACTATGTAGTTGACTTTCTATGGAAAAATGCTAGAAGCACGACTTATTTGAAAAACTATAAAGTGTCACTCAAAATATTCGAACAATTATCCGCAGAGGAGCGTCACCAAAATTGGAGTCTATTGAGTAGACCTTTGTTGATAGTGGAACAATTAATAATGAATGCTAAATTTAAAGGACTCGCAAAGGTTTTAGACTCGATTCGGCCACTTCTAGAAGAATTTCAAACAGATACATCAACATTAGGGTCGCTGTGTAAATTTTGTTTCGACAAGCGCGGAAATATCTATGATATTCACTCGAAGAATTCAAGCAATTTCACGTTGGGTAATGAGAGTAGCTCTGCCTTTATTCTGCTCAATTTTAACTTATATCAAAAGGACCATATCATAACGTCCGAATGTGTAGACCTAATCTTGCGAATATATGCCACAAAAGCTTTGGACTATCAGATCCGAGAAATATCATCTTCATCGGAAAGAGTCTCTCAATCAACAGATATGGCCTCGTTGGATTCACTATGTGGAGCTTTTAAAATGCCTAAAACCCCCCCAAGAAGAGAGGAATGGGTGAAAGATGACGAAGCTTTGCATTGTATGTGTTGCCGGCGAGCTGTCTTTACTATGCTAATGAGGCGACATCATTGCCGTCGTTGTGGCAGAGTGGTTTGCTTTGCTTGTTCATCAAATCGTATGCACATTCCAGAGTTATATGAAGATGTTGCAGTCAGAGTTTGTAGTGATTGCATAAAACAAACGCAGGAACTGGAAGCTAAAAGCACAGCTAATAAAACTTCTAATCCAGTGGCGGAAAAGAGAGCTAAATTCAATGACTATAAAAACGACGATTCAAGATGGAAACTAAGTGGAAATATAACGCATGATAAACTTTTGCGTGAGGAATTCTGCTACGAACATGCCCCAAGTGTTGCTTTATGCTTATCGATTCTATCGTACCATACAAATAACAGAAAATGTGTGGACTTGTTATTGTATCATTGTGGTAAGTTAGAAAAGTTGCTCGTTCCCAATCCCGAAGTTAACTATGAGCTTATAGCAAAAATGATGAATTGTTTAGCCTTGGCTGCGAAGGTAAGGTTTAATTTTGTAAAGAAAATTGGGATATAAATTACTACTATTTTATTTTAGGTACGTGGTGGTCCGCCTGAAGTCGAAACAATTCGTGAACATTCCGATATCATTATGTCAGTAGTGCAAAACGGATGTGAAACTTTAATTCCAGCAGGATCACTCAATAATCACAATCTCAGGAAATTAGCCGACTCTCTAGTTCAAGTCGAAAAGTGGCAATTGGCATTGGAAATTCATTGGAAATGTGGTTTTCCTACGGCTGGTGTTATGGCTGCACACGGCTTAGCTTGCCTACGTGCAGGTTGTTTTGAAACAGCCAGAGAGAAATTCTCCCATTGCATGACAAAACTGTCTTCTGAACGAGAATGTTCAACACTTTCGAAACTGATCTCCAACGACGGGGAGAATAGTGATTCCAATATGAAATGCGATATTCCTATAATTAGGCGGCCGAATAGGAGTCCACCATTGTTGCAGGAAATATTAAAAATGATTGAATCTGTTCCATCTTATAAATCCCAGCCAGAGACCGTTGCACGGGCCGCCATTATTCGAAATTCGAATACTTCTCTATCGTCTTTGCTATCGAAACGACGCGAACACATTCCATTGCACGAGCCTGCTATAAATATTTTAAATACACTCGCTAACCTAAAGCAATTGAGCAAAGGGCACTATTGTGACAACGGTACTTTGAATTCACTTGACAATAAAAAGCAATTACTGCGCCAATCGAGAATTTTTGAGGAATGTCTTCATTATTTATACACATACGGTTCACATTCCGATATAATAAATTTCTTTATTACTTACGGTGAAATCAATGCTGCTCTCAAGTATTTTTTACTTCAACATCAAGATGTAGAGATATTCATTCATCATATCTTTTTGGTATTTCTGAAAACTGGATCAGTTGGCGAATTAATAGATCATATGATCGAAATCGATGAGCGCCTGATTGTTTGGAAGGAAGTTATTATTGGTACATGTCGATATTTGGAAACAAAAAATCTGTATCATTGTCTTTATGAATTACAAATTTTGTTAAAAGATCCAGTGCGGGCAAGTATGACTTGTGTAAAATTTTATTCAATGCATTGTCAAACCTATCAGGAATTGTATGCAAATTCATTTCATCTTCACAATGCCCACCGCCATTTGCAATCGGAACTTGAGCATTCTCAATGGGAAAACATAAGCCCTGATCGCAAACGAAAAGTCCCCGAAAGTTCATTTCTGATGCAAATGGATGCAAAAAGTATCAATGCTCACATAAACACTATTCTTAGACAAATGGATGTAACTAAATTTTTATCACACTGCGAACAGACGGAACCGTTGGAGGAGGGAAGATTAATAACAGATCAAATTCTCAAACAGGTAGACAAAAAAACATTTTTTTTTTTCGATTTATTCAAAATGTTTACATATTCTCCTACAAGATTCGTATAGATTCACCGCATCTCCCAACATTATTCGATTCCGCTCAGGAGAAAACACAAATTTGTATTTTACTGCTACTCAGTGGAAAGAACATAGAAGAAGGCTTTGGATTGGCATATCGGTAAAAAAAAAGTATATACCATATTTCACGCAAAAAGTTTTGATTTGCAATTTTCTTTAGTATCATACAAAACTACAAATTACCATCAATGAAGGTATTTGGTGCTACAACCAAATACCTGGCGCGAAACAATCGTTTGACGGAGGTTGAAAAACTTTTAAATTGTATAACGAGTAACAACGGCACAACCAATAAAGAAATCGATGAAATTCTTACAATCGCCATCAACTCAGCAACAAATAACCATGAACCGGAGGTGAAGACAACTTTGGACAATTTAGCTAAGAAAATAAACAGCGTAGAGTTGAGAATATCAAGCCACATTTTTATAGGGCAATTAAAGTCTGCATATTTGCTAGCCATACAATACAATAGATTAAATGATATTCGCAAGATATTAAGGCAAGCCGAAGCAACAAATCAAGTACATATTAAGAAATTATGCGAAAAAAAATTAAATATGAACAAATGAAGCAAGGGTCTTCATTCATTTCATTTGAGAATTATATTAACATTGTACGAGTTGTTTTCTATTTTTTTTTCAGATATTTCGATATTATTTTTTTTGTTAAAAGTTATTTTATTAGATATGTTATAAGTTTAAAGCACATAAGTAAACCATATTTTTATACAGACTCTGTTTATCTTTTAATTTATGGTATTTTATATCCCATGCTCCGATACAAACAAAAATCGTTATGGTGTAGCTTTTCTAGTAGCAGACAAATTGAAAAACTCGATAACGGGAGTAGTATACCTATCAAAATGAGTGATATTAATGCAATTTAAGACGGAGAAGACTCTAATGAATGTAATTCAAATATATGCGCCGACAGCTGACTGCGAGGAATCGACTATTGAAGAATTTTATCAGGAACTAGAGCAAGCAGTTAAGCTAACAAGAAAGAAGGAAGTTACAATAATAATGGGAGACTTTGATGCAAACGTGGGAAAAGGGAGAATCGGAGAAGTTGTAAGTGACCACGGCCTAGGCTATAGAAATGAAAGAGGTCAAAAACTAATCGAATATTGCCAACTGAACGAAATGACAATCATGAACACATGGTTCGAGCTCAATCCAAGAAGAGTATACACGTGGACGTGGCCCCCAGACATAACAGAGAGACAACGATAAGGAAATAGACTACATAATCATCATTAAAAGATTCTGAAACGCGGTAAAATCTGCAAAAACTTACCCAGGAGCAGATGTAGGATCAGATCATAACCCGGTTGTAGCCAAAATTCATATACAGATGAAGAAGATTCAGAAGAGGTCAAAAGGCAAACAATTTAAAGTAAATCTTTTAAAAAACAACCGCATACGAACACAACTGAAAGAAGAGATGAAGAAATAGGCTAAAACAAATGAGGACGGATCCAATTAATGATGATAACATAGACAACAAATGGATAGAGATAAAAGATATTATGATAGAGTCAGGAAAGAAGCACCTGAAGGATCTGTCCTTGGCCCGCTTTTATTTACGTGCTTTATAAATGACATCTCCAAATGTATTACAACCTGCGAACACCACATTTACGCTGACGACGTACAATTATATTCGTTGTTTCCCAAATCAGACAAACTCCTAGGCACAACTAAGATGAATGAAGCACTAAATAAAATGTATGAATGTTCTTTAGAAAATCATCTTAATCTCAACCATTGCAGAACCATTGATGTGCTCCCCCAGTTGTGTTTAAATCTTAGCCTGATTGATTATGTAGATAGTGTTAACAATTTCGGAGTTTATTTTAGCCAGAACCTCAAATGGAATATACACATTAACAAAACTGTGTCTAAAATATATGGTGCACTTCGTGGGCTCAGCCCCTCTGCAAAATTTATCTTACCTATTTTCCAAAAGAAAACTAGCGGTGGCCTATAATAGTTGTGCGAGGGATATATTTAGTGTCAACAGATACGAGCATATCTCCGACTATACTAAACAAATAACCGGATGTTCGCTAATGGGGTTGATGAACTTCAGAACCATGATGTCACTGCACAGAATCCTGACCATCAAAGAACCAGAATATCTGTTTGAAAATATAAGATTTGCAAGAAACCAAAGAACTATGCAATAAATACGAGTAGGTCCTAGATGCAAATATCTCAACACGTCCCGTCAATTTTTAGTTCATGCGATTCAACTTTGGAATTTTTTACCCCTTGAAATAAAGCGCAGCAGCAACACTAACGCTTTTAAAACAAAAGTTTTTAAGTATTATGCAGACAATATTTAAATATAATAATAATAGTAATAATAATGGCGACGCTACAGTCCGAGGTGGACCTGGGCCTAGCTTCTCAGCAACCACTCGTGTTGTGCGTGCTATTGTATTGTCACGAGCGGGGGGGACCTACAGTTTAATGCCGACTCTGAACGGCGAGATTGAGAAGCTTTTTCTAGACAGTTATACTCTTTGAGCATTGTCAGTAACTCGAAAGAGGTGGAGCCGTGAAAAAATGTTTGATGTTTTTTTTTCGAGATTCGAACCGACGACCTCGAGCGTAGGAGTCGACGCACCTACCCACTACGCCACGGCGCCCATGACAATCTTTAAATAATGTAATGAAATTTACTCTAAAGCTCAGCATATTCCTCTCTTTTCTCTTTCTTTCTTTTCTTTTCTATTCCTTCAATAAGCTAAATATTAATTTGTTAAACATATATAAAAGCTTGTTCACATTTTATAAAAGATGTAATATTATCTTAAGTAAACGATGAATTTTTAATAAATAAATACTAAATACCAAATACCTTCAGAAAAGAGAAAATCTACCAAAGAAAGAATGGATGACAAACGAAATTTTGACCCTAATGGAGCAGAGAAGAGTAAATAAACCAGATCCCACTAAATACAAGGAAATTGAGAGATTCATCAGGAACAAAATCAGAGAAGCCGCACTAAAGGATAAAAATGGAAAGATATTGTTGAATACAAACCAGAAACTAGAACGATGGAAAGAGTACATCGAAGAACTTTTTTGGGACGACAGAGGTGAGCTACAACCGAACAGGGGAAATGAAGGACCGCCTATACTGAAAGAGGAAATAAAAAAGGTACTAGACGAAGCTAAAACAAGGAAAGCTACAGGTCCAGATGAAATACCAAACGAGCTCTTCAAACTTATAGAAGAAGACAGTATCCAAATAATCACCAACCTGTTCAGTGCTATATATAAATACGGCAAGTTCCCTGAAGACTGGTTAAAATCGACATTCATAACGTTACCAAAGAAAAGTAAAGCAACGCGCTGTGAAGAGTATAGGACAATCAACCTAATGAGCCACGCCTTGAAGTTATTTCTAAAAATTATACACAGAAGAATCTTCAGTAAGCTTAAGGAGGATGTAAGCCCATCACAGCTCGGATTCAGGAGCGGTTTTGGTACTAGAGAAGCACTATTCGCTATCAATATGATAATCCAACGAAGCCTGGAAGTGAACCGGAAGGTTTACGCATATTTCGTGGACTATGAAAAAGCCTTTGACAAAGTCCAAGTCCAAAAAAATTATTGAAATTCTCAGGAACAAGGGCATTGATAGCAATGAGTGCAGAATAATCGAAAACCTCTACTGGAACCAACGAACAAAAATACACATAGAGGGAGAAGAATCAGAGGAGATAAATAAAAAAAGAGGAGTCAGACAAGGTCGTATTCTATCGCCACTTCTATTCAATATGTATTCAGAAGAAATCTTCAAGGAAAGCATAAGAGACATCGAATATGGAGTAAAGATTAATGGCGTGAGAATAAATAACCTAAGATATGCGGATGATGCAGTAATAATATCTAATGATTGAACGGAATTGAACATTTAATTTTCATTTTATTTCATTTATTTGTTACTAAGTATCACTGTACAAGACAACATCATGATGAATACACTGAATCTCGCAAGCGAAAAGTACGGATTAAGAATCAACGCAGCAAAAACGAAATGTATGGTAATTGCCAAAAATACGAGAGCAGAGAATATCGAATTGAAGATAAACAACACAAACTTAGAGAGAGTCGCCAGCTTCAAATATCTAGGATCGGTGATTTGCAGCAACGGCGATCCTTGCAAAGAAATCCTGTGCAGAATAGAACAAGCCAGAGCCGCCTTCTGTAAGATGAAAAAACTCCTATATAGCAGAGAAATTAATATGAAAATTAAAACAAGGCTGGTGAAATGCTACATATGGCCAATTCTATTATACGGTGCCGAAACCTGGAGAATAAAGAAGAAATCCACAAAGAAGATAGAGGCTTTATAAATGTGAATCTACATAAGGATGCTACGAATCTCTTGGATGGACAGAGTATCAAATGAAGAAGTATTGAGAAGAGTGAATCAAAGACAAGAGATAATGTTTATAATAAAAAAAACGAAAACTGGAATACTTGGGGCATATAATCAGGAATAGCAAATACCATTTACTGCATAATATTTTACAATGAAAAATAGAAGGAACGAAAGCAAGAGGAAGACAGAAAAACAACATGGAGTGCCAATCTGAGAGAATGGCTTAATCTCTCAACACCGCAAATATTAAGAGGAGTAACAAATAAGCAAACGTTAAAAATGATAATTTCCAACATCCGAAGCGGAGAGGAACCTTAAGAAGAAGATATCCCTTATCTTTACGGATCCATTTCGCTGGCTGCAAGACACACATTTGACAAAAAATCAGTCATGTACGTGCATATGAGTTTGACTTCGTATATGCATTATTTTGCTGAAAAAACCAACGTCTTGTTCTTTTAGTGTTTAATGTTTAAAGGAAACTTTGGCATAACCTCCATCTTAATGACTTTCGAGTGAAAATTTTATAACGAGAGCTACACGCAAAACAAAGACATAGGATGGGGTTGGGTGTGGTGTTTTCTCCAATAAACTGAACATAAGTCTCTTCTTTCACTTACCCGATCAATAGCGTGTTTCAGACGGAGATAATGGCGATTAGTGAAGCTCTGTCCTGGCTCAAATGGAATGTAATATCCGCAAGCGATATTTGTAAATTGTTGCTTTTAGAAGATCCAACTCATAAAATTAATAACAAACTGGCGAGAGACACTACGTGCCACACCTCCAGACTGATCTGGCCTAAGCTAGATCTCAGAAGATCTAAAGAAATAATCTCTCTGGATGGATCTCACATAAGTATAATCGTTGGTGTCATTACAGGACACTGCCTCATAGAAAATCAGTCCAGTACACTAGGTGCTCCGGCTAATGATTTCTGCAGAAGCTGCCTAGACGAGGAGGAAGTGGAAAGCGTTTCACACCTCGTTTCAATAAATAACGAAAAAATGTATTTTAATTTGTTGATAACTTTAAATTGCACCCTGCATTTGCACCTAGAAGTATGCCACATTTTTATACACGAAATTTCCCCAAATGTATTCCACAAAAGTGCACAAATAAATAGAGCAAATTCAAACTAGAGAGAAAATTTGCGAAATAATGATAAAAATTCGCACGCGGGAATTGTAGAGTGGAATTGAAAAAGTTATCAACAAATTAAAATGCATTATTTCGTTATTTATTTACATTTTCTGAATATAACTTTAGTTTCATATGAAGGAGATAATGTTAAATTAATCAAAAAACCCCAGAAGTACGAATATTTGTATGTCTAAATACAAAAGGCATTTTAAAATTTGCTAATTTTAATTTTGTCTGCGTGGTGGCCTATAGGAAAGTAGAGCCAAAATTAGAAATACAATATGAATTAAAAAATAATAATAGCGTAGACCGAAAGGCAAATTCAAGTTATTAGCTTAGATTAGCTTAGATTACTCGTGTTCGGTCCGTAAGTTAAAGATTTAAGAAAAAATGTTAAGATAGTTAAGCTAGATTTAAGTATTTTTGTCTAGATAGTAAGAACTATAAATTGAACAATAAATATACATGAAAAACAAAACAAAATACTGACATTGGGTAAAGCTGCTGCAAAAAATGTACAGCGGTTGAGTCTATGCGAATTATTGTGTTTCCTACTTTACCCTTCCAACAATGTGTACACTGTGACGTCAGATGATCGTTTATTGTGAATTAGCCTACTTCTGCTTAAATGCTAAGTTTGACACAATCTGAAGACGTCGAGATTATGGAACTGGGTAACTTTTGGAAATCCATTAGTATTTTGTTAAAAAACTATCATGCGATTAACCGGAAAATATTCGCATGCAAAATCGAAGGAGTGCATAAAGTATCCGAAGGAATTTCTAAACTAAATAGTACGAATCTTCAAATACGAAACGAGCATGGAACACTTAATATAAATAATAACTCAGTACTGAAATTGTGTGATTCCTCAGAGGATGATGTTTTAAAATTACTAACTAGTACTATTTGTACCTTACCGTGTGAGGGTTTTATTGTGCTCCTTAAATTTCTTACTAAAAATGATGAAAATTCTGTCAATGCCGTGGGAATTGTAGGTAAATGAAATTAGTAATTTTATTTCAGTATTGTAAAAGATTACGAACTTTCAGATTTAGCCAACGTACAATATACTTGCCTTTTCCATTCCTCCTCTTTTGAGGACTTTCGAATTTGCTTGGAATCTGGAAATTTGGTCATTAATCTTTTAACTAATCATAAATCAGATTCAGAACCAAATCGATGGACAAACTTTGTTTTAAAGCCTAAGCTGTTGAATTGGTCGAAATCAGTAAAAAAGGAAAACTCATTTCCTTCATTGCATCTTATTGACATAGAGGCATACAATGAATTATATAAAAAAATAAAAGCCAGATATTCAAAAGAAATTATAAGCGTAAGTTCATATAATTTAATTTTCAGCTTTTGCTTTACTTACACTATTTTTTTTTTTAGATCTGGAGCGAAAATACTGATCCCATTAAGTTTGTGCACGAAGACTTAGCAATAGCAGCATATCTGATTTGTCTTTGGAAAGATACCCACTGTGAGCCGAAAGCATTTGCAGATCTTGGGTGTGGTAACGGTCTTTTGGTATACATTCTTAACCAAGAAGGCTATAATGGATACGGCTACGATGTTAGATGTCGTAAAATATGGAATCTGTACCCTAAAAGGACTCTCTTATTTGAGGAAACAATATCTCCTAAAGAATTTAAACTTCCTTCTGAAGTTGATTGGCTAATTGGCAATCACTCTGATGAGCTGTCACCATGGCTCCCTGTTATGGCTACATTGGCGTCATTCCGTATGAAGTATTTTCTTTTGCCATGTTGTGCTTTTGAGTTTTCAGGCATGAAATTCCAGCGTCGTAATTCCAAACTCAGTTCATACAATGATTTCCTAAATTATGTTGAGATGATTTCAACAAAATGTGGCTTCCTTACACTAAGAGATCGCCTCAAGATACCTAGTACAAAACGTATAGCATTGGTTGGTATTACAAGAACTTATGTGCAAGCTAATCATCGCATTATATGTGCAGATATAGACATGTTTTTGGCAAATGAGATGCAAGAAAATCCAATGAAATTTAGAGCAAAGGAAGAAATGGTCCGGAATTGCACCCAAATTGATAAGGAACTATTGACAAGCTTGGTAAAGAAGATATTTTTTTACCTACTGGGAGGAGTTGAAGATAACACAACTAGCGACTGGAATGGAGGCAGAAAAAGAACTATAAAAGAAATCGCACAGTACCTTTCACAAGATGACCTAAAAGGCATAAAAACTGAATGCGGTGGTTTAAAAACCTTACTCAAAAACAAACATGAAATCTTCGAATTGTTTCCTGGTGATAAAGTCCAGATTCGTTGCCCAAAGCCGAGGAATTCAAACGATGCACAGCACATAACGACTAAAAAAAGGCCCTGCTTCTTTTTTTCTGTACATCCTAATGGATGTCCACTAAGAGATTCGGAATGTACATTTATCCACCCCATGTAATAAATGCAAGATTTTACAGAAAATTTGTTTATTGTTTAAAAGTCTGCCTGCTACTGACAGTAATCAAGGATATATTTGCTTAAGCGAAAGCAAATCGTTTTTGCGAAATAATTTATTTTCTGAGAATAATAAACTGATTATTTGCTTTGTAATGTCAAGTTGTTAACGTGAACTATCCGAGCTATTGCTGCGCCTTCGTCTACGTATTGGACTGCGTGAACGACGACGGGGACTTCTGCGCCTTATAGGTGAACGGTTTCGATTACGATTGAATCTAAATGGTGAGCGCCAACGTGGTGGTGGACCTCTTCTCATCATAGGCGACATACGACGCATTGGTGGTCGTACTTTTTGTTGCAAAACAGGTGCAACTGTTATTTCTTGTCCATCAATTTGACCGCCATCCATCTGTTTCATTGCATTCTCGCATTCTTCTGGTGTAGCGAATTCGATGTAAGCCATACCACGTCCAAAAGTTGGATGAAAACGGTCGGTTGGAAATTCCACTATTTTTATCTCCCCGAAACAACTAAATATTTCCATAACGTGCTCCTTAGTTACATTACGCGTCAGTCGACCTATATGGATACGAACTGGTTTTGGTGTTGGAGAACGTTCACGGCGCTTTCGGCGTGGCGAACGACTACCACTACGTGACCGAGAACGAATTCTTTCCTTGGAACGAGTTTTGCTACGTTTTTTGTTCCGGTCATCATCACGAGGCCGATCTTTAGATCTAGCCGCATCACGATCTTTAGACTCCTTTCGAATAGGAGCTTTTGTAGCTGGCGATTTGGAACGAGATGCGCTCTTTCTGCGCGCTCGTCCACGATCTGAACCACTAGATGAACTAGACGACGATGATCCGGATGAAGATGTATCTGATGAACTTGAACGCGATCCGGATTCAGAACTGCTTCGTGAAGAACTACTGTCCGATGAACTGTATATATATATAAAAAAAAAGGAACATTAGCTTTTTTCATGTCTAGTTACAAAGTTTAGATCTATTTACCTTGCACTGCTGTCGCTACTGCTGGAGGCCGACCCCCGACGCCTTCTGTCGCGCTCTCGACCACGATTCACTTGTTTCTTTTCCTTCTCCTTTTCTGCTTCGGGTGATGCTGACCGGTCTCTAGCCCTGTATGATATACGTATATATGTACATAATTCGCTTTATGTTATTTACTTTGATTTGACTTACATCTTAATTCAATGTGTTAAATTGACGTGATTTAATGTGGGTTTTAAGTCTTCAGATTTCTGAAAATATAAGTAATTTTATACTAAATATTACAGATCACAAACTATGGCGGAAAGTAGATGTTTTCGGCGTTTGACGTTTAGAAACGTAATGGAGTGCATTCGAATATGTCTCCATTGTGGAAAGAGACAACAACATGTTACATAGTACATAAAATAGGGTAAGTGCTCAGATCGAGGATTTATATATAATAAATATGTAAATTAAAAGATATACAGAAAAAATCCCTCACGACAGAATAATTTAAATGCTGTAACAGTAAGAGAACATGTGAGTCATAAAGTCATAATTTGAAGGTGGTAAAGATCTACATCTTCTTCGCAAAACACATCAGAAATAACATAAGCTGAGAGTCCAAATTCACTCTTAAAATAATTTCTCGTTCGTTTGGACTCTCCAGAAGAATAATGAATTATTATGTACTTGTTAGGTTTATATTTGACTCTTAATTATTATACATTCGCTCGTTGGTTTACGATTTAAAGTAATGGCAATTCAATTCAAACTGGTTGCAGACTTTCTTTGTCATATGTATCCACCCAAAATACCAATCCATTATTTACAACGGCAAACGCTTTATATCCTTCAATACCATCATATATAACGCTATATCCACTTGCAAACAGTTACTAAAAGGCGCCATTTGTCAAAATCGTTAAATGGGGAAATAGAAAATTGAATGAAATCTTCGGATTCATTGCTCAACGAACATTTATACAAAAAAGAAGCCTATATTGAAATAATTGCTATATGTAAAAAAGCTATCATTATTTATGCATGCTATCATCACCCTATTTGCGTCTTCAGCAGCGCCATCTACAGCACATTTAAGTACATTTGCTCATTTGACATTTTAGTTGAAAATACAATGGAAACCATTATTCTTGTAGTACAATTTTATTATTATTTATGCATCAGTAGCAAATAAAAGTTGCAACGTCAAAACAGAATATCTCAGTATTTGGTTCATTAGACAATAAATAAATCTGTTTATAAAAACAACATCATTTGGGTGATGTTGTACAGAATATATAAATCCGAATCGGCTGACATCACCCGCAACAGTTCGACATGATATATTAAACAATAAGAAGTGCCGCTTCGCTATCTCTCGATATAATAGCATTACTCATCTAGTTTGCGACACTAAAAATACCTATCAAAGAAAAGAAATCATGGAAAACAATTCACTCGAAGCAAAGTACCGAAAACTAGCAAGCGAATACTCTAAGGTATATTCATAGTTACATATTTAAGTAACATACCTACATATATATGTACATACTAATACATTTAATTTGCAAAAACGCCCTCAATAAGATTTATATATTGATATCTCCTTTTTTTTGTCATATAAAGCTAAGGGCGCAAGCTAGTGTATTGAAGACAGCTGTTCTAGATGAGCAAAGCAAAAACTCTACACTTCGCGAAACATTGCGTCAAAAAGAATCTTCCCTGCGCCGATCAGAACAAGAGGTGGATAGTTTAGGTTTTAGAAACAAACAATTAGAGCGGCGTGTGGCTTCATTGCAAGATGACATTGCTACTAAAGAAAATCGTAAATCTAATAAGAACCAGAAAGCTGATGGTTCAAACAATGCAAAGGGAAAATCAAATGCATCAGCTGGACAGCTAGATTCAAGCAGTTCCTCATCTAAGTTTTCTGACTATTTTGATAATACGCAAGAAGTGCTTATATTTGAGGAGTTACAAAAGAAAATATTAGAAAATGCAGAATTGACATCATTGGTAAGTAAATTAATTTTCAAGCATACAATTTAAAATGTTCCAAGAGCGTATTACCCATGTTCTTATCTTGCATTTATGCCAAGGATTAATGATAATAGTTATCAACATATCAATCACTAATAGTATTAGCAATTTGAATAAAGATTGAATGTTCGTGTATATCATTTAGGTCGATGATAAGAATCGAGAACTTCAAATGCATGTAGAACGAATTGACGATTTGGAAAAACAACTAGAGAAAAGGAGTACGGAGAACATAGAAATGGAAAGACGATTGCGAAAGGAAATTGATTCATTGCAAACCAGAATCTCAGAATTGGAAACCAAACTCGTCGAAGCAGCCAGCATAGTAAGAAATCTAACACATTTCCGAATACCTTTACAGTTGATAACGTTTTGGTATGTGTTATTTGTTAGATTGGCAGTGAAGATGCGCTTAGTGCATCAGGAAGTGATAACACTCCTTTGCATACTGGGACAAATTCTTCCACTACTAGTGAAGATAGAATAGCATATCTAGAAAAGGAAGTCTCTCACTGGCGGACACAGTATGAAATTTCTCGAATAAGCGATTCTCTGCCACAAGAAATGTCTCGCCTATATAAAGAAAAGCAACTATACAATGGGGCACTCATGACTGCTGGAGGTTGCTGTAGCTCAGCAGCAACTGGATTAACTGTGATTGCAGCTACTAACGCTGTTGGAAACGATATTAAAGGGTATTATTTGTTTTTTTCGTTACATGTACAATAATAATGTGTGAAATTTGTTTGTATTTTGTAGCCAGCAAAATGATACTAATGCAACGCAAACACTAACCGTAAAGGAGCAATTAATTTTTAATAACTTTTGTAAGAAATTTGAAGAACTTCTCAAGATCAAATGTGTATCAGAGTCTCGTTTATCATCATTCCAAGTTGAGAGTGAGCATTTACAAAATTGTCTAGAAAATTCGACACAGGAGCTTAAAGAAAAAGAAACTGAATTATTGATTGCTGGTCAAAAGATAGAAAATCTCGAAGGAGATTTGGTAAATTAAAATAATTTTGATTAATAGATCAACATAATATTTCCATTATTTCTAGGCTACTACCCGTCTTAATTATGAAGAGCAAATCAGTATCCTTACTGAACAAGTTATAAGTCTGAGCGAACAGCTGGCTTCGTGTAAATAAATTCTCAATAAAAATATTAGGCAAAATTTTATATATTTTGTTGTTTCGAATTAATGCTAAAATAAAAATAATTGTTAAGTTACAAAATCCAAGCATGTATAGCGATTTATTTATTAAAATGTTCATTATATGTATACATACACACATATTTGTATATGTACATATGTATATTCATATAAACGTATATTTTTTTAAATATTACACGGAATAAGTACACAAGAGAGATTGTTCATTCGCTATACATACAATTAACCCTTTAAACAGTAAGACTAATATTTACGTACACGTGTACATGTACATATATACTGTTATGTGCATAAGCAAAAGCATTAAAAAAAATGTTTAAACGCGTTACACAAGAAAATGAAACTATGTATTTATTATATTAATAAAATTTTATTAAAGTTCACCCAAACATAATTTTGTCCTACTAATCGGACAACTTCTAATCCAATTTAATAGCAAACGAAGCTCCGCAAGAGCATCCTTTCTCTGCTTTTGGATTTGCAATAATACGAAAGCCTGATCGGATAAGCTCTGTGTGATAATCAACAATTGCTCCATCACAATATTCCAGAGATGTGGTGTCAATTACCACTTGTGCGTTGTCATTGCCAAATGTGAGATCATCTGCATTTTTTGTATTGTCTAAATCAAATTTATATTGAAAGCCTGAACAGCCTCCACCTTCAACTGTAATTCGAAGAAAAGATCCATTCTTGCAGATTTCACTAAGACGCTTCATACAAGAATCACTCAAATCAATCTTTGGCTGGTCTGCGTTTTGTGTTGATTGTGTCGCAGATTGATTGCTCTGTGTCTTCAATAGCCTTCCGCAACTTTCCCTACTTTTATATATATAAAATTAAATTTCGTTATAATCTTAATGAAATCAATCTTACTTTCGCACTGTTGGTACTAAAACTCTACGCAAAATATGAGCCATTTTTAATGAAACGAATTACGAACGATAGAAATATCATTCTCTAATAAGTTTGCAGATTATGAAACAAAACAAATGATTGCATGTTAAATGTCACAATCATCTGTTCTCTATGTCGGCGTTTTAACAGAGCTTTTGCAACAGTGAAATGACCGAAATGTTTTGAAAACTTTGGAACATGGAAGTGAATTCATTTCTTGTCATTAACAACTGCATGTGCATAAATTGGCGGAGGCCCAGGTCTATCTTGGACTGTAGCGCCATACGAAGAAGATGAAGATTAATAAAATATGTAAGCTTATACTGTTATTCAATATGTAACTACAGTGCCGGCTTAGACTTGTAAGTGGTATGAAAGTAAGTTCGGGTGAAAGATATCCGTCTTTTCCCAAAGCGTTCCATTTGGTTAAAACTATAACACATCATGCATTTGGGAATACACATGATACAGGTACTACATGCAAGCTTTCCTGCTGTAACTCTTAGCAATACAATTCATCCATCATTAACGAAAAAAAAGGGTTTAAAAATAGCACATCACCAAGTAAAACAAGACGCAAATAGTTCAATGCAGCTGTCCCGCTTGTTATGTCCATGAAAGCAAAACTCACAATCCTTAGTTAAAGTTGATGCTCGAAGCAGGACTCAATACTCATATAATGTACCTTAATTTTTACTTAAAAGGCTGTGGTGGTTTTTTTCATTTCATTTCTAATGACAACTGTGAAACGAAACGAACTGAACACAAAAAATAAAAGTCGAAATGTCACACGTGTTTTTGTTTTGAGCGTATTTTCAACATAAGTTTAGGATTTTGCATCTCTAAAGCTGTACTTAGGAATTGAATTAAAACAATAATCACTATGGCTAGAAGACCAGAACACTCAGCGCCTCCAGAAATAGTAAGATATTAAGATCCGTAGCTATGTCAATAAATTTCAAATGATTGTCTTCTCTCCCAGTATTATAACGAGGATGAGGCTAGAAAATATTCCAGCAAGTAAGATATAACAATTATTCTTTATTTCGATGTCAGTACGTAAAATGCTTTTAGTTCCCGTATTATTGAAATTCAAGTTGACATGTCGGCTCGAGCCATAGAACTGTTAATGCTGCCAGAAGACGAGAGTTGTTTAATACTTGACGTTGGTTGTGGATCTGGTCTATCAGGAAGTGTACTTGAAGATAACGATCATATCTGGATTGGAATGGACATATCACAAGCGATGTTGGGCATTGCAGTAGAACGAGAAGTGGAGGGTGATGTGGTTTTAAGTGATATGGGCCAAGGTGTACCATTTAAACCAGGTACATTTGATGGAGCTATCTCAATTTCTGCATTGCAGTGGTTGTGTAATGCAGACAAAACTTCACATAAACCTCATAAAAGGCTTTTGAAATTCTTTTCTACTCTGTTTTCCGCTTTAACAAGAACTGCTAGAGCAGTCTTTCAATTTTATCCTGAAAATGCCGCCCAAATTGAGATGATAACTGAACAAGCAATGAAAGCAGGTTTTTTCGGAGGTCTTGTAGTTGACTATCCGAACTCGACGAAAGCAAAAAAATATTTTTTGGTGCTGATGACAGGCGGTGCTGCACCAATGCCGCAGGCACTTGGTAAGTTCAATAAAAACAATTTGTTAATTTGCTTTACAACTTCCAATCAATCGACAGGCACAGAGGAAGATGATAAGCGAGTCGCATACATAAAAAAACGGGAAATGACCAGAGACATACGTGGTAAACCACCGAAGAAGTCAAGGGATTGGATTCTGGCGAAAAAAGAAAGACAACGGCGTCAAGGTCGCGATACTCGACCTGATACAAAATACACAGGTCGCAAACGAAGTGGACGATTTTGATACTTTGAAATTATTTAATTAATTAATAATAGCACTATAAAACCTAATATTCACAATTTTGCTAATAGAAAGAGTTATGTAATTTACTTTGTTTCTGAAACGTCTTGTTTTTCTTTATCAATTGCTTTCGGAGTATCATATGATTTCTCCGTAAACGCAATTAAATAAAATACAGCAAAACCTAACACAACTCCGAATATAGCAATTTCATTTTTTCCACTAATGTCGCGGGATATATTCTCAGCCGCCTTTCGCTCGTAGCGCTCCTTTGCTGTCTTTCTTCGGTCAAAGGATTGGCCATAATGCGCCTTTGCCCACTCATCAAAGTTATATATTGGTGCTTGTCCTTGGTTGGTGGTTACTTTCGATTTATGGAATCGCGACTTATAAAATTTTGTTTGTGGATCATCCTCGACAATGTCACGACTCATTTCTTCGGTTTGAGTGTACTGTTCGCCAGCAGTATGAATAATTCCTAAAAAAAAATCAACTGAATGAACTTATAAGAATAACAAAATCAAGTCCTTACCTTTGTCGTAAAGTCTTCGAAGTCGGTAATTGCTCAAAACTTCATAAGCTCGAGTGATTTCCCGAAATTTTTTTGCTGCCTCTTCACTTCCTTGGTTCTTGTCCGGGTGATAAATCTTTGACAGTTTATAATAAGCAGCTTTAATATCATTTTGAGTTGAATTTGATGATATGCCAAGCGAGTCGTAATGATTTTGTCGATACAAATTTGTTGATGTTATGAATCTTAGGTTTTGATAATTAATTGGTAATACAAGAGAACCTAAGAAACTAGCAGTTCTTTGTTTCCTTAAAGTTGAATGTCCAATTTGTTGACACCTACTACCAAACATTATAGATAACTTACAATATTTGTATTTACAATTTGAATCTTCCACTTTTTTGTTCTTTTAAATGTTGTAACTTATTTCATTGTATTACTTATGAATTTATTTCTTCGTTTTAGTTTATTGTTATGTCACATTCATATACAAATCCAAATGTCAAAGACAGCTGTTCCATCTCTAGGAACAGTGCATATGGAGAGTGCGCTGAACTCATATTTATAACAAAATCGTAGTTCCTATAATAAAGAAAATTTAAAAAAAAATTCAAATAGATTATTTTCTTGAGCAATGGTAAAATTTTATAAAAATAAATTGAAATGATATTTTCCTTTAAAGAATTTAAGTCGGGTCCACTTTCGAAAAGTCCCCACACCCGATTTCTGGATATGTTTTTACTTATGAAAATCTTAATCTGTTATTGTCACAAGTAACCAGAACGTTTTTAAAATTCGTTAAATCTTAAAAATCCTGGAACCAAAAATCAAAATATCTTTGGAACCGCAGCACGTATAAGTATGTGTGAGACCGCCAATAAGACCTCAACATTTTTGAAACAAAGTACTACAATTCAAATTCTACAAATTCAATTTCGTATTTAATTTCTTAACGTAACTAAAAATTAATATATATATATTCAAATCCTTTGTCTTTAACTGCAATTACGAATCTTGACGATATCAAACAAGTGGATGACTTTGTCTTGGACCGACTGTATTTTAACAAATAAAATATTTCGCCGATTTGCCGAAAAAATGTTTGATTGTGCATTGGATTTTTATATTAGCTTTGTCGGTCTCGTACATTTATACATCTTCCAAATTTTCTCAATATCCGATTTTGAGAATTGTTCACGTTGACCCATTCTCTTCGCTTTAATTTTATTCTGCAAGAATATTTTATTGCAAATTCGGTTTTTTTTAAATAAATCAATGAAACACATACAAGAGCTGTAATTGATGGCTTTAATAGATCCAGAGCAAATGCATATGGAGAATAGTGTAAAATGCTTTCGTAATCGTATTCCACATGGAAAGTATCTGTTGTGTTCGGTAGAACCTTCATAAAATTTTCATGCGATCCAGTTGCAATGTTCTTCCAATTAATTTTCACGTATTCATCTCTATCCTCACGAGATTGTTCATGATAAAATCCCAAAACATGCATCAATTCATGAACTGTCGTTCCAACTCTATACATGCACATTGGAGTCTGTAGGTTTAATATCTGCTGACTCCCAATCCGCCCTACACTTGACCAGCAGCCTGTTGGTTTGTTCGTTATAATGACGTAATCATTTTCGCTTGAATATCGAATAAATTTAATGCAAGTGTAACTGTGAAACATTTCGAATGCGGAGTTAAGTATTTTAAGATCATTTGCACCTAAGATTACATTGTTTTTAAGCTTTAGAATGAATGCTCCTTTTTCATAAATACACTTACTAAAGTATCCATGAAGTTGAATTGGTATCACTCCTTTTTCCCACCTCTTAATAGGATTTATTAATCCATTTCGTAGAACAATTGATGGAAAAACGATATCACCCTCAAAATATGATCCAAGTTCTTCGGGATTTTTCATCGTGCCTTTCTGTTCATTTAATTGTTTTCGAACAACGAGGTTTTGTTCTCCATAATTCATTGATTCTAAGTCGCTTAAAGAAATTGGTTGAGCAATTATTGTTGAATCACTTGAGCTCAATTTTTGTAAAGATTGTTCCGGCTGTATTGGTATAAAAAAATTGCACAGTACAAAACCTAATAAGCCCAACATGATGATATTTGATACACTACTGCCAAGTGCCAAAGCTTTTTCATTCAGAGCTTCGCTTTGAATATTCCTGCAGATAATAAGGTACTCATCAAAGTCCCCTGTAGTGTCTTATCAAAACATTGTATTTTGTTCTGCAAACCCCTTTTTCACTATTTGAGATATTGAAACTTTTAATTGAGTATATGACAACAGAATGTCGACAACTGAAATGAGTTCGGGAAGCCAGCTATCAGTAATTTTTTTCTTTCAGTGCCATGACAAACAAAGTAAGAACAACATGTCTACATATTTATGATTCGTTTTGGGGTGCATAAAACGTGATTCTACAATTTCAACAACATTTTGTTTAATTAAACTAAATTTATGGAAAATTATGTTAATTATGCCAAAAATTCTATGACAATGATCACAGTTTGGTTACGCGAAAATTAAAATTGACAAAAATTACGTTGATGTTGATAAAAAATGATTTATATTAATTTTTAAGAAAATAGTAATAATTCTAGAGAAAATATACAAATTGAGGTATAATTTTGAATGTTTTTGATATTTTTCTTGTAAAATACTATCGTATACTTTTAGGTTCTACCGAGCTATCAAATTGCGAACGTTATAGACAATTTAAAGTCAGTGTATTTAAATGTTAACACAATTTTTCTCTAATTTTGTTGTTCAACAAATCAAAAAATATTTGATTTACCTGCGTTAAAACATTCCAGAGAGTAATTTTTCGATCAACACAAAACTTTAATTTGATTATAACTCTGTCAATAATAGTTGCCGGTCTTCTACAAAAGATGAAATTATGAGGTATTGGTATTTTTACAATTGAAACAAAAACAATTTTTTTTTTATTTCCACTCATATCTATTCCGAAGGTTTTATGGTAAAAAATGCTTTATAGATCCTTATACCCACGGATGGACAATACATAATTATAAAAAGATGATATTTTTATTAAAGCTTATTTTCATTGCGCAGATTAAATGATTCAGTCCATAATAAATTTTTTTATAAACTATCAAAAGTAGCGCTTATTCTGGCAGCACCTTATTCTCAAACCATGCGTGGAGTTATAAATAAAATCCCAGGTTCCAAATGTAAAAGGCCAGCACTTCACTTTTATAAAATATCCCTCTGAATTATTTTGACGTTTAAGTGACATTTATAATCTGTCTTCAGACAGTAAAAGTGTGAAGTTAAAAATTATCAATATTAAAATAGAAAACATTAAGTGCAGCTTTTCAATTGCATGCCTGTGATTCTTTTGGAAAGGAACTAATTAACTCAATAAATTAGAAAGAAGTTATGCAGACAAGTTTTGAACTAAAATTGATGGGCGTTAATCAATCGCAGTTGTCGTCGTTGCAATCGCCGTTCCAAAACGTATCATGGGAATATTCGGAATCATAAATGATTTAAATGCAGTACGGTTTTACCAAAATTCAATGCTCTCGTTGGCAATGCTAACCTCGATTGTGGCGGCTTCTGCATTTGTTTCTGGACAAGAGATTCCTGCCTCGATGTTGGGCTCTTCTGTCGAACAATTGCCCTTTTGCGGAGAGAAGTTGGATCGCACTATCGGTCGCAGGTATTTTATTTTGTGTTGTTTGGAACCTTCTAAAATGTTCGGTGCCACCACCATTAGTGAATATCAAGGCTAAGATACTTTTTTTTCTTATTTGTTTTATGCCTTCTTTTAATTCTGTTTAATATGTAGTTTTTTTTTTAATTCATGTGTGATAAGACATTCGAAGCGCGCAAGCAAATGTATGACTCAGTCCTATCACCTGTTGGATGTTTACATTGATGTTTATTCGTTTTAAACGCTGTTTCTCTTCGACATGTTTTACTTGGTTTAAACGGGTTCGAATTCGTCCAACTTTGTCAAAAAAAATAATTCTCCATTTGCTGAAGGATAAATCCCTTATCTTAGAATGACGAAATTGACAAGAATGTTTCGCAATCATCCTTTGCAGGATTTTTTTATTTTATTTTTTGTGCCTTAAATTCTTTCTGCAAACGAAAATTGTTATGGTAAATGAGTGTTCAGGGTTTAAAAACCCATATATGTATGCACATTTTAATAATTGAAGATTTCTGAGTTTAGTAGGTTCAACTAAAAAAATTAAATAACTTATAATTTGTGACATTAACCAATATATATATATACGTATGTATTTCCTTATTCTCATTTGACTCTAGTGTGTTTAGCCTGCAGCTAGTGCTATATTTTTCATTGTAATTTACTTGCAATTTAATGAATATAAAAATGTTTTATTGGAAATACACATTTTTAAGTTTATGGATATTTTTAAACATGAGTTCGTGGGTTCTGTAGTTTTATTATTTATTTATGTATACGATTTTTCTAAAAGTGCGGCTAAAGGTTATTGATATTAGTGTTACAGCGAAATCCTTACGATTGACTAACTAGGTATTCGAATTCTATATAACCCACACTTTAACAATAATAATAAAAAAAATAACGTGGGAGCTACAGTCCGAGGCGGACTTGGGCCTAGCTTTTCAGTAACCACTCGTTTTGTGCTTGCCATTGTTTTCTCAAGAGTAGAGGCGACGTACAGTTAAATGAGATTGAGAAAGCTTTTTCTAGATATATAGTTATACTCTTTGAGCATTGTCAGTAACACGATAGAGGCAGAGCCGCGAACAATTTTGAAAATTTATTCCTTGTGCCGGAAATTGAGCCTAGACTGGAACTCTAGTGCGTAGGAGTCGACGCATATACCAATTACGCCACGGCGCGAAATGTAGTAGTTCCAGACTTTTGGCTAACTTTCTGTAAATGAAATGGTATACTCTTGTAATTACACATCATGGGCAAGAAGCTAGCGAAAAGTGCTCTCTATGGGACGAGATTTTTAAATTTATTTTTGTCATTGAACATAACATATGTCACTTCGCAAATCTTATATAGGATACTCAATCCTGTAGGTAGTCTTTAATTCCATTTATCTATATGATATTTAAATGACGTCAACAATGACATGCAATATATCTAGGAGTATTTAAGGTATAATTTTTGCGGGCTATTTAAAAATTAGATGTCTTCAAATACGTCAAAGTACTCAAAGCGCCATTGTACTTCCATTAATTGCAGAATAATGTTTAATTAATAATTGCCTTAATTAATTTATTATTATCATTAAAAATGTGAAAAACTAAGAAAAATATATTTACTTTGATTTGGACAGTTCCATATATATCTCGCCAATAAAAATTAATTGAATATAGATTTGAAATCATTTAAAAAAGAAATGTGTGAATCTAGCATTAGTTATCTTTTTTATCGGAAAACAGGATTTATTTAATCATTCGTCTTGGGGTATAAATTTAATCAGCAGCCTGTGAAAATTTAAATTACACCCATATCTATATGTGTGTATATATGTATGTATCTAAGCAATAAACTTTCGGATAACTTATCATTAGCAATTGCTTATGTATGCCTATAATTATAGTTTTGTGTGGGTTTTCAATTTTAATTTGATTAAAATTTGTTATTCACAGACTTTTGTATATAACAACACTTGATGGCACACTTACGGCACTTGATATCACAAAAAGCGGTAAAGTTCGCTGGAGTGTGGCCACAGGTCCCGGTCCTTTGATTTCATCCAGTATTCATCGTTTGGAGTTAACAAACAATGGACAGTTTGTACGGATGATACCTTCACTAAGTGGTGGCATTTACAAATTTGATGGAGAAACTATTGATCCAATACCAATATCAACTGAAAATCTTCTAAGTTCGTCGTTTAAATTTTCTGATGATTTAGTAATTTCGGGTGGTAAGGAGACCCGCTCTTACGGAGTATCTGCGAGAACCGGTCATTTATTGTACGAATGTTCTATGAACGGATGTGTTAATAGCACTGATTCAAATTCTGTGAAAGATAGTGAGCATCGTGGGGATTCAATCAAAACATCCAATACGGACGTAAACACTCTTCCTGAACATGATCCGCTTTTGGATGATGTTATTGTGGTCCGTCGTCAAACTCAGACCGTGAGAGCAGTAGAATCGCGCACCGGTGTTGAACGTTGGAATTTTAGTGTTGGTCAACACGAATTAGAAATGATTAAAAGTGCTGAATGTCACGACAATACTTTTAGTGAGGTGGATTTTGCTGTGCTAGACCTCGAAGTGAAAGTTATAGTACCAGAAGGGATTGTATGTGCATTTAGCAAATCGAATCCACATCAATTATTGTGGAAACATAAGGTATGTATAGGGAGAATTGAAAAAATTGTTAAGATACGTTTGTAACTAAACGGGGTGTCGCTTTTAGTTTGACCATCCTATTGTGAGCGGTTGGCAAGTTGGACCAAATGATATGCTGCAATCCATTGACTTTTTCGGAACAGCAAAGTGGCTTTGGAATACCGATGAAAAGGAGTTCGTGCAACCTTCTACATTAAATCCATCAATATATCTAGGAATGTATCGCAAGCAGCTCTATATCCAAGTAAATTATTTTTATACAGTCTTATGCCTTATCGAGAATATATTTTTTTTTTTTTTACACAGGAATCAATTAACCTACGCAGAAAAATTGCAGATAAATCCAATTTATTCAATCATCTTACAAGCAATGAATCGAAATTGCCGAAAATTCCGTGGAAGCCCATAGCAGCGAGTAGCAAATCTTTGATAATTTTTAACGACGAAAGTATTATAGCACCATCTGTCGACGACGAAAACGAATCGCTGGTAACTGGCAAAGAACTGGTTCCTTTTGATGAGGACAATAATCAGGTGTCAGCAATTTCCATCTTATATGCTTCAGAATACGCCAATGGAAACGGTTTTTATTTATATGCAGAGGAGGCAAACCAAACAGGCAGTTACATTTGC
This sequence comes from Myathropa florea, assembly GCA_930367185.1. Taxonomy (NCBI): domain Eukaryota; kingdom Metazoa; phylum Arthropoda; class Insecta; order Diptera; family Syrphidae; genus Myathropa; species Myathropa florea. The sequence goes on along the minus strand of OV884004.1, from coordinate 1,121,585 downwards.
GATACTGAAGTAACAGAATCGTCCTCAAATTCAACAGCGCCAACAACTAATGGAACTATAACTGATGAATTTGGTTTCAGTTTTGACGACGTTGATGCACCAGTAAAAGTTGTAATATTATCTCTTTGGTTTTGGTGGAAGGAAATTGCAATGATAGCATTTACAACAGCCGTTTTAGTGAACTTTTTCCTTGGGCCAAGAAGTCGCCCAGAAATAGTTGTTATTGAACGAGAAATTCCAATTCCTACAGCAATGGAGGCAACGGAAATGTCAGTAACCAGAGTAGCGAACATGTCAGGGCATCGAACGTTGTCCGAATCGACATCGTATTCTGGAGAAGAATTTTCCTCGCGATTTCAGCATGACTTTGATTTGGAGCGTTGTCTTGGTCGTGGTGGATTTGGAGTTGTATTTGAAGCAAAAAATAAACTTGACGAACGCAGTTATGCCATTAAGAGAATAACTTTGCCAAACAAAGAAGAGTCCAGAAATAGGGTTTTACGTGAAGTGAAAACCTTAGCTAAATGTGAGCATCATAACATTGTCCGTTATTATCAAGCTTGGACAGAGACCCCCCCTCCAGGATGGCAAGAAGAGGAAGATAGTAGATTGATGGCGATGGGAATGTCACATTCTATTGATATCGAAACACCTGACGGAACAAGTTTGCCGTCAAAAAATATTCACAATGCCTATAATAAAATGTATACCAAAGATAAAAAGATGCATTTGGAGTCGTGGGTATCGAATGTTACATCAACCAAGTGCAGTGCAAGAAACGGAGAAGACGACAGCAGCAGTTACTGTATGAATGAAAACTGTATTACAGAAGAAGAGGAAGATGACTCTTGTATAGTTTTCCGAACTGAAAGTCAGTCGATGGCATTAAAAGAAGAATCCTACAGAGCTGGCGGAGATTCCATAGCTATTGATATCCATCCACATGGATCGACTTTAAGCAAAGTCAATGGAACGATCCGTGACATCGATTGTAGTAACTTATCAGACTCATTTCAGATTGAATCTGTACATTTGGCCAACGGAGATGAAAACTCTTTGAAAGATGATAATATCTGTTTTTTTAAAAGAAATCAGAGAAGTAGTCTTTCTCTGGATTTGAACGGTTGCTCAAAGGCTCTCTTATCACTAAAGAATATTCAGCAACAAACGCCAAAAACCGAACTCAAGGTATTTCTTTATATTCAAATGCAGCTTTGCAGAAAGGAAAGTCTACGGGATTGGTTGCGAGAGAACAAAACTGAAGATCGTCAAATTCATATAAAACCTATATTTGAGCAAATTGTTAATGCAGTAGATTACGTCCATTCAAAAGGTCTAATTCATCGTGACCTTAAGCCCAGTAATATATTTTTCTCTCCTGACGGCGAAATCAAAATTGGTGACTTTGGTCTAGTGACTGATATGTCCGATATACCTAATCTTATCACTCCGTGTGGCGACGGTACTGGCCTTCCCCAATGCGCTCGGCACACTCAGCAAGTAGGCACTCATTTGTACATGTCTCCCGAACAATTACGTGGACATTCATATGATTTCAAAGTAGACATTTATTCCTTGGGCTTAATTTTCTTTGAACTACTTGTTTATTTTAGCACAGAAATGGAGAGAATCGTGACTCTTAGAAATCTCAGGGAAGAAAAGTTTCCTGTTAAATTTTCAAACGAATTTCCGATGCAATATGAGTTACTGAAGTCAATGTTATCTCCGATTCCTGCAATTCGGCCCCCCACAGATGAACTAAAAAAACAAATAAATCAGATAAATTGGCAAAGTGGGAAAGAACGGAGTCCAATTCCGTCTCCACATGGGTCTCAGTATACCAGCAAAGTGAAACATGTATCAAAGTTAGCTGTGAGTGCAATCGAAATTGAACAATAATCGCTCGAACATTCTCTAAAAAGGCGAATAATACAAACTCACTTAACCTGAGAATGGTATCGAAACAGTTAAATAATCATCTGACTTGATGGCTTAAAACAAAGCTTGCTTTCAACTGTAGGAACTTACTGAATGCGACCATCATATTTAAAGTTATTTATCTACTTTTATTTATATATTTTTAAATACGCACTCATTTTTAAGAAGAGATAGAGAACGAAAAAAGAAGAGCGAGACTATTCATAAGAAATATTTTTAAGTAAATTTATTGTACAAGTAAGATTTAGTTATTAGGGATCATTGAAATTTTATAAAACTAGCCACCAATTTAACGACAATTTAACAAAAAAGAGACTGGTCATAAAATTCTACTGACCGAATACAGCAAACTAGAACTTAAAATGAAATCCTTTAGCTGTTTATGTTCACTATGCCGATACGCGATTAAATTTCCAAAATAAATTAACAAAGGAAGTATGTATCATTTTGTTAGTTTAAGTATGTACAAAGAATGTAGTAATTAGTATATTTAATAAAAAAATAAATAAAAAATATATTTATTTTTCTTTTACTTTCATCTCAGTCTGATATATTCATTTCTTTAACAAAAATCTGATAAAATTAAGATTTCTCCTTTTCAATATTTCTCCATTTAAAATTGTGACTATTGTTAATCTCAATAAAATCGGTCCCATGCCTCGGTAATCTTGTGTGATAATATAAAATTGGTGGCGCCGTAGCGTAGTGGATAAATCGTGCGTCGGCTTCTACGCTGAAGGTCTAAGGTTCGAATCTCGAAAAAACACCTTCGATATTTCCATGGCTGCACCTCTTTCGAATCACTGGCAATGCTGAAAGAGTATAACTGTCTAGAAAAATCTTCTCTATCTTGCCGTTCGGAGTCGGCATTATATACTATAGGTCCCCTCCACTCGTGAGAGAGCAATAGCACGCACAACACAAGTGGTTGCTGAGAAGCTAGGCCCATGTCCACCTCGGACTGTAGCGCCGCCATTATTGTTATTAATATAAAATCGGTAAGATTAAATGAAGAATGAGTGAAAAAATCCTCGATGATTCGACCATTACAACATATTCAACCAACCAATTCGAAGAAGTAATTTAAAAGATATTCGCCCCCATTACCGAAGTTGTTTACTTTATTTAACTCTTCTTCTTCTTAGGGCGCTACAGTCCGACGTGGACCTAGGGCCCCACCCAATATGCCTCTCCAGCCGGCACGATCTTTCGCCACCTGTCTCTAGTTTCGCACACCAAGCCGGCCGAGGGTCCCCTCGGCTCAGAGTCGAAGACTCTTCGGGCAGGAGCAAAGCTGTCCATACGCTCTACATGATTTAGCCATCTTAGACGCTGGATCCGTAGACGTCTGGCTAGACTCATATTGCTGTACAGCACATATAGTTCGTGGTTGAACTTTCTCCTTCAAACGGCATCAACGCAAACAGGACCAAAGATCACGCGCAGAACTTTTCTCTCGATAAGACCAAGAGACTTTTCGCCTGCTTTGGGATATTTCCTATGTCTGCGCCGTAAAGCAGGACTGAGATGTTCAAGGTCTTATACAGTGAACTTGATCTTTCGAGAGAGGTCTCTTTAATCAATTGCCTTTTAAGTGCAAAAAACCGCGGTTGGCAAGAGTTTGCGAAATCTGCGTTTGATCTCGGTACTGATGTTGTTTGTACTATTTACTGCGGAGTCAAGATAGACGAAGTCCTTCACGTTCTGGCCAACTCGTTGATGTTGTGCGTCCTTTCTCAATGACAGCCCTCGTTTTACTTGGTTTTTACTCGCTGTGTTCGCCCAATCACGTCAATGTCATCCGCGTATGCCAGCAGTTGTACGGAATTTTGGTAGATCGTGCCTCTTTTGGAGGCCAGTGAGTTTTGCACAACCTTCTCAAGAATGATGTTAAAGAAATCACATTACTGCGCGTCGCCTTGTCTAAAACCTTTTTTTACATTGAAGGTCTCGGTGAGTTCGTTACCGACCTTAATGGAGTCAACGTCATCCTGCTCAGTCTGACGAGTTTGGCAACAATGTCTAAACTAGACAAGGCACGACAAGGTAGGGGGTATCGATTAGCATTTGTTGGGTCTTTTCCAGGATTTCCGTAGTGTGAAGATCTGGCCTCTTGTGGACTTTCCTGGCCTGAAACCACACTGATACAGACCTATCAAATTGGTGACGAAAGGTTTTAGGCGTTTACACAGAACAACAGAAAAGATATTGTACGTAATGTTCAGGAGACTTATCCTTCTACAGTTGGCGCAGTCAAAGGATAGTGAGAATCCATTCATCTGGCATGCTTTCCTCCGATCATATCTTATAGATGAGCTGGTGCATGCACTTAACCAGATCTTCTCCAGCTGCTTTAAACATTTTTGCATGCAGGCCATCTGCACCAGCAGCTTTGTTAGACTTCAGTCTCGATATCGCATCTTGACTTCGTCTAGGTCGGGGGGAAGGAAATGTTATTTGACTCACAAGAGACATAAACTACAATTACATAAACTACAACTGCAATACCTAGTTGACGTTGTCGATCATTCCGAAGTTATTTATTTGTAAATAAACATTTTTTCGGCAAATATAGTATATCATTAGATTAGTTGTAAAATTTCGTTTTGATCTGAGAAACGTGTGTTTCTTGCTGCAGCAATACAATTTTGTATTGATCTGCACTTTATTCTTGCAACCAACTGTATCTGTTCTTAGCTGGATGTCTTTGTAGTACACTCTTGCTTATTTTATTTTAGGCATTGTGGTGACAAGTCTATTCCTGTAATTAATAAATCAAGAACGTTTCAATTCAAAAGAAAACATATTTTCTGAGTACGATTAAGATTTTATTTTCATATTTTCTACAAGTACGTTTTCGTATTTTATCTTATCTTGCTTTATATGTCCTAAGATTAATTTCATTTTTTTTATTAATTTTATACTGTATAAATACACTATAAGCTAATGATACTAGGTCAATTGATAAACAATAAGGGTTATTTTTTCGAATACGTGTAGTGTCATGATTAATATTTTACTTGAATCCCTTATTATTATATTTTGAGAAATTAAACGCAAAAAAATATTTGCATAGTTTTTTCATTATATTTTTGAATAAATTTGGAAGTTTTTTTGGAGTTCTGTTTGTAAACCAACATAGATCATCGAGCTTTGGATAAGATGCAAGAAGAATCGTATACTTAGGTATTTTGCGCTGTCTGTCATGTTTTTTTTATCGACGATCTACATTCCATATACATACAATTTTTAAATCGATTTAATTCTATTGAAATGAGCGATAATAATAGTTTCGTTCGAGACAAATTCTGTTTCTTGGGAGATATTACTTCAGTTCCAGCAAAGTGTAAAGTGTCATTAGGATTCTTCGACTAAAGCACACGACTGTTTTGTTTTTCTTTTTTCTTTTTAGGCAACATAGGTTTCGATTTGAGTAAGATATGCGTTTTTCGATCAGAATGTTGGAGTGACAACTGCACGATGTACAAGGCATCTATTAATATAATTTTTGAATCCGTGTCACATATTATTCCTCAATTTAAAGGCATTTTTTGTTATTTCGGTAATTCGCTTGCGTTTCACATTTGAAAAAAGTAGCACGTTAACGAAAGTTAAATTCATTCATTCAATGTATTCTGTTGATGTTTGAATCGTTGGATCGAATCAATAAATATCACATTTTTGTAAATTAATTATTGCTCCTTATGCGAAAAGAATAAATCAAGATCCTAGGATTAACTTAAAATTATTTGATCATGTTGCTTTTACGACGAAATAGTTTTTGTTTTTGGAATCAGTGAAGTTGCAAAATAGAATATGGTAACATAACATATTGTGTTCGGAGTTTACCGTTCAACCACTTGTTACTACTCTTTGAAAGGTTATCAATTGTTTGTTTGAATCTTATTTACAGTTTAATTAATATTCTACAACATAAATGTATGTATGTATACGTACCTTCTTTTTCTTGATCTTTAATGCTTACTTAAAACTACTTTTTTGATAATTTCATTATTTAATTTTTCTTTTAAATATGTATTTTAAATCTAACGTTGTCTTTCCATGGTTGCAACTCAAGAGAAGAACAGAGTTTATTGTTGAATGAATAAGAAAAAAAAAAACTATTACATATTCTGGAAGTACATGTGTAATCAATGTAAAATCAAACAGAAGAAAAAAAATATAAAGAATAATTGTACAAATAATCTCGTAGCTGAATTAAGTAGAATACATGTTTAATATGCATGTATGTATATACTTATAGAATCCTACAACAAAAAATATCAACAACATTGATTAATAATAGTACCTATGTGTATACACTTGAAAAAAAAAAATATATAATATAAAATCATTTTTACTCCGTCAATTTTCGGATCCGTTTTGGTGGATTACAACCGTCTTCATGACCGCTGTTACAGGTGCCTGCACCACTGCCATTTTCATGACTTGCATTTGCTGCGGCTACTGCTGCTGCTGCCGCTGCTAAGGCTGCTGCTGTTGGTGTCGTGCCATTCATATTCTGATGATTACTGTGTGCGAACTTAGGCAACCACTTCGCAAGTTGTTCTTCGAAGAAAATTTCTAAATAGCGGGCATGTTGGTAGGTTTTTGAATCCTCCTGCATGAACTTTTTAATTACAGTAGGCTACAAAGCGATAAAATTACGGCAGTTTTGCTCACCTGATAAAAGAGGTAGGTATTTTTAAAAATCAAACGAACATCTGCTACGAATCCACTAATCTCTTTATAGTGGTTGGGGCTCGATGGATCCAATCTAGTTCTTATTACATCCAATGACATTGGGCTTTAATAATATGAAAATATTAGATTAATAATCTTTTTCAAACTCAGGCGTCATTGATAAAAACAAGCTATGAAATGGTAACCTAAGCGCGGTATACGGTGCTTTCGAGGTTTATGTTGAAAGCAGTTTATTCAAATCCAAAGTGAGTAAAATTACTCTAATACATATACTTCTTTTTTTATGAGCCAAACATTCTCTTTTTTATATTGTCAATCTTTTGAATAAGGAACAAAAAATTACGTTTAAGTATGTTTATGGACATAAATTACCTGCAAATTATTTCGTAGTATGCAGTATTTGTGGGTGATTCAGGTTCTCGAAAATGCAAACTCTGTTCGTACTGACAGTATAATTCCAGACAAATCCTTTGAATGATCTGCAACTCGCTTGAACTCAGCTCGGCTCCCATGGGCTTCTGTTGCATTTGTACACTATTTGCCAGTTCTGACATGTTAACACATAACAGACATTGCCAGCTCTCGCTTTCATCTGGTAATGAACTTATTGCTGGAATGTGACAGTTCTGATGGAATACCTTTGGGCATTTGTCGCAACACATTAGCTCTCCGCCATCCAAGCATACAGCACACCAATCCTCGTTAGGGTCATCTTTTTGATCATTTTTAACTGAACGTTAGTTTTCGTTTTTTTTTTGAATTTTCGAAATATTTAAGTTGACAGATAAAGAGTTGAAAAGTTGCCACAACAGAGAATAAAAGCAGAAAAGATTTTTGATTTTTATTAATTCCAAAACATGTTAGACGTGGGGCATTAATTTGGTAATGACTACAAGAAAAATCTACCAGTGGTTAAGGCTACTTTATGCTAGGGATACAGATATGCGACTTACCTTCTTGGGTGTTGGAGAGATCTGTGGAGCTATGAACCTGTGGCGAAGTTGTTTTCGTTCTGCCTTCTGGTAAAACTTGAACTCCATTTGAATCGAGCTTGGCTATAGTAGCCATTAGATCGTTGATGGAGTCATCGCGTACTTTGTCAATTGGTTCGGTAAAGTCTTTTGAATTCTAGAAAACGAATGCGAAGAATTAATTTTACTTAGAATGATATTTTAATGTCTAAGGGGATGCTGCGCTCACTTCATTTGTACTGGGACTTGGTGTTTTGGGATTGGTTGAAGTAACGTTTGGCAAAACACTCCCGGGGCCATGCATTTGACCGTTTGGTGTTGTATTCTTTAGGGTATTGGGTGACTTGAGTGATATTTTGAAATTCTCTCCCTGCCTCCCATTGGCGAACTGCATCAGGGGGCCATGTGGTTGACAAGCTAAAAAAATAATAGTATAGAAATCGTCCTAATTGCTTAGAATGGATGTCTTACGGTTGGTCTGTTGGGCGGATTGTGGTATATGCCATTTGGCCATCCCCGGCATGCCCATCCCTCCGCCTCCGCCTCCCATTTGGTTTGGTGGTTGTGGACCGGCGTTAAAGCCAGCCTGGCTCCCAGGAAACCCCAAATTCTAAAAAGAAAAAGAAAAACAAAATACATATAAGCAAATCAATTCCAGCAAACAAAAGATCTTAATAAATAATGCCAGCTTACATTCTGCATTGGATTTTGCATCATTGAGGGCCGTGGCATGGCACCTGGTGATGGAATTTGTCCTCCGCCGCCCATCGCCTGTTGGTGGTTGCTCATGCGTTGGAAATTTTGATATCTAGGCCCATTATTCATAAAATTTGGAGTGTTCGGTCCACCAGGTTGATTTTGGGGGAAATTTTGATGTTGTTGTCCCGGTGGACCTGCCATAAAATGCGGCCTCATTTGTGGTCCAATATTTTGTAAAGGTGAAGGTGCACCTTGCGGACCTCCGCCTGGGTAGTTGGGTGGGCCATTAAATGACATATGGGGCTGGTTGGGACTTTGTCCAGCTGCTTGATTATTGAGAAGACCACGTAAGCTTATATCTTAAATAAATAATGAAAAATTTCTATGTGAAGATCTTATAAATTATTGCAGCTACATCTTGAACAAAAGTCATAACATTTTTTTAATCTACACATAAGGGTCTTTGATTGTATAGGATAAATAACAACTTCTTTTTATAACGTAAAAACAATACTCTTGGAGGAGTGAATCTCAAATTTATGTATATATGTTTCCTTTTCATAATTTTTACGCAATATACAAAAATATAACCCAACATTTTTAAATTCTAATCACTCTAGTTTAAAGCGTCCTGCGGCTGGCTTTCGGCTTATAAAAACATTTATATTTCAGTCATCGTTTTTAATGGTTTTAAAAACGGCAAATACCACCAAAGATATGCAGAAGTCAAAGCCAAATGTCACATTGCAATGGAAACTGCTTGAATTTTTTTTTCTTTCCTTGAAGTGTTGTGGTGAGATAAAAACTGAATTTATATCAAAATATACTGCACGACACTAATATGATGGCAATTCATGTCCAAATGACATACACTTACCCATATTTTGTGGGTGCGTTGACGAACTGACATGAGGTTGGCCTTGCCTTTGCATACCCACTGGTGGCATCCCCGCAAATCTGACTCCTGCAATTAAATCACCAACACACACATAAATTTAACTGCATTGAAAAGACTTTGTGTAAATTACTTCTGTCGTTACCTGGTCCATCTGCGGGAAACGGTCTATTCATTGGCATATTATTGAATTGCTGTTGTGGAGAAGTGCTATTGTACATCGGTGGTCCGTTTTGAACATATCCACCGGGACCAGGACCTCCAGGTGACATTCCAGTTGTCATACCAGGCGGCAGACCTGGCCTAAGAGGTGGCGCCATATTTGGACTTGGTTGCTGACGAGGTGGCCCATTTGTTGTTGGTGGCGGAGGGTATGGTTTACCATCAACAATAATTGTACCAAGTTGAGAGATAACTGGAGAAAAATTATTCAAATTTAATATCGCTTGAGATTTGTGGTCTTAAGATATACCTTTTTGAAGTTCATTAACCTGGTTTAGTTGAACCTGTATTCTAACTGGAATTTCTGGATTAGGGATATCCGCCCGCTGACATTTTAATTTCTGCAAGTGTCTCGCAAGAGATTTTTTACTACTTAGAATCGCACAATCACTTCCCTTATCAAGGGCTCCTTGCACAAAGTCAATACAATGATCTGTATTTTCCGATAACAGCTGGAGTGCCTCTTTCTTTTCATTCAGTACTTTCAGTTTACTATCGCAAACTTCGTTTAAACGCATTACTAGTTGCTTTCCACGCAAATTCACCGTATTTGTGATCTTCACAACCATTGCGGTTATATCTTTAATAAGTTCTTTTTTCTTATCTGTTATTAGGTTTTGCCTATCGTCAATTACTTTGCTTGCGCTAGTAAGTAGGAAACGCTTATAGTTTATCTCATTTAAAAGTGCTCCCAAGGAACTTCTAGTCTCCGTCGCAATTTCATGAGCAAATTTATATTTATGGTCACGATGATCGCTCAGTTGACAGTCACGGCATGTCAGTTTGTCACATGTTTCACAGAAGAGAGAAAGCTTCTCTTGCGGATGCACTTGACACATGAGACTGCGGTCCGCCTGTGATGCGACCGACGTCTCACAATTTGCTTCTTCTTTCGGTTTAATTGTGTGGTCCTTAGTGATTTTTAGCCGTTGATGTGCTTGTACGCAGCTATCACATATGTATTCTGAACAATCTACACACCAAGATGTGGCATTCGCGTCATCACTGCAACTGCTGCACTTGATCATTGCAGCAGTGGCGTTTTGTTTGTTGTCTGGATCGTTTGCAGCATTGCTGGTATTAGGATCGCCCGAATTACATTGCTCTATCAAAAAATGGTTGTCAATTATGAACTCATTCTGAGAAGCCATATTACAGACGGGGCAGTGAATAAGCGGTGGCATTGTGCGGTCAAGTTCAGAAAATTTTGTCGTTACACACTGACAGCAAGCAACGTGAAGACATTCCAACAGTTTGGGTCGATCATTAGCAGCAAGAAATTGCGAACACCAAACACATTTTGTTGAAGTTGAGTCACCAGTATTTGATGTGTTTTCGATCTGAAATAAAAAAGGATCAATTCATCAATTCATAAAGCTTTGGAAAACTATATTACAATAAGCTACGTATTTTATGAATAAATTCCAGATATTAAGTATTGATTTATATATGTCGAAATAAGAGCTCGGTGATCAAACTTAAACATTACAACTTATTATGAAGATATTTTGTCTACTTCTACAACAGCTGCTCCTGATGTCCGGGCATGTCCTTGCACGAACGCCATAGTTTCAGAGGATTTCTATAATAATAATAATAATAATGACGGCGCTACAGTCCGAGGTGGACATGGGCCTAGCTTCTCAGCAACCACTTGTGTTGTGCGTGCTATTGTTCTTTCACGAGTGGATGGGACCTACAGTTTAATGTCGACTCCGAACGGCGAGATTGAGAAGCTTTTTCTAGACAGTTATACTCTTTGAGCATTGTCAGTGACTCGAAAGAGGTGGAGCCGTGAAAAAATGTTTTGATGTTTTTTTCGAGATTCGAACTGACGACCTCGAGCGTAAGAGTCAACGCACCTACCCACTACGCCACGGCGCCCAGGATTTCTATAGAAGTCATAATTTTTAAAAACGATCACTTACTTGCAAAAGTTGGCGCAGTGAATTGGGAAACTGTTGTTTGCCGTGTCGAATTGAATCGAAATCGAAATTTCTACGTAAGGGTCGATACATTAACGCTATGACATCTGACTGACGAAAGTAAATCCTGCCCCGACAAATTAAAGCACATATATGTAAAATTTATATTCTATAAAACGTTTATTTGTTGTTTGTTCGGATTTCCACTATCCCGAATGAAATGAGTATCATGTTAGAGAAATTATCTTCACATTTTTTTTACTAGTTGCTTACTGCAAAGAAAGTGACTATCAACATGTGAAACCATAGCAAAGCATTGGTTTTGACCTTTCAAAATCAATTTTTTTTCACGTATCACTCCATTCAATTAAGGGTCTTTCAAGAGAACTCCCAAAAAGGGTTTTCTTGACTTTCCCCCAACCAACTCGTCACTGCTAAAAATCAATCAATTCATTACACACAACGTGATTGTGATTTTAAGACCAATGGACTAAGTTGACAATGCAGTTGAATAGTGATGAAAGTACTTAATGTGGTGCATTAATCTATGTTGAAGATAGCTGTTGGAGACTTCGTCTAATGGAGGCAGATAAGTGAGTGACAATATCCGTGGCAATGAACACTGTAAATACCTTTGCGTGTATCATAATCTGATTTTTTTCAAACTTTTTTTTATAAATTTGTAGAATGACTGCATGGGTGTATTTAATGAAATAAAACGACATTTTTATGAACTTATCCGCATTCGTATTACCAACCCTAATCAATCAAAATATTCTGTAATATTTGATGTTCTTTAGAAATGGAAATGCATTCCGTTCTTTTCCTAGCATCATTTTAAACATTTCAACTCTATTTACGACACAAAGATTTATGACTGAGTTTAATGCCGGAGAATGTTAACATAAAAAGCATTGCTTCCGTCGAAGAGCTTTTTACGTTGATATGTGCAAATGCAGTTGGCTATAAATGTTTAATTGCAAGCAGTGAAATTTCTTCAGCAGCTACTTTATGGAGTATAAAAGACGTAAGTAGTGGATTTCCTACCAGTTTTACAACTTTCAAGTGTAACAATGAATACATTTTTTTACTAAATATTCTTTTATGCATATATATGTAGCGATTTCATACGGTAAGTCAAAATAATAGGATTTCTCGAGATCGTCAGAAAAGTAATTTGTTTTATCAATGATTTCATCGTTAAAATTTAACGTCTTTCCGCCCAGGCGTTTCTCTAAAAACTGAGACCTTTTCGACCAATAAGGCCACCTTTGAGGAGAGGGAGTCCCCATATCACTTATCAAGCTTTTCTTGATTTGAATGATGGTTTTTTTTTCGCAAAAAAACATTCGAAATATTCACGTGGTTGTATGTTTTGAATATCTGCCAAACAGTCTTAATGACGAAGTCTGCTCGAAGTTTGACAAACAATTCTATTCCAATACAGTCTTAAACAATAGGGCGAATATAAACAGTTGTCTGATTTCGTAGGCACATAGGAAGAGCAACGACCTCGACGAAAAGCCCGATTTTCGGGGTTTGCTATTCGAACTTCAGACACCGCGAAAAGTTTCTCTTGAACGGCTTCATTCCTCAGACTCATATACAGTAGGGTGGAAAAAAAATAGTTGCGCTATAAAAATTTGTGTGAATCCGAATTAATTGTGGAACACAAACAAGACTTCCCCGTGGACCTTGCACAAGCTGCCTGCCACTGTCTATACATATTTTATAATTGAAGTTATTTAATTGGTAAGGAGTTTTCGTCTTTGACGATGTTCAGAGTTTAGGTTAGGTTAGCTTGATGTGGCTTACGGAAATTTGAGTGGGCTTCTACCAGAAAGTACGTGATTAATAGCCCCCTTTCTTATTGTTGTAGTGTTTGCAACCAATTTTTATTTCTACCCATGTGACAGGCATCACAATGTGGCAATCTGTGTTATGTGCCGTTTTAAGTGGCCTTTTTTTTTTAGATAATCCAACTAAGTTTTGCGACAAATTATAATGTCTCCGCGATATGTATCTTTTATTAATATTGGATAAACGAGCTAAAATAAGTCTTAGCAATGCACTCACCTCTTTCCAGAGTGATCCAACACAATTTATTAACAATTTCATACAACGAACCTTTTTTTTTGCACACTTGCACATGCAATGTTAGCATGATGACTTTATAACGGGAGCGAAGAACCGAAGTAGCGATAGTTTTTGTAAAGATAACGGACAAATGGGAAATTTGCGGTAATGCATTTCGCAAGTTCGTTTGTATATTTATTATTGCACGTAGTTAATAATAATGGTGGCGCAACGATCCGAGGTGGACTTGGGCCTGGCTTCTATAACAACCACTTCTGTTGTGCGTGTTATTGTTCTCTCAAGAGTGGTGGGTAACTACACGCCATGATAAAAAAAAAAAAAATACGCATTGCTGCGAGCAGTACGTTTTTAGAACTTCCAAACCCTTCGAAACTTGCACCTAATTTTGACAAGGAGATGCTCTGTCATGTGATTTATTTCGTCTAGTTCTGAAGAAGGTAGTGCAGCGGGCAGGTGTAAACTCGTGGGGTACTATCTTCTACAAATCGGTTCATCTGTTGTATTACGCAGATGACTTCGACATTTCCAGCGAGCCGCTGTACGAGCATTCACAGTGATTAAAGAAAAGGCCAAACAATCTGGTCTTAGAGTGAGAAGAAGACAAAGTATATGTTGTCGAGTAAAAAATCTACCCGTCGCGCATCATCTAGGACAAAATATCGGTTTGTCTACCTCGGGGGCAAACGTGAACTCCATCTTGGTGGAGATCCGACGATCGCCCTTGGCAAGGCCTGCTACTTCAGTTTGTCGCAACAACTTGGCTCAAAACTCCTGACTCAAAGAACTTAAATCATACTCTACAAAACCGTAATTTTGCCAGTAGTGGTATATGGAGCGATAAGTAGAATTACAGAGCTGATTCTTGGTGCCTCCAAAAGAAAATTTCTGCGTCGGATATTCAGTTCTGTCTGCGAAGGACTGTCTGTCCTGTCTGTCCCTCTATACCTTCGGCCCGTGCTGTGTCTTGATTCCGGACACTTAAGGGTATTCGTAACTCCATTTGCGCGCGCAAATTATATAAAAAAAAAAAAAAAAAATGAAGGCGTATGGAGGAGAAGGCACAATTTTCCCAGCGATACATTATAATTGGAAACACTGAATTCAACTTTTATACTTTAGGAAAGAAAACAACTTTTAGAAAGAAAACAAAAGCTCATTTTCGCGCAAAAAAAAAACACGTCTAACAAAAAATTCAAAATAAAACGTTTGTAAAAAAAAAAAAAAAAAACTTATAATGGTTCTTTGTAAAAATTGTAAATTTTTAAAGTACAACTGTCTCTTCTCTTGCGACTAAGGGCGTGTTTACAAATTTACAACGCATGTATGTATGTATTCCCGTCAACTGTCGAGGGTCTAGCAAAATAATTGTGTTCAATTAATCTTTATTATCTGATTATTTAGTAACTTAATAAGCGTGGAAGAGATAGAGGGCACAATACATCTTAAAGGTCGGGGTGCAATATAGCCTCAACAATAATAATAATGTAAAAGATAGTATGAATTTGCTCAAAAAGCAAATCATTTCTGCTTTGAAAAAATCGTTGTAAATACTAAGCACTACTCAAATCAATCATAAGTACGCATTAAAATATACATATGTAATATACATATGTATGTGTACGTATCGTGTACTGTTTGAACACGATTTCTTGCATTCAACCGACATACAAGCCCATCTTTTCTGAAATACATACGTTTCGGTTTAAGTGCAGAATTCACATTAAAGTCTCCTTGAAGTTCAGCCACTTCAAAATCTCTTAACAGTTCCCGTTTCAATGGCAGAGGAGCAATAGTACTGATGATTTCTTCAGTGGGAGAAGTTCTTTGAGCACTAAACACATGGAACTGACATCAACGTAAGACAAGAAACGTGACAAAAGCACTTAAACTATTCCACAATTCCCTTTATTCCTATCTTCCTCTAATATTATTTTTTCATAACCTGACAACTGAGTACCTAGAGCAAGGCAACGTTGCTAAGTTTCACTTTTGGTCTTGACAGCCGAAATAAAATAACCGTAGAAATAAATGTGATCATTGTACTCTCTCCGCTCCACATGGCTTCTTTTACAGTTGGTAGTATTCGGATGTAGTTAACCATCTATTGGAATATATATAATTTATTGATCTCATGCAGAGTAGTCAGCATGCCCTTGTTCGCTTTGTATTTTGATAATATTATCTAAAACTACATGACGTACTTTTACAAACTTAACACAACCACAAGATATATAAGCGAATGTAATCGAGCTTAATTTACTTAGATGCAATAGCAAAATATACTGACAATAGAAATATTCCTTTTTTTCAATCTTAAGCACCTAAGATCTAATGTTTGCATTGCTAACATAAATATATCTATGCATATAAATATTGTATAGCAAGGAAACCACAAAAAGCTATGTATGTGTGAAGCTAACTCGTTCGTTCCTATGGTCCTTTCCTTAGTGATTGTTATGTGGACGGATTTTATGGATGACTTAAAGCACAAAAGATCCTCGCTTGGTTCGTGACCTGTTTTTGTAGTTGCCTTTGTACTTTTTTTTGTATTCTTTACGCTACTTATGTTTTTTATTCTCTATCTGCTCTGAAAACGAGTTTTTTATATTTATAACTTTGTGTTTAGCACTGAGTGAGGGTGAACGTGAAACTTTACTGAAAGTTGGAGGGCCATGTTCATAGTAACCTGCCAATCATGCATTAGCGATCGCAATATTTTTTTCATATCTTTGTCTGTTATATGTAATATATAGAATATAGACATGTAAAGAATTTTCGAATAGCAATACAAAATTCAGATACGTTTGATTGTAAATGGAAATAATACAATTTCGAGGGCAAGTGTTATGCTCAAATTTTGCGGAAAAAAAAAAGTTTAGTTACATTTTGACAGTAAAGACTTTTATCCGGAATGTTCGGGAGCAAAAAATACCGGATAATCGATTTTCCGGTTACTAGAGGCTAATACAAAATTGAAGAAAAAAAATTGATTATTTGTTTTTACCTAAAAATATAACTTTGTAAGATATGAATGGCGCATATGATCCGGATGTGGTGTTTCTCCGGATAAATATCTTTTGACAAAGATATTTAACTTATATTACTCATAATCGTTTTTTCATTTTGGAAACGGAAACTTTTTATACTTGAATTTGATTGTAATAATATAATGGCGTTACAGTCCGGTGTGAACTAGGATCTAGCTTCTATATAAACCACACTGCCCCGCATTGTTCTATCACGAGTGAAGGACACATATAGTTCAAGGCCTACACCGGACGCCGAAGTTTGAACCTGTTTTTGACTGCATAAGTGACTCGAAAGAGTTGGAGCCGTGAAAATATGAAAAGTGTTTTATGGAAATCGAACCTATACTTTGAGCATAGGAGTCAACGTACTTGACCACTACGACACGGCGCCCACAGAGAAGACCTTGTTTTGATCGTTTGTCAAAAAAGTACAAATTTCTTAAACTTTGTTGTTTAAAAAATCAAAAATTGCTTTGCAATAAAAAATTCAGAAACGTGAATAAAATGAGTTTAATATTTTGCATTGGCATTTCAAGGGTCCATCACGGCTATTATTTAGCTTGGAGATATTTACTTCAATCTTTTTATATGGTACTTTTTAACACTGCTCGACCACTCAAGTACATTTTGGCCGCTTTTCTCTTTATATTTTTCTGAACTCATGGCAGATACGTCAAAGATTTTATCGCAATTTAAAAGGAGTCACATCCACCCCATGTGCGACTTATATTCAGAGTCATTGCCCCGATAAAATTTTAACTGGAGTTTGTTACCACCAAACATTCATTTGCACTTTTATGCCATTCGTTATAGTAAGGCATAATCTTTGTCCCATCGAAGAATCATCCCATCAGCAGTTTTCCTATCGTGCAATATAGCAAAAGACAAACGCTTTTCAACATTTTCTCTGAAAGTATTTTTTTTCTTTTTTTTTTTAGTAAGGGTTTTTGTTGTTCTTTTCCTTTGCTTAGAATAATTATTTAATATTACAGTTGTTTTTTTTAAAGATATATTTCAGTAGAAATATATAATATGACATATATTAAACCTCTAAATTGTAAATTGTGCGGTGGCTTGCTTTGTAAACTTATGAACGAAATAAACATGATTGATTTATATATTTCTTTTTTTTTGCAAATAACATTTGGCTGGTAGATGTTTTTAATAAACATTGTTTTCCTCTGCTTTTAAAATACCCTTTTCCTAAGATAAAAGAAAATGTGATTTAAAAAATGTACCCTTTTTTAAAGCTACGTTTTTTGCTTTGTGTGTCAATTTCATGACAAACTGTATATGTACATAAGACCACATCTACATAAAGAATATAATCTACTAGTTCACTCAGGTTATCAAGACCTTGTTTCTATGGAAGCACTTATTTTACAACTGTCGAATATGATAAGAGAGAAAGAGAGATATGGAAAGGATCATAGGCTCGAGACATATTCCAAAATTATTAATAATAATTTTTCGTTGGTTGAAGAGAATGAGAACGAAAAATCCTTGTTTGAACTAAACTAATTTAATTTTATAACTACACAAATTAACCAAATATGTATTTTTATATACCTATCACTTTTATTGTTTATAAAATAGAACAGCAACTTATTTCCGGTTTTTATGTGAAATGTTTGTCTTCTAAACTCTTTGACATGTAGATTTCCTTCTCCTTTCGTCTACGTAGAATTCACATAGAGATTATGTACATTGGAATTTGTTGATCACCGCATATACAGAAATATGCTTTGTCACTCATCACACTTTTTTATGCTGACATGTAACAACCGAGTGTCTTACTCGAAAAATATTAATACACATTATTATTAACCCCTGCAAAAGGCTTAACACAGAAGTTGTTCACATGCGTGAGCAATGGACACCAGAACTTGAAATTGGGTTAGCAGCAACATTATCCAGAAGAAAATGTTATGAAAAATATATACTCGACCGGTACAAAAAATGTAAACAGCTAACTCAGCTGCTGATGACTAGACTCCTTAAAAAAGGATATTTTATTTAATTGACGTTCAATGGCGAATAAGTAAATAAATATATAGTTTCTAACTGACAAATGCTGACAAACAATTTCTCAAACGAATTGAAAACGATATTAAGTGGCAAATAATTAATGACATTCAACTAAATATTAGACGCTGCATTGATAAGTTAGCCACTGGATATGGACAAAAAAGTGTTCGGTAATATACAAACGAAATACAGAGTAATGTGGCTATTCAAAGTAACACTCAAACGCGCGATAGTATTACATTTAAACTATCTATAAACAAAACCTAACTCAACAAAACAACCAGAATACAATAATGGCGGCGCTACAGTCTGAGGTGGACTTGGACCTAGCTTCTTAACAACCACTTGTGTTATTGAGCTATTGTTCTCTCACAAGTGGAGGTGACCTACAGTTTAATGCCGGCTCCGAACGGCGAGATTGAGAAGCTTTTTCTAGACATACTCTTTGAGCATTGTCAGTGACTCGAAAGAGGTGGAGCCTGGAAAAAATGTTCGATGTTTTTTCGAGATTCTTCCTTAAGATCTCGAGCGTAGGAGTCGACGCACCTACCCACTAAGCCACGGCGCGCACCTTATATGTATATGTTTATATACATATATATACATTCCTTTACCACCGTCTACTGTTAAGTTAACATTGCAGGACCATGGCTGACAATTCCACACGTCTTAATCAGAAGTTATTTATTATCAATTAATAGTTGTAAGGTGCTACATGCACATATTGCATTTACTAAGTATACCAAACGACATTATTTTCCGTAGAGGAACAATAAATATATTAACATTGAGGATGTGTAGCCTTTGTGCAAAAGCCCCTGTTGTTAATAATTATGACTAAAATATCTTGGAAAAATCAACAAAAGGTTGTTTTCACAAAAAATTACATTTTATTCAGTAAAACTTACCATAAACGCCGTTTAAACTTTTTACAATTATTTTTTATTGTTTTTTTGAACTGAAGTAGAAAAACGGAAGCTACGTTAAACCCCGCAAAGTTTGTTTTTTAATTTATATGTTATCACACATTAAAATACAAACAGCTTTGTAAATGTTTGTGCTTTAATGGTGAGATGTGGAAAACATTTTAATATATAACAACCATTTGTACACTCATAGCATATCCTATCTATCTTATACGATTAGCGTTATATCGTATATTCTTGTTCTTTTTAGACAAATTACATTTTTGTCTTTTAAATACTATTTATGTACTATATTTATGTATTTAAGATTAACTTGATTTTAACATGGGATTCTTTAGTTGTAGAAAAAATATTTATGCTTATGGAAATAACTGTTTATTATCATTTTTAGAATAAAATAATATTAAGACTGTATTAACATAATAAAGATCTGCATGTTTAGGAATATGTCTATACGTGTAACATTCCTACATATAATGAACTAACCACATTAAACTTTCTTTACACTGTAAACAATCGAGTGCATTGTTTAAAATTCGTAATGACAACTCTATTGGACAGGAATTTAATTATTCCTTTTATCCGAAAGTGTTTATCTGCAATCAATTAGCATAACGCAACTTAAATCCATGACCATTTAGTTATGCCATCATAAGATTTGCACAACCTTCTAAATATGTATAAGTTTATTTATGCCTCATTCTTATATTCACCCACAAAGGCATCCTTTCAAATTGTTAGGTGAAATGAAAAGCACCATTACATACTTATGCGCATCTTTCTGCTTTACCATTGAGCGTCCGACAAAAAAGGCAAAGAACAAAATACACGAATAATACAAAATTTATCGCTTACCCGCTTTTCTGCACTATCGCAGGGATTTCCAGTCACAGTTCCAGTAGTTGGAGTTTCGCTACTTTCAAGAAGTTCCTGTTTGATATTCGGCATCAAAGGGAGGAAATCATTTTTATTTATATTTTCCAAATCATCCAACTCCATGGCGGAGTTCATGGCGAAAGAATTTTCGTGATCAATTTTGCTCAGCTAAATATATTTCCCGTACATATGTATGTATGTGTATTCATGTATTTTTCAGCTTCTTTTTTATTTTTCCGACTTGGAATATCGCGATATTTTTAATTAAATCTTGCTAAACCTTGCATTTAAAATAATATTCACAAAACTTTCACTGCAAACAAAAAAGTTTTTTCTCTCTTTGGAATCACAAACTCGCTTTTCCCCGAAGGAAAACTCATTAAAACATGGGAAAAAGAAGTGAGGAAGAAAATATAGAACTTCCCAATGAAAATACGATGAAAAAATCACTTGAAATCGTGTTACCATTTATTCACATTTTGCATATTCAGATGCATTATAGTTTTGTGAAGTTATTTGCAAGGACTTATTGCAAATTAAATAGAATTTAATAATAATTAGAAACACAGACGCTTTCAGAGAAAAAAAAATTGTGGAGACACGGCCATTTTGAATTAAATTGTGGCGAAAAAAACTTTCATAGTTTCAGGCGAGATGTGTGTTGTTTGCCGCAAAATTGACAACCTAGTTCGCCGGAAAAAAGAAATGACAATGGCCAAAGGTAGTGTTCGTTTTGTAATTATTTGTAATGATTTTTTTTTCGGGAAAATATTTTCGTTTTATATACGTACTTCTATCTTTATCTGAATATCATTTATTAATTACATTTCGCGTTTTTCAAAATCATACACCGTTGCTAATTATTTGGGTTTCAAATAATAAATAACTATTTTCATGCAATATTACTTTGTGCATCCTTTTTTTGCGTACAGTAGGTAACATTGTTTATTAATAACAAATGGATTCTTCTTCTTAAAGTTAAAATATTATAAATATAAATCTTTTTCCTAATTCCCTTTCTTTTCTATCTTTAATTCCCGTTCTGGCTGCATAAGAAGCCAATTTAAAAAGAGTTGGAAGCAGCAGCAGCAGCAGAAACATATCTACACTGTGTAGAACCGTCAGTGACATAACACCCCGTTAGTGCTACGGTATACAAAATTAACAAGAAATGTTCAGATACACTTACGAACAAATGTAACACTGTAATTAGTGTTTTCTTTAATTTTTCCTAATCCAGTCATTATAAGCTCAAGTCAATATACATATTTGTAGTAGGGTCCGTGGCTCCTACGCTTGAAGTCTGGGTTCGATTCCCGATTCCCGAAAAACTTTCATACTTTCATGGCGCCCCCTCTATCGAGTCATTGACAATGCTCAGAGTATAACTATCCAGAAAAAGCTCGCCTTCGGAATCGGTATTAAACTGCAGGTCCCCTCTACTCGTGAGAGATCAATGTAAATGCTAGGCCCAAGTCCACCTCGATTCAAGGCCGCATCTAATAGCGTGAATAGGGACAAGTTATACAGTGCCATGTCTAGTTTTCACATTCCTGCCAAACTTGGCAAATTATACACCATCAAGCAACATAAGAGACACGATTTTCCAAAAGTTTGTACAACTGCTGCATACGCGGACTACATTGACGTGATTAGTCGAGAATAGAGAGCCCTCAGTAAAGCATTTAGTGGCATTGAATTGGGTGCGGCCAATGGGTTAGGCGGAAAAACGAAGTATATGCTGTCTTCAAAGACATACAATATCGATACTTGATCACAACGTCGTCATAGGCAGGTATACTTTCGAGGTAATCAATTTAACAATCGCTGTTTCTTTGGGCTTGAGAGCACCCTCCCGAAGGATCAAGTTGACTTTATAAAACACCTTGATCATCCCTGTCCTGCCCTATGGCGTAGACACATGAACAATCCCAAGGGCAGGTGAAGAAGTTCTTAGTCTTTTCGAAAGAAAAGTCTCCCGTTCAAGTTAGATATGAACTTTGATGATAGGTTAGTTGAAAGTTGGATTTCTAAGCTTTGCTTTTTTCTTTTTCTCCAGCCTCCTTTGATGGTAAACATAGCATCTCTTCTCTTTGCTTTCTTTTTTAGTTATCCATCCGTAAGCCATACGAGTATCTCATTTTCTACCTTTTCACTTCTCTCTAACTTTTATTAACCATATTAAGGCACGAGGTTTTTTTTGTTGACGCATTTATCATGTAGGGTTATATGTTGTAAATATACAAATAATAATAATAATAATAATAATAAACTTACCGCTCCACGATCGTGGTGTTTACTTGACAGATGAACATGAACGCATTGTATGATTATTAGGTTTTTTAATACAAATTAAAAATTCTAATAAAGTAGCCAATACGATATTTTGGCGGCCTTTTGTGGGTAATTTAAGAGTCGATTTTTGATTTTATATTTATATTTCTTTCTTAGATTTGTAAACAGGATATTATTAAGGTGATTAATTAATGTCCGTCGTACTGTTAAATTTCTACAAAGATATTTATGCCACAATTTGTAATGTCCATGAGAGGAAGGGTAGCTTGTTCTTTTGTACATTTATTTGGCATTGAAACATGCAGCCATGGAACATCCTGAATAATAAATATTTTATATTAAAAAGCTTTAAAAAATCAAATCATACCTTGCATGAATCCTTGCATATCTTAATATAAGTGGACTGATTCGTATGCAATTGCAGTTTGACTCGAACATCTTCCGCGAGTTTTCCAAATGGCATTAACCTTTCAGACAATTTATATAATGCTATTCGAAGTTGTTCTTCAAAATCCATTAAATACTGATCCTTATTTGCTATATCTACATCGGTTTTGTTCGCTATATCAAAAGCATACGTTTCATAAACACATTTTTTATCCTTGTATATGAGGACTTCAACTTTATTCAATTGTTTCTCGGCTTTTAGAGTACGGGCAATGTTTAGCACTTTAGCTAAATAGTCGTTTAGATTTGGATAAATTGAGACAAATACTGGACAATTATACATTTTTTTCTTTTGAAATATTTCCTTAGGATAAACTCCTCGAATGTATAAAATGTGGTTAATAAGAACCTCCAGTGCTTCAATAGATATATCTGTGGAAACTGAAATTTGTTTGAGTAATTTATATCTACATTAAGTGATAAATCTCACCTTCTTCGTTCATTTTGAACGCTATTTTAAATATAAACCCCGACTATCTGCAACGAAATAACATCTTCGAAAAACCAAAGAAACATTAACAGAACAGAAATTAAACAGTATTTACTATTTGATTTCTAAACAGAAGTATGTATATTGCTCTCCGGCACTTGTTTGAAAACAACACGTAGGCTTGTTCGATTTGCAAATAAGTTAAAACTTAAAACTGTCAAGACAACAATTTAAAACCTCATTCTCTGACAATCTAATGTGCGTACCTAGGTTGCAAGGCAATGCATTGTATCTTCCGCAGTCCTAAAATTGTTTACAAGATAAATGAATTCGCTTAAAATAACTCTTCGTATTAGGCTTTTGCATTTATACCATATAATTTCCTTTCGGAACATAACTACATAAAATGTTTTTTTTTTTATAAATCATGCTTCCATGATTACTGTTTTTTCTAAAGCATACGTTTTATTAAAGTATTTGCGTGCATTGCCTATTAAATAATTTATAATTAACTGTCTATTTAACTACTATTACTTTTATCTAGAGTTTTATAATCCAATACAGAATTTACGATTTTTGAAATATTTTCATTCTTCACTCAACAAAGCTCATTCTTGAACACTTCCTAAGGCACAATTAACAGAGCTACAAAGTTTCTTGACCAGTTGGGGTTGGAAAAAAGATTTTTTCTACAATAAATTGCAATCTAAAATAAAAATACTTGTAGCTAATAAAAAATGATTTTCTAGGGAATTTATAATTTCAAATATATTAAACTAAGCTTTTTTTATGATTTTTTAAGCACCTACTGTTCGGTATTTGCGGGTCCGGCTTTAAAATATGATGTCGGTAGTATCTCCAAGATTGTGTGGGCCATCGTTGACACAAAAGAACGTAGTTCGCAGCCGAATCCATTCCAAATTCACTTAACCTTAAGATACTTCTTTAAACTTGAGCTCCGAAATATTTTAAAGCAGCTATAATAAGAGTAACTCGCAATGACTGAATTTAAGCAGGCCTTAGTTTCGCAATCGGATTATTGGCTCCGCCTCAAGGACAACCTTCTGTTGAAGATAAGAAGGTTGCAGGTAAAAGTTTGAGTTCAAAACAAAAGTAGATTTACCAAGTTGGTGAATTTGAATTGGGTGATAAATAATGTGAGTAAAATAATCTCAATATATTTCTTCGAAAACATATATTAACATAAAGCAATGTATTTCACATCATATCCATTAGAGTTTTAAAATGCTCCCTGCTAAAATATTAACTTTATTATTTATGTTCCCTACTGTACCCTGAAATGCAATAATGAATAATGTCAAAAGCGTTTGTTTTGATATCAGCTGTACACACTGCACACCACTTATTGACTGATAGTCCTGCCGGTGACAGCGCAACATTTTTTGTGTGAACCCGTTATAGTTTTTTTTTCTTCCTTCGTTTGTGATTAAAAAAAAGTGTACTAATATGCAATCGTTTTTCTTGCGCTCAGTTGTTACTGTAATTCCGAGGAAATCTGTTGTACTTAACTTGTCACGTACAGTATCCACAACTTTGCGTTCAATGGCTCCAGTAAAGGTTTGTGCGGCCACAAAAATAATTTTGTAATTTTACCATATTATATAATTGTCTTATATGTTATGCCGCCTGATGTTTATTGATTGCAAGCGCCGGAAGTTGTTAGTTGTTGCAATGATGTAATGTAATTTTGATTTATTTTTTTACTTACAGGTTGGCGATAAATTGCCCCAGTCGGATCTTTATGAAGATTCACCAGCAAACAAGATCAACATTGCCGAATTATCTTCGAACAAGAAGCTTGTGATTTTCGGTGTGCCTGGTGCATTTACTCCAGGTTGCTCTAAGGTAAGTTTGTGGATAGAGAATGTTAGCCGAAATCGTTCTCAACTTTTTTATTAATGCATTTTTATTTATTTATGGTTTTACAATTTTGTTTTCATATAGACTCATCTGCCAGGCTATATTGAAAATGCCGGAAGCATTAAATCCGATAAAGGTGTAAACGAAATCATCTGTGTGTCCGTAAATGATCCTTTTGTTATGTCGGCATGGGGAAAAGAACACGGTGCCGGCGGCAAAGTACGTATGCTTGCTGATCCAGCTGCTAATTTTGTTAAAGCGTTGGATTTGACAATCGATTTGCCACCTCTTGGTGGACTTAGGGCTAAGCGTTTCTCAATGATAGTTGAAAACGGACAGATTACAGAATTGAACGTTGAACCCGATGGAACTGGGCTAAGCTGCTCATTGGCCGGTAACTTGGGAAAAGCTTAAAGAATTTGTTAGTCATTGCCTACATGATTTCATCATGTAAAGTACCTTATTATTATGTTTATCATCCGTTTAGTTTCTGCGAAGGAAGCACTCATTACAGGAATAAAGAAAAAATAATTTGCACCTGCTATATTTCCCTTGTTCATTGCCATGACAATGTGTAAACATTGCATATCGATTCATTTACTGTTAGAAATAAACGAATTTTAAAGTAGAAGTAATCAATATTTTTTAATTTATAATTTACGACATGATGGTTGGTAGATTCTTTTGGAAAAGTATAAATTATACAATTTTAATTTGGTAATTGTATATATATTATATTATATATATTGTATATATATATTATAAAAATAATTCGTCCGGTGCAAGAATCAATTTTTCCGATAGATATAGATAAATAAACGTCCACGATGAAGATAGAACTTCATTCCGCCGAGTTACAGAAATTGTACTCATTTACTTTTACTGAGAGCAATTGCAGCGAAGGCTATATTTTAAAGTAAGTTGAAAATAATAATTTCAATATATATATATATATATATATATATATATATATAATTTCAACAATAAAAAAATATATTCATATGCAGATATTTGAATTATTTATACGCAGATATTTCAATTGACTAGAATGTATATTTTTGTACTGAAGACATGATTCTTTGGTTCGTACTGTATATAGGTTATGTTATTTGCTAAAATGCATAGCGTGAAAGGTTGTGCATATTTATTTATTTGCTATATGCCAGACCGAATTCTGTCTGACAGTCTGTATTCTCAGATTCAAATCAAGCAAATAAAGTATTCACATTTGTAGCGACAATGTTGGGCTTTAAATTTAATTTAAGTAGCATTCCATGTTTCACAAGCACAATTATTATAGGAATTTTACTCAGTTTTTCTGTATGCAGTAATGTTCCAGTTATTGCTGCGGATACAAATAGCGTAGAACCATTGACAGCAACAGCTTGTAAGGAATCCAGTTAAACACATTTTTAGAATCTAATAAGATTTATTTTAATTAAGATGTTGACATCCTTCGATTGCGACGGCTAGATCATAGGAGTTTTGTTAAAAATATGTTAAAGTCAGACTATTCTAGAAACTATAAAATTATTTCTGTGGCAATGGAGAAAATATTTCACGTGAGGATAATAAATGGCTGTCTTGTGCAAAATACAAAAAACTTGGTATTTCTAGGTTTTCAAAGAAAGTAATCAAACATTGACTGAACAAGAATACTCTCCAAGTCGTGGGTTTCCGAGTGAATCAAAGAGGCAGGAAGCTGTGATATTAATTCTAGAGAACTGTTGTTTAGTCGCGGACATAATTTTACACTTTCCGGAAATATCATATAGGGTATTGAAGAAAATTCCAGATTGGAGACCCACTGTTAACTGGTGCATTGATTTTGTAAATCTCTTTCCGCAAATCATAGACGAGTCTATTGTTGAACTAATGAATCTTGCTCGTCAGGAGACAAACGAGGAAGAGCGTTCTCCGGATTTCACCAATCCATACTACGCGAAAGTTGATACTGTGGACACTGAGGTTAAGAAGAAACGTAAACAAAAAAATAAAATAAAAAGGGGCCCGGTTTTGACAAGACATGAATTGTAAAAAAACAGTCTTCTTCTTTTTTGTAAAAAATATATTTTTTAACCTATTTTCAAAGTTCTTAAACACGGAACACCAGTCATTTCATCGATTATCAGTATTGGGAGCTATTTTCTGTTGCAATAATTTCCCGTAGCCACCTCGTCCAGCATCATAATCAGTTCTGTATTCATCTCTTACTTGTCCTCCAGTTTTTCCACGTCCATATTGACGTCCCTCAATAAAGCCTGCATCCCAATCAACACGAATCAGGCGGTCATCCAATCTTGTGCCATTTACATATCTAAAACCAAAATAGCAATCCCAGCTAGGTATATGTATCTAAAATCAATAATAAATCAAACCTCATGGCATATTCCGCTTCTATTCGACTGTAGTATTCTACAAAACAAAATCCACATGGAGTCTTTTTATATTTATCGAGTCCCATTACAATACGTCGAACATCTCCGCAACGTGAAAACAGTTCGTGAATCTGTTCTTCTGTTGTATAAAACGATAAATTGCCCACGTATAGCGTCGTTGATTCTTTTAGTGAACGTTCTTGGTCATGGCGTGATCCCTAAAGAAATATGAAAAATTAGAAAATGAAAATGATGTTATATGGGAAATGTAGAGTAACAAACTTTGAAGTGTTGATCCCGGTAGGAACTAAGCTCTATCGATGATGCAGACATTTGAATAAGTAACTTTAATAAAAAAATTTAATAAATTTCTATAAAAAAATTTGCCGCTTTACAGTCGATGGTTGTGACAGCGGGTAGTTTTGTTGTCTCCCGTTCAAAAAAATATTGTATAAACTCTCTAAAACAATAATGCTGTTGTTTTCAGTTGTGAGTTATTATAAATGTAAATAACATACTTTATTTTTGATAGAACTACCCGAATATAAAATTTTCTTTTAATGCAACGACACCGAGTTTGTTACCTCTACTTGGTTAATTGCCAATTTTTGACAGCTCATTCGTTATTAGGCACTTTGTTCTGAACATAGTTGCAGTTCAAATAGTGTTACCACTTTATTGTTTCGTACTTAAAAGAAAAGAACTTTATCAAAAAAAACTTGCGTTAAATGGAAAAATAAATTGGACGGAGTCTAACTACCTCGAATTTATTAAGGTTTGACGTCAAGTTTCTGGATGGTGCGAAGAAAACATAGCTTGAATTAAATTTTAGAAAGTGCATAGTCAAAGTACATAGTCGCATATATCTTTGACGTTGGGCAAAAAGGTCCAAAGTCGGAAACTGCAGTTTTTCATCAAACCAAATTGAAAATAGATTAATTATTTGCAAATCGGCATTAAATGCGTTCGAAAAAAATACCAAACGAAAGAGAAAAAAAATTGAATTAAACCAAATCAAAAACCCAAAATACTTTTTGACTTAAGACCTTTTTGCCTAACGTCAAAGATATAGTGTTTGCTCTTCCAGTAAAACTATTGTTTTTTTGTTTAACTGAGGTGCACTTAAACTGCTTGCCCTTTAATTAAAATCTACAGATTACAAAATGTGCAGAATAGAGAATACACTTGCCCATTAATTAACAATATTTAATTAAACGCCGGAAGCATCACATTTATTTAAGGCTTCTCAAAACGAGAATGAGATTTTTTAATCAATTGTAATTTGCCGCTGATTTTCTATCGTGTCTTGAAGACTGTCTAGGTCACGCACAATAACTCCAAGTAGTTTGTATGTGATTAGACTGTTCTAAATTTTATTTAATAACACTAAATATATCACATATTTAAACAAACATTTGAGTTTTAAATAAAACAGAGTTAACAAAAATACGCAGATACAGATACATATGTGTATATAAATATATTAATACTAGATGTATGTTAATATTAGATTAATACTTAATTTAAAAAATAATTGACGCATGTGATTCATATACAATCCATTCAAGACTCACGTAAATGAATTTCTAGTAAAGGATATTTCTTCAGTTTCAATGTGATATCTTCAACATATTGCAAGTCTTGAAAGTTAAATTTGGTAGAGAAACGATATTTTCGAAGCAGCCTCGATAAAATTATTTTTGTTGACATGAGTGCATATCTCCAACCTATGAAAATATCAATTACATACACATGTATCTATGATAGATAAAATAATGTAATTCAGTTTTTTACCAATGCAATTCCTTAATCCTTTCGAAAATGGTATAAAAGTGTATGGATGTTTTTCGGACATATTTGCAGGAAGGAAGTTATCGGGATTGAAAGTTGTTGCGTCCTCTCCCCAGTATTTTGGATCACGATGCATATTAAAGATATCGATGGCTACTTGTAAACCCTTTGGTAGGACTACCCCGTTGGGTAGTTTCGTATCGCGTACGGTTTCTCTTGCGATAATTGGGACCGGTGCCATAATTCGCATTGTTTCGTTTATAACCATGTCCATATAGGTCATCTGCTGTATATCTTCATAGGTGACTTCTATTGTTGAATCCGGTAAGGGAATTAACGAAGTTAGCTCTTCGAAGAGTTTGTCCTGGTATTTGGGAAACATTGCAAGCATCATCAAAGTGTAGCCAACTGTGTTCGCTGTTGTTTCGAACGCCTAATTAGTTAAAAAAATTTAAGAACTGTACAAGAAAATATGCAATATGGTATTCCTACTCCAAAGACAATAACATTTGATTCATCCTCGACATCTTTCCAATCGAAGTCACCTGATCTGACTAATTCAATTGCGCGATCAATAAAGATGTTCGAATTCTTTTTAATGTCAATATCTTCTGGACTATCATTTTCAGCGTTTATGTTGGATTCGTCTTCTTGAAGAGAAAGTTTTTCTTTGATAAGCTATGTTGAGACAAATAGAAAAAATAAACAAACCAGCATTATCCTATATATGTCCTATATATATATGCACAATGTGTATAAAAAAAATAATATTTTCGAATTTTCGTAAATAATATAATAATAATGATAATGGTGGCGCTACATTCCGAGGTGGACTTAGGCTTAGCTTCTACACCAATCACTCGTATTGTGTGTGCTAATTTTCTCTCACGAGTGGAGGGGACCTATAGTTTAATGCCTACTCCAAATGGCGGGATTAAGAACATCTACTTATATGAAAAGCCAAACTTCAAAATTATACCAAATTGTAATACCTTGCTGATCAATTGCGTGGAATGCATTAGAAATAGAGATAACTTGCATCGATGCGTGGACGTGCAACAAACACATTTGTCTACTTACATATTCGGTCATGATTTTAATGCACGTCTGTTTCGAGCATTACAATATATAAAAATACTTGTAAAGTATGGAGAAAAACAGTTACTATAGCAAAACGAAATAGCTTCAGTTAAACTGCCAAAGCAACCATTTGGAGATGTTTGCGTAACTGTTTTTTGTCTTATCCAATTTCAAAATTAATTTTTTTACCAATACTTACATTTTGGATAAAATCACGTATACGTTGTTTAGCCTTACGATAGGACGGATAATTTGCTGTCAGTTGAAGAAAAAACTTTTGCCTTAGCCATGGCGAAAATAGCATGCTTGTCATTGTTTCTAAAACACTTTCAATTTGGAATAATGTAATCATGGCGTTTTAAATTAAAGAACAAAGACATCCTATTTCCGATTGCATACCTTTGATAACAATGCAAGAGGTCCTTGTTGTGGTCTTTTATACTTGCCATTTTCCTCCCCATTGTTGTTTCTGTAAATAACATTCGATTAAGCAGAGATTTTGACTTAAATCTGGTTATTTTTACTTACGTGCCGCTACATTTAATGTACACTTTTGTAAGATTGTAGTTAAATCTACTTCTCCAGCACCAACTAGCTCCTTCAACTCAGCCTTCAAATTATCAGCTTCTCGATTGAAAATCGGTATAAAACTAAGCAAAACTTTATGATTGAAAGCTGGGTTAAGAAGTTTTCTGTGAACACCCCATAAAGGAGCTTTAAACAAAAAAAAAACACATCGAAGAATACCCTTTGAAACAAAATTCTATACAATATTTTTACTTTTCAAACTAAAAAGTCCTCTTCCTGTTCCGTCATCCAATACATCATAAATAAAAGCCTTATCTATAAAATCGACTGAAGAAAGAATTGCTTCGGTAAGTACCGGTTCTGCTACTACCAGAAAAGGAAACGGTCCCAACCAAGACACAAATGATCGGCCATATTGTTGCTCAATTTCCAAGAAAACGTTTAGAATACCTGCAAAGCAAATACGTTTATTTGGTAAATTTAAAATTTGGTAAAACGGAAACAATAACTTTTAATAGTATTTAGTGGATATTTATAATAATCTCCTTGAATTATCGCTATGTAATAATTTCTTATGTATTTCTATTTTATTTACAAAATTGCCGCTTCACCCTAAAGTGTTGGTCACCTTAGCTGACTAAATTCATTTTAAAGTGCAATAAGAAAAATCAAGCAATCGAAAAAACAGCATTAATTAGACTTTCCGGGAGAGATGGGCGGTCTTTTCATTTCTTTACAATTCAATTCATCATGGTCTATAATAGATATATATGTATATGCATGTACATATTGTGGCGCTACAGTCCGAAGTGGACTTAGTCATAGGTTCTACAACGGTGTCATGATATAACGCCAAGCGCCAACGCCAGAAGTGGCATAAGACCAAATTTTTGCTTTGGCCTTATGTCACTTTCACAAAGCGACATAAAGCCATAAAGCCAATTGGCTTTATGTCAATTGGCTTTATGTCGCTTTCCGCTGTATATCTGATTTTGCTTGCCTTATTAAAATATACCTTCCATTAATCATTCTGAGACATTTCAAAAGGGAACGGGTTAACAGTGAAGTACGTATGGAGGACATGCTGCCACACATAGGATTTGGGGTAGGTGCAAGATTGGGTATATGTTACTTTCTCAAATATATATTATATATGTATTTTTATATATTTAGATAAATAAGGAAACATTAGGAAATCAGCTCCAAATCTTATCTCTGGCCAATCAGGGGGGTTGCAAGGGGGAATGCCCTCCCATACTTCCCTTTTTACCCGTTCCCTTATACTAACTCCACTGTTAAATTTGATTCTTCTTTTCATTTTAATTACACATATCCATGTTAATAAAAATTGTGGAATTAAGACCCACTTGGTGTAATTTGGTGTTATGTCTCAAAAAAATTTGGCCAAATGCTAAAATTTGGCTTTTCTACAGCAATTACTAGTATTGTACGTGTTATTGTTCTCTCACCAACAGCTTCTATGTCGACTCCGAACCTCGAGATCTATGAATTTTTTCTTAAGAGTTACACACTTAGAGGATATATCGGTGACTCGAAGCAGTAAAATACGAAATGTGTTTGTGCCCGGAATGGAAACTAGACTTTGAGCGTAGGTGCCGAAGCAAATAACCAGTACACCACGGCGTACAGTGTCCGATTTTATACATCAGTAGCTGGTCGTAAGTCAAAAAATATATATATATTTTTTTAACTTTTTTACCGTTTAATCTAGAGAGCAATATACAAATAACTGGTTCAAAACAACAAAAGAGGCTAGCACTGAAATTTGCAACTGTACTAACACCGCAATGATGTAGTTTAAGCTTACTTTGTTATTATGTGTTTCAGTTGAGAATTCACATTGTCCCTGTAAGTACAAGTTATTACCAACTAAAAAAGAATACTCAAAAAAGCGAATATGCCGCAAGATCCTCATTGTAAGTATATACTTCAGAAAAAATATTTTTTTTTAGTAGTTTTACAAATTTGGGTGTGAAAGTGGTGTCTATATGCAGTAATTAAATGATATCTATCTGAATCATTTTTTTTGTATAAGCAACGATAAAAAAAATGTCCGACATAGTCTAATCACGAAAGTAATTTAATTCTTAAGTTTCAATCTTCCACTTTAATTGAGAGTAAAACTTACATGCCAAAGGTCGTCATTAACAAGAAAATAAATAGTTTTATTTATGCCTGAGAACGGAGTTTTCAAATCTTCCGTTTCTGATGAAGTGATAAAGTTTGTTTATTCAAAGTATTCAATGTTGGACATAAATGAGAACTAGCTCAGGAATAAATTGGGAATATTAGTCGATTTTCATAAACAATGAGGGTGCAACACGAATGATGGAAACACTGCCCGTACGTTTTTCAAGGACCCAGCAAAAACAGCCGGTATAATAGGAATTGATTATGAACTCGTGAAGCGTAGTACTGATTACTCTTTCACCTGGATTGAAGACTGACAACCAAATTCTGAAAGTTTTGCTAGACTCAGTTAAACTATTTGTCAGCAAATATAATTGGTACAAAATGCATGTGACCGTCTATAAAATACTTCTTCATGGTGCTGACGTCATTGAGAATCGATCATCGATTGACCTTTGATGGGCTTACATCGTGTATGGATGTATTGATGAGTACGATGTCTATATTGCCCGTAAACTTTGTATTAAGTGTAAGAAATTTAAAACTTAAGTGAAGTTTGTTTGGTATACTTGGATAAGTACGCAGGATCTTGTTTACACGAGTAGTTAGCTTAGTCTTCTTTTATGCTGCCACGGTTCGAGGGCAAGAAATAAGATAATTTGTATAAAAGAGTAGTTAAAAAAGTATTCAGTGAATTGAAAATATCTGCACGAGTAGATGTACAAATTTCATAGGGCTAGATAATTCCATTTATGAAAAATTTTTTAAAATAATTCTCCTTTAATTATAAAAAAAGATACATTTTCTGTTAACAACTTATCCGATAAAGCCGACTCCATTACGGTTTTGCATTTTGCCGCAGTAAAATCAATTGAGTATCTTAAATTCTTTGTTACAACGTTTTGTTTCTGTCGCAGAAATTTATCTATCCGTTTTAATATAACACTGGTAAAAGTCGCTTAGTTTCGATGTAAATTCTTTAGCAAAATCTGCCTAAATTCTTAGCAGCACTGTCGGTTCGGTAAAAATTCCAAAGATTTAGTTAAAATAATTATTTAAACTGATAATATAATTAATCCTCGACATGCTCAGGATCTCAAAATATTATGTTTGTCAAAAATTGCACAAGAGGAAGCAGGAATTAATTAGATTCAATGCACTGTTACAGTCAACTAACTTTCTTCAAAAAGAACTATTACTTTTAGTAATTTTTGTCATTATGAAAAAAATCCTTTGTTTCATTATTATTTTTTTCTTGATTTTTTCGAAATTTCCTACACAATATATGCATAAACGTATTATTTTATTACAGCTTCATAGCTTCAAGTCCTTCATGTGATTCCTGTCACAACGAATGACGGCAATAAGCATTATACTTTGTATTCAACTTTCCACTCGCCGATCGCGTAAAAAAATAAAATGAAAACAAATAAAAAAAAATAACAGTTGGAAAATTAACTTTTGGAAATAAACAATTCGTATCGCACCTTCACGTTTTGTTAATTTATGAGCCATTCCAAGGATTGGATATCCCATAGGACCTCTCATTTTCATAAACAACAAATAGAACCTTCTTCGGGACCAAAGAAAATACAACCATATTATTCCAAATAATACGAGAAGGATATTCGAAACAATCATTTTCAAACGTTTTTTCCACTTGGTTGTCTATAACGAATTTAATTTTCAACTATCCGCCGATGTTAACCACTCAAGACCGCGACAATGTTAAACTGCTAAGACTATTGAGAAATGATTTTTATGCAAAGCAATTCATACGAGCCACACACGAACGTGCATGCTGCTATTAACTGCTTATTATAATGATTATTCGATCAAGGGACGGGTGAGGGTAAAGTTTATTAATGTGTCAAACAGTAGGCTGTATGCGTATCGACATGTATGGCAAAAGATATGATAAAAAGAAACTTTCGAGTGAAATAATAATTTCTATTGCCCACACAAACACTCCTTTTGAGGAGACTAAGGATGAAAAATATCATAATTGCCACATTACTATTGTTGTATTGTAATTTGGTAGTTGTGGCGATATCAATCGTTTTATGTGGTCCCGAGACTAATTTGGATCGTAGGCCCTTAATAAATACTTATTCTTCGGACCGTTTAATATCTATGAAGTGTGTTTGAAAATTATATTATAGAAATAAGTATATACTATGCATGTTTTGATGGAGTATATGTTTGTATTTCTGTAAAATTTAACCTAATTGGTATTCATTTGAGCCTTTTTTCTAAGCTTATTTTTTTTTTCTCCGAATTTTTTTTGAAACGCTTCACTGGAGCACTCAGGCTCAAAACTGGTCCATTGTAGTGCCAGGTAGCAACCTACTCCAGTCCCGTAATTTGATCCCAACGGCAAATGGTGACTGGACCAGATTCAATTACACCTGGTACCCAATAACCAACTGCACCATACAGCCGTTCTAAGCTTATATTTAGTACTCTCGTTATTTTGGAAACCTTTTCCATCGCTTTTTAACAGATTTTGGAATAATCATAAGCTGATGTTTGGCAATCGGACGATTATGGGGTTTACTGAGCAAAGTGATTTTAAATGTTTTGTTGAGTGAAAAAATTATCACTAATATTCTCACACAATATCACAATATCACGTGAGCAGGAACGTAGTCATAAGGAATTTTTTCATATTTTCACCTGATTTGCATATCTAGAAATTATTAAACAACGTTTTTAATATGTCAATATAAATTCAGGAAAGCACTCACTATTACTTCTGGTGGGGCAGTTGCCAAACAATATTTTCCAAAACTTACTATAAAAGACAATGCATATTTTGTAATAATTCGTCAACAACGTGAGTACTTTTGGGTCTGATTCATTGTAAACATCTCTATGCCTGTGTGGTAAACTCAGTATAGACATTCGGATATCTTAAAAGGAAGATCTGCTAGTGTAGTCAGTTGAATGAGTCTGATTGGTATGTGAGGCAGTCATAAACAAACACCTTTATACATTGACGCAGATATTATTATGAATTTCTTCAGCGTGACGTTTAATGAACGTGTGTCTTGAAGCGATCATGTTTTCATTGAGTAATTCTTTATATTTTTTTTAATGTTGCTTTCGGCGCACATACCTAGTTATGTATTCTATGTTACGCTCTCATCTCTTCGAACATCTAATGTTTTGAAAAGTTTATGAACACACGTAATGAGTTTATTGTGCCCAATTTCATTGTCAAAACTAATCAAAATTCATAGGAGAAATTTTGAATCAAAAATAGATCGTACGATTTTTTTTTATGTAAAACCTGGAGACAAAAACAATTGAAGGTTATGTTCTCATAACGATGGATTACAACACACATTCGGGTCTGAACTAGTCATTTTGCACGCGCACCCCTACAGTTCCATCCTTTTTTGGCTAACACACGAAATATAGTTATAATTCATACTCGTTTGTAGTCTTTTGCGTGCTAGACACAGTAATTTCTAACGATGCTATCGTTGATCTGTTTTTATGGTTCAACGAAATATTTACATTCCCTTCTGAATGACTTTGAGGTAATTACATAAGCGCATAATAATTCAATTGCTTTAAATTTGCAGTTACATTCGCCGAATCTGTTATTAAAAGTAGATCAATCTAGTTTTAAATTTCTTTCAACTAAATCTGGCTTGGCATGAGTGGAAATAATAGTCAAATGTACGGCCAATCCCAATAGAGACGTTTGATGATTGTCATCAGCTCTGATGCTGAATAGAGTATGCATATGTAAAAGCACACCTGAGTGGTATTTTAAGCTTGTAAGGAAATTTAAAAAAATTACTGTAGAACGTAGTTTTCTTTTAGTACTGTTAGAGAAAAATAAAACAAAAAAGGCAACCCAGTGCTTCCTATGAATTCTTATGTATAAGTTATGTGGAAAAGAAAATAGGCAGTCAGTAAGCAGTGTGAGATGGTGTTTTGTTTAAAATAAATAAAATTAATTTTTTTTAAATTTACTTGTAATTTATTGTTTTTCTTTAAAATTCTCTAATAGTACACACATACAGTATGAACATATTCTGTCCATGGTAGGTAGGTAGGTAGGTATGAAGTAGCTTAGATGTGCACTTAGACCAGAGTTGATCCATTGTGCCGCCACATGGTTAGACCGGGGTCAAACCAATAAAGTGTCCGAGGGAAACCATTTGGAGCCTATAATGAAGCGTAGTAGATTGTTAACAGGAGCCGCACTAAGTTCACATAAGTTATCGAAAAAGTAGGCCCCTAGATGTTGGCGTCGAATAGACGCTGGGGCCGGACAGGAGCATAGAAGGTGTGAGACGCTTTCCACTTCCTCGTCGTCTAAGCAGCTTCTACAGAAATCATAAGCCGTGACACCTAGTCTGCTGGCATGATTTCCTATGAGGCAGTGTCCTGTGATGACACCGACGATTGTACTTATATACGATCTGTCAAGAGATATTAAATCCTTAGATCTCCTGGGATCTAGCTTAGGCCAGGTCATCCTGGAGGTATGACACGTAGTGCCACTCGCCCATCTGCTATCTATTTCACGAGTTGCCTCTAATGATAGCAACAATTTACAAGTTGTGAGGGGCGTACCCAAGTTACTGCATTTAGGAAGTAATGGTTGTGAAGTTGCGAACTTGGCAAGTTCATCCGCTTTGCAGTTACCTGGAATGTCTCTATGGCCTGGCAACCAGCACAGGCAAATATTGAACTGGTCGTCCATCTTGTCTAAAGATGAGCGGCAGTCTATTACAGTCTTAGAGTTTGTAGAGACTAATTCCAGGGCTCTGATGGCTGCCTGGCTGTCCGTGAAAATGCAAATATTACGAGCGGATATTACGTTCCATTTGAGCCAGGACAGCGCTTCACTTATCGCCATTATCTCCGCCTGAAACACGCTACAGTAATCGGGTAGGCGAAAGGAGAGACATATATTTAGTTCATCAGAGAAAACGTCACTACCCACCCCTTCCTGGGTTTTTGACCCATCCGCGAAAAAATGCAGGAAACCTACAAAAGGTTTGGAATTAACATTCCAGAAGTATCTATCTGGAATCAGGGTTTTAAAGTGTCTGTCAGGGAAGTATAGGGGTGTGGTATGGTCCAAAATTCTCGTGGGGAAGTTTAAAGAACTTAGTATGGAGGAGTGGCCAAAGGGATTATTGGTCCACTGGGCGGAGGCTGTAAGACGGATAGCAGTATTCTTTGCTAGTAGTCTGCCAAAAATTTCGATTGGGGATAGGTTCATGATCACGTCCAGCGCATCTGAGGGTGTGGTTCTCAGAGCACCTCCTATGCAGATGCAAGCTTGACGTTAAACTTTCCTAATGAGATTGTAGTGTATGGCTTTGTCTAGTATTGGCCACCAGACATGCACTCCATACAACAGAATGGGTCTAACGACGGTTGTATAGATCCAATGGATCATATGAGGTTGGAGACCCCATTTCTTTCCTAGCGCTCTTTTACAAATGTAGAGAGCCAGTGTCGCCTTGCGGGTGCGCTCCATTTTATCCGGCTTCCAATTTAGTCTCTTATCTAGGGTAAGCCCCGGATATTTAGCAGACTCTGAGAAATTGCAACTGGTGCCATCAATGGTAGGGGGGTCATATATTCTGTCCATATTTAAATTGAAGTAATACCAGTTAAACTCAGCAAATGAACTAAAGATATAATGTATAGAAAGTCACTTTTGCTTAGTTATCTGTTTTATCAGAGTTTGTTACTAAAATTGTTAAATTATTTTTCACTTATCTAGGTTATAGAGAGAGAGAGAAATTGAAAGCAGCTACTACAACCTTTAAGAGAAAAAGTTAATACGACTGTATTTTTGACAATATTTGCTGAGCGAGTTATGACAGATTTACTTCTTTGTGTTAATAATTAAATCTTTCTAGATTTTAGCTTGTTCTATTTAATAAGTTGAAAAATTAGCCATTTCTTCTTCTTCTTTTGATGACTCTACAGTCCGGGATGGACCTGGGCTTCATCCAACAAGTTCCTCCTCCAATTACGCACGCCAAGTTGGTTGAGGTGTTTCTCCATTTGTACCATCGGTTTCGTGGGCGTTGTGTGGTCCAAGACTGAAGCAGTGATATCCATGCGCTCAACATGGCCTAGCCATCTTAGGCGTTGAATTCTTTGACGCCTGTCTAGACTAATGTCGCTATACACCCCTACAGTTTGTAGTTAAATCTTCTTCTCCGAATGTCATTAACGCAAACAGGACCAAAGATTGGACACAGACCTTTTCTTTTGAAAAGATCAAGCACTTTTTCATCTGCCTTGAGATTGTCCATGTCCCCGCGCCATAGAGCAAGACAGGGCGGATGAAAATTTTATATAAAGACTGCTTGATCCTTCGTGATAGGGCTCTACTACTCATTTACCTCTTGAGCCTATCTCGAATCGAGGTAGACAAAGTCCTTGACTACATTGAAAGTATATCTGCTTATGGCCACGTTATGGCCAAATCGTCGATAGTGTCCTTCCTTAAAGACAGCATATACTTCGTTTGTCCCTCATTCACCCTAGCGGTCGCCTCAGATTCAATGCCAACAAACGCTTCATTGACGGATCGCTATGTTCGAGCCAACATAAAATTTGGTCCATAGTGTTACCACGTCACAGACTAAACCTAGATGTTACCATCACTGCCTTTATTACATTATATTTC
Source organism: Myathropa florea (assembly GCA_930367185.1). NCBI lineage: Eukaryota > Metazoa > Arthropoda > Insecta > Diptera > Syrphidae > Myathropa > Myathropa florea. The sequence continues at coordinate 1,081,618 of OV884004.1, read as the reverse complement.
CGACTGTGTATAAATTGGTGGTGTGCTCTTAGAGTGTGTGCTCTTAGTGAGACTTTCATCGATTTCCGTGGTACTGGGAAATTTTTAGTGTGGAAAATTACGACAAAATGATTGTCCAAGTTAATTATAGTTAAGATACTGTTTTGGTATTAAAGGCAGTATATTCAATGTAACGTTTTCAAAAATAAAAATAAATATGGCTTTTAAATTAGTACTTACTTTTTCAGACCCGGTCCTAGCTAGATAAGCGCCCTGTGCAAGACCTACGTTCATTAATTAATTAATTATATAATAACTTTGTAAGCTCCTCTCCGGTCTTGGTTCTTCTTTCAAAATCTTTAAACAACAATAGTAATTTGTTCCATGCGATTCTTGTCGGTTGTTGAGTCAACAACAAGCGAAAAGTATTTGGCTTCTTTTAGCATCGACACAATTTGATTAGAAACAGTATTAGAAAAGATACTTATTATTTAATTTTGTATATTTTTGCTCAAATATTTATTTTGGGCTTCTTGATTCGTTATTCTCAAGTGCTCTCCCATAACTAAATCAAATAAGGGTACTTCCTCAACAAGCTGTAAAATGTTACCATTATTAAGCTCAAACAACACCTCAGTGGGCGCCCGTGGCGTAGTGGGTAGATGCGTCGACTCCTACGCTCGAGGTCGTCGGTTCGAATCTCGAAAAAAACAAGAAACATTTTTTTCACGGCTCCACCTCTTTCGAGTCACTGACAATGCTCAAAGAGTATAACTGTCTAGAAAAAGCTTCTCAATCTCGCCGTTCGGAGTCGGCATTAAACTGTAGGTCCCCTCCACTCGTGAGAGAACAATAGCCCGCACAACACGAGTGGTTTCTGAGAAGCTAGACCCAGGTCCACCTCGGACTTTAGCGCCGCCATTATTATTATAATTATTATTATATTATTATAAATGATCTTCAAATGTGTTTCTTTTTGTTCACATTTCGAGTAGACACATAAAACTACTGTTATCATTAAGAATCAACAGACAAAAACAAAAGGAACGCTTACCGTTAGCCGTAAGGCAACAGAAATTGCTCTCAGGCAACCTTGGGATCGAACGGGTTAAATAGCTTAACGCTAAATTTTCCAAATCTGACTCATAACAGGGTCGAATAATGTCAACAGAGTTTAGGAATATAATTTTTTAAAATTTTGTTAAGAATTATTTCTATTCAACTTCGAACTGTAGACGAGTCCACCCACGGGTAACACTTTGATTAAAAGAAAATATCCGTCATTCGTATATGTACTGTGATATATTAAGAGCTTGACTTATGGAATACCTATGTACCTACATACAGGTTGATTTTTTTATATTACATTTACTTATTTATTTAGTCTAAAAAATTGTTTGTTATAATTAGTTTTTTTATTTTCATACAAATGGATTTTAGTTTGTAAAATTTATTATCTTGTGATTTTGAGTCTACAATAAGGTGTAAGGGGTTTGTTTAATATAGGTACATTTACATACATACATCAATAATTTCAATTGCACTTAAATTGTGCTATAAATTGCAGTAATAAAAATGTATAAAAACGTAAACACAAATAATTTCGTAAAAAAAAGTACGGCTAGCAGATTACCAAAGTCAATTTCACCTATAATTATATTATGCTAAGTTGAAGATTTTTTATTCACCGTTATCATCTATGCGTACGCTTATACGTAAGCATACATATAGTATATTTTTGTTGTTTTATGCGAGACATTTGTTAAATTTGTATTCATTAGAATATAATCATTTTTGGTCGGAAGTAATGTTGACATCGCTCAGCGATTCTGGAAATAAATAAATAAATATTACACTTTCTAATATGTTTAATATGTTTAATATTTAGAGGTAAATGCAATAAATTTGCATGTCGCAAGAACATACATATGTATGTATGTATGTATATATGTATGTACAGTGAGTGCTATTAATATTCGGTTTTTATTTCTTAAGCCATTTAAAGAAATGTTTTAGGTTTACTATGACTATTTTATTGTTATTATAACATTACTCTTTTCAAAAAACACAATAAAGGTTGTATTTTAATATTTACTTGATAGAGCGACAAACGCTTGGACACACGGAGTGTAAATGTATATGTTCCATTCCTCTTTCCCGTTAAAAATTTGACATTTGCCTCGTATAACGGTTTATGATTTTATAATTTAGCTCAAATATCAGTTTCAGGACACTACTAAAGTACCCATTTAGAAATCGTCAAGATAATTTAGTTGGAAAAAGGGAATGGGTCGCAAGGGAAACAATTCAACATAAGAAAAGCGAAATTTGGTAATTTTACATCATAGAAAGGAAAAATGTAAAAAAAATGTATGAAATCTTAAATATGAAGAGGGTGAGCACATTTAAATTTTGACAAGACAACGATCCGAAGCACAAGGCTTATATTGTTCGCGAATGGCTCTTTTATAACTGCCCCAAAGTTCTAGAAACACTTCCACAATCGCCGGATCTGAGTCCCATCGAGAATGTATAGGATGAATTTGATCACAGAGTTCATGAAAACCCAGTCACATCGATATCCGCATTAAAAGATCGACTGCAGGAAGAATGGGCCAAAATTAGTCTGGATTACGTCAAACAAATTCTAAAAAGTTTGTCACAACGCTTTAACGAGGTTTTACGCAACAAGGGTACCCCTTGTATTAATATTAATGCTAACCTGAAACCTTTTGAAGCACTTTAAAGAGATCTAAAAAAAAGCCGAATATTAATTTCCAACGTTATTCTTTTCTTGTTTCTTGTTTTTGTTGAAATATTTTTAGTATTATTAAAACAAATTGCGAATTTTCAATTTTAAACAATCATGATTTCATTATGAATTAATGTTTTTCAACACATTCGAATTTACGTTTGAGACCACGATTTGAAGGTGTTAATAGAAAAAACTGAATATTAATGACACTCACTGTATAATAATTTTGTGTAAAATATTTGATCATATACGGTAAATTCGTAAACTTATTTGAGATACTCCTTTTCTTTTTATCTGTGTATAAAATTACAGCAGTAAAAAACAAAGTTTTTTTTTAAACTAGTTCAAAAAAGAAATTAAATTTGGCACGTTATAAGAAATGAGAGAAAACAAGAAATAAACAAACACAAATGTTTTCTTTTTGTTTATTATTTAGAGCATAATAGAATACATTATGTATGTGGCAAATTAAATAGCATTGCCTAAAAGGAACTAAATGACTAATAATAAGTGCATAAAGTTTTTTTTAGAGAAAAATGCATTTATTATATTCAACAAATTAGTGCAAAAATTAATGAAAATGCTATTGTATATCTACATATATTCCAATATGAAATGATTATCCACCATTTCATTGTTGGATATTCTTATGAATTTCAATTAGTTTGTTAATTAACCAAAAAAAAAACTATGTTTACACAGCCAAAATCATAAAATACACACTACCAATAGCAATAACGACTACAGAATAATTTTATTATTATATGAATTTGTTAAAACTTAACTTGTTTAAAACTAGGCCCAAGCAGTTTAGGCATTACTAAGATTTATTTTGAATAAATGATAAGCAGTTACATAAGCAAGCGCATGAATACTTTATTTACAAAACGGGGATAAAGAAGAGTTTCATCAAAAAACTGCATTAAGACCACATTGTATTCATTGTATTAATTTTTTTAAAAGAAAAAAAATATTTTCTTAAACAAGAGGATTAGAACTGCAAAATATATATACACCTATATACATGAATGACATCAACATCATTTGTTTATGTAAAAGCTTGTTGCGATGGGAAGTGGGTATGGTATGTATCTAATATATAGAATATCTATATCGTCGTTGTTCCGCAGAACGATAACCTGTATAAGGCAATAAATGTTTATTTTTAGCACCCAATTCAAGGCCCATAGGAGACTCTATTATTACAGTTGACATGCTTTTTGAACAAAGCAAAAGTCTAGTGCAACTACTCTGATCAGTACCTGGTGTAGCAAGTGAAACGTTCCCATTTGTTAGTGCTGTCGAAAAGTGTAATCGTGAGGTCTGCTTTGAATTACCATTCATAAGAGGAGCATCTGTTGTTCCTTCTGAAAGGTAAATTTGTAAAAATTAAAAGTTCATAGTTTTATTAAATTATACCTTCATTCCATGCATTTTTCGGCAGTGATCCATTTATTTCAACATCCTTACCAACACTATCGTCACGTACACATTTGATAAGAAACATTACCGTTGCGCCAACAATCGGTGGCACACCAGCAAGAATTAGCGGAACTGTATACGAACCAGTACTATCGAATATCTTTCCAGCGATCGGCGGTCCAATAGTGAGTGGCAGAGAACTCAGTCCTAATAAGAAACCAATTGCTTGTGTCGCTCCCTGTGGTCCACAAATTTCGTAAGCAATTGGTCCAAGTAATGAAATGAAGCATCCATCGAATAATCCCATAACTAGAGTAAAGACTATGAGCAGGACGTAGGAGCTCGTCAAGGGAAGTAGGAGCGTCACTACTCCTATGCAAAACAGCGATAGTTGCTGTAAGTATATACGGTTTACACCTGGCATATCTGCGATGGCTCCAAAAATCAATCTTCCTATGCCTGATGTTATACCGATGCACATGACTGGCAGATTTTGACTATTTCCTGGAAAGGCGGTCTCGACGAATTTCACCATATGCACGTATGGAACAAAGTAACCGAATAGTGCAAGAGGAACGCACAGAGCCCAGATGACATATCGTTTTCGTTTCCAAATATCCACGTTGATGATGGAACGTATAAAAATGTTGAATCGTGATCGACCAGGTTTCTTCCTTGGAGGCTCTGGCGACGGATGAAGTGGCTTATAAACAAATGAACACACAATTATGAAGCAAGCAATCAATGCCATTACTTGTAGTGTGACTTGCAGTCCATATCGCTTTACAAGATAGTCTAATCCGGGTGGAAGGATTACAGTAAATACACTTGATCCAGCTGTAACAAATCCGCTTACTTTGCCCAAGTAACGCTTAAAATAATGACCCAATATAGCAATAGTAGGTGTGTAAGCTAAAGCCGTTCCCAAACCAAACATTATACCGTAGGTTAAGTAGAGTGCCTCTATTTTATGTGTACAAAATGATGAAAGCAACAATCCACTGGCGGATAAGGTTCCTCCAATAAATGTTGTCCGTCTCAGACCTATTTTGTCAGTTAACATCCCGGCAACTGGCGATAAAAGGAATGTTGTGCCGATTGTTAACGAGCCAACGAGAGCTGAAAGAAATAAAATGTAAAATAAGTACTTAATTTTATGTAAAAGAATATAATTATTTCTTAATTCAATAAGTCTTTCATGTTTGCTTCGTAGATATTAAATTAGAATGCAATCCCAAACAAGTGGCTGGGCCATTTAATCAAAGTACAATACCCGTATGTTATAATTAAGAAAGAAAACCCACACATCTAGCTTCTAAATTATCTAACTGACCTAACTTGGCCTAAGTGTGTCTGTATAATTTCTGCCAACACTGCCCTTTACCACCTACCAACTATTTTCGTCCCTTAAACACATACCTGTGATCCTGGAGGAGACCACTTACAAATTCTGTGGCCACAAACAATAACCGCCTAAGTCGGTTTTTATACTTTTTCAGGAGAAGAGGTCAAAGTTTTAAATCAGCAATACTACTACTACTTAGGCTACTAGGTTTTTTTGGAATAAATTCTGTTTAAAAAAAGATACAGACATAACAAATCAAGTGAAAGTAGATTTAAACATGCTGAACATAATGGTACTTATAACTTATTTTTGTCATAACTCGAGTTAAGCGGTTATTGTATGTGGCCACAGAATTATAACCTTAAATTCAGGATCTACGGTAATAACAAGAGAATTAATTGCGTTCTCTTTGTTCCCGTATTAACGGTATACATTATCCAGAATTAGATACGAATATTATAAAAACTATTCATTCTCAAGAAACTACTAGAAAAGAAATATAGTTACCGAGGCCAATCACTCTAAAACGGCTAAAGAACAAATCGTTTACCTATATCTCCAATAATTATTCGGATACCCAGATACCCGAAATTTCCGGATATGTTACAGCACTACCTCAAATGACAGTTTATCAAACATTTTTGACGGTATCATAATATTTGGAAATTTTTCTTATTTATCAAACAAAATTTGATAGTGTGAACATGGTTCGTCGAACAAAGAACATACTATTCTCCAGGATCTTTGTATCGTGCGGTTGGGCGGAACAGTTTTTAAAGAATAACTTTATGTGCATTTTATTTTATTATTGTTTTAAGCTGTTCGTTTGAGTTTATTAAGGCCTTTCTGTGATATGAAAAATAAATATATGGTAAATAAACAAAAATTTGCATTTTTTTATTTTTAATCTTGTCCGCTACTTTCAGGACTTCTGAAATTGAGTTATAAAGCGTTGTTTGAATTTAATTTAATTTCACTCAATCTTTAATGAGTAAACGCATCTAATATTTCATCAAATAAAAGAGTCTTCAAGCATAACTGTAAGCATTACTAATGAGAAGTGTGAAGCAAGTCCTTAGTATATTTGGTAAATAACTATAGAAATTATTCCTAAATTTGTAAAACATCAAGAACATTACAGGCAGATTGAATAAATTACAGTCGAATCCCGACAATTCGTAATGGCAAGGGAACAGCATTTTTTACAAATTACCGCAGGTTACGAATTATCGAGATTTCGATTTAGCGAGGTGGAAAACATAAAAATACAAAATAACGGGGCTTTTACATTTCATATGATTTTCCAATACATTTTGTTTAACTTCATTAAAAGCACTCAATTCACATATATGTAATTACATCTTAAATATGTACTTCTATACATATACAAAAAATAAAAAAGGAAACATAAAATAACATTAAAATACAAAAAGTCAAGAAAAAACTTGTTATTTAAAAATATGGTGTGTAAGGCGACATCAAGGCAACAAAATTGTCTACAAAAGTTAACGGCAATTAAACTCAAAAGGTTTATATGCGTTTTGCATTACGAATTATAAGAGGTTTAAAAAACGAATTGCGATTTATAAGAGGTTTTGTGTTCTTTGCATTGGAAATAAAATATGAAATAACGGGGGGGAGTAAAATGTATAAAAATTGTACGAATTAGCGACGATTTTTCAAGGAACTAGCAGTTTGTTACGAATTATTGAGATTTCGGTTTATCGGGGTACGAATTATAGCGATTCGACTGTATATTATACAAAAAATGAACACGAAAGTTATTTCAATCGAGAAAGATGAATCTTTAATATCTGCATGTCATACTCATATGAAATTCATTTCAACCGCACACTATTGTAAAAAAAAACATATAAACTATTACATCAGGCGTAGTTTTAAGATCTATAAATAAGTCGCGTGCTGAATATTATGTCAGACAGCCACGTGTTATTTTTTTCACTGCCGCCACATTTGTCGGCAAATTGAGTAAGTGCAATTTGTACGTCAGTTTTTTTTCTATTTCTATTTCTATTTCTCAAATCAATGCAGCGTCCCAGACTTTGCAATGTAAGCTAAAAATACAGAGTGAAACCGAATGCGCCAGTTCGTGCGAAACGAGCATCACCTACCCAATGAATGCTAGAATTTCGTCATCCCCCACTGTCACTTCTTGGGGCTCGTATTTCTGACAGAGATCATTTGTGACTGTCTATTATTAAACAGCTTCCTTAATTTGAAGTTCAATGGAATCGAATGATCGTGCGAATATTTTGGCAAGAATAAACATTTTTTATATGCCATCATGGTCGTTTTGATGGTCATTGTGCTCTGATAAAAATGCAAGCAAGGCCAACTTAAAACAAAAGGTGGAAATAAGAACGCAGAATTTTCATTTTTTCGGCATTTGAATATATGTATAGACTCAGCGAAAAATTCTGTCAAGATATTTTAGAAAAATGCCGCGTATGACTTGGACTTAAAATACATATACTCGTATAAAGACGAAGATTATGGATATTCTACCTGTTGGAAAGATGAACTAAGAATAACTTTATTCTTACAAATTCAATTTTCTACAATAAAATTGTGATTGGGAACCTTTACAATTTCGGTGTGCCCGCCCATCTGTCTGTCTGTAACAATACCCACAGCTTCAGTAGAACAAAAGCAACAACACTTTTGGCAGGACTAATGATTGCTTATGATGCAAAGGGTATTGGAGAATTTTTCTTGTTTTAGATAAATTTGGATAGAGATATATGTGTGTGTTTCGTTGTCCATTTGAGTTAAGGGTAATAGAAAGAGAGAACAATACCACGCACAACACGAGTGGTTGCTGAGAAGCTAGGCCCAGGTCCACCCCGGACTGTAGCGCCGCCATTATTATTATTATTAATGTTTATAATATATTAGTCTGTGTCATGTACACACCGAGAACCTGTTTAAGAATTTAGACAAATAAATTAATACTTGGAGGCTGTATTCTTAACTTTTTAATTTTTGATTAAAGTCCCTAGATCTTTCATCTGACAATTAATGAGCATTCTCTCATTCTAAGGGTATCAGGGATTGTCCACAGTGTCTCGGCAAAACAGTTTACTCTGACAGCAAGATTAAATCAATATTATTATAGGGCCACAACTATTATTATTAATATTGTTTTTCATTAGTATTAAACTATGACTTGTTTCATGGGCACAGTGTACTCATAGTTTCCTAAGTGAGCCGTTGACATGTTTTTTATGTCAGCAAGAGCACCCATCTACTTATCCTATCCTATGACTTTTTCCAATTTGTTATTCTTAACAAATCTGTTCAGAAAACTAGTATATAGATTATCACAAACAAATATTATACAAACATGACAATCAACCACGAAATCTATAAGAGAACAAGACCGGCAACAAATTTAACAAATTTTATAGCAGAGGTGTTTAATAATAAGATTCATATTACAAACAAAAATAAACATGTTTTAAGTTACATGACAGTTAGTTAAACGAATCTCACACGAAGTGGGTCATGTCTGACCTAATGAAGCAGACACTAGTCAGAGTGTCAACTTAGATGTTAAATAGATATAAAAAAATATAACCACAATGCTTTCGCAATTGATCCTATTTGTAACATTAGTTCTATGGTTTGGTTTTCTTGTAATCGTATCAGCGGCGGTAAAAGCACAGAACCGAATAGCTATAGCAAAGGGTTGAATTTTGCCTATTTGTTTAGATGAGAAAATGTACAAGTTAACATGCATAGTGGCGCCATTTTCCCTTTCCACTTAGCCACCAATTTGTTTATGTAGTTCAAAGAACAGCAACATACAATCTAATTGCAATTGATTGTTGAAGTTAAAACATTAGGCCCAAAAAATTTCGTAAATTAAGAAGTGAATAACGCACTCGCGTCTTTTGTAATAAATGGACAAAAATAAGTTGATAACAGAAATTAATTCTACACGTATTAATACATATTTAAACATGGAATAACCTATTCTCCGCTGATATACTAGGTCTCTGAGAGAACTACGTTGTCCGAATAATCAAGAACTAAAAATAGCTAATTTCATTAGTCAATTTTGATTGTATTTGTAAGAGATAGTGTGAAACTTATTCGGCGGTAAGCAGTGCACAGTCATGTATCAATAATTGCATATAACTCAAATGGTCGACATACCGCAAACTATGTTTTATTTTTATATGATTGAAAATTTGGCTGAATTGTATGGAATTTAAACTTAACCCAATAGCCGAAACAAATAAGAACCAACAAAAAGATCAGCAAACATTTGACTCTGACGAAGAAGAACACCAAATATATATGTAGATGCTGTCACAAATAATTGACGGGCACAGGTTTTTTTTTATTGACACTTCGATTTTAGGTATTACTATCGAAAAATGATTTTAGATAAACTTATTTGCGTGTTTATACTTGCATTTTACCGTTATTTTATTGCGGTGACACTTTGGTCTCACGTGACCACCAGGTGTACAGTAAATCCCGATAAACCGCATGATGCCAATGTTTCACCGCAAATTCCAACGCGAGAAAGCGGAGTAAGTGTTTTCAGTAAAGGACTCAGTTTGTGTATTTGCTGTTGTGTCAAACAGTGAGAGGTAATCTTCCCGGTGGCAGAAATCTACAAACTAACAGCAGTTGAATTTTGCAAATTTGGGAAAATGTCTTACGAAAAAAGAGAAAGGCGCTTGAATGCAATGATCCAAGAATTGATGTCGGGTGAAGAAACTGGAGCGGATGCTTTTGAAGGAGATGGCTCATCAGACTAATACTTACCGGATTTCCAAAGTTTCAATTCGGATTCCAGATCAGATTATGAACCTCCAGCGAGAAAAGTTGGAGAAGAACTCTCTGATTCAGTGGCCTCAACTTCCCAAGCAGCCGTACCAGCAGAGCAGCTTTAAGAACCAGTATCACCGGATGAAACTTCTCAATAAGGTAGATGCAATAATAGACGAAATAATCGGAAACGTAGTCTACAGTGATATTGAGGATGATGACAACACTGATACGCGTAAGTATAGCAAGTTCGAAGCTCCGTATGGTGATCTCACAGCCGAAAACCAAGACAACCCTAACAGTCTCTTGAGTGTATAGTTTAGAATGGCATTAGATTCAACACATTTTGTGAGTCTAATACAATGCTGCATACACAAATGTGTGCGAACCTACTGTGAGACCACTCTGATATCATGCGGCACAGCAAGCCCAAATACGTGTGAGACCAAAGTGGTCTCATGTGGCACTCAACGTGTTAAAAACATTTCTAAAATACTGATGCATTCAAAATATGATCACAAATGTTGATAATCCTAACAGATATAACGTATGCAAATAACATTTGTACTTTTTGCTCGAACCTGAGTCCTGTTCGTTATGTTCATTTAGGTTGTAAAAATTTCACCAGCCATGCAAAATATTTTTTCCAAGACAAACCATAAATAAAGAAAAGTCATCTATCCCTAATGTGATTATATATTAGGGGCACATGAACAGAACAAGTAATCGGAAACAATGAATTAATGAAACACAAAGGATTTAGTTTAAACAAACAATTTAGTCAATTCCGCAAGTAGGATCATCACCAGGAGTCAAGCATTAATGCGTAATTATTGAGATAGCTTATCACTCAAACAAGTTGTGTCTATTTAAGAATTAAAATTCCAGCCACCATTTATACATTTTCTATGAGTTCAATTTCTTCTTGTTAATGAAAATGGAGATAAGGAGTTCTAGTTTTGTCTGCGGCGATATAATAACATAATAATAATGGCGGCGACTCGAAAGAGGTGGCGCCGTGAAAATGTTTTTTTTTTTAATTTTGTCTGCTCTGGGGTTTGAACTAGACTTGAAAGTCTAGTGCGTATGGGTCGACGCACAAACCCACACGTCCACGGCACACAAGGCATAACCGGTCGTCACCTAAGTCGGAAAAAGTATAAATTTTTCAGGAGAGGCGGTCAAAGTTTCAAATCAACACTACTACTAGTACTTAGGGTGGGCGCCGTGGCGTAGTGGGTAGGTAGGCGTCGACTCCTACGCTCGATGTTGTCGATTCGATTCCTGAAAAATCACCTAAAAATTTGTTCACGGCACCACCTCTTTCGAGTCACCGACAATGCTCAAAGAGTATAACTGTCTAGAAAAAGCTTCTCAATCTCGCCGTTCGGAATCGGCATTAGACTGTAGCTCCCCTCCACTCGTGAGAGAACAATAGCACGCACAACACGAGTGGTTGCTGAGAGGCTAGGCCTAGGTCCACCTTGGACTGTAGCGCCGTCATTATTATTATATATTATTATTATTATGTATTACCGTCTGGCTTTTAACTCAGTTTTTTATATACATATATGCATTATATATATTTGTATCTACACATTGTCTCATCATCTCGCGAATTGTTTACTTTTCTAAATAGTAAATACATATGTATACACTATAAATATGAAGAAACAAACATACATTTATTTGTCAAATTCAAATACTGATAATAACCAAAGCCTAATTTTGAAGACTTAATGAATAACCTACTCGTCTTTACTTGGTCCATTTGCTCCCGATAGTTTTTCTTATCAACATCAAATATTATATTAGATTAAGAACAACAAATAACATACATTCATACTTTGTTTCCTTTGATTTACAGTATCATTCATTTTCATTCAAATTCAAATCTTGCTTTAATCTCAACTATTTTGTAGGTAACAAATTTGTTCAACTTACAATTGCCGTGTCCTCTTATATCATAAATGACTAATTCAATTTTAGTCAGAATAAGAAAAAAAATGAACACTTTTATATCTAGGCCAAAAACAAAATGCTTTTCCATTCATCACAATTAGAGTAGGATGTTTTTGCACGAAAAGAATGAGGGTGAACGTAGTACCAAAGATGTGAAAGAAAATGTTGCCCCCAACAATTTTTTTCTACAGTGTAACTTGATGTAGCAACATTTGTGCGGCTTCCCTGTTGCCTATGAGTAGGGAAGTATGTCAGATTCATTCTTGCTACCATTACTTGTTTACTTTTCTTTATGACAGAGTGATCGGAATAGTAAAATAATACTACTCGACATGTAATATATGTTTTTATATTCATCACACCTCAATTAAGTACACTTCGTATAGTAAATATGATCTCGAAGTATGTGAGGAAATTTTAAATGCATTAAGTATAAAAAAAAAACAAACATTTCCAAAGTACAAATGAAATGCAAAAATACCGTACTCGCTTACACAAAGCAGTTGATACTCGTATTTTTGATTGACCCTTTATGCGTCAATTACAAACTACTCGTATGTGTTGATATAAATTTTGATTAATTTTTATTTGACGTACATTGTTTGTCAATTGAAAATTTGTGAGGCGTTGGCATTTCGACTTTCTAGAGTATATGTATTACCGATGGACCGTTATGAAATGCAATAAGCAGTTTGATAGGAAAAAAATCAAATCAAAAATTGTAATATTTGGAATAGATTAAAGCGCATTGGAGTGATCTAAAGACAAAAACAAACAAATGTGAAAATTAGATTAGTTTTAATCGTATCGGATAATTTTTATTAAATATTTGTTACTGTTTTATTAAAAAGAAAATTAATATACTCTTTTTTGACTTAAACATTTCTTTTAAACGTGGGATTGTGTTGCTTAGTAATAATAATAATAATTATTACTATAATAGGTGTTTCAATTTGTCCACCCTGGACTGTACCACCACAATAATTATTATTATTATATTATTATATTTGTTTTGTATTTATTTTTTCATTTCAACAATAAGAATAGTAATGATGTCATGGTATGACAACGTCATGGGCTTTATCCTTAATACAGTGTGACCTCAAAAAATGTAACTAATAGAAATTTGGGCAGTTACTTTTATTGAGTCTGTTGCAGTAATCGAGTCAGAAAATTTAGGCGCCAAAAATGGGACAAAAAGCTTCTCAAAATAGTAAAATAAGCATGCCTTGCACTGGTAAACAGACCAAAACTAATAATTTAATTCATATTAAAAAGAAAAAAAATTCAAATGTTAATTGTTTTTTAAAAAAAATGGGGACATTTTTGATTGTATCTTTTTCGGCGACGATTTTTTTCACAGCTGACTCTCGTAAGTTTTCCAGATCTTCAGTGAACCATCATTTTCTTCAGCTCATTGAAGGCAAATGTTTCGTGCTCGAATTGCAGCCTCTGCTTCAACTTTTGACAGTGGAAATTCTTCAACACCATGAAAACATCATCACTTTCCACTCATTCTGCTCCCGGATTACTGCTAGTCGGTTCCAGATTGGTTTCATTTTCGGCAATCCAATCATGTATGTCCTCGGAACAATCAATAGGGGATAGGTCTTGTAACAAATCATTAATCGATGATATTATTTCGCGGTCTTTTAGGATTTGGTCCCTTATGAAAATATGTATACAAATAGCTTTTATCGAGTTGCCATTTTTTGAGGAATTGCAATTACTGAGTCAATAATGGTAAGATTTAAGATGTTGGTTTTATTGAGGAGTTGCACATTTCGAGAGTTGCTTTTATTAAGGTCGCACTGTAGTAGCAAACAGCACTAACTTTCAACTAAATTTTCACAATTTTTTATTTGCAAAGATAATATCGTCTGCCTAGTTTCCCTTAAATAATCTCGGCACTAACGTATATCGCCATTGTAGCGCTTTGTTATTCTGGAAATATGATTACTCTTCAACATAACTATATTATTGCGTGCTACGACACATGTACATATGTATATACTTAATCCGGCCGAATTCTCACGTTTTAAACATAGTATATATCTAATAAAAGCTAAAACATGTGAATGAAAGCAATAGTTGTACGCAGGTATGTGTACATTTAGCGGTCTGTATATATGTATGTATGAATGAGGATATTGGCCAGAGAACAGAATTATCAGCCTTGCAAATTTAAGAGATATTGTCTCTTTATTTTGAATTAACCATTATGATGTTATTAACATTAAAACAACACATGTGTGTTTAATAATATAAATTAAACTCACCTGCTTTACTTGAAGCCTCTGTGTCGTGTTGCTCTGTCAGTTTATCCTGAAGAAACGAATGTATAACGCTGTATGTGTTGATAATGCCAAAAATGACACCATTACACAGAAATGCACTGATCATTACTAACCATGCACGAGCCCCTCCATCTGGAGGTTCCTTAATTTCAACTGTATTCGGTTTATTAAGATTTGCTGAGATTTTGGCTCCTTCATCAGCAAACACTTGTTCCGGCTTGTGACGTACTCCATTTGTGAGTAATTTTGGTTGTCCATTTGATAGAATCCCGTTTTCATCACTTGCTGCTGTAGGCACAATTTGTGCTTTGATGCTGCCATTGTGGTTTAGGGGTTCATTTTCAGTCATATCTTTTTATTCAAATTATTCCTTGGTGATTTCACTAAACTTTATTACAGTTTGTACGTCGTGATACGTTTACAACTTTATATACATATGTCCATATTCATTCAAGGATTCGTTTGGTACAAATTCATGTGTGCACATAACACTTTTCTTCCTTTAGTTCGTAGACCGTTTCTGAAAATATGATTCGAGTAAAAGAAACCAACTTGAACTGAAACTGAACTCGGTTTATGAAATATGGAAATCTTATCCGGTTCGCATTTCAAATAAATGCATTTGATACTCTATTCTATTCACTTGCATTCGTAAACATTCGTTGTGTATGCATTTGTTATCTATAGTCCATATATTTACATATCTTATTATATCTAAAACTTGTTTACGCCCCAGAATTGCACTCGAATATGACACATGTAGCACCTCATCATTGCAATATCAACAATTTAACAAAGATACCAGCTTAAAGTGTTTTTAATTTACTCGTACATTCAAATGCAAATATGCATGCACATTCGTATGTGCAAAGGAAAATGTATTTATTTGATATCACTACTCTATTCTCTTATCAGCAAAAAATGGAATGGCTTCATTTTAACTTTTGGATATATTTTTGTTCTTGGTAACTTATTGTCATCTGCTTAGATAGGCGGCACAATGGAAGCACAAAAACATTTGAATACAAAGATGAGATGATTACTGCACATAAATGAGTTCCGGGCTAATATCTAGACACACATACGCAAATGTATGAACTAAAAAAAGAACGAAAATCTGAAAACAAAATGCTTTGGGTCTAGAAAAGCCTGACGGCAAACTTTTGGAAAAATTTAACTAAAAATTCTTGGAAAAAACTCATTAAATTCGAATTCAATACTAACTGAATTTAGGAAAATTATTTTCATGTTACGCTGTAAGAGCTGTCTGGTGCAATAAAACATCATTTATTGACGAAGGAGTTTAAATCCACATCACCACGAGCTCTAGGGGCAAAAATGTATGTTAAGAAATACGTTAGCAACACGTATTGATAATTGCCTTCCACTACACAAATTTACACAATTTCAATACAAACATTTTAGCAGTACGTAAATTTCAATGCAACCATTTTAGCAGTATGCACAATTTATAGCTGTAATTTGAATTCGCTACAATCAATAAAAATATTATTGTATAAGCAGTTCTTCAGTTTTATAATGTAACGCACGGTAGAAAATTAATAAAATAAAGCAATACAAATTAATAGTGATATCAAATCTGCACTAAGTATAGAAATTCGTAAATTTATTTATTTTATAACTCAATATTCACATATTTGTTTTTTGGCAAAAACCTTTTCTTTGGCAAGAACTCTATTTTATTGATTTCAGATAATCTTTTTTTCCATAAACTTTTTTCGGATCTTATTATATATCCTCCTCGAAAAATTTAATGTAGGACATGTACAAAAAAAACCCAAAAATTCCGATAGCGTATCGTCAAAAATTTGAGAAAAAACGGCGCGACGTACAGTAGAAATTTAAAAACTTAAAACAGAATTCGTTAAAGGATATTTGTTTATAATGTAATCGGAATCGATGCACAGACAACCGACCCGCTGCGCTAACGGGGTTCGAATAATAATAATTTCTACATTTAGCGGTGCCAAGTGGAGCACTTTTATGAGCTTCGTGTTGGGTCGACCTTAGAACTAACTTTTACGTTCGAAACACATTTGAGTTTCTTCCAATAATAGAATGAGAAATAAATGTTGTGTTTACTTTCAATAAAAGTCGTCTCAACATGTTTGAGCTGCATGTGACGTACGTACGTATATTAAGTTCAGATAATTTATTTATTTTGCCTCGCATTAAGAAGGAAAAGCAAGTGCTTTTTTGTTTCTAACACATTTGTATATGTTTTCCTTACTTTTCTAAAACACATATGAACACACAAACTGGTTCAAAGCTTTTGTAACAAGAACGTAGATATAAACACATATTTTCTTTGAAAGAAATCCACGTGCTCGAGCAACTAAGGGTACACCTAGTTCTTTATGTAATGTGTTCAAGGTTGGAAAACATTTGACTGAAGGATGGCTCCATGCATTTTCTGTTTTGAATTACTTTTGAGGTGATAGAAAAGCTCAAATTTTGGAAAAGTATTTCGTATCATATGAGAAACATTAAGCATATATACAAATGCTTACAAACGAATATACATTTATTTTACAACTATCATTTTTTACAAAGAAATATGCAAACAAATTAATGGAATGCAGCAATGAACTGGGATTTGTATATAGACTGAAAGTCTAGTGCGTAGGGGACGACGTACATGTACTTACACAACGGCGTTTTGTTAAGACATATATTTTAAAATTGGTCGAAGTATGGAAGTGGCACGAAAAACTGTCAATAAAATCTGTGAAAATGTAAATCGTACAAACTTATTATGGAAAGTCATGGCAACCACTGCCTTAAACTGGCACAAAACCGAAGAAGCGCAATCGCCAAATTGTGAGGCTTGCTATGATCATTTGCTACATTGATCCCAAATAAAAAAAATACCTGAGCCTGGGTGTAAACACGTCAATAAAATGAAGAGGGCTTATTAACTACGAACTGGCTAATAAAAGTTCACGAAAATGTCCTTGTTCACCTAACCTAACTTCTAGACATCATCAAAGACGAAAACTCCTTACCAAGTGTATTTAAATTAGCCAGCTGCAAAATGCGGAAATGTGTCTTAAAGTCTGATGAGTGTATATAATAAAATAAAAATAATAATAATAATGGCGGCGCTAAAGTCCGAGGTGGACCTGGGCCTAGCTTCTCAGCAACCACTCCTGTTGTGCGTGCTATTGTTCTTTCACGAGTGGAGGGGACCTACAGTTTAATGCCGATTCCGAACGGCGAGATTGAGAAGCTTTTTCTAGACAGTTATACTCTTTGAGCATCGTCAGTGACTCGAAAGAGGTGGAGCCGTGAAAAAAATGTTGCACCTATTATTTTGCACACCATTGTATATAAATACAATTTGGTTTATTTTATTTTAAAATTTTAATCCAACAAATTTAAAGTATAGAAAACATGGATAACTGCTCTAAAGTCTTCCATATTATTAAATAATAAAAATGCTCTTCTAAGTTATTAGCTTGAGATGTATTATTATTTGAAAAGGCAGATATACGAGGTTCCAACCAAATTTAATTCAGATTTTGGAAGTGAACAGCTAAACGTCTTCCTTGAAATCTTATGAAATCGCAGAATTATGTCAGAAGTAGAGCAATTGTAACTAGCATAAAATGCAATTAAATAAATATCCATGTATTAGCCTTTACATTAACGAATATCTTTTAAAGTGCATTCTGAGCTATTCTTTTTGCCGATCACACTTTATTGAAAACGACATTATTATCATTTACACTTACATGTCCTTCATCGAAGTTTTTCATATATTCATATATATTATATATAACGGATTTCAATCAAGTAAATTGAACTACTCAGACATATTGCTTGCTATGAGCAAACGTTGTGCAATAGCGGTCAAGTTGAAACTTAAGCTCAGTTTCATTAGGTTGATGGGTGGATCGGGTTAAGTTACTGTCATCTAGTGGACTGCTATTGTAAGTTGATGTAAACTTTAAAGTACACTTATACACAGAATATATGAATATATGTAGATATGATAGGCATCGCGACAGCGAATTTAATTTTAACTGACGGGTACATACAGAACCCTTCAAGATTATTTTAGCATAATGCAACTTGCTGTCATATGTACTTAAGAGCGAAAAAATATATTTTCTTATATACATATACATACGTAGGCAGGTGTTGGTTGCTATCCAGTCCCGATCTGTTATTGATATAATTTATTATTCAATTTTTTTTATTCAAATATTGTGTTCTATATATATGACGGAGTTGGTGAGAAATTTATCTACGTATTAGCAACAGGTGTTTCTTTCAATTTTTTAAATTCATGAATGTAACGCATATGTGTATATGTTAATTATTTTCGATAAAATGTTTTATAGAAATAAAACCAAATCGCAATTTAAACATCAACGCCATTTTTAAGGTTCCATTCACTTAAACGGAACGTTTAAAATTTCGGTTGTCGTATCTGGCACACTTTTTTACCTCCTACATTTACAAAAATATCTGCATGAAATTTTGGATAATTCGCACTTGACCAGTTTATTAGTTTTGCAAGGAAACTTCCGTGGATTATATATTAAGTACTAGTTCAGTTCTTAAACATTCTTAGCCCTGGATTTCTTCTCAATCTAACATTTTATTTGTACATATCTTCGTGGCTTGATACATATAAAAGCATTTCCCAACGACTTCAGAAAAAAAAATACATGTTAGTTTCATTATCACATCATCATCAACTGCCAAGTAAATTGATAATAAAATCTTTTATAGCTATAAACTACAATACTTCTAATACGTTATCTTGAATCAAAAACCGTTTTAAGTTCAACTTACTGGCGTAATATCGTGGGTCATAACCTCATTTTATAATTCAATTATCTCTTGTGAATTTTTTTCAATACAACTCGTCCAAGTGTCTAATTAAGCATCAATAATCTTTCGGCAAAATCCGATGACCAATTCACCTAATTTGTTGTTCGTTTCAATGTATCATACAGTCTTAATGTGAACAAGAGCGAGTTGGAAAGGCGGAGCTGTCGTCAATTGATTCCTACAACCGCTGCCATTCACAGCCATGGGAGCATGGTTCACGATTGAGAAATTCTTAAGTTGTACTGAATTCAAATTGTTCGTAGACTTTTGTCCGGTGAACCAATTGCCGCCAGAAGTGTTCTTTTCCGTTGAAATGCTCAAAAGCTGAGAGAGGCATTGGAGAATGCGAAATTGACTTGACTGGAAATCTAACTAACGATAATTAAACTTGTCGGCGCCAGTCATGTGCAATCAATAAAACACTTTTTTTTCGCATTGATGAAATTATGTGCGTCTGCTAACATGTGAAACATTTGAGAGGCGAACATGCACATGACACATAAGAATAAGATGAAAAATTGTATTATTCTGCAAATCAGTACATTATTTGGAAATTGCGGTTGGTCAGTGAAATGAAATGACCAATGACAACTGATTAGTATATTTAGGAATTCAAAGTTAAACGTGATTGTAAGCTTTCACTAAACTTTCAGCCAAACTAAGAAATATTGATTTTCAATTAAGTAATTTTGCATTTTTATTTAGCTATACTTTGGAAGTAATTTAAATGAGTTGATCAATCATGTATTTCAGTGCCTATTGCTTACAGAAATAGTTTAAAACATTATTATTGCGCCACCATCTACAATATTAATCAAATATTTACAATAACCAAATAATTTAAGTGGGCAAATCTAGGTTGAAATTCAAGAACAAGAAAAAAAATTTCAAAAAATTTCAAAAAATTGTTCACGGTTCCGAGGGGCAGGGCCTGCGCATACTGGGCAAGTTGACCGCTCTTAATTTGGCGGGATGAAAGCAACGATCCCTGTTATTGCGCAGGTCAAGTTGACATACAGCCTCCTCTCGGCGCTTCACAACAACCGTGAGGTAAGGTGAACGAATGTATGTAGCGAACATCATAGGTAAGAAGGTGCATATCCACCCCGACCAGACCGATGGTTGTGCGGATGGATAACAACCCGCCCACGGAAAAAACACAATTGTTATGGAAGGGAGTTTTGCCTCGGATCAACAGACGGACATTCAACATCGACGACATGGAACAAAGAAGGACTATAATTTGCAAGTGGCCTCCTGAAATGTAAGAACACTTTACACCCGGCGAAGTACGATGTCAAAATCGTGCTCGGAGACTTTTATGCCAAAATCGATAAGGAAAGCATATTTGGCATAGTGATCGGAAAGCACAGAAGCACAGCACGTAATATGGTTATAAGTAGCACGAGGTTTCCTCGCAAAAGAATCCACACAGCAACCTGGTGATCTCCGGACGGCCGAACTGCCAACCAAATCGACCATGTGCTCATTGACGCAAGGCATGCTGCATGCGACTAGAAACCCGTGGTAAGATGCCGAGTGTGAGCAAAAGAAACGTGTAACCGACGAGGCATATCAAAAGGCGCTGCAACGAAAAACTAGAGCTGCGCATGAGGAGTACCGGTCTAGAAGACGGGAGGAAAAAAAGCAAGCAAAGAAGTTCTACGTCTGAAGAAAAGGTCTCTCGCAACCTCTCAGCTCAAGGATATCGAAGAGTCTAGGGATAAACAAAAAATACTGGCCTTTTATAAAAAAGGCTCTTCGAAATTGTGAGCTTAATCTAGCTACTGACTCGCAGGGAATAGTTGATGTGTTTAAGCACCACTCCCAACTCTAGTCGATGAAGTTGTCATCCCACCTAACTTTGAAGAAGTCGGCATGGCCATTAAAAAGCTGAATAACAACAAAGCCGCATGGTCAGATGGCTTGATAGACCTGTGGCGATGTTCTGTTTGTAGAATTTGGAAAAACGAAAGCATGCCCGACGACTGGAATATCAGCTCCATATGCCCCATCCACAAAAAAAGCTATCCTACCTCTTGCAACAACTATAAAGGTATATCCCTCCTCAACGTCGCCTACAAGATCCTATCCAGCGTACTATGTGAACCAGAAATCAAATAGTAACTATATGATTTCTGATGTAAACGTATAAGGCAGTTTTGCACCCCACTAATAGACACGTACCAGGGGGGCTTCCGGCCCGCAAATTTCCACACTAAGGCCAATCCTGGAAAAGACCAGCGAGTTTCAGATCGATATGCACCATCTTTTCATCGATTTTAAAGCCGCATACGATAACATTCATCGCAAGGAACTATTCGAACCGATGGTCGAATTAGGGATCCCGGGAAAACTGATCCAGTTGTTTCGCACCATGCTATCATATACGCTATGAACCGGGCAGTTCGGCTCAAGGACTTGCGAGCCATTTGAAATCTGCACCGGATTTCGGCAAGGAGATACGCTGTCGTGTGATTTCTTCAATTTGGTAGTGGAGAACATAGTGCGGTCTGCTGTAAACACGAAAGGCACTACTCTCTACAAGTCAGCCCAACTGTTGGGATACGCAGATGACATTCACATCGTCGCGCATTCTGAACGCGCCGTAGTGAAAGCTTTCACGGCGATTGAAGAACAGGCGAAACGAGCTGGTCTTGAGGTCAATGAGGATAAGACGAAGTATATGCTGTCGAGCAAGAAACGATCCGCCGCACACCACCACTACAATTTTGAGGAAGTTTGTCTACCTCGGGGCAAACGTGCACTCTACGAACAACATCACAGTGGAGATCCGACGTAGAATCGCCTTTGACAACCGATGCTACTTCGGTTTATCAAAATAACTTGGCTCAAAACTCCTGTCTCGAAGGACCGAACTCATTGTCTACAAAACTCTTATTTTGCCAATCCTGCTATATGGAGTCGACAGCTGGACACTAAACAAAACTGCAGAGCTGATTCTAGGTGCCTTCGAAAGAAAAATTCTACGTCGGATATATGGACCTCGAACTCTATGAGCTGTACCAGAATGTGGATGTAGTCCGGAAGGTAAAAATCCGTCGACTGTACTGGCTCGGCCACATTGAGCTGGAGCGTTGTTGTCCATACGCTCCAGCTAAGAGGGCCTTCGAATCCGAGCCTTCTGGCTCGAGAAGGAGAGGAAGACCGAACCTCCGGTATAAAGACCAAGTCTTGATGCCTGGAAGCAGCGTGCGCAGGACCGTCAACGATGGAAGGCAGCGATATCCCAGGCTCGGACCCTCCATGAGTCTATAGGTACATAGCTGTAGGTCCCCTCCACTCGTGATATAACAATAGCACGCACAACACGACTGGTTGCTGAGAAGCTAGGCACAAGTTCTCTTGGCACTGTAGCGCCGCCATTATTATTATTAAACAATTTTATTTCTTATATTATTTATTTGCCTTGAAATTGACGAATAGGTAGTGGGTGTTGATCTGCATTCCTTGAATTTTCTGCCGTAGTGTGAAGATCTGGTTTATTGTGGTTTTTTTTGCACTTCCCTTGTGATCTGAAACCACAAAGATAATCAGATCGTTGACGAAAGATTTCAGTTGTTCACACAAAACAGCATAGGTCTTGTATGCGATGTTAAGGAGACTAATTCCTCCTTGTTAGACTTCAGTTCAAGCTATATATATATAATGAAATGAGTTTAATTTTATTTTATTTACGTTCCGAATACATATTCGAACATTCTTACATGCACAAAAAACACATATGTAATAGTCTTACAATTTTCCTAAATATTAAAGCGTCATTATACATAATATTCCAAAATTACCAACTGTTTGCTGTTTACAAAATAGAATATTTATACTTTCTTTTTACACCCCCTGAATTACCTTCATCTACTTTTGATGCTTTACCAGACTCAATCACAATTGATATTGTTTTTTTATTCAATAAATTATTACTTGGACTTGTCTCTTCAATTGATTCAAAATGATTTAGCCCTGAAAAGATTATTACAAATATTTATGTATTAATTTGTTTTGCAACATATGGCTAAAAACTCACCATCATCGGGGTCAGTCTTAATAAAGCACAAAAATAGTGCTCCCAATATTGATGGTATTCCAGCAATTATAAATGGTATAGTATATGATCCAGTCTCATCATAAATCTTTCCTGCCAAAACAGGACCAACAGTTAGGGGTACGGCTATCAGTCCAAGGAAGCAACCAATGGCTTGTGTTGCTCCTTTTGATCCGCACAGTTGATATGCTATCGGGCCCAGAACTGGGATGAACATTCCGTCAAAAACACCCATTATCAAGGTACAAAATATGAGTATATCATACGACCAAATTACGGGCAACAAAATTGTTATGACTCCTATTCCAATCAAAGACCACTGATGCATTCTAATTTTGTTCATTCCTGGAATGTCGGCTAAGACTCCAACAATTAAACGGCCGATACAAGACGCCGCTCCTACACACATAATTGGAAGATTCGTGTTCTTGCCTGGGAAATTTACCTCAACAAACTTTGCCATATGCACATACGATACATAATATCCGGACAATGCGAGAGCACAACTTAGAATCCAGATTATATAGGGTTTACGTTTCCATATATCTGTATTAAAGGCAGTGTTAGATTGACGCTCATCAGCATCTGGGCATCGCATTGGTCGGAATACAAATGCAGCCACTATCAAGAAACTGAAGCAACCTCCTAACACTTGCAGTGCCGTTCGCAGATTGTACTCAGACAAAATATAAGACAGAGTTGGTGGCATAATAACGGTAAATAAACTTGCGCCTAATGTAACAAAACCATTCACTTTCCCTAGGTAACGTTTAAAATATATTCCTAAAACGGATACGGTTGGAGTGTAGACAAGTGATGATCCAAATCCAAGCAGTATACCGTACGTGAAAAACAAGAGGGTAGCATTCCATGGAACTATCGAAGATAACATAAGACCCATCACGCTAATGATGGCGCCTATAAGTGTTGTGAATGGCAATCCAATCCTGTCAGCCAATATTCCCGCAATAGGAGAACAAAAAAGTGTTGTTCCAAAATTAATTGAACCAATTAGAGCTTTAACAAGATAAAATTGATATGATTTAAAATTTTAGCATAACTAAGTCTCTTACCTGCTTTGCTTGAAGCTTCTGGGTCATCCCAAGCAGCAAAATTCTTTTGTAAATACGTATATATAACCGAGTAAGAATTAATTAATCCAAATATAAGGCCCAAACAAACAAATGAACTTATCATTACTAGCCATGCTCGAGTTCCTCCATCCGGTGGGCCATCGTTGAATGTAGGAGTTATTATCTGTTGGTGTATCTCTGTTGTAATATTTTCATGCACTTTTTCTGGTGTAACGTAGTCCCAGACTCTATTATTATTCCGTTTTAAAAGTTGTTTATTTTCATCAGTATTTAACTCTGACTTCTTTTCTTTGTCCATAACGCGTTATACTGTGCGAATGCTCGAACATCAACTGAAAGTGACAGTGAAGAGATGGGTATAAGTTATCTTCTCCGGATTTGAACAATTTTTATCTCATTTGCTCTAGTTCTTATAATTGGTTCAATGACACTAGAAGCAAAATATATAAATTATCTCTTTTCCATGAAGCTTACATTTAAAAATCAAAAAAAGAAAACAATCCTTGTAAATAACTTTGAGAACAACCACAATTGGATGCAACTGATTTGCTTATTTTATAAGTGTGAACAATCCCTTTAGAATGACGATAGCAAATTAAACGTCGATGTTATTAAAGAAAAACTATGCTGCAGAAATTATTACTTAAGAGCGACCGGTTTTGAAATTCGATATACATGTAGGGTTAACCGCAATAAAGAAGCACAGAAAAGTATTTTTAACTGATGTAGGTATCGTGCATAAATCAATGCAATTGAATCAGTGCGGAATTCAGGCATTCAAATCTGAGAAAAAATCCACCTTCAAGGCAAACATATTGTGGTAAAGATATACCTAGTGCAGGTATGGGGGACAGTTTCAAAAATATATTTAATTCATAAATCCATATGTGTTTCACGAACCCAGATTAATCATAGCATATCAACCTACTTTTCATTATTACTGATATTTTCATTCATGAATCATGTATTGCGAAAAGAATTTATGCGAAAACATAAATGACATAAATATAATTATAATTTATTAATCCATGATTATAAAATCATCAGATAATATACAGTGATCGTTAACTGCCTGCTAATAGTTTAAAACAGCTGGAGATGATCTGGTAGGGCGCATTTCAACTCAGTAATACAGTAATAACAAGTATAACTCTTTTTGTGAGTATGTGCAAAAACCAGGAAGAGATAGAAAGACAGACTTAGGAAAGACCCCACAAATAAATAGAGATGTCAACTCTAAATCTTAAAAATTTAACGTTTGTTGTAATTGGTCCAAATTTTTCTGGATATGACACACTCCGCTAGCCATTACTACTTGATATTGGCTAGCTGCGGTAATATGGACCATAAACTTTCCAACCCCAACCCCATTGATCAAAGAATAAAAAAACAAAAACCTATAATTTTACCTCACTTCATCCACATAGTATGAACAAGCGAATGTTTACTATGAATAACTTTATTCGAATCAGTTTGCTGTGCCTAATTTACTCTGCAGCGCGAGTTGAGTTACAATTATTTTTGTGTATGTTCCTTATACAGCGTGTCACATTCCATGTAGCTATTAACGCAATACATATATTTTTTCTTATGGGTATTTATCATGTTATTTTAATATTTATTAAGGATAGATAATAATATTGTAATAGTAAGGTTTATAAATGTTTATTTAATATCACTTAAGCTACTGCCGCCTTTTTATCGTGACACGACAGGTGAACTATGTCTTCATTAGGATAGCGCACGAACGCACTTTGGTTGGTGAAACGTTTTTTGCATACGGGGCAAATACTGAAATCAGTAATGGTCAAGCACTTTTTTTCATGATGCATACGTTGCTCTTGTAATCGAAGACATTCTGCAGTGAGAAGACCCTTGAGAATTTGATGATGTCGTTTCCTTTCCATTTGCGTTCGGAATACCGTTTCCATATAATTCCGAAGCCGATGAAGTGGCATCTCCTCAGGAAGGTACTAAGAAAAGTTTTTAAACAGTTAAATGGTTTATATATTATCGAAAACTTGTGTATTTACATACCGGCCAAACTTTAGCGGGGTTGATGTTAACAGCATACTTATTGAGAAGTTGCAAAACTATCTCTGAATTTGGTTTTAAAAAATCTGGATGGAGTTCAACACCTTGGTATGGTGGAACGCTTAAGGGATTAAGAATTGTTTTTAATAACATTGCAAATATGTCATTCTCTTCTGGATAGACTTCCTCACAATACTCTGAAGCCTTTTCTACATTTCCAAGAATTTGAATATAAATAGCCAGGACCTTTTCATGTTTTTTCAACTTTCCCAATATCAGAGCACGCTCTTCCAACAAAATGTTTGGAGGTAATTCCTGTAATACCGTTTCCGGTGAATATTTTTCAGATTTTTTTAGGAAATCATACATTTTCGCTCGATATAGTTCAAGCTGTTGAAGATTTTCGCTGAAAAAGAAATACTGAATGTTGAACTACATATGTAAGTACTATTTAATATACCTGTTCCCTTCACTGCCACAATTTTTCGACTCCTCCATCAATGATTGAACCTTTTCACGGTACTGCTTCACGAGTATGTTATGAAAGAGTGGCTTAGGTTCATTCCAAACATTGACAATATGCTCCAAATATGGAATAACCAAATTCTTATGACCAATCAAGAGGAAATCTAAAACTTTTGCTCTGGGAAGATTCTCAACTTCTATAAAGTCGTCTGTGAAGATTTTTAAACCTTCTTCTGGATGTTTTCTCAATACCCAATCGGAAAATTCAAAAATTAAATCTTTATATTCGCTACCCAAATGTTGTAAATATCTTATTGTTCTTTCATGTCCATATAAGCTAGAACCTGCAATCGATGCTTGCGCTTGAAGTAATTCTAAAGCTTTTTTATGTCTCCCATTTGTTTGATAGAGAATAATCAACTCGCTGATTTTGTCGTGTTTTTTAAGGGTCTTTTCTGATTCTTCTAAATGACATTGTTTAAGTCGAAGTAATGGCGCCACCAAAGAGTCGTTTGTCTGTATAGAGAATATTGTGAAAAGCAATAAACGTATGAAAACTTATAAATATCAGATTAGGTAGGAGTTTAATACATACACAATTTAAAAACATACCTGTAAGTAGCATTTCAACAAAGTGGTATCAATAATGGACAACAGCGAAGACTTAGATGACCCCTTAGTACCACTAAGTTTATGAATCTCCTTCTGCCTGGCAACAGCAAGAAAATCAATAAGCGCCATTAGGGCATTTTCTAAATCTTTATCTTCCAAAACTGGCATAGGCGGGACATTAACAGGCGCATTATTTTTAGACTGTTCCTGCAGCAAATTGGGGAACAGACGAATGACATCATAAGGATCTGCTTGAGCTTTTTCAAATTCACTCATAGCTTCAGAAAACTGCATGTTTGCAAACAGCTCCTTAGCATAACGGGTGTGTATTTGTCGAATAGTTTCAGCTTTTATTTCTTCGGGTTCGTTCGAAATATTCTGCAAAAAAAGCTGGTAACTTTTATCATAAGTAGAGATATGAGATATTTACTGTTAATTCAATCGCCAGTTGAAATTTCTTTTGCTGTAGTAAACTCTGTCTTTGTGTGGGAATGTCTACCAATCGAATATACCACAGTTCAGATATGGATGCTGCAAAAATAGTTCCATTACCGGATCGAACCAAAAATTTTATTTTGCCTAGTTCTGGAATGGTTTGCACCAGTGTATCTTTGTTAATTCCACTACTCTCTAGACAGCGGACCTCAACGCAACTCGATGTTCGTCCGATTGCAAAAGGTTCATCCCATACTGGAAAAAAACAATCAGAAGGTTTCATCTCAGAATCTATAAGATTAACAAAATATATATTTTTTCGTACTTAGATCTAAAACTGGGCTGCTCCATGTAAGTGGTTTAAGTGCGTTCTTGGTTTCGGTTGCAGAAACTCCAGAGTCTTTATTAATTTGGGACTTTGATTGTGAGTCTTTTGCTTTAACGAAATCCTTAGGATCGATAGCAACCAAATACTCATCTTTTGAGACTCCAAACATTGCATTTTTAATCAAACATATGCATGGATCCATACTGTGCGACGAAGAAGTTACTATTAGGTCATGTTTCTCAGGCTTATTTGAAGAAATCTGCAAAACAAAATTAATCAGATTTTAATTCTTCTATCTAAAGGTAAATCAGGATGCGCCTACATTGTATATTACATATTCATCTTTAAATCCAACACAAATAACATCGTCAATCCAACACAGTGCTTTGGGTACATCTTTTAGTTCAATACTGATCCCCAGAGAATGAAGTCTATCTAATTTCCAATAATAAAATTGCAGTTTCCTCTTGATAGCAGCACACATCCTTATAACAGTGGCAGTTTCCCCAGTTTGAGACTTTGAAGTCTATGAGATAAACATTACAATCAGTATGAATAAGGTAAATGAATAATAAGTTATATACTGTAACATCTAAAGTGAATATGCTGCTTCCTTTTGTTTCCACAGAACTATGAATGAATGCAAAGTTCAACCGACTTATATCACAGACATTAATCATGCTGTCAGTTAGGATAAATAGCAAGTTTTCTTCAGCAATAACTTCCATCTGATTTATGGCTTTTTTACTGAAGTTTTTGTTGAATTTTAATAGTTGAAGATCAATTTTATTGTCCGTATCATTAGTTTGTACGGAGTACATGATCAATTGACCACTGCGAGTGCCAAGGATTACATTGTTTTCTGTAAATAAAAATTATATTTTGGATTTCTGTGATGTTTGTACGGCCACTTACCGTATGCAGCAATGGACTCAATATGAACACTTTGTTTTAAAACCGAGTAAATGTTGTAGGCTTGATGCATTTTAGATACAATATTATTCCTTCTCGTGCACTAATCGGAAAATATTACGTTGATAAACATAAAAATTACTCAAAGCATAACGAACAGCTGATTTTAATGTCAACTTTCATTTGTGAAGATACAGAGATTGTGGTTAGTTCACATCAACCGTTGCAGTTATTAGTATAGCAGGCAATTCTGATATACCGTGATACAATGTACGAAGGGGAATTCGGAATAAACACAAACAATGTCGTATAGGAATATCAGCGAGTTTGTTGAAATTTAATAAATCCGATATTAGCATTCGCACAACAAAAGTGAAAAATTCCAGTACATTAATTTATCTAAATCACCCTGCAGAAGTACTAGAATAAAATATCTCTGAAATTCGTTTTGACAACTATGATTACGCAAGAACTAGAATCAGCTGTTGAATAAGTGAGAACAGGTGGAGATTGCGCCTCTGCATACGTATCTTAATTCAGGCATTTTTTAAAACTAAAACTACTTTAAATATGTCGTTTGTTCGGAATTCATTAAAACTACTTGGAGGCGCATCCAAACTTCAAATGATTCGGGTAGAACAACAGTTTAATATTCGATTCTTGCGCACCTTTATCAAAATCTTTTTAGTGTTGTTCCAGTTCAGGTTCCAATCATCAAACAGTGTTTCCGGGTGCAAATGCACCATTTGTTTATACACCTAAGCTTACTATGCCATCCGATGTTGCCTCAATCCCAATTTATCGTGTCATGGAGCCTGATGGTTCCATATCTGATCCTACGCAGGATCCAAACTTAAGCAAAGACGTTATAAAAAAAATGTTTCGCGACATGGTTCTTCTAAATACTATGGATAAAATTTTGTATGAATCTCAACGTCAAGGTCGCATTTCCTTCTACATGACGAATTACGGAGAAGAAGCTTCTCATATCGGGAGCGCTGCAGCCTTGGAACACCGTGACATTATTTATGGTCAATACCGTGAAGCAGGTGTATTAGTGTGGCGTGGTTTTACCATCGGTCAATTCATTGATCAATGTTACGGAAATATAGATGATGCTGGTCGTGGAAAGCAAATGCCTGTGCATTATGGTTCAAGAGAATTGAATTTTGTTACTATATCAAGTCCACTAGGTGAGCTGGTATTAACCACACAAAATACGAGTTACTTACACAGTTAAAACAAATCTGCAGCAACACAAATGCCGCAAGCAGTTGGCGCAGCCTATGCTCTTAAGCGACAGAAGAACGATACGTGCGTTGTATGTTACTTTGGTGAAGGCGCTGCTTCGGAAGGTGATGCTCATGCAGCATTTAATTTTGCGGCAACCTTAGATTGCCCAGTCATATTATTCTGGTAAAATATTTAATAAATATATCTCCTAAGCACTAAATTTATAAAAAAAATTTGTTACAGTCGGAACAATGGATTTGCCATTTCTACCCCTTCACGAGAACAGTACAGAGGTGACGGAATTGCTGGCCGTGGACCTGCATATGGCATTGCCACTATCAGAGTCGATGGAACTGATGTATTTGCTGTTTACAATGCAACAAAATTAGCTCGAGAATACGTGCTCAAGCACAGCAAACCAATTATTTTTGAAGCAATGGCTTACAGGTATTTAGATTTATAATTGTTGACAAAACTCAACTCAGCTCCCACGTACTATCAACATTTCAATTTTTATATTAGAGTCAGTCATCATTCTACTTCGGATGATAGCACAGCATATCGATCAGCAGAAGAGGTCGAAGCTTGGAATACAACTCGACATCCAATATCCAAACTGAAAAATTACATGATCCGTAAAGGTTGGTTCAATGAGGAAGAGGAAAATAGCTATGTAAAAGAAGTAAGGAAACAAGTTTTAAAACAGATTGCTACATCTGAAAAGAAACTTAAACCTAATTGGAGAGAAATGTTTGAAGGTGTTTACAAGGAAATGCCTCCTCATTTAAAGTAAGTTTTAAAAAATGAAACAAACTACTAGGTAAATTAACATATCGTTGAATATTTAGGGAGCAAATGGAAGAAATGGAACAACATATTGCAAAGCATAAGGACTCTTATCCATTACAAAATTTCAGGCAATGATAGATTAGACCATTTATGGGCGAAAAAAACAAAAAGACTTCAATGTGCATTTATTTTTTTTAAAGATTTATTTTTATTTTGTTTGGAAGATG
This sequence comes from Myathropa florea, assembly GCA_930367185.1. Taxonomy (NCBI): domain Eukaryota; kingdom Metazoa; phylum Arthropoda; class Insecta; order Diptera; family Syrphidae; genus Myathropa; species Myathropa florea. Next base: position 1,050,000 of record OV884004.1, on the reverse strand, counting down.
CTTATACAAATACAGTATATACACAAAAACATAAAAGATACTGATTTTATTCGCATTTGGAAAATTATAGATCATTGTCTTTGGAATTTAATTATTTCTTCGTGTAATTACTGTATCATATTTTATTGAGCGGTCAATTATAACCAATTATTGGTAGTTTCCTAGTAAGTGAATGCCAGAAAGTATGTAAATATTTCGGAAGAACGCCTTGAATTATGCAATTTCTTTAAAATTATTTTTTAACAATTTAATTCATAAACAAGCATTTTTTTTTTCATTTTTATTTTAATTATTTGTTTTTAATTTATTAACCGATCGTTTTAGTCCAGAACCCGATTTTTAGGATCTCTTCTTAAGCACAGGCTGCTCTAAATGATGCACGTGGCTGGTATTACCCTTAAACAATTTATAATTGTGACCTATTGCTTTTATGTCATTCAAAATAACATCTCTTGACATTTCACATGTTGGGAAAAGTCACATTTATTATGACTTTTTATTATTGATATCTGCATTTGTGCTTCAAACCAAATGCCAAATATCGTTTTGATTTCCTAAGTATATTGTATATTCTAATAATGACTTTAACAAAAGTGTACGATGCGGCAACAGCATTTAAACATCTTAATGGAATTTTGAACGTTTTTAAACCGGCGGGTAGAAAAATCGAACATGTAAAGGCAGCTATTTTATATAATATATGCAGAGGTGGGTATCAAACATTCATAGAAAATGTTGATTTATAACCATTTCTCGATAGACCTAAACCAATTAGAGGTTCGGAAACCAAGAAACCGGTTGATGCTGGAACCAGGTGGTGCTCATGGTCCTGTTCTGCGTAAGGTTTTAGATTTATCGGATCACATTTTATCAGTTGGCCCAAGATATCAAATCAAAGATATTCGATGTATACCCGTATCTAGAATTGGAGTTCATACCAGTGGCGTTTTATGTAAGTCAAAACTTATTGATGAAAACAATATTAATATGTATATTCTAGATTAGTGCTGGGTATCAATCGCGGTTTAAAGAAAACTTCTAAAATCCAAATGAATCGTCCAGTACGTGTATATCATGTAAAAGGTTGTCTTGGTACAGCTACAGAAACACATTTTTACGACTCCCGAACCACAGTACAGTCAAAATTCAATCATGTACATGCCGAAAAGATTAGCGGCATGGTGTCCTCACTACAAGCTTCGCATCAACGAAAAATGTATGAACTGTGTGGCGTGGATTTGCAGTCACAGGCTGCATATGAAATTGCATCTAAAGGCGTTATTCGCCCAGCTAACAATACCCAACCGGTCATTTACGGGATCAAGCTGGTTGAATTTCAAAAACCACATTTCACGTTAGAGATAGCTGCAATAAATGAAAGTGAAGATTATCTAGCCACTTTGATTCATGAAATTGGAATTGAATTGCGTACTGTAGCACATTGTATAGGTATCAGATGTATTCGGCATGGTCATTTTCTGGTTGAAGACTCTCTTTTACAACAAAGCTGGAATCTTAGTGCCGCATTTGAAAATCTTAGAATAACAAACCAAATTCTTGAAAATCACCCACAACTACTGAACCGAGATCATGCGGATTTGCGAGTGGAGTAGTTATGAACATTTTGGGATTAATAAAAACTACAAAGTTTTGACAATGTAAAAATGTTTTTATTTCTAAAGCAAACAACATCAGGAAAGGGTAGTCGCTCTTTTCACTAAAGTGTCAATTTACAAACTGAACATTTTTCCGAAAAACCAAATTAGATTTCAACAAACCCCAATCAGACGTATCGATAAATTGACCTTAGTCGATTCGAGAAATGTTTTTATGTGATGATAAAGGAGATTGGAAGTGTAGGGATGTGTGTACGGATCCACATCAATAGACCCTCTAGACCGGACAGACTACTGGCCCTAAACTTATGAAATAACGCAAGCACATTTGGGTTAAGATACAACTAAATAAACTAGAAGTGCAAGAGAGGCAAGTAACGAGGATACGCACCAACCGAACCGGAGGTAATAAAATGTAAAAATTATGTAATGAATTTTGGGAATTACGAGTGGCAACAAGTGCGATTGGTGTCAAAGCCAAGTTAGCGGCTTTGACCTACCTACCTACCTAACACAGTACTTGTTTCAACTCTCATCTATGATTATGAAATTTGGGTAATGACTGAAAGAATAAGATCGCGAATACAAGCTGCCGAGATGAGGTTTCTTCGTGCTGTTGTGGTAATTACTCGCCGGGATAGGGTGAGAAACACGGCAGTGCGCGAGGAACTCAACGTTGGGCAGTTGCTTCTTCGTACGGAAAGGGCTGTACTTCGATGGTTTAGCCACGTAGCACGAGTGTGCCTTGAATGCGATTCCATCAGGTAGGCGACCGCTTGGTAGACCCAGGGCGAGATAGTATAGTTAAACCAAATCCAAAAACTCGCTTGGAAATAGCTCCTGATGATTTAGAGTCGATGGCGGAGGATCGAGTGCCCTGGAGATCCCTCCTGCGTACGTTGCTCCCGCCACCCGTTTTGTTGAACATGCGGGTCACTGAAGATGAGATGAGACGAGACGAGTGGCAGCAGGTGCGCAAATAAACGCACTCTGCGCCACTCCACTTCCCAGTTTCATTTCCCCAAAATTTGATACACACTGAGAGTTCCAGACAAACAGCTCGCCCTACCGCAAAACCATCTACATTTATCAAAAAGCCAGCAAACATATTTCTTTTTTTGTATGAAACCCCAACACACCAATTAAAATAAAAAACAGTTCATTGTTCATTCACTCTAAGCGTGCTATACTTTATTTGTTTCTCTCATTTGAAATTCTGGTTTTATTAAAGCACAAAATAACTGAAATGGACTGAAAGTTGACAACTCGAATTTTTATTTGTAACATATGAAATGAATCCAATTCTCAAATGAATCCTCAAATCCTCGTAAAAGGATTAGAGCGTGTTAAGAATAAATTATTTTCTGTAATACTATTGAGATATATCGCAACGACGTTTAAGTTAGCAGTTTTCTTGTTCAATTTCAAATTTAAGAGCGAACGCACAACTCAGAAATGCACATTGGAACATCGAAGAGTTGGAGTTCTTCTTGGAATGACAAAAGAGATGAAGTGAATTGATGTGTAGTTTAATCGACTTCTTCGATGGTTGGGCCAGCACCAGCACCAGCACCGGGTGTTGGACCGGCACCAGCGCCAGGAGCACCCCCTGGGAATCCAGGCATGCCTCCAGGTGGACCACCAGCGCCTTGATAAAGCTTAGTGATGATTGGATTGCAAACAGATTCCAATTCCTTCTGACGATGTTCATACTCTTCCTTATCGGCAAGTTGGTTAGCGTCCAACCATTTAATGGTTTCGTTGCATTTATCTAAGATGGTAGTTCTGTCTGTATCGGAGATCTTGCTCTTAAGATTATCTTCATCCAAAGTTGCCTTCATGTTGAAGCAGTATGATTCTAAAGCGTTCTTGGCAGAGATAGTTTCCTTTTGCTTTTCATCTTCAGTGCGGTACTTCTCGGCTTCATTGACCATGCGCTCAATATCTTCTTTGGATAAGCGACCCTTGTCGTTAGTGATAGTAATCTTATTCTCCTTGTTAGTTGACCTTTCTAATGCAGTCACGTTCAAAATACCGTTGGCATCAATATCAAAAGTAACCTCAATTTGTGGGACACCACGAGGAGCTGGAGGGATTCCAGAGAGTTCGAATTTGCCCAACAAGTTGTTATCCTTAGTCATCGCACGTTCACCTTCGTAGACTTGGATCAATACACCTGGTTGGTTGTCCGAATAGGTAGTGAAAGTTTGGGTTTGCTTTGTTGGAATAGTGGTATTACGTTTGATCAAAACGCTCATTACACCACCGGCAGTTTCAATACCCAAAGACAATGGAGTAACATCAAGAAGTAAAAGATCCTGGACTTCCTGTGACTTGTCACCGTGCAAAATAGCAGCTTGTACAGCAGCACCATATGCAACAGCTTCATCGGGGTTGATTGACTTGTTCAATTCCTTTCCATTGAAGAAGTCTTGCAACAAACGCTGCACTTTAGGAATACGCGTGGAGCCACCAACCAACACGATATCGTGAATAGAGGATTTGTCCAATTTAGCATCTCGAATGGCTTTTTCCACGGGGTCCATAGTGGAACGGAAGAGATCAGCGTTCAATTCCTCGAAACGAGCACGTGTAATCGAGGTGTAGAAGTCGATTCCTTCAAAAAGTGAATCAATTTCTATGCTGGCTTGGGTTGATGATGATAGAGTACGCTTTGCTCTTTCACAGGAGGTACGCAAACGACGCAGAGCACGCTTGTTGGTGGTCAGATCCTTTTTGTGTTTGCGCTTGAACTCCTGCACGAAGTGGGTAACTAGTCGGTTATCGAAATCTTCACCACCCAAATGAGTATCTCCAGCAGTAGACTTAACTTCGAAGATTCCGTCATCAATAGACAGAATGGACACATCAAAGGTACCACCGCCCAAATCGAAAATAAGAACATTACGTTCACCCGCAGCTTTTTTGTCCAAACCATAAGCAATAGCGGCGGCTGTGGGCTCGTTTATAATACGCAATACATTCAATCCAGCAATGGTACCGGCATCCTTGGTGGCCTGACGCTGAGAATCGTTGAAATAGGCTGGGACAGTGATGACAGCATTTGTAACAGTCTTGCCAAGGTAAGCTTCTGCGGTCTCCTTCATTTTAGTAAGGACCATGGAGGAGATCTCCTCCGGGAAGAAAGTCTTTTTCTCATCCTTGTAAATGACTTGAATTTTTGGTTTACCCTCAACACTGACTACTTCAAAAGGCCAGTGCTTCATGTCAGACTGCACGGCGGCATCCTCAAATTTACGACCAATCAAACGTTTGGCATCGAAGATAGTATTGGTCGGATTCATAGCAACCTGGTTCTTGGCAGCATCACCAATAAGACGCTCGGTGTCTGTGAAGGCTACATAAGATGGTGTGGTACGATTTCCTTGATCGTTGGCAATGATCTCAACTTTGCCATGTTGGAATACACCTACGCAAGAGTAAGTTGTACCCAAATCAATACCAACAGCTGGAGCCTTAGACATCTGCAACACAAAACAAAAAAGAAAAAGTTGATTTTAGTTTTCTCTTTACAATAAAATAAACAAAACGTCTTCAATTCAAAGTCTACTGTAGATTAAATTATATCTACAGTTATTTTGCTTATAAAATTCAAGCTACTATCCACAAACTAAATGATTAATGTGAGTTCTAAATGCAAAACTTTTATATGCTTTGCTATCACTATGATTCATGTTTTTATGGCTTATTTCATATCAATATATTCACTATCATGGTAAAGTTGTGTTTAGAGGATGTGGTGTAACCATTTCGTTAACACAATCTAATAAGGAAAATGGCATTGTGTCGTTAAAATACATATATTGCTTCATAAACAGTAACTTGAATTCTTTAAAAAAAAAACCATGTACAAAAACAATCTACCACCAAACACTGGGAACGAATCGTTTTACACTGTTTTAATTTAGAATGATAACGTTTGCGGTTTCACTACTTCCTAGGTTTTTATTCGCACATTTGTTATATATGGAAAACTTTTTATAATAAACTCCTTTTATAAGTTAACGGGAAAAATACATAGTGCGACTTTCCAGTACCTGAGGTAGATTTAGATTTAAAAAGAAAAATCTTATCTTATAAAATTTTATTTAATGTAAAATGGCCTCAGATACACGAAAATTTTTATTTTGTGCAGAAACTACTATTAATAGGGTTAACATTTAGATTTTTATGTCAATTCAATTGCGTGCTTAAACGCTTCGCAAAATAAACACTCGTGTTTCTAAGAACATTTTGCAATAAATAACTTTTTTTTTTAATTCTGCGCGCTGAGGTTTTGGAAAGAAAATCAAAATATGTATTTGTAAGACCAACGCAAAGAAATTTAACAAACTTAATTTAATAATTAAATTGCTCCCAAATTTATGTAGCAGAGAAGTATCGACTAATATCCATTTCAATTATTACTAAACAAGCACAAGCACGAGGCTGGTATTTTTTTTGCTGATTCAGAGCGTGATTATTTTACACAGCTTGCTCAAATTTTTATATATGTACACACATTGGAAACTGAAGCCGCTGAATGTGTGTGAATGTGCGCAATCAGCAATTCTCATTCCCAAGAATTCATTTTTTATTACATAGCATTTAGTTCGTAAGAAACTAGAACACACGTCATGTTAACGTAGGGGATGTTACGTATCAAGCAACGTGTTATAATATTTAATTTTGTGACTAGACGTAGATATGTATGTATATTTTACATGTAAATATATATACATGGATTAGTTCACATTTTCTGACGTAACATATCACATTTTTTATTCTTTGAATTATCACCCACTTAAGCAAATGTGTGAATGATACTTCCCAGTGTTCAGAAAGAATACTTTTCTCATGCAACTAATATTGGATTTAAATAAGTAATTAAGTAACTAATCGAATTCTCTAGAATTTTATTTACATATGTATATGTACGTATGCTTCCTTTCAAGAGACTTTGGATTGGGAATATTTATTTTTAAACACTCACATACATGGTATAAACAATGGAAAAATCTCGAACTGAGTCATGTTCTGTACTGCAGAGTACAACTTTTCATAAAGCTGCCTTTGTTTTCACAATTATTGATTAGTCACTGCAGAACCGAATGGCATAAATCAATTGGATGGATATGTACATACAACATTGTAAATATGTATATACCCCATGGCTTGATGCGAACAAGAATATGCAATACTTGAAAGCATTGAGCACAAGCCATTTGAAAAAGCAAAAAAATTGATTTGCTTTCAAAATTAACTACTCAGAATATTTTTGAGAAGCTTCCAGAGTGTTTTACAAGCCTACATATAGTTATATGTAAATGTGCACGATACAGATGTACGCATATATGGATGTACATTTGTATGATATATAATATACTGCCGAATGCGCATTGCGATGTCATGCGTGGAAATCACGTGGTTGCTATGCATATTTTAAATGATGCTGGCATGTACATTTTTACTCATTATTGATTTTTCAAGTTGAAATTTTAATTTTTATACTCAGAACTGCACCAGAAAAAAAATAATGCCAGTTCATAACCTCACAATTCAAGCCACATGGTACGGTTCTTAATATATGAAACTTCTAAAAACGAATTTGAGAAAACGCCTCCAAGCGTGAAAAGTTCGACTAGAAAGTTCGAGAATTAGTATAGAAATACAAGATCACCACCACATGTATATGTATGCGCAAGCACACTTCCTAATCTACACACTCGGCAATAGTGAACATATGCCGAAAAAGGAATATCTAACCATTTTCACAAATATCTAGATAATTCATGCTACTTTATTTCCTTTTTAGGTATATCCGATTGCACAATTAAAAAAAAAGTCTATGTGTAGCTGTTAAATAACCCTTCTCTTATCAATTATATATATCAATGCCTAAATATCCAAAACATGTGCCCTACGTATATAACCAACTAAATAAATGTTTAAACTTAAGAAAAAAAAAAATACACCTTACCTTTAGTAGATTTGTTTTTTAGCTCAATTAAAATGTGCTTTTTATAAAATTATTTAAGAAAAATCGCCGTGGCACTTCACAAGTTTCTCTTCACTTTGTTAATGAACACTCCAAAATGGACTAAAGGTGTTTTCCATGGTACAGACTTTATAAACCCAACCCAAGCGCTGTCTACAGTGCTGCCAATGCTGCAATTTTAGGGACTTTTAGACATACACGGCCTCCATAAACATAATTTAAAAATGTAGATTTGTATTTAATTTTTTTTCGATTTAAGCTACAGACAATAATTTAAACACGATTTTCAATACCTTCCTAATGTTAATATTTTTTTCTATATGTAAATAAGAATAATTATTTTTGAAATCTTATATCAATACATTCATGTGTACATATTTTCCGAAATCAATAAATCATAATCTTGTTATCTACATACATGTGTATTATAAGTGAAATTAATGTTATTAAGTTAGTGCAACTGTAACGTAATTTTATAATAGAAAATATAATTTTTCATTCTTTGACGCATACATAATAAAGGTAGTGTTTTTCAAAAGCTAGTACGTTTGTTTCCAAATTGTTCCCATCGATTTCAAATGAAAGAGACAGTAAGATATATCATCTTCATCACATCTCTGGGAGAAATTCTCCCGCTTATAACAGCATATTAAGAAAATCAAAATGGCGTCGATGTTTGACTACCATTGATTTTTGACGTATTTACCAATACAGTAATAAAAAATTCATGAAATGACTCACAACTCAGTTTAACACAACTTTGTTTCTGAATTATTTTATGCAGCACATTTTGGGCAACACGAGTGTAGATTGCCGCCTTTTTCCTCATACATAATGTGGATGGTCATTGATCTCAACTCTTTAGCTATCGGCTTATGGCTAGCATTTTCGTCAATTCTACACTTATAAAGGGTGCCTGGGTAAAAAATATTATTATGTACAAATAAATATAAATTAATGTCGATAACAAAAATATAAAATCTATAGAATTGCATTTATATTTATGCTCTAGCTTTCTATTTAATTACTGAAAATTAAATACACAACACACATAGAAAGGAAAGTAATAAATATAGCAATACGTTTTAATAAATATCTTAAGAAGATATCAAATGCAGTTATAAATACATGCGGAAAACCCTTATCATTTCAGTTTCAGTCAACATAAGATACTAAGTTTTGTATTTAAAATCTATAAAAAAAACACAAAGAACTTTGTTAAGATACAAAGTTTAGATTTTTAGTTTTTAAATATATTTTTTAGACTCTTTATTTTTATTGCGGTCTGCGGAGACTCTAAGCTACATATATTTAATCTTAAACTGTTTCGACCTAACCTAAAACAAATATATACTCAAGCACAGATAAGGACCGTACTTTTTATTTTTGTTTTAAATTGTCATTTTATATTAAAAATTAAACTTGCATCCGACTCTAAACTAAATCTAACTTGAAACTGAATGTACACGACTTTAAGAGTTGAGCTAAACTTTATTTCAATTTTTGAAACAGCACAATGTTTGATCGATAAGGTTCGACGAGGAAGTTCTTTCAATCCTCAACCATTATTCGATCATGTATCAAAACGTACACATCAAAATAGAGGAATCCTTTTGAAGGGAGGAAGCCGTTATGACGCACCCCTTCGTGGTAATATGTATTGGTGTAATAAGTCTCTTGATCAGTTTTATCTCAAGAGTCAGTTATTGCCATAAAGCCATTTTTCATCGTATGATTTTAATCTCAATATTTAGTCGTTCTAAAACGACCCGCTTTCTTCAAGCTAAAAAGTAAACCAATGTTATATTTTTTCATCGCGTAGCATACCTATGAGGATGGAGAACTTTCGCTGCTCCATCAAGGTCGGTAACAAACTCACCGAGACCTTCAATGTCAAAAAAGGTTTTAGGCAAGGCGACGCCCTGTCATGTGATTTCTGTAACATCGTTCGTGAGAAGAACGTGCAAAACTCACTGGCCAACACAAGAGGCACGATCTTCCAAAAGTCCGTTCAACTGCTAGTGACATGACGCGGATGACATTGACGTGATTGGGCGAACACAGCGAGCAGTCAGTTATGCGTTTGCTGGCATTGAAACGGAAGCGGCTGAAATGGGTCTGGCGGTAAATGTGGGCAAAACAAAATATATGCTGTCATCGAGAAAGGACGCACAACATTGACGACTTGGCCAGAACGTCACCATAGGCAGCTATAACTTTGAGGTAGTTAAGGACTTCGTCTACCTTGGCTCCGCAGTAAACAGTACAAACAACATCAGTACCGAGATCAAACGCAGAATAACTCTTGCCAACCGGTGTTTTTTTGGGCTCAAAAGGCAATTGAGTATTAGAGCCCTCTCTCGCAAGACCAAGCTGACTCTATACAAGACCTTGATCATCCCAGTCCTGCTTTACGGCGTAGAGGCATGAACAATATCCCAAGCGGATGAACAAAGTCTTGGTCTTTTCGAGAGAAAAGTTCGGAGCCCGATCTTTGGTCCTGTTTGCGTTGATGGTATTTGGAGGATAAGGTTCAACCACGAACTGTATGGGCTGTACAGCAACATGAGTTAGCCAGGCGTCTACGGATCCAACGCCTAAGACGGCTAGGCCATGTAGAGCGTATGGACAACTTAGCTCCGTGGTGTGCGAAACTGGAGACAGCTGGCGAAAGATCGTTCTGGCTGGAGAGGCATGTTGAGTGAGCCCCAAGTCCACCTCGGACTGTAGCGCCCTAAGAAGAAGAAGAAGCATACTTATGAATCGGATGCACTGATCGAACTACTTGCAGTTTGCAGCCAAGATTGCATTTAAAATGTTAAGCACTTCATTCATATTTAATGAACTTACGCCAAAGTACTTTAGGTGGAGCTCCTTTAAAATGATGATGATGAAGTGGTATACATCCTCTCTCTCGTTCAGATTACAAAGATTACAAATAATTGGAAGGTCTGTTCGATGCGGTATGAAATTTAACTGCAATATTTCACCTCTGATTTAAAAAAACGAACCTATCATCAGAAATCATATATATTATTGTAATATTTGATTTCTGCCTATCATATTAACAGAAAAGCGGTTTTGGAAGTAGGTATTGTCTTGCAGATCAAATTTTAACTCCATTACATATTTTTCATAGATGGAGTGGCTTAATTTTTCCTTAGAGTCCTTAGAGCCGTTGAACTTATACATATTACCGGGCACACGTACAACAACGCTTAAATTGTTTCCCAGAACTTCCCAGATTTCAACAAGTCGGCCTCTTGTAGCTAGAACATGCTTTAAAATTTGTTTAGGCAGTCCCCCATCTTCCATCTCCATCACTTTTATTAATAATAATAATAATGGCGGCGCTACCAGTCCGAGATGGACCTGGGCCTAGCTTCTCAGCAACCACTCGTGTTGTGCGTGCTATTGTTCTGTCACGAGTGGAGGGGACCTACAGTTTAATGCCGACTCCGAACGGCGAGATTGAGAAGCTATTTCTAGACAGTTATACTCTTTGAGCATTGTCAGTGATTCGAAAGAGGTGGAGCCGTGAAAAAATGTTTGATGTTTTTTTTCGAGATTCGAACCGACGACCTCGAGCGAAGGTGCGTCGACCCACTACGCCACGGCGCCCACTATCACTTTTATTATATACTCAAAATATAATTTAAATGTATCCAAATACAAAGGTGCTACTTTAGTTTCTAAATTAAGCATATAATTTGGAGTGTTATTTGGAAAACGGAAAATTCGTTTCAAAATGTATCTTCTTTTCCACTTCGTGGATTTGTCGATAGTCTCAAATTTGCATAAAGCATAAAGGGCGCCGTGGCGTAGTGGGTAGGTGCGTCGACTCTTACGCTCGAGGTCGACGGTTCGAATCTCGAAAAAAACATCAAACATTTTTTCACGGCTCCACCTCTTTCGAGTCACTGACAATGCTCAAAGAGTATAACTATCTAGAAAAAGCTTCTCGCCGTTCGGAGTCGGCATTAAACTGTAAGTCCCCTCCACTCGTGAGAGAACAATAGCACGCACAACACGAGTGGTTGCTGAGAAGCTAGGCCCAGGTCCACCTCGGACTGTAGCGCCGCCATTATTATTATTATTTTTATATAAAGCAAAATGGAGGAGGCAGTAGCACGAAATAACTTTATCTAGAAACATGCTCCAAATATTTGTTGCTAATACAACGCCCCCAAACACAAGAAACTGCTATTTTCGCCTCAGCTAACTTGCACTGAAAATGCTTCTCCATGGTAAGATTTGACGTTATTAATACTCCAAGCGCTAAATAGCTTGACTGATAAATTGAAAAATGATATGCCTTATAGTTTCTAGAATTCTTAACGGTCTTTTTTGTGTAACGGAAATATAATCGTTTTTTTTAAACTCTCTGGAACAATGTCGATTAGAAGATTCTATTAAATTTGTTTGTTAGTGCAAATAAGAATTCCGTTAAACGATTTTTAAAAAACTCAACTGGTATCCGATCGTCTCCTGGAGCTTTACCCGTTTTAGCCTTTTCGATTACAGTTTGTACTTCAAATACCGTGAATGGGACATCCAAGCAGGTGATGCAAGTTGCGGAATGATGAGAAGGTTTTTAAAGTAATCTCGGAGTTCAGTATTGAATTGAAAAATATGTTGTCCTAGTTTTATGGCAATCAGCATTAAACTAGTTTTGCTTAAACGTGCATCTGTGCCTTTCTTTAATACTTGCTGGTACGGAATTAACTACAATTTGAATAAGATCACTTAAACGTATTGTCTTATTCTCCACTATTCGTCTAAGAAGTTATTTGTTTAGATTCTGATGATATTCAGGCAGAAAATTATTTCTCAACTTAATCATTGGCAGCAGATCTAAATCCTTTGTGTCATCTTCTCCCTTCGATCCCGAAATTTTGCATGCAATCTCTAATGGCATGTGGTCTTAAAATGCTTGTACCGCTACTAACTTCACTTCACTGAGGTAAAACAATAATCAATAACTGAGTACGCAGTTCCTCTAATAAATGTGAATTCTCCGTTCGAATCTAGAGTTCGAGGTTTTTATCCCTCCAAATATACTTACAAACCCAACGAAGAATCTTTTATTTAAAGCGTTCGTTTTAGCCTCATTGAATCTAAGACTAGTCAACTTGTCTATTTTTATTCATCCGTGTTATGAAAAAAGATTATATTGAACTTTTTGGAAACGTACCTATGCTATGCGAATACAAAGCAAACTGAACTAGGAAATATTTGGAGATTTCCGATTAAAGGTAAACAGCGACTGCATAACTTTTATTTTATAAACACGCCTCCCTGAATATTTGAAAAAACATCACAATTTAATCTTGCCATGTGTGGTAGCTATTTGTTGGTAACCCTGAATATTGAATTGCTTTAGAAACCGTTACTATTAGGCATAGTTTGTACATTTTAGTATTTAGTTAATCTTATTTGTCAAATCAGGTTAAATTTTACCTCTTTATAACGAATATAAGAATGTAGTTAAGAACAATGATTATTCCCGATGATGTAAGCTATATACACAAATATTTGCAAGTTTCCATAAATATAATTTTCTATGTATTTTCAAACAGGTTGTGTGTAAAACGTGTGATAGGGTTTTCTGTTGTTCCGAATGCCGCAAAAAACATGAGTCAAAGACTCATGCGATTGCAGTTGCTTGTGTTGAACCCGTTTTACATGTATTCTGTCCTATTTGCCAAAAACAACCTCTTATTCTTCAGGCAACTATTCACGCGGAGCTCTTGGCACATATCACAAATTATCATCTTCCATTAAACTGCCAGAAATGTTCAAGGGTAAGAAGAATTAATAGTTTTATGTCTCAATAAGAATCATAATTGGTTGGTAGATATATACAAAAGTTCAAGACCTTATGGAATTTTCCAAATGCACCCAACATGTATCATGCACTCTGGAACTTTCGAATGTCACATCATCACAAAATAATGAAGAATCATCTACTCCACCACTGAAACCCCACGCTTCAAGTATCTCAACGCAAACCTCACCAATATATGTCCCACAAATAAATGATAGTCATCTAACCCCAATATCAATGATAAATTTACGCTGGAAGTCAAAGAGCAAACCTAATGGGGAATTCATAAGCGATAGTGTATCATCAATTAAAAATATTTCTTCAATCGATGGTTCTATCCAGAGAAAAAGCATTGGAATAGGGGTACCAATAACAAGAGGTAAATTAGTGCGATCAACATCTACACCGTTGCAAGCAGATTTCATTAACAAGCCAAAGGAGCAGGTATTTAATGTATCCGGGGGACATGTATCTAGCATATATAGTTCAGTCAGTGAGCCGGAGAGCAGTCCTCCATTAGTTCCACTGATTGGGTAAGTAAAATAACTCGTTAATAGGTTGATTATGTTGAACATTACAATAAGATTTCTAGACGAATCGTATTACAAGCATTTACATTCTTATTGAGTATGAATGTTCCCAAACTAAATACGTACCAGCATTATATTCTATAAAATGGGTCGATAATCATACTTTTCTATTTGCAACACTTTATACCCGTTATAATTATCAACATTACGAAAGGCTGGGACGATTATGTAAATGTGATTATACAAAATTTTCAAGTCAAGTGGTTATTATTCCAATAGGTGAATTTTCAAATCATTTCTTATATAAAGTTGAACAGACTGTTTGACCTAGTAAGAGGACATACATATTTCAGAACCCCCACCTTAGTACAAGCTTGTGTCATAAAAGGAATAGTGGCTTCATGAAACATTCATGCAAATAGGTTTAGCACTTTCGGCTCCATAATGATACAATCCGGAGAAGCTATTTCAAATTCATAGATACACTCACAGTCGTTTCTTAAACAATGAATAGTTCCTGTTTAAATAATATAAATTATCCACAAATAATATGGTTTTAGCAATACACCTTCGACGGGGCAAGCAGATCGAGTTAACAGATACCAAAAGGTCCGCGGTCGTGGTAAAATCTCTGCTGCAGTCACACCTTTAAGACAAGTTATGTCGAAAAGCATCCAGAAGGCAATAGCAGAACATGGAATAGCAACGGGATCCCGACTTGTTGGCGTCAACCCGAAAAAAATGTTTGATTCGGTTGACTCAAGTAGTGGTACTATGGGCTAAATATAAATAATTATCCATTCATAATTTAAGTTAATTCACTTGCAGATGTTTTTGAAAAAAGCTTAGAATGTTTTCCATTGGATTTACGACTTTCTCCGGCCCTTCGTCGAACCCAAAGTGAAATTATAGATCGTAAAAATCATGCAGAGCCTCTAAACATTTTACCAAATCTTCCTAAAACCAGAGAAGCACTGCATTCAGCAACAAGAAAACAGACTGAATCCATCATAATAACTTCGAAATTTGATACAGAGTCTCAAATATTAACAAAAGCAACTCAGTTGACCAGTTCTGTATTCCAAACTTGTCGCAGCGTTCAAATAATAACATCTACATCGACTGAATTAAACAAAATTAAAATTAGTGAAAGAGATGTGGTCATAGCGACATCAACCGAATTGAAGGAAACACAGAAAACTAAGCAGCCAAATGTGCCTACTATTGTACCTGTAACTCCACGAATTCCAATCTCAGGAGTACAGCTTAGCAAAAAACTTATCAACTTCGAAACTCCAGTTTTATACCAAAAATGTAATGAAGATAAAGATTACTCAGAAGAACAGTTTTATACTCCAAATTCAAGCCCAGTTCGAAGTTCAGAATATAAACCTGCAGATAACCATTCTGAAAGCTTATCAAGAAAATTTTACAGTGTAGAAGAACAAGATGACAGCAACAAGATTGAATCCATCGGATCAGATTATACAGACGTTGTCTTCGATAACGAGGATTTGATTAATGACAAAACTCATCAACAGAACAAAAGTAAATTGTGGTCCCTTGTGTCCTCTGTTATGCGATTTCCTTCATTACATAGTGTGGCCGAAAACACAAATTCATCATCACTAATTAAAAGATGTGCTTCATTTGCAGGTAAATTTATTTCAGAAAACGCAGAACACACACAGTGCAAACCTAAAACATTGCTTTCTTTTCAGGATCGTTAGTCCATAAATGTTCTGAAAATAACGATCAACCTATGAAGCGAAAGCGTACTTACACAATGGATTCCCACTCATTCGACCATTCAAGGGGTAACAACAGTGATTGTGACATAACTTGTTCAGAATCTAAGCGATTTCGAATTCAAGCACGTAGGCCTATTGATAGGATGCGAATGAAGGAAAACTAGAATTATTGTTAATCAAAATATTAATTTGTTAGTTTCTCGATAGGTAAATTATTTTCATGAAAATGTTGTAATATTATTTACTCATATGTATTTTAAAAAGAAAAAAAATTAAAATTTCTAAATGACATTTATCGAGATAGCAGACTACATTGTCATATCACTACAGTTTTAGAATGTTGAAAAGTTGAACGCCGCACAGTCACAAAATGCAAATCTAGCTAAAGGCTAGCAAAAGTCAATTTTCGTGTTGGTTCCTATATTTTAAAAATTTTATTCAGTCAGTCCCTCTTTATATTGAATGTTTATGAAGTTTACTTACTAATAGCTTAGTTTCTCATTACATTTGCAATTGGCCTGCGGGTCGTAGAGCACATTTTTTTGTATTGATTAATGTATATATTCAGCTTTCTATAACGGTATAAAGCACTAAATAGTAGCACTAAATAGCATCAGAGAGTAATTCATAAGCAGAAAATGCGAGGTTTTGCAGCTTTAGGTAGACTTTTAGTTTAGAGTATCGTCGAGTAGCGCTTTCATCGTTGCTTAGGTGGGTATCAGACTTCAGGGAAAGCAAAAAGACATATCGAAAGTTCGCGAAAACACAAACTATAAAAAATATACTAAATGAATTTTTTTTTAAATTTATACAGGCTTCAACATTTTTTTTACTTGTTAATTACGCTAACAACTTGTCGCCTATAAAATTGCTAATTTCTGTATTGCTGTTTCCTTACCTGTAACTCTCAATACAAAACCACTTTTAAGCCTGCTTTCGGACGTACAGTTAAGTTTAGAGACCCGTTTTTTAGCCGCACTACACGAATATGGAATGCTCTTCCCAGCCCGATATTTCCCACACACTTCAATCAACAGGCATTTAAGACCAATGTGCACAGGTACCTCCTCTCCCTTTCTCCATCTATACGGCCCGCGCTGTGTCTTGATTCCGGACACTTACGGGTATTCGTAACCTCTTTTGCGTGCACGAAATATAAAAAAAACAGTAAAAAGGATTATATCATATACGCGGAATAATTTTGTTCGTCTAGATTTGCATTCTGCCACTCTGTGACCCGTAGTTTAAGATAGATATGGCGGCAGCACTGATAACGAAAGCTTTTATTTCCCGCGGTCTTACATACGTTGTTTTTAATATTACCAATATACATATTACATCGTATTGCACTTATACTTCCCGACTTTGCGTCATTCTTTTGCTCCTGGCTGAGATGAATAAATCTGCATTGCTAAATTTAACTCAATGCAAATGAACCTGCATAAATGTGTATGAACAAAAAGATGTTAGAAAAGACGCAATTAAGATCGCTGGTATTTCCAGTTTCAAAACTTTTTCAACAAAGCTTGTCTTCACAACGTCTTTGTTGATTTTTTGTTCATTATTTATTGCTTTGTAATAAAATAAAATATATGTTACATGACTATTTATAGTAATGTAAAAAATTATCAATATTGATCTCAAAGTAAAATATTACATATATGTGATTTTTTTGTATGTTTCGATATATAAATTAACAGCCTTGAAAAAATGTGAGATGTAGCAGTATATATATATTTGAATGTATGTGGATTTAAAATTTGACATCATTTTAGCAAACGGTTGTTGTTTGAAAGATAGCAAGTTTGATTTTCAAATTCTTATATTATGAATGTATTTTGATGGATGAATATTATTCTAATCTTTTATCACGTTGTGGAAGAAAAACAGTGGTCTCAAAATCGACGTCATGAGAGTTAATATAAAAAAAATCACACACGGTTGATAATTTCGTAATTCTTAAAAAGAGATTTTCAATTTTTTTAAGTTATAATCACAACCAAATCATTAATACAAATAAAATAAATCGACTCCGATTTGGATGGTTATTTCAAATTTTAATTTAATCATTGGTAAATTAGTCTTCCTTCGCATCTACAAGTGCACCTATTAAATCTTTGAGGTTTATTCGAATAGGCCAATGTATATATCAAATTTAAAATTTTAGTGTAGTGATTTGCACAATAATGTGTTGTTTACCAAAAATACTGTGTACTATACACAAAACACTGAAACTTTATGTTATTGCGTTTATAAATTGTAGTAATCGACAAATTCTACTGTGCGCCTATAACAGTATGGATTTAATCTAACTGGCTTCCATTTTTTCTATATTCAAAATTAAAGAAGAAAAGAAGAAAATGAAAATAAAATTATATATGAATAATATAAATAAGTAATTCGCAAAGTTATTTATAAAATGAAGTACACAGAAGTAAAACGGAAGAAAAATGTACTTAACAAAATATTGTTATGCTGATTTTATCTAGCTATTGTTCAATTTTAGTTCAATGCCTGTAATTGTTTCACAAATCATGAAAGCAAAGTTGCGATATGGGTTAAGAAAAAATTTAAATAAGGTACATTGACAAATTTTAAATTGATTTTCGAAGGCGTTTATAAAATAAGCAATAACTGAAATCAAAGCAACAACCAATCAATGAATAAATTAATTATACTGAATTTAGAGAGTTCGTGATAGAATTATGTTATTAACAAATGAATCAACTTGGCAATGACTTGTCTGAATTCTTATTTTTGTTTCATAAGGTATTAGTTAAGCAATGCATACCAGCCACATGCATTCAATAATTTGCAAATGAACCATTTTAAGCAAAAATCTTGCACTTCACACTTATTCAAGTAATTCACATGGAAATAAGATAAATAAAATCATTAATAAAAGAATAAAAAATAAACAAATAAACTAAACCGTTGAACTGGCAGCTAGTGGTGGTGTTGAAGGAATTATATTTGGAATGGTAACAACACAGGCACCGGCTCTATTATAAGTTAGTGGTGCCACTTGTGTCCATTCGTTCGTTTCAGGATCATACTCTTCGACAGTCTTTAAATAGTGATTGCCATCGTAGCCACCGACAGCAATTAGACGATCACCCAGAAAAGCGCAGCCAATTGCGTCCCGACCAACGCTTAATGAACATATCTGGAAATGCATCCATGTAATTCATAATTGACTATTTAGCTTGCAAAGACGCTCACCAATGTCCAAGAATCTGTTCCTGGGTCGTAACGTTCGACAGTATCTGTTCTACATACTGAAGGATTGCTTGCTGGACAATCATGACCACCTAAGGCATATAAATGACCGCTGGCTACAGCAACCTGGTAATATATGTTCTTTTGTTATTGTCAAATGTGTAAGATGATTTTAAAATTATATTAAATTAGAAAAATTATTATATTAATAACACAATCAAAATATTACTTACGCCAACACCTCCTCGTCTTTTATTCATCGGAGCTCTAAGAGTCCATTTATTCGTATGAGGGTCGTAGCATTCGACAGAGCGATGGCATACAGATCCATCTCGACCACCAACTACGTAAAGCCGTCCCCCTAAAACTGCGACACCTGCTGTAGATCGCATGGAAGACATTGGTGCAACATAATTCCAAGTACGCGCTAATGGATCCCACCTAGGAGAAGATAAAATGTCTTATAGTCGAAAAAAAATACATTCCATAGGCCTATACCTTTCAACAGTATTCAAATAACTCCAACCATCATGACCACCTACTGCATACAGTGGTCCTTCTAACACAGCGACTCCCAGCCCGTGACGATGTGTACCCATTGGAGTAAGAGCTGTCCATGCCATAGTATTCAAATCCAAGCACTCAACCTGATTTGCACAATATCTCAATTACTTATTACTTTGAATTGTAATCAGTTTACTCACAGTATTTAGAGTTTTTAGACCATCACGACCACCGACAATTATCAATTTATCATCCATCACAGCTACTCCGAATTGCAAGCGTCTTGCTGACATATTTTTCCACACTGTCCACTTATCAAGTCGCGGGCAATAGCTTTCTATACTAATTGCGCCCTATTATCAATGAAAAAATTTATAACAATTGATTTAATTGAATAACCAAATTTGGGTACTTTATGAGCATCCATCCCGCCAACTGCTAATAATCTGCCTACAGTGGACTTTCTTGGTTTGGTTCTTATTGTTGAGATCAATGAGCGACGCTCTGGTAATAAATGCCATTTTAGAGCTTCCATTACAAGTTGCTGGCATTCACTTGAACCGCAAACTGTTTCTACATGGTCAGCAATGAACTGCAAATACTGATTATTAGGAATTTATGGCTTAGGATACTTAAGACTTACTGATGGCTGTAGTAGTGGTAAGCGAATCAGGGCCAATAGTTCTGGAATGAATTTCTCCCTGTTTGATGGGTCTTGTTGAACCCATGACATAAGACTGTGAAAAACTTCTTGTTCTGATGGAACATTGAGGTCATCGTTAGATAGAAGTTTTCCCAATTGTTCTGAATTCAATTGGAAAAACTCTTGATTTTTGCATACCTTAAGTGATATTTTGTATAGAAGATAATATTTAAAAATTATTCCATATTCGTGAATATTTACTTACTTGCATAAAATGCTGGCATGTATAAGCTTTGGCTAATTTGAGAAGTGTTGTACAACTCTGTTGCTCAGCGAAAAATGCAAATCCCAAACAATTAGATGGGTGCAATTGTCGCGCAAGGAAATTACAACAAGCAGTTACAACGGCGTTTAATTGGAGAAGACATGCTGTGGCTAAAAGTGTTTCCACTGTATCTTCACGGAGTTCAATAAATCCTAAATATATATTGATTTATGTTATGATTTGTATAATATTTTCTTTATTACGTACCTGTGTAGCAATATTGTACAAGAATTTGCAAAGCATCTCCGTGAACTTCACCCAATGTGACTTCTTCTTCTTTGGTTTCACGTAAGGACCCAGTAAACATTGCCGAAAAATATACGCTGGACGCGGAGAGAACCAATCGATGTGCGGATACTCTGCAAAATTATAAAATTAACTAAATAAGCTGCACATTGTTCATAGTGAAAACAAAAATTGACAAAAGTTAGATCCAACAAATTTTAATGACATTCTAAAATTAACAGAATCCGACTCTACCCTGTCAAAGTAAGGAAATGCGTATAGAAACTAAGCCCTACTCAAAAAAGATTCATCTGTCGCACGAGCAATGAAAGCAAAAGGAAAAATGGAAGATGGTACAATAATTCTATATCAACACTGCAATCCGAGAGAGATGGAACACCTCAACTTTAAAAATGTACAATCTGCAATTGAATTATTTGCTCTACGATTATATTTTATTAGTCACCATTTGCTGGCTCTTTTTCGGTACAATCCAAAATTTTGATAACAAACAAACTATTTTTTTACCTCGTATGCATATTATGAAATAGTGTAGATTATGAATGAAGTAATATCTGAATAATTTATTAAATCATAAATTCAAATAAATTTCACTTCGACTTCTTTTCTTATTTTATATTGGTAGATACATATGCTGCTCTTTCACCTTATTGAGAGATCAATTTAATCAATTCGGATACAGAGGAACAAAACATAAAAGGAATATTTTTTACAGCAAAATAAAAACTAAGAAGTCGATGTTCTGTTGTTGAGGGATTCTAGCTCCGGCTATATTTTGCTCGTTTGTTTGTTTATATGTTAGGAAACCATTTATGTTTCCTACACATTTAAAAAAAATTGATCAATAAGCAAGAAAATGTATCATCCATCAATAAATTTACAGCACCATATGACTCAGAATTTAAAAGCCGAGAGTTAAAGCAAAAAAAAAATAATAATAACAAGAGTGGGTTGATCGAGCTGATCACCTTGTCTAATGTATTTTAAAGTAATGCTTTCATATTCAGGTTCTGATATCCATTGCTCTGCTATGTACTTTACTAATAAGACATGCATGACTGCCTTAAAATGTCTCGTACGTAAAAGATAAATCAAATATAAAATATTGTATACCAAGATTATATAATGTTAATACAATAAGATTTTTCTTTTTAATTATGAAATATGAAACGGGAAGTATTATAAATTGTAATAAGATATTTCTTCTGACTAAAGCTCAACAGACACACCACGATGTAACATCATCTTTTAAACGCACATCATGTTGCACATAGATATTAGTAACTGCACATCCACTGGTTGCAGTGTCATCTTCGTGTCTTTTTTCATAAACTGCCTTCTTAGTAAAATGTTGTTTATTTGATTATTATTTAAGAAAAACCGACGCATATAAGTAAATATAGACCAATGCGGAATGTCTTATGAAGTAGAGAATAAAGGATTTTTACATATTTTTACATGACCTTAATACCACAACTATACAGGGTCTTAGTTTGTAAAATTTCACATTTCCTTTAAAAAAATAACTTTGAAATTTCCTTTGGAAAACTCATATTCCTATAAAGTTGATCTTTCATTAATATTAAATTAATATGGAATTTACTTGCAAACATATCAAATAATAGATTAATTGTTTAAATTTGGAATCATTGTTTTTATCATTGTCTTGAAAGAAACTAATCAGAACAGCAGTGACTTCAAAAATATTAGTTTCCTGTTAAGTACGAACAGTAGCAATTTTTTTATTTTTTCAACTTTACACAGACATTTTCCGAGCTCATCATTAAGACGCAATTACAAATTAAATTACGATTTAGAATACAACATTCCTAAATTTTAAATGTAGTAATAACCACGAATATTAAAGTATAAAACAATTAAGAATAGTGATGTTAAATTCAGCAGGGAATAACTTTTTTTCCCGCACAGATGCTCGCAAAATGCGCTAAAGATATACGTTTTAGCAACTACGTCGGTTTGCCTACATTAATTTATAAAACATACATATATACAAAGAGTACAAACCTACGCAAATCACTGAAACGACCATAATTATAATCCTCCCTATAATGTAGTAAATGCAAATGTCTACATTTTATTACTTGAATCATAAATAGTCTTCATCTTCATCTTAAGCCCGTATTACGAGTATTGTGCTGTGCATCGCAGTCGCAAATCTCAAATATTTGTTCAATGAAAAACATTCTTTTCCGAACAAAGAGAATTCAATTTTTAGATGTTCGCGTAATTTGAAATTTAAAAACAAGAGAATATTTCAAATTTCTTACTTCATACTTCAAATTTGAGAATAAAAATTGTTTTTGCAGTACATATATAACAATATTCTTTGTTCGAACTATTAGAAGCGAAATCTTATACCATAACCTTTCACAAAGTGTATAAACAGTTTGCACAAAGGATCTTTATTCCTTATTTAAAAATACCTTTTTCCATCAATTCCAGCGATCAGGGTAACATCACATAATTGTTCATTCTCCAAGTAATTTTGCATTCTCTTAAGGACACTCTCTGCATGGTCACGACACCGGAAATATTCATCTTGGCTGACTGTCGATGTCAAGCTGCCCATGGAAAAGTCACGGGTCAATGAATCCTCTGCTATCAAGCTAATTCTTGCACTTGACGAAGTAGACTCCCTACTGGGACTCTCTTTGTTACTCACAGACATGATGTATTTTATTTTTTTAAAGTTTTCTCATAAATCGGACAGTATTTTTTCACTTTTCTCAATATGCTTCAATAATTACTTGTCTAGTATTGTAGTTGCAAACTTTTCTCTTTCACATTTACTAAAGCCAATAAAAAACTGAATATTTACTAATTACTAGTTTACAGCCGTTGTAAACTTCTTCTCTTCAACCCAACAAACCGAATCGAACTGAAAATGATTATCGTTTAGCTTCAGTTGGGTGCGTTGGCTATAACTGTAGAATTAAATTCACATACACATGATAGATGTTCTTGGTTAAATTTATTTCGCTTTTTGTTTGCAAATAAAGAAATAATTTACACAACAAGCCAGTCCAATAGTGAAATGATACAAAAGAGAAAGAGCTAAAAATATTAAGTCACTAAGAAAATTCTCACAACACATGCAAATACACTATGAAACCAACTAAGTGGTGTATACAGTAGAAATTGAATGTGTGCAGTCTGCGAACTGGCTAAAGGAATCAACGTTGGGACTGCATAGAAGCGGTCTTCTTTCTCAACTCTTTTCTATTGTCTGTGATATCTTCAATCATTTGTATGCTTGTCATAAGAGCAAAGTTCCGGTAAGACCTTCGCTTAGGGCCATGTCGGAAAATAAAACCAAATAAAAAAGATAAGACGCTTATTGCATTGTTTTCATCTTGGTGAAACATGTTCATTGTGAGGCAAACTTGATGATCTAGCCTAGAGGACTGTTTTGAACAACACATGCAGTTGGTCATTATCCATGAAAAATGCAATGATGGAAAACAGACAACACATATCCAAAAGAGAGTGAGCATTGCCTGGTATTTAAATTAATTATATCCCATTGAAGGCCTTTGTCTTCGTTTCAATTGGATACATTTCAATTTTCTTTTGTTCTTCTGAACATTTGAAAATGAAGGAAAAACATTGGTACAACAAATTAACTGACAAAGCAAATATATGTTTTAAAACTCGTCTTTTTTGTTTATAATTGCAGACAAACAATTAATATAATGTTTCACCAGTACAGTAAGAAACTTTTGAATTCGGCCCTTTCTCTCATAACATAAATTAATAAACAAACTGCTATTAAAAAGATTTGTGCACAGAATTGTAATGTAAATAAGCAACTTTGTCGATTGTCAAAACTGAGTAATAAAGAGATTTTTGATTTCTTCAGAAACTGGGAGAAGAAGGAATATTGGGAGAATGTCAATGGTTCAAATGATGCCAAGTTTTGAATTTTAGAGAACTGGTCATAATAGAGAACAGGTACATATGTCATATAGCACAACATTTAAAATTGTGCCTTATACAGTAAGTATATAGGATAACAATAAATTTGGGAGTTAAAACTGGAAACGCCATTTCAACCACACTCATTTGAATGAATTCGTACTTACAGCAACCAACAAATACCCGATGTTTGGGACTAAATTTGTTGATCAATTGTAAAGTTGTTTCAATTTAAACATGTAATCTTGATTCGTTACTACACTTAACCAGACGTAAAGGCTATATGAATTCAGATAACAATTTGAATTAACTATAACGACACTTAGTGAAACTAGGAGAAGTATGTTAGGCGGATTACGGGTAATTTTTGTTTGTCTATCTCTTTTTTCAAAATTCAAATTCAAAAACTGCGAGCAATTCATATGCATGAGCAACTCGGTCTACCCTCCGCAATTTTCTTTCCGCTTAACAACACATTATGAATTGGTGCAACAATTGCTTGAGAATCACATTGTGTAAAAGCCGGCCTACTACTACTACTTTTTATTTTTATGGCTAAAGCAAAAACAATCGTTTACCTATTGCTTCAAATAATCATTTTAAACCCTCTTCTTAAAAGATTTATTGTTTTTACATCATCTTAAAAAAAAAAACCAAAAAAAAAACGGTGGCTTGGCAGCACAAGTTTAATTTGACACTTTCGTAATAAGTATATGCAATGCATGCTATATGCAGTGTAAAAAGTGATACATAGAACGTCTTTAGATTTTTGTAAAAGTTGACATCATAGGAAGTAAATTATTTTGACTTGAAATTGGTTGCAATATACTTGTTTATTAAATTCACAATTATGGAAGCTTTAGACTTGTTGGAAAAACGAATTGACTCTTTAAATCGTGTACTTGGTCCCATCCCAGACACAGATATTAAAGGCACGGAAAATTTTGTTGACTCCCTTCTCTCAGCAAATACACTGCTTTCATCGGCTTTAACTGGACGTGAAAATATAAGTAAAGTAGTGCAGCGATCGGATGTTTTAGAAAGATATATGGATCCGAATTTCATCGAGGAGACACAACAGGTTAAATCAAAGGAAGTGTATGTGAATGCTATTGCTCCAGAGCTTGCAGCGAACTTTAATCAACTTTCCCAGATAAAGGCACTTGAAGGAACTCTTGGTGCTGAGTATTTTCGCAACATTCCAAGCAACACAGACAAGCTCAAAGAAATTAACAAAAATAACACAGAGTATCAACAACAAACTGAATTAATCGAAGAAAGTCTTATACTTGCAATGAAGCGTTATGGTGAAATCCAACTGGGTTTGGTTGAATCTCTGGCGGCTATGAATAAGCGACTTGATTCAATTGAAGAGAAGCTTCAAAAGAAGAAAAACGCAGACATAGATATTGACCCTGCGGAATAGATATACAGAAAAGAATTTCAACCTAAATTTTCTATATCTTTTATATTTATTCATTTTACAAATTCTCGTCTTTACATTAAGAGTTATAGTTTCTAATCCTACATACAATTTAATTAGCTTTTTTCCTTTTTATGTTAAAATTCAAATGTAGTTGCTTTCTATGAAAAGGAAACATATATTGTATAATAAAGATCTTGGATAGGGAACAAATCGAAAATGAAATAAAGAGTTTATAAGTATATTTCTATTCGACTTATTCGCATTCTTTTTCAGCATAATATTCACAAGATGATATAAAAAGAATGAACACTGTGTTGGAAGCCGAAAGAAGCAAAAGGATTCATGCGTTTTCTTTCAACGACTTTATTCACTCTCCTCCTTGTCTTTACGGTGTTTTTTTTTATCGCGAGTCTTCCTCTCACGATCTCGCTCCTTATCACGACTTTTTGATCGACGTCTGGACTTTTCACGGCTTCTAGATCGTTCTCGGCGTGAAGATCGGCTAAAGAAACCAAATCGGAAATAAGTTTATTTCGAAATTGCGTAACGTAATAAACTCACCTCTCCCGTTCACGATCACGGTCTCGATCCCGTCTTTTCCGTTCTCGATCTTCGTCAGGTCGCTCCGCTTCCTACAAAATTATTTCGTTAAAACAGTAAGAATGGAAACATGCTGATTAAAGGAGCATATTGATTCTGTCATACATAATTGTACAAGGAGGGACAACATAAAAATTGTTCTACTATTTCATCTTTAACACTTAACAACTCATACAATTTTATACACAAATATTGTTTCTGACAGGGACATCAAATAGATATTGAGTAAAAACAGAACTCAAGTAATAAATACAATAGGTTTAAGCATTTTAAAGAAATTAAGAACAATAAAAAAAAATATATTTACTTTTGGCGTTACCTCCACTTCGTTTCGACCACGATCTCTTTCCCTTTCACGTTCTCGGTCCCTGTCACGGTCTCGTTCACGTTCTGCAGTCCTTTCCCAATCTCGTTCCCGGTCACGGTCTCTTTCCCTTTCTCTTTCACGTTCTCGTTCGCGTTCACTTCTCTCGCGATCTCGATCACGCTCCCGCTCTCTTTCGCGATCTCGTTCTCGTTCACGATCCCTTTCACGATCACGATTGTCGCGAACATCTCGTTCCCGCCCGCGATCGCTATGTTCTCTTTCGTTTCGATCCCATTCACGATCGTTTATCATTTGTGATGGGCCTCCCATCATTCTAGGTGGACCCATCATTCTTATCCCTCCTCCATTGTTGGCACCCATCATATTACCAATCGGTGGACCCATATTCATGTTATGCGGCGGTGGACCCATGGGTGGCCTCATTGGGGGACCAACCATTGGTGGTTGCATTTGGGGACCCATCGGTATTCCCATTCCCCCAGGGGGACCCATTCCTGGTCCAGGTGTAAGCTCTTTAATGCCTGTTGGTACCCATCCCGGATTTTCGTTCATCCACTGGGACTCCTGGGTCGGTTCATAGCCGTAACCATCAAACGGATCAGGGTCGAAAAATGTATCATCTGGAATGAAATTATTAGACATTTGCCCCACACTTGGACCCCCTGTTCGACTATATTCTCGGCATTCAGCAGTCATTACTTGAATAACATTCTCTTTAGCTGGTTGAGGCGGCCCATTAGATCCAACTCGTCTGGGCGGCATCATCATATATTTATTGTCATTGCTTACTAATGGAGTTAGAGTCCGATTGTTGTTCTGAGAATTTGGTCCACTTGAATTCATTTGTTGTGGAGGGGCATGTGTAGCTGATATCGCTCCTGTCAAATTTTGCAGACCAGCCCCACTTTCGTTCAATCGAAATCGTTTTTGTCGCTCGCAATATGCTCGCCAAGTGTCTTCATTAAACCCGTAATTGAAATAGTCAGTTATATCCGCACCTGGTTTTCTCCACGGCTTCTCTTCCAAAGAATCAATGCTATACTCTAGTGCTGGGACACCATTTATTGTTCCAATACTTTCGAATTCCTCGATGCTGAATTTACCCTGACTTGGCTTTGCTTTATCTTGCGGAAGAGCACTACTGGTAGTCAAGAGATTCGTTCGCTGCTTAATATTGTATGTAGGTCCAGATTTTATATCTCCAATCACAACATTTATATCGTCGTCACTGTCGTCATCATCTTCATCGGTATCACCAGGTTCTTTTGCTTTATCAGAATCATTACCTTCATCATCGGACGCAGCAGCAGCTGCCGCTTCTGCTGCGGCAGCTGCTTGTTCATCCTCTTCCATTTCTTGTGCGGGATCTTCCTCACCATCTTGAACATTATCCCGTTCCCTTTCATTTGAATCTGGGCTTTGTTGCTTTTTATCTGCAATGTCCTCAGAACTGTTTTCCCCTCGGTTCTGCCGGGTTGATGAAGCTCCTGCGTTGTCAGTTTTATCAATGGAGGTTCGATTTCCTAATACAGGTTCTGTTTCGCTTTCATCCGCCAAATCCGACTTATCCTCCTCATTTGTTGTTGAATCTGGATTAGATGTTCCGTATAGCCAGCTATCTTCATTTGTGTCATCTGCCATTGTTATTTTATTACAAGTTACTTAATTTAATATTTTAGTTATTAAATTGGCAAAACGCAACCTCTTCAAAGTTTGACAAGAAAGCGTGAGGGAATACAAATTCTGACATTGGAATAATATGGGGAAAGATAACAGGGTGGTGCTTTTTATAGTTATTGCATGTTTGCGACAGCATTGCCACCTAATCTATAATCCTCAAATCATTTGTAGTTTATACCATTCCTTATACCAATTGCAAATAGTTTCAATTGCCAACAACGATGACAAACACTGAATAATTTTTTTTAAAAAGTAAATTGTAATTATAATTAAATACTCGTATACCTACCAGAAATATAAGCTGCAAAAAATTATTAATATTCATACACACAGAAAACTCCAGTAAACAACAGAGCTGAATTATCTGGCAATACATATTTTTCTATATATGCATAACAGAGATGACGACAATTGTATTAAATATGCAATAGCATTGATCATTGATATTGTTTTTCCCGGTCAATAATTGCAGTCGTCTGTTCTGTTTTAGGATTGTAGTTTTGTTGAAAAGATCAGTTTAACTTCGATCTTCGATCCGTAGAATACGCTTTCAGAAGCGGAACGCATATTAGCAAATAGTATTTTTCTATTGCATGTAAAAATATTTATATTTTTATTTGTAAATTCGAAAAATAAGTGAACTTATAATTATGAAATGGTTTGGATGGTATGTATGAAATAATATTAAATATTTAGTAAATCTTAAGAGAACTTTAAGAACGTAAAGAACCTGCTGATAGTCTTATAAATAGTTTGATATTTTGCAATCGATAACTTTAATGTTTTTAATTATTACATAAGTAAACAATGACGTTCTCATAATAATTTTTCTATTTTTTTAAATACGAACATTTAATTTCCGTTAAGCAGCTTTAAGAAAAAAAAGTATTGCGTTTTGCGGAGGCGCAATATAAATATGATTATCTTATATACGCACAACAAAATTAACAAACAGTTAAATTCCATGATGCAATATTTTGCAATATATTGATTACAGTTGCAGAGATGTAAAGTCTGTTTTGATTAATACTCGATTGTATTATCTTATGTATCAACCTTGAAAATGTAATCAATACCCCCAGCAGAAAAATATTTTTTTACTTTATCAAACAAATATGACGTATTCTTAGCTGATTCAATCCTCAATTGATAAGAAGATGTATGTTGTATGTGGACAAGAAAAAGTTAATTAATTATTTTTACATTTAAGCAACAATGCAGTACTTATAGACGGAAAAGCTACTGCATCCGAAATTCGAATAGAGCTTAGAGAGGAAGTCCTAAATTACATAGCAGCTGGTCATAGACCACCCCACCTAACTGCCATATTAGTGGGAGATGATCCCGCAAGTCACACTTATGTTAAAAATAAAATCCAGGTATAATTCAACATTAATTTGTATTATACAAATTTACATACTTAATTTAATTTGAATTTAAATATTTGTTGTTTAAAGGCCGCTAAAGAAATTGGAATTAGCAGCGAAACTAAAATTCTATCAAATAACATAACAGAAAAAGAGCTTCTCCATATAATAGACCAGCTTAATAAGGATGATAACGTCGATGGGATACTTGTTCAACTTCCACTGCCAACTTATATTAATGAGCGAACCATTTGTAATGCTGTCTCGTATCTTAAAGACGTCGATGGGTTCAATGAATTCAACGTAGGCAGAATGTGTCTAGATATGATGTCCATGGTACCTTGTACCCCTCTGGCTGTAGTAGAGCTTATTAAGCGTTGGAATATTCCAACATTTGGAAAAAATATTGTCGTTGTGGGTCGATCAAAGAATGTGGGAATGCCAATTGCAATACTTCTTCACGCCGATGGCAGAAATCATCCTTCAGCTATGGATGCAACTGTGACTATTTGCCATCGATTCACACCTCATAAGGAGTTGACCACGTACTGTATGCTGGCTGATATTATTGTAAGCGCAACTGGAGTTCCAGGTTTGATCAAGGCTGATATGGTTAAAGAAGGTGCAGTGGTCATTGATGTTGGAATTACCCGAATAGTAAACGACAATGGCCAATCCAAACTGGTGGGAGACGTCGATTTCGAAGGTATTCAACAAAAATGTTAAATAAACTTACTTATTGAGTAATTTTTAGCTGTAAGAAGCGTTGCTGGTTACATCACTCCAGTTCCAGGAGGTGTGGGACCGATGACTGTTGCTATGCTCATGCGTAATACAGTAGAAGCCGCTAAGAATCTAGCAGAAATGAGAAAACATAAATAGTCATGAAATAATTTCATTTGGTTGCATTGAATAAAATAAAACAAAATATAAATAGCAAGTACGAAAAAAAAAATACGCAAGTCTTTAAATCAAAATTCTCACTTATGTACGTGTATTGCTTTGAGCTTGTTTTAATTGATTTATATTTAAATTTATTTACTATTTTGGCGATGTTCAAGTTACGTAGTTGGGATGTTTGGGAAAAAATTATCTTAATACAATTTTATAAATCAGTTAATTTTTATCAATTAATATCAAACGAATATCTGTTTGTAATTGTACAAACAAAATGATACTCTTTTTCTTTCAAGATATATCTGTCACAATATATTCGATTTGATTTCTCTACGTATTTTAACACAGCAGTTCTTTAAACTGTGCTCCTAGACGAGTTAAAGACTAGACACTTTTCCATTCTGATTTCCATTTCATTTCCGATCGCTTTGAACCATTGGCAAATAAAGGCGATTTGCACATTCACTTTATATTTGTCGTATATATGTTGTGGACGCCATGGCGTAGTAGGTATGTTTTATCTAGATAACGAACTTCTCGGCGAGTAATGAAGACCTCTTCCAAGTGACGTGATACTCATCACATTCTTCTGATATAAGCTCCGCAACATTTTCGCCGTGTATTGCATGAACAATATCATCTTAAGTCAGCTCATCATAACATTGTTAATTTTCGTCAATTTCTACCACGTTATGAAACTCTTCCTGTATACCATTTGGCATGTGCAGCACTTCTTCTACATCTTCTTGTTGCAACTCAGGCGGCGTCGTTTTAACAAATCGCGCTTTTTTAAAGCACAAATGTAAACAAATTAAATTTGACGTGATAATAGAAAATTTAATTTGGGGTTTTGAAAAGTTGTGCATTTATGGGTAATTTGCACTTATACGTTTTGCACATATACGAACAAATTTGTATAGAAATCGCTTGAAATGCCTAAGGGCATCAAAAGTCGTTGCACTTACGCGATTTTTGCACTTATGCGGTTTGCACTTATACGTTCTCGACTGTACTAAGTTTCTTTTTTCACTTTATCAATTCTTATTCTTTATAGTTATGGAATTGAATACAGCAGAAATGACTGATAAATTTCCATTATCATAGAATATCTTATATTCATTAGTTTTAACGTATGAAAAGAGATTTTTGTCAAACGTTCCCCCGTTGTAATACGAGATCAATATTTAATTCTTATGCTTATATTTAAGAGACGGTAAAGATATGATATACAGTTGCGGTCAAAATAATAGCAGTGCTGCTGTATATTTTTGAGTATAATGTGAGTAATCTATTACTCATTAATACAAGTAATTTCAAATCTTTACCATTTTAAAATTATTTTTGGTAGTGGAAGACTATGTCCAAGTTCCCAAGAAAAAAATTGTCTCTCATATAACGGTTTCTTTCCAAATGTCGCTCAATGCATTCATAGCGTGGTGGATCCAGCATAATGGTATGGGCTTCTCCTACTATGGTGTAGGTCCCATATTTCGCACAAATAGTTTGATGGATCAACATGCTTACGTGAATATACTGCAGGGAACTATGCTACCTTGCGCAGAGGAGGAAATGCCACTGAAATGGGTCTTTCAACAAGACAACGACCCCAAGCATACCAGCAAAAAAGCTAAGGAATGGTTTCGGATCAACAACATTAACGTTATAGACTGGCCTTCCCAATTACCTGATCTCACTCCAATAGAGAATCTTTGGGCGAATGTAAAAAAAGTGGTTGCAGCTTCAAAGCCCCGGAATAGTAATGAACTTTGGGTCACAATGAAGAGAGCATGGCAAAACATACCCTTCGAGAGATGTCAGGCTTTGATGGCTTCTATGAAACGGCGATGTGAAGCAGTTCTAAAGAATAAAGGGTCTACAACAAAATACTAACTAATTTTAGTACACATTTTCTAAAAATATTCGTCCATTTTGTAATATTATTTAAAAAATATGAATACTGCTATTTTTTTCATTATATCATTATCATTATCTTTCCTATTTATTTTTGTTAATTGAAATAAATCTCTTTAGCTTAAATTTAGTTTTCTTCGTCCACAATTTCAATATTATTAAATTTAATCAATAAATATAAATATTTTAAAACGATTTATGGATGATATATATTTATGTTATTCAGTTGCTTCGTTTTTTGTGTCGTACTGCTATTATTTTGACCGCAGCTGTATGTATACCGTATGTTTTGTTGGGACTAATATATTTAAAATTGAAACGCTCGTATTCGTTACCTGTCAGTGTTCTAATTATAGCATGTAATATAACAGTTTCTGGTTACTTGTGTTTTACTAATAACATCCTAACAACTGATATTAGTCACAATATTTTTTGATTGCAAGCTAAATTCCCTACTTATACTTCACACGTTTTCGGTGAGCCTAAGTATCGAGGGTTAATGTGTGCAAACAAAATATGTAATCATTCGTTGCATATGTATATAATTTTCTTCTAACCAAACTTCTATATAATGGGAACTGTGCATACATATTACATACTTTATATTGCATTGCGTATACAAACATATTTTAAATTCAAAATTTTGAAATTTGACGGATTGTTCTTTTTTATATATGAACAATGAGTGTGTTCCAAAGATAATACTGGATATTGGAAGTTGCGTTTACGCCTAAATATAGGCCGTATAAGTTAGGATTATTATTATATATCCAACCAATCATTGAGTAGCTACCTCACTTTTGTATACTTGTTTGTAAGCCTTTGTTGTTCATTGATATTCATATTTAAAAGCAGTATCACACTGTGCACCTCGTGTTGCACCTGTTTATTTATTTCCACGCTTTTTTATTCAGGTATGTAAAGTCAACTAAAATTTAACGGACGCTTGCTTTTACTTTAAAATGTTGTCTTCAAATAAACAGATAAGCATTATGGTATCGATTATGAATATATCGACGTACATACGTGCTTTTTTATTGTGTAAATGCAGGTGACGTTCCAGTGAATTTGCACAACACTTTTGGGCATGTGTTTTACTTAGATATCTTAAATGTAGTTTCTACATAATAATTTGCAATGCTTTAAAAGAAGCCAGTGTCAGTATTCGGTAAATTATTTAACTAATGTTGAAAAAGTTAAAATTTTGCCCATGATGAAGTTTAGTGTGGGTTTGACAGTGTCCAAATTCTTAATAGAAAGTAGAATTTATAATGGGTGCAATATATATAGATCAGCATTCTTCAGGTAAATTATAAACCAAAAAAAGCAAACCATGCATAGCAAAAGGTAATACATATGTATATTACGGAACACACCAATGAATGTAATATTAAAATATTTGACGAATTCTTAAACTTCAATTGTGCGCGGCATTGCCAGATACAAAAATTACCTACTTTGTACTTAACCATTGTTCTAATAAAAAAAATGGTGGAAAAATATATAAATACGTTTTCCGAAATGATATCAATATGCCATAATATAGAAGATAAATAAAATATTTCAATTCTATTCAAAGTTATTCAATATTGGTGTGATAATTTAAATGTAATACCAACAGTAATAATAACGGCGATGTGTACTATAAAATATTTTAAAATTGTGTTAATCTAATAGACTTTTATAAAAGTATTTTTCTTAATATTTTACATTAACTAAATATGTCTTAAGATAGTTAACGTAATATTATTATTTGTTCACAGGAATATGGCTACAATTATTGATGGTAAATCTATTGCTGCAGAGATTCGTTCGAGATTACGGGAAGATGTGTCTGAGTATGTTAATGCTGGAAATCGTACCCCAAAGTTAGTTGCTGTTTTAGTTGGTGATAACCCAGCTAGTCAGTCTTATATTCAAAACAAGATGAATGTAAATATAATTTATATTTGTATCGAAAAATTGATAAAATAGAAGGTAATTTTAAATAACAGGCTGCCAAAGAGATTGGTATTGAGAGTGCAACAAAAATGCTACCAGCTGAAACAAGTGAGGAGGAACTACTCACTGTTATCCAAGCTTTAAACTGTGAAGATACAATTGATGGAATAATTGTGCAGTTACCCTTGCCTGATCATATAAATGAGCGAAAAGTATGCAATGCTGTCGCATGCGATAAAGACGTTGATGGCTTTAATGAAGTCAATATTGGTAGATTATGCTTAGATGCAAAATCAATAGTTCCATGTACTCCACTGGGAATTCGGGAATTGATAAGGCGATCTAAGATTGAAACATTTGGAAAAAACGTAGTTGTTGTAGGGCGTTCAAAAATAGTGGGGATGCCAATTTCGATGATGCTTCATACAGATGGAAGGCATGAAGCGGAAGGCATGGATGCAACCGTAACAATTTGTCATCGTTTCACACCTCCTGAGGAATTAAAAAGATTTTGTAAACTAGCAGATATTATTGTGGTCGCTGTGGGAATACCTAACTTAATAACGGCGGATATGATAAAAGAAGGTGCATGCGTTATTGACGTGGGGATTAATAGGGTTCCTGATAAGGATGGTAAATACAAATTAGTAGGTGATGTTGATTTTGAAGGTAAATTATGGAACATTTTTATATACGTATGTGTCAATACACTAACCTTTATTTGTTTTTCTGTTTGACAGAAGTTCGCAAAGTTGCTGGACATATAACTCCAGTACCCGGTGGGGTGGGGCCTATGACTGTGGCTATGCTAATGAGCAATACAGTAGCTACTGCAAAATCTAGAGCTAATGCTAAAAGGCAGGTGAGCAGTCCTTGTATCGGTTGACATCAGTTTACATTAATACATCACCAATCTCAGAAAAATATTCGGATATAAGTGCTATGTATGTGACGTAAGGTCGAATAAAAAAATTTGTTTTATTTATGACAGTTAAATAAAAATAACAGTAAAAAATAAAAAGGGTGCAAAACCATTTGCACTTAGAAGTAAACTGCAAATTCCCATTGGTTTTAAGACGGTTCTGGACGATGAAGTAAATAAACGGCAAGAGCGAAGCACATATGGAAAAACTTTAACAGATAAGCACCTGCTAAAATAAGAACACAAGAATACCAATTAGGTTTGGCTATCGTGTTTGTGATGCAATGGGAGATGAAAGCTGTTATTTTTGTGTAGCGAAATTAAGTGTCGAATTTGATCTTTATTGTGTAAAAAAGAATTAAATAAATACAAATAATTCAAAATGGGATGTGATGTTTTTGATTGCAATGAAACAGAAAACCGATTGTCTGTTTTCATTCTTATCCAAAGGACAGCGGAAGCAAGTACACCCCAAATGTAAAAATGGTTGGTTTTTTAGGCGTAGTGGGTAGGTGCGTCGACACCTACGCTCGAGGTCGTCGGTTTGCATCTCGAAAAAAAACATCACATTTTTTTCACGGCTCCACCTCTTTCGAGTCACTGACAATGCTCAAAGAGTATAACTATCTAGAAAAAGCTTCTCGCCGTTCGGAGTCGGCATTAAACTGTAAGTCCCCTCTACTCGTGAGAGAACAATAGCACGCACAACACGAGTGGTTGCTGAGAAGCTAGGCCCAGGTCCACCTCGGACTGTAGCGCTGCCACTATTATTATTATTATTATTATTATTATTATTATTAGGTAAAGAAATAGAAAATAAAAAAAAGGCATTCGATAAATGACGGAAAGTAATACATTTGTGTTGTCTTCTGAGTAAATTGCCACCAAAGAGACCCTATCACTTAATAAAGAAATGTTTACCAGCTAGAATACGAAACTAATATTTAAATAAAAATAATAACAAACATCAGAAAGTACGAAACACACGATACTATGATTGTACCGACTTCCGCTATAACGATATCGGCCCGTCTGTTGTGTGTAGCAAACACATTACACAATCTGTACAATTAACATACAACCGAGCATTTTATTTAGTAGTTTTCTAGCAGTTAATACGAAATGACATAGTTGTAGCCTTTACCAACCACTAGAATAGCCAAAACACAACTGAAATCGATACAACAATTGTATTTGAGAATACACACCATACAACTTACCTGCAATTTTTTGCACGCGATAGCGGTTGTATGCTCAAGAGCATTCATCGGTTGTGTGAAAACACACAACACAATTGTTGTATACAAAATCTGTCCGTAAACCAATGTTATGTGTTTAAACATTTTTCGGTATTTAAGGCTAAATATCAAAAATTAAAAATGACAAAAAAAAAATAAAAACTTTAATAAAGATAAACAGCTATAAAATCACACGTCGCCTGTGACGAAGATGCGCCGAACATATAAAATGTTCAGTCAGCTGCAGCATTGTTTTGTTATTCTCGGTGATACAGTGTGCTCACTTGACTTGTCAAAAATGTGTTTGTGGTGAAAATAGAAAATAGTATGCGGTGTTTTTTTTTTTAATAAATATACAACGACAATCATTACTCTATGTAATAAAACTTTTGGTGCATTTCATTATTTTCTATAGTTTTCTTTCCATGAATCATCTGTCTATATTTTCATTTGTTTTGGGTATCTACTATTAGTAATACTTTTAGGATTGTGGTATAGCTGCGTACAAATGGGTTCTAAGATGTTATTAGCCTGCGACTTTGAGGTGTTTGGGATTGTTCAAGGCAGGTATAACTTCTATATTTACGAAATAAGTTATATAATAAATATTTTTACTTAATATCGGTGTAGGTGTATTTTTTCGGAAGGTAATTGATCATTTTAGTCAACTCAAATGTGCATACATACATATAGAGTCATTCTCTTTTATTCCTGAAGTACACCGAAAAGCAAGCTAAATCTCTTGGTTTAAGGGGGTGGTGCATGAATACTAACGACGGAACGGTAAAAGGGCAACTTGAAGGACCTGAAAGAGAAGTCAATGAAATGTAAGAAAAAAATTAATTTGCATTATTGGTTGCGAACGTACAAATTTAGTAGTTTCGTTTCAGGAAATACTGGTTACAAACAAAAGGAAGTCCAACATCACGTATTGCTAAGGCTGTTTTTTCAGCTAATAAGGAAATAAGTGATTACACTTTTTCCGACTTTATAATTAAACGTTAATTTATTAATATGTAGGTATGTATATTCTAAAATAAAACATAAAATATTGCGATTTATTTTTTTATTTCAAACTTTAGAAATGATACACAGACCATATTTTTGGTTCGGAAAATAAAAACTTTAATCTCTTGAAAGTATTAAAGCATAGATTTTTAAAAAGAGGTGCGTGAAAATCCTTTGTACGACACATTATCCCCATCTCAGATATAATATACATACAACCTTGGCCAAATATATTAGGCACCCTAGAAGAATCGTTATATCTTCAAAAGGCAAAACAATTAATGAAATGAGAAGAAACAGATATGATAAAAAAAATGTTTTATTGCAAATTATTAATATTTTGTTGTTTAATATTTAAAATGTTTGATGCTCAATTTAAAAGGGATTCATAAATAAAACGTGCCTCGAAGTTAGATTCATCTGACAGTATATTGGACCAATCTTCTTCAGTGAAATGCACATGTTTTTTCGCCCACTCTAAGCGTGCTTTTTTGTTTTTTTCCGAGAGCCACGGCTTCTTCCTTGCTTTGCATCCTTTAAGTCCAACTTTCTTAAGTCTTCTTCTAACAGTTCTTGAAGACATTTTTTTTTCGTTGATCCTTCGAAAATTCGAAAGCAAGCTCATATGACGCTTTCTTGCAACTTTTGAGCGAAGATCATATTAAAAATCGGTTCTCCCGTTTCGTGGTAACCTTTTTTCTTCCGGATTTTTCGCGATTTTCGTGCGAACCAGTCTCGCTGTACCGCTTAGTTGCATTTTGCACGGCACAACGTGAACAATCCACTTCTTTCGCAACTTCAGTCTGTTTTTTGCCTTCCTCAAATAAGAGATGTATTTTAATATGTCTAGCCAGACAAAGTTCACTTGTCTTTGGCATTTTAAAAGAAAAATTAATAAATTTCACTATTATGAACAGTAGAAAGCAAATTGTTCACGCGTCTGTCGATTTCGAGCAATGATCACACACTGATCCTCCATCGGAAAAAGTGCACAAGCCCGCTATTGCATTATAAGAGTGCATTAGTGACCTTTCTTCAAAAATAAAAATCGTTTACAATCTAAGATAGTGTCGCCGAAAACCATAATATTCAAACTAATTACTTCCGATAAGTGATTTGGCAGTAAAGACAAAAAAATGAGGGTGCCTAATACATTTAGCCAAGGCTGTATATGTGCTTTTAGTTAATTACATTTGTTTACTATCATCGTTGGTGAATTTGTGAAGGAACTTCGATGTTTATATAGAGCCATTAAAGCGTTATGAGGTCGTAAATTATATCGATTTTCTGGGAAAAGTCTTGATATTACGAAAAATTTGATGGCTGCATAAGTATATCAATGTAATATTTATCAAAAAACTGAGATTTCGTTCAGGTAAATAAAACCATATAAATTTGATTTACAGTTGAATGAAGTCGTTAAAACTTGAAAACCCCATTTAAATAAAATTAACATTAACTTCTATTATATCCTCCTATACTATAAATCTCGAGGTAGTGACGGAGTTTGTCTACCTTGGGGCAAACGTGAACTCTACATTGGCAACCAATGCTACTGCGGTTTGTCAAAACAACTGGGCTCAAAACTCCTGTCTTGAAGGATCATGCTCTGCAAAACTCTTATTGTGCCAGTCCTGCTATATGGAGCCGAAAGTTGGACATTAAGCAGAACTGCATTCTTGGTGCTTTCGAAAGAAAAATTCTACATCGTATATATGGTCCCTTCTGCGAGGAAGGCGAATGGAGGAGAAGACAACCGCTGTACCAAGATGTGGATGTATACCGGAAGGCAAAAATCCGTCAACTGCACTGGCTCGCCCACAGCGAGCACATGGACAACAACGCTCCAGCTAAGTGGGTCTTCGAATCCGAGCCTCCTGGTTCGAGAAGGAGAAGAAGACCGAACCTCCGTTACAAAGAACAAGTCATCGCGGACGTAAGACAGCTAGGGCTTGATGACTGGAAGTAGCTTGCCCAGAACCGTCAACAATGGAAGGCAGCGTTATCCCAGGCTCAGACCTTCCATGGGTCGTAGGCCTGTTAAATAAGTAAGTATATTATAATCTATTTATATCAAACTTTGTTTATTATCCTGGTAGACAGGCCTGGCAGCTAACTCTAATTTAATTATTGAACTTATAATTTATTTACTGTTTAATAAAATGAATAATAATAATAAATAAAATCATAGACTTGGTCTGTTTTGTTGACATGTTAAATGGTATGCAAAAGGAAACTAGCTCTAGCTAGCTAGATGTTTACGTAAGTTTAAAGTACATCCATAATCATATAGGATTTTTTTCCCAAAATAAATTAATGTATTTGTATGATTAGAAGAAGTGTTTTTTCGAAGGTAAGTTTATATCATATTGTACAGAAACAGCTAAAGGATATCCCATGTGCATATGTTCGTGTGCAGTATACTGAAAAACAAAGTCAATATTTGAACGTTCGAGGGTGGTGCATGAACACAAATGATGGTATGGTAAAGGTCCAAAATGAGGGTTTCCAGAAATGTATAAATATAATGTAAACAAATAATATGTGGGATTAATGATGATAATGCTTTTATTTTAAGGAAGAATTGGCTATCGACAAATGGGAGCCGTTAAGCAGTATTTAACGATGCAAAAGAGACTACTGAATTTGCTCTTCCCAATTTCATTATAGCTATATCGAGACTGAAGTCTAACAAATCTGCTGGTGCAGATAGTCTGCCTGCTGAAATGTTTAAAGCAGATGGAGATGATCTGGTATGGCCCATGAACCAGCTCATCTGTATGATATGTTCGATGGGAAGGCATATCCGATGGATGAAATCTCAGTATCGTTTGCCCGATCCGCAGGAAAGGAGAGCCCTTTGAATGCGCCAACTATCGAGAGATAAGTCTCCTTAACATCGTCTATAAGAACTTTTCTGACATTCTGTGTGAACGCTTGAAACCTTTCGTCACCAATCTGATAGGTCCTTATCAGTGTGGTTTCAGGCCAGGGAAGTCCACCATCGATCAAATCTTAACACTGCGGCAGATCCTGGAAAAGACCTAAGAAATGCAAATCGACACACACCACCTAATTGCCGATTTCACGTGACTTCTTTAACACCTGGAGAGGTTTGTTGGGCATGTTGGATGAGGTCCAGGTCCACCTCGGAAGAATTTCATTATTAAGCGTTAGGGTATTAAAATAAATACATAAATATGTAAATATGACGTTCATTATTTTGCAATTGTATTTTTTGTTGCTTAACTTTGTGGTTTTCATAAATTACTGACCGTAATACATTTTTAATAATTTGGTTTTTAGGAAAAATTATTGATTAACATTATATTATATTTTTTATAATAAAATGTTAAAGAGCACTGCTGCATATTTATACCCTGATCGCAGACATTTTAAACTTTCATATATTTTTTATACAAACAGAAGTGAAAAAAGGCAATGATTTTGACATTTCACTTTCACCTGTCATTGACACATTACAACACTCCATCTCCCTCATTCTTATTCGTCTTATCGGATTTTTGCCAAACACTTTTGAAATTACCTCTATGAAATCAAATAAGAAAACAAAAGGACAGCAGTAAAAGTGGAACGAAAAATTCACGTTGTCTGCTTTCACCTGAAATCAACTGTCTTGGTTAAACCAAAATTGAAGTGGAAGAAATATCTTTATTAAATTTTACATCTTTTTTCCTTTTTTTATATAATTTGACATTTAAGGGAATAAAATCAAAGTGAAATGTGTAAAACCGTCAAAAAAGAGTGAGCGAGAGAGATTGCGACATATCTTGTGTCAAAGATTTTACTTTATTTCAATTATTCGCTCTGGGGATGTGGAATTGCGTTTGATAATAACATTATTTTAAGAATATAACAAATTCGTGGCTGTTTTGTTTTAATGTCGACAAATAAACATTTTTCTGTTTGCGTTTAACATGAATGACTAGGAAGAATAAACGGAAATAGCTTTAATAGTTTTGACCATTAAAAAAAAAAATTAAACAAAACAATACTATAATTTGAGACTATAAAGCTCTTCTTTCTGTGAGCATATCTCATGAGGTTTGGTCGTAGTGCTGGAGGAAATTCTGGAACGAATTAAGCGTATCATGGACAGCAGCAGCTCGGTGGCACATCATCGCAATAGGCAGCAGCAGTCTCATGATCCGCCACCACCCTCCTCATATATTCTATTAGATGGGATCGTTGTTGGCAATCATATTGGAAATCGGGTTATGGTTAGCAGCAGTGGTACACATTCCACGGGCCCACCACCTCCCGGTTTATCGAGTTGCGGTTCAAAACCCACAAAGAAATCATGGTCCGAATTAACTGCCATAGTTAACGACTTGAGAAAACAGGTAGCAAATTTATCGAGTATGGTTCCCATGGATGTTAATTTTAGGACTTTATCGGATGGAAGGATTCGCATATACTTTCTGTGCACCCCTCCGAACGCATGGGAAACAACCTTATTGTCTACGGACATTCATTTAAATGATTCTACTTCACCGTCGAAAAGGTAATATTTATTTTCTGATCAGGATGATCAAGATCAATCTTAAGCGAGCATTTTCAATATCTTAAGATTACACTGGAATTTGGTACTAGAGCAATCAATATCATCTGTAACCGGAAGTAATACGTGTTCAAGGGAATTTCAGTTATTGCAAGAGAGGAAAAGATTATCTACATGGGGCATAACGTCCTATGAACTACACAAACCGAGCGGTAAAATAGTTTTTCCTGTTCTAAG
This sequence comes from Myathropa florea, assembly GCA_930367185.1. NCBI lineage: Eukaryota > Metazoa > Arthropoda > Insecta > Diptera > Syrphidae > Myathropa > Myathropa florea. The sequence goes on along the minus strand of OV884004.1, from coordinate 1,007,328 downwards.
CGATTTATATCAATGTTTAGATACTGGATACAATGTAAGTTTTCTACACATATTCTTGAAATAATGATTTTAAGTTCTGCCAAATGCACATTGGAAATTTCGAAAAATACGTTTTTTTTAATCCTTTTACACATACGGGTACAATTTCATTATTTCCTATTTCAGACTGCTCCCTTATTTCCCACACAGTTGCGAACATGTCCTGCGTGGGCTGCGTTAGACCCACAAATTTGCCCACAAAATTCGGATCTCATAGCTTATATAAGCGGCGGTGACATTTGGGTTACTCATACGTTAAGTGGTCACGAAGAAAGGTTAACATTTGCTCATGACGGCAGGCGATCGTTTGCCGACGATCCTCTTAGCGCTGGTGTTCCGTCATACGTTATGCAGGAGGAATTTAGTCGTTACCAGGGTTATTGGTGGCAACCGGTTGCTGAAGGTTCTTAAACATATATAATTTACAATTTAATGAAATTTACCTAAAATCGAACATTTATAGATGGAGTTTACCGTATAGTCTATGAAGAAGTAGATGAATCAGATGTTGGTTTATTTACGTTCCCCTCATCACAAGCGGTTGTCGGTGAATTAGAGGAGTATCGTTTTCCTCGTGCTGGAACACCGAATGCAAAATCGAAATTAAAAATGGTTCAGTTTGTATTAAATGAGTCGCTGCAGATCGGTGATATATGTATAAAAGATTTGCCATATTCGTTGTCGGTCGTTCTCCCTTGGTTGGAATACATAGTGAGGGTTGGGTGGACGCCTGATTCTAAATAGTAAGATAATCGACAAGAAGTTGTTACGAAAAGTAATATTTATTTTTCATTTTGTCTGTAAATACAGTGTTTGGATGCAAGCGATGAACCGAAAACAACAGCGACTCGATTTGGTACTGATACCGCTGGATAACTTCTGTGAAACTTATAGTAGTACAGCATCCTCACCTTCGGGCTCAGCTGACCACAGCTGGAAAAGTTCATATAGCAGAACAATCAGCCCTCTGCAGGTAGATTTCTCTATACTTTAAACTAAACCAAACTGAATTACACTGAAATATATTTAAGGTATTGTACTCACAACAATCGGACACCTGGATTAACGTTCACGATTTACTGTATTTCCTTGAAATCACTGAATCAACAGTGACATTCCTCTGGGCATCTGAGGAGACTGGATTTAGACATCTATATTTAGTAACGTCCAGTTTAAATGGTACTGTTGCAGCCAATGGATGTAAGGAAAATGAAAATCTGGAGGGCGTTAACTCAACAAATCTACTGCCTAAATTAGTAAATAAAGTAAGTTGATAATTTTCTTTATTGTTCTGACTATTTAAATTACCCTTGTTAATTTTTTGATTCAAAGGTGGCTATAACTTCTGGTGATTGGGAAGTTCTTGGTCGTAACATCTGGGTCGACACAGTACAACAGTTAGTCTATTTTCTAGGCTTAAGGGAATCTCCTCTGGAGAAACATCTGTATGTAGTTAGTCTACAGAGACCGGAACACGTTCGCTTGCTTACTGAACCAGGTTATTCCTATCAAATTGAATTTGATGAGGTAAAGGTGTGCTTTAAGTAATAATTCATAAGAAAAATAATCTCATCTTTTTTATAGGAATGCAAATTGATGATGCAAGTGTATTGCAATATTCAACGTCTTCCATCGTGTAAGGTTGTTAAAGTATCACAAACCTGCCAGAGTGGCGGAGTAAATGGGATACAACTGATACCAATGGGATACCTCCATGAGGGTGGAAAGCCGGAAGCGCAGTATTGTCCTCAAATCTATAGACCGAAATTACCGTCCGGCGATATTGTCTATGCGATGGTATTTAAACCACATAACTTTCAACTGGGTGTTAAATATCCTACTGTTTTAAATGTGTATGGCGGTCCCGAAGTTCAAACTGTGAATAACACCTTTAAAGTATAGTATATATTTTTAATTGATCGCAATAATATTGGCGGCAATGTTTACAGGGAATGCGGCAGCTACGAATGCACATGCTTGCCGCACAAGGTTACTGTGTAGTTTGCATAGACTCGAGAGGGTCAAGGCATCGCGGTATTAAGTTTGAAAGTCATATTCGTTGTCGAATGGGAACAGTGGAATTGAAAGACCAAGTATATGGTCTTAGGATATTAGCAGAACAACTAGGTTACATCGATATGAACCGCGTTGCTATTCATGGCTGGTCATATGGTAAGTTAAATATTTTAATAAGTATATTAGGTGCAATATATGAAAATTGTAAACGTTTTTGCTTACCTGTTAGTAGTTACCACTAGAACCAAGGCATAGTTATGCAAACATTTTTTCAATGTTCCAAATGACTTGTAAGCATAATTTTTTTCGGCGTGCGAAAGATAAATACTATGTATAATGGATTTTAAAAATGCAATACTCAATACTCACAACTCGTTCATAAAAGCAATATCGAAAATCTTATCTGACCTTTGTTGACTCAATAATCCTAACAAAAAAAAGACTTGAAAAACGTAACATTTATGTATATCAAACATTTTTATTTTTTTCGCTATTTGGACCTTTTGTGAGCGCCGTGGCCGTGTGGGTTCGTGCGTCGACCCACGCGCATTAGACTTTCACAGTCTAGGTTCGAATCCAAGTCGAGACAAACAATTTTTCAAAAAAAAATTGTTCGCGGCAAATTGTTCGCAAAAAGTATAACTGTCTAAAAAAGCTTCTCAATCTCGCCGTTCGGAGTCGTCATTAAACTGTAGGTCCCCTCCACTCGTGAGAGGACAATAGCACGCAAAACACGAGTGGTTGCTGAGAAGCTAGGCCCAGGTCCACCTCGGGCTGTAGCGCGAGGTATTATTATTATTTGTACCTTTTCTTTTTTACTTTGACTTTTTTACTTTAATTGACATTTTCTCGCGAGTGTTCAAGTTGCAAGTTAATAAATTAAATTATCAGTTTAGCAGTGAAAGAAATGCTTTTTTTAATATTTGTATGTATTTAACTTCTTGGTCCACATTTTATACCTACAATATGCATTCTTTTCTCAAATTGTTGGAGAAATTTAAATATTCTCTTCATGATCGACCTTGCAGTTTCGTCAGTAGGCTGCCATGAATTAGTAAAAAATAAATGAAAGCAAGTTCATCTCAAAATTCATTGACGAAGAAAACAGATGTTTCAAAATGTTGATGTTTTTAAAATTGTATCTTTAATATGATGGCTCATATTTGTTGTACACACTAACATAGCTACCATACGCATTGTTTTTTGTTTACATTTTTAAGGTGGATATCTTAGCCTAATGGGATTGGCGCAGTTTCCTGAAATATTTAAAGTTGCTATTGCTGGCGCGCCTGTTACTAATTGGGAGTTTTACGACACGGGATATACAGAACGTTACATGGATCTTCCGCAGAATAATCAACACGGTTACACAATGGGATCGGTGCTCAATTATGTTCATTCGTTTCCCGAAGAGTAAGTCTTTACTTAATAGCTTGAATGCATTTTATTAATAATAATTTAATTTTTACAGAGATAATCGTCTGCTCATCATTCATGGATTGATTGATGAAAATGTACATTTCTATCACACTTCGCAGCTTATAACAGCACTTGTAAAAGCCAACAAGCCCCATCAATTGCAGGTGTACCCAAATGAACGACATTCATTAAGAAATTTGGAGTCAAGTAAACACTACGAGACAAAATTATTGTCGTTCTTGCAAAATAATTTATGAAGACCATACGATAGCGTTTGAAATGAACACACATACAAAATTAAACGAAAAAAGAATCGTGTTGCAATATTAAACAATAGTCGTCTGTAAGAGATAAAAAATATATAAAATATACATAACAAACAAATTTTAAAAGGTACCGTAGTGTGTTGTTTTTTGTGAGTTTTAATGCAGAGAATTATTTATCGCGTTACAAATTTTACTTAGAAGAAAAAACTATGTTACATATTAAACAAAACCATCTAGTTTCTTAAAAAGGACAAATCTCGATTTTTTTTGATATTTTACTTAATTTTACATCATACCATTTCGCCCTACACATTTGCTTGCTATTATTATCCGTAACCCATGAAAAATTTTCGTAAATTGTAAACAAAAAGATATATAACACAAGAAGCTTTGACTGATAACTGTCTAGGGTAGTAACTAGAACTTAATAAAACACAAAAAAAAACAACATGAATATCTAACGAAAAGTATTGTGGGCTAAATCAAATTATGTCAAACAACATTGCATTCAGTGTACATTGAAGAAAGTTATATTAAAGTGTTTGGTTGTTGTTGAAAAAGTATAATTACAATAATAATTTCTGTATTATATGAATGAGATTGCTAACCATATCTATATCTTGTCATACCCATGCCATTAAATGCAGGAATTTATTTTTATCATGCTAAGTAAATCTTTGAAATTTATTTTTTCTTTTGTATTGAACAAGGCAGAGATATGATGATTTTTATTTTGTAAATTTTTGTTCCAGTTTATTTTTATGTGTTATACAAATTAAAGCTGTTATTTTTATTTTTTCTATTGTTTACTTAATCTCCTCCGAGAGTCATTGTCATTTTGTATAAAGGAAAATAAATACACTTTCTTTATAGTTTTTAACATTTGTCCTTACTTGTGTAATAGTTCATAATGTGCGTAATAAGGATATATAGAAATAAACTATTTTTTATACACTCTTAATATGCAGCCATTATTTGCTCGTTTTATATATAAAATAATGCGAAATATGGAAAACAAATATTTCTGCGTATTTTGTAATTAACTTATAAATACATAAAAGTAAATGAGAATAAAATTTGAAGGCAAAAAAAATAATTACTACTGTTTTATCATGAAAATTATTATGTATTAAACATATGTGAATGTTAATAGAAAGAAAATAATAAACACTCGATTTTCATTTTCCGTTTCGCCTAGTATTTCTACTTTCCACAACCAGATGTTTTATTTTGGATAATTGTCTATTCAACCATTGTTCAACCTTGCCTAGCTTCTCAGTGTTGTGATGAAAAGATACTACTGATGGCCCTGCAGTTATCTTGGAAGAAACAATTTTCATTGCATCACAATTGTTAGTTATTAAATGAATCAACTTACAGTGAAATGCGCCACCCGCGATGCATACATTTGTTACCAAGTTAGGCAGGCGGCCTACTTGTAAAGGTGTCTGTTTCTCTTGTTTGTAAATCTTTCTTTATGCCATCGTGAAAGACAACATTTTTATTTTTTTCCGTCCCATAATCCCTTTTTTAATTTGCATAACTTAAAACACTAACTTTTAAGCTAATCCACCACAAATTGAAAATGTTGTTTCATATTGCTGCAAATAACGAAACACACCTGAAATCCGGGAGTCTGCCTTGACAGAAGATGGGGCCTCGAGAAACGTCTGGGCGGCTGCACACGTAAGAGGGAGGAGTGTGAGCCTACCAGGGCTCATCGCTCTTTTTAGGAAGAGCTAATCAAGTGATTGACCAACGGCAACATTCACAACAGTCAGCAGGAGCTATCTGGTTTCTATGGTTAGGTCGGAATTATGATGGCGGCTGACGAGCCGGCGGATGAGCACGGCGGCGCTCACAGCCTGCAAGAGGCTACCGACACCGATCACTTTGTTCCGGATCTGTCCTCCCAGTTGGAGGTTAACTTCCTCACGACGTAAAAAAATCGAGTGCATAGACGACTCGGATACCGACGGATCAACTCTTGACGACACCAGCGAACGAAAAAAGGACAATGAGTTTCGGTACTACACGTGAAATGGGAGGTCCCTTAACTGACCACGTGCAGCCGATGAACTTGCGGAAGCCCTTGACTGCTATAAAACAGACATTACTGCAATCCAGGTAGTGCGATGGGATAATAATATAATAATGGTGGCGCTACAGTCCCAGGTGGACCTGGGTCAAACTTCTTAGCAACCACTCGTCTTGTGCGTGCTATTGTTCCTTCACGAGTGGAGGAGACCTACAGTTTAATGCCGACTCCGAACGGCGAGATTGAGAAGCATTTTCTAGACAGTTAAACTCTTTGAGCATTGTCAGTGACTCGAAAGAGGTGGAGCCGTGAAAAAATGTTAGGTGTTTTTTTGGTAATGCGATGGGATGGGCCGGGCAAAAAGGAGGATGAGAGGGAAGGCACCGCTTATAAAGGAGAGTCTCATAACAATCCGCATCAAGGCTAAACGGCAACATTAGCCTGATTTGCACCCACGCCCCGACAGTGTAGAAGGTTGATAATAGCAAGGATAACTTCTATGATCTCCAAGAAAGAACATGCGATCAATGCCCCAGCTACGACACGAAGATCATTCTAGAAGATTTCAATGCACAGCTGGGAAAAGAAGAAATCTTTGGTAGAGTCATCGGAAAACAGCCTGCACTACAACACATCCGGAAACGTACTCAGGCTTGTGGAATTTTCCTCGGGGTGGAACCTCCCTGTAGTTAGTACGCGATTTTCACACCGCAACATCCATAAAGTAACCTGCTCAATCAACCGTCAACCAGATTGATCACATTTCGATCGACGTCAGACACTCCTCCATTATTCTTGATGTCCGAGCCAACATCGACTTGGATCATTTCCTTATTGTAATCAAGAGAACAACGGAATCGAGAAAGAAAACCACGGTTTGACGTCGGAAAGCTACAATCGCAACAGATCGCTAGGAACTTTGCCGGTCGAGTCTCTCAGAAGTGTTCTGAAAGTTCTCTGAAACGTCATTAAGATCCGATCAAAGAAGCTGCCGCTGATGTGCTGTGTTTTACATTTTTTTACACTGCGGCAGATCCTGGAAAAGACCCAAGAAATGCAAATCGACACCCACCAACTATTCGTCGATTTCAAGGCCGCATATGTCAGCGTGCATAGAGACGAGCTATACAGTACCATGTCTAGTTTTCATATACCCAGCAAACTCGTCAGATTGTGTAGGATCACGATGAAGAACTCCCGCTGCTCCATCAAGGTTGGAAATGAACTTACCATGCGATTTTTTCAGAAAAGGACACTCAACATCGACGTCTCGGACGGAGCATCACACTTGGCAGCAAAAACTTCGAGGTTGTCAAGGACTAGACGAAGTAAGCTCAAGAGGCAATTGAGTAATATAGCCATCTCTCGAAAGACCACGTTGGCCTTATATAACACATTAATCATCACAGTCCTGTTTTATGGCGCACACAAGTGCAGAGGGACCTCAACCAACTTAGCTGGAGAGGTTCACCCCGGACTGTAGACACAAAGATTTAATATTCGATCCAACTTCACAGGTGGCCAACTTGTAAGGGTGTATACTTCACTGGTTTCTCTGTACTTAGATAATAATTGTATTTCAAAGTTATTTCGTTTTGAAAATAATTATATTTAATTGTTGTGCGTCGATTCGTATGCTGAAAGTCTAGATTTCACGGGCCCATATCTTTCGAAACACTGACAATGCTCAAAGGGTATAACTGTCAAGAAAAAGTTTCTCTAAATTCGCAATCTGGATTCGAAATTTGATCTAAAAATTCGGATAAATCGAATACATAAGCGTATCGAATAAAAGTCAGGTGTGTAGTCGGTCCTCAAATGTCATGTAACTGAAACCAAAGAAACATATATAAAAAAATTAAACGAATTTTTTTTTTTTTTTATATTTTTATATTCATATTTGGGCGCCGTGGCCGTGTGGGTTCGTGCGTCGACCCATGCGCATTAGACTTTCACAGTCTAGGTTCGAAACCAAGTTCAGACAAACAATTTTTAAAAAAAAAAAAAAATTGTTCGCGGCCCCACCTCTTTCGAGTCACTGACAATGCTCAAAGAGTATAACTGTCTAGGAAAAGCTTCTCAATCTCGCCGTTCGGAGTCGGCATTAAACTGTAGGTCCCCTCCGCTCGTGGGAGAACAATAGCACGCACAACACGAGTGGTTGCTGAGAAACTAGGCCCAGGTCCACCTCGGACTGTAGCGCCGCCATTATTATTATTATAATGTACAGCTGTAATGACTTTTAAAAATGGGTAATAGTTCGTAATATCATTTTCTGTTCCTACAGCAGCCACTGCCTACACTGCCCGTTGATCTTCCCCAACGAAGGACAAAAGTTTATTGTATTTAAAAATTTGAACTAAAAAAAGGTTTAGTTCGGATGATTGAGTTTGCGGCTGATTGGAGTTCGGATAGCTGACGTCCATTTGCTCCCGCTGTTGCGTTCGGATAATTGGCGTTCGGATGATCGACGCTCTACTGTAAAACTGTACTGGGGCTAGGGTTGATTCGATTAAAGTAAATACGAGTACATACTCGATACTTTTAATTCAATACAAGTAAAATTAGTATCGATACCTTTCTGATTCGATTAAAGTAAGTATCGAATGAAAGTACTCGTATCGTATCGTATTGAATGAACCAAAAATATTATTATACTTTATGCGAAAATACACTTGCTATTTATCTGTATACGTGTGTGTCTGGACGACTACAGTGTACACGGTACACAACGTTCAAGTGTGCATTAGTAGCTTGTCTTCTAATTTATACATAACCAAAACACCAATCTATCCACCTGAAAGAATTTTTGTTTCAATGCGGTACTCTATCACTTTCAATCCCATTTGCAGTTCACACTCTATCTCTTTCAATCCGGTCCAAAATACTCATAAGGAATTCGCATATTTGGTGCTTTGCTCACATGTGTGAGCTTGTCCCATTTTGCAATGCAGTTGGCTTGTCATACACGCAATCGAAGTAAGAAAAAAATAAGTACTCATTTGTTTCGATACGAGTAAGTATCGATACTTTTGATTCGATACTCCATGAGTATCGATACCATGTTGCAAGTACTGTAATTAGTACTGATATCAGTACTGACCTGGTATCGAATCAACCTTAACTGAGGCACTGTCTCAAGCATAGTTTCTTTCGCTCGATACTTACGCTCAACCAAATCGCATGCAATACCCTTGTGCCTATCAGCCGTTGTAAACAGACGCTGCGGATTTTCGAAAATATTCAAGTTTTAGACTATTCTGCTATTGGAATGTCGAAAGCCAAAGTGCTTTGTGATTCAACTTTTAATGGGTTTTATTCACGAAAGCAGAATCGGCTATTACTGCTATAATTTTCTCCACAAAAATTACAATTTTCTCCACGAATAATACAAAGCAAATGCAAACTGTTTTGAAATTAAGAAAAAACTAATTTGCGAAAGCAAACAAGTGGTTATAATAGATTATAGGTAGCATAACTCAAATCGAATTTCGAAATTGAAACTGCAATTCGAGTTGAATAATATTAATTTTGCGAGTACGAATAATTTCTTATTGGAGTAGCAAAACAGAGTAAGGGCACCGCAACTATTAAGCATTATTTGGAGCGATACCTTCCTAACCCTCTTCTGAAGAAGAGGCTCGCTAAATTGATGAAGTACAATTTTTAGTGCAGAATGTTAGTTCAAATCGGTGTTCCATTTAATCGAAGTTGAATATTGTTCGTATCGAAGCTTTTTGTCATGTGGGCTCACACTCGTTCAGTCGCTAATAGTTCAAAGGATATAACTTAGCGCTGATAAAGAGCAATAACAATAACAAATGTGATTGTGTATGATCTCTGCGTTTGTTGTTTGTAATTTTATATAAGAAGCTGAGATGGACAACATCCATTACTATCGCGAAACTATAATTGATCCATGAAAGATTCTGGCGAATTACATACATTCGTATCATTCGCATGTAATGCACGTACAGAAACAATGCAAAAATGTTGTGTATTGACGTATTGATGAAACAAATGTCGTAAAAAGAAATGTCCCTTCCGTCGAGAAACAGCAGAATAAAAAAAACATCGTATTTATATTGCAATAGAATCACCCCAAAAAAAACATTATAGGGACTTTTAACCTTTCAGACGTTCAAATAAAACAATTTATAATTCGATTCAATTTCATTTTTAATTAACCAATTTTAATTAAAGTCCGATTTTTTTGTTTTAAATCTTTTTTATTTAAATGTAGTTTTTACCTGTGGGTCTACGCATTTTTCTATTTGTTTTTGTTTTTTTGTTTATTTAATAATTCCAATTAATTTATTTTATTTATTTATTTTTTTTACATAAAAACAAAGGAACTATATATTTCAGTCTTTTGAGTGTAAATATCTGTTTTTTAACCATTCAAATATAAATTTCAAATACAATTACCATAGAGCCTTGTTTTCTATTATTTTTCATTTCTTTCATTAATTATTATATTCATGTTATCGATTTTGTGTTTTATTTCAAATTCAGCGGAGCATTTATGTATATTATTCTTTTACTTTACACATAGTTGGTATTTTTTGTTCAGTTTTGTAAATTATCGATAGGTATGCATTTACCCATTCATTCGGTTTTTAATTGTAAGTTGCTATGGTTGGAACTATTTTTATTTGTTTGTATGTTGATTCTGTTTTCAGTTGGAACTTAATGTGTATGTATAAATAAGATACATGTTGTCATTAAATATCTAGTGTTATGCATGTATTGAAAATTTATTTAGCTATTGCATGTGATTTGCTTTTAAACAGGAATTTTTTATGTTGCACTTTTATTTTAATTAATGTAATTAAATAAAAATAACATATCGAGTAGACACAGAGAGGAAGAGAGAGTTGTTGGAAAAAGAGAGATTGTATGAATGCAGAGGATATTATTATTTTACCGAACATTTAAATTTGCATGGATTAATAAGGGGTGAATAATTCACAAAATATACATATTTACTCGTTGACATTAACTCTCTTGACTGTAACAAAGAACTGAGTATAACATTTCTGTGATCACAGTAAAAGTAAATATTCGACCAATCAACGACCTATTTTGTTAATGGGACTTTTGTTTTGTATGGATCATGTTTATAACTAATTAAATAAATTAATAGAAATGAAAAAAAATATTATTGTTCTTTGCTCAGGATTTGTGTTTAATAATATAGTTTCGTTTTGTTTTTGGGTTGTGTCTGCATATATGGAAAAGTCTATTTTGTACCAGAGAAAAAAATTCGATTGTGGCGTAGAATAGAAAAAAAATATATAAATATAATAGTCGGATTAAACCTATTTTGTTTTATTATTGTGTTGTTTTGTCTGCTTTTAACTATTGGTAATTTTTATCTTATTTGAATTATTAAAAAGAAAACTAGTTCTTTTGTTTTGTTTTGTACTTTGTTGTGTAGAACATAATTTCAACGTTAGATATAAAATAAATAGTAATGCAATAATTAATTGGTTGTTATTATATATGAAGAAGAGTTTGGTAATGTGTTTAAAATATCTATATAATATTTAGCTTTTTTTGTGATTTGCATTATTTTCTCATATTTTTTGTTTCTTCTTTACAATGGTTTTCTGTTAAAATTACAACTAGTTTTTTTATTTATTTTAATTTGTTGCATTTTTTGCTTGTTTTTTCCTTATATCGAAATCCTTTGTTTTTTTCTGTACTTAATTATTTGTATAAATTAATTTAATTTTCTTGGATAATAATTTGTTTTACATACGTTTATATATAAAAAAGACTATCTTACGCTAAAAACAAATATTGTTACATTTATTATATTTATTTACTTTTTACAATAAGACTATTAACAACATTGTAGATACAAAAAAAAGAGAAAAAAATTAAGCTAAATATATTTAATGCAAAGTAAAATAATGCTATTATTTTTTATATTCATACATAGGTGTATGCATATAAAAAAATACAATTTATCGTTTAATAACATTTATTAATCTATATTTTATAATGTCGATTAGTAGTGATGTTTGGCAGAGATTTGCGGTTGCGTTGCGTCATTTTTGTTAAGTTCTTTTCCAATTCCTAATTTTATTTTTATTTTTTTTTTTTTTTTTTTGAAATACATTTTTTTGAAATTCGTAATTTTGTGAACTTTTTAAGTACAAGATATTTTAGTCCCTTTCGCGTTTGAAATATGACTAAAACATAGGTTAAAAAGATAAATGTACAATCGTATGAGTGTTCAAACTATCCTCAACGTAATCATTACATTTTACGAATCTTACATACCTCAAAAAAAGGAAAAACAAAATGACCCACTTGCAAGTTCTCAGAACATATTCAATTACACATCGATTTTAAAATAAACTTTTTGTTATCTCTTTTTCCTTACATTTAATTAACATTTAACTTCCAATATGTTAATTCTCTCTACGTTCTTATTTCATAAATTGTTATTAAATAAATGTTTACGTTCATAATTTGTTTTTGGTACTGTTATTTTTTATTATATTGTTTGTTTGTTTCTTGATTTGTATTTCTATCGTTAAAATGTTTGCATTTTTTTTGAAATTTATAAAAGTTTTGAATTTATTAAGCAGTTTAAATAATAGTTTTTTTTTCAAATACAAAAACAATTCTTTAAACTTTATTTACAAAAAATAATATACGATTTTTCTGAAATATTTACACAACATTTCAAAACATTTTCTTTCTTTTTACTTTTAACTTTCCACATTTCTCGTTTTGATAACTTTTATTTCAAGGCAATCAAAAATGCTTATTAACGCTGTAAGCCTTTGTTGATTCAGCTATGATGTTGGTTGGTATTGAAAAATATGTGCGTTTATGTTTCGAATTTAGACTTTGAGTTACTCAATTTAGTATTTCGAATTTTTTTTCAATTAACACTAATCGTTTGATTTGTCGTGTTTCTTTTAGCAATGAACACATATGGTAAAGTCTACTTACGATATTGTCTATGTGGAAATAAATATCGCATTGAATATGCTTATGAAGGTTTATATTTTTAAAATTAGGAGATAATTATTTGAATTGTGAGCTGAAGTGAGCTACATATATAAAAATGTGTTTTGAGCAAACCACAAGTAATTGTATACAAAAGGCAAACAAAGGCAGGTAATATTATTCACGCAAGATCATGATTCTGAGAAAGAAACAAGAAACGATACACGCATACTGCACATACAAAAAATAATGCACTTCAAATCAACCAATAAAAAGGCTCAGATAACTAAGTGAAGGTCTTTCTTTTTAAACGGGTAATATATTTTCAATTAATATTGTTTTGTTAAAACAACCTGCTTAAAGGAAAATAAATTAAGAAGGTAAACTGGTTATTTTAGATTATATTGCTGAAAACTAAATCATGTTAGTCGCATTAGAAAAAACCTATAAAATCACAGTTACTTGAATGGATAAAATACCGCTGGTTCGCTAAAATAAAAAGAAAATAGATGCCCAAAACATTTTCTATACTCATTCATACATACATATGCATATGCCAATTATATGTAGTCAATTAGTTATGTATGTATTTATGTATATACGTGCGTATGCCGATCTAAATACGATAGAAAACCTGAAGTTTGTAAAAAAAAATCTTGTGTTTAGAGACAGCATTATACTTCCGCTCTGTTGATCTTATGAAAACAGAAATACTCAATAATCACAGGAGGATTTTAAAAGGAAAACATCAAAACTAATAAATCAGACATCTCGTTTAATAGTACTGGGAGCTGACAAAATTGTACCGAACGTCATTTTTTAAACTATTACTGTCAGATAAAACGCAAAAATACTGATTCTATGTTTTACTACATGCGCATCTTTCACACGTAAAAATATAACCAAAAAGCGTTGGAGAAATAATATTTATATGTAACATATTTGGAGGCAATCATCAGAGACCATGTAAAAACAATATAATTTGTAACTTTATTTTAATCATTTCCTGGTCTGCTTGTGTAATTGTTTATTTTTATTTTTCTGACTGATTCTAGTTTTGAAATTTGTTTATCCTTCACGACCAATGAATCCATTTGGTGGTGGCATTTGAGGTAACTGCTTTAGCCAATTCTCTTTTAATTGATATGGAGTTTTTGTTGTTAATGGGGTGGATGTAGATATCACTGCTGGTGTGTTACTTGTATTTCTATTGTCCTTAATTCTAATAGGGCTGCTAACACCTGAACTTGATGACAGCTCATGTGCTGTTGATGTATTAGTTGGTTGATTTCTTTTAATTGATTGTGATGGTTTGGTATCCTTAAATTTACTATTAGTACCTAAATTAGTGCTATCTCTACTAAGATTGCATTGTTCTATGGTTGTATTTAGTTGTTGTTTTTGTTTCACGGCATTGTTACCATCATTTTTATTGATATTTTTACTGCCACCAATACCTAGGCGTGCTTTTTGGGGGGATTCCATCGGAGGTTGTCTCTCTTCTAATGAATATTGTTCATCTGGAGCTATATTAATAGATTCGTAGAGAATTTGATAGTTGGGGTTCTTGCTTGTGTGACTTGGTGTAAGTGCGGAAAAGAATGAGCGACTTCCTGTTGATCCAGTTTCAGCGTTAGCAATCATTGTGTTTGAGCTGTTGTTGTTGCCGTTATTACTGTTAGTTGTATCAGATTTTGTATTGATATTGTTCTTTTCACCCTTGCCTCCAGACGATGATGAATTACTATTATTTTTAAACAGGCGGTGATGAAGGAAGTTCATATTAGTTATTCGCAGAGGTACTAAACTATTACTAACATTTTGTACTGTAGATGCAACAGCTCGTTTAAAACTGTTGGGATATTTCGATGTATTTGATGATAATGATATAGATTTATTTTTTATTGCTTTTTTCGTTGGAGGCGGTTTATGAGCTGTACTGATTTTATCATCTTCAATAAATTTACAATTTTCATTTAGTTCCAATTGTTTATGATCATCATTATATTGGTACAATGGATCTGGTTGAACGTATATGACATTTTCTGTACTGCATGTGGCTAAAGAGGCAGCTATAGCTGCTGCAGAGGTTGACGGAAGCGATAAAGATGGATTGCTTTGGTTTATTTTGATATTTGAGCTATTTTTTGAATGACCACCAGGTGTACTACTATTAATCATGATTGCTGAGCCAAGGCTAAAAATATTGTAAAAAGAATATGATAAACTTTCAAATAAATTTAACATTTGTTTGTTTTTAAAAATTATAGAAAAGAAAGAATCTGAACCAAATGGAAACGGAAAACATAGAAAAATCGAAAGATTTTTACATAATATATGAACATATATGTATTTAAAAACTTTTAAAGGACGTTTACAAATCTATCAACTATATTGTAAGAGAGAATGGAATATGAAAGAAGTTGCACCAAACTTTTTATCACTTAAGCAGAGATTAAGTATAAGATATTAAGCTCATTTTCAAGAAAAAATATTGTGGCTAAAACAAAACCGATAACACATCTTGAACAAATTGGTAAATTTTTTTTTCAGATTATACGAAGAACAAAATAAAATTAGTTTAAGGTGATTATCGAAAAACTACTGATACATACACATAAAATGTGAGTCTAGAAGTGTAAATAAGAATCAAATGAAAAATGCACACTTTCTCACTAAAAGGAACAAGTGAGGATAGATGGACATGTGAATGTGAAGAATTGAGCTGCACTTTAAATGTAAAAGACAAGACAACGCGAGGATTATTAAAAAAAATATATATGTATATATATATACAGTCAAAATCGCTTATAATGACGTAAATTATAATGACCAAATTCGTCAGTCCCTCGAGGGTAGTTAATTTTGGCTGTATTGTCAAAATCGCTTGCAACAACATCGGTTATAACGACAAAGTTCTTAGGCCCCGCCTGAGCTCCATTATATGTAATCGAATAGCATTATAAATCATTTACAACAACATATCGGTTATAAAGACCAAATTCGTCAGTCCCTCGAAGGTCGTTATAACCGATTTCGACTGTATATAACATTTGAAATGTGTTCAAAACCATCAAAATATAAACTCACTGACTATACACGAATATATGTTATTTATACGCCTTTTTGTGGTTATAAAGTTTTGAGAAAGAATCTGTTTACGACTGATGTGAAAATAAATTGATTCAATTGGCAAAAAGTAATACCATCTGTCTTAGAAAATAGATCGGTTGCTAAATACTTTTTGCCTTACCTGTTTTCAGTCAAACCAACCTGTGCAACATTTCGACAAAATTTAAGAAGAAAGAGAAGAAGACACCCCAGGACCAATTTGTTCAAGACATTTGCGATTTTTAATATTATATGCTTTCGCTTCCAGATTGTAAGACCAAATTTAATAAAATATTTTACTATACTATTCATCAAAAATTCCATTGATAATTTGTAAAATATCAAAATGTACACAAGAAATCATTCCAATTGAAAGATTTCATTGATTTTGAATAAAAATAAATTTTGAAAGTTCTGTTTATAGCCTAAATTTACCTAAAAAGGCTGTTCTTCTCACCTATACGGCGAGTGGGGTTGAACAATTTCATCGTCGTCGTCTTCATCTTCTTCGTCTAAAGCAGGACTTTCATGCTGCTCAACTGACGAATTATCGTCAATATTTAATTTATAGTCAAATTCATCCACTCGCAATGGTGTTGTTACATCATCCAAATCGTGTTCTAAGTACATATTAATTAAATAAGTAAATTCGATAAAATAAAAAATATAAGGAATTGTATTACTAACCTGGATGCATTTGATCAAGAATATCCTTGGCCTCCGCAGAATGATAGAATGAAACTTCCTGAAATTTAGGATCAGCTGAATCTAGCAAATAACGTATGATTTCCATGAACGTCGGTCTGGCACTTGGTCGATGCTCCCAACATTTCTGCATTAATTTGTATAGTTTATCAGGACAATTGTCCGGACGCGCCATAACGCCGCCGTCAATTACAAAATGCAAAACTTGATCGTTCGATAAACCCTATAAGATAAAGGTTAAATAAAATACCTTTTAACTTCAAATATTTTTTTGTTCAACTTTTAAAGAAACCCCGATTTTTGTCAATGTTCGAAGCTATCATCGAAGTTAACTTTGTAAATGAAAGATTAATTTACCTCTGCCCGATTATGATTACCTCTTAATGAATTATTTGTATAAATAACTTACTTGGTAAGGCTGAGAAGCGAGCGTTGCCATTTCCCATAAGACAACACCATAACTGAACACATCACTGGCACTACTGAACACACCATCTTTCAAACTTTCGGGGGCCATCCATCTTACAGGCAAAAGACCTTATTAATATAAAATCCAAAGTTAAAGGAAAATATTAAATAATATTCAATTCGAAATTACCTTTTGTCCCCTTTCTATAATAATCAGTCTCATAGATATCTCTCGTCATACCAAAGTCACCAATTTTAACGGTCAAATCTGAGGCAACCATGCAATTTCTGGCAGCCAAATCACGATGAACGAATTTTTTTGCGGCTAAATATGCCATTCCGTCAGCTATTTCAATTGCTATCTGTAGTACAAATATAACACAAATTGTATATGCTTTTTTATAATGCTACTTTTTTAGCGTACCTGCAAAATTCTACCTAATGTAGGTGGTCGCAGCGGTGGCTTACTAGGATCTAATTGCTCGGCATCAGGTCTGTGCTGTCTTAAATATGCTTTTAGGTCACCATTCTTCATCAATTCCATTATTACGAAAGCTGGTTGACCGCGTGAACAAACACCTAGGAGACGCACCACATGATGAGTGTTGAACTGTTTCATAACACTTGCTTCCTTTAAAAAGTTCAGTCGTTCTCGATCGGTTGCATTTTCATTTACGGTCTTAATGGCACATGGGGTATCTTCTTCATTGTTGAAATTTTTCAATATGCCTTCATAAACCATGCCAAAAGAGCCTTGACCTAATGCACCCAGTTGAATAATTTTCTCCCTGGGAACTTCCCATTCGTCAGGAAGGTATTGCATGCTAATATAATAGGGATTAACTGTCGGAAATATCTTAAGATCAGTAGGTGGTGCCATAAATTTCTTCCGGAGATAGTACACCACACATCCAATAATGATACAAAGTAGCGAAAGAATGACGACAATTAAAGTTATTGTTTGTGCAGATACCCTATGAGGCTAAAAGTAAAAAAAATATTTACGTTTGTTATTTCTGGGTGTATAGGAATGCATAAATCTGAATGAAAATGCTTACTGGAATGTAAATATAAATAGGCTCTGATTTTATTCCTTCGCCAGCGAGCGAGTTGGCTCGCACTTGAACACTATAATTTCCAGTTGATAATCCCGTAAGAAGGTAACCGTTTGTAAAATTTTGTTGATAATCTGGCTCAGTAATGCATCGCTTCTCACGAACAGCATCCGGAGAATTCGCAGTAACATAAAAAATAGTGTAAGAAACAACTAAACTATTTGGTCTTTCTGGTGGGTCCCATTTAACTCGTAAGTTGCCTCGAGTTGTGTTTGATTGCTCTAACTTCACGTAAACATTGCGAACAATATCAACATCAGCTATAAAAATATATATATATTAGCGATGGCTACAGGTTTCGTGAAATAAGTCTTACAAAGTTTTTGCGTTCTCACAACGGTGAGTGATAGAGGACTGCATTCATTATTTTTTGCACCCTCCTCGGGTGCTCGACATGCTTGTACCCTTATAGTATAAGAAGAAAAGTGTTTTAATTTTTTCAAAACAAATTCTTCCTTCTTTGAATGTGTTACATTTACTGTTTCGACAAATTGTTCGTAGTAATGTCCGAACTTATCCATTATGGACTTATTTTGAGAACTATTTAGATCTGTTTGAATTGATGGTGGTGTGACTCTATCCAGAATTGCGGTACTAAAATCTGCAGCCCGACGCCGCCGAAGTCTTTGCATACTCGGGAGTGTATCATTGGTTTGCCTGATTATTTTCAGTTTTAAAAACTTCGATTTAGAAAATAAAATAAGAATACTTACTTTACATACACAAAATTTTGTATGTTATTTTCAAAATCAATTGCATTCACAAAGATTTCTTCTTCTTCCAGGGGCATGGCACCATCTTTTCGTGTGACATTTTTTTCGCAGACGCAATCCGAATTGGTTTTTTCGACTATTGCCCAAGGTGCTTCGCCAGCCTCGGCTTCCTTAAGAGCTGTTACGATTGCAACTGTAAGTTTACATTCCATGATACAAAAATTTATATGTGTGCTTACGTTCTAAACAATAATTTCTCGTTTTAAGCTTTTCCGGGTCTGTCTCATCCAGTGCGGCTGTTATAATATATTTGGTAAGGTTGCCATTTGTTATGAGGGGTCTTTGCCAGTTTACTACCTATATATACAACAGGAAGCATTATAATCGATTTCAAATTATTTGGAGTTGTAATCTCTTACTATTTCAGAACTCGAATTTGAATACGCCATCAAATGTTGAACGCTTTTTGGCTGATCGGGTTTCGTTCGGAATCTCATTATTTGACTCTGACCATTACGCTTTTCGGATGAAATTGTATGCGTCTTGACATAGAATGCATACTGCGTGTACGGCTTTAGATTTGTAAAAACATGTCTGTCATCCTTTGATGGGTCGTCCGATGACCATCTATAAAATATTAATTGAACTATTTTTCGAGAACTATTACACTTTTCACAGTGTCTGACCTTTCATCACATGGTTTATGTCCAAACATTGAAACATTTCCATAGGGATCAATAGTGTGAAAGAATTGATAACCAATGAATACACGATCATCGTCGAATTTCATTGGATTTGTGATGACAACAATAGCGGAACCCGATGAAACTGCCTCTACCTTAACCTCTAATACCCCGGTGTTACCTGTATATACACATATGAATTAAAAGTAAAACTAATTGTTTTTCCATTGTTAATCAATTTAAAGAAATTAAACTCACATGACCCTTTGGAACCATTCGAATCTTGCGCCACTTCATTTTCATCAAATTGAGACGCATTTTTAAGTGATGGTCGGATACTGTCGATGACTGAGAAGCAGAGTTTTGGATTGAAATGAAAAAATACACGACCCTCTTCCATTTTCACGGTCTGGTTTGGTCCCCAAATACTTTCTAGATCTTGATTTTCCAAAACGTACAGTACAAACCTGAAATAGAATCACCGTATATTATTTGCTTAGTTTAAAATAAATTGTTTTTTGTCGTACTTATCACTTTCAAGCTTTTGACCCTTAATTACTTTCAGGTTTTTGAAGAACGATAGTGAGACGAGTCCATATGTCCTATGTACTTTAAGGTAAGTATCAATTACTTCAATAGATGAAAGCCCCATTTCCAATTCTTCCATTAAGTGCCCTGAAAAATATGTCAAAACAGTTTATATAAAATGCTACTGCGTTATTCTTCGTAAACATACGTCCGCCTTGCTTTATGCTTATTACTAATGCCGACCCGTAGATGTGCGTACAACCATGCAACTGTCTTGCAGCTCCCACGCTATCAATCAAGACTCCCTCGCAAAATTTTTGGCATTTTCCGTCACATTTTACACATGTTGCGCCGACCTTGTTGTAACCAGGAGGACAGTGAACTGCACAGGTTCCATTAAAAGGAACTAGATATTCCGGTTTTGTACCTTCCAACTTCATACCAATAACATTTGTACATGTCTCAGCAGTAATGCATCGTCTATCTTGATACTGTTTTTAAAAATATATGCTTGGATTTTTTTTTGTTTGGTAACAAAAATGTACTTACGCTAAAAAAGTTTGCTGGACATTTATCCATACATACTGTCGTATTTGCTAAATGACGGCAACTCGAGCAACTACTTTTGTTCAATTTGTCACAACCACCTATACAGGCCTCGTCACAACACTGAAGGTCATCGTTACAATTGTTTTTGCATGCTGATGGACAGACTATGTAAAAGAGTAGTTATATCAATATATTCTTTAAAACGCAAAGAAGATTGTGTACTTTTCTGACAAATTTTGCTGTTCCAACAATGTCGCTTCCCTAGGTGGACAGGACAAGTTACACTCAATTCGTTACGTTCATTGTCTTTTTCCCTATCTCCCGGACAAAGCGGACATTCTTTTTTTGCTTTGTTTTCCTGTGAATGAGAAGTGAAGAAAAGTTTAGTTTTGAATTAATGGACTAGAAAATTTAACTTACTCGAAAAAAATGTTGATCATTGGTCATATTGACAGCAATTTCCGACCAATCTATCGTATTTACAAAGCACATATCGGGATTCTTTTCTATTCTTACTGCACCTCTTAGCACTGTTATTAATGATGGAAGCCCTACATCTTCTAAATGCCTGTTTTCGTAGAGGACTAACGCATATCCTTCAAAGAGATTTTTCCCTCGAATCACACTCAAATTTGGAAATAGGGTACTTAAAGTTCGAAGACCATTTACATGATAAACCATTACAAACTCCGTGACTTCAGTTAACAGTGGAAATGAGTGTTTTTGGTATTCAGAGCTGTTTGCATCAATTAGAGTGATCAGTAGGAAGCCTTCGATCACAGTACAATTTGATAGTTGGTAAAATTCATCAGGGGTATTCCGAATATCTTTGGATTTACATACTGAAAAAAAACAAAAAATAAAAAAATTATTTAAACATGATATTTATATTTTAAAACCGAATTAACACAGAATAACGTACATGGATAAAAAGCAAAGAAATAAGGCCGTAAAATTATAATTTCTACGAAAAGAGATATTTTAATATCATTGCCCGAATCAAATCAATCAGTGACTGACTCTCGATTTGTGATGCTGTGAAATGAAACTTGGTGCGGCCCGTTACGAATTCAACCTGGTTCGTCGTGCATGAAAATGGAATCACTGGATGACTTATTTAATTTATACAGGTGGACCATTACACTTTAGCTTTTATTGCACATCATTTTATTCTATATTCTTTCATTGCTACATTTGTTGTGAAAAAAGCATTCACCTTTGGTTATTTCTTTGTGAGTGCTATTATTCTTACTCAAATAGGGAGAACCTCTATCAATTCTGAACTAATCAAAAAATGTCCTATAACAGTTAAATATACTATCAGTAAAATAATAGCTGGTATTATAAGTTCGGCATTTAGTCGCACAGTCATTTATCATAAATAAAGAAATAACCAAATGGTTATTCCCTCATAAAAGGTGTTTCACTTCAAGATTTTCCTTGGAAAAAATAAATCGCATGGACTTGTTTCTGAGGTGGTCTAAAAATATGAGGAATGCATTTCGGAGAAATAAATTCTCCAATATATTGGAACCTGCAAACTTGAAAAGTTTTTTAGCTTCAAGTAAAATCGTGCAGTAAAATAAAAGAAATTAGATACGTAAATATAGAAAAATCTCGTTTACTTCTATATTTTTTTTCAAACGCTCTTATACAAAACTTACGCATGTAAAATGGCTAATCTTTTAAAAGTCGTATCAATTTAATATATAATTTAGATTAACTATTATGCATATACACATAATTTACAAAGAAATACCATCACTTCAACTATTCGCCATTTTGTTTTTTTTTCATTCGATCTATACTTTGCTGTGAACTCAATCAGAGGCGTGTTCTTCATAAAATAAGCTTAAATAACTTTACATATACATGTATATGTATATACAAACATTTGTGTGTAAAATACTAAATCACTGATCATTTAGCATGATAAGCGTTTGAGAGTTCTCAATGAAGAACCATTACTCATTTATTTACGTACTCTAGAATTGGAAACGCACAACATAGTAGTGTACTTCGTTTAAACATTAATCTTATCAAATTCGAACTGATAATTTGTTTTTTTCTCTTCCATCGCGTACCTCTTTATTTTTTTTTATTAAGTTTTATGCTTTGTCACACTTTAATGTAAACAGGATACTGGCTTGTTTGTTTATTCTTAATCAGATGCCGATTTTTTCCCCTAACCTCGCTTTTGGATGTATGGGTATTTTCTCCGTTCGAAACATATAAAAAAAATATGTTTTCTTTTAATGGTTAGCTTTGTTTTCGCTCGTGTATGCGTCATTTCGATGTTTAAATTTATTGTAAAAGTATTTTAATTTCACAGTTATTTCCTTTAATTGTTGTTCTATGTGTTTATTTTCAATTGAAATAAAACCTCTAGTCATGCACATACATATCCATTCCTTTGCTGTTAGGGTGAGTTCAGCAGAATAAATAAGATCACTTTTGATAGATACATAAGTGTGGATTTAAATATTTCTTACTCCTAGCTTTATACTATGTTCCCACCGAACCGAAATCGCGTGGTTTGGATGAACTCTTATTGAAACCTCAATAGGCCATTCCCATCGAGTTGAAGTGTTTTCAAATATCATTAGCTGTCAATTATTTTAAAGTACACCGAAAAAAAATAGTTTTGAGAAGAAAAAATTAAAACTGAGTTCTGAAGACATTAAAAAGAAAGTTATTGCAGCGGTTATAAGTGATTTTGCGGTACAAAGAAATCAATTTGTAACAACACATGTTATTGTTTAAATATTTAGGGATACTTCTATTGAAAACATTATAATAGTAATAATAATTGCGGCGCTACAGTTCAAAGTGGACTTGGGCGTAGCTTCTCAGCAACCACTCGTGTTGTGCGTGCTAATGTACTCTCACGAGTGGAGGGGACCTACAGTCTAATGCCGACTACGAGAACTGCGAGATTGAGAATCTTTTTCTAGACAGTTATACTCTTTGAGCATTGCATTGTCAGCATTGTCGGCTCGAAAAAGGTGGAGCGGCGAACAATTTTGTTTTGAAAAATTGTTGCTTGTGCTGAGTCTTGAACCTAGACTGTGAAGTCTTCTCCGTGCGCATGGGTCGACACACAAACCCACACGGCCACGGCACCCATATTTTACCTCTTAATATTTTGACATCTAAAAATTAACACCAAAATAGACTAAAGTTCACGCTGCAGCATTGTTCGATTTGAAAACATATCACGGACGGATGAACTCAACTAGATTTCGCCAAAATCACGGGGTTTCTAAACCCCGAAAATGTATGGCGAAATCTCGGAGGTTAGGAGAAATTTGATAAAACCTCGCGATTTCGTTTGGTGAGAACATAATATTAGACAGATTTGAATTATACAAATTCTGACGTACATACATATATTCGTCATTCGGAACAGTCAGCTCTATTATTTAAAAGTCGCATAAGGTTTGCCATAATACGATATATGTACACCTTTTTGGACAAAATATACTGCAAAATTCAGAAATAATGCTATTGAATGGATTTCGTGAAAGGGTCTTTCGCAGTTTTTACTTTGATTTTCCGATTGTATCTGTTCAAACTTGTATGGCGTAACAATCTCAAAAGTCGAGCTGCAAACCTTTGCAAAAAGTACAGACGTTATTCCGCGGTCACCTCTTGCCGTATAGCCCTTTCGTTGTTTGGTTTTCTCTTTCAAAAAAATACAAAAATAAAATAGTAAAAATAGTAACGGTTTTTAAAATCGATCAATGAATTGTTAATCCGATCTTAGTTTGTCCAGGCTCTTAATGTCCACCAATTTAATCTAAATTTGGCTAAATAAACCTAAACCTTTGTTAAATTACGAGGATTTACTAGACATTTTGAAAACTATAAAACTTATCAAAATCCGAGATCCCACTTAAATCTTCATCCGACACAAATCGGAGAAACCTTTTATTTATATGACAGCAAAGTTTAGTTTCATTATCACATGAAATGTAAGGCTAAAAAATATTTTAACTTACAATTAATTTCAAATACTGAACACAGTTTACTTCTCATTTGCGCTGGGCAATTGTTTTTATTTTTTTTGCTACGATAAGCCATAGTCATAAGGTTTCCTTTTTTTTGATAAAATCCTATGGGAAGGATTGCATTTAACGAATATGTGTTGTGTAGGGAAATATGTTAAATCGTGAGTATTGTCGTATAGCAACACGACTGACAATACCATGTAGGAATCTAACGGGCCTTATTATCAACGATGTTTGGGATCTCAGATTTGCCTTAAGGAATATACGAAATTACTTTCAACAGTCATTTCTTGTGACCTAAAAACAGTTTATGAATGTATTTTACACACATCAAATCAATACACTCATTTAGAAGCAGAAACTTTACTTATATTAAATAGCGGATGTTCTTATTACCAAAGATATCGATATACTCTCACTCACACTTCATATTATTTTGTATGTAAGTAAGTATTCAATTCATCCTGAACCATTAGACAAGAATGAAAGGCAGGGGCGTGCCCTACTAAGTCAAATAGTCTGAACAAACTGCCAAGTTGCTGATTCAATGGATTTTACATGTTGGAATGTAGTTAAACTTGTTTACCGTTCTTCACCAACTAATATGCAAAATGCAAACTTGTGTTAGTCCCTAGATTTCATGCGGAAAACATAACTATGCGCCAATGAAATCAACACGAATGACAGCACAATGGTCCCCTTCTAATAGAGGCAATAAATCGCACCCGCCAATTAAATCCAACCCAGTAAAATATGAATGTTATGTTTGTTTGGCGGTTAATCGTATGTCACGTGTTCGGAATTAAAACACAAACAAAAAACAATTGACTACTACATAAAATTATAAAGCAACACACAAAGGTGAATCGGAAATCCCAATCATTGGAGTAACATAAACGCGAATAAACCTACTACTTCTTCGCTTGCTTCTCGTCGTGAATTATTATTCCGTATTCTGTACACTCCTCGCCCAGCAAAACAACGCCAACGAAGCTGAGCAATGTTTGTCATTATCATTTTGCCATTTGTAAATTGCCGGTATGAATAGTGGTGTTGTTTCAATGTTGTCAACAGTTGAGCGAGCCGGGAAAATATCCCTTGCTCGTTTAATGAATAATTAATTTGTTGTTGTATATTGAAAACTTTACCCTAAAGCGCAAGAGTTCAGACATGGTTTATTATAAATGGTTCTGTTTCCAAGAATCAATTTATAATCTGCTTTAACTGCTGATGTAAATCCACTCAGGTTATGTTCAATTCCGCATACTATCACGTATAATAATATAATACTAAAATATTTACCAAAACAACATTTATATTTTTAATACATTTCTTTTCAATATTTTTCTTAAAATATGCATTCCTGTCATGTTAAATTTAAAAAAAAAGCTAAAGGCCAAGTTATTATAGGTTGATTTAACCATCCAACATCAAACGGAATTATCTTAGCATTGAAGGAGCCCATAAGGTAAACTTTCGTCATCTGTATGTACAGTATATCAGATACATATTCGTACATGTGATGCTTAACACTTTTTTTTATTGTTTATCCAAAACCAATAAGGATTAAATGACTCTGGTGATAGTTTTTGCTTAAAGCTAATCTCATAGGTAGGACTCCATCTAATTTTGAAATTATATACCATATGGTCTGTTTAGGAGATATGAGAAGACGAAGAAGTACCTCAAAAGTACCCCAAATTCATATTCGTACAGCAACCACTAAGCTTATATTTGACGTGGGGTACCGTTAACTGTTTGTTATTTTTTGAGTGAAATAGTCGTCTGCGGTGTTGTGCAAACGTGTCCTAGTATTTGGAGCATTTGTAAATACAGATTCAAAGCCGCAGGCTCAGTTGGCTTACCATCAGAGCTCTTCAAGGCCGGTGGCAATGTCCTGTTAGGGAGCGTGCACCAGATCATTTGTAAAATTTGGGAAGACGAAAGCATGCCCGACGACTGGAATATCAGCTCCATATGCCCCATCCATAAATCGGCAAATCGACTATAGACCAAATTTTCACACTAAGGCAAATCCTGGAGAAGACCAGCGAGTTTCAAGTCGATACGCACCATCTTTTTATCGATTTTAAAGCCGCTACGACAGCATTCATCGCAAGGAACTATTCGAAGCGATGGATCGGGATCCCGGGAAAACTGATCCGGTTGTGTCGCACCACGCTAACACATACGCGATACACCGTGAAGTTCGGCTCAAGGACTTCCGAGCCGTTTGAAACCTGCACAGGATTTCGGCAAGGAGATGCGCTGTCGTGTGATTTCTTCAATTTGGTACTGCAGAAGATAGTGCGGCGGGCTGCTGTAAACATGGAAGGCACTAGCTTCTACAAGTCATTCCAACTGTTGGGATACGCAGATGACATCGACATCGTTGCGCGTTCCCAATGCGCCGTAGTGGAAGCTTTCACGACGATTGAAGAACAGGCGAAACGAGCTGGTCTTAAGGTCAATGAGGATAAGGCAAAGGAGTTTCTCTACCTCTGGGCAAACGTGCACTTAACGAACGACATCATAGTGGAGTTTCGACGTAGAATGGCCATTGGCAACCGATGCTACTTCAATTTGTCAAAAAAACTGGGCTCAAAACTTCTGACTCGAAGGACCAAAATCATGCTTTACAAAACTCTTATTTTGCCAGTCTTGCTATATGAAGCCGAAAGCCGGACACTAAGCAGAACTGCAGAGCTGATTCTTGGTGCTTCCGAAAGAAAAATTCTACGTGGGATATATGGTCCCGTCTGTGAGGAAGGCGAATAGAGGAGAAAACACAACCGCGAACTCTATGAGCTGTACCAGGATGTAGATGTAGTCCGGAAGGCAAAAATCCGTCGACTGCACTGGCTCGGCCACATCGAGCGCATGGACAACAACGCTCCAGCTAAGAGGTTCTTCGAATCCGAGGCCTCTGGTTCGAGAAGGAGACGAAGACCGAACCTCTCGTACAAGATCAAGTCATCGCAGATGTTAGACAGCTTGGTCTTGATGACTGGACTGGTACATAAACATCCAGCGTACCCAGGACCGTCAACGATGGACGGCAGCGATATCTCAGGCTCGGATCCTGCATGGGTCGTAGGCCTGTTCAGTAAGTAAGTAAATACAGATTCAATGTATATGCACTTCCTTCTATTATGTTAAGGTGTAAAACCTTATATTTACAGAAAATTAATTCTCATGATAACAAAGGCAAAATAATAACAATTACATATGCATGATTTTTCACTTTCTGACGTCGATATCCGAATTGATATCCTCTTTTGTTCCCTTTATATTTCTCAACTTAGAAATGACCCTGATACTTGTTAAACATTCATTGATTCGCTTCTTAAGAACATAAGTGTTTGATGAAAATGTGGGCTGCACTTTCCACTTTATCCCCCACTTCATTAAAATTGTGCCAATAAACATAACAAACTTCCATGGAATTGTCAGTTTCGCACTCTATCTCATGGAATTTCCTGTCACACACTTGTTTGTTGTTTGTTATTTCTCTTGAATTCTGCTCGGTGTTATCGCCATAAATTATTATTATTTTTTTGCAATTACTACGAAAATTACGAGAGTAATCGACAGCAAAATATCACTAATATGTATGTGTGTAGTGTATGGTAATAGAGGTAAATAAGAATCGTAAATAAAAATCTACGCAAAACGGACTTCAGTCCCGGTATTCGTGTTCGCTTTAGTCGTTCTCCTACAGGCTGTTCACGAATACCACAGTGATTCGTACAAATAGACAATTGCTTTCATTTTTAGCACTGTGTATTTGTTTTCAAACCTCAAATGGTGATACATTGGGGCTGGGGGCTTAAGGCTAGTGTGAGCACTGTCCCGACTACTGGGTTTACTACAGCTCTTTTTGTCAAATTACTCACATAGAAATACTTTAAACGCACAGTCATTGGCATTCGTTGGCGACATTTTTTTTCTTGACGCAATGAAAATGTTTGGCGCCTTTCGTTCGTTCTTTTTATTAATCTTTTTAATTGAGGGGCGTCAAGGGTGCGGGTGGAAATAAAGTGTTAGGAATTTAATCGGTGGTGGAGGGAAAATTGATACATAATCGATTTGTAACGAACTTTGTTATCAAGGTCTTTTTTATTTTTATTTTTTAAATTTCAACTTTTTTTTGTGCTCTGAATATAAGCTATTTCAATTTTCCAAATATATTGCATTTTTGAGAATGAATGAGAATGCGACAATTACGTAGCAGATCTTTATAACACTAATTAAGGAAATAAAAATATCATATAATGCATCTCAAACGCAGAAGTCTCAAGTTTCTTTAAGCAACAGTCACAACTAGCCAAAATCGGTGGATCTAACGTCATCAATTGTCCTTACAAATACAACGAATGAAAAGATACAGGTAGCGATAAAGTCTCTAAGCAAAGTAAAAAACATCATCGATGTAATTTTAATTCATTAATTTTAACCCAGCGAAGTCTGCAATTTGGTATTGCAATGGAAAAGATATATGTATATAAAAATTATTTTTTACCAAAAAACAAACTGCATGAATGACTATGAATGTGTCAAGAAAAAACAACAAAGACACAGCAATCAAAGAAATGTTGTTCCACATTCATCCAGTGCCGCCCAGACTAGTTGGGTGGCGCCAGCCGGAAATATGATATTAAGCAAGTAATATATTTTTCCATTGCTTTAGACTGACTTTTCCAGCTCTTGTTTGTGGTCACATTGTCAGTGCTTGGATCCACATCGCTACCTCGGTCGCTGCCTATTCAATGTGACGGAGATTTTCTAGGAAAATTGGAGAAAAAAAATAGTTTTAATTTACTCCGTTGTGGTGGTATTTAACTGGATGTGGTGTGTTCTAATCTGTCATTCTACATTTCTCTTGGCCAGTTGCGATGAAGGAATTAACAACATAAGCCGCTGCGTTTAAATTGAAAGAATTGGAAAAATATGAACAAATGGAAAATATAATGCATTGGCATTTTATTCGTGCAATGTGACCTATCGATTCAGCTGAAATGGAATGAAAGGGAAATAGATGATATCATTTTTGACTGAAACTAATTCTGGTGTGATTTTTCTGTTGAAGTATGTGTAAGTTTCAAAAAATTTCGGCAGATTTCCCCAAAAGTTCTTAAAACTTTATCAAATTAAAAATCGTTGGAGAGTAAAAATAAGTAACAGGAATTTTTTTATTTCGTATTGAGAATTAGTTACACAATCTCGAACCAACACAAAAGAACATCTAATTCAAAAAATTCAAAATATTTATGTACTTTTTTAATATGACAAACTAGAAAACTATAATACTGGGGGTATTTGCATGAACTTTCTAAAAATAATACCTCAATCCAATAAAAACCACAGAGCCAAGCGAATAAAATTAAATTAACAAAACAAAAAAAATATCAAATTAAACATATTTATTTTTAAAAATACACGAAACATGTGACTCATTCATAAAATTTTGTGTTCCAAAAAGAAAACAACATTCCGCGACATGCCAACGACCAGTTGCTTAGGTTAAGTTTGTTGTGTTGTCCTTCTTTTATTTTTGGAATGACGACAAACAAAAAATATTTATAGTTTCGTTTTCCCCTTTGGTATTCACAGGAAGGGAAGAAGTCGTCAATGATAATGATAAGAAAATATGAATAGCGTTCTAAGAATGTTTTTATTTTAAAATAGTTTGAAAGAGACGACCGAATCTTGCTCTTTCAACAACGGCGATGAATTTTGTTTGTAGATATTCTACGTGTTCTGTTTCTTTTCCAATTATAGTTTATAATACCGGTATGTCTATATCTTAGCCTCAAGATGAATGAGTGCAGTGTTTTGGATAATACTGAATATATGTATCCGGTCATTCAACAAGAGGTGTCATTTTAGATAAATGAAAAAACGCAATACTTTTAGGAAAGTTGGTGATATATGCTGACTCTAGCTTTAGTCTTCAAAAATATAAGCCTTGGCTCTAAATCTAAATTAAACAAATTCATAAGTTGTCTATTTGTAGTCTTTCAAATCGATTCCTTTAGAAAAGTATACAATTGGAGTTATAAACGCATAGTTTGTTCTTTAACCTATTTAGAATTCGGACAAATGATTGTAATTGAAAAATATGGAATTCAAAGTAAACTCCAGATGAGCTATATATAGGGGAAACACGTGTATGTGCAATCAGCAGTTTGTACGGGGACATGATGCCGAATAACTAAGGTTAAAGGTTTAAATTTCATTTTCGCATTAATTCATTGGGGCACTCGACCGGTCTAGGTGTAAAGGAATTATAAATTCCTCTTTCATCCAAATAAAGTCTGTGTTAAAAAACAGCTGACTTATCTTGCATCACACTGTTTATTTTGATGTTTTACTTGTTATTTCTGCCATCAACATCATAAGTTTTATTCCACTATTGCTTAAAATCAATCATCTTGATTAAATCGCTCTGAATATACATAACTCTCAACGAGTAGATAACAATTGATATGTCGATTAGATATAAATAACACAGGCAATACGCTAACCATAACCAAACACTGAATCTACTGTATTTTAAGCAAACCATCCTCCATACGCAATATTTTAGTTTCGCGAATATATTTCAGATTGGTCAACAGCTGTCCGACAGCTACAATTTGAGTTGTCCTATTTTACAATACGAATGAATGATTTATACATAAGCACTGCCTTCTCGCTGACGAAGTCAAGGTCAACAGAGCCAGGATTCAAAACCATTATTTTAAAATTATTTAATTATTATTGGTGCAATGGTTGCTGGAAGCATTTCGAGAGAACATACTTCTATTATATTGTTACAATAAATTTCTTTTAAATCGTTTAGAAGACAATTGTTTTATTTATTTTACACTGCATACATATTTTTTGTTTTTTCATGAAGGTCAACACAGTTTTGTACAAAAATCAGTTATTTAAGAACGCTTTTCAAACAAAAAAAAGCGGACATTTGCTTGGAAGTGCTTCTTTTACGGCAAACTTTTGTTGGATTTGGCTCGTATTGAAAGACATTTGACAGCTGTTTCAGGCTCGTAAACATAGATCAATGATTGCCTGTTATTATCTAACAGACGTCTTCTGAAATACCGAATTCACATTTTCCCATTTCTTTGGATCAATCGAGACCAACCCTTTCAGTGATTGTCATATACGCGGTATTCAAGGCCTTTTTGGTAATATGTAACCTAATGTAACACCTCCACTACACCTATACTATACCTAATATAATATGTAAGTAGAACATTGCGTGAGTCTTGGAACAAACAGCGATCTAATGCAAGACAGGAGACTGATTTTCCCTATTTCGGAAAAATACCTTTTTTAGCATCTTTAACACCGCCCTGCTAAATCTAATACGTTCTTTAGGGCTCTGTACGAACAGCGATCTAATGCAAGACAGGAGACTGATTTTCCCTATTTCGGAAAAATACCTTTTTTAGCATCTTTAACACCGCCCTGCTAAATCTAATACGTTCTTTAGGGCTCTGTACGAACAGCGATCTAATGCAAGACAGGAGACTGATTTTTCCTATTTCGGAAAAATACCTTTTTAGCATCTTTAACACCGCCCTGCTAAATCTAATAAGTTCTTTAGGGCTCTGTACGACGTTTCGGTGATACAACTATCACTGCCATTTACAATTGAGTGGGGGAAGTGGAAAATCAGCGATACCTCTTTTCTATCCTGTGCCTGGCCAATTCTATATAAGTAGTGCCTCTGAGGTTGTGCCGTACCCTCTCGTGTTATTAATAATTGGGGTTAATTGCCCGAAATACCTAATGATGCCTCGATCTCAGGCGATGGAGCATCAGCAGTTCACGTACGGCGCCAATGATTTTTGACATAAGACCTATTTGAAATTCTTGAAATTCATCTTGGAGTAAACGACAGTGGTACTCAAGGCAATTTAATCGGCACACTGTTATTGGTTTAATCCAAGTAAAGAATAATTTTAGCAACTATCACACGAAAATGTTTAAATTTGTTTCATTGCATCAATTTTTTGGTTGATAAAACGGTAATAAGAAAAAAAAAAGACATTTTATAATGAGAGAAAAACGCAACTAAATACAATCAGGTAGGAATGCACAATACATACATACATTAGAATAATAATTAAAAGTCTAATTTTTGTCAATCATTATGATCCAGACTGTTGCATAATAATGACGTCGCACTTTTTGGTGGGTGATGTTAAAACCATTCATTTTAATATTTTTCAATGTAACGGCTTCGTTAACTATAACCCACCCTCGACCATTCAGCGACTGACTTCAGCCTTCTTTGTGTGTGTATACTACTGATTGTTTTGTAGTAATTACTACTGTTACTATGGATATCAACTGCGCAAGTCATAGAACCCAGCAGGATGAAGGACTTTTCCGCAGCGCATTTTTTGTTTTGTTTTGAGAATCCTAGGTTATTGTTAAGATTTGTATTACATACACACTTCGCACTTGCTAGTAGTTTTAAGACCTAGTGGCTAGGATTTGTATTTCGAAACCAAAAAAGCAAAATATCTATTATGAAGTATATATTGTTTTTAATACTTATTATTAAATTATGTATTTTACGTATTTAAAGTATGGTCAATAATAAAAGGTAATATTTACTTAAGTTTTAAATAATTAATTTGTAATTTTCTGGAGAAATCCCATATACCCACTCAAAAGCATGTAGTAAACTAAACGGAGTATAGGGCGGATGCATTAGTTTGTCTTACAAAACTCTTGCATGTAATTGCTCATGGTCCGGATAAAACAATTCTATGATCGACCAAACACAGCTTTCGTTTATAAATTTAAAGCTTGAGTAACAGGTCAATAATCATGTTCATCATCAGTTCGTTACACTTACATCAAAACAACACATATTCGTTTCGGCGCTAAATAAAGAAAATCAATCAGCTAATCAGTTTTTAATTTGGGATTTTTAGGAAATATTCATGATTATTTGAGCAAAAAATAGCCATACCTTTCAATGAAATTGCACCAAGGACGTAATAAATAAAAACATACTTGTTACTACAAGTTCTTCCCCTGCAGTCGTTCTTTAAACCAATTTATCTTTTTGAATCAAAAATTGATCGTTTGAACCAAAATAATTAAATATAAATTCACGTGTTGGTCGAACAATATTCCAAAATAGTTCAAAATAAAATTATTCAAACAAGCGGTTTAATTTATGTATGTTTGCCTGATGGGGTATTGGCCTCTGAGAATAATAAATAATAATAATAATGGCGGCGCTACAGTCCGAGGTGGACCTGGGCCTAACTTCTCAGCAACCACTCGTGTTGTGCGTGCTATTGTTCTCTCACGAGTAGAGGGCACCTACAGTTTAATGACGACTCCGAACGGCGAGATCGAGAAGCTTTTTCTAGACAGTTATACTCTTTGAGCATTGTCAGTGACTCGAAAGAGGTGGAGCCGTGAAAAAATGTTTGATGGTTTTTTCGAGATTCGAACCGGCGACCTCGAGCGTAGGAGTCGACGCACCTACCCACTACGCCACGGCGCCCAGAATAATAAATATATATACAATATATCAATCCAAAACGACCCTCCACGTTGCTAGAGCAATAAATCTTCTTTGTCGTTCACATAATTATAAAACCATCAAAATTTAAAACAACAATCTTTATATGTCTCACCCAATAAAAACATTCTTTTGTATGCATATTTATTTGCGTGGTCATATGTGTGCAAAATATTTTCAATTTTAAGATTCCGGCTTCGCAGCTTTTCATATTGTTTAAGGAAATAAAAGTCTATATAATTCTTTTTCTGCCCAATACAGGTTTTGTTATTTTATGTTATCTTGTAACACTTCTAAAGTACAAGTTACGAAAGTAAGTTGGATATATACTTTTTTTCTGTTCCAAGTCGACTTTGTTCGGGCGCCATTTCGATGATGACATCTGTCGGTTTATTGAATACGCTAGTCTCTCTCTTACATTTATTTACATTTACTCCTTGTCAAATTTTTTTTGACTCGAGAATGTCGACAAATTTTAAGAAAGAAAAGTTTTACGTGATATCACTTAGCTTATTTTTAAGAAGAGGCCGCCTCGCGGCACAAATAAGTACAGTGAAATTCTTTAAATTCATGCATATCATGTGAATCTGTGAATCACCCAGTGTCAATGAGGTAAACGAGGCTATAACGAAAATGAAGTGTAACAATTATTAATTCACAATTGTCCTGGATAAAATTATGAGAGAAGTCTGTGCACAGAGACGTGGAATAACTTGGAGTCTCACACGACAATTCGAGGACTTGAACTATGCGGACGATATCTGGCTACTATCAGCGACATCCAAGCTAAATTAGAACACCTTGGAAGATTAGCACGATGCGCCGGATTGGAGATAAATATCCCGAAGACTAAGGCCATGAGGATCAACACCTGTAAAAGAGGAGACATTACCATCGAAGGAAACCGTGTCGAATATGTAGATAGCTTCTGCTATCTGGGTAATATAATAACAACAGACGGCGGCGCAGAAACAGATGTTGATAACAGACTTCGAAAAACAATTGCAACATTCGGACAATTACGATCTATATGGAGGAGTTCCCAGATTTCCAGAAACACGAAGCTCAGAATAATATATGGTAGCGAAACTAGTGCCCAAATTAAATACTAATTTCAAATAAATTGCGTTTATATATTATAGTTTACAGACTTACCATGTTCTTTGCGTTGTAGTCGAACTGCGGCATCTACACTTGTTGGCAACATCAATGTCATTAACGATAAAACTAAAAACGTAAATATTAACGGGAATTTCGGTAGCGGAAAACTATTAGTATTGCTTTCTTTTGATTGTCGGCGTGTCTTCACTTGATTATCGATTTCATGCTCCGACGTTATTCGTTGTCGCGTTCCAAACAATCCAGTAAAGCATTTTTCTAACATGACTGTCATAAACGCAAACGTTCTTAATACACTCACGTTAGTTACGCGCGCATTTCTTAATACATTTGCACAAAATTTACCGCTACTACTTAAACTTGTACTGTATCCCGTGCTAGATTTTGCGTTGGAGCTATTCCTTCTAAAGCTTAGAGAGGTACTGCAAGATAACAATGCATTTGTTCTTGATGATGGTTGGGATGAGCCCGAACACGAGGACGATGATATTTCAGTTGTAGTTGTTTCTGTTGCTGCTGCTGCTAACGATGGTCGTAATAACGACGGGGAACATGTTGCCGATGTTGGTGGTTGAGGTGGTACTACTGGTAGTGGTGATTGTGGCAGAGATGGTGGAGATAGAGATGATAATGGTAATGCTTCAATGGATGATGGTGACAACGACGACGATGAGGGTGATAAGGATGGTGTTTCAGATACAGCATAAGGGACTGATGAATATGACGTAGATTGTAGCTGACATGATGGCATACTACAACTTCTAGAACAGTGGTGACTACTGTTACACCAACTGGATCTGACATCAGTCGCATTCCATTCTGATTGACTCTGCTGATTGGCTATTTGCAATGGACTCCATTTGTTGGTGGTGGTGGTTGTGTTGTTTGTTGGTGGTGATAGTGCAGTTGGAGTCATTGTTGAACTTGTTTTTGCAATATTATTCGTACAACTCCGTCTGTTCCTGATGTCATTTTGCTGCTTTGATTTAACCTGGTGTAATTTCTCCTCTTGCTGATGTTTTCCTCTCTGAGTTATCAATGTGTCGTAACGCCTATTTATCATATATTCAGTTCGTGTCCGACAAATCACACACGTAGAATGATTGGATTTCGGATATATACTTTCTCCCACAAAATGGTTTCTGTCTAAATGACAGTCATTTTCAACTGCTGTTAAGTGACGTTTTAACTTCACTGTCACATTTTTTTTGTACGAACATTTTCGTTTCTTTAATATGGAATAGTAATTTGATTGCGGAACAGTTGTGCAATTCACGTTCATTTTGTGTTTTACTGATTTTTTGTTTCTTCCTCAACAGAATCGTTTGTTTTTTTTTTATCGAAAAAGCCTTTAAGAAATCAAATGAATTGGTTAAAACCAATAGTAAAAACAAATTATTCTGCAATTTTTTTTATTATTTACTTTATTTTTTGTCTACAAATGAAGTAGGTTTAGGTTTTTGTTCTCTTTGACGCTATTTGGTTTTTATCTTCTCTTTTTGGCATTTTCATTTTTCATTTAAATCTGAAATTAAAAAAAAAACATATCAGACATTAGTTAAGGAAAAATAGAAAAATTATATGTTTTTGAAAAACATTGAGAGAGTTACAGGGGAGTTGGTTTCTGGATGCAAAAAGATACAACACCTCTCGAAACTATGACATAACCTAGTCAATAAATAAAACATCACAAAATGTTAATATTGTCTGTGTTGTTCTCGTTGTCTGGACAGACGATCTTCAACAGGAATGGATTGATTTCGTTTTTTTCTTTTATGTGTATCGTGTGGTTGTCAGTCAAGGTTTTTCCTTTTCATTCGGAACAAATGGGAAATAAGGTTATATACAACAAAAAGGACAACAAATCGATGTAAATTTGTTGTGATATACTGTGCTGTAGGCATTATTCATTTGAAACAAATATATGCCCATATAAATGCTCAATTTGAAATCATTACCATGTACACTATGGAAAAGACCTCCAAGAACAGAACCACGAACAAAGGAATTGGTATTGAACTCTGTTATTTATAAAGCTTTCGACCTAGACACGATTTCTCTTGACTGTTTGTTTGCATTTGTCGATTTCACGAAAGTGATTTGAATATAGAATAAACAGGTAAAAATCACTACAGCGTGCGGATATCAATTAAAAAACCATCATATTCCGTAGGTTACAAAATCAGCATTTTCTTATGTTTAGTGATCTCGGGATCGCGCTTATCTTTTAAACAATGTTTGCAACAATTTTTTAATGGAATCACCATCAATTTGTTGCGCTGGCTTTTTGGTGGGTCAAAGTCCAAGTCCTTTTCGGACTGCACCGCAAAGCTACGAGTAAAATATGCGAGTGTGCGAACATTATAGCTATATCATTGGATGTAATAGACTAAGAAAAAATCATATCTATTTTAATTGTTCCATCGATCATCATACATACATCATACACCCAATTTGTATAATAAGTTCTCTTTATGAAAATGAACTGTGTTGGTTTATAAACAGAAACAATGCAATTGGGTGCTAGGCAACGGTGGTACCCGATAATTTTTTTTTAATCTTTGATCTGGACATTTTAGATTAATGAAGCTTTGTATTAGAAAAAAATTGTAATTTCTTTAAATTTTCGAGCATTTTTGTTCTTTCTTAAACGTTTTTGTAACATGTAACATGACAGAAATGTTAAGCTACAAGATACCAAAATAGAAAAAAAAAACTGTTAACAATCTCCTAACACCCAAAGAACAATAATCATGAACGGGTATTTCCGCAAATGTAAAAATACATACAATACAACTGAAGTTCGACGTTATGATATTCTTTAGAAAAGATAAATCGAAAAATAGCACTGAAACAAGTTTACCTTTGATACTAGCTCACAAAAGTCGTCAGCTTAATGAAAAATCAACAGGCATAGTGTAGTGTTTAATTATTCCCCGCATAACCGCCAATCAGACCAATACATTTCTTTCTTCTTCTTAGAATTTTTAATAACAAATGCTTGTTGAAAACTTATTGATTTTATTAGTCAGACATTTCTTAGAAGTGTAGCCAACGAGATACTTATATTTTTTGTGGCTTTTTTCCTGTTGCTCATGATTTAATTTATGGAATTCAAGGAAGCTAATCTTACTGATATACCTTGGAATTGCGTTTTTTATGATTTCACCACATGAAATGTAGTTAGCACAAGATCCGGCTCGAGTAGGAGCACAATAATATTTTACCCTCCTCTCTAGTTAAACTTCAATTTATAAGCCCTATATCCGGAGGATACACGGCGCCGTGGCCGTGTGGGTTTATGCGTCGACCCATATTCATTAGACCTACACAGTCTAGGTTCAAGTCCCGGTTCAGACAATGCTCTAAGAGTATAACTATCTACAAAAAGCTTCTCAATCTCGCCGTTCGGAGTCGGCATTAAACTGTAGGTCCCCTCCACTCGTGAGAGAACAATAGCACGCACAACACGAGTGGTTGCTGAGAAGCCAGGCCCAGGTTCACCTCGGACTGTAGCGCCGCCATTATTATTATTATTATCTAGAATTGAAACAAAATAAAATAATTTATACAATCTAATCTAATCTAATTTAATTGTGGAGTGGGGGGACCTACAGTTTAATCTCGATTCCAAATGGCAGGATTGAGAAGCTCTTTTAGACAGTTATACTCTTAGAGCATTGTCAGTGAACCGAAGGAGGTGGGGGGAATACCAAAGGTGTTTTTCGGGAATCGAACCCATACTTGGAGCGTAGAAGTCGACGTACTTACCCACTATGCCACGGTATATAAACCAATAAAAGACAATAGACCAGCGTATTGGGTCCAAGGCGGTTTAAACTCTTTTATTATCTATACCGATCGTCTTACAACATCTTTGGAGTAGGATAAGGTGACCTTCAAAACCTAAGAGACTACTACACTCCCCATTGGTGTTTTTGTTTTTTTTAAATATAATCCCTGTCAACTTTGCCGCAAAGAGGAATTAAGGGATAGATGTCACGACTAATACGTCGATTTTAAACAAAACAATTTTCATTTTCATGGCATCGCCGATATTTCTCGCAGGGTATAACTTTCAAGAAAAGCTTTTCAAACTCATTTTACCACA
The DNA here is from genome assembly GCA_930367185.1 of Myathropa florea. Taxonomy (NCBI): domain Eukaryota; kingdom Metazoa; phylum Arthropoda; class Insecta; order Diptera; family Syrphidae; genus Myathropa; species Myathropa florea. The sequence goes on along the minus strand of OV884004.1, from coordinate 967,973 downwards.
GTAATTAATAGCTAACATTACATTTGTTGACATTTGTCAATATATCGTTTTCTTTTCGAATGCATACCTTTGCTTAAGAGTATAACAAGCATTTATCATGGTCAAAATGGGGACTAGGGGCGCTAAAATATATAACAGAAGAGGATATATTATTCACGAGTGTATAGCCCGCAAACCTTTACTCACAAACCAACAACAGCAGAAGTCTCGATAAAACTGTCAGTAAATTGAGTTAGGTGTAGAGTGCTGTTTAAGATTAACTTATGTCAAGCCTTTCGTTATGTATATGACGACTACTGACGCTTTACGAAAGATGTCGTTGTGATGTTTTTGAAAATATTCTTCAAAAGTGGAATGAAGGGTTGAACTTTGGAAATAGTTATATATTTTTATGTGTCTTAATTATCCGTTTGAGTTTGTTAATAAAATTCTGGAATCAGTAAGATCTAGGGTTATATTGTGTGGAAAATTAATTAGAAACATTGGGATAATATTGAAACAGTTGTATTATATTACGGTAATTCTTGAGCTTTAGTGTATTTATTCTGTTAAGTTATCTTACCTTCATTATTTAGCAAATATCATCGAGCATAATGGGAAAAAATAAATTTTGTACACCTGAATTAAGACGGCTTATAATCCAGAAATACTGTCAGGACAAGACTTCTATGGATTCTGTCGCTAAAGAGTTGATGTGTTCTAAAAAGATGGTGTATGGTGCAATTAATTTCGAAAAAAAAAGTCGATTGGAATTCGCAAAGGAGCATTTAAATAAACCCTTCTCATTTGGGAAAAAAATACTCTGGAGCGACGAATCGAAGTTCAATATGTTCGGATCTGATGGCAAGCGCTACGCAAGGTGAGCTGTGAACAAAGAACTCGGTTCAAAGTACACCATCAAAATGATAAGAAATGATGGTGGTTAGTGAAAAATTGATTTCAGGAAGAAAAAGTAAGGGTTCTCAGCTGGCCAGCTCAAATCCCCCATTGAAAATTTGTGGGCTGATGTTGAAAGGAAGCTTAGGATCAAAATCCTCCAAAAATTCCGAGGAATTATTTGAAAACATCCAACAGGTTTGGAGAAATATTCCAGTGAGACGATGTCAGGACTTGGTAGCAAGTTTACCTAGACGCTGCTCAGCTGTTATTGCTAACAAGAGGTTCCCGACAAAGTACTAGCTTATATTGATTCAATAAATGGTTTGAGTATAAAACTTGATGCTCGGACATAACGCCAAGCGACATAAAGCCAAATTCTAGCATTTAGCCTTACGTCATTTTTAAAGGGATTTTCACACTTTCATAGAGCGACATAAGGCCACATTTTTTTGAGACATAACACCAAATTATAATTGCAATAAACATTAAGTGGGTCATAATTCCACAATTTTTATTAACATGAATATGTGTAATTAAAATAAAAAGAAAAATGAAATTGAACAGTGGAGTTAGTATAAGGAAACGTGTAAAAAGAGAAGAAAGTATGTAAGGGCATTCTGCCCCCCTGCAACCTCCCTGATTGGCCCAAATAAGATTTCCAATTAATTTTCCACTCAATATTACCCTAGATCTTACTGATAGCAGTTTGTTTTGGGAAATGATCTCTGTTGAACACATTTCAATGATCAATACAGAATACAAAAAAAAGTGCAATGGCAGCTGTCAGATAACGGTAAAGTACCGATGCAGTTTTCTTGTGGCGTAAGGTCTGTTTGGTACAAGTGAAAAACGTATCTGTTCATTATTTACAGCGTTTCTAATTATTTTTCTACCACTGTATGTATGAATTTGACAAAAGAGTTATGACAAATTAGGCGGGATATTTTATATTTTAAATACAATATAAAACATTAAGAAAGAAAAATAGATACAACTAAATTTGATCTCAACTGATTTGATGTCCATGTAGGCACATAACTTGAAAAAAAAAACGTACATATGTTCAAAGAAAATATAAATGTCTAATTCTTCTGTTTCTTCAAGAATTTAAAATTCATATGTATTTACGTAATTGGAATAAGCCTATTTAAACCATATTACTCACAGAGCAACAACAAAACATTCACGCCAACCTGATTTAGCCTTTTTTATGATTTTCAGTGTGATTGTGTGTGTTTTATAGCCAAACAACGTGTTTATGTGGAATGAAATAACAAGTCTATGTATACTGTGCGCAAGGGAAATATTACATGAGCATTATTTTGAAACGCAATTCATTTAGAAAAACAAAACTATCATAATTACTTAAATATTGTCATAAAAACAGACTTCGTATATGTATATGTAACAATGTTAATGTAAATACAACACAATCGAACTCTCGATAATTTACAAAAACATTTACACGAGGCGTGCGCCTGTTTAATGCGCGATTTGTAATTATGTTTTTTTATTCTGTTTTGTCTTCTTATTTCTCTTCTCTTCTTCTTTTTCTGCATTGAATTTTGTTTACATTTTTTTCTGTAAACCGAATTGAAGAATAGAACTAACATATTCCAATAAAAATATATGAAACTACGCCATATACATATTACATTTGTATGTGTGCGTATGGGCTTATTGATATAGGAGTATAATTTATATTTACGCATGATTTTGTTTTCCCTTTCTTCCTGCATAGAGTATGACAGATTTGTCTTTTATTTTGTATTGTATAGGACTTTTTTCTCACACAGGTCTGCGACTTTCGTTAATATCTAACATTGTTTAAAAAGCTTTATACTAGTTTTCTGCCAAATTATCTACAAATTAATGGTGTTACATTCATTATTATCTTAAATTTGGAATTAACAAATGCCAACAGCCTCTCTTATATCATAAGATTACATATATTCTTGTATAATTCGTAAAAGAATATTCCTTGAAACCGTAAAAACTAAAAAAAAGTTCAATATTGGGAATGGAATAGTTTTAGTAGTAGTTCATGTCCAAGTATAATGCATTTATTAATCTATTCAAGAATTACTTTTTAAAAAAAGAAATAAGCATGAGTTCTGAATAATAACGATTTTTAGGATTTCAACAATTTCTTAAATATAAATTTTCCTTGATGCAATGCGGAATGCAATAAATTATTACAAGTGAAAAGTAGTTGTAATATCTACTCAAAACAATTAAGACTTTTACCTCTCTTTTTTGTTTTGTTTTCATTTCTCTGCTTTTGTGCTTTGTTTTTTCATTTTTTTGTAATGCCATGTGTAAAAATAAAAGCTAACACATGCGCGGCAATATTTTGCGTAGTTTTGATAGTTTTCCCATAGAGAGAATCTAAAGAACATCATCGTCACGATAAAGAGTAAAGGAGGAGGAAAAACTAAATGCGAACTAGAAAGACAGACAAGGCAAATAAAATAAAATATAACAATAAAAGCAAAGAAATCAAAAGAGAAGAGATGAAAAAAAGAAAAGAGCGATTCAAGAAAAGGAACAGATAACAATGTCGAATACACACCCTGCTGTTCCTTATATTATTCAACCCTGTAAAGAGGGTGTGTATGTATGCATGTATGAATGAATGAATACAAGTAAACAACCGGGTTGAATTGTGCGAAGAAACAAGCTTTACGCTAAAAACCCGGATGTCAAAACTTTAATGGAGCAGACGGACACCCTCAAGAGAAGATGGGGAGTGGTTGTAGAAAGTATTTCAAATTCTCAAAATGAGTTCAATTAGAGTGCAATAAGAGATTTTAAAATTCTGTTTCATGTGATGGATCGAAAGTCAATACAATAAAACAAAATTGCTTGATTTCAATTATATAGAATAAAAGGCAGTATTTACCAATGTTCGAATAATTTTTGTACTCATAACATACAAATGTTTCATTCATTTATTAATAACGTTAACAGAAAACTATTCAAAGTAAAACAGAAATACATAATATAAACCACAAGCAATAAATCTTTAAACGCTACACTGATTCAGTAGTACATCAAGAGCAGAGCCAGGCGTACTAGGGAAGGCCTCTATGCAGCCGAGACAGAACGTTCTTTGAAGCTTGGTGAAAGCAGCGTATTTACGCGAAAGCTTGTTCCACCAAACGACTGATGCATAGGAGAGAATCATAGCTGTGTAGATCGAAACGGATCTTTTTGGTGATAGACCCCAGAATTTGCGAAAATTCTCTTACACTGCCAGAAGACTGATAGAGCCGTTTATCACAATAATACAAATAATGTCGGCGTTACAGTCCGAGGTGGACCTGGGCCTAGCTTCTCAGCAACCAATCGTGTTGTGCGTGCTATTGTTCTCTCACGAGTGGAGGGGACCTACAGTTCAATGCCGACTCCGAACGACGAGATTGAGAAGCTTTTTCTAGACAGTTATTTTTTTCTTTGACTATTGTCCGTGACTCGAAAGGTGTGGAGCCGTGAAAAAATTGTAGGTGATTTTTCGGGAATCGAACCGCGAACATCGAGCGTAGGAGTCGATGCACCTACCCACCACTCCCACAATTTTCGTTTCGATATGTTTTTTCCACAGAAGCTTTCTATCTAGGATGACACCCAAATATTTAGCTTCATCGGAAAAGCGAATAGTGACACATTTTAGTACTACTTGAGTTAAACCAGTAAACTTCCTCTTCCTCATGAAGAGAACAACCTCGGTTTTAAGAGGGTTGACTGAAAGCCCATTTCTAGTACACCAATCGTCGATCACATCTAAGCGTTTACTTTCGTGAACATTGAACGCAGCAATTTACAGCTTTTTCCTGTAGACTTCTTAGGAAAAATATCTTTGAATGTTTAACGTTTTTCGGTTTGGCCCATTTAATACACGTGTTAAAGTTCTCAACCACCTTCAAGGGAGTTGCTTTGTGTCCCTCCTCTTTAAGGTAACAAAAACAGATATCGACTGTCAACTTCTTTTCGTAAGTACGAGACACTAATTCAGTTGAACAAAGCGTACATTATATCGATCATTCGTTATACTAGACATTCGTTATACTGGACCACCACCAGATTGTCTCGATGTAAGTCATTTTATTATTTTTAATCCCTTTTTTATTCTATGTTACTGTGCTCTAGATTTAGATCTTAATTACCAAAACATATTGTATTGTATTTGATTATTGTACTCATAGAGCGTTATTTTAACAATTCTCTATATAATAACACTTCGCAAAAAACTGTTTTTCTTCTCCTTGGATCGAACATTTTCATAAAATGCGATTTCTTTTCATGATGTCTTGTTCATAAAAGAGCTTTTTTTGCATTTTGTTTTTATTTTTTTCATTACGCTTACTTGCTAGACAAAAACGATTAAAACTATATACGGGCGCTCTGAGTTAAACATATTTTTCTCTTTTAATGTGCCTTTTGACGTCTTAATATTAAATATTTTAAATGAAAATACGTTAAACGAGTAGCTCTGTTCGAGTTCTTTTCTAGCTGCTTCTCATAAATTCTCGCTTTTCAAGGAGAGGAGGTAGAAAAAATAAGCAAACCCATTGATGACAAAAAATAGTTCACATGCTTATACGAGTATGATGGAAGGAGAGTTTACGATGATGAATGTTAATTTTTCAGTATCAAAAAATATAAAGGTCTTCCGTGCCTTATTATTTCGAGAGCTATGGATCCGAGCAACGCAATCCTCGATGACAATTGCAAAAAAGGGAAGGCACATCTCAGGATTGGCAACTAAATTACGACCGCTCTGTACGGGATAAGTCGGCCACTCTTTAGCGATTGCGTATGTGTCTTTCGGCAGCAAACTATGGCTGTCGTGTGAAGCACAATGTATTTTATGATACTCGTAGATTGTAAACTGCAAATATAATATACATACACGGGTAGATATGTGATAAAATTGATATCAGTGTTGAAATACACTCTGAATATGTATATACTTATGCCTAGAGCCTCCAAGATTATATTTCTGTTTGCTCCTTACTGCACACCTATTCAGTTCAACGTAATTATTTTTCCAAGATCCTCCAAAAATGTTTACAAGGAAAGTATTGTGAAGTAAACAAGCTCAAGGAATAATATGAAAAATATTCGCCACAAAATCCGTGAATGAATGGTCGTCTGAAAGAAATATTTTGTTCTTTAACCGGTTTTCAAAACATTCATATGCATGTACCACAGAGCAATGGGACAGAATGTCTACCAATTGGTAAGATAACTTCGCACAGAAATGCAAATGAAGCTAGTCAATACCAGTTTTTGATAAATTTTCACAATTCACAGGATAAATTGATGTTTAATTGACGAATTAGACAAATTGACATTTTTGCAAAAATGTTTCCCTTTTGTTTGACCTTTATTCACTATACATTATTATTATGGGATTTCAAAGATTGTTATCGTGGCAAACAACCACTGCAGATAACAGCGCATTCAGATGTCATTTCGCTCAGCATATGATGGTAGTCGTACGTTTTTTTATATGCTTGTAGAACTGAACATAGATTCGAAATTGGTAGGATTCTTTTGAAATTAGTTCGGTAATTGTAGTTGATCCCTAATTAATCATGGATATTTATTTTTAATGTTTATTGGGATAATGTAAGGTACTTAAATTCTTTAATTCCTAATGCCTTTTACATAATACCGATACCTACATACAGTGACTTAAAGAGAAACTCGGACGGAATCCTCCGACTATGTAACGGTATGAAAAAAAAGTTGCACGTGGGATAGAAGAACTAACAAAAAGAAACAATTTAACGCAACTAATTCTTAAAACTTTATCAAAATTCATCTCAAATTAAATCGCGGACAGTATGGGATACTTAGGAATGTTTTCAATGTAACTTGGATTTATTTCCAAAAATATCACATAATTAAGCTACCGGTAACTCACCCTGAAATTTCTTTATTACTACAAGCTCGTCCAAATCGGAATAATGGGAAGACAATGTGGTCAAACTTCAGTAGTATTAGAGAAGTGGTAAGATAGCATTTACAAAATGGAAAATCAGTCCGCGAAACAGTGCGAATCGGACACATTCAACAGCTTACAATATTATAAAATGTCTTTGTTTCACAAACAGTAAAAAATGTAAAGAAATCTATTCTAAATTCAACAACTTTTTTTTAATCATATATTAACGTATATCATATATTAACTCTCATAAGGAGAGTAAGAACCGGGAAAATAAGGACGGTTCTTCTCTCGTTGTGGGTCTAGACGGTTGAGACCATCCGCTCTAGGTATGACTCTCGTCCCTATCTGCATCTTGGAAGGATTAATTTCCACTTCATTTCCAGGTAGTACGGATAATGGACGAAAACTATGATAAACATCAAAATAGTTTTTACCCAGATAAACCTTCACCATTCCAAGGATGCTACTGCCCTCCTATGTAGCAGACTTTCCATGGTGAAGACAAAACTACACATAGCATCCATTCAAGAACCATGGGTGTGGAAAAATCGCATCTGTGGACTTGGTGGTTTGCGAGGTTTCTTACCACTTTATGACGAGCGTCTGAAAGACCGAGAGCTTGTCTTATTGTGCCGAAATTTCTCTCAGCAACCAAGCTTGTACAGTTCTGTGGACAAGACTTGGTTGCTGCAGTTGTAAGTTACGAAGCGAATGGAATGTGGCGTAATTTCGTCGTAGCGTCAGTTTACTTCCCCTACGATTCTGTTCTGCCGCCACCACCAAGAGCGGTATCGGAACTCGTAGAGTACTGTGAAATCAGAAAATTAGGCCTAATCATCTGCTGTGATGCTAATGCTCAGAATACCTTCTGGGGCTACAGCAAATGCAACAAGAGAGGGAATGATCTTCTGAATTTCTTACTATCGTCTGATTTGGACATCAACAATGTTGGCTCCCAACCAACTTTTGTTACGACAAGGAGACAGGAAGTAATCGACTTAACGTTATCCAACAGATACATTAAGGAGATTACAGACTGGAGGGTTCTGTCGGAAGTGTCCCTGTCAGACCATAGGTACATTGAATTCCGAATCTTTTTGAAACAACTTTGCTGAAAAGGAGGAATCCCAGAAAAACCAACTGGATACAGTTTAGGGATGAGCTAGATAATCGTATCGAACCTCTCCCTAGCGGTAGGTAGCGAAAGCCGTTCTAGACTTGAACAACACTCTAACCAAATGTTTTGAACTGACGTGTCCAGCTAGAAATACCCCCTGCAGATCACCTGTTCCATGGTGGAACGCAGAACTGCAGACAATTCGCAAGGAAACCAGGAAACTTCTAAACAGATCTCTCAAGACCAACTTGGAAGAGGACTGGAACCTGTACCGATGAAAACAAAAATAATATAAGAGGATTTTTGTGGAAAGATCGAAACACTCGGTGAAACCAGTAGACTGGTTAAAATTCTTAAAAAGGACAAACCAACCAAGCTGGAAACACTCAGAAGACCAGACGGTACCTACACTGAGTCAAAAGCTGAAACGCTTAGCCTCATGCTTGAGACTCATTTTCCAGGTAACCAGATTACAATCGGCTCAAAACCAATTCCTATCCCTGGAACTGAGGATGAGCTGATAAATGTAACACGACGATGCTGGTTTGTTTCATCGCTCGTGGTGACAGATGAAGCTATCAAATACGCAGTCGCGTCCTTCGATGGTTTCAAGTCGCCTGGTACCGATGGCATATATCCAGCCTTGTTGCAAAAGGGTATAGACAAGTTGCTGCCGGTTCTGAAAAAGAATCTTCACAGCCAGTCTGGCACTCGCCTATAACCCGACCCCTTGGCGTACAGTTAGGGTAGCCTTCATACCAAAGATCGGTAAGGGGGACTACTCACACGCCAAGAACTTTAGACCTATCAGTCTAACCTCTTTCATGCTGAAAAGCATGGAAAGGCTGGTTGAGCTTCATGTGCGCAAAACCACTTTGCGAATTCATCCTCTGTCTCAGATGTAACATGCCTATCAGCGCGGAAAATCTTGCGAGACTGCACTTTAAAATCTCGTTGGCAGAATCGAATGTGCACTCGACAGGAAAGAGTCTTATGGATATGCCGTCTGACGCATGGACACCAGTACTCCAGCTGCGACGAACATACAAAGTCGACTTTCCCTGTACTCAGGACTGGCTCTGGCCAGAATCTGAGCCAGGAAAGAAATGTAGTCGAATTTTCACGGACGGCTCCAAGACCAGTGAAAGATCTGGTGCTGGTGCCTTCGTGGAGAGCGACAACTTTAGACTGCACACCTCGTTAGGTAAATTTGCGTCGGTTTTCCAAGCGGAAACCTATGCGATCCTAATATAGCTACGAGCTATATTGTGAAGAATAGGTGGAAGGGGCGAAGTATTTGTGTCTGTAGCGACAGCCAAGCTGTGCTTAAGGCCTTGCTCAACCCTTTAACCACTTCCAGAATAGTTCAGGAATGCAAGTCTTCTCTGAATTTGATCGGTAGCTTGAATTCGGTAAGACTTGTCTGGGTTCCCGGGCACCACGGGATCACGGGAAATGAGATCGCTGATGAACTTGCTAGGCGAGGACCAGATGAGGCATTCTCAGAACATGAACCTACGCTGGGACTGCCCGCGTCCTTGGTTAGGGCTTCCATCGATGGTTGGACTTTTCGAGAGCACAACCGCAGGTTGCATGACTCTACAGGATGTAAACAGACCAAGCGCATGCTCCCCAACGTCTGTAAGAAATCCGCGGCTTTCTTGTTATCTCTTAACAGAAAAGACTGCAGACAACTTATTGGCGTACTAACGGGGCACTACACCTTCGCCAAACACCTAAGTGTGCTTGGCCTAAGTGACGAAACCCTCTGTGACTACACCTTCGCCAAACACCTAAGTGTGCTTGGCCTAAGTGACGAAACCCTCTGTGACGCCTGTGGAGAATACGATGACACTGCAGAGCACTTCCTCTGCCATTGTCCCGCCTTTGCTCGGATTAGGTGGCAGTTATTCGGCGCTGATGAGGTGAGAGCTGATGATGTAAGCTTCTCATCACAGAAGCGCCTGCTGGTCTTCCGAAGGAAATTTCAGTAAAAGTAGGTTGCTGCCTGGTAGTACAATGGACCAGTTTTGAGTCTGAGTGCTCCACTGTAGTGAGACAAAAACCTACGACAAAAAAAAAAAAAAAACAGTGGGGTGTCCGAGTTTCGCTTTGAGCCACTGTATACCAAATAACATTAACGACGAGATTGAAAAGCTTTTTCTAGACAGTTATACTCTTGTCAGTGACTCGAAAGAGGTGGAGCCGTATATAAATGTCAGGTGTTTTTTCGAGATTCGAACCTTAGACCTCGAGCGTAGGAGTCGACGCACTTACCCACTACGCCACGGCGTCCGATTATTGGTACTATTATTATTTTATGGTCCAAATCTTAGAACAAACACGAGTGTCGGTGAAGTCTTTCTGCAAACATCTTATAGGGTTTTCCTTTTCCGATACGTGAAGTTTAACACTGATTAAGAGCAAATCGTAGTGTCGTTAAAATTATAAATCATCACATTAAGATTTTGGTATAGTTTTTCTTAAAATATTCATTAAAAATGTTTTAACTTTTCTTATTTAAAAAAAATTCGGCTTTAACATTTATTCTTTATTGAATTGAGATAAAAAAGAGAATTTAATGAATTAACATATGTTCAAACATCTACATTTTTCTGAACGTACATACATCATTCTTTTACATCAAAGAAATATTAATACGATAACTGTAACATAACTTATTTAAATGATTTCATTCACATTTTTCAAACCCACAATTCAAAATGCATACAAACCCGTAAAGTACATTCTTCGCTTTATCTCGTTCAATTGATTGCATTCTGTTTTTAGGAATTTAATTTAATTAAAGAAGCAAAGTACACACTCCATACCAACCAATCTGGAAATATTGACACATTTGACTAATAAAATACTCAATCAACCGAATGAATGGAATATTGTTCAGTAACATGGAATTTTGTGAATGAATGTTCAATCTGTATATGTACATCGCATTCACAGCACAAACACATAAAATCAATGATCATCATCACACATTCTTGCATTGCGCCTCAAAATAAATGAAGATAGTAAAAATGAAATAAATTGACAAAAATTCATTGATAAAATACGTTTGAAGTGAGTCGCTAAGGATTAGGGACACGAAAACATCCAAATCACCGATAACGAGTAAATTTCTCTCTCTCTCTCTCCGCATCTAATCTGCCGCCAAAAACGATCGTGATAATTCATAGGCAGATTATGTTTGTTTTTATTTAGTGGCTTTTTTTATATTCGGTAGTATTATCTTTCGTTTTACTGTGACACTAATATTGATAAGAACTCAAGAGCGTGAAAGGGGAAGCCGTCGAAATCTGAATTACGAGGTGTTACAACTTGGGCTGGAATTGATCGCGATCAATTGACACAATTTACTTTGATTGTTTACCTTGCAGTAATACGTACGGCTCTCTCTCATACTAGCAAGGGTAAAGGGACTTACATAGATGACAAAATATATATATATATATATATATATACATATGTATATACAACATTTTTCTGTCATTCATGACAACCCAATTTTTTAGGGGAAAATTAAACCAATTTCATATACGTTCAAGGTAACCCATTTTCAACTTGTATTGACTACTAAAAGGACTCATAAATTATCTTTTTGTACTAATTTAATATACAAACACAGACAAATTTAACATTTGTACGTACAATGTAATTCTATACTAAAGGGTCGATCAGATAAAATTCTCATTTTTGAAATTTCTCATTTCAAGCAAACGATTTGTAGTTTGATTGAATAAGCATGCGTCTGCTTCGCTCTTTGCTCAAAAAGCACATTAACGCTTTAGAAAGCGGAGTAATTAAATAGGCGAGCAAATAAAATAGAAAAAAAACAGTAAACGAATATGTAGCACTCATCTCAAGTTAACTTTCTTTTAAGGTCTACTGTTTACTTCTAAGCTTTTCGTTTCAACAATCATGAGAAAATCTAAAATCAAAATTGACCTAAATTCTTGGAATTTTTTTCATTTCACTTTCAAAAGAAACTTTAACATGAATGTATGAGTGCGCGATGAAGGTTTCTCATCAGATTTCAAAGAATGCCTTATGGTTTCTTCTTCTTTTTTCCAAAATGTCAATACATTCTGACATAACATACCAACACATCAACCGTCCGTCAACGGCCGTCATGTCATCGTCTTGTCATTATTCTGATGCGTCTGAGCAATAAAACTTCACATGACATACTTGAGTGAATTATGTGTGTTTGGCTGGATGTGTCTAGGTTTAATTTGTTTTTATTGGGAAAACTAAAAAAAATCAATCGTGGAAAATTAAGATCAACCGGACAGTACTAACAATGCATTTTCGTATTTTCTGTCAATTTTCACAGTTTTAAGAACATTTTGTGTGAAATTTGTGATATTAAAATATGTTGTTTGTTTGAAAGTAATACATACTGTTAATTATATGTACATATATCATGATTGGATAGTATAATCAAAACGCCATTTAAATCAAAACATATGTGTATGTACATACACTTTTCAACCTTTCACTACCTTTTTTGTAAATTTCTTTGCTTTCAAAAGCCAGCATATTTTTTTTATAAATCTGGCTTATGGCAGAGAAATTAAAAAAGAATAGAGAAAGGCTGAATTGGTTTAGTTTTGTATGTATACATGTACGTGTACAAAAAAATATGAGGAAAATAAACGGTTCGTCAGTAATCAGTTCGAAATTAAACCTAATGTGCATACAAATTGTTAAATCTCCTACTAAAACAAACCAAGCTGTAGTATCAAATCAATAAATCCGTGAAAATGATTAACGAATGATGGATTTTATTGACGCCTTACAATTTAAATAAGAAATTTTATCTTTTGCTTAGAACATTTTTCAAATTACTAACAATTATGTGGCCGGTCTATTTATTTAAATGTAGGGGGGTGATTTTAGACACTTAGGCCAACGTTGATGCATTGTGGTTAAATGTAAAAAGGAAAACAAAATGTAAGCGAATTAACATTCTTTAAATATTTATTAATTTTACAATTCATCAAAAATAGGTATACAATTTTGTGTTCACTATATTGGATTGTTCACTATATAGATGTTCACTACATCGAGCGCCCACTGTATCTAGTGTACATCTGTTCTGCAACATATATACATGTATCATAGTTATTTCGTATATTTGGCACAAACCACGAAAACTGCTTGTGCATCTCCCATATAAAATTCAAGCGTCTCAAAGAAAGTGGTCAAATAATTACGTGGTTTAGGAATCAGCGGGTGCAAACTCGTATTAAAACAAAAATTCGATTTCAATCGCTATGGCAACGCTGAATAGAGCAAATGTTCTCTTTAGAAACTGCCATTCACTCTGTGGAATATCTCTTCCAAACGAGAAGAAAAATGAATGTGCTCCACAAAATCACCTCAAACCGATTTAAGAGTGAAATAGCAGCTTATTACCTGTTTCCTCTCCATATACAATTATTAGCACAAAATGCAAAAAAAAAAAACTGTAACACAAACTGAGCAAAAGAAGAAAAGCACAAAAAGAAATAAAATAAAAAATACATGCAGCCACCCTGAAGCGATATTGCGGTTGGCGGTCATTCACTTGTTTGTTTTGTTTTATTCTTTTCGCATGTTCTCTCCTTACCCTCGGATTTCTCTTTGGGAGGTAACGAAAAACTGTCTGTGTCGTGATAGTTGATAGGTTTTGTTTTGCTCTGCTTTATTGTTATTTCTCCTTGAATTTCGACTGGCAGAAAGATAATATTTGCGCAAATCAAGAAATGAGAAATGCACGCGAGTAGATTTTGGTGCGTGGCCTTGTGGAATTGCAATTCTTTAGCGCCATTCCTATCATCATTATCTTCTTTAGATGATTGTGTATAGTTTTTGATATATTGGGTGTGGCTGCATTTTTTCACACCACATTAAACAAAAAATAATAAATTAGTTGTTTTTATTCATAGGAGCTGTGAATAGCCAAAAATAAAAATATGTGTCACGATTTTCCCCACGCAATTGCACTTCATACCTGTTATAGTTAAGAGAAATATCAATTCTATTGTATGTTTGTATGTATGCACATATGTAAGCTATGACGGGTCCAAGTGAATGAAAATAAGAGGGAACTCATTTGTATTTCAAAAGAAAATCTTTTTAATTTAAACATTATGTATTTACTTATAACATAGCTAAACTCATGTAGGTATAAATCCGCTTTTTCGCGTTTAAAGCTTTTAATTTAGTTACAAAACCTGCACCTGTTTCCCTAATTCTGGGATTTCACACTATACCCCTCTCCGATTTATAAAATTAAGAAAATCTTAATAGCAAATAATTTACATATTTGTATGTATAAATTGGAAAACATTGATATTATACAAGCAAAGTGTCTACTTGCCATCTCTTCTATTATTATGTATCTAACCTCCATCAACTGTCTGACGCTGCCTAGGGTGACTGACCTCAAGATTTGCTTTTTTTTTGTTCAACATGTCTCTAATGTTCGTAGTTCATTAAACACCAGCAATACAAAAGAATAAGGACATGACCACACAGCACACCGGCGCAACACCAAATATGAAAACCGAAAATTCAAAACAAAGTTTTTGGTCCAGTTCTTCTCACTTGTCGAATACAGAAGTTGCAAACAAGTTGATCCCAGTTCGCCTAAACATGTGTACATATGCATGAATGTACGAGATGATCCTCCTCTTGGTATGAGTGTGCCGCTTAGCTGTGCTGTGCTTATACGAAAAACAAATAGCAACATGGCGACCAAAGGCAAGAGCAAGGTCAAAGCAGCTAGCGCAAAAAAATCGCATAAATGGACGAAGGCAAACTAAGCAAATTGCAAAAAAAAATAAATAATATTTCGTACGACTCCAAAAAATTTGGACAAAAGAACGGACGGTTTGGTTTTTGACACCAAATAGATTAGGACTCGATAAGAAGCGTTAAATTAATAACCTTAAACCGTTTTCCTTGAGAATCATTGCAAGTTAGGAAGGGATTCAAATTGTAACTTAGGGATCACAGCCTTTGTTGTTGTTATTGTGTTATCACCAGCCAAGCAGGGAACCTAAACTTGGTAAGGCGATGTATATTTAGATCTTATCAGAATTTTGGTATTTTTTTTCATCTTCTACTTGTTTTAACATTTCCCTAGAGTGATTTTACACCTTGCCGCGGTTCTGGGGCTTAAGTAGGATTAATGATACCAGAGAGGTATGGCGGCGGTCATGCGGTAAAGCATATCCATCAGGGTCCTGGTTGAAATGTGAAAACTAAAATGTATGGAAAGCCCATCCATCCTCTCTCCGCAGAAGCGAATTCCAGCAACTTCAAGGGAAGGCGCGCAGGTACCCAGATTTTGAATAGACTGGCGTCTTTCGTCTAAAGACAGCTAGGATGTGAAGCAAAGAGAGTTATATGAGTGGGCCATTAAGATCCTCTCATGCGCCAAAGGCTCCTCGGAACCACACGCGCTCAAACGACAAAGGTCTTTGGAGGAGCCCAGTGCAGGACCAAAAACACTAGAGACACTGCGATAGAGTATAGCGATGTCCCCAGGAATCAAACTCTTGTCACCGTAGTCCATAAGGCAGATCCTGACAGGAGTATCTTGGCAGATAAGTGGAGGAAGGTGGAGGTCAACCCCCTGTCGACCAAAAAAGAGCCTGGCAAGGTTATTGTCCCCACCCCGGTTTTATCCCCACACCAGTTACTACTGGTCCTACCCCAGAGACAAGTAGTACCTTGTCTACTGTACCCCCGGATACAGTAGCAGACGTCTTCACTTTAACGCTCACAACTCTGGGCATTGACGACTCTCTGTGGTCAGACTCTGAGTTTGAGCGGTTCTATACCGTGTGTACCGTCCCCCTCATTTGCTGTGACAATCTTGGGAAAATATCCATCAATGTTAAGGGATCTTATGCAGAATGCTCTCTCCAGACTATCTGCGTGGACCAATCACGCCCTCAGAATCAGCGCTCAAAAAACGGAAATCGTCCTTTTCACAGGGATATATAAAATTACTACCATTGACCGGCCCCACCATTGACGGCACCAATTGTAGATTCTCTGAATCAACCGAATATCTAGGGCTTATCCTAGATAGGAGACTCAACTGGAAGCAAAATGTAATGAAGCGTACCCGTAAGACTACGTTCGCTCTTTACTTAAGTAACAAAGCCATAGGTAAAAAATGGGGTCTCCAACCTCAAATGATGCTTTGGATCTATGTGGAGTATATGGAGTATATGGAGTGCATTTTTAAACACAGCCTAGACACAGCCATACACTACAATACGCTAAGGAAAGACCCAGTATGGGGTTTACAGTGGTATTTTCTCCAACGAATTAAACATCAGTCGCTCCTTTCGCTTATCTGATCACTGCAGCGTGTTTCAGGCGGATATAATGGCAATATCCGCACGTGAGCCATCAGAGCTCCGGAATTAGTCTCACTAATACTGTAAAGTATGGCCGTATTTGTTCTTTTATGTTATCCGGACTCCATTCAGAAGTCAGGATTTTTTGAATTTTCGATGAATTGAAAAAATTGTCTTTAAAATTAGTGGGATTAAAATTTTCACTTTTTTAATATCAAACACATACACTCCCGAATTCAATCCAATTGCTTTGAACTATGAACTAAGATAAGCGATTAGTAAGTGAATATAATAAACATCGAAAAAAAGGTAATGTATTTCCCTTTTAACAAAACGAATCATCGATATTTTAGGCTATCGATTGCCCTTCGCACAAAGTTCAAGCCTGAGCCGGTAAAAATGAATGCCCAAAATTATGTCAGCGAATATTAATTTTAAGAAACATTTTCTAGAATAAACAATGAAATAGAAATCAAACTTCTTTGCCTACACGGGGCAGCTTCATAAGGGTGTATCGTAAAGTTTCACCCACTTGGGTCGACCAGATTAAAAAAAAAGCCTATACATGGCTAGATAATAGTACATAGGTATATACCGATAGATATACATTCAAATATGTATTGAAATTCATTCTATGTATGTACATGGGTAAATCTATTGCCAAGAGTAAAGTCTAAAGTCGACCTACATTTGCCTCAATGTTGACTTCTCTTTTAATGTGGTAGTAAAAATTATTTCATATCACGAACGTTATCATAACATCATGAATAAAAATGTTTAATGAAGTTTTTATGTCAACTGTAAATTAAAGCAATAAATAGAGCATATTTCGAACATACTTCCGAGGACATAAAATGCTTGGAAAAAATAAATATCTTGGCTAATAAAACACGCACAAGTAGTTCTGTATTTCAGTTCAGTGAGCGCCTAATAAATTTAGACATGAGCGTGGTTTTTTTTTTTTTTTTGTTTTCATTTCCTTTTTAGTGGTTCCGGTAGGCTGCTAGAAATGAGTTCAACGGCATAACTTCTTTAAAAAAAAAAAAAACAAATTGGCCTTAAAGGGGCATGGCACAAATGAAATAGTTGGTCGAAACTCCTTTGATCCAATTCTGCACTTTGAGTTTTCTCCCCAACTCATGAACATAATTATCCCTGATAGAATTTAAAGATGTACCGTCTGAATTTCAGGCATTATTACTGTGTAAGTGATCGTCCGATATTTATTTACAGTTCCAAAGATCTGGTATGGTTACATATTTTTCTTTTATTTTTCCGTTTAAATAAACAGCAAATAACTAGTTATTGAATATGTAGCATACACTACATACAGACAATATGAATGAAAATGTGTATGTACATATATGTATATCAAAAAAGGATAAATTAAAGTTTCTATAATGAAACAATTAACGAAAAATAATTTAAAAAAAAATCAGTTTAGAGTGGCACAAATACTAGTCGATTCACATCAGTAGTATTGGTAGTACTATCATACTACAACTCTACAAGTCTACGATACTATCATAGTTTTCCATTTCAGTTCTTTTCTACGGTTTTCCATGTGCACATAGCTAGTGTTGAATATGTTGCAGTTGGAATCATCACCATCATCATCATCAGTCATATAGAACAATTTTCCAAATGGGAACTACTACCATGAAGGAGAAAAGCAACGACAACAAAAAAAAAAAAAAAGAAAGAATGAATTGAATGAATACGCGGAGAAGAGGGTGAAAAGTTCTATATACCCTTGACTGAAAACAAGGAAATTTATCCGCTTTCACCCGGCTATACCATTCATCCCTCTGCAGTAGATCTATGCTTTGGCCATTATGCTTATTCACTCAGTCTGGTTAGAGGGTAGCTTTTTGTGTTATGCATGTCTCTCTTTCGTTCGGTCTCGCTCTGTTTCTCTTCTATCGTTTTGACGATGACGACGGAGACGACATCGTCCTTCTATAGTTCGGCGTTGTTGTCGGAAGTCAATGACCCCGTCGTCGTTGTAGTCACAAATATATTTATTCATGGAAGATGAGAGGGGAGATTTTGATTCGAACGCGGCATGCAACCATCCAACCTTTCAACCACCCCATGGTTTTGGGTCTCTCTGCATACGTGTGTGTTCTCATTTTGTGGCAAAAAATATATTTACTTCGTTGTGTTCGGTCTTGCAGCAAAAAAAAAAAAAAACAAATAAATGTACTCAACTGTGGAGAAATAAATTATTTTTAATGCCTTCCAGGGTTTATTCCTTATTTTTGGGATGACACTTTTAGGAATGTCGTCGCTCTCTAGTAAACTTATTTAGAGTACCTAGTGTCTGGCAATTACACACGATTCATGCAATAAGACTGAGTTAGAGAAAAACTTAAAAGAACTGGTCCTACGCCCGGAAATTTCAAAGAACAAAGAAATACATTTAAATTACAAATTAAAATCACCAAGTGGAGGAAGCTTTAGAGGTATAACACCGTGTTTTTTGAGGAAGTTAGTGATGGCATTACATAAGTACCCAAGCAAATTAAAACAATTTCCTAGCAGCAATATTGCATAATCTACAAATGTACATATGTACATATATCACTACTGTACTGTTTGTACTGACATATTTATAAAAATTATTTTAAATATAACTACCCAATAGTACAAGGTACAAAGGAATAGCTACACTTTAATATGTTGTAGATAACTCGAATCTGGACCACAATTGTAAAATGTTCCCACTGAACATTTTAAAATTTAAAATGAGCATTTTTTTCTTAGTGGAATAGTTGGATAAACTAAGTTAATAGTTTCGAAAAAAAGTAAGCAATTCTTATAAGACATCGAGATGGTTCCGGAATTTACTCGTTAGATCAAGTAAAGTTTACGAACGTGTGCGCCGTGGGTATGTGCGTCGACTCCTACGCACTAGACTTCAAGTCTAGGTTCATGAAGGAAAAATGAGGCGAAGCGGAAGTTGTAGAAGAGAGACACTCCACACGCAACCACGATATTTAAGCAAACATTCCTTTAACCGCCGAAATTCACTACAGTATTTAAGACGCCTTCGTTAAACTGCACTTCAAAAATATTAATATAATATCGAAAAAATCCGAGTGGAATGTTCGTTCATATTTGAATATGTGTAAATGTGTATACTTACGCAAATAAGATATTAGGTCTAACTCATTTCAACCATTTATTACCTGTAAATAAAACAAAAAGCTTATATTATTATAATTGCGTCTAGCAAGCAAAAAAAAAACAGCAAAAATTATTCAAATATGTATGTATAAAGTTCAAAGAAACAACAATCATCAAAACACCGAAAACATCAAGAATCTATCAAATGCGTGCCAATAAAAACCACCAAGAATTTAGCACATTCTTTTATCTAAATAGAACACATCTTATTTAATTACGTTTTGCCTTCTATTCGAAGCATTTTGATTTATTGCTCCTCAGAATAACTGAACAAAGAATTTTCTTAACTCACAACGAAATATTACACAGTCATCATTAGCACGCCTTACCAATAGACGCATCCATCCATCTATCTACAACATAAATTCAAAAGAAATGAAATATTCGTTGATGGCATCTACACGTTCTTTGCTCTTCGAATTTTCGAATTTTCGTGGGTGTGTTTTGTGGTTTATCCATTTCTAAAGAAATCTTTCGTCTTTTTTCCGTTCTCTCCCCGTATCTTAGTTATGCGTGAGCTTAAAACAGTAAGAGGGTGATTTTTACGTCACTGTCTCTCATAAAGAACACTGCGTCACGTGGAATCAGAGACTAAAAATGAGCAAGTCTAAATTCATAACGACTGCGACGATGGTTGCAAAAGCTAAGGAGACGACAAGATGATGACGCGGTCGTTCGTTGTCCGCCAGTGGAGGTTCTGCTTCTTCAAAGCCTCTGTTTCAAAATAAATTGTCTCAGTTATGGTGTAGAAGGCTATGTATTTCATTGCATAAATTGCACAATATTTCTTACTTTAGCGAATGTTTGTATATAATGTGTACTCCTGAGGACGAGATGTGTGTAATACATGAAGCACTTTTATTCTGTGTCCAAAAGCAGTGTCCTTAAGTACGGACAGTCGTTTGTCGTCTGTTTTAATAAATATTGTGAGAAAAACAGGAAAAATTATTTCCACAAAACACCATTAAATAATAAGAGCGGTGAGGCATAAACAAATAATGTAACCAGAGTCAATTGGAGGCACGTCAAGCAAACATTAGTACCTTTTTAAAAACATTTGGTACACAGAACAAGATCTTTGGATTCACCATGCAGCACATAAAGTCGTTTAACAGGGTGCATAGAGGAAAAGTATTTGAGTAGGCTTCAGACTGCTAAAAAGTAGATATTACAGCAATGCAAGAAGTGCGTTCGAATGGAGTCGACAAAAAACGAATGAAAAACTGTGACTTCTACTATAGAGATTGCATACTAGAGGGAAACGCTTATTTGTACAGGCATGTGAGCTAGCCCATCATAACTTTCCGCCTCAAGCTTATATCAACATAATATACGATGTTCTATAATGAACCTACAATTTAGATTCCTACACAAGCTTTTCCAAGCTTTCTAAAAGCTAGACAAAAAGGAAGATCTAGACAGAATCGCCGGAAAACATAACAACATCTCAGACAATAGACGCAGGCTCCTGGATTTTGTCGCGGGTGTAATATACTGGTAGCTAGGGTAGCTAGTATATGGTTCCCATACACCACTTCGTGCAATTGACATTGATGTGATTGAACGAACATCAGCCATATGTTATCGTGGACACACATCATCGACTTGGCTGTGATTTTACTTTCCCAGTTATAATTTCACGTTAGTTAAGGGCTCAAGTTCTATTTCGGGCCTGCAGTAATGACAAAAAATTAGTCTCCCTCGAAAAAACCAAGCGTCAAATAACTCAGAAGCTTGGATGTCTTCATCCATCCTTGATCAAATTAAGACAAAAGCTCTGCATGCTATCTTTAGTCCCGTTTGCGTTGATGCTGAATTGAGACAATAGAACCACGAAATAATCGGGACTGTACAGCGATATTGGCTTGGATCCAACGATTAAGCGCTAGAATAGCTCAGCTATAGCTGGGAGAGTCTTCGGTTCTAAATTACGTCAACCAACATTGAGTGCACGGCTGGAGGAGGCCTAGGCCCAAATCCACTCCAGATTGTACCGCCATCTGAAGTAAAAATAATTTTTAATTAACTTCCATACAAAATTTGGTTATTTATTCCAAGAGATAATTTCTCTAGAATGAATCAGCACTATGTATCTATGTAGTACATATATGATGATCACTGGTGGGAGGGCTAACAATAGTGAGAAAATGCATTCCAGATATACAAAACACACGCAATCTCTGACTAAAATCACTAATAATGAATGCATAGCCGAACCCCCTCATCCATACATCCATACATATTCATATAAATATATAAAAGTTCATATTAAGAGGAAGAAAAGTCAAGCCACTGTGTTGACATTGACAGCAAAAACCACTTGAAAACATCACCATAGTTGCACACACGTGTAAAGTATCCTGTTCTCAGTGATATTTCAATTCGATCACAGTAAATGTGCTACGCTCGTCAAAGAGTCCATCAAACCAAAACAAACCGAACGAAAAAAGAAGAAACTACAAACATCGTAAACTACACTCGTAACATAACCCAGAAGATTACCAGAAAGTCATAACAAACTATGATCGCAGCTCCTCTTACATTTCCCATGCAAAATTCGCCAGACCTTCGGAGGACGGTCGATGCGGTGGGCACGGTGGACGCGGTCAGAAAAGCAGACGAGTTGTGTGCACGTATGGATGGATAGTGTTCTTCGCATCGCGTCGCATACTTACTGCATTTAAAAACCACATTTCAATGTCGTTTTGCTGTTGCCGTATTTTTCTGTTGCAAGTATCTCTTCTCTACACGAGACTTGCTCTACGGGATAAATTTAGGTTCCCTTTTTTTGCATGATGCAGCCCTGTCTGGCGGCTAGACGTTCAGCGATTTTCCTCCCCAACTGTCGCTCTATCAGACAAAAGCAATGAGACTTGCGGTGATTTTTGTAAACTGTCTGTGTATGAGGTAATAAGTTTTTACGATCAATATATAGATCTTTTTTTTGTTGTTAAACAATCTTGCACCGCACTCGATGTTTTGAGCAGCGGCCGCAGTGAGTTATGTTATGTTTTTTATTGTCTTTTAGACTTTTATGTTTTTGAGATTAAACATTTTATGGTCTTGTTGGGGGACAGCAGGAACGCCAGTCAAGGTGCGATGATTTGCTTCGAGAATTTATTGCTTAACACGCAAGTCAGGGAAGTTGCTTTAATGGAAAATTTAAGTGAACATGTTAATATAGTACTTTTAAGATGTTAAGTATCTTGGAGACTTTTACTGGTTTAATGGAAGCGTAAACGATCTCTTGTCCTGTTGGTCTCTTGATACCTTAATGGATTCCATATATTTGGGAAATTAAGCCTATTTTTATTGTTTATGATAAGTGATTAAAACATTTCAAATGAATATATGAACAATTCATCCATTAAATGTAGTAAATCAAAGAAAATGCTGATCACCAAATCTTGCCTTTTGAAAATTATACATACATTTTTGGTTATAGTCTACGAAACGTTTTGTCCCTCGTAAAGGAAAGTCCGTCCATATTTGTTTCACTTGAAGATGAGCGTCGGTGCACGCAAAGCTACATTTTGGTCAACGATCGTCGAGACAAAAAACATAAGTGGTTACACAGGAGACCTATCGCCTTAAAGGCGGTGTTCACTTATACCAACAATTTGTGTATATTATACCCCTGAAAACCGAGTTAAAGAAAACTTCCATATCGAGACCCCTTATATGCCCACAATAGATCTTAAAAGTCTTTGCCTTTGAAAATTAAGATCCCCAAATTTGAGTATTAATTCCAAGACCTCAAATTTCTGTTCGAAGAAGGTGGGGAACTGATTCTTTTTTTTTTCTTATACTTACAAAGTTTGTATCAGCTGCTGTGGAGAATGCCTAGACGCATTACGTGGGTGCCTATTGCACATTGTCAGGTAAGTACCCCACTACAATGGGTGAAAATTTGCGACTGAGTTGAACATTGATAATAATCAAAAGCCTAGAAAATGTCTTGAAATTTAGAAAAAATTCACAATTACAAAAAATTGTTTTCAGTGAGTAAAAACAGTAGTGGCTTCGGAAGCTTGCACTAGAAGAATATTCCTTTTCTTTTTAATTTGAATTTGAATTTCTAGTCATACACATACATGTGTATATACAAAATGGTGTGTTTTCTTCGTGCCGCATGGATGTCAAAAGCAATTACTTGCTACTTCGAGAAATTTTAAACGTTCACTACCTTTGACGTCACTTAATGGCTCTTGTACTTGGTATTTTTACCCTCCAGGTGCTGATCTCACTCATGCAAATGTGTATACTTTAAATGTGGAAGATGCATTAACTTCCAGACTGTCACACAAGTAAGAATTTCTACCACACCTTGCTGAGTTAATTGTTTACCTAGAGAGTGTGTCCTGTATATCGCCTACTACTTCAACACGCTCACAAACAATTAAAAAAATAATAATTTATACATCAAATCAGAGCCGAACTGGGCTTTACTGTCTTAATGTCACCGTCATGGAAAAATAAAAAAAAATTGTGAACTTGCATGACAAGACCGCAGAGCAATGGAGTAGAAAATGCAACAAAAATGAATGATTTATTAAGGAATGTCGGTCAACGGGATGGCGATATGTTGGATTTTTTCCAATGAGTCACTTATTGAAAGCGTTAAATAATGTGTTTACGATCATGAGCTATTTGAATTTGAAGGGTTTGATTTCGATTTCGTCTTTAAACTTATTCGGGACAGTAAAATTAATTTAAGCCTCTTATGACTGATTTAAATTCAGATTGGTTACTAAAATTGGTTGTGCATCGAAAAGAGAGCCGCTTAGATGTTTCCACTCAAAGTGCGTTTGTAGTAGTTATTAAGTAATAATATTTGCACCACAATTAACAGTGGCGAGCGATATATTCTCTCAACATTAAATGAACCCGAGAAAGAGTTGACAGAAATATTTTCGTAGATAGGAACTCGATGATATTTGATTGGAGTGAATCAAAGTTCAATCCATTTCATCAGCCGATTGCAAGAAACTTTATTAATATCTATGAAATTACAGACTTTCACACACAGATTTATCCAACATTCCGTTAAAAGAAAAGGTGACATGAATGTACATTTATCAATCACATAACGTTTTTGTATGCCAGAATTAGATAGATTAAGATAAAATGCTTCAATTAACGGGGAAAATGCATCGTCTAAATTCTCTAACCGGTTCGTTAATAACACACTTATCAGTATCCAAGATGAAGTACGGTTGCTAAACATCACAGAAGAAAGCCTAAACGGATCTAGTAATAAAAGAGGATGAATGAAAATCCATGATGTCTGATGTAAAGACAAGAAAAATAACACGATGAATCCTCCAGATCCACTGTAGATAGGAACAGTATGAATGCACTCACCAAATAATGTAATGCATATTCTTCACCGTTCACGAGCATCCGATGTTTGTTCTTACGATATGCATTCTTAGGATTAAATCCCAAACGATCTCTTTATCACATTCTATTATTATTTTTTTGTAATTTATTCTACATAAATCACTTTAAAAGTTGCGACAAGGCGACTCAATTCAAAGGCATCATGAAGACAATCCAATTTTATGCCAAATAAGTTGTATTTGAGGCGATCAAATCCACAAGTTATCAAGCCGTCAGCCGTCATCGTGAAAGAAGTTCAACATGTGGAATTAAACTTGTGGACAAAATTGCAGACTATACATGGATTTGTCATAAATTGATATTTTCCAAAAATATTGCCTATCTTAACAGTAAAATTATTTTTACCTTACAAGTCACACTTTCGAATTCAGTTTCAGCATAGCGATGTATTTAAATGTTCTACTTTACAATTTCCTTGAAATCAAACGAAAGTTAATTGAACTTTGTATCGACATTTTCTTGGATGCGTTTTAGACGAAAACAACATCAGAGGCTATGTAGAATCCTGCTCATAATTTATGTGTTATCTCTGTAACCATATAATTGACGCCGGCGACATGAAATACGTAGCTGGCGATTAAAAGCGCGCTGCGAAAAGGAAGCACTAAACGAAAATTTAATGTGTATTAATTACTCAGAGATTATTATAATTGTTTGCTTTTTTGTGATCATATTTATCGTTTAATGTTGACTTTTTTCATAATTGTAATATAATAATACATCATTATTCTGATGTTGTTTCAAAGTGTATTCTTTTGGCAA
This sequence comes from Myathropa florea, assembly GCA_930367185.1. Taxonomy (NCBI): domain Eukaryota; kingdom Metazoa; phylum Arthropoda; class Insecta; order Diptera; family Syrphidae; genus Myathropa; species Myathropa florea. Next base: position 942,289 of record OV884004.1, on the reverse strand, counting down.
AAATAAAACAGGAACATACATTCAACATGTGGAATTAACCTTGTGGATATCATACATTCTTTAATGAAGTCCAATGTTAACGTCAAGCGTGCAATGACACAAAATCAAATCTTAACAAAACATTCTACAAGGTGGCGCAAAATTAATCATCCAATTTTGTTTTTGAATTATTTTTTACTAAATAAAATGATTTTAAGTGATGGAAATCTTTATTTGGATGATATCCGCCAGTGTTGATACACATTTGTGCTCTTTTTATCGTATTTTCCATTACTTTCCACAAGACTTCCGGTGATAACTGTCGAATATTCTCCTAAAGGACTGCGGTTCTCTGAGGCTTGGTATAAACCCGCGACTTCAAATAGCTTCAAAGAAAGAAGTCTGAGATGGTTAAATCGGGCGATCTTGCTGGCAAATCGCCAAAACAGGAGATTTCGCGACAAGGAAATGCTTCCTTCACAATATCCATTGTGGCTTGTGCTGTATGTGCGATTGCACCGTCATGTTGAAACCACATATCCACTAAGCACAGCTCATCCAACGACCAATTCGGTGGCGGCCACACCCTGTATGGTCTCCTGTGGTTCCAGTCTGTTTAGGTCGAGTAGCTAAGCGCCGGAATGTTTGCCTATTTGGCGCGACATGATTAGGAAATCGACGTCGAAATTTACCTTGCCCTAATACCACCGACCGATTATTGGTTAAAAAAATCGACATAATTATTCCTTGTTTGTCCGTTTGTCAAATGTCAGATATGATTGACGTACGTCAATTGCTTTTGCAAAAACTATTACATTTTCCCATAGGCTGAGTCATTTTGCGCCACTTTCTCTTAGCACACTTTTCAAACATTGATGCTTCTCATTTGATACGAATTGGATTTCTCAGAAAAGTTGCAAGTAAAGTGGAATAATATATATATTTATATTACCTGTAACTTACCGAACATCTACTGCTAACGAAAGTATCCCCATTCAAATTTCAACATGTAATGTAAACAATATCAAACGTGTTCGTTAACTGAAGAAACTTTCCCTCAAATATACCCTAATCATACAAAACCGAAACTAACTTCATCCATGCATAACTCAAATTTACACAGGTTTCTACAAAAGCAACAACAAAAACAATAACTAACACAGAAAAGTAAAAACTAAATTTTTCGAATTCCGCACAATCTAAAAAGCCATTCATTCCGCCGACAATACCACAGCCTGAAGTCACAAACAAAACCAAAACAAAACAGAGAAAAAAAATAAATCATCAACAAAATAAACCGAAATTTAAATTAATTACCTAATTAACAAATCCAACAGCACAAAGACAAAGGCATCAAACTCGAATACTCAAGCCGAACCCGAGGTAAGAATTTTAAAAATGATACAAAATAATCGTTATGAATGTTGATAGCGATTTCGATAAGCATGTTACTCACATCGAGGGAGAATTTTTTTTAAAAATATACGAAAAACGAAGAGAAGCTCATTTCAATCTTGCGCCAATCACTAGATATTCAATAGATACGACTCTCGGATCCATTTAAATTGAGTAGCTAGGTATTTAAAATGTCTCCCGCTCCTGTTTTTATGTCTCCATTAATTTAATTCCATTCTATGCCGCTGATGTTTCTTTTTAAATGCATTTGTAGCAAACTTCATTGATTGTATCTGCTCACCGACGAGATTATCCTAGTTGACAGATTATTGCGCGAACGCTCACTCTAAGTAGATATAACGGGATTTTGTATTTGCGTTAATTGACCTGTCCGCGTTTCTTGCTTATGGAGAGTATCGTTTTCAATAGGAAAACTGGATTCCATCTTTTATTGTAACTTTGAGGCTTCGTTCCATACCCTGTTTCCGGTATTCACTCAGTTAGTGCTTATGCAAAAGCTGCTCTTATACATATATTTCTGTGTATGTTCGTAGATTGAGTTAATTAACTTCTACACATACCTAGAGCAATGTAAGATAATACAAAATTTAAAGACCCAAATAGGCAACAAGTCCAAATTAAAAAAAGGTACAAGCGTCTAAAGTCTTCACGAATTTTTTTTCTTCTAAAGGAAAAAAGTGTATGTAAAAACAATATGACTTAAATATGTATGTATATATTTGCATAATTACCAATTTTAAATCTGAACAAAGTATTAAGCTTTCAAACGCACAACAAAACATTTTAAAAGTTTGCGTGAATGTTTTGTTTTGTCGAACATCCTCCTTACGGAACTTAAGGTTGCTTTCGATTCCCCACGCACCCCATTCTTTCAAACAAACAAAAAATGGTTCATTTATAAATAGATTTCCCTTGAAAATTAATTGCTGAAAACTCTCATCAAAAATAGATTTGAATTTGACGTCTTTGTGCAAATGACGAAAACGGAAGCTGGAGTGTAACAAATACAAATAAATTTGGCCTTGCTATCCTTACACTGACCTCATTGCCATTCATTATGTGAAAAGACGAATACACTGCTTGGAATTCCTCTTTCCAAGAATTTGAGGCACAATGCTTGTTCAGTAACTGAATATCTTTGGCCAATAGAAATGGATCAAGTGTCAGGGTATTTTGAATTAAGGAAATTCGTCTAAGAGGAAACATTTAAAAATATTATTTTTGAGGTGAAAGCGACAGCTGCAGCTATGTTCTTAAGGGCAATAGCGGTTTTAATGGGATTGGTGAAGCATAAACACTCAATACTTTTATTAACACACAAAAGGCACGAAAATAACTTCAAATAGTGCATTATAGCTAGATTCTATGAAGTCATTTCATGACGTGATGAGTAGTAAATTCTTAATAGTTCGCCCTTCCTCAAAATTCATTATGGAGAATGGGGGAATGAATTGAGTGAAAAAAAAATTTGTATAAACCTTGTTGCCCATAAAAAAAAATTAATAAATAAAAAAATCATCTCCTATCTTGAGTTTTCATCTCATCCAACCAAGGTTATAAGTTCATATTGTCATATTGTAGTGAGGAACATAAGCGAATCGATTGCTTTTACAATTAAAATGTTTGTAGCTTTCTTTAGCAGGAACAGAATAAACTACTTCTGGGCATCATATACCAAAGGTCATTCGGAAAATCACAGCGAAATTGTCAAAATTTTTCTTCATCTTCGATAAAAGGTACACGGAATAGATTTTATTGAGTAAATTTAAAATGTTTGAGAATGTGCAACATCCGAGGTGACAGTTATGACGGCGCGTTTCATTAAATTGTCTCGAAATGTTTTAAGATTACAGATCTCCTTCACCTATCTATGTGACGTTGTATTATAAACGTGTTATTAAAGTCTCAGTTAAAGTATTTATGCTAATCTTTGAAGGGTCCAATAACATAAAAAATTAAATAAAATGTACATATACAGAATTCCCGATACTTTATCTTTTCCATTTTAATTTCACCAACAACAGTGTGATATCGCGAAAATGTGTAAAAAATATTTATTTATTTTTTGCCTCGCGGTTGACGCGGGAATTTTGGCGCCGTTGATAACCTATTGGCGTGACTTTTGAAGAACAAGAGTTTGAAGCGCTTTATACGGAATTGAATAATCAAATGTTCTTCGGTATCAGATGCAAATGAAAAAGAAAACACAAGTTCATAGCATTCACATGTTTTGAGAAATGTTGTAATTAACATGTTTAAACATGTGGTATGGTTCAAATGAATTATACCAAATATGTATATTTACGAGTATGTGCACTTCGGTACTATAGTATATGACTTGGAATTTCATTTTACTTTTCCAAGATGTGAACTCATTGTCCGACAAAAATTTAGTGTTCTTGCAAATCTAATTAAATTGTCAAATGTATAGGTGGAGTGGAACTTGCAAATTCATTTAAGAGAGTTTCGAGAACAATATTCGTTCTATGTTTCTAAAAAAAAAAACAAATAATCTTATATTAGGATAACATTTAACATAACAATTCTGTTTAATGTCAAACATTTCTATAACATTCAAATGATATATACTCGTAAAATGACAAACTTAATCCGTCAGTATCTTTCGAATGTTAATACCAAATATCAGACGACAACGAAGACACCGTGTCGTTCAAAATGTACCACAAAGCTAACATTCTAAAAATAATTCACATTTCAGCTAAAAATAAATACAAGTTGAATAAATCCGCAAATAGATTTTGTTTTGCATTTCACTTCTACATTAGTGAGCTTGTTTTGTTTGTTGCTTGCTGGCAATGATGTATCTATTTATTTCATATGTTTATATTTCACTACTATTACTTTCGCTGTTATTCTCAGTTTTCATGTTTGCTAAATGTGCTTGATGTAAGACAACGCACATTCAGTAGATACTTTGTACTGAGTCATCTTCACTCAACTGCTCAACGAGACATCATATCACACCAACGATTCGTGTTTCTTCTCATCCTGGTTACGACACATTTAAAAGGAAAACAATTTTAGTAAAAATTACTATTTTAAATTGAAGCAATCGATGCCAAAAAGGCAAAACACAAAACAAATCCGACTGGGAGAGACAATTCCAAAAATTCAGTGCATTCCCGTTGTGCGCTGGATTAAGTATAGCCAGTTGTGTTTTTGTTTAATTCGTAAGAACAATTTGCTAAAGTACATCTTGTACATGTATCAATACAAGATGTAGTATGTTCTAACACGTTCATAGTCTATAATTACAAAGACGCTTTGATTTTATTTGTATTTGCAGAATAAGTGACAAAAATATGCAAACGCAGATAGTGATAGTCTTCACAATTTTGCTTAAGAACGCTTAACCCTCTTTGAAGAACATCTATTTTTTTTCAAAGATTAGACTGTATTTTCAAAACAATCACCACGAAATCAAAGCAACGGGCAGATGTAAATATTTCAGAAATATAAATATTCGAACTGTGTGGAAATGCAGCAGACAAGTATTGGACAACCGAGACGAACGAAGAACATTCTCCGACGACACATCTTGAAGAAGTCGTCGTGGCTATGGCCCTACTCTTTTTTGTTTTACTTTTCGTTGCATTGGCAAAGTCAAAATCAAAGCAAAACAGAAAACAACCTCGGCAACCGCATCGGTGCTGAGAAGCTCCGACCACATTCTCGAGAGTGTGACATATGGGTGACGGACCGGGTGTGAAGTTGCCGTTTTCTTAGTTAATTGATGCAATTTTCCTTCTACTTTGTTGGTATGTTTTGAATGAGTCCTATGGTTATTTTGTGCATACGATGTTGTTTTTATATATTTTCAATGTTATTTATAAAAACACGGAGACGGCTACGAATGCCACTTCTACATGGCTGCTATCTAATGCAGGATGCAATTAATTTTTGCAATGTTTGGATAGCGATATTATCTGATCATAAGCTGACTTGAAACTGTTAGTTAGAGTATTTTTTTTTTTTTGAGAATAAGTGTATAATGCGTGAGAATGCATACAGGCATACTGTGTATCCCAGTATCAAAAGCATAGTATATTAATTATTTTTTACATAACAAAGGAGTTATCAAAGCACGCGATTCTGGTTTACAAGTCAAATTTATTTTGTTCTTGTATCGCCAGAAATTCATTTTTTTTTTGTAAGACTGTAAGTCAATTTTTTTAATTTTTTTTTTGGAAGACTGTAGGGTCAAATTTTTTTTGTATGTTTCTACAAAAATGGTAACAAAAATATAAGATACAATTACCAGTTTTTCATAGATACGAAAAGTAGGTCATAATATCAGATCGTCTAAATTTGCGAGTATAGCAAGATAGAATGAATTCATAAATAAATAAGCATCTGCCCAACATTCATCCTATCCCGGCGAGTAATTTCCACAACAGCACGAAGAAATCTCATTTCGGCAGCTTGTATTCGAGATCTTATTCTTTCGGTCATTACCCAAATTCCATGACCATAAGTGAGAGTTGGAACAAATACTGCGTTAAAAACCGCTAACTTGGCCTTGACAGCAAGCTCGGCCTTCCTGATTACAGATCCATCAAGCTGTTTCAAAATTGACCCAGCCTAGCTAATCCTACAATATCATACAATAGAAAATCAGCATTATTCCTCCTATCACTCGTGAAGAAGACCCGAGATACTTAAACTTTTCCACCTGTTTCAATGGGACTCCACTAACATGCTGAGTGCATTGAACAGGCGTTCTGAAAACAACCATAACCTCGGATTTGTCCACGTTAACCTTCATCCCAGCATCAGCACATACGGCCACAAACCTATCTAGCGCACGTTGGAGTTCAATCTGGGAGGATATGAGGATGACTAAATCATCTGCAAAAAAAAATGACACCCTCAACTCTCCCAATGTGAAAAATTCCTCGCCTCGTCTGCGCTGCAACATCCAGTCCATATATATAATGAAAAGGAGAGGTGACCAGACGCACCTTTGGCGAAGTCCAAGTGAAAGGTGTTGATTTACTACAGTTAACCCGAACACAGCTGCTACAGTTTGTGTATAAAGACTGAATGGCCCTCAACAAAGACCCATCAATCCTATACTCCTGCAGAACACTCCAGAGTTTACCTCGAGGAACTCGGTCGTATGCCTTTTCTAAGTCTACAAACCAGCTGTAGATCGGTTTGGCGTACTCCCAAGCCTTCTCAAGTACCATTTTTAAAGTGAAAAGCTGGTGTAGTTGTACTGCCGGGACGAAAACCGCACTGTCCATCTCCATAAACCATAAAACCAATAACAAAATTCAAAATGAGTTGGGAAAAAATTATGTTAAACCTGCATCTAAATCAATGGCACAAAAAAGATTTTGTTTACCTAATATTAAAACAAAAAAAATAATTGTATAAAATAATAATAAAACATTTGTTGTTTTGTCAAGAGAAAGAGGACCTCACTAATATTTGCATTAAATGATTTTGAAAAGTACATTTATATTGAAATTAAAGTCTTCTTTTATTGGGGCTATTTGCGAATTTTAGCTTAAATTTATTTGAGAATATAACATTATCATACATCAATTGAGTTGCCTGAAAACCGGTTGCTTATATGGACAATAGTGAAGTAAAGATGTTAAATTTTAAGCCAGTGTTGGACGAAATGTAGTTTGACTAATGGTTGCAAACTGAAACCACAAATTACATTAATGACTAACTAATTAATGAGTAATTAGTTTCATGGGAATGATTAATGAGTAAATAAGTTCTAATGTTAGTAGTTTAGTCATGACTAATTTATTCCACTTAAATATTTATTGTCATTGTAGATTGTTAGCGCCTACTGCAGGACCCAAGTGAAGTTTTCATTACTCGTTCAGAGGCACATTCTAGGATAAAAATTTAGGATAAAAAATTAATTCATCATTCATTATAGTCAACATTGTCAACATTTTTCTTTTTTAGCAAAGCAGATCTCGGGGCGAAACGACCTGAGTGATATTATTTGAATTAATATGAAAGAATGGATGGATCCCGGTAATGCTTAAAGCTTGTCAAATGTTTGTAGACTTATCTTAACCAAGCAATTTTTAATCATTTTGGAATCTAATAATAATAAAAATAATGGCGGCGGCGCTACAGTCCGAGGTGGACCTGGGCCTAGCTTTTCAGCAACCACTCGTGTTGTGCGTGCTATTGTTCTCTCACGAGTGGAAGGGACCTACAGTTCAATGCCGACTCCGAACGGCGAGATCGAGAAGCTTTTTCTAGACAGCATTGTCAGTGACTCGAAAGAGGTGGAGCCGTGAAAAAAATGTTTGATGTTTTTTTCGAGATTCGAACCGACGACCTCGAGCGTAGGAGTCGACGCACCTACCCACTACGCCACGGAGCCCACATTTTGGAATCTACATAGTTTTATAACAATCCACATTCGAGTTCGTTGTAAATTGACAGTGGAAAAGGGCGACAGCATTTATAGCCACGCTTTCTCGTGTCATTGTTAGAGATGATAACCAAATTTATATCATATTTTGTGCCCTCTTCCGGCAGCCAACGTACTATTCTATATTAAAACTAAGAGTGCGTGTATTTAACATAGGATTCCCTCGTGATTTACATTGAAGACATTAATAAGTGATATCTTTTACTCAAAATATGCATTGTTTTCGAATAAGTACTATCTTTACTATCTATCTGGTGGAAAGCACTGAAAAAAAAATACCACCTTGGAAATATGACAACCATTCAATGGGCAGACTGTCTGGCGGTGACATGATCTATGGGATGGGATCAAAACCATTGAATCTTCTCCTGCTTGATATCCACTGCAGCACCTTGACAGCTAAGACTGCAATAAGTCTAAGGGAATCTGGTCATGGATAGCCAAGCCTTATGGTCATGTCTCAATTCTGGACAGATGGAATATATCGAGATTCCGGACGGAAACGGACGACAACTGTGAGTGGAGATTCTCTATCAAAATTCCCAGCTGGAAAGAATGGGATATGGGGAAAGTCTGTGCCGAAAAAGAACTTGCTATCTATACTGACGGATCCAAGATGGATGTTGGTACTGGTACTGGGGTCTACTGTGAGTCTCGAAATACAAATCGTCCTTCAGACTTGAGGATAGTTGTAGTGTTTTTCAAGCGGAGGTTGCTGCAATAAAACAAGCTGCGGATATGATTGTTGAAAAAAATATTTCAGTTGATAGCCAAGCAGCCATTAAACCGTTAAAGTCAACATCGATTAGATTTAAGCTCGTAAAGATGTGCATAAAAAGACTGGAGGATATTTCAGTAGCCAATAAGGTTACCCTCTGTTGGGTGCCCGGCCAACGGTGGTGTCGATTAGACACATTCGCTACAGCTAAATCGTTATGGTTGGTCTACAAGAGGAGATTTACCGATCTCATGGGTTAGGTTCGTGATAGACTTTTGCGTGAATGACTTTTGCAGAAGCTGTATAGACGAAGAAGAAATAGAATCTATTCGTCACTTACTGCGTGACTGTCCTGCACTTGCCGTTAGGAGGAAGGAAACCCTAGGAAGTGTCTTCTTTTCGGGAACTGGATGATCTAGGAAAAATAGAGCTAAGCAAACTCCTGAGATACATACAGTGCCTCACAAAAGTATTCGGAATTATTTTTTTTTGTGCATTTTAGTATCGTTAAGCAACAAATAATTATTATAATTATAAAATATATATATATATATACAATGGACTCTTAGTGGTGTAAGTGAGCCGTTGACATGTTCTTCATGTCAGCAAGGGTACCCATCTACCTAACCTAACCTAACCTTACTATCTATTATAAACCATTTGTTTTTAAATAACATAGACTAGAAAGACCGCATCTTAAAGCTATAGAGCACTATTTATGAGAAACTCCTCTGATCCTTATGTCTGCTGTTAAACAAAGAAAATCAATACCATTACCATCGTCACCTAAGTAAACTGTTAAGGCATTGTTCACAGTAACTGCTGTAGAGGTTGCAGACACGAGGAAAAAAAACGTTTCCACCATTTACTTTGCTCTTGCTCAGTTATAATAAGCTGTTTGCAAACGCGAAAACTCGAACTTGGAAGTCGGTTTCTAATTTTGCTGGAAACTCTCCTAGGATTCAACTTACAATGTAAGCTTTCTCTTTTAGCAATCAATCTAATAGTTCAAGAGAGCACAAGGTAGGAAACTCTGAGGTAGCATACAAATAAAACATATTGAGGGAAGTGACACACAATGACTCTTTTATCAGATATACTATATGATATACTATAATAATAATAATAAAAATAATAATGGCGGCGCTACAATCCGAGGTGGACCTGGGCCTATCTTCTAAGCAACCACTCGTTTTGTGAGTGCTATTGTTCTCTCACGAGTGGAGGGACCTACATTTTAATGCCGACTACCTGAAAGTTTGCCAATCAAAGTCGACCATGAGTTTTTTTATCTCCGAAATACCGAGAATATTTTCTTTTCAAACAGGAATTCCTTCGCTTGCCAGTCACAAGACACCCATCATTTAGCATGTAAAGGATAAAGAAAAAAAAACTAAAGGATGCTGCAGCATTGCAACAATGTTGCACGCAGCCGCCATTATGCTTAATATTTACACATCCAGCGGCTAAATCGTTTCAGAGAGCCCTCTCATGGCTGGTAATTTATGATTATCATTCATTTAGATGAAACGTTAATGTTTATACTTCGGAAGATTTAAATTATATGGTGTAGGGTGTTGGAGTCAAGGCTTTTTGTATATCTATATGTATGTACATATACATATACGCACATGTGTAGTTTACGCATGTACACCATTTAGTGAATTTTATATTTCCTGATCAATGACCTGAATTAGTAACTTTTACAACGGCGCTGCAACACAAATTGGGAGGATATTTAATTTTAAAATGGTGCAGTCGATTAACACTTTAATAGGAATTTTTGTTTCTCTCCAGTTATATGAACCATGTTCGTAAGCAGTTATAACTTGTTCTTTCCCAGTCAACACCGAAAATAATCTATCCTATGTAATTCTTATGACCTATAAAATAGGTTGTCTGTATCATTTTTGAAATTTGTGTCCCATTTTTTAGCTTAGATACCTAAACAATGATCAACAGAGCGCTTTCAGTGCACTGAAACATATATAAGTGAGAAAAGTCAAATATGTCTTTAATAACTAAATTCAAAAATATCTTTAGTCCTAGTACAAAAAAAACAGAAAAATTAATGAAGAAAAACCGAATTAAAGGCCTAGGAATTGCTATTATAATTGTACTCGTACGTATAAATGTTGGAAAATAATTTCAAATTAAAGTTTTCAGTTCACAAAGACTCGATATATTACCGGCAACTGATACATCAGCACTCTCCTTAAAACAAATATTGTCGTCGCAAAAAAATAATTATAATTCATTTATTCGTCTTTATTTTCATGTTTACATAAGTATGCTGCTACCCGGTCGAGGAAAAACAATAAAAGTGAAAATAATAGAGCGCACGAGCGAATAGTAACTGAATCAAAACATAGTCACACAGTGAATTTCACAAACATATTTTTTTCGTGCTTCTGTATTAGATACTTTATTTTGTTGTATTCGCACCGAGAAAGAGAACTAACTTTGCTTACTTTCGGTGATGGTGGTGGTTGGTTTATGTGTTGTTGGTGGAAAAAACAAAACCAAGGCATCAACATGGTTTGCTAATATATATTTGCGAATCTTCTATCTATTAGATACTTCCCGAGCGAGTTAAGTGTATATGTTTTGTTTTGCTTTCTAATTGTACGTGTTGTTTGAGTTACGTTGTTGTTTCGCGTATGAAATAACCTTGAAATAGAATTTTAACCTTTATGTTGTTTAGAATCTGTATTTATTTCTTTTATATTTATGCCGTCGTTTTTTTCTTCGTCGTTTATTTCTTCACATAAATGTGTAATTAAAAAAAGAACGAGAAAGAAGCGTGAAAAGCAAAAAAGGGGATAAACTTGTGACGGAAGAACAAGTATTTAAGCCAATTTGTTCACCCAATTTGTGTAAAACATTATCAGAATTTATGTACTCGATTCCTTGTCTTCATATGAACATGCGTTTATTTTCTACAATAATTGATTAATAAAAGATTTATGATAATTAACAATACATTTAGTGAATGAATGAAATGTGATAAAATAATGTCATCCATGGGGAAATACAGAACCTCCTTTTACATTTTTTTTTCTTTATTCCATTACGCAATTCTTAGGGGTCGTTGACTTGGCGGATCTCGCGTAAGTATGTAGATGTTTGGTTTGTTCAATTGAGTCATATATGTATGTATATACATTTAAAGTGAATTACTCATATTCGATATTATTTCTACTTAGCGTCCGTTCACCTTTGCAAGGTTTTTGTATTTTTATTCGAGAAAAAAAAAATCGGCAAAGAACTTGCGAATAAAAAGTCGAAATGTGTGTGACTCGGCTACAGTCCGAGGTGAAACTGGGCCTAGTTTCTCAGCGTGTGACTTCATGGAAAAATTTAAAAAAAATGAATATTTGTTTATCCTACATTAGAAAACAAACTTGTGCGATAATTTTAAAAAGAACGCTTTATGCAGTGATTTTCTCTAGGAGATTAGTGTCTGCTTTATAATAATAACGTCAGTTTGACGTACAAATTTCAGGTAATAAGATTTTCGTTTTTGATTTCAATATTTTTGTTGAATTTTGGACTGTTTGCTGCAACGGATACATTTAACTAGGAAAGCTTTTAATAATCACTGAACTCGTGTAGGGGTATGCTGTGAATTCCTTAATTTCGGCTGTGCCACTGAAAAATTGATTTTCGGATCAAACTATTAATTCTACATTCTACAGTATCAATTGCCCGCCAATTATACACCAGGCAATAAACTAAATCCGTGAAAATAAACCTTAATTTTTAATTACTTGTTTACACACCACTATTACGACCCATACGTTGGATACAGACAGAGAGCGCCAGAACCATCAATATTTGCTAAAGTGGAAGCACAAATAAAACTCAAATGCGCTCTTAAAATCACTTCTTGTGGCATACATGGCCTTATAATGGGGAAATAACCACCGGAAACGACCTTCTCCGCTATTAAAATACAAATTTACCGAGTTTATTGCCTCTTTAAAGAAAAAAAAATAACCTCAAAAAGTATTTTGCCATCTAAGAGGGCTATACGTGGGGCTCAAGCTCGAGTTTACTGCATAACTTTGCCGCTCAGTTCTCTTTCGCTCTCCACCTTCATTCATGCATTTTTTTTTTCAAACCACGGCAACGAGCGATTGTGTGCTACAGCTACCTACTTCTTGCTTAATGTGTGATTATGAAACCGCAAAAATAAGAAAAAATAACATTTTTACGACTTGCAGCAGAGCAGGGAAACAGCGATGACGAAACGGCAACTTTTGTGATGCTGCATTGTTATGAACTCTGCCGTTTTTATACTCCCTGAATTTTATTTTATCCTTTTTCCTCTAAGGTCGTCATACATCGCCAATTTGTTTTATTATTATTGTTGTTATTATCACTATATGTTGGCGTGATCAAGTTCATTCATAAAAAGTATTTCAGTCACTTCCAAATCATCTATACACACATACAAATGGAAAACTTGCACAACTACACCTACATTCCAACCAACTTACTACTCTCATTGATTCAGCTGGTGTTCTGCTACCCAGATGCCATCATAATAATCACACTATGCACCTCCAAATAGCTTAATGATGCCGACAACGTCGTCGGTAGCGGCCTCCAACACTGTCTCTGTAACCACCACCATCCTCAGAAATTCGTACGCTTATATGGTGCTTCATTACAATATCCGGTTGGGAGGTGATTTTTGAGTGAAAGCGAAGTTCTTTCCACTTACACTTGTGCTATGGCCGTCACATAGTGCGTTCTGCGTATCTGTCACAGCGCTATTCAGTCAGCTGAATTTTAATGCGAAACCTAACGCGAATCGGTTGTGCCCACCAGTTAGAGGTTGACCAACACGGCAGTGGGTATGGGCATGATTCCAGAAATGGTTGGGAAATGGTTGTAAATACCAACCATTTTGGAAATACCCGCACTACTGAACGGAAAGATAGACCTCCGTCATGCATGTTTTGCCAGAAAGGTGGGAGCTGTTGCGTAGGCTTGTCTGTCGGCTGATGAGTAAGTATATTCACATCTGTGAATGAATGGGCTCTTGCTACTATAAGTGTGGTATGATCACATAAAAATTATGACTAATGCCATGAAAAAAGTGTAAGTGACGAATTGAATTCCACATGAAACGGATTCCTATCTTTATGATGACTATAACAAAATTCGATTGAACTACAAAATGTTAGATATCAAAAGACTTCAACGAGTTGCTTATAATAGACACTTTCGGAGACTTTCTAGATGTATATATACCTCGAAGCTAGATGTATACATACATTTATATGCATATACACATAGATACACACATAAATACATACATTCATACATATATCTCAACAGTCGATCATTTTAATCCCTTTCAATAAAAATATAAATTTAAGATTTCATAGCCTTTATTATATGTAGAAACACTGTCCTACGTCGGTCTTAAGAGAAGGAGTAAGGAGTAGTGGGCACGTGCGTAGACTCCTTCGCTCGAAGTTCTCGGTTTGATTCCCGAAAAAAACACATCTAAAATTTTTTCACGGCTCCGCCTCTTTCGAGTCACTGACAATGCACAAAGAGTATGTATAACTGTCTAGAAAAAGATTCTCAATCTTGCCGATCGGAGTCGGTATTAAACTGTAGGTCCCCTTCACTCGTCAGAGAACAATAGCACGGACAACATGAGTGGTTGCTGAGAAGTTAGGCCCAGATCTACCTCAGATTTTAGCGCCGCCATTGTTATTATCATTATAATTGGGATTTTATTATAGTTAGTTATAGTTAGGAGTAAGTTAGATTTTATTTGATATTCCTCATATTTTGTTCTACTAGGCAATAGATTCCCCTTTTTCCCTTTTACCACATTTTAGACCACAATTCCCCACAAAAAAGAGGAATTCGACACGATATGTTCACAATTTTCCACTAATCAAAACTCATTACAACATTTCGTAATTCAAAACACTGAAGTCTTTAAGAAATCCAATTAATTGCAGCTTATTTTTCGAAGCAAATAATTAATTTTACTTGTATTTGATAGCAAAAGGATGTTAGGCTTTCGTTTGCTGAAGAAAAAATAGGCTAAATAGATGTCTTATTTAACATATCCCCAATAACAGTACATCTGAGGTACGTATATCACGTATAAAAAAGCAGCTATTTGTGAATTGGATGTTTAGAAACCATTGAGCGTAATAGGTTGTAACTGGTTAGGAAATAATTGGTAATCGACCAGGAAATGAAGTGTGACAACAATGTGACTTGCAAATCGATATAATGATCAGATTTCAGAAAAACTGTATTGTGTAATTTGTCAAAAAAAAAACTACGCACGAAAGTTTTAAGCATAAATTAAACCCAATTCTTGAAATTTTGTATGTCGATCATATCATTGGCTCTACGTTCGCGTAATTTAGTATACTTTAGGCTGCCTACTCTTAAAAGAAAACGGATCAAAAAAATACCAACCTCAGTTCATTTCAATGCAAATGAAGAGTTCAAAAAACACATTTTGTTTTATGTAGTACATGCATTCTCTTAAACATGGATTTATACGCAAATGTCTACTACGAATTTGACGAATATCCAATTACCTTTCACTGTCGGGAAATGCTTGGCTTACTTAATGTTTTGGAGATTTAATGGTATTAGAATTTCTTGTCCCGCTTATACATTTTTTATTGTTACAGTGTAGATAAAGACTCAAACTCGACGACCAGGAAACCAGGTTTTATCACTATGTGGGAATTTGTTTAAAATATTTTTAAAGCCTTTTCTTTTTATTATTTTTATATGGAACCTACAAATTAACAAGCGTCATGTCCAGTGGCCGAAAGACATTTTAGTAAATTCTATACAGCCATATTTAACGTTATTTAGAGAAAAGCCGAAATAAAATGAATCATGTTCACGTGTTGACGATGGCTACGATGAATTCGATGATGACGACAGCTTAAACGGTTAAGTAAATAAAAGGAATTTCCCCGGAAAGTCCGCCACAGTAATTCAGCAAACAACAAACAGAACCAGAAATAACCAAAAAAGCAATAGCAATGTTTGCATGGAGTATGTATCTGTTGTTTTTTTTTGTTTTGTTCTTGAGTTGCAATTTTGTTGCACGAACGGATTGCTTGGAAATTAAAATGGTCTTTGTTTGTTTTTTTTTTCTTCCTGAAACTGCGTAAACAACTCATCTTCGGACAGTGTGGTTAACGTCAGAGGATGTATGTATACACACCTTCTCATTTACCCCGCACTACCTCCCCATTTGTCTTGTTTACCTTTTTACCATCGTTCGTCAGAAGCGTTTTATTAAAACAAATTGGCAAATACTCGAGCTTCGAGGATGAATTGCCCGTAAGACTGTGTACGATTTTTTTTTGAATAGTGAGTAGGTTGTTTACCAGAACATACATATGTGTCTAGTCTTTACTTATTCACTTCTTAGAATGCAGACTAGAAAGGATAAATTTATGAAGTGATATTCAAATCAGAGAATACTCATATAATTGTAGGGTAGCTTAATTTTTGTGTAATACAGTAAAAATCTGTTATAACTATGTCGAAGGGACCGTAGAATTTCATCGTTATATCCAATACAATGAAAATAAAATTAAAAAAAAGAAATCTTTATAGTATATTGCTTAAGGAAATTGTTCAGGAAAGTAATCACTAATTTGTGATTGCTTTAGCTGAGTAAAATATTTTTCTAAGAGAATTGTTGAAGGCTTGGATTCCAACGTTTGGATTTGTATTCGAATTGGTCCATACAGGATTCAAGACCATGAAACGGTTTAGTATTGCCACAGTAGTAAGTGCTTCGCTTACAGTTGGAACGTGTACTTCTTCGGTACCCTCATCTTCAGTTGCATTTTCACTTACTGAACTACTCAGATACCAGATATGGAAATTGAATAGCTCACGAATTTGAAAGGAATTAATTGTTGAGGTACAACTTTAGCGATGGTTCAGTTGAAAATGTTGTATTAATATTATTATAATTTAATAACATCAAATTTAAATATAAATACTAATAAAAACATTGACAGCATTGATTCCTGCATCTGCACCTATCCTTATCCGTGCCAAATTGCATGGTATTTCGTTATATAATATTGTAATATCACAATTATTATAAATAAAATAAAAAAACATATCTTAAAATATCCTAGAATATTCTATTGACGATAAGTCAAAACCAGGAGTAAAAGAAGACAAAAAGATTCCCGCAACAGTTCAAAAATACCAGAGTATTACAAGACACTTTTGCTAATCAAAAAGCGAGATAAGTGTTAAATCCAAAGACTTCGTTTCATAAAATAAACTGGTCAATGGTCAAATGCTCGAATAAAAAACAACTTATTAAATTAAAAAAGTAATTAAATTAAAGCAATAAATAAAACAACTATAAATGACACGTTCTTTAATTATTAAGTCAAATATTTTATTGCGACAATAATAATAAATACATTTAGAACACCATGGGTACCTTCAATCAAAATTTTAAAGCACTTTAATTGTAAGAAAGACAAAATGATCTTATTTTTTGAAAACAGCTATAAATTTAAACTAAACATGACAAATTAAACCAAGTTTTTATAAGTATGTCAACATATTTAAAAGAATGATGGCTAAAATTTTGCAGATATAATTAAGTGTAAATAAAATCGACAATACTGCGAATGTACAAAGTGGACTTAAACGTATAATGGATCCTTAATAATCAGAAGTATCACGCGCCGTGTCGTAGTAGGTAGGTGCGTTAACTTCTACGCTCGAGGTCTAAGATCCGAATCTCGAAAAAAAAATCCAACATTTTTTCACGACTTCACCTCTTTCGAGTCACTGGCAATGCTCAAAAAATATAAACCCCCACTTGTGAGAGAACAATAACACGCAGAACAATAACAACACGAGTCGTTGCTGAGAAGCTAGGCCCAGCTCATATATTATATTATTATGTATCATCACGCCAACTATTGCAATGTTTTTAAGTGCAGTAATTGGCTAACTTATATATGTTCGTAAAGTTCACATTTTTCTATTGAATGAAATTTTGCGAAGAAATATGATTTTATAACAACGCAATGGGTTGGGGTGCGGAAAAAAATGTAATTTAACACTGTTTTTTTTTTTCAAAATTATATGCGAATTTTTTTCTTATTATTTATTTGAAACACTGTATCATCAGATTAATTTGTATCCAAATAAACCTATATGATTGAGACTGTTTAACCACTGGCGGCATTGCCAGACAAAAAACACAAATATTTAACCAATAATCGGAAACAGCAGTCCAACTCACTTAAAATATAAAAAGAAAATAAAAATAAAGCGTTTTGAACCTAGTGGAGCTCTCATTAGCTGACAGTGCTGTTGAAAGTCGTTCGGACATTGACTGGACCAACTTTTTGCAGATCTGGATTGCTACAGATCTTAATGCTTGCAGTAAGTTCAAAATTTATGAACAATTTAAGTCAAATGACTGAGAAAGTGTCTGTAATAGTTTGGGGGAGTTATGGATTAAAAAATCTTTTTCCACTTATCGATACGCGACAGTCATCATTTTCTTAGTATTTTTGTCTAAAATATTTAATTTCTAAGCGCTCTGCTTGACATTTTTTCTTTCACCATCTGTAAAATATAAATTCCCTACCACAGCGTTAGAAATACAAATCAAAACCATAACGGATTATTTTCCGTGCTCAACATTAGGGTTGTGACCAGCCATCACGGTTCATCATCATCGGAAACATCGGTTGTAACCAACACCCAACAACCATTCATCAGATGGAACCAAGCACAAATAGCCAAAATCTCCTCAAATTAGAATCACAAACGTTTAAAATTTACGAGCCATTTTTGTACGTTGTAAAAAAAGACTGCTTTAAGTAATACTAAATTTAAGAATTTTTCAGCAAAAATCAAGCGAGACCACCGGAAAGTTTTTTTTTGTCAAGAATACGAGGAATTTCGGAAAAAAAAATACTAGAGAAAACATTAACAAATGTGATGAGACGAGATTACACTTCCGAAGTTCGAAGGCGTTGATGAGATGATCCGTACGGGTAGTGTAGGGTAAAGATTACGACACCAGAGAAGCTGGGAGTGTTCACATTTCCTTTACTTCCTCTTTTGTCAATTCGGACGGAAATAGAATGCCTGAAATATGCGTGTGGGTGCTGTGCTCTGTATAACAACAAGACACAACATCAACAAAATATTATATATTTCGCATTCAGTGTGCTTGCATCCAATATTAGGATTCTTTGTTTGTTTCCCTAAGATAAAACGCATTCAAGAGGGACACTTAAAAATAGAATGATATGTAAAACTTTAAAAACTTAAGCTTACACAAATATATTCTAGACAATACATGTTCTGCGGTCAATTTCAGGAAAATTATTATTTTGTAAAGTTATTTTAACACTGCTCTCTCCGATGATTTAAAATTGCAATCGGTTCGATCACTTTAGAATTTCATTGACCCGACTAAGCAATAAGTCTAATAATCTCTTTTCACTGTCCGTCCCGCGAGGGCATTCTGATAATTATTTACTTATCACCGAATGTTTCAAAACATATTTATCTGTTGATTGGTATTTATGTTCTTCTGGTCGAAGCGCATAACCACTACGCGTTCTTTGTCGTCATCATCATCATCATCATCATCATACCAATTCACCCTAAGATCGAGCCAATGGAATGCGGCCTGATTATCATTGACCGATGTGAATTGATCCGAGAACCACTTGAAGCGAACCGGTCTTTGAGTCTATAAAAGCGCAACAAAGAAGCCAGTCTACAACGTGCGAGCGAGCGAGCAAGCGAATAAGGCGAAGTCACAGAAGACAGAACAAAACAAAATAGAATCAAAGAAAATTGAATGTCTTGATTGCTGTTGGTTATAACTCTTACTTTGCTGAATTGGAGAAGAGATGCAAAGAGAAGAAGGAGCGAAAAGAGAAAAGTGTATCGGAACGAATACTATATATACATTTTTATTGAACATGTAGTGATGACGATGGTCGCGTCGATGTATAGAAAAATAAGACTATGGCTAACCCGGGCAACAACCTAGACGTTAGCGATCACATGGTGCTTTTTTATAGATCAGAAGTAAGAAATCAAATTAAAAATATTGATCAACTTTGGCTTTCCCATTTTGGACATCGTCATTGCTTAATATTCGAATTCTAGTTTGAGTTGAGTTTACCATAGGCGGAAAATATCTGGCTATTGAGGTAACAGTACGTGCTGAATATTCGGATAAGTAACAAGAAGCTTTGAACCCTCAGAACCAATAGATCCTTTAGCTTAAGACAAGTTTCATTCAGTTTGTATGTATGCATGTGTTCTGTAGACTGAATCCAAGTCCCACGGTTCTGCAACATACTGTAGATCCTTGCAAACAAATGCTAAATCAAGTTTACCTTAAGTCGGTTAGGCGTTTGCGCGTTGTCAAGTTGTCTTGTTTATTTTTTTTTTTTGTATCTTGACAAGTAAAACTATTTGCCTTCCCAGGTTGTTTATCATCTTCTTTAGTATTCTGCCATCTTCGTCTCTCTTCTTCCATCTATCTCTCTCACACTTGGGAATCGTATCTCCTTTGTTTCATTTCTTTGAGATGCCGTTGTGGCCACAATGGAATGTGGTCCGGAAAGAGAATCCCCCCGCTTCCCTCTCGCAATCGATTCATCCAACTCACGACTGATGGTAATGCACCATAGCTGTAAGCAACCAACGAAGAGATGTGTCTCTCAGTGGGCATTCAAGTTTCATTGACCACACTCATATTTTTAGCCCTATTTGAAGTCATTTTCACCCTCACTGTAAAAATCTAAAGATTTCATTTCAGAATCTTCTGGTTTGAGGTACCTACTCTGTGTACCTACAGAAAGCACGGCCTTAAGTGGGAGCCATTTACAATAGACTTTCTCCACACACAAACGCGAAGACTGTACAAGTTCGAATCAGATAAAAGGAAAGGAATGTGGGTAGTGTACACGTTTGTAGTGCATGTGCATGCACTTTAGGATGAGCTATTGCATCCTTGGTCTCGTTTATTCTATTCGCTCTCCTCTATTACTTCTTTTTCTGTCTTCCTTCCTCTTACAGTGCATTCGATGTAATAAGAATATAGGAAAATAAGTTGGCAAACGAGTTGATCTCATGAAATTCCTTACCTTAAAAAGTAGGTAAATAATTCGTGTGACGGTTCGGTGAGAAGCTATTGATCTTAGGTGTGCTAAGATGTTAGATACTAAATTGTTGTTTGAACTTGTGAGTTGTGATCCGAACTTGAGACCTACTGATAGATTTGTGTTTTGATATTACAATGAATGTACATGCGACGTGAGTTCAGTTAACATTTTTCAGTCATTGTCTCACCTCTTAAAGTTTTTATTAAAATTAAAAAAAAAATGTCCGGCCAATTCTGAATGAAACTTTGTAAAGCAGAATCTTCGACTGCAATTTACTTCTCCACACAATAGACAAGGACAAAAGAATTGCTGTTGAATTTGTTAACAACTTTACTAGATAGATTTTAAACTCTTCGGTCCTTAGTAATATATTTGACATTGCAGTTCAACAACAAAACCACAAATCATTTACCCCATAAGTATAACCTAACCGCACTATAAACCTTTAAGAACGCTGAAGTACCCAACCGAATGAAGGTTAGTTTATACCTTCCAACAAAGAAAAAAAAAAACAAAGCAAAACAAAAAGTAAAGCAAGTAATAATAACAATAGTTTAACAACAAAATGATCGTAAATCGTGGGCAATTAGCGCGCACGTGTCTACTCAACTATCATTCAATGAACTCAAGCGAACGTCTGCACATGGCGCCATTAAAAACTACATTTGTTCTCGGTATTATTTTTATTTTTGCTTTCCCCTAGCATACATAACTCGTGATCGGTTTCAAGCGTTTTGTCACACTTTTTTTTCATTCTCGAAATACAAAAAGAGAAATACAGACAACTTAGAAAAATAACGAAACGAATGAACTCGTAAAACTGCACGTGTAATATTTTATTTTTTATTAGCACGGTGGTCGGGGAGAATTGTACAATATACATATTTTTTTTTTTAGGAAATATGTACGGATTAATTAAGTTGATTTTCGCAAAATATGACCTTTGGGGGGATCCTTGCATGGGCCGCCAGTGACTGAGACTGTGAGTTAACTTTTCATTTACAGTAATGTACAGTGTGGGCGCCGTGGCCGTGTGGGTTCGTGCGTCGACCCACGCGCATTAGACTTTCACAGTCTAGGTTCCAATCCAAGTCCAGACAAACAATTCTTCAAAAAAAAAAAAAAATTATTTTTCGAGTCACTGACAATGCTCAAAGAGTATAACTGTCTAGAAAAAGCTTCTCAATCTCGCCGTTCAGAGTCGGCATTAAACTGTAGGTCCCCTCCGCTCGTGGGAGAACAATAGCACGCACAACACGAGTGGTTGCTGAGAAACTAGGCCCAGGTCCACCTCGGACTGTAGCGCCGCCATTATTATTATTATAATGTACAGCTGTAATGACTTTTAAAAATGGGTAATAGTTCGTAATATCATTTTCTGTTCCCTTTTTAGTCTAACTTTAAGAGGGCTGCATTTTAATTAACTTTTTTGATATCTTATTAAAACTTATGGACAGAAGTTAAGTTAAGAGTTAAGAGACGACATTCTCTACGATGCCTAGGCCAATACCAGACTGTCAAGTTGACGAATGTAGGCAATACGAACATATTTTTAATTGATATCCATTCTTGTAACGCCCCTTTATTTATCAATGCTGTCAGGTTTAGTGTCATAGAATCGTGAAGTTTATAGCGTCTACCACGAGCATTCCTAAAATTCCTCAATCGTTTTTCATCCAAATGCTGAGCTTGTAAAGTGAAATGTTTAACTTAAAGATATAACTCTGCTGCCTCTCAAAACCTTTTCATTAATTATGATATTTAGACAAATGTATTACACGTCACTTTGTAACTTTAACAAAGATTTTCGCCAAATCCGCACATTTCTGATAACGTCTATTCGCCTACATAGTAGGGCAGAACAGAGTTGACTTTGTATTTCGTTTCCCATTATTATCATCTGGATAGCTTCACAAGAATGTGGAAAGTGTTAGTCCTTATTCTCAAACAGTTACATGTTTATCACATGCAACTTTCGTCTAGCCTGTCAAACGATCCCCTTTTTAGCTAACTTAATTATAACCCTCTTAGAGCAATATTCGAAAGTCTGATTATGTTTACCAGACTAATGGCATCTGCAAGACATCCCACATTTTTCAGTATCTATACACGTCGCGGGTACGACCTTGCATAAAATCACCATAACTTGTAAATTGCATTGCATTGCATTGCATTGCATTGCACTGCACTACCACCATACCACAAGAATTATATACAGGCATTGTACATTGTCTGCGCAAAAAAGTAACCACCGTGCCTTCGGTTGTCAGTGGTCTTATCTGTGTTTTCATCATGCCAAACAAGAAGGGTGAACTGGTAGAAGCCACCAGCTAATGACTTTATGTGTCGTTAACCCATTAAAACCATTCGTCTCCGGTCACTGCAACCCCTTAAATACAAGACACAATAAAAAATTAAATTAATAAATAAAAACAACTGCAGTCATTAAACTCGCGCTCACCTTTCTGCTTCTGTGTCGACGGCAAACATACATATTCTACTAGTAAACGCACAGGCACATATGCTTATAGCGATGTACATTTTGTACAAGTATGTGGAAGCACCCTATCCCAGTAGACGGGAAAATTGAATGCAATCGTGCAGCCACCGAGGGCTTGAGATCAATGTACGATGACAGACCAGAGTAAGCGAATACACACCACAGACCGTCCTAATTATACTCGTATGTGATCAAAATAATTTACTTTTTTTTGTCACTGGTCCCTCTCATATGTGTGCCACTGTTTGCTGTTGACTAAGGGTCGGATATACCGTTTTTATCCTCTCTCTCTCTTAAAGGAAATTTGCATGTTCAGTTGTTCCACACGATAAGCGTGTGACCCAGAATTTGTTGCGATAGTTTTTAGAATTTCTCAATTCGCTTCGATATCAATTTTCGGTGCGTAAACAAATAAGTTTAATCGATTTTTCTTTGTTTACAATTCGATTCAACTCGAATTCAGGTCAATGTGAATCAATGGTGAAAAACAAATGAAAATTATATTTAACGAAATTTTGGCACTACGTCTGTCTACATTTGTTGCTTTCCCAAAGGCTTATTCAGTTTGCTGGAAAATGGGAATACACATGCCTTATGACAAAGTAAATGCACACACATACATACATATGTCGCAGGTTGTGGTCCTTCCTGTCTGCAAGGAAGGCGAATAGAGAGAATACATAATCGCAAACTCTGAGTTGTATCGGACTTTCAAAAAATGACTTGACAACTTTTTTTTAAATAAAAACGCAAACCATTTAAAGTTTTTTCCAAAATTGTATTATTGGTTCGAGGTACAATCAAAACATTTATATATCCTTTTTATGTTCACCACGGGTACGTTTGCAATTGTTGAAACCAATTTTCGATGACTCAGCAACACTATCTCTCGCTCAATGTTGGCTCTGAGCTCCTGTAATGACGACCGGTTATTAGCCAATGATTTAACATAGGCCCCTAAAAAAAGTCTAAAGATGTTAAATCATACGATCTTGGCAATAAATCTACAGGACTATTTTTCGATATAACACGTTCATCAAATTTAATTTTCAATAATTCGGATGTTATACCTGCTGTTTTGCTTGCGCCATCTTGATGAAACCACATATCATTAATGTCACATATCCAATTGACCAAAGAATTAACGTTGCAACATGTCATTGTAGCGATCTCCATTGACTGTTATTTTCATTTTCATCAATGAAAAAAAGGGTCCAATGACACCACCCTCGTGAAAACCACACCATACAGTAATTTTTTGTGAACGAAGTGGTGTTTCTAGAAGCACATGAGGGTTTCCCACTTGATCAATAGTGCGTATTTTGTTCGCTGATGAAGTCGTTTAGCCAAAAATGTTCTTCATCACTGAAGATGATTTTGGAATAAAATTTATCATCTTTTCTAGAGCCCAATCCGAGAACGAACGTTGCTTCATATGATCGAGTGGCTTTGTTTCTTGACTTAACTTCGTCTTATAACACTTTCACAATTATGCCCAATTCTTGTGAACGTTCTTCGGTCGTGAACTTCACATAATGAAAATGTTGTTTTTGACATTGACAGTTTGGTCCTTGGTTTAAAGTTGCAAGTTCAAAGTTGTCAGATTCCACTTCGAAAATCCTTTATAAACATGTGGATATAGTCCGGAAGGCAAAGATCCGTTGACTAAAATTGCTCGGCCATATCGAGTATGAACACCAATGCTCCAACACTCCTCCAATCCCAAATAGTACATATACATTTTTGTATAGCTGGCGAACTCGACAGGCCTGACACCACACTGCCGATTTCAACAGAACACGTTACAACTCAAAACCCAAACAATAAATGGGTGACTCGCACCATGTGTCAACCTCCAGAATGATCTGGCCGAACCAAACCACTCCAAAAATTTACTCTTTCTCTTTTCCTTTCACTCTTAAGAGATCAAAAAATCGTCACAGGACATTGCCTCATAGTTGTCCATATCCGAAAACTTGGTTTCAATGACTGCAGAAGTTATTTAGACGTTGAATACTTTACAAAAACTTAAAATTTACACCCATGTCAAAATGAGACTAAATATCAAATCCTATCCATTTTCCGTGTTCCACTAAATTAATAAAGTGAAATTATTTGTAAAGATTTCGTCTTAGTATTGTAGATCCATTTTTTCTTATATTTCTTTGACCTCAAGATGCATGCTACGACTATAAAACTGAAATGACTCCCCTTAGCATGCAGACTGATTTACACATAAATCGGTGAAATTATTTAAATGTATTGCTCGTATTTCCATCTACGAGTATATGTTCTGTGTAATATCTGGTGACGGCGATGGTTTCACGTGTTTGCGCTTGGCTACGGTAATCCACTGTCTGGTTCGTTTCTTTTTTTTTTAATATTTTTTCTTAATATTTTTGCTTGCATTCAAAGTCACGTCAACAATTTCCACACCATAATAGAATTGAGCTGAACACAATTTGCAATTAATTGCATAAAATTAATATTATTTTGCAATGATGCTGTTTTGCTCCCTACCTCCCTCGTTTCGTTGTAGTCTGGTATGCCTTCTAATTGGTGGGGCGGCGCTATTTCATTTCCAGACAATTATCGTCTACAATTCTCGTCGGACATACAGACGGTTGGTCTTGTTTTTCGCCTTTTTTTCGCTGTTATATTTTAATGCACGGTAGCGCTTCTGCTTGCAGGTGTTGAATTTAAAAATTAACTTGTGATGTATTCATGCATGCATGAATAGTACACGAGTATTCGCATCATACTTTAATGAGGAACATATGCACAGGCACAAATGCATACAAATGTATGTACGCATGCATACATTTACAGGTGGTTTTTATCAGAGGAATACTAAGGAAGTTACGTTTTGTACCATATATTTTTGTAAAGTTTGGTTACAATGTCGTCATGCATGATCAGCAACTAGTTGGTGGTTTGAGAAGTCCGGAAGTCGTCATTGATTGATACTTCATATCATATTGTTGACTGTCATTGATTATGTGAGCTATTTTACAAAACGGATGTCGCAATTATAGCTTACATCAAGTTACGCAGATGATGACCAAAGAACTTGACGCGTTTTGTTGGGCCTTGCAAAGTCGTAAACATTAATGTAAAATGTTGATTTTCTACAACGGAGCACTTCCTTTGATAAAAGTCACTTAGTTTTTTCATAGAAACTACGAGGCCGTTCTGGTATTTCCAAAAACCGGCTTTGAAGCTTTCCGATGCTGCGGATAAGGTATAAATTGTTTTCAACAACGAACGATGGAAAGAAGGAAAAGTAAGCACATTTTTATGAGTTTTTTTTATACGTGCACATATGCCTATGTAGATGTGTATGAACTGATCACCACATTTAATAGGGTAGTCAACGAGAAGATGAAGGCTAACAGAGTAGAAAGATTAAATCACTGGCATTGCGCACAAATACGTATGTGCAAACGTACCTCAAGATTTGTTCGTTCATCTTAATGTGTGTGGATGATGGTCCATATTAGTCATTCCTGACATTCCAATTCAACTCATCATCAACATGTACTTACAGCAATTAACTCCATTCAGTGTATGATGAGACAATGTGAAATTCGAAAATAAGAAATAATATAAGTTTTTCACATACCTTTTTATTTTGATGCTGTGTACAGAGAAGTATTCCAAGTTTATCCCTGATCTATGGCATTGGCACTTTATACTCTGATTTGCTTAATGTGTGCATATTGTAAAATAGAAAGAATACACTTTGTTGAATAATATGTATAAGATGACCACGTTTTATAGGAATTTATAAGACATTTTAACACTACATTTTCTGTACTTTTCACTTTTTTTTTTATTTTTAACCACACTGATTTTTTTTTATGGGATTATATTTTTACTTTAAAAATGTATCCTGCAACCGTTGTTATAGTAATAACAATCTGTAATGAAAGCATGAAAAAAAACATTTTGTTTAATACAAATAGAAAATGCAAGAAACATTAAAGGTTTTTTTTTATCGAGGGACCACCTAGGCTAATTTATGATAATTATCAACTTATTTTTGAAATTGAAATTCACATAAATAAATCTCCCAATTAGCAAAAGAAATATTTCACAAAACACTAAGCAGCCTCTCGGTAAAATCTTTTTCTGTTTTAAGTTATGCTTCTGATAATCTAATAAAACATTTTCCAAATTAATTAACCAAAACCAGCAACGAGTTTTCAACTTGCTTAATCAAAAAATAATCACATTAACAAGTTACAAAACATTTTTACAAAAAGCACACAGCAAGTTTTATTTTATATGATCTACACTGCTCATAACAAATATAGGCCTGTTTAGAGTGGACGGGTAATTTTTCACACTGGCTCACGTTGAAACCAATACGATCACTTTCAATTACATGTGCTGTCCTTCATTACCATACCCATGACGTCAATTCGTTCAGAATTCGCATTTCTTTTCCATTCCTTACTTTCCTTTATAGGCACTTTATTTATAAAGTATGAAATGCAATGAAACCCGCTAACTAAACCGAATCCAAAGGAACACCAGCAAAATAAAAGAATAAAGGAAAACTAGTAAACAAAAAAGCCACAAAGCTTACCGACAAAAATTAAAAAAAAAAAAAGACTAGTGGACATTCGTCGCATAAACGTAGCTTAAGGTTGTCGCAAAAAAGCTTTACGATCACAATCATTTGAAAATCAAATGATCTTTGATTCCATAGAGCACCTATGACAATTTATTTTCGATCTTGTTCATTCTTTCTTCAGTTTTTTTTTTATTTATATCATTTTTGCGTTTATTATACTTGTTTAAACAAGTTCAGTACTTTATTTTTTATTCTTGGTATTTAATATTGACTATGCATATCGTTAGGAAACAACTTTTCCGCGCACAGAACATGCTAGACCTCACAACACACACAGTCGATCGACTCCGACTCCAAAGTTTGACTAATTTCTCTCCATTGAATGGAGAGAGACCGATGCGGCGTATGAGAAGCCCTTTGCCGTTCACTGCCGCCCGTATTTGCCGGGTGGTAGTTCCCCCGTGCGCTGACGGCGAGTGATCAGAGCGACAATAATAACGAAAACACCAGCTCTTGGGCATTAGGCTGTAAAATAAATACGAAACAAGGGAAAGGGAGGCATTTGCTTGTAAGACATCATATTGGTGTATGTAGACAGTGGAAAATTGCAATCAAAGCAACAACAGAAACTTGGATTTGAGATATCATCCAAATCGACCTTACATCCATTAAATGTACAATATGGGTCCAAAACATGATATAAGTGTGCATGTATGTATGTGTAAAATAAAATGTGCTGTTGATAATCCGAAATACCAATTAACAATAAGAAGGGGAAAATCAAACTCGCCATTTGTGAGATTTTTCGATTTGTATTCCCCCTTCGGTACTGTGGTTACGCATATCACACATTAACTGAGTTTTTGCTCAAAAATCGCAAGCAAATTGATTGGATAGATTATTTATGATGTTGATAAATCAAATGGGAGTACCGTATAATGCGGTTGGACACCCGCAGATTACGATTTACGAATTACGAAAATGTAATAGTTTTTTGTGAAATTATTTCAGATACAAATAAAAGTCAACAACGACGACGGTAGGGTAGACAAGATAATGTTGTTCTGGATGTGGGTGAGTTACATGAGGCTAAAGCTGAAGCAACAATGTTAGCGAATTAAATAAGCATATCGCGCGATGACGATGGTGGCGGTGACAACACAACCATCTTCATGGCTTGGTATCACACACCAGTTGGGTTCTAATTTCTGTCAGCGTTTGCCTCCTTGTTGAGCATGGCTTGAGGTCAGCTTGCGGCAAATAGGATGACCTAGTAGTTGTTTTTCTGCTGTAACTTGTTTCCAAGTCTGGAGGCATACAAAATATCGGCATTAACGTCTGTTATTATGGAGGAGATATATTTTCTGACATCTGCATTTTTTTCAATAAAATAGTTATGTGCACAACTTTTTTTAACATTCAGAAGGTGGCTTCTGAAGCCAAGTTCAATTTTTTTCCAAACCCTACTGACCAGCCAAGGAGTACTTCGTATGTTTTTATCATTTCAGAAATCATTTGATCCTTTCATTGGTTTTAAATCCATAGAAGTACTGGAGAAGTGCTTGCGATATAATATACCTTTAAATGATCCAAATGAGAAAGACTGTAGTGCAGATGGATTATTTTTAATGTTTATTGGATCTCAATATAAATCAGTATACGGATTGGCTGAAAACATTGTGACTAAGTTTTTGACTCAATTCCACTAGGAAAACATTAAACGTCTTTAAGGGACTTGATTTTGACGGATGAGTAAACTTTTAACTTAAAAGACTGTCAACACGTAGTTTCATCACATCTTTGTTTAAACTCCACCATGTACGGTAAAAGATTTTCTAAAACCTAATTGACGTGCACATTTCTGCAATTGTCTA
This sequence comes from Myathropa florea, assembly GCA_930367185.1. Taxonomy (NCBI): domain Eukaryota; kingdom Metazoa; phylum Arthropoda; class Insecta; order Diptera; family Syrphidae; genus Myathropa; species Myathropa florea. Next base: position 912,593 of record OV884004.1, on the reverse strand, counting down.
CTTCGAAATATCGCAAATTTACACATACGTCTAAAAACAGCACAGAATTGGATCACTGATGTAAGATAGGAGAATTCAGCCCAAAAAAATCATTACGCTTTCAGTCGGTTTCCCTGAAATCATTCAACCGCTGATGTAAGTGCTTTGTTTACTGATTGTCATAATGAGTTCCGGGATAAAAGGTGATATCTGTTTTCCATCTATTCTATTATTCAAGCAGCATTTATTTCCACACGTTGAATCATTGTATTTGCTCTTGATTTCATAAGTTTACCCAATTCAATTTTCAGAATTTTGTTGCAAAGTCATCACAACAACCGACCCCAGTAGCGCCCCATCCGTCCCAAGTGGAAAGGACCGCATGCTGGCAGTCGCGTATTAATTTGACACATAAGGCAGACCAGCAAAAACACGAAAAAATGTTACGTATACGCCCCATAAGGCAGAAAGCTCTGTCTTTACACATTTATATACTCGTGCCCCGTGTGTACGAATTAAAAAATAAATAGTACCAAGATCACACGCCTTACATTGATATATGTAGCGCCCCATTATCAAAGCTCACACATTCACTATCAATCTAACGCCGACGCCACCATCTCCACTGCCGCGCGGGTTGTCAACACATATGGCGTATGTCAATATTCCCTCACTGTTTCGAAGTCTCCTGTGTGCTAAGGCTTTCCCATCGTCTCGCCAACACCACCACCCTTGCCGTCAGTAACATGTGTTAAAGGTGTTATCAACACTTACGTGCAACTACACTTGTTGCTCCGAGACTTAACTATTCATTTCGTCTCAGATCAGGGCTCACCACTTGTATGAATAGTGCTGCAAATTTTTATAATTTACGTGATATTTTGTTAAAATTGTATAAATTGACGTCATGGGTAGAATTGTTGTTCTCTTTTATTGTATTGACGCATGTAAATAGAAGTAGGGGTGATTGGCGATGGTGCTGGTGATGTGCACGGACAGTGACGGTATGCTTCGAAAACAACAATCAAACTCGTGACAACCGTTTGATGTTTTAATTGTTTAGTTGTATTTAATTTAGCAGCAGATACAGCGGCTGTGTCGAACACGAGGGCGAAAGCGATTGTAATGTACTGAAAATCACATTCCTAACGCGCCTAACGTTAGAACGTTGGGCTATTAGATCAGAGAAGTAATTTGTTTCAAATTTTCGAATAACTTTGTATCGCAATAAATGTATATATATAAATACATGTGCTTGTGTGAGTGGGCACGTTTTAGCGTGGTAGTTGTTTTTGCTCTTAGTTAGATTTCTTTTTATTTTATTCTCCTGTCCGCATGTGTGCGTGTCTAGAAATTTTTGTTTCTCCTTGTCCCACTTGTTTGTTTGTTTTTAAATTTTTTTGTTTTTATTTTTTATTTGTCGCCCTGGGTATAGAATAGTATATTTTATTTGAATGATGAAAATATAGAATGAATAATCATTTCCATAGAATAATGTGTACACACTCATGTATTGGCAGCACTCACACAGTGAGTGACATCGGTGACGAGGTCCCATTGACTCAGACTTGTGTGTAGCGCGCTGGTGAAGTGGTAAATATACCTAGTTTCTTAGCTATAGTAACATAAATATTTGTTCCTTTTGATATGATCTAACCGAGAAATATCTCAAAAATTCCAAAAGATAAAACACAGCGTGGTTGTTTTCCGTGTCGTTTGCTCTGTTGTTGATAAGTACTTTTTTCTTTTCGTTTCAGTGTGTGTGTCAATTATGATTTTTAAACTTTTTGTGGATTTTTTAAATTTTTAAGGTTTTTGGAAGCTAATGTTCTGGCGGTTTTGTAGGTATTCTAGTTGCATTGTGTGTTAAATTGTATCTGGTAGACTTCTTCCCACAAAAAGGAATTTATTTTTGTCTGATGAATTAGAAAAATTATTTATGTTTTCCAAACAATGGAACTGCAAATAGATACATATTGAATATAAAATTCTAAACACTTGAAGCTAACTTTAAGCTTGGCCGTTCCAGAGTTAATCCCTTGTCGGGTTCATCGACATCGTGTTTTAATTCGCTGTAGTTTGGGTAGACGAACGCACACAGTCAAAACTTCACCGTAGCCTAAACAAATCAATCAATAAAAGGTGAATGATTTTAGGTGATTTTTTTATTCGTAATTAGACGAGGTTACTTCTAAAATTTGTAAATGCATACCATTCCATAATTTCAGTCATTTTTAGCTTTAAACCACTCTTTCACAACTTTGGAACGTTATTTTTCTGAACATTCAACATAAGGTTTCCCAGGATGTCTTTGTATACAAATCGATTCATAATTGCCTCTATTTAACGAATCGAACCAACTTCAAATCCTACGAAATATTCCCACAACATGACACTTCCTTCCACATACATGGCAGTACCTTTGCAATATCGAGTATTTAGAGCTTGGTTGATTAGTCAACTCGTTGAAAGCCACCCGATTTTTTTATATTAAATTTTGATTCGTCGCAGTATAACACAGTTTTCCATTGTTTAATGCTTCAGTTAATATGATCATTTGTAAACTTAAGCCCTGCTTTCCTATTTATAGTTTAAATACCAGAACTACCACTGCTGTTTACTGTTATTTACAAATAATTGTTTCTTTTATAGTTGTTGAATATTTGTTTCTCACCATTTTTCTACAAAAAACAAGAACACTGACTTTATTGGAATATATGTATCATTAAACAGCTCAGGGTAATGTACGTCAGTTGAATGATTCTGTTTATTATACAGTCAAAATCGCTCATAACGACATCGGTTATAACGAGGTATAGATTATAACGACAAATTTCTTTGGTCCCGCCTGAGCTCCATTATATGTAATCCAAGGGTTTACATCGACATACCGCTTACAACGACCAAATTCGTTAGTCCCTTGAAGGTCGTTATAACCGATTTCGACTGTATTTGTATTACAAATATTAAAGGAACCAATTTCATACAACCGAAAAGCACAAACATGATTTATAAAGTCATCTGACATTCTTAGGATTTGGCCAGCCGGAAATTAATGACGAATCGGTACAGGCCCTATATTTTTCATGTCTCTCACAATAAAAAAAAAAACATTTTTAAAATTCTGGTTTATGGATGCAAGAACATTTTCAAAAAAAAGGTAATGAAAGTTTTGCCCATGCATATGCAGTGTCGAGCATAAATGAATAATAAACTCATAAACACCATAAATTCGCAAAACATCATAAACTCAAAAAAAATTATTTTGTGGATGAACATTTTTAGAAGTGATGTTGAACAACGGAATTCTAGGATAACGTAATTTCTTCAGATTAGTCTAAACTTAACATATTGGGTTCAGATAGAAGTCTAAAATTTTGGAGAAAAAAGGAGAAGCTTTCAATCCGCAAAATACAATCGAAACTATAAAAAATTAGGGTGGTGGTATCATAGTGTGTATATCATCCGCCGAATCATGAATAAACCAGTTTATCAAAATAGAAAAACTGGACATCGTGAACAACTTCTAATTCCAAGATGACGATCAGAAACTCTGTCTGGGACTATCTTATGGGACTATCTTTAAAAACGCCTTCAGGACATAATATAACCAGTAAATCTTAATTAAAAGATTTGCTAATTACAGAATATATAAAAGTAATAGCTTTTCTAGTATTTTTGATAAAAATCAGCTAAATAAAACATTTTACATAAAGGTACCAACACTTTTGCGCGAAGAAATTTGCCTGCTCTTTAAATAGTGCATCCAATTTTTTTTACTTTTTGGTTACTTACATAATGATCTACATTATGGATAATTAAAAAATCAACATTCACTTTTAAAAATGTTCATCCACAAAATAAATTGTTAACGTTTTGCAAAATGTATGATGATTTCATTTACGCTCGGCACTGTACACACTTTATATTTACGAATATATACCTAAGTGTTTATGTGTTAGAATTAGAAAAAAATTGTCAGGATATACTTTATGCAGTGCTACTCTCAAACACATTAACCTAATAATAGATCTCATTAAATTTTCTTACAGCACCTGTTTTTCTTCAGGCCTATTTCAGGAGGATTTTACGCATCAATCTTAATATGCAATGCAATGAAGAAGCAGTATAGACGCTCGTACCCCTTTAGAAGCCATAAAATCGAACTAATCCTGAGACTGTAAAATTATGCATTTATAGCGTTTCTTAGTATAGTAGAGTTCTGTAGTTATGTTGAACTAGTGCGCAAACAAAATCAACTCTAGAGAGAAAACTTCAATTCGGTGGGGATTATTTTATTTTTGAAATATAATTGGCTTAACTCATTCGATGAAGAGGACAATCGAAATGATAGAGACAACACATTAACAAATACAGTGTGTGTGACCCTCGATACGTGCAACTCCTCTATAAAAGCAACACATTAAATCTTACCATTATTGACTCAGTAATTGCAACTTAAAAATAAGTCAATTCGATAAAAGCATCTTTTGTTTCATGAACTCTTATTTCGATCGCTATTTGTATATTTTCTGAAATAATATCATCGATTAATGATTTGTTTCAAGAGCTATGCCCTATCGACATAAACGATTGGATTGCCGAAAATGAAACTGATCTGGTACCGAATTGCAGCAATCCGGAAGCAGAAACAATCGAAAGTGATGACGAAAATGCAGTTGAAGAATCCTTACAGCCAAAAGTTAAAGTAGAGGCTCCAATTCATGCACTAAACATTTGCCTTCAATAGGCTACAGTTGAACACTTCAAACGACTGGGCGCATGACTTTGGGGATAGCTAACAAGAGATTCTACTAGCTAGAGCGAATTGTTTGTTGGCCGAATGTGCAATCTTAAATGTAGCGCCAACTACGGAGAAGAATAACAACAAGAGCAGTTGCAAATTACTGGAAATTGTTAATTGTAGGAATATCAGTAGAGTTGACACGCCTCACTCAAGAAAATGTATCCACACTTACTCTCAATCAAATTTGTGTGAAGACAATTTTTTAGATTTCGTAACTCTGGGCATAAACATACATATGTTTGTTACATTCCTTATCTCTTCAAAATTATCAAACAATCATTAATCCCTTCCTTTTTTGCAAGTTTTCCATAAATCTCATTCACTGGAATTTCTCGTACATAGTCGCAATGTGAATGAAAGACATGTTAACTAGGAGATATTTGGATAGTTCTCATTGAGAGATATCTCATAAGTATATACGTATCGAAACAGTTAAGTATATTACATATTTTTTTGTGTACATACATATTCAAGTGCGCTATATATTTATTAAATCAGTTTTTTTTTTTGTTGAAACTTCCTTCATATGTATGAATATGCAGATGAATATATATATTTAGGTATCTATGTACTTATCTAGCTTTCTGCCTGTCTATGACTTATTTAATTTCTGACCCAGTTTCATCAGCATTTGTACATAAGAATAATTTACACAAGAAATAAGAGTAAAACGCAAAAAAAATTACAGATACATACACAATTGTATGTACAAAAACAAATTGTCACAAATCTAGGTCACGCGGATGTACCCAGTGAAGAGAAGCGACACAGACTAGACTAAATTGAATGTTTTCCTTTCGGCCTAAAATGCAGTTAAAACTACAGCAAACGAATCCCCATGGTATGCCTTGAAACGGACAAGCTACATATGTACCTATAAAAAATTTAGTAAAATATATTTTTTTTATTTTGTGCGTCTCTTTCAAAGTTGTAAAACATACAAGCAAACGCGCACCTATACAAACGTCAAACGATTCAAAACAACCCTCAAAATGACGTTGACCCCGAAAAACAGCAACAAACTAGATCCGGTGGGGCGCATGTGCCTCTTTGGTTCAACGTACATATCAACATGATGCCACTGACGCGAGGTTGGAATTCGGTGGTGGTGGGACTTGAAAGACACAACAAATATACTATGTATAGTACTATGTATGAGAGTCGAAAGCAGAGAGAAGGAAACAAATCAACAAAATCAACACCAGTGTATCCAAAAACAAATCTCATACATCAACAGCAAAACCACCACCCTTGTGCGCATCACTCACACTCGCACGCCGTCATCTACCGCTACGACGCAAAATGCCATTGAATGAGGAATGAAGATTGAAAATCAAAACAATAATTCACATGGATACACACCGAGTAGCTCTCTGAACACGCTCCCGGTCGGTCGCCTGTGTCCGATGTCATACTAAATATCGTACTACCAACACCGTGCATGTGTAGACGCTATGTTTTCCACGATTTACTACAAACACCGCCTACCCATACCGCCAACTATAACCCGCGGCAGCTTCACTTCACTTTACGTCTGTGTGTACCAGACGTAGTAGTAGTATTAGTAGTAGTACGCATTCGTATGAATCAAAACAAAATTCCGTTGCCATCGAATCGAAGAGAGCCTCAGCAAAAGAGTCACCTGCGGTGCTCTACAGACCAGGCAGCCTATATTCGGTAAGAGAAACGTTTTAAGAGCAAACACCACTACGAAGGCTAGAGAATTTCATTGAAAAACACAATTTCATCGGCCCGCCTAGCGCCGACATCATACACTGGTTGGGGCTGATCTGATACGATTCTCAAACCTCGTCGGTGTCCGGCTTCCGTGCATCTTACGGAAGTTTCTATTTATAAGTATGCGTGGAATTATTTGTGTGAGCGGTAAAGCAAATGCAGTGTACAATTATTTTTATTACTGTTATTGTATTATTATCAATTTGAAATACAGAAAATATGAATGAAAACGTTTCGTCGTTTCGTTGCGTGTTCTTCTCCTCTCTTCATTCCCTCTTTTGTATCTGGAACCAAAATAGGTGCTGTTCAGTCGTTAAATTGAATGGTTCGCGACTTGCCATTTCTCTCAGATGACGACGTGAAGGCTGGCAATTATGACTTCGATGACGACATACACAAGGTACGAGCAGGCATGCTTGTTCATCCCGGACGACACTATTATCTCGATTCGAAAGAATCACATCAAATCCATTAGAAAACAGCATTCATGGCTCATCACCATTATCATGACCAGTCAGGCAAGTGTGTCGGAGAACACCAGGTGTGTTCCAAGAAACGAAATTTCTATTCCATTGCCTATTGTCTTTCTTCCGACAGTAGGTAGTAGTTAGTTTTGGTATGACCTCTCTGCTGGTAAAAAAAGTGCCGCCTGGTTGAAGCAAAACCAAACTCGATTCGAATTGTGAAAGGAAATCAAAAAGGATAAGTGCCTCAAGCTGTAACTAGAAATTGTAGAGGTACCCGCCGTAAGCCATTATTTTTCCGAGACCTTTTGTTGTATCGCTCCTTGCGGAAATTGTAGTTATTTGGGAATCTACTCAGGCGTACGTTTATTGATTCAAGGACATTTTCCTCGAACGAACACCAAAGATATGTAAATATACTTCGTCGGAATTCCAATTTAATGGGATCCTGGGAAGAAGTTTGGCTGGTCGTTAAACCACTTAGGATTTTGGAGTTCCTAATAAACACAAACAATCATCAGACAAAGGCAAAGCAGATGCTTGTGGCAAAATAAAGCCATTAATGAGTTCTAAGATATTGAAAAGTAGCATTCTTTCAGTACAGCATTCTTGTTTTGCTTTTTTTTTGTTTTTTTCTTAGAAAAGGACTAAAAGGTGAATTACAGAAAAGTTTCACATATGCGTTCATGCTTCGTTCGAGGGAACAAATCATAATCAAGTTCTAATTGGCGGAAACAAGACCCAAGGAATTCTCAGGGACACAACGGAATGAACACGCTTAGACCCTTCGTCTATTTGGCTTTGTAGTTCGCTTATGACTAATACTGACAACGTGGTATATCTTCAACAGCCTAGAGGCCTTTCGCCTCACAAGATTAATCTGACAATATTTTTTTCAGCTGTGATATCCATTAGTAAACATCTGCACTACGAGCAAACGACAATTTCGTTTGACTTGATCATACATCTTGAGCCATGAACATGGAAAAACACGCATAAGCAGGGCAGTAGCTCCCGTGAAAAACTAGATTTCAGAAACCTTCAAATACGCCGAAAGATGACTCATTTCCTGTTTCGCATTTGAAGAGTGATAGTGAGTGCCGTCAAACAGGTCCGCAAACTAGCAAATAAATTTGCATATTTTGACAAAATCGCAGAAATTAATTAGGGAGATAGTTAAGTAAAGAAAGAAAAGACTGGGAAGTCTAAACAAAACTTAGTAGGGCACTCTTTCAAGCTTAAAATAATTACTTGTAAGCTGATGATCCACAAGAAAGGAGACCCCTTTGACTGCGCCAACTATCGGGGGATAAGTCTCCTTAACATTGCGTATAAGATCTTCTCTGCCGTTTTTCGTGAACAAACTGATAGGTCCTTTTCAGTGTGGTTTCAGGCCCGGGAAGTCCACCATCGATCAAATTTTCACACTGCTTCAGATCCTGGAGAAGACCCAGGAAATCCAGATCGACACACACCATCTATTTGTCGATTTCAAGGCCACATATGACAGCGTGTATAGAGACGAGCTATACAGCGCCATTCCTGTTTTGACATTCCTGCCAAACTCGTCAGACTGAGCAGGATGACGATGGAGAACTCTCGCTGCTCCATCAAGGTCGGTAACGAACTCACCGAGACCTTCAATGTCAAAAAAGGTTTTAGACAAGGCGACGCGCTGTCATGTGATTTCTTTAACATCATTCTTGAGAAGATCGTGCAAAACTCACTGGCCAACATAAGAGGCACGATCTTTCAAAAGTCCATTCAACTGCTAGCTTACGCAGATGACATTGACGTGATTGGGCGAACACAGCGAGCCGTCAATGAAACGGAAGCGGCTAAAATGGGTCTGGCGGTAAACGAGGGCAAAACAAATTATATGCTGTCATCGAGAAAGGACGCACAACATCGACGACTTGGCCAGAACGTCACCATAGGCAGCTATAACTTTGAGGTAGTAAAAGACTTCGTCTACCTTGGCTCCGCGGTAAACAGTACAAACAACATCAGTACCGAGATCAAACGCAGAATAACTCTTGCCAACCGCTGTTTTTATGGGCTCAAAAGGCAATTGAGTAGTAGAGCCATCTCTGGGAAGACCAAGCTGTCTTTATACAAGACCTTGATCATTCAAACTGGAGACAGCTGGCGAAAGATCGTGCTGGCTGGAGAGGCATGTTGAGTGAGGCCCAGGTCCACATCGGACTGTAGCGCCCTAAGAAGAAGAAGAAGAAACTGATGTTCATGAATGGCCGCGATCTTCGGAGTTGTCTTTATGTTGTATATGCAGTAGGAAGTTTTAAAGGCGTTCAAACCTTAAAAACACAATAGTTACACCCTAAGCAAATTGTATAGATAAAGTTCAAGTTAAGGTTTTGTTGTGAAATTTCAAAGTAACGTAGAGAAGATAAAGATATTATTGGGCCTAGTTTCTCAGCAACCACTCGTGTTGTGCATGCTATTGTTCTCCCACGAGTGGAGGGACCTACAGTTTAATGCCGACTCCGAACAGCTAGATTGAGAAGCTTTTTCTAGACAGTTATACTTGAAAACATATACATCAACAACATACAAGTCCAAAAGGATCCAAGATCGGAACGCAAGAAAATGTTGGATGCGAAACAACGAGCAAAACTTTTGCTATCAAATGTCTACACCAAATTTTCATGCATTGTAATGGACGGATCGTATGTTTTTGCTGATTTCAACCCCCTTCCATGGGAGCCATTCTATACCACCAAAGGTAGAGGAAAAACCTAAAGCGAAATTTCCAAAATAATCCTTGTTTGGCAAGCAATTTGCTCTTGCAGAACAATCAATCATGGAAGGAGAGTGATGAGTTGGTATGAGCTAAAGAACAGTTCGGTGGTGCCCAGAGAAGCCAATCCTCCAAATTCGCCAGAACTTAGGCCAATTGAAAGATATTGGGCCCTGGTAAAAAAAAAAGAGTTAAGGGCTATCAAAAAAGCTGTCAACACCCTGGAAGAATTCAAGAAATGTTGGAAATGAAAAAAATGTTGTTGATGTCGGATGAAGCGCATTGCTATTTAAGCGACTGTGTTAACAAGCAAAACTGTAGATTGTGGGGCTCCGTAAGTCCAAGAGCAACACATCAGTTACCCCCAAATGGATGTACAGTTTGCCGCGGTGTTATGGCCCATATTTCTTCGAGAATGAGAATGAAGCACCAGGAAAGACTTCCGGGGCTTCTTACAGAACAATGATCTACAACTTTTTAGGGCCAATGTCAGAAAAGTGTCCTAGTTTGTGGTTTCAACAGTCGCTCCGATTGCACACACTGCTAAGCAAACTATGGATCTGCTGCGTGAAATTGGCGAACCATTGTTTAAAAAAAAAAATAGATTTCCCTTGACCACCTATTATGAAGTTATTTGAAAGACGAAATAAATTCTTCTTAAACTCGCCATTAAACTGAAGATCCTCTCCACTCCTCTACACACGAACTATAGCACGCGCAACAGGAGTGGTTGCTAAGAAGCTAGGCCCAGGTACACCTCGGACTGTAGCGCCGCCATTATTATTATTATTATTATTTATAAACCAGATACTGTTGAAAATGTTCAACCAGAAACATAACGTGTGCAATGGAAGTAGCGCTAAAAAGAAACAACAAATACCGAGTAAAATCGTCGATTGATGTCGTATTTCATACATAGTACATAAAAAGGTCAACAACATGAATTTAATACGTAAAAATGGACTAAAACAAATGATTAATACAAGAGTTATTCGTGTTTAACATTGGCAGTTCTTATTTGGTTTAACCTGTATTTATTATTATTTACGATAAAAATATTGTTAATACAGCTAAAGAAACGATCATTATTAGCTTCAAACAACATTAGAAGTGTTTCTTCACCAATTTACCAGCAGTAATGTGCCAAGCTTGCCAGATCTTGGTCTACCATTTTTGAGTCTGAGTGCTCCAGTGTAGCGTTTCAAAAAACTTTCGAAAAAAAATTAAATTGCCTTATGCCTTTAATTTCTATAGAAAAATCAAACGCGTGGAACGTGCCAAATGAGACTTGAAAAGCGACTTAAATTACATACATATATTGTATATATGTACATGTACTTAGTCATTTAGGCACATAGGGGAAATGTTTTTATTAATAATTAAGTGTGTCAGCATTAAAGAAATACATATCTGAACATATGTATGTATGTACATAAATGAACACAAATATACATATTAATGAATGACTATCAAAATGTATATTTAACTTTACAACACTATTGTCATCGTTCTCTGATCTGCCATTAAATCCGATTTTCTTCATCTATTATCGCACAAACAAAACTAAGTACATATGTATGTACGGCTGAGCTTGGAACGCATTCAATTGAAACACTCCTATTCGAAACATAAAATGTTTCTAAGACATTTAATTGGAAGGAGCGAAGGAACACATTATATGGAGGTCACATAAAAAATTCGTTGAAAAAAAAAAATATTTTTTTTTAAATGAAGGGTGTAATGGGAGTATTCTCTTGGAAACACACATTGAAAGAGCGTTTACAAGAACCCAAATAATGCTTCCGAACAATGAGGCTTAATGCCTACACTCGTCACCTACTTATCGAGCACATAAATTGCCCGTTTTACCCTGCCATTCTGTACATCCATTACCTGTTCGGCCAGGTGTCTATCAACAACCAATGATAGCCCCAAGAACAATGGTTATAATGGACCGTTGCCCGTTACTGACTTTTCAATTCATGACTAAGTACTTTTATTCACATAAAATTTAGTTTTACGACGAATTCATGGTCTATGAAACTTCGTCAGCTCCCCCAAAGTTCGCTTACGTAGTAGGACCACTCGAAAAAAAAAAACCTTTTCGAGAACTTGTACACTTTATGGCAATTTCTAGAAAAAAAAGATCATTTGTAGATTTTTTCCGTAGTATTGAAAATGCTGATCATTTGATTGTTTGATTCAGTATCATAGCAAATGAAATGAAAAGTTTAACGAACTAATAAAACCATCCTAACCATAGAACTCACTACTTGAAACCAATGTTGTGCTTTGGTAGCAACTGATATAGCGAAAACGACTGTGCTTTTGATGTGTATTCAGGTTGAGGATCTTAGCATTCAACAAGTTAGCCCACCTGGATGGGGTCGTAAAATCGAAAATCCGCATAAAACGATCCAACTTGAAGTAGTAGAGTTGTGAAAACACAGAGGTTTCACATCGAATATTATCTGACCGACTCGGTGACTTACTTAAGATTCTATGGACAAAAATTTACAAAAATCAGAATAAAATTACGAGATCGAAATTTTTGTTTTTCTTTTTTTCCGTATAATTTTAATTTTTATTGCGAAACTGCTAAGTTGGGCAATGCCAATGGGAGTAAGGGTGGGAAGATGTTGTATAGGTGATGAATTAAAAATAGACGTGACTTACTTTGAATTAAATTGTGTATTTTTCTGTTCTCAGAATTGGATAACTCTTTATTACATAAAGCTTGAATGACGCACTGACAGAAGTCGTTAAGACATGTGACTGAATCTGTAATTTGTTACCAAAGGAAGACGTAAGATGTAACGACAATGCTGACTGGATTTGTTTTTTGCGTAAATTCGATCACATTAGAGAATGTGATCATGTAATATACATATATAGTTGTGCTCGATCAATTTTGTGGTCAACACAAGGACGTCTGGTTCAGATTGAGTCATCAATCTATTTTGTACAAACGAAGTTGTTGACACAAATCGAAACCACGCAAGGGTTAAAGAAAATCATGAAAAACCATAAGAATACTATAGGAAAATGCCGTTAAATCGGAATGTTTGGGGGAAAAATCAGTCAGAATAAACGAATTTTCCGAATTAATTGCAGATTTTTTTTATGCACCAAAATGCGTTTGTCGGCGCGCCGTGGCGTAGTGAGTAGGTGCGTCGATTCCTATGCTCGAGGTCTAAGGTTCGAATCTCGAAAAAAACACTTCAAATTTTTCACGGCTCCACCTCTTTCGAGTCACAGACAATACTCATACTCTTTGACTGTCTAGAAATAGCTTCTCAATCTCGCCGTTCGGAGTCAGCATTAAACTGTATGTCCCCTCCACTCGTAAGTGAACAATAGCACGCACAACACGAGTGGTTGCTGAAAAGCCAGGCGTAGGTTCACCTCGGACCGCAGCGCCGTCATTATTATTATACAATGCGTTCCTTTTCATGAAAAAATGCAAGAACTTAAAACGAACATTTTTTTATTAATACAAAAGATTGTCTGACGTGCTTGACGAATAATGTCTGCCAAATCTACTAAATTGATGTCGTTCAATAGACATTTTGATGATAAATGAAATCTATTCGCCACCTATACGTGTTCAATCATTGCGTTATTTAATTTTTGCTAATTTAATTTAATTTTTACATAAACAAATTTAAAACCGATTCTCATTTATTCGGAATTAAAGGGGTTTTACTGTATTTAAGCCAATTTCTTTCTATTACCAAATCTTCCCCTTCAGACGACAATGTTTAATAAAAGAACATATAATCCCTGTAAAATTGTCTACATATCTACCTGTTATGTGCATAGGTGAATACATTTATAACATCACATATTTCCAAATGATATCCACTTGGGCACGAACATGATTTCATGTTATAGGTTTACATTTCATTCATTTAGGATAGGATCACCGTAGTTTATTCGATTTCTCTAACGATAAGAATGACATTCAGCAAAAAACAATTGCCTACCAAAACGGAGTAAGAATTTTTCATCGCAATTAGAACATCATTCCGATACCCTTTTCAAATTGGTCGCAAAATGACAAATTGTCATACAATTCAACCCTGACACTAATAGACTATGGCGGTGTGAAGAAAACACGAAAAATGTCCCATTGAAATTTACACCCAGCCTAAATACATTCTCTTTCATTTGGATCACGTTCCTCTCGTAGACGAAAACAGCTACCGTCAATGCTGCATAGTATTTCCGGCGCCGCTAGAGGAAAACGAACAGAATACCAACAACAAAAGCAACAATTGGAAAGCAGAACAACGGAAGGGAGACAAGAAAAATGCAAAGAATCGATTGGAAAATGTAGAAACAATTTCCATTACGTCCTTATGTCCTTTTAATTCCTTTTAAACGACGTGGCAAGATTTAGCCCTTCTATTGACAAATTCCTTGTGATCTTTTATTACTGCTGTCCGTTGGCAGTTTCACTGTCTCTCCCTCTGCTGGGGTTTTCCACCAAGTCCAAAACGCATTTTTATTCCCTCAGTAGGGTTAACAAATTCCTGCATAATTTTCCTGTTGTTCACTTTTTTCGTTCGTTCGAAATAGAAAAATTGAGCGTGGAAAAATATTCAATTGCGCCATTTGTCACGTATGGCATGAAACATAATGTAGGGGACTGGGAATCAATTAAATTGATTTGGAATATTTCTAGCGGCTGGAGAAGACGTGTTTGGAAATGCTAAAGAAGAAGGTACTATGTATAATAATTCGGGAATGCGTGTGCTTGTTGCGGGAATTCATCAGACAAATTCAAATACATAGAATTAAATTCACACTCTCCATGTGGACCATGGTAATGTGTTCCTCCACTGTAAGGTACCTGGTGGTATATTCGATTTTTTTGTCTAGTTCATCTTAACTGTGTGATTAGTCTGTTTCTGATACAATTCTAATATCCCCACAGAGGATTTTTAATTCGACCAGAAAAGATGAAGCGGATTCCTAATGATTTTTCAGTAATGACTCCACAGTTAAGACTCATTTGTTAGTGAGAACTTATGTCATTTTACACTGGGAAAATCCATGATTCGCACTGAAAAACCAAACGATTAGTCATTTTTATTGATTCTTTAATTCCATGCTACATCACGTTTCACAAACGAATCCGCGGAATCCCAGTTTGTCAGATGTAACCAAGTATATACCGTGGTTATTGCAGAGTTTATTGACTTTAAATAACATTTGCTCAAATACCGAATATAATGGTTAGCTGACCACTTATAAGCCACCTACCTAGATTCCATTTATCAATAGACGTAAACCATGTGATAAAAGAGGATTTTATCACTGAATGTTGTTTAAAAACGTCACTGCTTCAATCGTACTCTTTACAACTAAACCATGAGCCTAAAGCATGACACCGGTTATATCCGCAGTATATCTTATCCAGATATCCATCTAATCTTTCACCCAATGAACAAACAAGTTCAAATTACTCTGTGCACGAGTTGGAATTTATTTTTACTATTTATTATATCCTCTTATTAAAACTCATGATGACATTTACATTTTGTGTAAAAAGTGTCACAAAAAAAATAAAGATAATTCCCAGATGAAAATAAAGCTCAAACGTTGCTATCAGACCAACCACCATCACTTGGTGATCAATCAAAAGTTCAATGAATCCAAGAAAATACTAGATTCTAAAAATATACTCGGACAATGTCTTGTGACAATGCCGCTTAAATTTTCTTAAAATTTCATAACACAGCCCAAAGTTCATTTATATGCCTCAACAAAAATCAAGAGGCGAAAAAAAAATAATAACAACACTACCCGAACAACAGCTCCGAGTTCATAGAAATAAAATGGAAAACAAATCAAAGTCCATGGAGGAAAATCATAAATCCAAATAAAACTCGAAACAATCATCAGTGCCGCGCTTGTCGTTATTCGTATTCGTCTCTTGTACGCACACTCGCAACGGGCTGAACTGTGAGAGAAGGGATATAAAGTCGATGCCCGGAAATGATCTCTTTATTGCAACCACTATTCAAGTATGTATCTAAGTTGTGGGACGGCTGAGACCATGCGATGAGCGATAGAATAATTTTGTCAAAGATCACCTCTATTTTTAGGACATCTTAATAATAATAGTATCTAATCTCTTTAAATTAGAAAAAAGGAGGCAGAATGATTGCTGTGAACAACAAAACAACTTAGGCTGTCCCGAACAACACACACTTCCCACAAGATAACAGCTCAACCTAGGCAGGCGTGAGATTTCAAGCAAAACGAAAAACAGAAGAGTGAAAATCCAGAAAAAATACATACACATAACCAGTAAGGAAATATAAAGTGTGGCAATAATCAGACTCAGTTGCCAATTCTGAGGGGTTGAGATCGGTTCATGTCCAAACAGCTCCGAGCAAATAACCCCAGCGACAAATTCGGAGATCAGTAATCACTTCAGCCAATATCAACCCTAAGCATTGATCGGACATTGAAAATGCGTACTCGAATCAATTTGATTTATATTTGGATACACGCAGAAAAGAATCAGTTCCACAAATAAAAGCAGCAACTAATTATTTTTCAAGGATTTTGTTTTGCGTTTTTGATTTCGCGTCGTCGCTTGAAATTACTCTACTTCAGTTTTGTGTTTCCATTTATTTTTTTTTTCTCTTTGCTCTTCTTTTGCGGTGTTGCTTTATGTGATTTTTGCTCTCTTCGTCTTCCGTTTGCCTCCTCCTCTTCAGATATTTACATGAGGCAACATTTGCGAAAAAGGTGAAATCAAAGTCTATTTTAGTGTACCACCAAATTTCTAACTAAGAACTGGAAAAGTAGGTCACACTTGTACGAGATACATGCGCCCCATGTGTACATGTAGGTGAAAGATCTGAGTCAAATTGTTTTCTGTATCGAAAACCACAAGCAAAATTATATTTCAAGTTGTACATACCTATGATACGCACACGCACTATCTGTTAATGGAAAGTGTGACTGGGACTGGCTGATGAGGCTCTAGTAAAATAAAACTATCCACGCGTACTATTAACCTCAAGATGATGGATTTGTTCAGCGATACATTTTTGAAATTTTTCAATATTTTTCTATTTATTTTATGTTATTCGACTTCAATTCAGACTTATAATTTGACTTGATCATTGCTTTGGGTAAGACAATTGAAATCAATCGAATTTATAAATTAAAGAAGAATCAGCACAACTAGATTTCTTAAAAGGGTATCATTTCTGCGGGTTCAATTCCAAATTACCTGTGTATTGAGGCATCATACATCACGTGTCAAGCAATATATATGTGTAGTTTTCGCTTTTTGCGAAAAGTAACCACTTCAACTATTCTGGGAAGCACAGAATTAATTAAAATTATAGGTAAAGCGCAATTATAGCAATACGCAAACATACATATGTACATTTATACATCTTCAATTTTTGTATATGGTTGTTTTAAACTGATCTAAAATGTTACGCTTTCCGCTTTTTTGTGCTTTGCAGTACTCTGTTCAAAAGTTTCCGTTACAGCCAGTCATTTAATGTGTTTCTGTTAACGGCAACAATTTTTAGTGTGTGCTCCTTTTCCTAACATCAAATGAGGCAAATAAGGGTTAGGTACACACAACTTAAATTAAGAAACTCAATTGGTTTTGTTTCCAGAACTCAAACATTCGTTCTCTTTCTTAAATAATATTTCAAAAATTACCAGTCTTGAAACAAGAAATTTTTTTAAGCTATGCTCTTGTATTTTAAACGACAACTCAACTTGTTTGTTCGTTTTCACAGTTTGGAAGCACTGGCCACTAGACGTGACTACATTCAGTTAGCTAGCCAACAAGCCGTTGCTTTTTTAATCAAATGTTGCCTTTACGGGAATTTTTATCAGTCTGGAAGTCGAACACTCAATGAATTGCATGTTGGGACGAAAACATTTTCTTACGCACTTGAAATTTATCAAAAATTAACCGCCATAACGTAGTTATATATTTATATATCCGTATATAAAAAAAATACAACGAAACGGTATCAACATGCGTTCGTAATTACTATTTTGATAAAATGCCACTCGATTCCGCTCAAATCTGTAACTTTCCTCTCTTATCAGAATCTTCTATAATGAGAGATACATACACATGCACACTGCTTTTGAGCGAAAGAGACGACTACGCACATTTCATAAGCAAATATACCCCAAAACGCACACACAGAAGCCAACAGTTGGTTCAATGCACGATATACAAAAATCAGGTATGCTCGGTAGCACGTGACGTCACTATGGACAAAATATTTTCATACCCTTTACCATAGCCAGTCCAGTGAGCGAACAAACGAACCAACATACCTGTCTGGTGACGGACGTGATGCGGTTGTAGGCGATACGGGTATGTGAACAACATACACTCAACGGACAGAGGCCAGAGGAATGACAGAGTTAATACTTTGTGTTGGTGTGTACCTGTTTGTTTTCTATGCTGCTATCCTTTTTACTCACTGCCCGCAAGGTTAAAGAGCGACAATAATGATCTTTCTTTCACTCTCGCTGTTGATAATAAAATTCCTTCATTTCTGATTTATGCTTCTACACAAAACAGCCGAACATGTGTGTTGAGCCTTGGATTGGTAGTTACAGAGCCACAGGGAGACAGATACAAACTCCTTCACTCCCCACCACCTTCAGAACATTCACTACACAAACACAATAAGGCAAAATTAATTTCTACGCATTTGATAAGTTTAACTACAGTCTTCTTTTTTTTTTCCACTCAAGACGCAAGATGGGGGACGCAGAAAACACAAACTGTCACTTTTTCTTGTGGAGCGAGAACGCAAAAGCAAAAAATAAAACTAAGAACAAAACTTCCGTTACGTTACCACCGACGAAAGAGTAACGTGAGAGAAAGAGAGAGAAAGAATAAACGAGAGAGGACGGTCGGAATCAAGTCAAAGCCAAAATACAAAACAACACACCACCACATTCGCCTCGCACTCTCCTTAACTCTCATATCAACGGCTCCTTCTTAATGCAGCGGCATAAGAACGCGCGCCATTTATTGATAGGGATAGTGGTTGTAGTTGTGTGGTGGTAGCACTGGATATGGTGGTAGTGGGCTGCTTTTGCTTTTGCTTGATAGACATTAGAGATTAAGAAAAGGCAAGCAAAGAGAGCTCAGGGACGCAAAGAGCCAACAACACACTGTGTTGTGCGAGATGATGCGATGAGCTTAGGCGAAGGCGCGGCGTGGTGGTGACAGCGGCGGCACAAACGGCAGGGGCTACAGCTCTACGCTGGTAATTGAGACAAGAACGGGGCGGCGGGGATCACATCACATCATAATACATATTTTATTCTTTTTTTCTTCTTCTTTTTACACACACTTATTTTCTTGCTGCGTAGTAGATTTTAGATCTTTTTTTACTTTTTATTCTAAGTCTCTACTCCAGGCCCTTGCAGAACTGTCGAAACGGGGGAATACCTTTCGTTAGAATTATGTATTCTTTTATCTTTTTTTGAAGACCCAATGACAAAAATGGAGAAAGGAAAAAAACAACACGCGGTCGAAAAAAGTGGATAAATAAACAAAACTCACTTTTTCCCTCTCACCTTTGAACTTCGCGATTTGTTTTCATGATATTCCGCTTTCTTAAATTATTTCTTCACTTAGCATTCTTTCTCACACTATTTCATACTTTTTTATCTGAACACTTTTCGGGTACAATCACCTTGCTTTTGTAGATTTTCCCGTTTGTTTTGATTTTTTTTCTCCCTTTTGCGTTTTGTTTTTATTATTGGGAAACTTTTTTTTTTACTCAAATACCGAATGCGATGACGCAGGATCACGACCCTTCACTCGCAACGTATCGAACAAACTGAATTCCAACTTTACACTACATTCTACACACTACTCTACTATATTATACTCTACTCTACTCTACTCTACTCTACTCTACTCTACTCTACAGCACAGCACAGTCAACGCAGAATAAGTAATTACTAATTCCGTGGGACTGAGTGCGATAGATTGATTATGATTTGGATTCCACGCTCTCTTACAAACTCTTTGGGGTTCGGACCTCGAATGTTTATTGTATCTAAAATTGTTGAAGAGAAAGACTCTTTGGTCTTTCTGCTCTACCGCTGTAAGTGGTGCCAATGTTTGATCAGAGTTGGTATTGACCTTTGGTACGTATCTAATTGCTTGTTCTCGACCTAATATGTAGTAATTCTTATTTGAATTTGGCCGCCGCAATCATAAAAGTCCTTAGTCTGAAACAAGCTAACCACTTTGAAAGCCAAGCTCAACATAAGATAAAATTGTGGCTACTGCATGAAATTGGGGCTTTCGAGGCGCTAAAGAATTTTACCATGTGCGTACAATGTAACCAGATAAGAACGATAGGAAAGTAAATATAAATAAAACAACAACGGTGTGAGGTATTAAATTTATTCTCGCATTATTTGATAACTTTCGGTTTTTTTCGCAGGTTTTGAAACAGCACTCTGACTCAAAACTGGTCCATTGTATTGCCAGGTAGTGGTGCCGTTAATTTGATCCCAATGGCAAGTGGTGAGGACCAGATTCGATTTCACTGGGATTCGAACCTGGGACCCCTCTAATTTGTCTCAGGCACTTAACAAACTGCGCCATCCAGTCGGGAGTGTTTCACGCGATCACTCCAGTTTTTGATGATTTCCGCAAAGTTTTCAGATAGTTCACGTAGATACAGTGGAGTCGCGTTAATTCGTATCTCGATAATTCGTATTTCGCGGTAATTCGTATCAAAATCGCGGTAATTCGTACAAAACTCATACGAAACGTATATTCTCTACTTGATAATTCGTATATTTTTTCTAGGTGTACAAGAGTAGAACCCTCTGTAATTCGTATGACTTGTGTCACGCATCTCTATAATTCATATTTCTTCATTCGCGTCATTTTGTTATAGTTTACCTATGTATTTGCGTGCGAGTTCAAAGAAATAAAAGTGCCTCTCCGTCGCCCAGATGCAAGTAATTATTGAAGCCGTAGCCAATGGAGAAAAGCAGAAGACAGTGGCTAAGCGTATTTTTTACTCTCTATAATTCGTATGAAATGGTTGATCCGTTGGGATACGAATTATCAAGACTCGACTGTATTACTGAAGTATCGGCAGAATTATTATAAATGCGGAACAACAGGGTAAATTTTATTTCTCAGAATTTTTGAAAAGTAGTTTGAATATTTTATATTCTAACACTCAACTGACAATATTGTGTATTACTCTTTTCTCTCCAACAAATCTTCAAAGTTGCCTTTCCTATACAAAATGAGTAGCAATACCATGGCAGCTCTGAAAGACCTTGACTACTCTAAAAAAAGTGTCGGCCTTACCATATGCTGCCACGACAATACCAAGTGCGACATGAAAAAAGCAACTATGACGCTCTCTTAATCAAAAACACATTCCCACACTCACACAAAAATGTTCAGCCATATACAAGAGGGATTGTGCTCTTTATGTAGCGCAAATGTTTTTGACCTTTCGGCGACATGGTGTGGTGCAGACTGTACTCTTCACGCAGGGTGAGATAGCGAATGTTGTTTTTGTGGAATTTGTGATTAATGTGGTTGGTCATTGAAATTGGTGTGGGAACGCTCCGACAGAGTGACAAGGAAAGTATTAGAATGGGATAGAAAGAAACTGCGGCGGACACTTCTTTCAATGGTTGAACATAATTGACGACAGTCGACGAGGATTCTTTCACGTACTTCTACGTTTTACATTCGTGTGTATGAGGGGTGGCGGCCACGTGTTGTTTTTGTTGTACCCATTCGAAATCCATAAAATGGCAAAACTGAAGTGGAACTGAATGAACTTGAATTGATGCAACTGAAATCGTTAGGGCGTGTGTATACTATTTCATCAGAAAACCCAAGAAAAAACAACAACCGAGTGGCAGCGTATCAGAACATCATTAATTGAACACAGGAGTTGAATTAAATTATGATTAAAATAAAAAAAAACTAAGGAAACCGTCTATTCATACATGTCTGCCTTACTTCTTTTACTACCCACCTAATTACTAAATTAAAAATAGAAATTACTCCTATGCGGCTTGATAAAGAATGGTAGTTAAAAAGTCGTAAAAAAATTCCCTTTAGACAATAAAAACTAAAAAAAAACGAGAAAAACCGATGCAGGAAAAGTTAATTAACTTTAACTTGACAGTGTAACTCTTAGCTTAACAAGGCTGGTTACTTAAACGTAAAAAATGCGATAAGTTGGGAAAATGCGGGCAATTTTTACAACTCAATGCAGTTTTATGGCGCAGACATTAATCTTTAACAGAGACATAAAAAGCTAGAAAAATATCGCTCTATGCTGACTCCCTGCTCTTATCAAAGATCTTAATTATGATTTTCGGTTAAGCGGGAAGTAGAAAGCGAATAAGACATTGTGCATGCATTCCATATGCCGTCCACGTTTTTTTTTTGAAATTATCTCCGCTCAATAAATAACAGAACCACTAGGCTTCGATTAAAAAATTGTTTTATAGTTTGTTCTTACATGGAGGCAAAGCAAGTTCAGTCGCAAAATAATATAGTCGACAGTGGTTATTGGACATTCTGCAGGTCACACAAACTGGAAGTAGAAAGGAGAGAACATGTCGGAATGTATTGAACACAAGAAGTGCATCAGAATTAAACATCAAGATTTACTGAAAGAAAAGAAATGGTACACTAGATCTGACAGAAAGCTCAAAACAGCCGAAACAAATTTCCTTAGCTAAAATTCCCAGAACTTTACTCTTAAGTGAAAAACTACCAAATGTATCGAATTTTAGTAACAATTCGTTGACAAAAAAATCGGTGATCTTGAATTTTCAGCTCCCTCCATTTTTTTTTGTGGTACTACAGTCTGGGATGGACCTGGGTCTGAACCAATAAGCCTCTCCAGATAGCTCGGTCTTTTGTTAGCTGTCTCCATTTGCGCTCGCCGAGTTAGTTGAATTCCCTCTCCGCTCGTGTGCCCTATAAGAATTTTTTATTGCGTTGTCCCACAGGCTCAGTTTCGAAAATTCTTTGTATCTATGTGTATGCGTAAGATCCGTAGACGCCTGGCCAGATATGCTTTACAGCCCTTGCATTTCGTTTTTGAATCCTCTTCTTCAATTGCTATCCATACAAACATTACCAAAGATCGCACACAGAACTATTCTCTCGGAAAGACCAAGAGGTTCTTCTTCCGTGTTTGATACTGTTAATGCTTCTCCATCGTAAAGCAGGACTGGGATGATCAATGTCTCATACAAAATCAGCTTGGTCTTTCGTGAGAGATCACTATACCTATACCGCCTTTTGAGGCAAGTAAAAAAAAGCAGCGATTGGCAAGAAGTATTCTGCGTTTGATCTCGGTACTGATCTTTGTAATATTTACCGAGGAGCCTTTCCTAGTTTAGTCGTCGGTGTTGTTCGTCCCTTCTCGATGAGGTCTCAAGAGTTATGTTGAAAAACGCGCATTGCCCACCAAAACAAAACAAAGAACGCCAAAAAGTGACTTTTTATAGGTTTAACGGCATTACCAAGAAGCCAGCCTTGTCACTGGTAAAGTTGATAAAGTTGACTGTCGCGAACTGAACCATGATTTTTAAAGTAAATTTCCATAATTTGAAAGCGTTGCTGCGGCGAGTGTATATTCATGTTAAAATCCTAAGAATACTAAGTTGCTAAGTTTAAAGTCAAGACCCTCAAGAAACTTCGGTGCACCACGCCACTTCTAACGTCATCGTTCTTTGCTTATATAGCGCAATTCATGGAGTTTATATTTCTGATGTTTCATGCATTTTATCTTTTAACCTTTCTTCTTCGGTATAAAATGGCTTCAAGCTTCTGCGCCGTTAGATAGAACTTGAATGATAATAATTGCATAGAGATTTAGGTTATTGTGTGTAGAATTCATTTCTCACTTAAATTGCATAGGCGAAGTGTAGAACTTTGGTAAATCACAAGTAAACTCGTATTCCGCTCGAGATATTTCTCATGCGCTGGTAACCTCTTAATGAGATGTCCAGGCATTTCATTTTATGTTGGTGCCAGGAGACTGCGGTATTCCTGGAAATTGTAAAGCCAATAAACTCGGGAGGCTGGGCACAGTCTTTTCAATCTTGCCAATGAAGATATTCCGCGATGCGATCAGTTCCACCAATTTCAGGTTATCCGAGGGATTATTACAAAGCAAATCTGGCCCGAGTTAAACTTTGAGCGATCACTTTGTCTAATAGGGATAAGAAGGCTAGAATTTGGGCGTTATAACGAGACACTGTACAATTGGCAAGACACAACAGAATGTGTCTGTCGTATCGAAAGATGAGAAAGGCATTATTAATCTTCTCTGCACATGCAATGTCCTCTCACATCGAAGAAAAGGGTAGAAGATCGCCCGATCGGCGTATAACAATGGCCCTAATCTGGTATATGTTGAACAACAATATGCCACTCGTACCAAATTTAAGTTATCTGCCAAGCTTTAATGAGTACGACATCACTTATACGGCAGGCACGACAGCAATTGGCTTCAAGAAAAAAATAATGAGGTTCTAAAATTCTAAAAAAATGTCTGCTTTTTGTCGTTGTCGCCAACGTGCATATGGTAATAATGACGGAAAGCAATTTTTCTCTTTGTTTTATGCATTTCCGAATATTTTAAAATCGAATGTGAATTATGACGACGTAGTAAAGCAAACAAGTTAAGACTTGGATGACAATAACTTTACTTAAACAGAAACAGAATGCATGAAATGGAAAGAATATAAACGATTACTTGTACGAGTATATAAGAAAATGAATGCTGAATTTCCTACTTTCAAAGCGATTAAGACAACGAGAAATAGCCTATTGTAAATGAGCTTCTAAACTAGTCCGCGCTCTCCTCCAACAAAACATTGCCAGGGTAACGAATTAGTTAATCCTACTGAAATGGCTGATGTGTTCAGTCAATACCTCACTAATCTTGCTTTCAATACTCTTTGTAATTATTCTCACGATAGTTTAGATGATTGTATTTCGAGTGTAACGTCTTTCGTACTGTTTAATTGCTTAATAAATTCATTCATTCAGCAAATCTGCACATGTAATTTTATTTAAAATTTATTTCATTGTTAATGTCTTAGTTAGCTCATATCTTAAATGTGTCTTTATTGTTTTGTTTTTGAAAGAAGCTCGTAAAGACCCAATCAGTCTCTGAATTTAAACTACAATGTTTGAGAAATTAGTGAAAACTAGAGTAAATGCTTTACTAGACAAATTCTCTAATATCATTTAAAGTTATTTTGGATTTAGGATTTGGAAAATTTACAGAATTATGCTTTTTTAAAGAAATCTGACTTCCGACGGTTTAAACGCAGTTTTCCATTTATGTATATTGTAGTACTTCAGGGTTCAATTCCTGGCCCAGTTCTTTATCATTTTCTTTAACTTGTGTTCAAATATGGAGTATTTTTTTACATGATTTTGAATTCATTGTTTCCATTGTCAGCGTTATTTTTTTTGGACTCGATATCTACAACACTTCTTTTTTAACTGTGATAAGACATGCTCTTCCCAGTGTTTTTATATAGGGAAATAAATGAAGATTTCGAATATATTGGCTTTGAAATAGATAACAAATTTAATCAGCGTACTCATACAGTAACTGTAAAAGACAATTCTGCTGGATTAGTATGCAATATGGTTAAGTATGTTGGAGAGGAATCCATAGGTTAGGAAGGGGTGATGGCTGAGCCTCACACAGACCAATTTTGGTCCATAGTGTTACCACTTACAGAGTTAACCTAAGTGTTGACCTAATAGCCTTTATTGAGACAGAAGGATTTTGAGGTTATTGCAAATTTGATGAGAAGATTTGGCTATCGCCATATCGTTTAGCGATTTGAAGAAAAGCTGAAGCTCCTAACATTTTTTTTTAGTTTTGGACAGAGCAGGGCAAAAACATAGGAAGTGTTCCAGTGTTTCATTGACCGCTGAATCTTTGCAGTTCCTACACATGTCTGTAGAAACTTGGCCAAGTTTGCGAGCATGGTAACTCAACAGACAGTGGCCCGTAACGATACCAACCAGAGTGCTGCAGTGCGCTCTGAGTAACGAGATTAATTTTTGATTCTGCGGATGGCGTAGTCTGGCCAGAAGATTTTAGTTATAGTTTGACGTGTGAGAGTTTTAGAATTCGTTACAAGTACCGTTATTTTTGTCTAGGAATTACATATTTACCATGCCGTCGGCAGTTCAAATTCGAATCCACTTCCTTTACGAATTTAAAATAGGACATAATGCGTCAAATGAAAAATATCAATGACGCATTCGAGGATGTACCGGTAAACGAACACACTATACGACGTTGGTTTGAAAAGTTCCTTTCTGGAGTTGTTAGCCCTAAAAACGAACCACGTTGAAACCTTAATTGACGAAAATATATTGAAAGCTAGATTCAATAAAAACGGTGCGGGACATTTCACAGAACATTGGAGTATCTGTCATAACAATAAGTTAACACCTATCTATTGACGAGCAGCCATTGAGGTACAGCACCATGTAGTGGCATTTTTTGTCCCTACAAAGGTCGATAGAATTCTAACAGATCGTAAGCAGGAACAAATTTCCATTGAATCTTTCGATTCGGTCGTGATTTAATGCGATATTATTTATTAGAAAATTAAAGTTTTTAACTACAGTGAATGTTTTGATGTCGAAAGCATATACCTAAGTCTGGATTTAAGTGGTTGTCAAGTGATTAAAAGAGACAGTTCAAATATAATAGTGCTTTCGAAAATGTGAAAATTGAACTTGTGGCAAGAAGAAATTGTTGCTTTTTCTTCTTTAATACAGCGTTTATTTAATTAAAATAAACACACA
The DNA here is from genome assembly GCA_930367185.1 of Myathropa florea. NCBI lineage: Eukaryota > Metazoa > Arthropoda > Insecta > Diptera > Syrphidae > Myathropa > Myathropa florea. The sequence continues at coordinate 885,966 of OV884004.1, read as the reverse complement.
ATTTTAAGGCACAATTGTATATAACTTATCACTCTAAACACTTCACAACCAATAATACCAAATCCAACATATTTTTATTCGACATTCCACAATAAACTGTATTTAAAACTAACAATTTTATGTTAGCTTTTACAAATTTATTTCTCTACCGAATTTCAAGTTACAATGTAAATTTGTTCCCGCCATCGAACTGTCAGAATTCTATGGACTTTTATAGGAAGAAAAAAAGTTCGCCAGAAGTACTTCAAGTCGTCAATAGGAAAAGTGAAGAGCCTCAAAATCTGAAATTGCATGTGGTACAACAAGGTGCAGTAGTAATTATAATAGTTCGTTTTTCGGAGAGTTTGAATATACCTACATAACTAGATGGGTTTTTGCATTGAAAATGCAGGAACGTCGCATTTATACCAGTGAAATGAATATTAAATACGCAAACCTCGTCACTCGAAAGAGGCACCATCTATTGAAGTTTAAATATTTTGTCCCAAGAAAGGTTTGGAGATATGGTGATGAAATTCCTGAAATGACTCCATTCAGACCTATAATTGGAAGCAATGACAACAACCATTTCAATAGAATGAAACTGCCCATTCAATATTGTAGTACGTTTTATGCTCGCTTTCCAAATCGCTTCACGTCCTACTGAGGTTCGCATTTTTATTTTGCATACAGTACACATGGAGAACAACTGAAATGTTAAAGTATGCCAATTGGATTAACCTCAATCTGTTTATTTTTCTTCCTGATAGCAATTCATACGTAATCATTCTTTGAGTTCAATCTGTTTTCCATTTGTCACATCTCCCCCTTCTGTTTCCTCATCTTTTCATCTTTATGGCACCCGCATTGAGACAAGTAAACAAATTTGAACTGTGCCCCTCCATGGCTGGATAAAAACAAATTCCCATTCGCAAGGATGGATTTTCATGTAGTTAAAACCGAATTATTCATAGGCAACATATGGAATCGACTTTTTTCATCCCATTCCCTTTAAGCTCGGTCGGGAAATACGGAAAAACACACCAGTCCCGCTGATGACTCTGCTGCGGGCGGTGTTGATTCAAAATTTGAGGGACACATTTCATATTCACCCTATTCAATGGAACATTTATGCGACTGCTAGCAATCGTAATTTCAAGGAGTTTGATTAAATAATGTATGTTTGCTGCAGCTGAAAGCCGATCCCGTACGATGGAGAATCTCGAACTGTGAACTTCCCTTTGTTTTGGATGCGATTATTTGATGCCTAATGACCAAGAACGATGTCTATTGTACGTCTGCACTTGACATAGACGCATGTTCGGTTCGCATTACCTTCCACGGGGAAAGGGGTGGGCGTTCATAAGTTGAAGTACACACAAATGTACTTATGCGAAAACAGAGGGCGTAACCGTGGGTCTGGCTTCGTCTGCGTTAGGGGTGATTGACTTGATATGGTCATTATGTTTCTAGTTCAAGTAATGTGATGGACGAGAAAAGTTTCGGGGTGAAGTTAAAATGGACAAGGATAGTGGAGTGAAAGGGAGTGGGAAAGGGAGGTGATAAATACATTGTGACAACACCGATTATTCTGAAGGATCTCTTCGTGGGGAAGGTGGGCTAAGTAGCTCCATAAACGTATACTTACCTTCGATACATGATAGAAACTTAAGGTAAGAGGCCTTCAGCATTGCTATCGAAATCTTCTGCTTCTTGTTCAACTCAATTCACCAGCTTTGGTGCATTGCCACTATTTGTCTACGTTAGATTCCAAAACTGTTGTCTTATTTGAGGTAATGGTGTTGGGTGCATAATTTTTCCCATAATAACTTAAATTGTCCGCACAAGTTCACAATATTTAAATATTCACCTGATTTGTGGATTTATTATATACTATCGCCCTCACCAATCACTAGGTGTGTCACCGCGTTCACAAGCCGCCTTAATGACACGAGAGAGCCAGCATTTCTGGCCGAATTTCATCTACACCGGCGGATTTGTCAACTTTTAGCGATTCAATCGCCAAAATGACTTCCTCCACCGTTGGACTATTCTCCGCCCTACTCAAGACTACAGATCTGACACCCTCAGTGCCCTGTTCGGGATTGAGCAGCTCCGAAAAGTGTTCGCTCCATTTTATTGTTTGTGATTTGTGGATTTATTATATACTATCGCCCTCACCAATCACTAGGTGTGTCACCGCGTTCACAAGCCGCCTTAATGACACGAGAGAGCCAGCATTTCTGGCCGGATTTCATCTACACCGGCGGATTTGTCAACTTTTAGCGATTCAATCGCCAAAATGACTTCCTCCACCGTTGGACTATTCTCCGCCCTACTCAAGACTACAGATCTGACACCCTCAGTGCCCTGTTCGGGATTGAGCAGCTCCGAAAAGTGTTCGCTCCATTTTATTGTTTGTGATTTGTGGATTTATTATATACTATCGCCCTCACCAATCACTAGGTGTGTCACCGCGTTCACAAGCCGCCTTAATGACACGAGAGAGCCAGCATTTCTGGCCGGATTTCATCTACACCGGCGGATTTGTCAACTTTTAGCGATTCAATCGCCAAAATGACTTCCTCCACCGTTGGACTATTCTCCGCCCTACTCAAGACTACAGATCTGACACCCTCAGTGCCCTGTTCAGGATTGAGCAGCTCCGAAAAGTGTTCGCTAAATCGGCGCAAGATGTCCAGTTCATTGGAAAGCAACACACCATCCTTGGATTTGAGTCCTTCGATGATGTTGGATTTCATTCCTTTGAGCCGTCGAATGGTTTGCCAGAACACCTTTTTCGCAGATTTATGGTCGCTTTACAACTTCTCGCCGAAATCCAAGTCTGCTCTTTAGCTGTTCGCACAGGCAATTTGCAAGTTCTTCGCGAGCCAGTGTACCGGTCATGAGAAGCAGAGTTCCCCAAGACATTCCAGTCTCTATAGGTCTTCTTCTTCTCTCTGATGGCTTCTTGTTTTAAACCACGCAGTTCTTTTCTCACCATCAGCCGCCACACCAGGCCACTTCACCCCACAAACATCAGGTGCAAAAGCAATGACAGCTGTTGAAAACAGTCGCTATTCGTGCTCTACATACAATGGAACAGTTGGAATTTGCTCAAATCCTTCAGATATGCGGCGTGAAAAATTCTGCCGCACTTCACTGTTCTGTAGTTTCACCCACCGTATGCGTGTAACCACTCTTGGTTTCTGCCTAGGCAGAAGGGGTACTTTATCAGTAAGATACAGCATACGCATCACCAGGTGATGATCAGTTGACAGTTCAGCCCCTCTTAACACACGAACGTCACAAACTATTTGTTTCACACACGATGGAACCACAAAGAAGTCTTCTAACGATTTCTGTTGAAGACTTCGACGGTACCATGTGTATTTGTGGATGTCTTTGTGTGGAAAGAAGGTGTTCATAATGGACATGCCATTTGCACAGCAAAAATCCAACATCTTCTCCTCGTTCATGTTTTGATGAGGATCACCTTTCTTCCTCATCACACTTCTCCATGTCGTTTCATCCACACCCACGTGAGCATTGAAGTCACCCATCAGAATAAATGAATCTATCTCAGCCACCCTGTCAAGGGGTAGCATCAACTTCATTCAGGAAAGCCGCATACTCTGACTTTATTTTCGGGGCATACACCTGCACCAGAGCAAAATTTGATAATAGATTGAATAATGATTCATGTGTTCAAAATCTATGTTGGTACTGGCTTAAAAAGACAACCGATACCTAGACAGATAAGTCTAAAGTTTGAATGCAACTTGAGCTGTCGGCAGATTTAATGATTAACGATACTTATCAGGTAACAATTATCATTTTTCATTAAAATGCACAAGAATTTTCACAAGATGTTTAAGACCAGAATTATTCTTTTCTTGGCAGCAGCTAAATCATTTTTATTTATTTATTACCTTTCTATATTTGTTAGCCCAACTTTGTACGTTATTGGTAATCAAAACTGATACATGCATGTGAAATGTTTTGTTAGCAAACTGAGAAACTTTCAACTGTCAAAGCGAGGTCTCTTCACAATCGTTATGTACAGAATCGCCCGGAGTTGCTCAACTTTAATAACGATACTACCAGTTCTATCAGTTCCTTAAATTCATATGATTTTCTTTCAGTCCCACTCACAATGAATGCATAATGTCCTTCATTCAATGAAATATTTTACCAAATCAGACGCGATTGTGGTGAAGAAGAACGCAAAATGTCTTAAGAATTTCAAGAAAAGTGAACAAAATAAAACCGTCTACTCTAACTCATCTTGCATTGACACCCCTAATTACAAGCCTCCCAAGTGTTTTGAAAATATCTTCTTAATTCCACCCACAGAGAGACAGTGCTGGCATGGAGGCGAGAGCCCTCTAAGTCCATGGGCTTTTGCTTTTATTTTCGTTTAAATCATCGCTCCAGCATTTCAAATGAACCCATAAACACCAACTTTCACAAATATACTCTCCCACTGTTTTACTGCCAATCAACTTTTATTATTTGTCCATCAAATGCGACGACCCTCCCATCTTCCCCGATAGAACATTTTCACTTTGATACATTAACATCCGAATGCCGTCATAAAGAGTTTCCGCAGGAAGGCCTATCGGAAATATATCTTCACATCCCAAGGGTTCAAAAGCGAAACCGAACTTTCCGCAGGATAAGAGAAAAAAAGAAGAGAAAATCGACGAAGGACACACAGGAAAAATAAAATGTCCTCGATCCGTAAATTTAATTTACATGATGCGCCACAACTTCAAGCATTTGCTCTATTTTAAGGAGCAATGAATGCGGACTTTGTGGACACACTCCATGAGAGACGAAGGACACGCTAAGATGTTGTTGGTCTGGGTCTTGGCCGTCTCGTCGACGACGGTGACTGCGGCGTAAGTTGTGGTATGTGAATGAGAGTAAAACGAAGCAAACTCAGACTCGAATTGGTTGTGTGAATTCAATTTGAACTTTTGCCAGCAAGATATTTCCGTTTCTTGCTCCTTGGTTGGTTCTTCTTCTTCATTTGATTTCAGAAGTACGGGTACGTATGCTCATGCCATCACAATTTTCCGATTTAATTGACAAGTCCTTCGGTGTAAGTTGGTTGTGTTCCGTTTTATTTGTTTTGCGCCACAAACTTGCGGCAAGGAATTCAGAAGGCGGGGGTAAAGAAATCTTAAAAATTCAAAGATTTGAAAAAGTTTTCAAAACTGAGAAACTGGAAAACTGGGAAATTAAGAGGGCTTCAAATGCAATGAACTCCTCAAAGGGCTTTCGTAATAAATTACGAGACTTACAAGTTGAATTTTGTTTGTAAATTGTTTTAATGGTCAAGTGCACAATTGTCAAAGGACGGGAAAGGAAAGTATATACATATGTATGTATGTGGCTGTAATTTTGAAATGTGATATTTTTGGAAAGTGTACTGTTTTCATAATAACACTGGAGGAAATGAAGTGGTAGAACTGTATACATTGTCTTTCGATAGGAATAAATCGTAAAGGAGTATACATAACATAGGCCAAAAGGCGTCTGAATATCAAACTAGAACAAGTATTTTCGAGAACCTTCATGATGTTATTATTAATCTCTTTGGGTTTTGACTTTGAATACATATTTGCCAAATTACCTCGTATAGATCTTTCTCTTGCAAAGTCAGATAGAGCGAACAGGTGCATTAGAGACGTTTCTCCTACGGAAGTCCTTAAAATCTTTATGAAAACGACTACAAAAAGTGTTTATTAATTGTAGTATATGATAGTACTTAACACAAATCACGTGCTTTTACAATTTGCGTCTTTGGCTAGCAGAGTGTTTTGTATAACATAAGTTTGTTTTTCTGTTCGATCTATAAAGCAATGAGACCCTAGACCCACTCCGCCAGTTATTGGATGATTGGTCTTCATAACATCTCCGGTCTTCATAACATGTACGCCTTATACCGTTTATCAACAATGTGTAATGTCAGTCCAGGGAAGTCCCCAATAGACCAGATATTTACACTAGGGTAGATCCTGGAAAAGACCCAAGAAATGCAAATCGACACCCACCACTTAAACGTCGATTTCAAGGCTTCATATGGCAGCGTGCATAGCGATGAACCATACAGCGCCATGTCTAGTTTTTACATTCCTGCCAAACTGGTCAGACTGTGTAGGATGACGATGGAGAACTTTCGCTGTTCCATTTATGTCTGTAACGAACTCACCGATACCTTCAATGTCAAAAAAGGTTTAAGACAAGGTGACGCGCTTTCATGTGACTTTTTCAACATCCTTCTTGAGAATATTGTTCAAAACTCACCACCCAAACTTCGAGGTAGTGAAGGACTTCATCATAGTACGCACAACGTTTGTTCCGAGATCAAACGCAGAATAACTCTTGCCAAACGCTGTTTCTTTGGGGTCAAAGGGAGTTGAGTAATAGAGACCTCTCTCGAAGGAACAAGCTGATTTTGTATAAGACATTGATCATCCTAGTCCTGCTTTACGGCGCAGAGGCATGAATAATATCGAAAGCGGATGAAAAAAGCTTTTAGTTTTTTCGAGGGAAAAGTTCTGCGTGCGATCTTTGGTCCTACTTCTGTTTATGGCATTTGGAGGGGAAGATTCAATCACGAAATATGTGGGCTGTACGACATGAATCTAGTTAAGCATCTACGGATCCAACGCCTAAGATGGATGGGCCATGTTGAGTACATCAATAACTTAGCTCCGGCCCGAACAGTCTTCGACTCTGAACCAGTGGAACAACGCAACGGAGGACGTCCACGTCTAAGGCTGCGCATCCCATTGGAGACGGGCCTCAACTAAGTTGGTGTGCACAAGTGGCGACATCTAGCAAAAGATCGTGCTATGTGGCTTTGTTGGTTGAGGCCCAGGTTCACACCGGATTGTACTGTGCCACCAGAAGAAGAGTGAGTGATCGAACACAGCGAGCCCTCAATGAAGTGTTTGCTGGTATTGAAATGGAAGCGACTAAAATGAATCTGGCAGTAAACGAGGACAAAACGAAGTGCGAGTATATGCTGTCTTTGAGAAAGGAAGCACAACATCCACGACTTGGGTAGAACGTCACAATATACATATTTAATTTCGAGGTAGTCACAGACTTCATCTTCACTTCACTTCAGAGTAATAGAGTTCTTTCTTGAAAAAGGAAACTGAATTTGAGTAAGATCCTAGTCATCCCATGGACAATATTAAAAGCGATTGAAGAAGCTCTTGGTCTTTTTGAGAGAAAAGTTCTGCGTGCGCACATAAGAATAGGATGACCTCAACCAACTTGGTGTGCGCAACTGGTGTCAGCTAGAAGAAGATGATTATGTCTAGGCTAGGTTTGTTAATTAAGGCCTTGACCCTACTCGGAGTGCAGCGCCATATTAAGAAGGAGAAGAAGTTATATGTTAATAGACTTTGTCAGCATTTCATATAATTTACATTATATGCTGTTTCATTTTCTTGGGTGACATTACGGCCCCGGGCTACATCGAGTTGTAAACGGCAGCACCGTCTCTTGTTAGCTGTCTCTAGTTTATTAAACCATGTTGGTTGAGGCTTACTTGAACCTCATGAACCATGGTCGTTTATTGAGTTGCCACAAAGGCTCGTCGTCAAGCTGTGTTCCTAATACGTTCTTTACAGCCTGGTGCTGAATGTCTCGTGTGATTTTATTAAAAGAAATTATTAATTTATTATTTATTTATATTACTTCAGTAAAAACCTTTGAGTTTATAATAATATTATAATAATGGCGGCGCTGCAGTCCTTGGGCCTGGTGCTGGGCGTACTAGGAGGAGGGCACCTACATTTTGATGCCGACTCTGAACGGCGAGATTGAGAAGCTCTTTTTTAGACAGTTAAACTCTCTGACTATTGTCAGTGACACGAAAGAAGTGGAGCAGTGACCAATTTTTTTTTTAATTGTTGCTTGTTCGAATTCAAATACAAATACAAGTTCAAATACACGAATCTAGACTTGAAAGTATAGTGTCTAGTCGCACATATCGACAATGCCACGGCAAGTTATTGGAGTTTATACTTAAGAATATAATAAGAAATTCCAAATTTTTACAGCAACTGACTGTTGAGTGTGGTATCAGTGGAATCTACTGAATAAGGCTTTGGAAATTAGGTCGATAACCCAAAATTAGCCCTCTTCTCATTTTATTAACGTCCTTACATTTTTTCACTATCTCATTACATTCTTCATTATTTCAATTCCATATTGCTAAAAAATAGGAATTGATTTGACCGGAAAATTATTCTTTGTGGAAAACTTTGACCTTTCTCCCAACCCTAGGTGTAACAGAATAATGGATTTAACCAAAAGTAATAGACCCGACCGACCTTTTAACATTCTCACGACCCTTGGTAGGAGCTCCAGTTAATAATCTGAATCTACTATGCATTGGTGTTGCAAAAAAAAAATGATTGAAAACGGTCAGGAATCGCTGAAACTGTTCCCTTTCAACACAAAGTATCTATCAGTTCATGACATTATTGTTTGTATCTAGATACATATGTGTGCATACATACATACGTATATCTGCGCATAGAAAAAGTTTATTTTTTCGAATTTTTTGTATTCAGATCCAATTTTCCGGAAATAATCTGAAAAATGGAAAAGGCCACATCCGTAGAAATCCTTTGTGTATTCAGTCCAACCATTTTTTGTTTCTGTCTCCCCCATCAATGGTCAAAATATAGGCACACATAGCCACATGTGGGATATGCAACAACAACAAGTGTTTGATGAAACATGAACTACACAATTCGAGTTGAAATGAAGTTGTAAGCCCATAAAACCTCCGAGAAATTGAGTGGGTTATATCGAATACATAGACATCGTACCGCACAGATAGCCAATCAATTGGTATCGATTTGAATCTGACGTGTTATAGCGTTCTGTGCTTTTTTACATGGTCTCACTCCCTCGGTCGCTTACTCTTTCCACCCTCGTATCTCACTCTTGAACCGTACAATCGAGGAGTTGACATTTAGGGCTTTTTCTTTCGTTATTGGATCACGTTTGCTCTTACTTGAATTGCCTTTCTCTGCAAAAAATGTGTATTTTATTGTGTTTTGAGTTAAAAGTAATTTTTATTGCTGACACTACGATAAGGTTTAATTAGATTTCAAATGGTATATAGAGTAGGAAAAACTAGGAGAAGCAATTCGAAAAATCAATTGCACTTGTCTATTGGCAAAAGTTTTTTCCACAACCTTATTTTATATAAGAAATAAAAATCAGGCCATGGATATGACAGGAACGCGAGTGATTCTGTTATTCTGCAGAGGTGATTCTATTAATGACATCGACGAAAAGACATGTTGAGAAATATTAATTAACATCTCCCTAGTCTAGGAGAATATGTATAAATAATAATAATAATAATGGCGGCGCTACAGTCCGAGGTGGACCTGGGTCTAGCTTGTCAGCAACCACTCGTGTTGAAAATCAAAAAAAAAACATCAAAAATTCGAAAATTCCCGAAAAAAGGGAGAAAAAATATACATTTTAAAATTCACAATAAAATACTCTATTGGAAGTGAAGTCTAGAGACAATGGATGCGGAGTTGCTGCTGATGCCGAGTGAGAACTCGGAGAACGGCAGCGACGAAAACTTAAAAAAAAGGCGTAAACTTTTGAAGCCGCAGACGAAGAGACAGCAGCAGAAACGAGTAGTGCTACCTAACAATTTAGAAAAAAAAAGTGCTGAAGAAGAAGCCTCGGAGGAAGATCAAGCCGACGACGAAAAGGAATTGGCCCTAAAACTGAAGGAGAAGGACGAGCTGGAGGAATTCATAAAAGCCCTCCAGCTCAAGCTAAAAAATAGAAGAACAGAAGAGAAAAAATAACAAGATCAAGAAAAGGATAGAAAGTTGCCACAAACGCAACAACAACAGCAGCAAATCCAACACAAGCAGCAACCAAAGCAGCAGCAGCAACAGCAACAACCAAAGCAGCAGCAGCAGCCCAAGCAGCAGCAGCAACCCAAGCAGCAGCAGCAACCCAAGCAGCAGCAGCAACCCAAGCAGCAGCAGCAGCAACAAAAGAAGGAGAAGAAGATTAGAATGCCTCCCATCAATATAACCGGAATGGATGCCGAAGACACGATCCAGGTATGTAAGTTGGCCGTAAAGGACAACTTTTACATTAAAAATAAGGGCTTTAGCAAGCAGGCCATTCATTGCTTATCAGTGGATGGCTTCAAGCCTGTGAAAGAGAAGATGGCGTCAGCTGGGGCTGACTTTTTTTCATACACACCCAGGGGAGAAAAGGCTCAGACCGTTCTCCTCAAGGGCTTAAGAGTCTCTGCTGAGCCGGAAGACGTTTTGAATTCGTTGCGACAAGCGAACGTCGCCAACGTGGAGTTTTTGGAAGTCAAGCGCTTCTCCACTGTCCGATCCAGGATGGAACCGGTGCATTTGCTTCCCATCTTTCTGGTCCAGGTGACACCAGAGAGCAGGCTTGAGAGTCTGAGGAGCATTAAGTTCCTTGACTTTCAGGCCGTCTCTTGGGAGAGGTTGAAGAGAAGCAAGCAGATGCTTCTCTGTGCAAGATGCCAGTGATTTGCATCTGTCTGCGTAGTGTCTGGAAAGATCGAGGACAGATCCCGCCTGAAGTACATCCATTTTGGTGCCAATGGATATCCTTCCAGCCCTCGGGGTTGTCCGAAGGTCAAGGAAATGGCAAACTAAAACATGCAAAAGAAAACAAAAGTGGCGGATTCAAGGCCGATGCCGAGAATTCTTGCCACTCCTGTTACGCCGGTTGTCTCCTACGCCCAGATGGAGACTGGTAGACGACAGGCGCAACGGACAGCGCCGAAGGTAGCCCAGGCTACAGTAGAGGCTCCAAATGTGGTTTCGCGGAGCTGTTGTCAATGATGGCCTCAATGAAGGCCTAGATGCCACAGTTCCAAAAAGACCTTGCGCGGATGGACCAAGTCCTTTCGTCGAGACCCGCTGGGTCAAGTGCGTATCCAATATAATGGATACGCCGGCAGCTGGAGACCTTTCGATCCTGGAGGTGAAAGCGAATTCACTCGTCAGGATCGAAAGAAGGTTGGCTTTACTCAACTTGTTGGAGACCCATAAGCCTGACGTGTTAATGGTTAGCGAAACTGAGCTAAACCAGAAGCACATTCTCAGGTTATAAAGATTATACCGTTATTCGAAGGGACCGCCCCCACTCCACACAAGGGGGTGGGGTAGGTCTCTTTATTAAAAAAGGTATACGCCACAAAATCGTGTATTGGAAGCGTGTATTGCGTGCATTTCTCTCCAAGGTGGAAGGAAATTGTACGTGGTCGCGGTCTATGCGCCAGACGCACCTCGGGCCACAGGTTTCATATCGGAGCTCGAGACTCTCTTTAGAAAACTTCGACTTTGCTTGGACGAAAACTATTTTATCATAGCCGGCGATTTGAACGCGAAGCATGAGGAATGGGGTAATTCTGTGCCAAATCAAAGGGGAAACTCCCTCCTTGATTGGTGGACGTAGCACTCTATTGAGTTCAAGCTGAATTTGCTTGCAACCGATAGACCATCATTTCCCAGAAGTGGGTCTTATTTGGATCTAATGCTGATTGACAGACGACTGACTTTACGCGATGTGGACAGTGACACAAGGAACTGCTTAACAACGGTAGAGTACGACAGTGATCACTGTGGACTTGCCGCGGTTATTCAGTTCCCGAATGAGCTGGTCGAACTGGAGCAATTCGTGTAGACGTACCCTTACAATTATCGTAAGGCTCGTTGGCCGCGTTTCTCCAGGGCCTTATCCAGAGAACTACGTTCGAGTGACATTACTCCACCCGCAAACAGAAACCTGACAAACGAAGAGGTTGACAGGTACCTCATACAAGTGGACAATTTAATAAAACGTACCATGGACACGACGCTTCCAAAAGTAGCACCGACCACAGATGGCGACGTCTATCGGAACGCTACTATCGACGTACTGCACCTGAACAAAAGCAGACTGCTGTCGCGACTTAAGACACTTTACAGACGCTTTACGGAGGACAGAAAAATATTACCGAATAACCAATTTAGATTTAGGGCGGGGCATGATACTGTACATGCCGCATCAAAATTGGTGTCGGACATTCAATGGAACAAAGCAAAAACCCAGTGCACCGGAGCCTGCCTCGTTGACTTGGAAAAAGCATTCGACACCGTATGGGTAGAAGGTCTCTTCCTTAAATTGACGAGGATTGGTATAAGCAAGTAGCTGCTTTACACGATTTATGACATGGTAACAGGTAGAAGTTTTGTTGTTAAAAGTGGCAACATGACTTCTACCAAAGTTTTCCACATAAAAAATGGGCTCCAGCAGGGTGCAGTTAACTCACGAATCCTATTCACTATTTTCACCAGTGAACTGATTGGCTCCATGCAGAACTTGATTGCATACGCCGATGACTTGGTGGCGTACAGGACAGCGCAGAAGGTTGAGATTATCAACATCCTCCTGCAACGTGACTTTGACAAAATTCAGCGATTTTGCGACGACTAGAAGTTGAAAATCAACTACCAGAAGTGTGAAACCATCCTTTTCCGAACTCCGTTATACAAGGCCTCAAGGGACACGAAAAATAAACTGGCGCAATTTCGGCATAGTTGACCCGCAAGGGGAGCCGTTAACAGTGAAAAGTGTGGTAAGGTACCTGGGAATTTGGCTGGATCAGTATCTATATTTCGACAGACATATAGCTACTGCTCTGAAGAAAGCCAGAAAAGCCTTTGCTGTGGCAAGAGGGTTGTTTTATAGCAGCCAACTTGATACCAGGGTGAAGGTAATCTGCTACATGGCTCTCATCCAGGCAGTCATGGCGTACGGTTCCTAGATGGAAAAGTTGAGGCTGTCTCCGGGCTTGTGTCAAGAAGTACAGAACCCCAGAATCTGAGTACATGAAATTCTATTCCAACGAGTTCTTGTATAACGAAGCAAACATGAACAGGGTGGATAATTTTATTATTAAGCTGATTCGAAGGCACGTTGCACGAGCTATGACCTCGGAAAATGAGCTGATATTTGGAGCCTACTACCCCAATGAAGCATATTTCGAGAGCGCTCGCCGAAGTGGAATGAATCCACCGGGAGCGTTCTTGTTGCTTGACCGGATTGGCTTAATCTAGAATGCAGAGGGATGTCCATTGATCTACCACGTGGTGTGAAGGACGGTGGATAGGCGTCTCCTCTACGAGAGCGATGTCGCAAGCGTTAGTCAGGATGATCTCCGGTTCAGTAGATCTATCTCTTTTCGCGACAGAACTCAGTGTGACAAAGTTCCTGCCTGGGTTCTACTGGTGGTTGCAGTCCCATCAAACGTCCCAGCTGTCGCCAGCTTAATCAGCTAACTGTTGGTCCCTTACGGCCAACTTACATTTAGGTTAGGACATTAGACTAGGGTAAATTTAACAAAAAAAAATAAAAAATTAAAAATCCAAAAAAAAATACAAAAAATTGAAAAATAAACCAAAAAAATAAAAAAATAAAAAAAATGTTAGATAGTTTAGTTTAAGTTAGTTAGGTAGGCTTATTTTAAGTTAGATTAAGAATATAAATTTTAAAAATGTTAGATTACTAAGATTTTATTTAAAATTTTCTTAGTATAAGTATTTTTGTTTTAGTATTATTAAAAAATATATAAAAAAAACACAAAAGAAGCCGAAAGGCAAAATTAATTAAAAATTCCTAGATTAACTTAGAGTGCCCGCATAGGGCCAGTAAGATAGTATAAGGAACTATTTGTTATATATCTAGTTTAAGTAGTTTTTCCTAGAACATACGATTTTTAAAGATAAAAAAAAATGCATTTAAACTAAACTAAAATGCTTTTTTGACTATTGTCGGTGTTGTTTGTGTGGGGAATCGAAACGCGACTTTCAGCGTATAAGTCGTTGTATTTACCCGTACTTGCCATGGCAGCCATAAATTAGATTTCTAAAATATCAATCCGAACAGAGAAAAGGAAGCAAGAAAAAAATCAAAACACGTATCGTAAAGAGTCATAAACTTATAAAATGAGTAGATTTATTGTTTTCATTTTTGTTAGTGTTTTTTGTAATACATTTATCGAAATCGAGAGAAATGACTGGATTTTCAAGTTCTAAGTTCAGAATTTTGAAGCACGCATTGGAAAATATTTTGTTTCAGTATGAGTAAATTTAACTGTCATTAGATTTTCCCTTACATATACAAAGGATATTTTATGGACATAAGTTTCAGTCATATGTTTGTGTCCCTGAATATGTTGTATGCCCTTGACCTTTAACGGCTTATTATATCTCGAGATCTCAACGCATATTTAATGTGTACATCAGGCTTACTGCCTAGTGGTTCCATTAAAATAATATTGAATACCCAAAGCCGTTAAGCATCACAAGGTTGGAGCCAGCATTATTTTTTGCTCTATCCTGTTGAACGGGCATTCAAATAAAATACTCCTAATGCCCCCATAATTAGGGAGAACTGACGATGCTAATGAAAAAACGTGCGCAATAGCCTTGAATTGTAAGTTTGAAATAAAACTTCAGCAGCTCTTTTGCAAAAACGAATACGGCATACGACTAGGCCATGAACTCACATTCTGTTCTACGTATTCATCTTAAAGATCCTCTTCTCATCGGGATAAGAGCAATCCAAAAATAGTCGAAGCATAATGAAAGAGCCACTGACGGAAAGAGTTGAGTCTAATATTTTATTGCCCTTATAATTTGCGAAACCTAATTAAAATACTTCACCACAAGGAGCAACAAGAGCAGGCCATGTAATTAACGCAGGGAATACAATTACCACCAACAGCTGCTGCTGCCCTAAAATAAAGGAATCAACTTTCAACCGAAACCACTTGCCCAAAATGGAATGTGTATTATCGAAGTTGGGAGTAAATGCAAAGATTATATTCATTTTTTTGGTTAAAGTTAGCTGTATCTTTTCGTATGGAAATGAAAAGGGGTAGGGATACCAGGGAATGATGTACAGTTACGAGACCAACAAGTTCCGAGAAGAGGATAAAAGCTCTTCAGTAGCAGGCGTCTGTTTCCAGTGAGAGGACAGTTGCGATGGCTTGGCAGGGGGTGCATTAATTTCAATTACCTCCGGTTTGAGATTTGAAGTTCGAAATTGTTTTTTCTTTTTATTTTTTTTACATGTACATATACTAGGCTGCGTCATGCTGCGGATAAGATATGACAGGTCTTTCGGTAAAAATTAAAAATGAAACACGCGCCGACAAGCGATTACAGGCGCAGTGTAAATTATGAAAAGCAACAGTTGATAGTACTGCGATTGTGATTTAACTTTTCTTGATCAGCGGTACGATTGGAATTTTGTCATTTAATTATCAGATTATAAATCAGATTCTTAAATTGCAGCCAAAAAAATGTGCATATGATTGTATCAATGATTGTGGGACATAACGGCTCGTTTCATTAAACGTTTGTAAGAATATTTAGTAAAATGCTTATAAAAGGTGGTCCAACGAAAACGCACAATGATAATTGTAAATAGAACAAAAAGGTGTTCGCTATCGCGAGATGATAACGGACTTCTTGTGGCCAGAAATTCAGGATGGTGCCACTTGCCACACAGCCAACAAAACAATGGCTCTTTTGCGCGAGAAATTCAATGCCAATAGAATGAGTCTCTCAAACATGACTTCTGTAGAAGAGTGATTGCTGAGGTAAGATGGATGGAGAAACTGTTACTCATCTTCTCAGCACATGAAGTGACATCTTATCCCTCGGTAATTGGTGCAGTCTCCTTTTTTGTGGATCAGCTAAACAACAATGAAATTCCACTCGTCGGGCATGCTTTCTCTGACCTCCGACCTATTGTTCAACAAAAATGTAAGTTCAGCTGTGGTTGTTAAGAATTTCAGTTCGTAAAAGTAAACTAATGTAGGAGGTAATACAAACTATTTATTATATATGTATATATCTATTATTAGACTACCTATTTTTGATGGCTGGATGTTGTAGGAATCGGGTAGGCACTGATTGGCGTCAACCTGGCGATGCCCAGTGTTGTAACTTTTCCTATACATCAATTGTGCTTATTTTACCTCCAAGTGGTAGCCATCGGGTACTGGTTGTAGTTCACCCGAACTCAACCTGCTAAACTTATAAGTGCGACCTCTTGTCCTAGGGGTAAAAAAAAAAGGAACTGGTCCTCCAGGTTGGGGGTTGTGCCGTCGGGGTAACTGCCCGGCCACACCAAAAAAATCAAGTTACGAAGCAGCAACAAGCCTCGGAAACGGACGGAATTACTGATGACGAACCCCGCAAACGAATTAAGGACAACGATCTTCGGATCTGCACGTGGAATGTAAGGTCCCTTTATAGGCCACGTGCAGCCGAACAATTAGCGGAAGCCCTGGACTGCTACAAAGCAGACATCACCGCCATCCAAGAAGTGCGATGGGATGGGCCGGGCAAAAAGAGGATGACAAACTGTGACATTTACTACGGTGACTGCTACAGGCAGCAAAAGCAGCGCTTGTTTGGATGTGGATTCGTCGTTAGGGGTAGACTTAGGCAAGAAGTCTTATCGTTCAGATGTGTGAACGAACGCCTTACGACAATTCGCATCAAGGCTAAATTCGCCAATATAAGCCTAATATGCGCACATGCCCCCACAGAGGAGAAAGACGACGACACCAAAGACAGTTTCTATGAGCTCTTGGACAAGACATACGAGCAGTGCCCTAGCTATGACATTAAAATTGTCATAGGCGATTTTAATGCAAAGCTGGGAAGAGAGAGTGTCTTTGGTAGTACGGTCGGGAAGCACAGCCTACACGACACCACCTCCGATAACGGATTTAGGCTGATCGACTTTGCTGCGGGGCGAAATGTTGTAGTAGCCAGTACACGGTTCCCACACCTCAATATTCACAAAGGAACATGGAGATCTCCTGATCAATCAACCGTCAACCAGATTGATCACATTGCGATCGACGCAAGGCACTCCTCCAGTATTATGGATGTCCGAACGTTTCGAGAAGCCAACATCGACTCGGACCACTACCTTGTTGTAGCCAAGGTAAGGCTGCGGATATCCCGAACACCGCCAAGACAAGAAAATACTGTGAGGAAGTTCGACGTCGGAAGGCTACAATCGCAAGAGATCGCCAAATCCTTTTCCGATCGAGTCTCCCTTTATCTCAGAAGAAGTTCTTTGCCGCCGACACCAAGTATTGAAGACCAGTGGCAACATTGCCAAAAAGCTATCAGAGATGCCGCCTTTGATGTGCTGGGTTTCACTCGGCCACCACAACGAAACCCCTGGTTTGACGACGAGTGTCGGCAGGCGAATGCAGCTAAGCAAGAGGCCTACAAAGCGGCACTGCAAAGAAGGACAAGAGCTGCTCGCGAGCTCTACGAGCAGAAAAGGAAAGACGAACACCGGCTTCTCAGGAGGAAAAAGAAGGAGCATGAGAAGCGCGCGATCGGTGGAATAGAGAGTTACTACTGCAGGAATGAGGTAAGGAAGTTTTACCAAAGGGTAAAGTCAACCTGTCAGGGTTATAAAGCCCGAACCGAAGCCTGCAAGGACGATCAAGGGAACATCGTAGTAGAACCACAGTCGATGCTGAGGATATGGAAGAACCACTTCTGCAGACTGTATAACGGCGATGAAGAACCGAATTCCGCTGTCAGGCAGATTGAACCATTCAACCCGAATGAAAGGGACGACGTAGATCAACAATTCCGTCCCCCCGATCTGGACGAAGTGAAGATAGCCATATCTAAACTAAAGTCCAACAAAGCTGCTGGAGCTGACGGCCTAGCGGCTGAGCTCTTCAAAGCAGCAGGCGATGACTTGGTAAGGAGCATGCACCAACTCATCTGTAAAATATGGTCGGAAGAAAGCATGCCCGATGAATGGAACCTCAGCATTGTTTGCCCGATCCACAAAAAAGGAGACCCTCTAAACTGCGCCAACTATAGAGGCATCAGTCTTCTAAATATCGCTTATAAGATCCTATCTGCCGTGTTGTGTGAACGCCTAAAGCCATTCGTCAACAACCTGGTCGGTCCATACCAGTGTGGCTTTAGGCCTGGAAAATCCACCATCGACCAAATATTCACGCTGCGGCAGATCTTGGAAAAAACCCAGGAACAACAAATCGATACCCACCACCTTTTCATCGATTTTAAGGCCGCGTATGACAGCATCTATAGAGACGAGCTATACAGAGCAATGTCTAGTTTTGGCATCCCTACCAAACTCGTCCGTTTGTGTAGGATGACGATGGAGAATGCACGCTGCTCCATCAAGGTCGGTAAAGACCTAACCGAGACCTTTGATGTCAAAAAAGGATTCAGACAAGGCGACGCGCTGTCATGCGACTTCTTCAACATCATACTTGAAAGAATTGTGCAAAACTCGCACGCCAACACCAGAGGCACAATCTTTCAGAAGTCCGTCCAATTACTCGCATATGCCGACGATATTGACATAATCGGAAGAACACAGCGTGATGTCAATGGCACTTTTGTGAGTATTGCGACGGAGGCCGCGAAGATGGGTTTAGCGGTAAATGAGGGCAAGACCAAGTATATGCTGTCAACCAGAAAGGACACCCAACACCGACGTCTCGGACAGAACGTCACAGCTGACAGTTATAACTTTGAGGTAGTCAAGGACTTTGTCTACCTAGGCACCGCTATTAACTCAGACAACGACACCAGCGCTGAAATCAAACGAAGAATAACTCTTGCTAATCGCTGCTTCTTTGGGCTAAGAAAGCAATTGATAAACAAAGCCCTCTCTCGAACAACCAAAGTAACCCTGTACACGACCCTAATCATCCCAGTCCTGCTATATGGCGCAGAAGCATGGACTTTGTCAAAAGCGGATGAGGTTGCTCTTGGTTGCTTCGAGAGGAAAATTCTTCGGGTGATTTTCGGTCCCGTCTGCATAGAGGGTGAGTGGAGGAGAAGATACAACAACGAACTGTACGAGCTGTTCAGCGACATTGACTTAGCCAGAAGGATGAAGATACAACGATTGAGATGGCTAGGTCATATAGAGCGAATGGATACCAATGCTCCGGCCCGGAAAGTCTTCGAATCCACCCCCGAGGGACGGCGCAGTAGAGGAAGACCGCGACTCAGGTGGCGCACGCAAGTGGAAAGGGACCTCAACCAACTGTGCGTGCGAAACTGGAGGCAGCTAGCTAAAGATCGAGCTGGCTGGAGACGCTTGTTGGTTGAGGCCCAGGTCCACCCCGGACTGTAGCGCCACCTTAAGTAAGTAAGTAAGTAAGACTACCTATTTATACCACTCGTCTTAATCGGTTTAATGATTAAGTAAATAATTATTATTTAAGTACTTTCCAACTTGTTAAAAAGTTTTTGAGAATTATTATTATTAAAATAGAACATAAGGCGAGTCTGTCAATGGCCTACCTTCCTACAATTATGCATTTTGTACTGCTTAATTTTTCTTTTTAAGGTATTAATCCGTATTGAATTGTGAATCTCTCACGCAGTAGTCTAGCGTACGCACCACTGTGATGCGTTACTGGTTTATCTCTTCGTATGTATAGCTTTATCTATATAAATTTATATGAAATCGTTGTCTGTCTGTCTGCCTGTACGGGCTAATCCCCAGCTGGACGTAGATGAAGTTTAGTAGACATAAAGGGGATGTCTTCAATAGTGGTCAGTGGCTTACCATATTTTTGTTATATTACAGTCGAATCCCGATAATGCGAAATGGCAAAGAAACAGCGTTTTTTACGAATTACCGCAGGTTACGAATTATCGAGATTTCGATTTAACGAGGCGGAAAGCTAGTGAACTAGGAATAAAGAAACTTGTAACATCATATTAATAAAAAGTACAAAACTTAACGGTAGTTGAACTGAAAAGGCTTTTTTTGCGTTTTGCATTACGAATTATAAGTGGTTTAAAAAACGAATTACAATTTATAAGAAGTTTTGTGTTCATTGCATTGCAAATAAAATACAAAATAACGAGGGGAGCAAAATGTATGAACATTTTACGTATTACCGACGATTTTTCAAGGGACTAACAGTTTGTTACGAATTATTTAGGTTTTCATTTAACGGGGTACGAATTATCGCGATTCGACTGTATATAAAATGCAATGTTCGGTTGTCTGTTTTAGTATGTGAACTTCTAAACTATTAGACCGATCGTTGTGGATATTGCCCCAACTGTATGCAGTACACACATTATAAAATCAGTATAAGATTTGCGTACAACCGGGATTTTTTTTGTCATTTTCTAGCAGTTTATTCGAAATAATTTAAACTTACTCCTTTGGTACAACAATTGTATAGTGTAATTCCTACATTCAGGACACATGTAAAGTGCATCGGAGAGACAGTTATAAGAGTTATAAAGATTTTCGCAGACCAAAATGTCACAGAGGTGTCAGAGAAACATGGTAACCATCAGAAATCAATTAATAGAGATATTCAACTTATACCCCCTTTGCCATTGAAATTTTTGAAAAATTTGACAGCTTGTTGTTTTTGCACCATCTCTATGAGTACATGGGAGCTCTTTTGAAAAGCTGGCCGCCATACATATTCAAACAAATGAAGTGAAGTACTACTCTTATTTAAAAAATGTTTAGTAGGATCAAGATATTATTTGTCGTGCAAAAATAATGAAGCAAAAAATGAGCCACCACGAAAATGGGGGTCACTATTCGGTCTACCTAAAGCCCCTTTCTGACCAAGGTTTGATGTATTTTTTATGCAGCTTGTGAGCTGACTCCTATTTGTTTCTACTGCAAGCTTCTTCACATCTATCACAAAAGCAATCAAATTGTGAAAATCCGCCCTAACGAGCGGGGAGCAATAAATTCATTCATAGGTAGGTGTTGGATGTCCAAAACTCATGAATACATTTGCAATGTTTAATCTCTATACCCATATTCCGGGTCGAGTTCAACACCAAAGTCATCCCCACGATGCGCCTGTTATTTGTGGCGACGTCGAGTTTAGCTCCCCATTTATCTGAAAAATTCAGGATTTCCGCCAAGTTGACCCATACCCAGCGCAAACAGCACACCAAACCGAGTGCGCAACAAAACACCACTTCTGCCCTCACCTTTGGCAAAATTAAGGGAACCATGTAAAATGTATTTGCACGCGGGTGGTGGAACAACCGCAGAATGCCATAAACAAGGATTTTCCCAGTGAATGCCTCGTAAAATGTACAAAATAAACCAAAACCAGGAAAAAAAGCAAGAAACCCAGGGTGTTTGTGCCGGAATATCCTTTGCGGGTGCCGGGAATATGTGTGCCGATGACGTGTGCATGTGCTTATAATTTCCGAGAGCAAGCAAAAATATTTGCACACAACACGGGCCGCTTTGAAGTTGCTCCTAACGAGATAGGCGTAGTCTGTGTATAATTTGCGCGCAAAGTCATGTCGCGGAGAGTTTACACCGAAACGTACTTTTACTTTTTGACGTTAATTTAGATGCTCCTGTGAGAAAGTTTTCTGGGCGAAGACTGAAGTCGGTGCTATCGTACAACACTGCCATCACCATCACAGCCACCGTTACTGAGAATGCTGCTATGTGCAACGTGAGATTTGCTGTTTAAAGGAAGTGAGTTTGTTTCTCGCTGAGAATCGGAAAGTCCTCGCACCAGAGGCGCGTACGGTTTATTCATTACTTGAGGTAATTAGAATCTCCAGGCAGGTCGCCTTGTAAACTCTGGAGGAGCGGAAAACTTTTCGAGCAGTCATCGGACGAGGTTTTGTGTACATGTTCAGCGGGTGGGGTCGGCGTGTGAAAGTCGACTAAATGAGGTTGCTGCAAAGTGTTAGTGGCAATTGCAAATTGAGATATTGTTGGTGACAAAAAGGTATGCTTTGGCACGAAATGACTGCTGTGATTGAGTGGTTGCAAGTTCTGGTTTGCATTCGAAAAGTTGCTGGATTTGTTTGAATTGAATTCGTTTTCATAAACCGAAGTATTTAAAATGTACGTATTTTAGAGAAAACTAATTAACCTCAACTCTTGGGGTAAGAGTTAGGTAAATATTGAATATTGATTATTGAAAGGATTTCCCTCTTCATAAGATGTTCGAAGTTACGGGAAGACTGAATTAAACATTAATACAGAATTTTGAAAATGAACTGATATCAGGATGGTTTAAATTTCTTGTGGGCGAATTATAGTAGAGATAGTGAACAATTCAACGCGAACGGTTAATATTCATACTCTTGAATGGTTTAATTTTCATAAATAGTAAAATCCCTAAATTGATTTGAGTATGGGCTTTACTTTTAATTTTCCTCTCTGAGTCAGATTGCATTTATTATTATTTATTATTTAAAAATGTATTACATTTTTAATAACTTTCTTATTAATTGAAATTAATCCCGGTTTTTGTTTTTTTTTTTTCAACGTAACAAAATGTTAAGTCTCTTAAAGATAGAATATTATTTTTTCTTGTTTATAAACAGATTTAATGGATTTTACAATATTAGATTTTTCTTCTGGACGAACAACTCTGCGGGCGAATTTGATGACTGCCGCTGCTGTTAGGCCGAAAGAGTAAAAAATACGATTTCAGACAGTGACATCGACATAACAATCGATTCCTTTCAGTCTTCCAAGTGTTATCAGGGAAAGCTGAGCAGTTTTCCTTTAGATTAGCACCCAACATTTATCGAAAACCTTTTTCAATAGCCTTCATCGACATGACATACACATACTATGAACAAGTACATGTCTCATACGGCGCATGACATTTTGCCTTGTGTCCTGTTGAAAGTATCGTTATCTGCATAGCCTACTGCATGGAATCTCTATCCCTTAAGTGAATAAGATGCTCTATTTGCAGCAGTTGACCTCAAACACTTATGGATCGGATTATTCTTCCATCCATACACAACATTGAGTGACACAATATCCTACCCAAGTTCCATATTCATGAACTTTTCATCTGAAACAAACCAGCATAGATGCTTTTTCGTTGGATGCACTAATCCCTATTTTTGCTGTTTTGGAAATGAAATTCAAAGTCCAAATCTAAAATCGAAAAGAAGCTTAGAAAATGGGTTACAATTCATCTTGTCAGCTAGCAACGTTCAAGCGCGTATAAGTGAATGTATCCGCTGGCAACCTGTTTCCAAGCAACGCCCTTCACTGCTGCTGCACGTGTACGTTCAAACATGTACACTAATGGCACACATGTAAATTATTTATACCACCATGTCGGCAGTGCCACACCAACCTGACAACTTCTCTCCGAAAAGACACAATTTATCTTCAAAACTACGTTGCTTGTGTTGTGTGTTACTTTCGATGTCGATGTGTGCGTTTTGTTTTTCACTGCAAACGAAGGAGATCTGTTCGACCCTCGATAAGTTAGGTTCAACCCAGAAAACGTGTTTCCCTACGAAACTTTTGACAGTTCCGAAATTCAAATCGCAATTTGGAAAAGTTTTTTCTGCCCAACAAATACATACTTAACTCTGATCGCACACGTGATTGATAGATTTTCGTCCTTGGCACAGGTGAAATAAAAGTTCTCTTAGCTAATATTGTCACATGGTTTCTTTAATAAATCATTTGTGCGGGCCTCTGGCTGGAAACAACATCCACATTCGACTGGCCAGAAACATCGGCAATAGACATGCGAAACGATTCGTTCTTTAAAACAAAAAAAAACTTACACACAACCACATCAAGGCCAAGATAAAAGCCTCAAAGTGAATTTGAATGCATCATTAACCTCAGGGTCATTAAAGTTTCCTACACTTTAACCCAAAAATTGAGAAAATTGAAAATTCTGCATGCTTACACTTAACTCATGAGTTTATGCCACTTTGTAGTGCTATCATAATCCCTCCATAATCCTGGAAAACTACCGAAAAGCGAAAAGGGGTTTCTTCAGCCATGCCATGGAAAGCATATCCGAGCTCAGTCAATGACATTCCGTGTCACGGCAATAAGGGCAATGGGTGGAGTTAGCTTGAGGTGTAAGGGAGAGGACGGTGATGAGAGAGAAAAAGGGCAGAAAATGAGGCAAATTTTCATAAAATGTTCATGCCGCAGTTAAGAAAATTTTTAGTAGAGAAACCCTTGACATCTGACTGCGTTCACATGACAGATCCCTTCTCTAACATCCAACACATGCACACTAACATTCAAGCGCACCTATAGACACCCAGGACTCAGCGAACTACATACATACTCACTCAAGTGGGAGACCAGTTGGGGATGGGAAACATTGAGAGTGTACACAGAAACTATTGTGATACCCAACAAAATATTCGCACGTACCAATGGGAAAGTTTAATCAAAAGGATTTGCATGTTGTCACGTTGGTTAAAAGGACGACGAAAGTTCACTGTCATATTTTTTGTACTTCTTCTTTTACTTCATTGGCGGCTAAGTGTGTGTGTGTGTGAGAGTGCGGGACAGGATGTATGGATGTTCAACGTCCTTGTACTTCAGATTAGTATGAGAAACTCATTTCGAGTTAGTTTGCATTAGAAGAGAGAGGTTGCCTACGTATCATTTTTGTTAATATTCTGAGTGTACGAGTATATGTTTTTCCACTATGGAGGAAACATAAAGCGGAAGGGGGTGTACGAGTATAACAACTATGTCCTGTTGATGAAAGGACTGATTCGTTGAAATGTGTCGCTCTGAGTAAATTCAAGGGTAAAATGGGGTGACGTATATTTGGATAAAGCTTATGGATTTCATTATGAGGTCTCTCCTCTTAAAAGGATTTTGTGTGCATAAATGAAAAAGGTTCGATTTTGAAACTTGAGAGTTGTGGTATTCTTTGAACGACTGAGAGAAAAGGCATATCAAAGTGAAAGCGTTGTCAGTAGATATGAAAACTATATGCTTGTATGGTGGTGTTTTGATGGTTTTGATGAAAGTTACCGGAAATGGGTTGATAGTTTTGTGTCATTCACATAATAACTACATTATTTCATTGGACGGATTTTGTCTTCTTGTTCACTTGAGGAGTGGCAAAGCTTTTTGGGTTTAATTGGGTTCTAAATAATGGATTTTATTTGTGACTGTGACCACGGAAAAGGTCAGGTGTTGTTGAGTGTTACTTACAACCGACGGGCTTTATCTTGATAATCTAATATCCTCTGTTTTCTGGTTCCCCAGAGTCTTTGTGCATTTCTATCACCCAGGACCAGCTGAAGCCGGAAACCATAATTTACTCATGTTTTATAGATACACCTGCATACACACATACATACATTTACCACCATCCACATCGGAAGAGAAATGTTTTATCCGACTGTCTTATAAAACTTTTTGTATACTGTAGCCATCTTGATGACAGCATCACTAAGTTTCAAGAATATCTCAATGCCCGATGAATTCAAGGCATCACTTGGGAATTTATGGAAACGCCAATCTTAAGGTAGATAACGCCCTTGCAAAAGAAGATACGATTGCGAGTTTACATATTTCATTGATCTGTTAAGGTTGATTTAGATTGACTGGAAATGTTGAATGGTAATTTTGTCGTCTCTACTCCCACAGCAAGTATGGGTGGCATTTCTTAAATAGTTTATGAGGTGATGTGTTGGTAATTATTCAATCCTTTGCAAACTTGGTTTATGCACTGTCACTTGTCGTTTTGATGTTAAAAATCGAATACCTGCTCGACTTGCAGAACGCAAGTTTTATTAGTAACCACCGTTTTAATTACTGCTGAGATGAGGCTGGGATCAAAGAAGATCCTTAAAAAAATCTTTTGATTAGAACATAGCCCCATTTAGATAGTTTCCATTTTGAATAAATCACGTGAAGATGACGAATAATTATTGTAAGCAAAAATCTAAGAGAAATCTGTAGGCGCTGAGCTTCTAAACAAAACACCTTAACACCTCCCAGATTTAAAATGCTAATTCTCACTTCAATACTATGCATAATTCATTTCCTTAATGATCAATCCTTTATATTTTCTAACAATTTTCCAAAGTACAGCAAACCTGAAAGCCTCATAAACCTAGTCAATGCTTGAAGCTATGATGTCACCCCCATCAGCTCCAAAGAGGCTCGCCTAAAAGCTTTTCAATGTTAATGCAAAATAATTTTGCCTGATCTAAATTCGAAATGTTTTACTGCCTAATACCGTCGAGTTGGTTAATGAAAACTCAATTTAAATCCACCCTAATCCATTTGACAAGAACCAAGAGCATAACCATCATTATAATCCTTTAATTCAGCCTCCTTCTGCTTGCCTAGCCTGCCAATCTTTAATTGGTTATATAGTATCAGTATCGGAAATGTTTGTAGGAAATTCTTCGTCAATCAACGTGATACAATAATGCGGAGAGAGGGTGGAAAGATTAAAGAACCGATGGATGAGAAGTGCCAGCATTGAGAGTGCCAAACGATGGCAAAAAGTCTTTCGGGCATAAAATGAAAATCCCATCAGCAGTTAAATCGATCGTATCCTAATTAGCATGTCCTTCATGGCTTCGGAATAAATGCGTTGTTCGGCCGTCGAAGTGGCTACGTTCATGCCTCCCGGATTAGATCAATATTTAATATTGAATCCCCATTGTCAGTATGAGCACCATTTCAGTTTTTGTTGATGACGCTCTACAAAACACGTGTGGTGGTTGTGCGGCTGTAGAGAGAAGCTATCCAAGTGGATATGATGACAATGACATTTTGTGTGTAAGTTATCCTCGCACCTGGTCGGGAAATATAGAGACATACACACCACTACCTAAGGGGGGAAACCGCATCGTTCCTTCCTGTTAAGGACCGGCTAACCCGATTTGCTGGTTCCGGCCAGCCGAATCCAAGAACCCCGCATGCAAGTTCGTTCCCTTCAGGACGAGAGAAGGAAGATTTTAATTCCATCGCACGTAGGATGAGGACCTAGTTGTTATTAAGACCATAAAAGGCTGTGGGTAATTCTCTTGTTGAGAGGAAATAAATAAGGATATGAAGTGGATGCTTATACGAGTATGTAGTTAGCAATGAGTATATTCGATGCAGAAGGGATGTATATAATCTAGAGATTCAGAAAATGTGGCAACTACATACCTTAATTCGTATTTGTGTTCGGTGGAGTGATCTGCAGACATGCATCTACGAGATTAATATCCGTGTTGAATGGAGAAGTACGACGACGTTGTGAAGGCTTTTGAGTGGTTTCTGCATTAAAACAAAATGTATTATTTCCATGATTCCAGAGCCAGTGTGATGAAATTAGCATATTTTTTAAATTCATCTTTATCTTGAGGCGCTTGTCCCGCACTCAATTTGTGTACGGTCTTTTAAAATTAGTCTAAAGTTTAGGATATAAGGACGTGTGTTTCAATTCTTCCTTTACTTTTTGGATAAGTAAGCTCTGTTTGAAGATATATTCCTATTATATCAACAATTTTTTTTTTCATATTTCCAAAAGTGTTATAAAAATTTAATTCCGCTTTAAACAAATTCACTTCGAAAAATTTCTGACTCTATTTAATTTTTTAATTTTTTTATAAAATACTTTTTATTGAGTAACTTGTAAGTATGTCTAAAATTAAAGTAATAACTTCGCACAGTTTATGAGTACCAAACAAGTCCCGCGCAATTTTAAAATTTGCGTTGGTTTTAATTTACGGCCGAATATAAAAAAAATTATCGCTCTATAATCGTGAAGTGTTGGTACATCTTTGTCGAATTTAATCTAATTTAATTTATTTAATTTAAGGTCCATGGTTTGATTTCAGACGTACTAACTTTCATTTTCTCTGCACCACCCTCTATATTCAAGTTGCTGGGAGTATAACTGTCAGGGAAAGTATCCCAAACTTTGCCATTCGGAATTGGGATAAAACTGTATGTCCACTCCACTCGTTAGAGGAGAATACCATGCATAACACGAGACAAATCCTCTTTGGACTACGTAGGTTGTTCTAAACCGCTCAACAAGTCTCTTTATTCAGTGGGATCTCTGGATATATAGTTGAACACTCCTTTCACTTACATATGTTTATGAACCACCATAGTTTTGTGTAGTTAGGTTTGTTTTCGAATAGCTTAGTTAGTTATTGAAGCAAAGTTAGTAGTTATTAATAGTTTCGTGTTTCAATAGTTGAATCTAGGTTAAAATACCAGCACAGACAAAAATTAAAAAAAAAAAAATCGCGGCTCCACCTCTTCCGAGTCACTGACATTCTCAAAAACTTTATAGAACTATATAGAAAAACCGTCTCAATCTCGCCGTTCGGAGTCGGCAATTGATTGGTTAAGATTAAACAAACAGTGTAAAACAAGCTAGGTGTTATTTATTATTATTAATAATATTTTTTATTAGTTATTTTTTTGCATTTTTGGATTTGTATTGATAGATTATGTAAAAAGGTGATAAAATAAAAC
The DNA here is from genome assembly GCA_930367185.1 of Myathropa florea. Taxonomy (NCBI): domain Eukaryota; kingdom Metazoa; phylum Arthropoda; class Insecta; order Diptera; family Syrphidae; genus Myathropa; species Myathropa florea. The sequence continues at coordinate 857,592 of OV884004.1, read as the reverse complement.
AACTAGATTCGAAAATTGTTTTTTTTTTTTTTTATTTGGGAAGACATTTTGGTTCGAAAGCGGTTTCGGTCTTATCTGTGTCATTGTTTTTCGGCCTTCTTGTTGGGTATTTCTCGAAGACTATTGATCGGGATCAGATGTAATTATAAGCATTGAGATCAAGTCTCTATTCTCTGCAATTCGTGAGCACTTTCTAGTATTATTTTTGCGACATATGCGACAATCCTTGTTTCTAACTTCTTGTGCTTCTGCAGAAAGTCGTGCGATTGGAACAAGAGCACTTTTTCTAACTTCTGTGCTGTGAACAAGTATTTTGTGCACAGTGACAGGTATATAATACCACGAATACATACTTAATTACAATTTTCTGGTGTCAACGACGCAGAGCTTCTGTAATTCAGTTAAACTGATTCTTAATTTCGGATTTCTGAAATATCTCCGCGCAGTGTCACCGTCATTCTTCGAACCAAATCCCGGCTTTGGCTTGTCCCATCTCTTTCCTGAATAATCGTAAAATCGTTTTATTTTGTCGGATCGTTGTTTCACACAAGTGTTTTCGTCGTCACTTCTAGCTTGCCATTTTTTTATTTCCAGCCTGTAGCTTATATGAAGACAGCACTCAAAACAACGAATCCACGCATGCGAAGTTGACAAGCCAAAACTGAAATTATCTGGGTTACAAAAGTAATTTGGGAATTCTTCATTTATAGTTTTTGGCGCTGCCCGCATATAAAACATTTTTGGAATGAGAGAGTTCGATTCAATGCGTTACATATTTTTCGACTGGTCATTCTGAGTAACAATTCATGTTGGACAGTGATGAGCGAGCCCTGCTTAAATGGGCCACCTTATAGTCCGCTTATATGAGTACGTTGTTAATCTAGAATCTACGAGTATATACATAATAGGCCAACTTGAGATAGAGTTTTATGCACGTTTCTTATTGTTGTTGGAGATTTTCTTTTTTTTCTGAGGATTGTGCATTACTTCAGCAGCGGTGATCAAATCACCATAGGATATTGATTGAAGAAGGTCTTCTATCCTTCGTTCCTTTGTTTTAAATAAAATTTCATTAAATTCTTTTCTAGGACGACCTTCTGCCTATGTTTATGGCTGGGGATGAGAAGCATGAACATGGAACTCAATGTCTTCAAAGTCAAGCCATGTACTATATTTATTAAAAAATCGTACTTTGACTTTCCCAATTTTAGCCATTTATCGACTTTTTTTGACGAACATTTAGTTATATTCTGTTAAGTTTCCCTTACAGATACTTCAGTAATGTCGCACAAATTAAATTTTGTACAAATTATTTCGTACAGATTAAATTTTTTATCCTCTTTTGCATATTTTTGTCACGTTTTATAAATGGAAGAAAAAATCAAGCAGTTGTGTGCAGTCTAAAATGTTTACATCTATAACACTGAAGAATGCCGCTAACACATATATAAACACTAGCCCATGTGCAGGTGTGTATAATTACCATCTACTCTACTAAACTTTTCACTCGACGAAAAACTCGAATTATTTTTGATACCACTTTCACATGCTCACACTTTCACAAAATTTTCCAACGTAAGTAATAATTTTAATTGCAAATATGTAGTACGTACATTTATTCAAGAAATCCATAACTTTAAATGTTTAATAATTTACCAAATATTCGTAAAAAAAAATTAAAATTGCTTCAAAATGATACCACCAATATTTAATTTTTCACTTTTTCTATTTGACATCTTCTCAATCTCTTACTGTCATTGATAAGTGTACATATGTCAAAAACATTTTATGAATTTTGACGCTTGGGACTATTAATCTATTACCCGTTAAACAATCATGTGAAATGAATTTTGACCATCTAGCCTGTACTACGTGAAACACTGTGAGGCGGGTTGGAAAAACGAGCAAATATTGAATAGCATGATGATATGACAGTTTCAGGAGTCATGTCTGACTCCAAATTTGATAGACTGTATTCCGATATCATGCTGGAATGCTTTCTTCTGAACAGAGTTTTCTACCTACTTAATGGAAAATCAGTATCACTGATATATCAAACCGCCGACTTCGAACGGCGAGATTGAGAAGCTTTTTCTAGACAGTTATACTCTTTGAAAATATTGTGTCAAACTGTGCAGTGATTCAATGCATTCCTCTTTAAGAATAAAGATCTTCAAAATCGTATCTTTACTGTTTTTCTTAAGTACGATTATGCAAACCTACATGATGGAGTCTTGGGAGTAACGGCTCTTCTTTAGAGTTTCTTAATTTGATTTTCATGCATTTTACATTATCCTTGTGAATCGCAATGGCTTCTTTGCCGTACATCCGCTCCGATAGCAGGCAAACGAGACAATTGTCATTTCCCATGTCCCGGAAGTTAAGAAAATTACTTAGCGCACTTAATATGAAATGCTGTTTTCAGAAGTGACTGCATATTTGACTAGGTGACAGTTCACATGTATGTGCATACGAATGACTTTAAATATTTCAGTAAACAAAGATTATTTGGGTGGTGGTTTAATGTTACTATACGAAAACAGCAGTAAGCTAAAATGGATCATCTTTTTAAATGCAATTTAGATACACGTACTCAGTGTCGTATATAAATATTTTCTTGCGACACCAGATGGTACACAGGCAAAGGTCATTATTTAAAAGGTTATCGTGTGAGGACTTTTTAATACAGTGGCACAGATGGTATGTTATCCTGGCAAGGGGTGGTTTTCCAAAGTATATTTAATGACACTCTATGATAGGATTGAAGACATAAGCTTTTGGGGACTTTTACGTTTGCTTAAAGCAGAGAAAAACTCGTCTGTTGACAATAGTCTTGTGAAAATGTTTATTTGGGTTCGATAAACATCTGTACAGAGATAAAATGAAGTGAAACATGAGATTTTTCGGATCGCTGAAGCGGCATTTTTTCCTTTTTCTGAGAGCGTAACCGTATCTTTGCTCTAAATCCCTTTAGATTGTATTGTAGCAACAAATATTGAGTGCACGTTTCTTTCAAGTTAATAGGTAAAAGCATTTTAGCTTCGACTGAGTAAAGGATTGTAAAAGAATGTTGAATTGGGAGACGATTTAAAGTTGTGCTCAGAACGTATTACTTTAGACTTTCAGAAGGGCACATTATTTATAAGTGACGAAAAAGTATTGCGTTGAAAGTCAATGGGTAAGAAGTTTTTAGTTTTTTGTGGATAATTTTTGGTAAACAATAATTTTTTTCCTATTCGTACTCCTCTTTCTCCAATGAATATTCGAACTCGAGAGTAAGATTACCAGGGACTGTATAGACTGTATGGGAACTATCGTATCATTTGGTAATCTATATGCAATTGAAAATTGAAAAATTCATTTTCCAAGAATCACATCGACCCAATGAACGATATCATGTTTATTTGAGGGGTATGGAATATTTTCAAAGCAACATAAACGATGCATAATTTTATATTTATTTATTTAGTCTAACTAGTTACAGATTGTTTTAGACTACTTAAGCATAAATATTATATTTATATTCATTGAAGACTTTACATAGATATTTTGTTAGAATGCGAAAAATACTAATACAGTGGAATCGCGAAAATTCATATCTTGATACAGTAGATGCTCGATATAGTGAACAATTTAATATAGTGAACACACAAAATTTTATATAGGCTGTACTAAATATTGAATAAAAAAAATCTCGTTATAGTGAACCTATATTCTTTCTTTGTCCCTTTCAGCATGCTCAAACACGTCTAAAACTCGTTATTGCTATGCAGTCGGCAGTACCCATATAATTGTCCTAATTTCTTTCTACTTCTTCTTAGGGCACTACAGTCCGAAGTGGACCTGGGTCTCACTCAACATGCCTCTCCAGCCAGCACGATCTTTCGGCAGCTGTCTCCAGTTTCGCACACCAAGCCGGCCGAGGTCCCCTCGACTTGTGTGCGCCACCTTGTACGTGGACAGCCTCTGTTGCGTTGTCCCACAGGCTCAGAGTCGAAGACTCTTCGGGCCGGAGCTAAGTTGTCCATACGCTCTACATGGCCTAGCCATCTTAGGCGTTGGATCCGTAGACGCCTGGCTAGACTCATGTCGTTGTACAGCCCATACAATTCGTGGTTAAACCTTCTTCTCCAAATGCCACCAACGCAAACAGGACCAAGGATCGCGCGCAGAACTTTTCTCTCGAAAAGGTCAAGAGACTGTTCATCCGCTTGGGAGATTGTCCATGCCTCTGCGCCGTACAGCAGGACTGGGATGATTAAGGTCTTGGTCTTCCGAGAGAGGGCTCTACTACTCAATTGCTTTTTGAGCACATAAAAACAGCGGTTGGCAAGAGTTATTCTGCGTTTGATCTCGGTACTGATGTTGTTTGTACTGTTAACCGCGGAGCCAAGGTAGACGAAGTCCTTTACTACTTCAAAGTTATAGCTGCCTATGGTGACGTTCTGGCCAAGTCGTCGATGTTGTGCGTCCTTTCTCGATGACAGAATATACTTGGTTTTGCCCTCGGTTACCGTCAGACCCATTTTAGTCGCTTTCGTTTCAATGTCAGAAAACGCATCATTGACGGCTCGCTGTGTTCGCCCATTCACATCAATGTCATCCGCGTAAGCTAGCAGTTGAACAGACTTTTGGAAGATCGTGCCAGAACACAAGAGGCCAGTGAGTTTTGCACGATCTTCTCAAGAACGATGTTAAAGAAATCACATTACAGCGCGACGCCTAAAACCTTTTTTGACATTGAAGGTCTCGGTGAGTTCGTTACCGACCTTGATGGATCAGCGAGAGTTCTCCATCGTCATCCTGCTCAGTCTGACGAGTTTGGCAAGAATGTCAAAACTAGACATGGCGCTGTATAGCTCATCTCTATGCACGCTGTCATATGCGGCTTTGAAATCGACATATAGGTGGTGTGTGTCGATCTGCATTTCTTGGGTCTTCTCCAGGATCTGCCGCAGTGTGGAGATTTGATCTATGGTGGACTTCCCTGGCCTGAAACCACACTGATAAGGATCTATCGTCCTAATTTATCGTTTGTAAATTTACCGTTTGGTACAAACTTTGGGGTTGTTTGAAGCAAATACATGTGCGCATTGCTTGTGCATGGAATGTATTATTTTGTTGCGTTTTAAATTTTTCTACGGATGATTTTTTTTTTGTTAAAAATAAAATATTCTTTTTTATAAATATTGGCTTGTTTTTTAGTAATTGAAAAGAAACATTTTATTTATATTCTATTTGAAAACCATACGCATTTTGATGAAATCCGCACCAAGCAGTCCACGCTCGTTACAATGAACAATCTCGATGCAGTGAACAGGCCCGTTTTTATTAGTTCACTATATCGAGCGTCTACTGTAATTCGTATCAGTAATTCGAATTCGTATCAATGACTCGGTCTCTTGAAAAAATCGCGGCAATTCGTACAAAACCCATACGTTTCGGTTTCCTTGATAGTTCGTATATTTTTTCTCGGTGAACAAGAGTATAACTCTTTGTAATTCGAATGTCTTGTGTCACGCATCTCTATAATTCGTATTTCTTCCTTCGCGTCCTTTTGTTATAGTTTACCTATGTATTTGTGCGATTGTCTGTTTTCTTTGATCATTGTCGGTTGTCACTTAAGTTATCGCTCTCAGTTTGCAATATGAGCTCAAAGAAATATAAGTGCCTCTCTGTCGTCCAGAAGCAAGAAATTATTAAAGCCGTAGTCAATGGAGAATAGACATCTGCAATGAATGTCTTGAATCCAGTTTCAAGACATTAATTTTATTTCAAACACACTTCACTATTCCATTAAAAATTTTAATAGTGAAATGAATCAATCGAGTAATTTTTGAATACTTTATGAGTATTGCACCCATTTTAAATCAAATACTTACTGCATTGTATTCATATGGGTACTCATAAAACACACACTGAGTAGCCTAAGTTTCTTTCTTTCTTCTTTCTTTTTCTTCTAACACGAATAATCCTGCATTATTACCAAAAAGAGTTGCGCGAAGGGTAAGTGTGTTGTAGAAGCAAAATAAACAAGTCAAGACTCGTTTACTAAACTATGCACTCATTGTATTCAGTGCACTCGGTATACTCAGTGTATTTTAGCATCATATGATATCATATGATCATATGAAATCGCTCAAAATATTCATATGTTTCAGAGAGAGTGAATAGTGCACTAATCTTGCTATCAAGTGATCAAGAAGTGTACAGTATTTCTCTCTTGTTGAAAAATGACAATGAATAGTGTACACTGAAGTATTGCACAAGTTTAGAAAAGCAGAAGACTGTGGCTGAACGTTTTTTTTTACTCTCGATAATTCGTATGAAATGTTTGGTCCATTGGGATATGAATTATCGAGACTCGACTGTACCATTAGCTTTAAATAGAATTCAATATCGTGGTTTTGCAACATAATCTGGATATATTAAAATCAATCACATGTGAATACAAATTGTAGTTGATGAAAGCCATAGTTATAGGATCATTTCGTACATAATTTGTTCTAAAAAACCCCCGAGACGGGGTACACATGTTAAGCAGTGATAATAGATGAGAGCAATCTATGTGACCAGTTAATAAATCGTGAGCGAAAAAACAGAGTAATAAATTCTCGTTTTTTCTCTCAATACGCAATTCTGCATTTTGGTAATAAGGGCTGCAAAATTCCAAAATGGAACGAATAAGTGACGTGTACAGTGACTTAAGTGTGTAAGGATCGTGAAATTCTGTTGAGTTGTAGTACGTTTGCACCGCACCCAAATTCAGCATTTCAGGAAAAAAATTTCAGAATCCAATTTAGCGTTCGCACTGCAACTTCAGCATTTCAAATGACAGCTAGTGTCAGAATTGATTATTGATATTTTTTTTCTGATTGGAAATCAGAAGTTGTTTAACCATTTAGCTTGTTATATTAATTTAAAGATGAATTTAAATGCTTATTCAGACATATATATTCCATTTTTATTGCAATGACCACTTGAAATGATTTATTGTTTTGTTGACAGCTTTTTTTTGTTTATGTCAGCGGGCTGAAATGTCATTGGATTGTTCGATTTGACGAACTTACAAATGCAGCTACGAAATTCTGTATTTCGCTGAAATACAACATTCCAGAATGCGGGAAATGTATGGCGAAGTGCAATGCATTTGGGCTGAAATGCAGAAACTAGCCGAAATGCTGAATTTGGGTGCGGTGCAAACGTACTCGTACTATTACGAATTAAAAAGCCAGGCATGGAATTGGCTTTACCAATTATATAGTCTATATGCAATGAGAAATTCAATTCAGGATCAAAAATTACTCCTAAGTCTTTTTGATTCGTTACTCTTTTCAAAACAGATCCTTGAATGGTGTAGTCAAAGACAATTGAAATTCTTTTTCTACTGAAAGTTTGAGCTGAGCATTTATTTATGTTGAAGTGCAAGTGGTTTAAAGTGCACCACCGATATAAATGATGGCAGATCATTAATGAACAGAAGGAATAGGAGCGGGTCAATCTGGCTGCCTTGAGGAACGCTCGAGAAATTCTGAATCTCTCTAGAGAAAGCTGGTCCCATACATTAACATACTGCCTACGGTTCACCAGGTACCCTGTGATCCTTTTAAGCTGGAATGAAATCCAAGCATTTCAAGTTTTTTTTAAAAGAACCTAAAGGACGAAAGCTTTAAAAAAATCCGTGTAAACACAATCGACTTGTTAATATTACGAAGACAATAATTAGTGCGGATAACTAAGTTGGTAGAAGTTGACCTACAGCTTATAAAACCATGTTGCTGTTGACAAATATGGTTGCGCACTAATGTATAAAGTCTCTTCTTAACAACAGCTTCAAATATTTTTGGAATTAATTGCAATTTAGCTATGCGTCTATAGTTTGCAATCATTCTTTTTGACCTGACTTATGAATTGAATTAATATAAGAATGCTTCCACCAGTCGAGAAACATATCCGTCTTAAGGGACATATTAAATATTGTCTTAAGAGGGCTAGTTTTGCACGCTTTAACAAACAAAGTATGATATTTGCTGCATTGACTTAATGGTTCAAACTCCAAGGAAAGGAAGGTAACTATCAATGCTCCTAGATTATAACATACTCGTATATGTATGGATAGAGTCAAATTTAATGCTTTTAAAATCTAAGTAGCTTGAATTCGTTATATGCAATGTGTGGTTGGTTCCCTTCACTCAAAAGGCTCATATAACACACATTCTCATATGAACACTTATATCTTTATAAAACTAATCTCGTTTGGATCAAAAAAGAAAGAGAGAGAGAGAGAGAGATCTTTGACCTTCAAAGGAATTTGCGAAACTTAATTTTTCCGGTGATGATAAAGCGAAAATTTACTTTAGCGTGATGTGAAAACTTTTCCCATTGTCTTAACCAATTTCCATTAATGCCATCCATACAATCTTCTCTAGAACGATGCCTCCCGATGACGAGGCAAATTTTATCGAAAAGACCTCGAATCCGGACCCAACCACTGGCAGTCACTCTTGTCGACCAAAACCATCAACGATGGCAAGGAAACCAAGATTGCGTTGCCTTCAACAATTCGTCCCAGAAAAAGAACACATCTAATACCCCAAAGGAACCGGAAAACGAATGAATCATTAGGTCTCGACAACAGTGGAAGAGAGCAAAGCTCGCACACGAGAGGGCAACCATTTCTCGGCACTGATTATTTGGCAACACAGTCATAAAAGTAGATGAAAGGAACTTTATGTGATTTCGCTTTGAGGTCACGTACAATAAAATCGTTATAACGGGAGACTGTGTGACGCGGACACATTCGATCACTTTCCATTCTCCATTTCACTCCTCTGTGTCACTCTTTAAAATACGACTGTCATTTGTGCGTGTACACCACGTACTAGCGTTTACCCCTGCCATTCCAGTTGATGAGAGGATCTAGCAGCACGTGCGACTGGCTACAAAGCCCCAAATTTTCATTGATATCATCGATACCGAATAAATCATAACTCTTGGAGACATTTTTACCTTTCAAAGATTTTTTCACTCGCGTCTTTTTCTTCCCACAGTCCCGTGGTGTCCTATTCATCCCTGATGGCGTGGATGGGTGTGTGAGTTTGATTTATTACGCACTGGCTTCCGGCATTGTTTAGGGATCTATTTAGTCATCAAACCGAACTGGAAGGCCGTTTTTATGGAAGTAAAATATATGTTTGAAGTTCTGTACAATCCCAGTCTGAGTCTGGGGTGGTAGTTTTGTAATCCCGTCCAAGAATCATGTGCAGATTGCTTTGAAGTTGTTTGCACCCACTCAATCTAAAATTGTATCGTATGTTCGTAATTAGGGCTAGCTTCAAAAAAAGAATGCTCATATCATATTCCGGAAGCAAAATGTGTAAGAAGTCTAAACATAACCATGGATATTCTGTACCGTAGTTATCAAATTAATTTTCTGCTTGTTGCTCGGTAGGAGGTGTGAATGAAACATTGTGAGTATTTCCATTTTCATCTTCTGACGGCAGGAGTGAGTGACACCAGGCGAGAGTGGGAAAATAGTTCAATTAAGCAATCAGGAATGATTAATCATGTGGGGGTTGGTTAGATCGGGTGGCAGAACACTTTACTTTTTGGATAGCTTGATGGCTCAGTAGCCCAGCAGCTCAGTAGCTCGGCGGCTCATTGGCTCCATCTCCTCCTCATCATTGCAAAAATTAATTTATTATTTAGTGAAATCCCTTCATTCAGTGCTAATGGGGTGGAAAATTATAGGTTGCCCCATCTAACGAATTTTATAAATTCGCCTGGATGTTGGGGCGAAAAGTTTCAGTGGCATTATGGTTAGACCACATACGAGGGTATAGTTCTGGTTTTTGGTGTGAATGCGGTTCTATCTTGTTTAAGGATTTCTATCTGTGTGATTCCGCTGTGGGTGTTTTGTTGGACTATTTGGTATTTGAATGGAGTAATTAATTGGATTAGTTTGGTGCGCATGGATAAACTATCACCTCGTTTGGGAAATTTGAATAAAATACAACGCGATGCCTGGATTCTTCCAGCAGATAGTTATTGGCTCTTAGCTTGATGCTATGTGGGCTAACCAATACAAATTTAGTGATATGGCCTTGTTCAACTTCCTTGCATGTGAATATACGTGTGCACGTACTCGTTCTGCCTGTGGTACATTGTAAGTTGGTTGTTTGTTCGAGGGGTGCCATGCGAATTATGCATGAATTGGGCTGCATTCTAGAGAATTGCAACAAATGGACTAAATTAGCTGTGTGATGGAGCGAAATTTGGATGGAAACCAAATCAATGTCAGTAGATGTCATGTCGGAGATATTTCAACAATAATAAAATTGTCAAACGAATGTCGCTTTTTCCATGTGCATTTATTGGTGAAAATTAATTTGTGGATATGGGTCAGCAAATGTACTCGTATTTATGTTTTGTTAGTTTCAATTTGAATTTAGTAATTTCGATGAATGTGACTGAATGTGAATGAGGGATGTTCGACATCATTTTAAGTTCATTGGAATCCATATATTTTGTTAATTCAAAAACTTTGAGAAAAGGAGAACAAATTCCACTTATCGTAGTAGACTTATCGTAGTAGAATTAAACCACTTCTATACGGATACATACCCGTATATACAGATAGTAATAACTTAGTGGCCGCCTTAGCTTTGTGGGTATATTTGTCAACTCCTACACACTAGATTTTCAGTCTGGGTTCAATTCCAAGCACAAACAACAATTAAAAATAGAACGTGTAAAACTTTATCAACATATTAAATTCTGTGTAAATCGCAATGACCTACAGCGCTTTGGTAAAGTCCCCACTAAGCGTTTACGACTTTCAGGAGGAAACTTACCCCACGTTGTTTGTATTGTCTGACAAAAGTCTTCTAAACTTTTGGATTTTAAGCACTTTAGAATTAGACGATATTATTTCAAAGATTCTGGATCGGGTTCAGACGTTGAACGCATAAAATAATTGGTTTGTGGCTCCGTATGGCTCTCTCTCAATTTCAACTATAGGTACAACTCCACTCCAGAACGATACCACGTTCTACGGTCTTAATTGTGTACCTAGGATAGTCCTAAAGGTTTTTACGTTTTTTAATTTTTTTATTTTTTTATTTTTTTGTTGTAGTTAGTATAATTTAGCAAAATTTAATACATAGAACTTAAACGTAACTTAAAAACTAGATAAAAAAATAAAAGTGTAATTCAATTAAAATTGAGTTATTATTGTTATTGTTCAAAATAATAGGAGCGTTCATAAAAAACTTCAATATATTACTAAACTTACTTAGTTATTTCAAAATCCATTAGTGATTTAATTAATGCTGTTTAGTACTTCATAGGAAAGAATGTATTTTTCAGGACTGCTTGACACCGGCGTGTCATAGAGCCTAAAAGACTTTGACAACGAGCAGGAGTGATTCTACGCCAGACTTCCTCAACTAACTTCCAACAACAAAGTTGTTGGTTGTTTGTTGGTTTGGCATCACTAGAACCATTTCTCATTCAGATTTCTGAAGGAAATTGGCTTAAAAAGTATACTCTAGAACAGAGAATACTTCTTCACCTATGCGCAATAGGAGTTCATTACCCTCAATACAACTCTGAAAAGGTATTATAAGGGGCACAATAGATGTTGAAGGTCGCTGTGCAATATACCCTCAACAATAATAATAATAAATAAACGCAACAGTAGACGACAGTGGCGCAATTATAGATTTGAGTGTTCTAAAAAAATTAAGATAATTTGCAATTTATGTTTACAGAACTACAGTCCGAAATGGCCTAGCAAGTACTCGTTTTGTGCGTGATTTTGTTCTCTTAAGAGCGGAGGCGACCTAATGTTGTATTCCGACTCCGATTAACTAAGAATTATGAGTAACTCGATACAAGTGATGCTGAAAAATTGAAAGTTGGTGTGTCCGGAATCAAACCATGGACCTTTTGTGCAGGAAGCGCCGCACGTACTCTATTTGTCTCCGCTTTCATGGGTCTACTAGAGCTACCGGTGTTATATAGGGAGGCGTCTCTGCCTGGCGAGCATTCCAAAACCAGCGTCCATTCTCCTTAACTTTGCTGCGTTTCGGCACACAACTTCTTAGTAGTTCCATGCCTTTTTTGCACTGTTCTATTTATGACGTACATATTTGTTGGGCATTAGTTAAACACATTATAGATATAATTTGGAAATGTTTAGTTTAATAGGACAAATATTGACATATGGAAAACTATTAATCTATCATCTAACAGCTTAAAAAAACTAAGGTTCCTGTGTTAATTTCTCCACTGCGAAGAAGATTTTCCCACAAGGCAGCATGTCACTTATTTGCAAAACCTTCATCCGTGTTTGAATAATGTATTCCTGCTTGAATCAGACTAATGCCACATTGCCCTCGAGGTAAAGCACTAGTAAACCATCTCGCACACGGCAATTTATCGTACAAACATCAGATGTGTACGAGGCGCAACACTTAGCCAAGCTGGATCTGTCCCGCCATCATGTGTTACGATTTGATCAGGTGAAAATAGAATCATGTTACCCCAAGCCATATGAGGATATAAGGCCCCCTAATAAAAAACAATGCCGTCAGTGAAACAGGAAACTAAATGAAAGCCCGTCGCACACAATGCCATTCACAAGCGACTTCACAGGCAATTTCTTTTCATTAAGGAATCCTCACATACAAGGATGTATGTATGTACGGCCACATTTGGTTTCATTCCCTGGAGTGATTCTCCGATGAATAAAGTAGGAAGGATATTGTTCACATCCCATTTAGGTTTTACCCATGCAATATCCAGATGTTATCATCGATTTATGTGACATTTTCCTGCCAAATTCCGCTGTGAATGTACAGATTGCCACGACTGAAATCCACAAAACAAAAGAACCACCTATAAGGCCAAAAGCGATGACGGGTTTTCATACATATGTAGCTATTGAAATGAAAATACAGCATAATAACGACGAAGTCATGAGCCAGATACTTCGAATAGTTTCCTGATTATCGTCTGTCTTACGTGGAGGTTTCGCAGGAGAATATGTCATAAAATGGAGCCACAAATCAATAAGAAATAAAAGACTTTGGCAAATGCCAACACCAGACCAAACCGCGATGAATTTAAGCGAAACTGTAATTTACTTTTTAATTCATGCCAGTAAAACCTGAGTGTGGTTATTGAGCGACTGCCTGACTGACTATCGAAGGCAATTCTTGTCGACGTTTGTTCGATGGTGTCGTCATTGCAGTACCATTCTGATGGAAGTAAATAGCTCTGGGAGAGAATAAATGGTTCCTTTGCTTATTTAATACGATTCTCTTGTACCGCTTTGTTGATTTTCTTTTGAAAATTATTTGCTGAATTCTCTGTGAGTAAATGTATGTAGATGACAACGACGATGACTATCCGACCAATCCCATTTCGAATTTATTCCATTTGACCTACTGCGCTAGTGACTTTCAGGATCAGACATCTGCCTTTAATTAGATTAATTTCTCTTGGGAAATTTCTAGGTCTCTGGCCCGAAGACTGTGTCACCTTTATTGGATTTCATGATAGACACAGGAATCTGTTGGTAACAATTGTTGTTGCTGCAATCAGCAACAAATGTACTTCATGAGTTTCCGGTCGGTAATTGAAATTGATTAATGCAAGAATTGTGATTGGATTTAGTAAAATCATAAGAATGCAATTCCTTTGATTAAATGCATATAGAAAACCCGAATCGCTTAGATCCTTAATAATTAAAATAGGTCAAGGCAAAATGATCCAGATGTGAGTAAGGTAATTTAATAGAGTCATAGACGTGAGTGAGGCACGTGAAAAAAGTAGTTTATTTAAGAGACTAGTGAAATAATTTCAGATATTTTGTCATGCTACTTAATTACTTTAAACATGAAGTAGTAGAGTTTTTTTCATTTCTAAAGTTCCAAAAAATGGTGCAGGTATTTTTCCATTTGTCGACTTTGGTATAGGATTCGGTAGAAAAGTGTGAAAACAGACACTAATTGTAATCATTGCAAACATGGAAAAAACGAGACAAAGTATTCCATCACTGTAGCAATGCATCGACCCAGGAAAGCAAAAAAAAAAATAAAATCATAACAAGCTCTTCAGAGCGAGACCAAAGTCCCAGTCTTTACATTCCATACCTTCAACATTCGTAATTTCATGTAACAGGTATACACATTGACCTCCTTGTACTTGTGTACGTTCGCTTCTCACAAAGAGAATTCCAAATCAAAGACGAAACTAATCCTCTTACTTGAGCAATCTACATTGCCCGGGGACACGTGATATATGCTGCAACCGATATTAAATCTCGCATGAAATGTCAACGCCGCACCATGTGTAGCTTAAGAATCTAATATATCACTTCATGAACTTTCAGCAAATAGTTGGTTATGAATGTCATCCACTTTTCCAACTGATAGATCTTCTAACTGAATCTCTTTTCTATATTGATTGCGAACCAATAGTGGAAAGCCACAACTCTTTACGTGTGACAGTCGGTTACCCAATGATCCACTTGAGATGGAATAGAGGATTTTGTCGTTTTCCCTCAATAATCCCAATGCAACTGAAACGAATGACAATGTGAGGAATGTGCAATGTTACGTAACGCTATGGACCTCACATCTAATCCTATAAATCGAAAGCGATTTTTCAAACTCTTTTCAAAATGACTTGCATTCCCTTTTAAACCCCATTTTTAGTCCCGGATTTCAATTAATTTGCACTCGTAGTTCGCTTGCGATGACAATTGGAAATGAGGCATTTAAGGGAAAGTTTTTGAAAAGTATTTTTAGTCGGTGTTATCGTGCGAAAGAAAGTTTTCTTTTTTGTAATTTAAATGATGTTCTTTCTTTTGCTTTAGTTTCCAACTTGTTGCGCTGCCATGGAGAAGGAGGGAATGCATGACTTAAAATTATAATTAAGTCACATCCCACTTAATGAGAGGTTTTAATCACATCTGATTTAAATTCACTGGTTTAACAACAAGTAACAGATCTTATTTAAATGAAATAGACGCAGAATAGATGCGTAAAAGTATACATGAGGTCTATTTCTTAAAGCCATGCTGGGAAAATGGATTTGGGAATAATTTGTTGAAATACTCAGTTGCGAACGAGTTTAATTTTATGAATAGAATGGTCTTGCATATTGTTTCGTTCAGGGTATAGGTATGGACTATCTGCCTGATTCCTGATTCTTGTTGACGTGAAATAAAAAAATGTTCATCTCCAAATTTGTAATGTTTTGCTTCCTAAGTGAAATAAAAATAATAGACAAAAAACAACAAAATGTCTTGGCTTGAAACGCAACATTCCATAAGTTATTCCGGGAAATATTTGCATTATACTAACCAATTATATTTTTTCCGGTAATCAAATCTGTAACGGCTGGAGAATACTGTAAGAAGAAGTCAACGTAATACCCATTTTTGGGGATAATACCGTCGTTTTTGTAACAGCCAAAACGGTTAAAAAAGTGGCAACAATAAAATTACAAACATTTCGCTAATCGAGTTTAATGAAGCTTTATTTTCACTTATAAGTTTTATATACAGTCCCTGGCCTACAGTATTAGACGCAATGCAGACTTTATGCGAAAATGCGACTGAAAGAAGTCTGTACTTGAATACGCTCTGCTACCAATACTTTGACATTATGCATGTATAATGCAACATATCAAAATAAAAAATAAAGAAAATAGAGCCACAAAACAAATTTAATTTAATTTAAGCAAAAATTAGTTTTTGTAACGGTGAATATTAAAAATATTGCGTATATTCTAATAATAATAATAACAATAATAATAATGACGGCGCTACAGTCCGAGATGGATCTGGGCCTATCTTCTCAGCAACCACTCGTGTTCTGCGTGCTATTATTCTCTCACGGATTTAGGGGACCTACATTTTAATGCCGACTGTGAACGGCGTGATTGAGAAGCTTGTTACAGACAGTTATACTCTTTGAGCATTGTCAGTAACTCGAAAAATTGTTGCTTGTGCTCGGATTTGAACCTAGAGTGTGAAAGTCAAGTACGTATGGGTCGACGCACAAACCCACACGGCCACGGCGCCCACTTTGCGTATAATCTAGTAATTAAAAAAAATTATACTGGCGTCTAAGCCCAACAGTTGGATCCATTGTGCATTGGGTGTGGGGGGGTGTACCCCGTGAGACCTACACTGTCAATGCTGATTAGAACCAGCCAGATTGTTGTATATAAGGAGGTGCTTTAGCTCTATTTTATTCAATTACTGCCTAGTGTTAGCAGTCTCCTTCCCCGTAGGGCTGGACAATCGCATAGTAGGTGCATTCCCTCCTCGTCGCTGCAACTTCTACAATAGTTGCTATGGGTGATACCTAACCTGGTGAGAACTCTCACCATCATCCGTATATCCTTGCGTATTATGCTTGCTAATCATTGATATGATTTGATGATTTCTTCCTATTCAACACCGACCATACGGCTCTCGTCGTTGGCCCAATGTCCAGATTCAACCATCGCTCGCTTTCTGAGGCCTACCTACCTACCTTGCCAACACGTCCGCTCTTTCGTTTCCTTGAACTCCTGTGTGTCCCGGTACCCATCAGAGAATCACCGTGTTTACACTGGAGATTTCGTTGACGTTCTGTTTGCATAGCTTGACTAGTTTCGACTTTACAAAATCCGACACTATGGCTTTTATAGCCGCTTGGTTGTCGGAGTATATAGTTTTCGTTTTTTCAGTCGAAGTACATTCTTTAAGCGTAAGCGTAGCCTCATTTATTGCTGCCACTTCTGCTTGGAAAACGCTACATTCATCGCTTAGGTTTAGGGATCTTTCGAAGGAGACAGGAGACCCCTGCCCACGTTCCTGCACCTATTTGCGAGTCATTAGTGTATAGGGCAATCTTTTCGTCGCCATTCGCTGATAGCTCTTCCCAACCTCATCTGTCCGGAATTCGGGTGGAGAACTTTCTCGTGGTAGTCAGGCTTGGTGGCAGATAATCTGACGTTTTGTATCTGTATGATCTTGTCCATTTTGGACGCGTGTCCGTATGGCTTGCCTTTCTACATCTTAACTTCCCAGAGCCCCATTGCGGTTAAAGCCGCCCTGCTACTACAGAAGATGTCAAGGAGGGTAAAATAGAGTAGTACATCGAGCTTTGCCGTCGGCGTTGTCCTTAGGGCACCCGTGACTCCTAAGCAGACTGATTTTTGGACCTTCGTTAAGCTAGAAAGAAGGTATTTCTTTACCAGTGCTTGCCATCAGACTTTTGATCCGTAAGTTAAGATGAGTCTTAGTACTGCTGTGTATAACCAGTACACCACACGTGGTCTAAGACCCCAAGTGTTTCCCAAGTCCCGCTTACATGTGTAGATAGCTACACTCGTCTTCTTCATCCGCTGTTCTCTTTCCAGTTTAGTTTATGTATGTATGTAAGTTTACGTAAGGTATATAAACCTGTCCATTCAAAGTGTCATCACTTTCAACGCAGCTTGACATATAAGAGACGATGATATCCACAGAGGTCTTGGAATTATAACAGTCCACGATGAAAGTAATGTCTTCCCTTGAAAGTACAGACTCCGCTTGTAGGAGCACATAAACTCTGCAGTCCTTCAGATTCTTAACGAGGAAATGTTTTGCTCTGTCTTCAAAGCACAAAATCCCGCTGAAATCAACCTATGTTTAGATGTTGTGTGTAGTCGTTTGATAGAGAGTCATCTGCCAAACCTTTCTCAATTGTAAAATTAAAACTGGTGGATGAGGGTTTAATTTACAAAGAAAAAATATATATTCTTTGAAAGAAAGTGCTCTTAGTGAGTGAAAATTGAACATAGCTTTCAGTAGACGGCCTCTTATATGTCTTATAAAGATTTAAATCAATTCTTGGTCTTTTAGGCATTATTAATGAATTGGGTTGTGGAGGATGTTAGATACCGGGCGACTTCGTGTAAAGTTCAAACTCTGTAAATGGACGGAGTAATTCATTTTTCATTTAATCAACATTCGCTACGAGGAAAATTTACTTATTTTTATTTCCAGAACTGTCTATAACTAAAATAGTATGTAATACATCATATTTGCACAAAACGTCATACATATCAATGAAAAAGCAACCATTTATAAAAATGTAAGAGCTTAAACAACAATTTTCATAAGAACGTGTGATTAGTTTCCTCTTTTCGAGGATAGAATTAATTTTTCAATACATTTAAAATGTCTTCTCTTGTTGCGATTTCCACTTGTGAATTGTATTCTTAAGGTCAAACGGACCTAAGTGATAGACTCCATTTTGTTTATGAGAGAGCCAAATTAAATAATAATTTAATCGAAGTTTAATGCATGTGTCGATAAATGCGTCTTGTGTGTGATATTAAATGCAAGGACTAAATAACTCAGACTAAAACAATATTTCTCATTACACAAATAACTAAGCACCACCAAGCTAGAAATGGAGCCAACAATGACTTATATACGTGCAAACTTAGAAAGCAATTGTGTCATCTAGAGAATCTTATTGCGAAACAATGGAAGAGAGGGGTGGATTTTAAATGGTAAATGATATCACCCTTACGAATTTCAGATTTCAATCCGTGCATCTAATGAGCTGGGTAACATCAACAAATGGTATCTCTCATCAGTATTGACGCCTTTCCAGTTGTATCGAGTGAATAACGCTTGAAGCAACTCCCTAGCCGTGTTATCCCATTCGCATTCACCACACCGGTTTGCATACACAGAGAAGGGTACACAATACTGAACCTACGTAAATCCCAACCAATCCACAATTGATCTTTGACACAAAAATCTCCACCAAATCACTGCTATCTACGGATGGCAACATTAATCTTCCATTCTAATGAGAAATCGATTGTCACAATGTAACCAGAATTCAATTGCATATGCCAACCACATCCGCCAGCAATGTCAATCAAACGGTAACCTGATTTGAATTTACAATTCACCAGGATTGATGAGCACCAAAGGAACGAACAAACGTCCCAAGCGACGAATCCTCCAACGCTCTCACATAAACCTCGAAGATGGCGCACAGGAAATAAAGAACACCATTTTCTGGTACATCAATTGCATTAACCATTTTTTGCGCTTCTTCCTTCCCCTTCTTCTATAACAACCGCCTCCAGTGAACCAACAACCGGCTCCCTCTCCCACACTAGTGCAGAAAAGGAAATCACATTCATCTTAATATGCAAAAAGCAGCGTTTGTCGCACACAGTTTTCCCCCAAGAAATGCACAGAAAATTTGAAGCAGTGCTTTTTTTCGTTGGTGCTAGTTTATTTTTTTTATCTCAACTGTATGTATCAGAGCCGAGTATTATTATGCGATTTCATGTTTAACTTGTGACGAGAATAAAATTGTAAAACCATTTTCCAAGATGGATGGATAAAAACGGGCTGCTAGTGCTAGTAGTGAATGTCCCTCTTTTTGTATACAAACTCGGTTGGAATATGTTGTTGCTTACATGCTTACTGGGAGCAGTAAATGGCTGGGGAATGGAAATCCCCTTTTCAGCTGCAATTACCAATTTCAAAGGGAGAAACGACTTCCCTGTTGTGCAGCAGTAGTGGCAGCTGAAGCAGCTGCAAGCACATGTTATGTGTGCCCTGTGCGCTGTTTGTTGATAAATATTTTCTCAGTGAAAAATGAAACATAAAACGTTCCACAGTTGAAGCTTGAAGCTGATGTTACCCAACCCACCTCCTTAAGTTTTTGTGCTGGTATGCTCTCTCGCTCTCTCTAATTTTTCAAAGCAAAGAAAAAAGCCGGATTGAAATGGCTTAAGTAAATTTACCAACGAACTATTTGAGGATATAAACTTTTAGCCTAGGCATAACGTAGAAAACATGATAGGAATGGGGTTAGTTATGCGAGTTTATGTATTTTTTGTTCTACAAAAAAGGAGATTGTCTAACGTTACTAGCTGCTTCAAAAGCGCGGGGGGTCCCTCTTGTATTGGTCTTAATTACGGTTTGCAGTTTTGGTTTAGATCAACTTTTTGATGAACCACTGACGACCACGTTGACATAATTAACACATACACTCGGAGTCAGAGACTAAAAACTGATAAGTCTGAACTACATAGGTATAGTGGAACAATATTGCTCTGACACCGGCGTTCGATTTTGGAGGTATAAACCCCAAATTATCTACTTTAGAGTATGTTCGTCGTGGGAATATAGAATTAAGTAACTTAAGTGTAGGAGCTGTCAAAGCGGTCCCGGAAAAAAACATGTGCTTTTCGTTTTTAAGGTTCAGTTCATAGACTGGTAATTTCGGTATATTCGAACTTCGTCGGTCTGCCGCGCTATCTGTAACTATTACATTTATAGGCCTACGAGTACATATCAAGTTCTTTGTATGAATTTACTCATTTTTGGGTTGGCTTACGTATGCGTGAATTTGAGGTGGATTTTAAAATTTTGACGTACTCCATCAAATGATATATCAATCGACAAATCGTTCTAAATGAAGTGGGCGTTTGCTACTCAACTTTTTAATTTATCTACCTGTTTGAGAATTATGAAACTCCAACTTGGTCCAAGCTATGTCCCTCCTCCAATTTTCGAACTAAAGTGGCAAAAAATCCAGAAGAATTCACCGAAAGAATTATGTCGAGCATTTGGCGCAAATAGTTTTAGAACTATGTATTTGTCAAAAACGCTAACACATTACCATGTGCATTTTAAAGATCTGAAAGCGCAGTTTCGTAGATTTCGGTGAAAGTATTAAGAAATTATGAAGATTAAAATATCGATTTCTGTGAAGATTCCGTAATATTAAGGTTCAACATTTTTTATCGCCCATAAATTCTCGCACACTCATTCAATCTTTAATGTACAACAAAAACTTGGCATGAGTGGCATTTTTTCCCAAACGCTTTATTATTGTTCAATTCAATGTGTACATAAATTCTAGGTGTTAGGTAGGCCATTCAGTTCCCATTAAATATGTTTTAAATTTAAGAAAATAATTATTTGCCATCAAAGTTTAGTGACACACTCTTCTACTTCGGCTTGAGTGCACGTTTTTTCCGATTAATGGAAAAGCTTTAGTCCTTTCTCATATGCTTCACGTTTTGCTGATTTTGAAAGTGTTGTTTAAATTTCTAGGAATCTTCATAAGAAAGTTATAGCACATTAGATATTTCTTAGAATCTGTATATTTCATTTGACAGGGAGAAAACGGAGATTTCTGCTACACAGCCACTCTAGATAATTGATGTTTGCCTGGCACGTGATTATTATCCATTCTGTGGTGTCAAATTAGTAATTATAATTCCCCAGTTTCTGGTAATTGTTAAAGTGGTGATTGCTGATGTGTGTTATAATTAAAATTGCTTACCACATGTGGAAAAAATTAAGTAATATCGTACTTGTTTCTGTTGATTAAAGCGAAGAAACGTGAGTTCACCTATGCATGTAGGCACTTACATCCCTGTACAGATTAAAATTATTTCTAAAAACGTTTATTATTATTGTTCGATTTGAATTTGAAAGATAATCCTGCTAAAATAAACATTGGTAAGGTCCAACAAGTTCTCTTATTGCAGTACAAAACATTTGCAATAAAGTTTCATAAAAAATTGCGGTTATTTTGTGAGATAAGTCTGGTCCGTCTAAATTACATTACATTACGAGATATTGGGATTCGTCCACCTCGGCTTCGCGGTAAACAATACAAACAAGATCAGTACTGAGATCGCTTCCACGACGAAGGTTTTTTTTTTTTTTTTTTTATTCATTCCAACTTAATTTATATTTTTATACAATGTTCATTACAATAATTACAATAATGCAAGTTCATTAAGAAGGAAGATGATCATTCTATAACTATGAAAGTTAGTGTTGAATGATATAAAATTTAAACAATACAAATAATATAATGTGGGGTAAGTATTACATAATAGGAGGGTGAGGATGTACATATGTCATAGAAAAAAATATAAAATAACTATTTAGACTGCATAATGTTTACAACTAAGAGTGATTAGATTTCAATGCATAAATCGAAAGATAGCATCAATGTTCATATAGTCAATATTGAATAGCCAATCCTTAACTTTTTTTAGAAACGAATGAAAATTATTAGTTTCTCTTATCACAATAGGTAGTTTATTAAAACATTTAGGAGCAGTAACAGTAAAAAAGTGAGCAAATTTGGTTTTATGTGCGACAGGAACATTTACCAAGACTTGATTATTAACACGTGAGCTGTAATAATTAGACGACCTATTCAGAATGTTACCGCTGCGCTTGAAAAATTCTCTAAGAACTTTGAAAATGTAAAGATGTCTTAAGGGAAGAATGTGTAAGTCTTTGAAAAGCGGCCAACAATGAGTTAAGCAATTTTTAGAGCAGATTATTCTAATTAGACATTTTTGAGTTTTAAATAGAGGATCAAAAGTGTTGTCATAAGCTCCTCCCCAACTTGTAATACCATATTGCAGTTTTGAGTTAGCCAGTGCATAATATATCATAGTTAGTGTTTGCTTAGAACAGTATGGCTTTAAGAGATACAATTATTATTATTACCTGCATCATATTCGATTTTGTAGCTTGTATATGTGCTTTCCAATTTAAGTTTGAATAAATTAAAACACCCAAATACCTGTATTCACTAACGGATTCAATTTTAAAACACTTATCTGAACATGGAAGTGCATCATTATAGTTTGCCAGACCACAACTATGAACTGATAAACCAAACCTTTTGCAGTCATGTGAATGAAATACCATATTAAGGTCAAGATTATTGTTGCCTATCATTTTAAAACTCATACATTTTGTTTTAATACTGACCACTAGCCCGTGCAAAGCAAACCACTGCCTTAATTTATGGATATCTTCATTCATACTTGCAACACATTTAAAGGAATTCACTTCTTGATACGCAAAAGCTATATCATCTGCAAATGCGGTCGGTTGGCCATTAAATAGTTGTAGAAATTGTGAATTTATAAAAATTAAGAACAGCAAGGGACCAAGGACTGATCCCTGAGTGACACCATTCTTAATAGTAAGAGATTTGCTAAAAACCCCATTTATTTTCACTCTTTGCACACTCTTTAAGATAAGAACGAAACCATTCAAGAACAACTCTAAATCCTGATGCATACAATTTATCTAAAAGCAAACCATGATCTACTAAATCAAAAGCATATCGATGAACAGCGCCATAGTAGGTTTGGAATAATTAAAACCCTCATACAGTTTAGAACACAACATTAAAATCGCGTCTTCAGTGGATTTCTTTGATCTAAAACCAAACTGATTGTTTCAGAAAAATTGTTGATGTTCTAAAAATGAAATCATGCGAGCTTTCACAAGTTTCTCAAACAGTTTGGAAATGGTCGGAAGTAGAGAAATGAGACGGTAATTATTTATATCTCTATGATCTCCTTTTTTGAAAAGAGGTATAACTTCTGCACACTTTAACGATTGTGGAAAACATCCGTTATATACACTCAGATTAAATAGGTAGCATAGAATGTCCGCTATATTAAATACTATTTTCTTTAAGAGTATGTTGGTAATACCATCACTTGTACATGAACTTTTATTTTTTAGTGACATTATAACATTGAAGACTTCTTGAGAAGTAATAGGGATAAAAACGAAGGTGTTTGGTTGTACTATATCCGCAATCACTGAATAAGAACTACAGGTACAAGTGTTATTCCATTCCATGGAAGGTTTTAAGTTATCTGAGATTTCAATGAAGTATTCATTAAAAGTATTAGCAATACTACCAGACTCAAATAAAGTAACTCCATTGACTTCCAAAACATCTATTGATTTCAACTCTCGATTTTTACCTAATATTTTATCAACAATTCTCCATTCTTCTTTGCTATCACCTTTCGCATTAAGCAACTTTTAAGTATAATAGTTATTACGCGAATCAACTACTTCTTTATCAACGTCTTTACATAACCTGTGATAATATTTCATTAGCCTTAAGTTGTTGTGGTGTTTTCTACATTTTGATGAAAATTTCTTCTTTTTTTTAAGTTTTTGTAGCAATTTAAAACTCATCCACGGTTTTATAGGCTTATACTTCCTATTTCCAGAATTATGTGAAGACACTGAAGTGCAGCTATCTATATGTTTTTTTAAGACGGAGATAAATACGTCATAAGCAACTGAGACGTCTTTTTCTGAATAGACAGATTCCCAGAATTCATATTTGAGACATTCATTCAACAAGGTGTAGTTTGTTCGAAGAGTTTGACGCTGTTGGCTCTGAGTATTCATGGGGTTAGTGACCTGATTTGTGCTTAAAACTAGCATATGATGATCAGTAATTCTGCAGTCATCAACACTACAATAAAACAAACTCTTGTTTTTCTTGTGCAATCGCATGAATATATGGTCAATACAAGTTTTCGTTGCGTTTCGGTGGCCTAATAGTTAGTAAAAGATCGTTCTAGCTGGAGGGATTTTTTGGTTAAGATCCGTTCCCACCACGGACTGAAGATGCTTAAATTCTTAAAATCAGAAGAAGAAGATACTCAAAATCTTTCATTAAATCGGTCAATATTATTTAACTTTCACAGAAGGCGATATAAATGTGTGATCTCTGCATAAAATAATTTTGACGTACAAATGTACGAATGTATTAATATCTGATTTTGGAAATATCTCGTAATTAATTGCTCAATTTTCCAACAATGAACGATTTTGTTGGTTGATTCTCCTCCAGAAAATATTTTACATCACTGTTTCATTTATTTTCCATCCCACGACAACTTTCGTTTCAGGTAATGATTGAACTCTTAAGCCGCGTACCTTTTTGCCCCGAAGTGCCGTCAATCGCACGGCACCCGCCACGTACATCATCCAATAAAAACGCTTTAAAACCACTTTCTGATTAATTGCATTAGTATTGCTCCGATGCCCGCCAGTCAGCTCCTTTCGTCTACCGAAGCCTGAAATGAAACTGTATTTCACTATACAGGTACATCTAAGAGAATTACATCGATGGAGAAAATCCACCTATATGTGTATATACATACAACAGAAACCATACCGGAAAGTCTTGAATTCGTCGCTTCATCCTTTCAACCATAGACTGATTCCATCAAATAACTTTCCGTCTGTCACTGATAAATCCAATGCAACCAACCCGTCGTCAATGCTGTTAGAATTCCCCACAAAAGCTAAAAACGGAAGCAAAACGGTTGCAAAAAATGGCATCACTATATCTGCAGCCATGGCCATGTTTGAAAGATACTTCCAGTGTAAATCAGAGATTGCATCGAGTGATGAGGGCGACGACGAGGTGGGCACAAGGAAGGATGCGGATGCTGCCATGTTTTAAGTTCATTCGGACGTAAGTGGTTTCACTGTTAATACGAAAATCCAATGTGAAATTTTTCACATGTTGAGCACAGATAACTTATTCGAGTGTGGAAAATGAGAGCAATTGTGGTGGCGGATGATGGCGGAAACTTATTGAAGTTTCCCATCAGATGGATGGATTAGGGTAAGAGCGTTGCCACCTAAAGTTGAGGAATGTGCAAACTAACGTTAAGACTGAACTTAGGAAATCACTCAGTTGATTACGACGGAATTCCAGAGTGCACTCATCCAGCGAGAATTGAGCATTTTTGCCATGAAGACGCGATTAACCATACCGAAGGAATTCCAACTGTTCGCCCAATTCGACATACCACATGAACGACGGGAGATGTCCTCAAGGAGGGACATACACAGTTTTTTTTTTATTATGTTTTTGGCATGGCCTACTGTCATACAACTTCCATTCTTCATTGAATTCCAGATCCGGATTCTGTCCAGCACGTGCCGAGCGGATGTGACTGTGTAAGTGACAGTTTAATTTGAAAGAATGAAAAAAATGAACTCTTATTGAGTTTATAGGAGAAGAAGTAGCTGTTTAATGTGGTGCTTGGTTTGGTGTGTCTCGAATTCAATTTTCTATTTTCCAACAGACGGAATTCTTAATAGGCGTCGTCGCCAGAATTTTTGCTTTGAAGATGACGGCGATTTTTTAAACTAGGACGGCCTTATGAAATTACATTTCATTGTGTCTTATCTTGGGAGTTTGGAATTTTAATAAGGGTCCCAACAAACTTATTAGGAGATTCAGGAGAAGGGTGAAGTGCTTGTAGCTCTTTGAATATTCTGTTCTGGTGGGTGACTTTACCAAATGTTTCTGTTTAGAAAATTGTGTGACTCTCGAAATAGTCCATGTGGACTTTGATAAACTCCCAACAAGAGGATTCCCTAGCGGACATCATTGTTCAAGAGCAATTCAAAGTTTGTGTGTCCTTTCCTTCAATTGTTGGAAAGTACATTCAAAGTGAATTTTTGAGTGTGAAATACTTTGAATTTAAGTAATAAACAATTTATGAATGGAAATTGTTGTAGCCACTGTCTCCGCATAACCACTTTTGCAGTCAAGGCCAATCAGTAGATTGTAAATTTTTAGTCTCCTTCTACCGTGGTCTCTTGTGGTAGCTGTGGACGAAAAGTATGTAAAGCAGGCGAAGTATGTCAGAGAAACTTTGTTCTTACAACTTGATAGAATGTTGAAATCGAATAAAGAAAGGGTGCCAATTCATTTATAATTTTTCTTAGATGCCGGGTTGACTTTTCCATTATACCGAGTACGAAATTTGGCTTTGAATTGAATTGAATTGAAACCACACATGTACTCGTACAATGAATGTTACTCGCATCACATCAATAATGAAGAATTTTTGTAAGACCGTTGCCAGTGTATGAATACATCCGTAGCTACAATCGCCCCGGCTTATCTGTCAATCTTTAAGGTGACTCTTGTTCAACAGGATATCATTAGTCCTTGTAGGAATGCTTGCAAAGAATGTGCACACTGTTATATCACATCGCCCAGCTTTTCAGTGAATCGTCCCTCTGGGCTGCGCAATTATGAACAGAATCGTCGAGAGAGAGAGGATCACATATCGCATTCTTGAAGAACTCGTTCAATGCATCAGAGGCACAAGCAATTTTCCCCTTTTACTTATGTAAGAGCAATATTATTACGGCACTTGCACCTTTTATTCAAGGTTCTGCTGGTCTTTCGTTTGAAAGAGAGCCAACGTGGGTTATATTGGCAGAAAATGAAAATGTGATAACATCGTATAAATCAAGGATAATACACACAAAGGGTGGTAGCGGAGCGTGGTTGTCCATTGGGAAGGAAACGATGGAGATTACTCCTTTTTTGCAGTGGATTCACCTTTCCTTTCCGCCTGATGGGAGAACGTTCGTCGTCGCGTCCGCGTCCGTCGTTGTAACATGTCCTCCCGTTGAATGTGTTATGAAAACTCAATGAATGAAATTTTCCTTTTCCCCTGTCAAGGACCGCATTGGGTGTGTATTTATTGCTCCTTGGAGAAATGTGTCAATTTAGCTCTTATCCGTAATCGGATCCTCTTTATATTTTACTTTTTATTTTTTACAATGAAATATTCAATTTTCCAGCGAAGCTCCTCTGTCGGCAACGAAAGCCCTTTTTTATCTTGATCCGATGGTTGCTGTGTAAATATGTGTTCAACTGTAGCGAGTTGTAAATGACAGTGAAATGTACCGCACCGTGTAGAGAGGTATTTGTCTTAAAATGTTCTCTCTGTTGGGGGTTTCATTCTTTTCATACAATGTGGAGCATATTCTGTAACCTCAGTCCCAATTAAATTCACTTCCATCGCTGTCTGGCACTCGAATTCGATCACGGTTTGAGTGTATCTCGTATCTGGGCGAGTATTTGAAATGAGCGAGATATTGTTAAGGCGAAAATGCGCAAACAACAGTCTGTCTGAAGCTAAAATTGAATTCAAGCATTCTAAAGTGTCAGCAATAAAGTATATTTTTTGGCATCAAAACGAATTGAACGACTACTCAGATATTTCTTCTTCTGATCATTCGGATTTTATAATCGCAAATAAAGAGGTTCGTAATGCAATGCTTGTATCCTATCTATGGCACTAGATTTGTCGTGTTTATTGCAAACATGTAGCGTACACAAAATCGTAGGATTTGTTGTACGTGTCAGCGGTCTTGAGTATCCTTATTTTGTTTGCCATTTGAGAAGATGGGTGGATGATTTGAAATCCAAATTCGAGGAAAGACACGTATATGACCTTAAGTATAACATTATTTATAGCATCAAGCAGTTGTTATATTGGTGGGAAGCAACCTTTGCCAAATAAATAAGTCTTTGCAAATCTGGTTGAACATTTGTAATCGTCTATTTAACTTTAAAAGATTGCCAAACAAGAGTTGTTTGCTGGACATGTGGGTGAAGCATTGTTCAGTGCCGATGAACTTTGATCCATCAACAAATTGAAGTTGTAGTTGACGAATAGTCACAATGTCAGAAAATTACGATTTTGGACAGACTTGCACTGGTTTGCTTGAGCGGTTGACCTATAACTAAAAAAATTAAAACTTTCTGAGAAATGTTTTATCTATAAATGGAAAAAGGCTATGCTTTTTTTTAAATGGTATATTTTAAGTGGAAGAAAAGAATAGGACTGGGCCGCCGATCGAGGAAAACGTCAAGAGCACAGGGAGAACCATGGCTGACTGCTTGTATGCAACAAAGCTTTGAAAGACTTCGAATATCTAGAATATTTTTGTAAATTTTGTGACACCTTTTGTATGTATTATTTATAATGCAAGTTATTTCGGCATTAACTTGTTATAAAATTGGCGAATGTGAGTTTCAAAGTTCAAAGTTCAAAGTTAGTTTTAGCCGATATATGTATGTAAATGCATTTGTTCTTCAATTGTCAAAGAGCGAACATTCAAGGACATTGTGCTATGACTTTTTTACACGGAGGACTGTGCTCAGGTGTGCGTG
Organism: Myathropa florea; assembly: GCA_930367185.1. Classification (NCBI taxonomy): domain Eukaryota; kingdom Metazoa; phylum Arthropoda; class Insecta; order Diptera; family Syrphidae; genus Myathropa; species Myathropa florea. Next base: position 828,712 of record OV884004.1, on the reverse strand, counting down.
ACAGAAAATATGTAAATGTATACTGTATATCCATACATAATTGTGCTATCAAAGACGGATATGTTCAGTATGCTTTAGATTTGTTTAAGGAAATTTGATTTTTTAACGAAATTTGGACGAGTTTAATAAATCTTACGATTTTTGGTCGTCAAACTTTTTACAATAAAATTACAAAATTACAAAACAGAGAACGACTATCAAACTTAAATGTATGACAAGTTGGAAATGGCACCGACTCAATTGACTACATTCACAAAGTTCACTAAACGTTTTTAGCATGAATAGCGATTCCCCCCAGCTTGTGGTAAATCTACATACATCCAAAGGAAGCTCATTAGAAGGCAAGACTTCTGCAAATAAATGCGCTCGCTTCAGTCTTAAATATTTGATGACCTGTGTGCAGTGGTTTTCCACATTAAGTGTTCTTGAAAGTCGTGTTCCTTAATGACTCCCTATTATTCCCTTAAAGGGCAACGTTGAAGCGAATATGTAGCCATGAAAACAAAAGAACAACGCAGCACGTTCGATTGCAATTACATGATGGCACGTGTTCCTGAAGCCCATTTCATTCCTTCAAAGAGGCTCTTCCAAGTAAATAGCCAGAGGCGTAGATCCAAATTGATGTCTTTGGCCTTATGTTATGCATAAGCGTGTGCTTCCCATTAGATCTAGGCACATGCTATGTATCTAAATGTTGACATTCGTGAAGGAGTTAATTAATTAATCGGCCATGACTACTACTTGAGGATATTTGGACTTCTGTGAATTTATATATGACTAAGGCATTCGATTAAGTTTTCGTATGTAAATATATGAAACCCTATTTTAGCGATTCATCAAAAACTTGGTCAGTAGACCAGATCCAATATTAACTCTCGCACCACATGCACAAAATAATTCCACCAACTCTTTACTGACCCACTCCCATCAATCATCAGCGAACTTTGCATTGGTCCAGGAAACCACCTACTTGTGTGAATTTTCTAAATTATCGTGTAACCGTGGACCTATTACTCACTGTCCAACCCAGACTGTGTTTAAATTTTGAATAGTCTGCAAAGCTTTCAATATTGTTAAAACATACTCTCACCGTTGGGTGTTAGGGAAATGGATTCTATGAAAGGAATCAAAATGATTTGTCAAAATCAGTCTTGTTCCCTTATTTATGGGAACTCGCACTATGACCGGGTAAACTACCTTCACCCGTATTGTGATGGAGAGCCCATTTCGTCGTAAGAGAGAATAACAATGGCCTTAGTCGAACGATGTTTGGGAAAATATACATACTCTTTGTGTATTTACAGTTCGAAAGTATGGCATATAGGTATGTAAGTTAGTTTTAAAAATGTTAACTGGATTTGGTTCTTCTAATTGTCTTTTGACAATATTTAGTCTGTTTCGTTCTTGTCAGAATATTAATTAAATAAGTTGTTGCCTCTCCAGCTAGCGCGATCCTTATCATTATCATTATTTGCTTTATCATCTATACACTAAGATTTTAATAACATAGAACACACACACTATATTGAACATCATTGCCTCAATCATTCAATTATTCGCAAACCAAAAACAACAAAACAACAACACTTATCGGCGAGAGCGAATAAAATGTTCACATGTACATTTGTGCTTAAACGATAAAAAAATTAAGGTATTTGTTTGATGATGTTTAGCTGCCGTTCGGAGTCGGCATAAAACTGTAGGGCCACTCCACTTGTAGGAGAACAATAGCACAACAGCAGTGGCTGCTGTAGAAACTAGCCAGAGCCTATCTCGGAATGTAGAGCTACCATTATTATTATATTCAAAGACAGTGTCGCCTTCGAATTATTAAAAAAAACACATCAACACTAATTTATTATTTGATCTTAAGAACATCCTGGTGGAGTAGATTTTTCAAATGCATTCACTAGCTTTTATCACATAAAAATCTTGCAGAATCTTAAAGACATTTTGTACTATACCCTCTTACCCATGGACAAATATGATAACCTTTACAGATTGCTTATACTTCCATGCCCATTTTAATTTACGCGTCTTTTTGGGGAATAGCATTCATACAGCATGTCATTCGGTATGGGTAAAAAAAAGACTAACATTTAGTGATTTCGGACGTTCATCCACTAATTACTTACGCGCGGGATATTGTGGCTCATGAAAAGATTCAACGATGCGTTGTGGTGTTTAAGATTATTTCCGCTTATGCGTTGAGGTTTCGGGTATATATTCAAGTGTACGGCTGAAAAAAACAAGTCCTAGCTGAAGGTGATAAGACGAGACCTAGCACCTCGAATGCACAGACAAAATGAAAAATATTTGGAGCTATATAAAATAGACTTTTCATTTTCAACCCTCTCCTGGATTTAATAATGTTCCCGCAGCGAGAGAGCCGTCGCAATTATCTTCACCCTTTCCGCTCTCCTTTGGCTTTGTACACCTGAGTAAGTTATGAAGGTTCTTTCTTTATCGTGGTGTAGAGCTACGCCGAAGTTTTTGTTCAAGAATAATGAAGAGATGCCACGCTTCAAATTCGTTAACAGCACTCGCTTCGTGTTGATTTTCAGAATGATGCAGTGTTCTCTGGTTCAAATGTGTTAGCTAGTAGAGTAGAATTGGCGAATTCTGTATGTATCCACATAGCAGGTGTATCGTAAATGGGAAAACGATTGACAAGTTGTTATTTGTAAAATTATAAGGTTGTATGTAGTGGATAAATGTTGTCAATTCGTATGCAGAAAGACCATGGTTTAATTCCTGAACAAACACACAAATTTTCATCCTTATGGCGGCACCCTCATCGAAAATATTTTCTGAAAATCAAATAACATTTCTCAAACTTCGCCGTTCGGAGTAAATATACGACTATAATGGTATAATATTAGTGGTTGTTGTAGAAGCGAGGCAGTGGATTTTCATGAGCAGGGATGGCCGTAATTATTTTATTGTAATTATTAATATTTTTTAACGTAGAGCTGCAATTTAGTGCAATCACATTATGTTACATTGATCCTGGTTGATGAGTTAGGTATACGCGCATATTACTCGTAGTCTCAACAATTAAAAATAAAATCTAGCAGTATTATAAAGTTGCCCTTTATTCGGATTTGTGCGTAAATTGTTCATCAATGCGTATCAATTTTCAATACGGCAAAAAAATGTTGTTGAGAATATTTATACACAATAAAATCTGCCTCCGGATCTATGGAGTAATTCTACTCAATTTACATTACCGAACCGTCTTAAGTCCTTTGTGGTTTAAAGTAACGTCATCATTAAATTTTTACAACTCTGCCCAATTAGCACGCGGATCTATAAAATTTGCGCTCAATTCTACGCACAGACATCGCTCCACTGCTGTAGGCAATGATGCCTTTGTTCAAAATAGATATCGACATGTCCTCCAATGAACTGATCAATATTTTCCGTTTATGTCCATTCCCAAGCCAATCTGTGGCGAAGAAACAAACTCAGTCATTAAATATATTTTTTTCATTTTCTTCCAAAATATACATATACAAATATCTTTTTTATTTTATTAAATAAATGTCACGTGCCGTGAGGGTTGTTATCACAACATAAAATTGTAACGACAATCAATGAAGTTCATTTGGGAAATATCTTTTGCAGCGCAACGCTTGTGTCGGAACATAAAATGATGGATGATGGTCGCAAACAGTATCATTGGCCACGGCCTTGGTCGCCCTTTATACGATTCCGAGATATTCAAGATCGCACACCATCGGTGGAGAAATTGAATGATGTGCGAGTGTGTATGGTGCGCGTGCAATACGTTGAAGATGGCCCCTCTGATCCGGACTCACAGCACAGTGGCCTTGCGGCCCCTTCGTTGACCGCTTTGGAAAATGTATGTTCACAGCAAGGCACTAATGAGGCATCACTATATCGTTACATGAAATAAAACAAAAATGGCGGAACAGTATTAAATATCCGTACACGGATTCTCAGGTGTGCTTTAAAATTCTGCATTATTATCTGATGGTGCCGATGGGTGGTTCAGTGAAGGATGAGGCAATATAATGTGGAGCATTTTCATGGATATTAAAGAAACTGGAACAGGCAAAAAGCAGGTCTGCTAAGATCCTGAAAACAAACTATACCACAACAAACGTCCGACTTGCATCATTTGAGCTTCGAAGTGGATAGAAGTTTGAAGTGAAAATGATACTACCCGTAAGTTAAGGACTTAAATGACTGGCGTGTGGTCTTGGATTATCGGGATTTTGTTACCCTCAAATAAAAAGCTCTGAAATCGTCTTTAGCTCATATATACCTGTATATATAATACATTCAATAAAAGTTTTAGAATCAGGAACGGTTTAATCGGATTTTAAGATTTTTTACCATTGTTTAAACCTATCTCCTTTTTTTAATAAAAGTTCGCATGGAAATAAAATGAAAGTTTTTTCTCTTAAAACTTTCGAAACATGCCTTGTTGTAGGTTGTTCGTATTTTATTTTGTATTTTCGCACGCCATTGATTGCTTGGGCATCTCAACGATTTATCTTAGTTTTTCATTCTTAGTAAAATTGTATATGAGAATTACATCATTTCTATCGAGAACAATATCAAAACTAATAGTAAGTCGTTCTGGCAATTTATAAACTCCAAACGAAAATCTGTAGGAATTCCTCACTAAATGCAATTCAAAGAAAATAAATCAGATAATATTGACTCCACTCTTGAATTATTTGCTAACTTTGTCCAATCTACTTTTGCCAATTCCAGCTTCAATAATAACTATTCTTATAGCTTCACTAGTTCAGTTGACATTGGATCATTGGTCTTAGACTCTACTGAAGTCTCTCTTGCAGTTTGTAATTTAAAGCCGGACCCCAATTATGGAGCGAATGGGATACAATGCATTGTTCTTAAAAACTGTGCTGATTCACTTGCCGGTTCTCTATTACACATATTTTCTGGATGATTGGAAAGAATTCTTTTTAATTCCCATTCACAAGTGTTGTTCGAAAAATAATGTTGAAAATTTTAGATGAATTTGCAAACTCTCAGCAATTCCAAAACTATTTGAAAGCACAGTAAAAAATAAAATCGAGTTCCTAATCAAAGACCACATATCTGAAGCCCATCATGGTTTTATATCTGGACGCTCAACTTCCACCAACCTTTCAATTTATTATTCTTATTATAATCAATGAGATTAAAAATAGAACTTTTGATTCCGTCTACCACTCTCTACTAATTAAAAAACTTGATTTTTTTCTTCATAATCTGTTAGCACATAAGTAGCTTATAGGTTATTAAATGAAATAAATAAAAATAAAATAAAATAAATAATTATTGTCTATTTTGTTGATCCATAGACTTAAAGTCGAAGATTCCTTAGGCAGCAGCTGTAAGTTCTTGTGAGAGCAAAAAAGCACGCGGAACATAAGTGGTTGCTGTAGAAACTGAGCTCAGGTCCACCTTGTTCGTGTCCCACTTTTCCGTGTGACATAAAAAAAAAACAATAACATAATTCTGATTTGAAATTATAATTGTAAGATTGTTAACAAAGACAATACATTTTATTGTGTGTATAAAATTAGCATTATAATATTTTGTATATATTTAATCGAGTAATTTGTCATCGAGAATACATTGCAATTTTTGGAAAGTGTCCAACCGCAAACTTAGGCGTACAGAGTTTCCAATATGTAGCTTATGTCGGACACACAATGATCTTGACTTTGAACTCACATTTTGTCCAAGCATTAAAATAGCTAAATCTGAAACAATTTTTTATCAACCCACCCTCTGAATATCGAGTTTGCTACTGTAATTCTTTAACGCTGTTTTGGGGGTTAACCATACATATATATTTACCAATTCTACGAACTCAACTTCAAAAGCGAAGGGAATACTTTTTGAAATAAAATTGTTCACCAGCCATAAACATCTTGTGGAACCATAGTCTCTATGATATAAAAGAAAATTTACCATGAAAAACTCCCAACCCCTTTCAATATTAATACCGTATGATTCTTACCAAACGAAAAGGCTGGCTGGCATACCTACATGTGTCGGAGCACACACAGTTCACCATTCCGACCCACAAACTTGATACCCTCAAGTACACGTGATGCACAGATGTTACTCATACCCATAATCTTATTGCGGTATCTAAGCCTGTCGTTTCCATAAACTTAATCTAACCAGTGCAATGGGGTTACGTACCCTTTACCACAAAATGATGGTGTATCGAACGGGACTTTTGTACCCATACACACAGTTCAGTCTGTAAAAGAAAAGCTTAACGTCAATGCAAAGTTATAAGTGTCAGAGTATTGAGTGTGACCACTTGCTGACGCAGATGCTTACCATGCTTAAATCTTCGAGCTGGATATCCTCACGAGCGATACCCGACCAAGAGGGTCAACTTAATGATTGTTGGCATTTATTAGATAGGGTTAAGGTATAGGGGCAACATATGGCCCAATGGCTTGTGGCAGAGGTGTGTAAGTCATAAGGATGTCTACGTATTAACAGTGTTCTCTCTCGTATAGGTCGAGATGGGGATACATTGATATGGAAATTCAATATTTACAAGAGGCGATTTGTAGAATCGATACAAATGCTGGATCCCAAGTGGAGAGGTAGTGTAGCTGCTTAATTAAATTCTTATCTCTAGGCAGTTTTTGCTATGCATTCATGAGGGATGTTGCTGGTTTTGAATGGTCGGCAGAGAGTAGAATTTGTCCTTTTGATTGTTTGAACACGATTAAAGTACTTACGGTTTTAATTGCCCTTGTGGGACCTCTGTCGGAGATGGGTACTTCGAACTCTTCGGAAAGGTATTCGAAATGGAATGCCTACAGACGTAATCAGTATGAATGAAATATCAAGATAGGCTTTGTATGAGCTATTCTGATGTAATCGAAATCCGGGTTGATAAGGTGACCTCCTGATATAAATCGACATATTTTTCTGTAAATGTGGGCATGCTGATGGTGATTGTATCTGGACACAAAAATTATGTCCTTGGCAGTATTTTGACAATTAAGGTTTGGACATACGCTTGCTCACAAAACTATCCGCATAAAATGTTCAACGACCAATAAATATGAACTAAGCCGTTTTCCTTATTTGAAATTAAAAATGTAATGATAGAAAACTAAATCTGACTGCATAATCATAACGTTACCAAAAAGCTAAAAAAAAAATAAAGTAAATTCATAAGCGTAGAGAGGAAAACAAAAAATAAACCTCAATAAAATATAACACAAAAATATCCGCACAAAACCAATTCAAGACATAAATTACACAAATTTGAGGGGTGGGCAGATTATCAATAAATTGTTGATTCACCTTTTGCCCTAATTACAGCTTTCAAGCGTTTTGGCATGCTATCGACAAGCTTTTGTGTGGATTCTGGGCTTATAAGTTCCCATTCCAGCTTAAGGGCCTCTCTAAGAGAGGTTTTGTTGCTGATAGGCCGCTTCCGTATATTTCTCTCAAGCTGGGCCCAAAGGTGTTCAATGGGATTGATAGTTTGCTCTCAATGCCTGTTAAGCCTGTTATCCAGACGAAGTCCTTCTGCGGAATGACTTCAACTTACAAAACATCCTTATCGTTTGTACGGATAATTTTGTTTCTGCCTTTTCGTGTCAACAATCAAAGAAAGTGTGTAAAATTCCCGTTAAGTTCAGTTCTGTTGACAAATACTGTTTCATAAGGTACTAAACAGAGAGTGAACACAAGAATATATAATTTTTGTGTATTGTACATTAAACGAATGAAGTCTATATGCCTGGAAGTGCTTTGTGGGGATAATTTTGTGAGTAAGTGTAATTACTGGCGAAACATAGCAAACAACTTACTGGAAAAAATCATTAACGTTGCAACCAAACCGCTTCACTGATACACAAATTTGAAATAAATTTTATACCGAAAAAGCTTGCAAAATGACTTCTTATAAATATTCCAATCTCGCAAAGAACAAAGAGGATGATTTCTTCGGCATTTCTTGGTTTTTCTTTGGTTATTCATCGAAAAAACTTAATACACATTGGCTGGTAGCCAATGCTGCAATTCGTACTGGCAATTTGGTAATCGGTTGTTGGAAAAAATCAAATGCAGACTGTATTGTTAGAGCTAGTGGATGTGTACTAGCACCTTGGTATAGATATTTCCACATGTCGGAATAGCTATGCAGAAAGGAAACAGACAAAAAAGCCAGCCATCTATATGCGAACACGGCTCCTTTTCTTAATTAAGCACAAGTGTCATATAGGCAAGTGCAATAGCACACGAACTTTAAAGTGGGCCTCCTAAATGAAATTGAACAAAAACTAAGAAGCATGCAAAGAATCTGAAAAAATGTGGCTAAATAGGTTTTCTTAATTTTCAAACATGAGTGTAAGCACATCTTCAGCACCATATGTTTTGCTATTCACGTCTGGAGGCTAATGAATTTACACCAAAAGACAACGAATTAAAGTTCAACCTTTAAGTGAAGCAGATTAGTTCATTTCGTCAGAAGTTATTGCCAGTGTCATCAACCCCTCACCAGCAATTTGAAAATAAACCCGTTTGGACAAGACGTTCGTTTGTAAGAGAATCATTGGGTGTTAAACGAAGGCGTACGTACATACAAGGTATGCAAATGATGTTCAATTAAGCGCATAATTGACCCCAAACATGGTTGCGTCAGAACCCTCTAATCGAAACACAACAATCCAACTGAAACGCTTCGTCTAAATCAAAATCGATTTGACAGGACATGGCTTGTTCCGTGGGAGTATTTCTACATTTTTTCCTACATCAAACAGCAAAATTAAATTCGTTTCTGAATTGGAATACAATCGATATCAACAGACATACACACATACATATGTGTACGTACATTGGCTGTACTCGAAAACGAATTTTAGCGATACTTATTGAAAGATAGAAACAATAGGGAGACGTAAGAGCTTTTCTATTACCTTCGAATGGGAGGAGATAGTTAACTTTTTAATTTGATTCTCATGTCCTTTCTCATTTCACAGAAACAATACCAGTGATGTTTGGTCAAGTTTCTGTGAGAGATTTTTTGTTAAAAACTTCATTTAACTCCTGGACAGTGAATGTTATAGAAATCGATTTCAATTGTTAAAAAATTTTCAGAAGGTAGTGTCTTTTGTCTGTCCCACTCGGCACGTATAATTGGTTTGCATTGAATGAGTAGTTATAATAATAATGGCGAGGTGGACCTGGGCCTAGCTTCTCAGCAACCACTCGTGTTGTGCGTGCTATTGTTCTGTCACGAGTAGAGGGGACCTATAGTTTAATGCCGACTCCGAACGGCGAGATTGAGAAGCTTTTCCTAGACAGTTATAATCTTTGAGCATTGTCAGTGACTCGAAAGAGGTGGAGCCGTAAAAAAAATGTTTGATGTTTTTTTCGAGATTCGAACCGACGACCTCGATCGTAGGAGTCGACGCACCTACCCACTACGCCACGGCGCCCACGGAATGAGTAGTTATTTTTATTTAAATCAGTTTTTTAGAAAGTTTTTAATTGAAAAGCAATGTGTGAAAGGATTGTCTGTCTTGAGTAGTAGTCATAAGTAATAAGCGCTACTGGGAAGCTTTCTGGTTTATTATACTCGTATAGTATATCTGTATTAGTATATCTCTATTATTATTATTAGTATTATTAGGGGTGAGTTCAAAACTCATCGATTCGGTTTCGATGCATCGTCAATCGAAGTGATGTCATTAGTTCCCAAAGGCATGTAGTATCCGACGCTCATCAGTTAAGAAAAAAAAAGCAAACTTTTCCCAAATCCTTTCGTTCTGAATTTTAATCGACCGTAGCAGGAAAGAAGTGATTTTTCCCTTATAAACATTTCTTTTTCTTGCCTGTGCCCAAGGTTTCATCTCCCGTCTGGTTGACTTATAATAATAATGGCGGCGCTACAGTCCGAGGTGGACCTGGGCCTAGCTTCTCACCAACCAACTCGTGTTGTGCGTGCTATTGTTCTCTCACGAGTGGAGGGGACCTACAGTTTAATACCGACTCCGAACGGCGAGATTGAGAAGCTTTTCCTAGACAGTTATACTCTTTGAGCATTGTCAGTGACTCGAAAGAGGTGGGGCCGCGAACAATTTTTTTTTTTTTTTTTTTAAATTGTGTCTGATCTTGGTTTCGAACCTAGACTGTGAAAGTCTAATGCGCATGGGTCGACGCACGAACCCACACGGCCACGGCGCCCGTCTGGTTGACTACGAACTCTGAAACACTTTGCGTCTACATTCATACAACATCGAAATATAAAATAGCTTTTACTGTTCGAGGTTCTTACAACTAAGATATATTCTCTTTAAGAAATTGTCACAAATTGTGTAAAAGTAAACGAGTGCGTTGAACACAAAAGAATTTGTCACACAATAAAATAATGGAAGAAGATGTTGTCAAAGTGGGAAGCAAAATACATTCTCCTCTTGTCCTCAATTACCATCCATTTGTCAAGCAACTAGTTCTAACTTAATTTCCAAGAATATCGTACGAAAACTTAAACAGTTTCACTGCTTTTATGCCAAATATCGGCTTTGAAATAACTAACCAAGTTACTTTCGTAACTCTTCTTATTACACTTTCTCAATCAATTACTATTTATTCCGATATCACAAATCCTTCAATACGTCCTAATGATAGAGATCGGTTCACAAAACATTGTAACCATTTGATCTAAAATTGTTTAATTTATAACTACAGTCAGTGTCAAAAGTGAGTAAACAGTCAGTTATCTGCTGTAAGTTTGTGTACTAAATTAAAATTTACCGGACTGAGCTAGAACAGATATGGATTCATCACATCGTAATTGTCAATTCAAATGCAATGTTACATGTGTAAGCAATTAGTAATTGGCTAGCTGAATGCACCTGCTTGAGCGTCGTCTGTGTCTTACTCAATTAAATGAACTGGACGATCGGGAATCGCAGCCAACTTAGGGCAGATCCTCAATCGTCCAGTTGCATTTGCATTGATTGTCCCTTCTCTCACGGACGCTGAAGCTGGTCGGACGACACAAGGAAAACATTAGTAAAAAACAATAAAAACCCTTTGTCATTTGTCATATTTTTTTAAAAATAAATAATTGAAGTTCAAACATGTAATGATTAAATCAAAATTAAAAGTAATCGAAATCTTAAATTAAAATTAACAATGCTCCATACATGTAAATATGTAGGTGTATTTAAATGTTTTGTGTCCAAATTTCACAAGATTTTAATCAGACAGAAATTTAAATTTTTATTTATACAAGATTGTCGATCCCTATTCTTATTGAAAATTTTCTGAATTTGTACGGGTTGACAACTTACATCACTGAACAATTTTTTGTAACGAGTTGTGAACTCTCTTTTAGGTGGGAACCTGAAACCTGAGTTATATTCGTGACTGAGAAACACATCTTCTACGCTATTGAACATGTGTCGATATTTTAAGAGTACAAATTCTTCCCGCTGAAAAACATACTTGCACCACATCCACTTTCAGAAGACGGAAGTATAGAGTTTTTGTAAGGAACCAAAATAACACAAGAAAATTGATTCTTTTTTGGAAATGTTCAAAATCACGAATGAAAAAGATGTGTATATATAGTAGCGCTGAGTTTGCATGAGTCAAATAGAAATCTTATCAGTTTTAGTTTCATCACATCTGTCTCGTGCGTACTATTTTGATGACCCAGATATCCCATGCTGCAGGCGAAACGCATTCACGTCCAATAAACTTGACTCTGCCCAGCGATTGGTTTTTTCTTTTCAACCATTTATTTCGATAACCGTTATGTCTTGCTTGTCCGAGATGTCACGTGCGAATGAGGCAAATACAGCCAACAAACAAAACGAATTCACTTTAAAAGTTTTAGATTTAAGAAGTTTATCCTGCAAAATTGAGAACGAACATAGCTTTTCTTGACATTTGCAAGAATAACACAAGCACTAACTATGACTGCGGGGATTGTGGAGAAGTGAGAGATTGAATAGTTTCTCTTGCAGCTCATGTCGTCCTTAATGAACAAGTTTATTGCAGAGTTTTGAGTTAATTCATGCATCTGTGTCAACGTTAAGAAAATTAACGTACACAACACGATGGCATGCGTGTACTCAAAGGAATAATTTTTAAAATACTCTCAAAGTTCGTAATAATCAACAGATCGGGGTCTTCCTGCGAAATGTACAAACAGAATTTTTTAATTTATTTTACCCAATTCCTGTATCTTCAGTTCTGTTTTGCATATTTTTATTTTTCAACGTTCCGTTGTGACTAATGAGACATGAGTATAATGAGATGTCGGTTATGATTTTATACATGTTAATTATAGATCAAGGGATAGGGCAAGATTCATGACAAGTGGATGGCCGATATTATTTTTTTTCTCCTTAAAAAGTTTAAATGCCATGGAAATAATGGAAGATCCATTTACATTTCCTGTTAATTATTCATTCAGAAGTGCTCTGGATTGTTGGTATGTTTAAGCCTGAAAGGAAAGCATTTTTACTGACGTAATTGTGGCTATCATTTTCAAAATGATGCGAGGTATGTGGGTGAATGAAAATATTAATTGCGAAGGTTGGCAACAAAATAAGAAGATTCATTTGTGTGTGTGTGTCAGTACTAGCTTCAAGCTGTCAATATAATTTGTATTAGTAGTCTTTGGAAATTAATCGTGATGGGATGAACGCAGTAAAAATACCAGAATGTACACATTTAGTCCCAAAATTGTTATACTGTGCGACAAACTTATAGAGTACTTGCATCATATTACCCCCAACATGATCGACGACCTGAGATCGCTATGCACTGTACTGGCTTACAAGATCCAGCTCATGCAAGAATTGAAATTATATATGAATGGACTAAAAGCCTACTGGCAGTGTACCCACTGGCTTAAAGAAAAATTGTGTTTAGAGGTAAGGCTGATTTTTGGGTATGTCGATTTTAGGATTTGAAGGGAAGTTAATCCACAAGGAACAATCCATCCCGAAATATTCGCAGTTTTTTTTTTTAAATGAGGTTAATCAGCGCTTTAAGGTCAATGGTATTCACTTTAACGCTATGATTAATTACTTTTTGATTTTTCAATTGGAATATGGAAGGGATTTGGTCCAAAGGGATGGAGCTACGTACCATACAACAAACAGCCACTAAAAAGTGTTTGAAATTGTTCCTCTTTAAGGAATTCATCAGATTCAGCCTTGATGATCATATGCCAGACGTTATGTTTAAAAACTAATTGCCGAATATACATATTTTGTTAAAAATCAACGAAGTGTGTGGGGAACAGCAGATTATGCCAATTAACACTCTGTAAAATAATGATTCCAGGAATCTTAGACTAACTGGTGTAAAAACATAAAGTACTGACCTAAACTAAATTTATTATAAAATAGAGTTATCAAGTTTGCAAAAGTTTCTGTAAGTTTTACAAAAAGGTCAGGTATATCGAATAAAAAAATTCAAGAGTGTAGATAATTAAATCTGATGTGTACTCCGGGTAAATGGACAGTGTGAAAATATGTTGTTTTGAAACATTCAGAGTCATAAGAAGTGGTATTCCATTGTCATAAAGCACACAAAAGTTTAGTCACCTGTAAACGGGAATTGAAGTTTGTATAAGAACTGTAACGAAAACCCTCAAGCATCTCGCGCATTAAACTTCAACTTGCTTAGTTCTTCAAAAATATTTTCGTTAAAATAAACATACGCGTCATAGAAGGCATTTGCCTGCCTGAAATTAGAAATTATGAAACCTAATGGGATATACGTGGACATACAGAATATAATGAGCAATTTTACATTGGTTTGCCTTAGCTTTTGCCTATGAACGATGCTATTTTAGGATTCAGTACAAAGTAAGTAGAAGAAATACATACATATGTCCTCCTTTGATAGAAAATTGTGTTCTGTCTAATTTTAAAATACACAGCATAGTTCATCCTGAAAAAAATTGTTTTCTATTTTTTTTTGTCGCTATTGAGTATGTGGGTCGCCGTGGAGTAGTGGGTAGGTGCATCGACTCCTGCGCTCGAATTCTAAGGTTCGAATCTCGAAAAAAACATTTAACATTTTTTTACTGCTCCACCTCTTTCGAGTCACTGATAATGCTCGAAGAGTGTAACTGTCTAGTAAAAGCTTCTCAAATTCGCCGTTCGGAGTTGGCATTAAACTGTAGGTGCCCACTATTCTTGAGAGAACAGTAGCATGCACAGAACGAGTGGTTGCTGAGAAGCTAAGCCCAAGCCCACCGCGGTCAATCAGACCAAGAAATGTCCATTCAGTTTTTGATAGTTTCTTGAACCATGAAGTAAATGATAAAAAAAGTAAATAAATTAATAGTTGCACAGACATTTATTCAAACCTGCATTTATATACATGGACCTACATACATGTGCGTAGATTGATATTAGCAAATTTGATTAACTTTTCTCCTGCCGGACAGGTCTTACGATGGTTAACGTAAATTGGCATAAATAGGTATGCAAATGTACATACAATGTATTTTCGACTCTAATTATCCGCTGCGAAATGTCGTTAATTAATCCTTGAATTCAAGCGTAAAATAAGAAATTTGTTTCTTTTTCCGTTGTGAAGCTCATCAGGCCGGCGGTCGATTTCTCAACGACAAAAGTAAAAATAAATTAATTCGATTTTTTATCAGCGAGAACAATTTGCAATTCAAATTCATTCGTTTTCAAAGGACTGGAGGCTCTCTCGGTATTATATTATTCTATGCAGCGTATCCAGGCACATGGGAGTTCGTACGTTCCACGTACATAAATGAATCTATATACTTGCAGACCCATATATGGGCTTGTTTTACATACATACATATAAGAATGTGTGTGCACTTATGTAGACCTGTTTTTTGGTTGTTTTCGACCATCAGATCCATGTAACTTCAATCGATAACCTGAAAATGTTGTTTTTCTGCTACCCGAAATGGGATAGTTCTTTCATTTTCGTCCCAAATTTCAAACAATTACGTGATAATCAAAGCAGTAATTACAATTAAATGAAAAATGGGAAATATTGTACTTTGAGGATGATTTTCCGGAACAGGTTAATGGATTTCAGTCGTTATAATGAGGGGATGAAGTTTTCATTCGCTTCAAATTAAGAGTCTGGGTGGTGCCTACATTTATTCAATTAATTAATACTGGGATAATTGTTGAAGTTTCTCTCGACCACCGCCGTTGGTTTCCGGGTCGATTAAGAGTGTAAGTGCATCCCACCAAGCAACAAGCATACACTTTACTGGCTGGACTCCGAGCGCAGAGCGAGCTCAACAAAAATGTGATTCTGTGAAAGATGGAGGTTGATGGGAATTGACGGATGGCCTTAATCTGTCACCCCGCAAACAGGGAGCAGGAAATTTTGCACGGTTTGCCAAAGATTTGTGGTGCTGATTTTTGCCTAGATTATACCTACTATGTTGTGGACGCCATGGCCGTGTGAGCTTGTGCGTCGACCCATGCGCATTAGACTTTCACAGTCTAGGTTCGATTCCAACTTCAGACAAACAATTTAAATAAAAAAATTGTTTACGGTTCCACCTCTTTCGAGTCACTGAATGCTCAAAGAGTATAACTGTCTAGAAAAAGCTTCTCAATCTCGCCGTTCGGAGTCGGCATTAAACTGTAGGTTCCCTCCACTCGTGAGAGAACAATAGCATGCACAACACGAGTGGTTGCTGAGAAGCTAGGCCCAGGTCCACCTCGGACTGTAGCGCCGCCATTATTTTATTTATTTATACATACTAGGTTGACAGTGGTTACAATTATTAAATCTCATCATAACTTGTGATATGCTAGTTACTGGGTACGAACACTCGAACTGTACCTCCTCAAAAGAAAGAAAATCGAAGTGCCATTAGTACTCCTAAAGTTAGCGAAAGCGATGTTCAACTCGACCTGGGGCTATCTCTATTCGTAGTAAGAGGGAAATGCTACTTCCATTATGTCAAGGTGTTATCGGCATATAAGAGCGATTTACATCCACTTGTGTTGGCTGGTTGGTGCTCGGTATAGACGTTGAATAGAATTGATCTCACTATCGAGCATTGCGGGACTCCAGCGTTGATATCCTTCAGTGATAAATTGACAGTGTTAACCTTGGCAGAGAAAACTCTGTTAGTTATTTTTACCAAGTATAGAGGAAAGGTCTTCTCAATGTCCAACAGACATGACACTCCGCGTGACGACAACATTGTGCAGCATAAGCATTGGATGCAGTGTACCGCGCATATTGGCTTGATGACAGGATTTTGCATTCTTCGCTTAGCGTGTTTATTTTTTTCTGCATTACCGGCTTTAAAGCCTTATTTATGCAACATTGCATGGCAATAGGTCGATAACCCTCACGAATGAACGGCTAAGCTTCTTTGGGACCGGAACCATTTTAGCCACCTTCCAAGAAGTTCGAAAGCAGCTATTATTCAAGCAATTGTTAAAGATGATCGTAAGTGGTAACAGTGCGAAATTCGGCAGCTTCTCGAGGAACAATAATTCTTGCCATTAGCCGACGATCTTTTAGCATTGCAAGTGATTGTATGCTTTAGGTAATATATATAAGCCTTTATATATGTATAAAGCGCAACTGTCCTACTAAAGATAGCAGTGTAAATACGCACATACGCAGTTTTTATTATAGATGTGTCTGATATTTGAGTTTAATAAAATTTGTTAATACTGAACCAAAATTTAGGTATAAGAATTTTATGTGTATGCCACAACAAATCTAGTTTTAAAAGATATATAAGAATATGTATATCTACAAATTAACTACAATATCTACAAATTAACTTAATGTGCACATTAAGTTTGAGTGCGGAAAAAAATTCGAAAAAAATGACTTCCTTAAATTTTTTTGATTCCAATTGTGCCATGAAATAGTTTATGTGATGCTGCTAACATTTACGCACCAAATAAGTTGCTCGAAAAATCCCATGTTAGTTCAATGCTTATTAAAAGTACAAATGGTTCTCACAGAAAAGGCTCATACCTATTGGCAGTCTGCTTTTCCGTCGAACTGAAAATGCTCGAATCGTGTTCAAAGTGCAAGTACTCAGCACAATGAATAAGCGATCTGATTGTATCCACCGAATCCCACTAATTTCCTGTTCAGTATTTGGTATCACTTTAGCTTCGTATACCACACGTCGCATTCAATTGAACTCCTGATTAGGTACATTATAGAACTATGATCTGATATGTTAAATTAACCTAATAACCATCACGAATATGAATGTTTCGCAGAATTCCCGGAATCAATTCCCAATCGTGGTCTCCTGGCCGATCCTGTACGAGACAAATGAGCACGGAGACTCTGGTATGTCACGTTCCCTGCACCATGCACACGTTCCCAGAGCGCAACGTTTTAATGTCACATTAACCTCACTAAATTGGTTATTTCGATTTCGTTTGTTGGATACGTATATGGGTTAGGATTGGAATGTGGTATATGCGTGCACAGGCGGGAATTTCTATGAAGTGGCGTTTCAATCCTATTAAACTATAATTAGGAGCTACAATTGGCGGCGGAGTGGAACAAAATCGAAGGAAAAACAAGAATTGAATGAAAACAGATTGCGGCAGTGAATGTGCTCGGTACAACTGAATGTCAATTTTAATTTGAAATCCTAATTATCGCGTATTAGTCTCTGCGGCAGAGAGACCACGACCGACCGGTCAACCGCGAAATTTTGAATTAATTGTGGTATGGGTCTTGTCATGGATCAAGCCATTGGTTAACTTGTACGATAATAAACCATTTCGTAGTCGAGTAGTCAAATTTTCTCCATAAATGTGTACATGCGTATAGGTGCATGTGATTTGTATTTTTGCACATTTGTAATTTATTTCGTTTGTATGAGTTGGTAGATTTGTAGCTATTTATGCTATTTCATTGTTCGCCAAATAATTATCATAAGATAATTCCTTCTTTTTGAGATAATTAGATTATATTCTGAAAATGTTGTGGTGTAACCTTGTGGGGATGGGATATGCGTCTGAAATAATAATAAAGACGGTCAAATCCACATAAAGGATGTATTTGAAAACATCTGTTAACTATGTTCTCAAGTCAACACTGGGGAGTAGGATGGTTAACAAATTTTCAGCTAAGACACCAGAATCGTCGTAAGAAAAACTGGTAAAAACCAGGAGTTATTATTATGATAATGAGACTTCAAAAAATTGCAACGCAAGGGAGAGTTAATTGTTAACTTAAAGGTCTTGCAGCGACTAGCAGTTACACAACAAAAATCAAAGTTGTATAAAAGAATGTAAAAGTGTGGCATTACGAGGAGATAAAGCCGAATACTGGAAATACTGGGTGAAAAGAAAAGCACGAGAAGTGCAAATCTAATATTGGGCGTTACTCTGTTGCACGACTTTCAACATCAAAAAAGTTTGAAGTGCTAGATGATTTAAAAAATTTTAAGGGCGGAAAATCGAAGACCGGACACCGATGTTTTTGAAAACATAAATAAACATTCGTCGTACTGCAATTCGCAAATTTGTTCGCTGTTTTTGTTGATAGTTGCAAAATAAAGGCTCTGCAGCTGCTATTTTCAACAACTGTGTGCTTGTATGTTGAATACTTATAGATTGTAAAACTGAAACCTAAGAAGGCAGGTGTTAGATATAACACGGATATTCACTTGAGGGTCATCGATCCATGATTCTTATGACATCAGCATGGGAAGTGAAAATAACAAGGCGATTGTATAAGCTTTGCCCCCTCATCATTCCTTGCCTCAGGATGGTGTGATTTTTCCGTCCACTAGGACTATGCCTTGATTTATCACAGATAAATTCAACTCTTTAAGTGGAAGGCTATGATCAGAAATATGTCCTCCCTTTGTCCTTCGAATACACGAGCATAATGTTTTCTTTACCATCATATACATAGAAATAAGGATATCTCTACACGTGCTGACAATTTCTCCAGGAGCGCGTTCCAATTATTTTTTCCGATTCCACTCGTCGGAGTCGTCACCACAAGGACTAGCTCATTTTTGATGGCATCCTTCACAAAAGGGACATCTCTGGGTGATTACTATCTATTCTTTCATACATTTATTTGTAAACAGCTTCCGTTTCGTTTTTCTAGTTTCTGTGTTTTCTTTGTTTCTACTTTTATTTCCTGTAGGGCTCAAAGGATTCTGATTTCCGAATGAATCTGTTGAAGCGGTAAGTAGGTGGAAAAGCTTCTCAATCAAATATGTTGCTGAAGATCCAATCAATATACGCTATTCCCCTAATTATTCTGCTTTGTGAGCGACAATATACGTACTCTTGCAAGTGACCGGGCGGGGAGGCGGAGCTCTAATTAGAAATTGAAAGTGAATGTCCTGGCAGTTGGTGTCCAACCAAATATCAGGAAATTAGTGAGTTGCACGTTGTGTGCGTGGGCCCAATACAAATTGTCTACATCGGGATTTTCGGGAGTTTCCTTTCTCTTTTTCCACGTAAAATGTCAGGGATACGATTAGCAATTCCGTTTGGTGTTCAGCAAGAGTTAATGAGCTACAATTAGATGAACGAATTAGATTAGCGCTTTGCCAAATTAGTGAGTCTTGTTTCAAAAACTATTATTATTCGGATGGTCGGGTGGACGGATGGAGATCGAAATTTTGAGGCGTTGCCGTTTGAAAGGATGTTAAGTGGCTTGCATTTAAATGGGGTATACTTTGTTATTTTCGTTTCGATGAACGATGTCGTATTATCAAATGTAATTGGGTTGAAAGTGTGTTGTCATTGTTGTCGTTGTTATTTATGCATCGTCAGGGCTTAAAACTTTCCGCTTGTCAACTATCACGAAGAACTCTTGCCACGGACAATTCAAAGAAATTTCAACTGTGAATGAGTGGGTTGTACAGTGCCGTCTCCTTTGGGGGTGTGGTGATATTGGGTGATGATATCTTTAAATGAATAGCTTGTAAGTTTGGCAAATGAAAGTAAAATGGTTCGGTGGGTATGTTGAATGAATAAATTCTGAGTTGAATATTTTTAAATGCATTGAAAATCTTTCAGCTGGTGAAAGTCGACCACATTTCTAAATACTGCATGTCCCTGGGTATTTGCAGAACAGAAAAAAGGAGCATTTAAGAAATGAGAGAAGTACTCATGCTTATGTGACTGCAAACCGCATGTTTATATCATATGAGGCGAACTTTCTAGTAATGCACATTTGAAGTGAAGAATCAGACCAAAAATACCACCAAGCTTACATACATATGTACAAGGCGATCAAAAGAATCATGTTAAAATACCACATATGCACATTGGTATGTGAGTTGTAGTGAACAAATTACAAGGCAGTTTTGGGAAAGTTGCTCTTGAGGGAAGAACGCTCCTATCAACTTTTTGGTCGGTAATCTTGCTTGAATCACAGTTTACTTCTATTCCAAAAAAAAGTCCTTCAAACATTCCAGGGAAAATTTTAAGACGACATCAAATCTGTTACTTGGACTTGTTAGGAGGGTGGTAGGTACTATGATATAGATTTTTACTAGAGACATTTTATTTCAGGAGCACATTGTCCCCAGTCATCAAGACCAAGTTTTTTGCATCCGAGATCAATTGATTTCTATACAGAAGTTTAGTCTTCAACCGCTCCTGAGCAGGCTCTCTTAGCCGGAGTACTGGTGCTCATACGCTCGATGTTGCCGAATCAGTTCTTTCAACGATTCCGTAATACATGTAATACATGTAATCAAGTTCGTTTTGTTTCTTTTCCTCTATTTACATTCTTCGCAGACAAGACCAAATATCCGAATAAAAATAAAGTAAAAATGTTTATTTTCTGATTATCAAATTTCTTAATAGTCAACAGAAAGTTGGTTTTATTCTTTTATACAGAGTTTCCCAATATGGACATAACAAGTTGGCATTTAAATAAAATACAGAAAAATTGAGATACTGGACTTAAATGTATTCCAGACGTTAAATCTAAGTACGAAATTAAATTTCGTTCTTTTTCTTTCTTTAATTCGGTTTGAAATTGCTCCTCTAATGTCGTGCCCATAAACCAACGATTTAACGTAATCCCATGAAATTAAATCAGTCAATTTCTCGAGATTACATGATTATCAAACTTTTCATTGACCGAAAAATATGGTCCAAGAGGCTTCAAATGACTTTCGCCAGAATTTAGTCTGAGAGATTCCCAATTTCTGTGAACGGTTTGAAATCGACTAATTTAACATATTTTGAAATAAACCAATTACGGCTGATATATTTTTTGTAATTCGACCGGTACGTTGTCTCACTGGAACAAGAAAATTCAATAGTAAATATGTTTATATTACGGCTGTGCGTGACGGTTATGATGATTATGACGATTATATTATAAACACAGAACTTCGTCAGTAATTTGTAAAAAATTCTAAACGTTGCTCTTTTGTGAACTTCAACATGATCAAAATGTAAACCTTGACTGACGTTTTGACATTGACGGATCATAAAAAAGTTTAAGGTTGTGCCTGTTTTAAATACAAAATTGCCTTTCCCTATTGAAAAACCCCTTTATGTTTGTAGATTAAAAATTACGACTGTGGTGCCGTTTTTGACTTTCTAGAAATTCTTTCCCATATTTACGACTATATGGAAAACAATATTTTCAAAGCATGGCTTTTTTATGGTTTTTACTTATTAAATGTGAACAGCTATTCAGATTTTGCTATTCTATATAGAAATTGTTGTTAGCAAAATAGAAAGACACACAAAAATGATTGAATGTTCCAAACAACCCGTGCCTATCTTAACATTAAATATATTTCGCTTTTTATAGCTTTTAAATTTCCTTTCAGTATTACTCTGGCCAAATTGAGTTTACTTACATCTTTCCTTGGTCTGGATTATTCAAGTATAATTTGTCAATTCCTAAGTTAAAAGCAAATAAAAGGCGATCTAACGTTAGTGGAAAAAATGCAACCGTTTTAAACCAAGCCCGTCATTCATTTGCCGCCCTACTAGGTCGGGATTTATGTTTTCGCCCCCTCCAGCAACTACCCTATTGATGAAAATGAAAATATTAATCTCAAGCCTATTCTTCTAAATAGTTTGCCTTATCGTAAAACTGAGTACAGCTCAATTCGAATTGCAAATCTGGGAACACATTCACAGCAACATCCACATCTACGCACATACACATATATCAGGGTACGAATTCCATTGCCTTATTTATCCATAAGTATCAGCAAATGCTGTTACCAGTTTGCATTTATACATCCTGATCCCTAAGTCATTTCACCACTCTCAGCTGCTTCCAACGTAGTCGTGCCGTGTTTGGCGTTTCTCAATCGTAGCCTTCGTCATCGTCATCGTCATCGTAGAGAGGACTTGAATTCACAATCCTCAAGCCATTCCCATTCGTTTTCTTATTTGCAATTGAATTTAAATAAATTGTTGGGCTCGGAAAATTGACAGGATTTTATTTCATGCTATGTTTTGGATTTGTTTCCTCTCTCCCCTCTCCTCCCTTGAGTTAAAGCTTGGAGACCTACTATGTATGCCATAAACAATCTAGGCCATTAGGAAAGGTTCCACGGTGCCATGAATACTACTGTATCTGGATTTGGGGTAGAATAAAATGTGTTTTGTTTTTAAAGAAAAATACAGATTGATTGCGTTTCCAGATTCAGAGAGTGCCCCTCCACCTCTACGCAGCATATACCTCTTCAGCTTTTGACATTTCAGTTTCAGTTTATGTAGGCAAAAACAAAATATTTCTTTGGGGGTGTAATGGCTTTTTTATTTAGGTAGGCTTTACTGCTACATAAATTAGAATAATGTGATGTATTAGGAAAGGTGTGAGTTTTACGACACGGATGCAGTTGGAATGATAACTCGGTTCGGGATGTTGCAAGAGGGACTCCTGAGTTATAGGGTCATCAAAACCGAAGGCAATCATTGTTGTTGTTTTCATTTCGTTTATGAATAATGTGTGGGATAAGCACACCACAACTCTTCGAAATCAAATGAAGGTGTTTATTGTTTCAGTTACCGTTTGAATTGGTAATGTTATACCGAGAATAGAACGGTTTTTTATCCAAAGGATTCCGGAAAAAGTGATTTTAACTACCAAGTGGGTGCTCATTTTAATATAGCACTTGTTGCGACGACTGATGTTCCAGAAATTGACTTTACCTTTCACATGTATCTTTACTCAGAGCGGTTTGGTTATTTTTCCTACTTGGCAGGCGATTATGCAACATCGCTTTATCAACGACGAAATTGGTCAGCGATTCATTAGCATGTGAATTTGCAAAAAGAATTCTAAAGAAATTACCTCCTTTTACATTGTCTTTCGTCGTGTTGTGAAAAAAAATCAGTGTTTATTAATTTATTTATCTATACATATATTCAAAAATTGTTGCAAGTGGGTTGTGACTTTATAACTCACGAACGGTCAAACCGAATTCGATAACATTTTTAGGGTTTGTTCGTATAGTCGTTTAGATGGTTTGCACAAAATTGGTAGACCCGTTCGTGAGTTATAACTTTTTATGTCAACAACTGATTTTGTCCTCATACAAAAAAAGACAACAACAAATACATAGACGCCTATGAGCGTTTGCTTTATATATACTGTGTGCTGGTGTCATACATATGGCAAATACACGTTGTAGCTCATTCACGCATACACATTGACAGCTGTCAGTGAGTGATCATGTTAAGGTTCTTTTTCATCGAACTCGCATTGAAAACGGATGTAATCGATTAGAGTCGGACCTGTTTTTTTTTTGTTTGTTATTGAACAGAAAGAGTTTTGCTGCGTAAACCTGATTTTTCCAAACTTGCAGATAAACATCATCAAACAATTAGCTTAATCTTTTATCGTTTAAACACAAACGTACATGTTCACATTTTTTTCGTGCCTGCCGGTGAGTGTTTTTATTTTGTTAATTTTGGTATGCGAATAATTGAATGATTGAGGCAATGATGTTCAATATAGTGTGTATGTAAATCTATGTTAATAAAATCGTAGTGTCTATCTGTCTGATTGTTCGGGGTAATCTCCGAAACGGCTGGACCGATTTAAAAGAAACTTTGCAGGCATGAAGAGGAGGTTGTCAAGAGTGTCTTGGGCTCTTTTTTTATGCGTTTTTGGGTTATAAGAATTCGAGCTATGCAACCTACATATATCATTATTCAGAGTTTCATATTAATCATGCCTAAGCGAAAGTAGAGACGACGTGAGCCAACCTCAATTTTTAATTATTATTTTATCATTTGTATCTATAAATATAACATTGAAGGTTCGTTTGTAACAATTGTACCGATCCTTATACAATTCTTAATACTAGTAACACCGATCGATCAGGAATTTGTCATAGGCTATAGGAAAAACAGAAATTTGCAACTCTCCGCCAACGTTCGACGGAGAATTATGAAATTTTACACACATGTAAAATTCACCGGGAAAAATTATGTAGATTCCCTGGAAAAAAGAAGGGGACACGCCCACCAGAGAGGGTGTAGCGAAGCATGCTGGATACTCTAGTTTTAATATAATAACAAAGTATTACACTTTTTACAGAGCTATATTTTCAGGGTCGCGGGAGGTTGGAAGACTACGTAGTTGAAATCTGATTTTTAAATTTTAAATATGTTTTGCTGACGTATTTCGATTTTAATAAAGTGTTACTTTCTCCCCGCTCTCCCTCACCACATGTTTGACAGAGTTGTTGCAAACTGGTTTAAGGATAAGTGCCGACAGTCGTCGCGGCAGCCTTTATCTGAAGAATAAAAGTACTCAAATATACGAGTATACTTTAACATTTTATAAGATGCCATAGCCATAGTGCCTAAGACAGTATTCTTCTGAATATAAACTGCTTTCCTATTAAAAAAAATACTTCTATTCTTATCACGTACTTTATATAGTCTCAGTTAGTCTACCTCCTAAATTACCCTGTCTAGACTTCGTTATACCATATGTTTTTTTTTTTCATTGGCTGTGAAGATTTTCTTCTTTTCTATGTTAGAACCTGTTCCAGCTCAATTAACTTATATGACTTCCCATAGCATAGCCACCAAAAGCTATATTTCGCCGCAGACGTTACAAACTTATCTTTGTATTGAGTTTTGAAATAAATGAATTTATTCTATGTGTGGATTTGAGTAAGTATAAAAAACTCAAAAATGTTGCCCTTTTCAGCAAGATCCATTGCCATTTCTTTCCCATCTAGAAAAAAACACCATAAAGAAACATTTATTTCTACATATGCGTATGTTCTGTTTCTGATTTCATAGATATATCCTCTTGATGAGCGCATTCATCCAACAACGCTCATGTATGTTTATTATTCATTTTAATACATTGCAATTTATCAAACCAGGCCATGACGCTTATATCCCTAACCTCGAAAGGGATGATGTGAACAAAAATAAAAAAGTATATTTTCAAGGATACATCTCCATCCATCCATCCAAGGTCATCCGTGGGCTAGGCTCCAGAAATAGATAAATTTACCACAATGAGAAATCCCAAAATATGCTGTCAACAGCTAAAACATCTACACTTTTCCAATTAGTTTCACATTTCAATTCGTCCTTTTGTGATTAATTACTCCCGAATATTTGGCACGTGGGTCCCTTGAATGGGCGGAGGTATAAATTTCGTTACCTACATTAATTTCATTTTAGCGAGATGCGAAAATTAATGTTGCTGACTGGGAGTATTCGGTGTAGCATTAATCCTAAAAC
This sequence comes from Myathropa florea, assembly GCA_930367185.1. Classification (NCBI taxonomy): domain Eukaryota; kingdom Metazoa; phylum Arthropoda; class Insecta; order Diptera; family Syrphidae; genus Myathropa; species Myathropa florea. The sequence continues at coordinate 802,988 of OV884004.1, read as the reverse complement.
AAGCCAAGGGCCTTTTTATTTTCTTTCATATCCTCATAAATATTTAAATGTTTCACATAACCTGGCCATTCGCTGGGTCTCGGAGGAAGGTGGGGGCATTGTGTTCTGATTAGGCCAATATGTTGCAGTGAATGAGCCTCGAGGAGAGTTAATAAATTTGACGTAAGCCGAACATCGCTTTTTGCGGACTGAAATAGCTGAGATATGGAGCAAGGACGGCAGTGCTTCTATGTCAGAAGTAACAGTTGATGGATGTGAATGTTAATTCAGTGAATGAAAATGAGTATTTCTGGCAAGGAATTAATGATTTCATAGGGAGTTTAGATTTTGACATAAAGGGAAGCAACTGTGTTGGAGATGGTTGTATAAAATTGAACAAATTCATGTCAAGGATAACTCTTAAGGTGTCGTAAAAGGCTATCAACTGCTTAAGATTGTAGGAACGTTTCGTTGGTACTCGTACGTGTTGAAGTAGCCAATATTGCGACGCGTTTTTATCCGGATGTGGCAATTTTCAGGAACTTTTAGCTGTCCATGGTTTATCAAAATGCTACCAACAGAAGTTTGAAACCTATCTTACCCAGAAACATCTACCATATAACACCTTTCGCCACACATTAACAGATCTATAAGCGAAAGGTTTTTTCAATAAATAACTCTATAAAAAATAAGGCGACCGCTTGGCAGACCTAGGACGAGATGGTTGGACCAAGTCCAAAAACTCGCCTGGTTGTGCCTGGGCATAGCTCCTGATGAGTTAGAGTCGATGGCGGAGGATCGAGTGGCCTGGAGATCTCTCGTGCATGCATTGCCCCCGCGACCCCTTTAGTGGAACATGTGGGTCACCGAAAATGATAATGATGATGAAATTTATATTTTAATCTAAAGGCAACTTTTGATTTTTTATGATCTGAAAATGTCAAAACTTCTGTCAGGGCTTACATTTTTACCAGGATAAATGGACGTACAACGTTTGGAAATTATTTAAAGCTACTTCCGATATTCTTAGTAGGTAGTCGCAATTTTAAGAGCGCTTCCTCCAATTCTCAGCCACCCCATCCCGCAGTCTGTGCACGCTTAATTGGATAAAATCGGGTCAACATTTTTAAGGTTCCGTCTACAAAAACGGAACCTTTATAATTTCGGTGTGTCCGTCCGTCCGTCCGTCCGTCGTGTCTGTCACACTTTTTTATCTCCGAAGTTTATGAAGATATCGGCATGAAATTTTGGAATTAGGTACTTCAGACCTAGATGTCATTGCCTATGCAGCGATTTTAAAAAGTGGGGCCATTTGGGGGTGGCTCCAATACAGGTGAAGTTGACATTAATTTTGAAAAATTGTCGCACACCATCAAAATTTATATCAATCGACAGATCTTTCGAAATGAGGTGGAGGTTTCTTTCAACACTTTTTTATCCAAAATACCGTTTGGAAAATATGGAGCTCCAAAGTTTTTTTAAATGCGTCCCCCCCCTGCCATTTCTAAACCAAAGAGTTTAAAAATCTGAAAAAATCACAAAAACTTGACTTCGTTGAGTACTTTCATTTCCATTTCGAGCATTCTGGCCTTAATAGTTTTCGAGATATTGGCCAAAAACGGTCAACCATCGACATGCGAATTTTGAAGATCTGAAAACGCAGTTTTGAAGACCTCAGCGTAGGCATTAAGAAATGATAAATTTCAAAATATCGATTTATGTTGAAATTTTGAGATATCTAAGATTTAAAAATAAGAACAATTTTCATTTTCACACATAGTTTCATGCTGTGTTCGGCCACTCTATTCGTTGAAGAGCGTTATCTTTTCGATCTCACCCCTAAATGCCCAACAGAAATGAACACACACACACCGCAGGCATGAGCAGTGATTGGGTATGTGTATGATGGAAGGGATTTTCTGTGTTGGATAAACTTGGATAGAGATATAGGTATATGTATGGATAAATATTTGTTCGGATGTATAAATGTATGAATGAATAGTTGATTTAGGTTGAAGTTAGAAGAAAATTCAACTGAAATAGTTTTGAAACGTCGTTTAATATTCAGAAATCATCCATCAATATTATGCGACGAAACCTTAACCGTGCGAGTACAACTCGCACTTGCCCAGTTTATTACTATAGAATGTTGCCATTTTACGGTCAACCGAGTTTTCTATCAATCCATGCTTCCACATTTTTGGCCAGAATTGAATGGACTTGACATCAGTGACATTTGTGCCAAATGTGCCAATTTTCTTCTGTGTGGGCGCTATGGCGTAGTGGGTAGGTGCGTCGACTCATACGCTCGATGTTCTCGGTTCGATTCCAGAAAAAAACACCTAAACATTTTTTCACGGCTCCACCACTTTCGAGTCACTGACAATGCTCAAAGGGTATAACTGTCTAGAAAAAGCTTCTCAATCTCGGCGTCCGGAGTCGGCATTAAACTGTAGTTCCCCCCCACTTGTGAGAGAACAATAGCACGCACAACACGAGTCCACCTCGGACTGTAGCGCCGCCATTATTATATTTTTTATTATTTCCTCTGTGTAAAAGAAAAAAACAAACAGTGGGGGAAGAAAACTTTCGGTTAGATAATCATCGAATATAAGAAAATAATCCTTCTGCTGGAGATAATTTCTAACAAATATGGTTCAAAGTTATCGCAAACGATTATTTGAGAGGCAGCATTGCAGTAAACTTTTACCTAACTCGTCGTTTGAGAACTTGGAGAACCTACAATACTACCCAGAGAGATCAATAACCCATTATGAAGACAAAATATCTCCGATAATTTTCTAATTTCTTATGCCTGTCCGCTTGAAATCTGATTTATCCCCCCAATTTCTCCACTTTTGCAAACTTTGGAATATTTCACTACACACAAACTTCTAACCGGTGTGGAAAACTAACTCTCCAACGTTTTAATAAATAAATGGTTCTTAAATGGGTTAAGTGTCGATAAAATAATTTTGTTTGACCAACTGATTTCAATGAGTCAATTGATAAAACAAACTTAACCAGGAATACACGACAAGAATTGACATAAACATGATATTATAAAGCAGGCGTACTCGTTAATGGCTGCCGCAAGCCACAACCACAACCACGATACAAATAAAAATAATTTGTCTTGAAATGACTACCCCTATTGGTGATTCCATGAAATGTCATAATTATGTCACATACAAACGAGGCAGTTAAACGTTCGCGATTGTCATGCACTTTACACGTAAAATCCGGAAAAAAAAGGATCTCTGTTCGAGTACGGATTTTGTGCATCACGTATGTACTTATCCGTGTTTATGGCGCAATTATTCAATGTAAAGTGTCACCCGAGGTATGTTCATTCTTTTATTTTATGGAAATGAGTGTTAAGTCAACAACATCAGAGAGATTTTCATAGCACAAAAAAAAAAGGTGAATTCTCGTTCTCCGTATGTTCACCTTTAATTTGACCAGTTATTGATGAAACTATAATTGGCACCAACTCATATGAATTACCAGAAACATATACAGGTGCAGGTGACTTTCATCTTGGCTAATTGTCAAATCTGACGTATACATGATATTAGAATTAATTATTCAAACACTAATCAAAATGACAACAGCGTAGATGATGGCGAAAATGATAATTGTTGCGGTCAGCTCTCGGTATGGACAACAGGATTAGGGATAACACATGCTATCCCCGATGGACGTCGATTATGATTTCACGACACAATGTCAGGTTCCAGTGATGTTGCGGCTTAGCCGTTTTTGGCAAGTTTTGAAAAATCTCCACGTACATGTCCACCCATCATCATTTATGTGTATCTACTGTTTGGTAATTCCAATAATGTATTCTCAAATTAGTATCTCATTATATTGAATATGCTCCCTGGGTGAACCCATACGTTAGGTTCTTGTTTTTTGATAAAAAAAATGTCCCCGTTCTATGCCTGGGGTGTTATCCTTAAAGTAATGCCGCCTGCTTGGCGTTTGGCCATAACAACATTTCACATGCAACACAATAGTCTGGATATTTTCCAACTATTATTGTGCCATGCTATGTGCCCAGTGGTTTTTATTTGACTTCAACTGTTTGCCACACACACGGCACTTAGAAAGGTACCCTTTAATAATTTATTTTATTTTATTTTCTGTTTTGTATATCACGGAGATACACATATTTATGACTTCCTAACAGCGTATGCGTAGTACTGCGAGTGAATACGTAAGCGTTGTTATGTGATTATTCCAATCTTTTCTAGAGGGGAGTGCTGATGTTGTTTCCTACCTATCTAGGTAATTCTGTCAATTTCATTATTGTACTGTTCACCGGGAGGGTAATAACGAATTACCGGTCATTATGTGTCTAAAGATAGACTTGGACTTTAGTTACCTCCGTTCATTAGGAGGACAGCTGAGTAGTTAATTTCCCAAAAATTTCCAATCATCAAAATCATCGCCTTCTGTGAGTACAATTCACGCGGTCAGCATTATCCGCTTTATCGTACTTGTGACTTTCCACCTCGTTATCTCATACGTGGTTATACTTTGTTTTACCACAATCTATGTAGATCTGTTGTATCTGTTTATTGCCTTAACCACAATCTGGGTTAGCTTCACTTACAGTATCCTAACGACCGACTACTCGGCGGTTTCATGGATACAGTGCTAGCTTTGTGTGAAGGGTTTGGGTGCCGACAAGGCGAAAGTCGGATTATGTAGCCTTCATGCATATTTATAACTTTTTGATGTCTATTCAGAAGATTGCCCTGTATTTCAAACTATCCTTTTTTCCATAATATATTTTAATACAGTGGTGTAGTCAAAGTAATGAAACCCTGCCGATTTGGGAATGACCGAACTAAGAAGAAGACAAAGTTAAGTACGTTATCGGCTGATTAACTCAAATCGACTAAATCAAATCTTTAGTCTTTGCAGTTAGAATGCATGCGAATATTCCACTTACACATTGGTTCAATCGATAACTACCCTTGAGGTTGTGTAGTAGTTAATCCTAGAGAGCAATGTACCGTCAGCTTCGATTTTTAGCTGCTGTTGGTTCGGAAGGTGTTTTCAATGAATAGGTTTAAGTACGTAAATATTCTGTCCATGAAGATATTTTGGCAATTAAAGTCCATCGCCATTGCATTTGTCAAGAGGAATCTTCTGTAGCTGAAGCAATTGAAGTACTTATGTTAGTGAAGGACACTGCTCCAATTATAAGTGATGGGATGTAATACATAAAACTGATGTCTTTGGACTCAGACATCTCTTCTATTAAAGCCAGTCATTAGACTTATTCAATTTAATTTTATTTTTAAAATACAATTCAATGATCATTCACATACATGCATGCGTCACTATATTCAGTTGTATACGTGTGATGATGCAACAGATAATCTGACCTAAATTGGCAATGCTCCAATTAAATAGTAAAAAACGTACGGGTTCAGTCATTTCTAACACGTCAGATATGTTGAACGTATTTTTGCCAGTTGAAAGTAAACTTCGTTTGATTGATTATGTACCGCATAGTAAATTGAAACGAATGTGTGTAAAATGTCGATGCATAGTAAATAAGCACAGGAATTTGCGAACTAATGTCTGCATGCCCGAGCTGGGAATTACGTATTTAATAGTTTTGCTTCAGAAATTCGTTTCTATCATTTACCTTGGATGTATAATTCATTCGTCTGGTGTCAATTAAATATATACAAACCAAATTAAGGTATTAATTTAACTTTTATCGGAAAGTAAGTATTAGTTTTTTTCGAAATCCGGAAATTTTATTGTTGTGAAAATTAAGCCCCCAGTTGCTTATGTGGAAAAATATCAGACCTTTAAACTGAAATGAAAAAGCTTTTATTTTCGACTGCGACCCAACGCCAAAAGGCTTGATTGTTCATTTCAATATAAGAAGTTTCATTGACCCAATCCTGCATTATGTAACAACAATTATTAATGTTTCATGTATCATATATTGTATATTCTGACAGGTATGCACGTCATGAAGCCAACTCTCGCTGCAATCTCACATTTTACACGTGCAGATTAAACTTAACAATACCGGCTTAACAATAACTGCCGCACCCGTCACAACTTAAAACTTATATATTGTGGCACTCGTAAAAATAAGAATTTAAGCAGTGCGTACTCTTAAAGCCGTAATCAGCTTTCCATAAATTCGCGCAATATAATGCATCAACGTAGGGTATTTGTCATTTTTTTCTGGTTAATGTCGTCACGTAAAAGCCACAATTTTCCCCCAAAAGCGAATTTTAAAAATCGCCAACCCCACACTACAAAAGTGAAGACCTACAGATTCAGTAAGTGGGTGGTTGGGTGTCAGTATACTTTTCAACACAACGAACAAGTGGAAATATAAAAAAAATGTTTCCCAGAAAACGCGTACACCGCCAGTCACCGTACATTGTACATTCTACGTACACGGCCTGCTGTAGGAGGAAATCTCTGAATTAATTTTAAAGAGGCACATATGCGAGACCTAAATTAAACGACAAGAGGTTGAGGATGTGACGTCATTTCAGCTAAAATATTAAATTTTTTTCATTGTTCAGAGGCAGGACATGCGACGTTGCTGCCTTTACCTACCATCGCGCCCGCTGCAGGGCAATGCGCAGAATGCGAGTGGAGGAATACGGGAAGAAGCCCGAGAAACACAGTGGAAAGACATATTTTTATCCTTTTAATATCCACGTATGCCATATGGTGCTCCTGATAAACAGAAACTTATTCATATGCATGAACTTTTTTTTACGAGAAGGCGCATCTACCTATACGCTGTCCTCTTTGAAATAGAGATAAAACTGGTAGAACACGCTGCACACGGTTTGGCCACCTTATTTTCGAAAGACCCTGTGTTTGTGTTTGGTGTACCCAATGTTCCCGATAGCGGAAAGTTCTCTGGGTCGATCCGAGTACCCGCCAAGTGTAATTTATTGCGTATTTATGCTGTCAATTATAAGGTAGAAGTAATATAACTCAAACATGTGTTCTTCATCCCCGAGCCTCGAGTGAGGCTGGTACGAATGCTTTAAGGCTTAATTGAATTCAATTTGAGAACGCACAGGACCGTCTTGTGGTTCCACCAGATAGTGAGAATTATTTGCTTTATTTTTCTTTTCTTTTTTTAATGATGACAGTGACTTTATTCGCGGTGATGATGGTTGGATGGGGATGATGCCATGGCTGGAAGCTTTTATTCTTATAAGGATTTCCGTTATTCGGCGGACATATTTTGCGGCCGAAATTTGTGTCAAGAGCGAGCTTTCCTTGTGGATGCCTAGCTGAAGTGAGTGGGAAGTAATAACTTCGGATAAGAACACCGCGGGAGATTTCGAATTACTTTCCTCTTTGTGAGGGAAACATTAAGCATATAATTGGTTGAGTAATTGTGCCGTTAATTAATGAAGACGTAACTACACCATTGAGTGATGTGGTGGGGTGAAATTTTACTAGGGTATACCTTTTTGCATTAAATGTACTTAAGCTGAGGCCGCTAGTCATAAATCTTAAATCCGCAAAAGATATGAGAAATTAAATGAGTATGCAATCCGAAAGTGTGCAATTGAACGTTTATGACTGAGGATTAGATTATGTAGGAAGTTATGTAAGTTTTATGTTCGTGAACATTTGCAAAGGATGAATGATCATTTACATAAGACAATTACATTCCTTAGATAGGAATATATTAAGATGCTACAACTAGTTCCTATTCGGTATTGGAGCTATGTATGCATGAATATACGAGGATATTATGTTTATTTGGACTACTCTGTTTTTCCTGATCAGATCCTCAAGCAGTAAATTTATCTAATTCTATATCCTTTTTCTTGAGCCCATACTTTCCTCGCATGCGCCGTTTTGGACATGGTTTTCTCTGGAATAGTATTCTAGCGATTTGTTGCGTTGGAGCTCCGGTGTCTATGCGAAACAGCTAAATTGGATTATTATGAACTCCTTATTAGGCCCATAGATTTTCTTTTTCTGTAAATGTGTCTGTGAGAGTTCTGTTTGAGGTTTTAACTCCAGACTTGGGGTCAATTTAAACATTTCGGAATTATAGCCGTGAACCGAGAAGCTTTGCCAAGTCTTTGGAGTGAGACACACAGCCCTACTCACTGTCAAGCAAAAAAGCCTTATTTCAATGCCAACTAACACCTTATCTCCCAATCATGTCAATTCGCATACACTGTCCATAACTCTGGAAGATAAAAGCACGACGGTGCTTGAATGTGTACATTTTGCGCGATCTTCTCAAGAATGGTTTCGTCAGCGAGCAAAGCTGTGCAACTTTAACCATTTCAATTATTTATCCTTGTTCCGCTCTACAACAAGCACCTCCTTCAATGTCAACCGTGTAAATTATTTTCATGTCCAACTAATTGCATAACCTGTGCCAATTGTAGGGTGAAAATTCATTGTTTTGAAATAATTTTTTAAAATCGTTTTTGTATAACGACCACTAAATATTTAATTGCTCCAGACCTTCTATGTACTTTGAGAATGTTGACGCAAACAGGTCATGGACATGGACTAAGATTGGTTGAGCATTATTTAAAAAACGAGAGTTAAAAACAAACATCCCAAGAGCGTCTTTAATTAATGTCTAAAAACATCTACTTCACTGCGAAGTCATTTACACCCCTGTAGACCTCAAGTATTCATACCAAGGTAAATAATTTCTCAATATACACGTGTTGTGTGTTCTTGACATTTTAATTTATGGCGCCGACCCACGGGTGACATTCGCATGCTTCTTGGGTTTTATCACCATTTAGTGTATAAATTAAAAATTCAAGCTTAAATTAAAGCTCACAAAAAACATTTTGAACACTTTCTTTTTCCAATTTTGGTATGAAATGTAGCAGCCGGCAAAACATTAATTTGAATGCGTGTAATACATTTCAGATGAGAGTTATAAAAAAACAAACAAAAAACTAAGGAATTCACGAATCTCTGAGTGGATGGAATACATCTTATGTCAAGCGAGAAGTCCATCAAACAAAATTTACACATTTTACGTTTTAAGACCACTAGATTGAGATACTTTACCCTTTTAGTCTCAAATTGGCAAATCACCCGGATTCTCGTAAACCTGACCTTGGCTATTTGAATATTTGTGTTTAACCCTTGGTCGCACGTCAAAATGACTACGGCCCATTTCTTTTATAGATCTGGACGTTTTAAAAATGTTAAAAAAAAATAAAACATCGACACTTGATGAGTTAGAAAATAAAAGTGTATCTTCCTTGTCAAGGTAATGGTGAATTCGTTTGTTATGACCTGGAATCCGGTCTTGCTTGGGAACAGAGACTGTCGACAGAATGATTTGTACATAAACTTGAAAGAAGTCAATTAAAATGTATATTTCGTATACCTAATCTTAAGTAATTTCTCAATACTGTCATTGCATTCGCTTTAAGTGAAAACATATAAAAATATCATAAACCTCATCGTCACAAAAATGTAGACATCTGTCTCATCATCTATCGATTGTTGGTAAAGATTACACTCTTCGACGTTTACTTTAATATTTTCAAATAGATATCTACGTTGATGAACATAGACCTAGACATTTCTCAAATGATCACCAAAGTGTGCAATAGGGAATAACTTATGGACTTAGAGTTCTATCTAGGAGGTTCACCCGGATCGCATATGGATCCACTTCGGGTGCTGTCTGTCTGATACATTTAATGATCCGATTCCCATCGATAAGGATACCATTCCAAACAAATGAAGGTTAGATTTCCAACATTTTCCACCACTCGTGAAAAAACTGTAGCAAGGACAACACGAGTGGTTGCTTGGTTCAAGTTCATCCCGAACTGTAGCTCAAAAATACATATAACGATATACAGTGCAAGCTCAATAAAAGCAACCCTCGATACGCATAACTCCTCGATAAAAGCATCTCCTTGAATCTTATCATTGTTGACGCAGTAATTGCAACTCTTCAAAAAGGTGACTCGATAAAAGCAACTATTGTTTCATGAACTCATATTTCTTATAAAAGCATTTAATTTGAGGCACGCCGTATGTCTCTTGGCTAATGCATGGGACAAGGTGCAGTCTACTGCAATACAAAAGTGCTGAGATCCTTTGATGAACGCAAACAATAATTATGTGATGATGTGGTACCTTTGAGTTTCATATGGAACAAAATCCTAAAGAGCTATCCCCTATTGACTGTTCCGAGGACATAAACGATTGGATTCCCGAAAATGAAACCGATCTGTAACCGACTTGCAGCAATCCGAGAGCAGAAAAAATAGCAAGTGACCACGAAAATGCAGTTGCCCCACTGCCAAAAATTAAAGCAGGGGCTGCAATTCCAGCACTAAACATTTGAATAATTTGCATAACATAATGCTTCAGTGAGCAATATTTTAGCTCTGCAAAACTTGCGAGAGTCAGCTGTGGAAACGAGTTCTGCATCCAAAAAGACACAATCAAACATTTCACATTTTTTTAAAAACAATTTTTTTTTAATATGAATTTAATTATTAGTTTTGGTCTGTTTACCAGTGCAAGACACATTTTTTTTACTATTCTGACGTGTTAAACTTTTTGTCTCACTCTTTGCACAGCCAATTTTTTGGCTCGATTATTGCAACAAACTCAATAGAAGCAACTGACCAAATTTCTATTAGTTGCTTTTATTGAGGCCGCACTGTACTTGATTTGAATCGAATTAAAACTCAATTCAGTTCAATAATAGTACACACTTCTTTTATTGACATACATATGTACATATGTATGTACATATGTATGTTATGTTTTAATGTTGACAAATAATAATCTACATTTTTAACTATACATATTTTTATGTACTATACTAGAGTATTCAGCGTGCCAAATTTAATAATTCTCATTAGGCATGATGAATATGAAACTCTGAATAATGATATAGGTTGCATAGCTCGAATTCTTATATACAAAAAATGATAAAAAAGTCACTCTTGATAACCTCCTCTTCATGCCTGCAAAGTTTTATTGAAATCGGTTCAGCCGTTTCGGAGATTAGGCCGAACAATCAGGCAGACAGACCCTACGATTTCAGAAACATAGATTTACAAAACACACTATATTAAACATCATTGTCTCAATCATTCAATTATTCGCATACCAAAAACAACAAAATAAAAACAAGTGTGAATAAAATGTGCACATGTAAGTTTGTTTTTAAACGATAAAAAAATTAGCTAATGGTTTGATGATGTTTAACCGCAAGTTTGAAAAATAAACAGTTTACGCGGCAAGACTCTTTCTGTTCAAAAAAAAATACGACTCTTACCGATTACATCCGTTTTCAATGCGAGTTCGATGAAAAAGAACCTTAACATGATCACTCAATGTCAGCTGTCAATGTGTACTTGTGTATGCGCTACAACGTGTATTTGCCATATGTATGGCATCAGCACACAGTATACACACAGCACACGCTCATAGGTGCCTCCGTATTTCTTGTTGTTTTTTTTATAAGGACAAAATCAGATGTTGACATAAAAATTCACGAACGCGTCCACCAATTTTGTGCAACCGTTCGTGAGTTATAAAGTTACAACGCACTTGCAACAATTTTTCATATACATATATAGAATTTTTTTATATATATATGATTCAAAAATTTTCAATTCTATTTAGTTTAAGATCAGGTTAAAGAAGATATTTCCGACTAAACACAAGTGCTTTAAATTATCCTGTTTGCTCTATATAAAGGGTGGTCCAACCATAATGCACGATGTTAATTGTGAGCCACACTTTAACGTCAAGATTTTTTGCCTAACTTAATTTGACATTTCTTTGTTTCACTGTTTGGCAAATTCAACCACGGAGAGGTACACAATTGAGCAGCGCGTTAAGATTGTTGAAGCCTTTTACGAAAATTTTTGGTCAGCATAATCGATTAAATGTGTCCACAATCTGTGGAATTGTGCGCAAATTTCAGCAAACCGGGTCTGTAGGAAATGTGAAAACACCTGCGCATGCTGGCCCAGTTCGTTCTGCGGAAAACATTGTTGTTGTTCGCGATAGTGTGGCAGAAGAGCCGTCAACCTCGACTCGTCGTCGTGCCCAACAATTGAACATCTCAAGAACATCACTGATGCGAATTTTGAATCAATATTTGAATTTACACGCTTACAAGGTTCAATTGACTTAAGAGCCACACAGCCAACGAAACAATGGCTCTTTTGCACGAGAAATTCATGGCCGTGTTATCTCACGTCATGGCGATGTTAATTGCCCGTCACTATCATGTGATTTCACACTGTTGGACTTCTTTTTTTGGGGATATTCAAAAGAAAAAGTTTACGTCAATAAGCCAAGAACAATTCAAGAGCTAAAGGATGAGATAATTCGGCGCATTAACGACACTGAACCTCAATTCTGTCTCAGTCATTGAAAATATGGACCATCGGATAGAGGTATGCCACCGAAGCCGTGGCGAGCATTTGGCCGATATTTTGTTTCACACATAATTGCCATAAATCCTTCTATCATAATAAAATATTAATATTAAGATAATTCTCTGAAAACTTTTTTTTTATTTACAATTATCATCGTGCATTTTCATTGGACCACCCTTTACAAAATTGTATCCTTCAAAGTAATAGCGGTAAATACAGATTAAATTTCAATTTTAATGCAAAATCGAAAAGTAAATGCTCGTAAGTCTTTGTTTTTAACTACAATTACCAAACTCGAAGGTGCGAGTTTGGCTTGGAGCAACTGCATGTCTGGCAGACGGCTTTAACACGAACTGTTGAAATAGAGTAGACATTTTGTTATAAAATAAAACTTTTTATTGAAAAACATAATTAACTGGTATTACTACCTGTATTCAATATGAGTATCACTTGTAAAATACAATATTTGAAGAATACTGAGAATATGATCGGTTTTAAATAATTATCGGACAAATTGTAAAAAATAAGACAGCAAACAATGTTAATGCAATTATCTAATAAGAAGTTAGCAAAAATATGTGTTCATCAATTTGAAATGAGGTTAATGTAAAATTATGTTAATGTTCAATAATATTTCTTATATAACCCCAATGTCATTGTTGACATCTTAACCAACACGCAAAAGGAAAACTATTAAGTCTACCATATGCAGTGAAAATATGAGAAAAAAAACTGAATACGAGTTTTTCAGACAAGTTGTCGACGGGGAACTCCAATTAAATTGCCATCTGACTATCCAATTGAGACAGACTTTTTAAGTGATATCCAAGACCTCATTATTTCTGAAAGAAGTTTCCATTAACAAGTGCTCCATCGGATCCGAGATTGTTTGAGTCCATGTCACAAGGTATCGCATGACTCAAAGACATGCATACGTATAATATAAACTAAATTTTATCATTCTTAATCAAAAATTTTACTTTTTAGATATTAATGAGGAGGATGCTGCATGCAGATGAGTAAGAAACGTCGAATCGTGCTTGTTTCGAGGGGTTTAATCTCCTACCCATCATTTCACACGAAATCCTCTTGGAATCTGTATCTTATGCCTGAAAGTTATTTCCATATGCGCACACCGTTATAACGCTTCTCAGAAGCATGTGTAGACATTTGTTTATATATGGTTCTGTGCTTTGAAGCTTAAGGTCGATATTTGGGTATAATCCATGGAAATAGAGCACATTGCATGCTTGTTTTTGAGCCTTTAAGAATATGGTTTCAAGAGAGTGGGGGCTGCTTGCTGTAATATCCACTAGGTAGGAACATTCATACATACGAGTATGTATTTTCAATTGTTTTGTTTGCATTTGTTATATAAGCTCTTGGTCGAAGGCGCATCTTTGTGCGAATACCGAGGCAGGTGCCCCTTTGTTTGAGTCAGTGTTTGAAATATAAACCAGATTTCTCGATGTGGTAAAAAATGGGTAGTTGAACTAGTCACATCCATCACTAAAGGTGAAGTCTTTTCCTTCTGTACGCCAAGCTCTGTAGAGAATGAACGCTTGAACTTTCCGCTATTACTTTTCCAATATTCATTCTTTAATTCGACACACACACTTATGTGTATATTGAGATTGTATTTTAATTCACAAATATGTAAGACGTTGCTCAGCATGACAGGACATATTGCCAATTACCTTACCAACCAGGGGGTGGACTGCAATAAACTCTCGTCCTTCATCTGCTATGAGTGCGCTCGAAGTAACAGCCCTGCATGAAGTCAGCATCTGCACTACTCGTAAATGAAAAAATCAATTTTCTTACCTGAAATCGATGTTCCTAGGATTACTTTTGTATTTTATTGGGCAGCCCATAAAACGGTGGATGCGATGATTGAAAAAAAAAATGTGGGGGTGATAATTGATAAATTGCAGAGACATTATATTTCTGCTTTTAAATCGAAGGACATCTGCACGTAGTTTGCCATGTGACATGTTTCCTGTAGCATCTGATCAGAGCTTTAGGGGGAGAACTGCGTTTCCACCAAATCGTTCTCTAAGAATACACACAAGCTGTATTTACAATTCGGTGTAGAAACATTTTACATGCTGACTAGTTACGGTTGCAATTTACATGTTTTGTTACGTAATATATATCCGCTGTTTTGTTCTGAAATTGCTTTGAAGATTGTCCAAGTGCGAAATGAGTCACCTTAATACTAAGGGTAACACTACATACCCCTGAATGGTCTTTAATTGGTATGATCATTCCTTATTTCTAGTCGCGCTTGTCAAGTTGTATACGACTGCCTACCAGTTCTGGGTTGAATATTCTTCAGGCTAGAGCTTGTAGGCCGTGCACTCACATGGTAAGATTACTTGGACCATTAGATCCGTAAACGCAAGTTTAGCCCGCGTCTACCCCCAGACTCATTTTAAGCGCCTTCGTTTTAATGCTAGTAAACCCCTCATTGGCTTCTCGTTGTGGCAATCCAATCATGTCAATGTTATTTGCGCGGGTTAGCATTGGTTCGGAAACGAGTTTTTAAGCACGATGTCACATAAATTACTTGACAGTTGGTTGGCTTACCTAAAACTTTGTTTGACATTGGATGCTTCGAAGAGATGGTTTCTGACATTTTTGGAGCAAAGAGATTTCCCCTTATCATCCTGCACAATGTGATAAGCTAGACATGGCGGTGTATAGCTTATCTCAATAAACGAACTATGCTGGAGTCTGAGCATTTGGTCTATAGTGGTATTCTTATGCCTGAAACCAAACTAATAAAGTTTACAGAAAATTATCTTGCATGTGGTGTTTAGGGCGGTTCATTCATTGATACTTAACACAGCCAGAGTTATTGGATATATTAAAAGAACCGGCAGTTGCAGACGAATCGAATTCTTATAAAAGTCATATATTTTCAATAAATGACCCGTCATGGGAATTTACTGTCAAAGATTTCTTCCAAAAGGAAGGCTTTTCATATAAGGAGCTGCAACGAATACTCGTAGTTACTGAGGTAGAAAATGGTATTCATCTCGGTTTGGATGTCAACTCATTTTAAATGTAAAAAATGTGAGGATTTGTATTACCCTTCTATAGACACCGTTCCGTTCAGCTGAGTTCAGACATGATAAGCTGCTTAAACGCCTGATCCATGAAGAAAAAAAAAACAAAAACGAAAAACATTGCATTAAGGACATTTTAAAGCCTACATAATAAATCTCATATTAAGGACATCATACCATGTCCCTGGACTCTTCAAGCTTAATGCGCGTTATAACATTTTGTAGCCAGTTTCATCTGTCTGTCGTTTCTGTTATGTTTTCGTTTTTTTTTTCTCTTGTTTTTCTGAAATGATAGTTACATCCCCAAAGTAAAGGTAGTAAACCCACGCAGTAATCGAGTCACATAATCCTTCTGAGTGGCAGCTATACGTTTTCATGGAAACCACTTCGGGCCCCCTCCCGCATGTCAGTTCTCTTGCTGACGATATTCTCCAGGGCCTCATAACCTGCTCTCTTATTATGGCCATATAGAGATTGCATGAATGGTAGCCAACAAGATAAACATCAAATCTGCGCACAATTTGACAAAAAGCCGACAGGAGTTTATTTTCGTTTCAAATGTTCGTTCGTCCTTTATGCTATCCAATGAAATTGCTAGTGTTTTCTTCGTGTATGAGCGTTGTTCAGGTTATATGCTATTCGAAATGGCGTGCTGACAAGTATGGGAATTAGGATAATAACTTCCATAGCCTGATTTGTAGTGTTCTATGGTGCTCATAACTCTCGATTCCTTCCACTTAACATGAATATTGTGTTAAAATATCCAATTATAGGCGCTTTCAAAGGGGCCCCTAGGACTTATTGCCATGCGTCAATGGTGTCATTTAGTGCAAGGTGTTTTAAGTACTCTAATGGTGGAAAGGCCGTGTGGTTGGGAAGGTTAAAACTCAGAAAACACAATTTATGCGTGACTTAAATAAGCTATTGCAATCTTTCGAACACGGAGAAAGCTTTAACTGTGCACAAGGGAGAAGGCATCGATGGATATTTGAAGTCAGACAAAAGGGTCCAACACTGAAATGCTTCTTTCTCTATTGACGTAGGCAACAAGGACTTCTGGTTTCCAAACTGAAATATGTGCACCCCATTTGGGACTGTTTGGCAGATACAAGTTGATGGCATGGTTCCAACGTAGTATATGACATGGTTACTCGGGTTAATCAATGCGAAGGTTCGAAGAAAACATATTCATTGATCAGGAAACGTTAAGGAACTCCATTGAAACATACTTAAACACGGTCAGTCGCTGTGGATTTTGTTGACAAAGGACAACCGTTTGGCGTTCTACTACAAACACTTACTCAGGAAAATAAAAACATATGAACACCAATTTCCTCAAGCGACTTTGTGTACATATTTTCTTTGTATTCAATTACCATATATCATCTATCACGTGTCAAGTGTCACCTGCCATCTGTCATTTGTCAGATATCATCTGTTTCCCATCATCAATTTCTCTCAACCTCCATTATCGGTGCAGCTCCAGACGAGTGTGACAATTTGAGGAAATTTAGCAGCGTGTTCAGGATATGTCCTGTTATATAAATAGTTACCGTCCTCAGTCCCATAATTTTCTTGTCATATTATTTTTTTTTTTCTGTTACATTAGAGCCGCAAACAACTATCGACCTTTTTAACCTAATTCTCATTTAATGAAATGGGTTTGTTGAGGGTTCGTTCGTATAACATAACCGAGACTCGTACTTACCGGGAGGGCGTTCCCAGCTGTATTGTTGAGGTTTTGAACCTTGAATTACTAACGTATGATTATATGAGACAAAAAAATGTGTAATTCCCTCCGCTCGGTCAAACTTAACTTTACACAAAATGTTGCCTAATTATTCAACAATCATCACGTAAATATTTTACTAATGGCTTACCCAGCAGTGCTTTACATACGATTGTCATACATTAATCAATTTTGGGTTCTTACCATCAAAACAAACGGGCTTTGGTTGTGAAATAGGGCATGTGCTGGTGTTGGTAATTGATAACTCTTAAATTCTTGATTATGTGTCGACGATAGAAGACTGAACGTTTGAAGGAACTGTTCATTGGTTGTCCTTGGGATATTTGGTTTAACTATAATTGTTCTCTCCTTGGCAGCTCAGATTCCAGCGGCAGCCAGCGCATATTTTTATAGTCGTTGTGAATATTAAAAGTAGTTAACAAACGCATTTTATAATCATGTTGTTATTGTTGTATATTTCCTTTAAAATTTGCCTGCGCATTGCCCCTCTGATAGCCAAACATTTATTACAGTTTTTTTCCTGCAGGCCCTACTGTATGATGGTTATAAAGGGAAAACAAATACTAAGAATACTTCATCGTAAATAATCTCTATTTTCCTAAAGCTCAAAAACTTTGGGAAAACTCAGTTGTTCAAAACATCTTTCGTTTTTCAGTACTACGTCTACTGACTACTGGGGTTTTTCCCCGAAATTTACTTATTGCCGATTTGCCCAAACATCAACATCAACGTAAGCTAAAAATGAAGGGTATATATTTTAGCAAGTTAACCTTTGAAAAAATATGTTTTGAGTACTCCACAAGTCCATATACCGCACTAAACTGTGCATTTTTCAGAATGTAACAGCGATTCGATAATCTCATGTGGATTTACTTCGCTACAAATGCGATAGCTTTGCTTATTGGCGTACTCATTGAGGCAAAAATAAGATTCATAGTTTAACACCATTTTTTCGATAAAATGGAATCCAATGCTAGACGATGGCCATTCGGCTTCAGTTATTGCATAAGATTTATCTTGTAAGCGTTAAAATCAAGATATTTAGGTAAGATTTCCATGAAATTCCACGAAATAGAAGGACAAAGACCAAAATTTGTTGTGAACGACGGCGCATTCTGCTTATGCTTCTCGGTTCCACTGCATCTTGCAAGAAAAATTTTGTACGAAAATGGTCAACATCGGTGTCAGATGTTGGATTATGTCAGTGCGCATTAAGCTTGGCGGAAAAGATCATCATATTGAAACCAAATTTTCAAAACTACAGAAATAAAATGACGGTGACAATTTGCAATTTTACAATTGGATCGACGGATATAACTGTCTAAGGTGCTGATATAAAAACGCCTTTTCAATAAAACAGTTCTTTCAAAGATACCCTTACAGAGAATGCATTTATAAAAAGAACGTATTTTCCACACTGCCAATGAATGTTTTTCAATATAAATTGCAAATAGCAAATCCCAATTTACGTTTGCAGGAGACATGTTTGGACTCTCTTATAACTCTGTCTATATTTCGTATGATTCCAAATATTTTCACAAACCTCGATACAAACGTCTTATCTATACATAGAGATGAAACATAAGAACGTCCTACCTTCGAAACATCCTTAAATGAAAACCTTTTTTTTCAAAAACTAGAGCAAGAGACAACATTTCTCCACTTGTACTAAAATTTGAAAAACGAGGACGATAAGGAAACAGGGGAAGCGAAGCAAAGAGGACTTGAAAAGTTTTCCAATTCAATTTAGACTTTTTCAGAGCATGTTTCAGGTATAATGATTGAAGCGATATCCTGTAAGCCTATGCTTTCATTCAATACACTCGCAACTGTGTTGAATTCTTGTGAAACTGGCACAACAACGCACTCCAAAGATTCTGCTCCGCACTATGAATGTTACAAATGCAGTAGTTGGTTGGGTCTTGTGCTGAGTGCATTCCGATGCAAATGTTTGTTTGAGTTTGATGTGCGTAACTGCATCGCACACTTGTGGAAAACACTCATAATGAAAACATAGAGCAACTCTGAATAGAGGTACGTATGTATTTGGGATCTGGAACTGCTTTAAATTAATTAAACATGGGACTGTGTTCCATTCGACTAGAAGCACTCTAAGCGAGTGTGAAGATTTCTCATGGTGGATTCACCCTCGAAGTAGCAGCACAACACAAATCAGCGTTTGTTACTTTGAAGTTTATCCAATTTGAATTATGCTTGTGTATGGGGTACAGTGCTTGCAGAGTGTGATCATAGATAGGTTTTTCATTAATTTTGAATTGTAAGTGCCAAATGTGCCAAGCGTGCAGATTAATTCAAGGGTGATTTGAAAATTTGTTATAGATTTGTAAGAATCTACATGAATCCATTGATTCACATGTATGTTTGGTGCAACTTTTAGCGAATTTTTTCCGACAAGAAGATAATTACGACCGTCGCACAATGAAAAGATAACCACCGCACGAGTTACGCAATGACATGACATATCAATAAACTTGCTGAAGGTACATTTTTGTTAATTTGCGACTTACCTTATAACTCATTTAATAATAATAATAATAATAATGGCGGCGCTACAGTCCGAGGTGGACCTGGGCCTAGCTTCTCACCAACCACTCGCGTTGTGCGTACTATTGTTCTCTCACGAGTGAAGGGGACCTACAGTTTAATGCCGACTCCGAACGGCGATTTGAGAAGCTTTTCCTAGACAGTTATACTCTTTGAGCATTGTCAGTGACTCGAAAGAGGTGGAGCCGTGAAAAAATGTTTGATATTTTTTCGAGATTCGAAACGACGACCTCGAGCGTAGGAGTCGACGCACCTACCCACTACGCCACGGCGCCCACAACTCATTTAATAGAATAACCAAACTAAATCGATCGGTATTGTTTGGTAATTACGAAATGTATTATACGCAGAATGCTCAATGATTTCTGTGAACAAGGCGAATTGCAATTTCTGGAGTGAAGCAGATTCAGAGAGATGATTTTTTTTGGTGGCACTGCAGTCTGGTGTGGACTTGGGCCTAGCTTCTTAGCAACCACTTGTGTTGTGCGTGCTATTGTTCTCTCACGAGTGGAGGGGACCTACAGTTTAAAGCCGACCTCGAACGGCGAGATTGAGAAACTTATTTACAGTTATACTCTCTGAGCGTGGTCAATGACTCGAAAGAGGTGGAGCCACAAACAAATTTTTTGAAAAATTGGAATTTGAATTTAGAGTTGAAAGACTACTGCGTATGGGTCAATGCACATACCCACAACGCCATGACGCCCATTTCATGCTAATATTTCTCAAATAACACACAATTTCATAATTCATTTCTGATTGATTTTATGGTCTTTAACATTATGTACGCAATATCACGTTGGTCAAGTAGACCTCTTTGGCCGCTGGGCAAAATATATTTTCATAACTCTCTCGTTCCAGCTCCTAACAACCACCCTCCCTCACCAATCCCAAAAAAAAGAATAAATAAAAATGACCCAATGATGCTGACAGCCCAAAGGACACTACATAAAATCACCCCACAAGGGTCGGTCCTTGATAAATTGGGGATTTTATGTTTTACTGCCTCGATAGCGGTTGTTTTTCTATTTAAGTATTTGGTACATGATTAACACCGAAAAATTATTCGCAATTTACAAGGAGTGTTTACAATTCAAAAAGTAGGTGCATTCAAGGATTTAATAGCCTCCGTTTTTTTTCGGTTCATCTTTAAGTTTATAACACTAAAATTACAAGTGTCACCTTGCTAACTTTATATAACTTGCATATGCACATATGCATGTGCACGCATTTTCATGTATTGGATTATACTCGTATGTAGCCGCTGTCACTGACAGATACTTGGCTGTTTTCCTATGCAGGAAAACCCAATTAGCCACAACATTTTGTTCTTAATTATAACCATAACTGAACGCTTGAAGGGAAACTCATCAATAATAATAGTCCCAGATATGCTAATGCTCGAGTTTATCTTAAGAATCTCAAACCAACACAACAAAGCCATTCAAATCGTTATTTAGCTGCGAATGGGAAACACGCAAATGAAATGACACACTTTGCCAGCATTGATAGGTGCTCACCTATCCAGGACAAAGCCATGATTTTCCGATTCAAATGCCACTAGAGGCGAAACTGTGCGTCTCTGTGTACGTTTCGGAGTGTACTTGGGAGCTTGTGTTTGTGATTGTGGAATTGTGTGAGTGGCAAAATGAAAGCGTCAAAGTCAATTATTCATATAAATGTGTTAATTGCGTGCAGACATACGAATTGCGTAATTAAAGTTTATCAGCGCTAGCATGCCGCTTTAGGGGTAGGGGATCAAGGTGGAGAGCAAAGCCTCGGTAATACTTCAATATATCTTGAGTTAATTATGTTGGGGGCATATGATATGTGGTGTTTGTTGAAGTGTGATTGGGTAATGTCACAGGTTTCACAACACAAGTGTTCCAACTTGTCAATGTCACGCTATACCAAGTGGGTTAGGCTTTTGCGGCAACAATAAAACCTACACTACACTCAGCAACATTGCCAATTAAAGAACACTTAGGGCTTTTGGATTGAAGGGCGCTTTAAGAGACATACAAATGGAAAGTTGGTACATTACATGGGAAGCATTATAACCAGCTTTCGAATTCAATACCTTTAAAATAGTATTTTGAATCAGAAAATTGGGACGCCAACCTCGAAATGCCTGTTGATTGCTTTAGGCACTTAGTTCCGAATTTGATGCCATTATCTTTAAAAATGTCGAAACTCTGGATATTATGACAAATAATTTTCAATACCTATCCTTCACTTCGTCTGTATTTTTTTAGAGCAACCAAGGCCACAATTAAAAATATATTTGTCTCAGAATCAGCCAGGATTTTGCAGATCATTAACATTGTCGACATCGTCATCAATGGCGCATCTATTGAATGCTGCAAACTGCAACAGCATTTCTTACGGTCAGCAAACAAATTCAGCGGAATATCGATTGCATCACATACCGTAACTACAGTTCGCTCCTAGAACTAAGGTTAAACCGAGAGACATAATTTAATCAAATTATCGATTCACTGGCGCATATAACCACCGCCAATGTTTTGTTCCCCATGACTGCGTCGCTTTCAGCCGATTGTCGAAAACGTTCACTCACCCACAAACATTGCAACTATCCACCAATTGCGTTCGAAATACTTTGAAGTCAGCGCGAATAAAATAGGATGCAAACGGTTATCGCAATTAAATTGCGAAGCATTCTCCATCCGCACAACTATTCAGAAACGCCTTACTATACTTCCATCCACAAACATAAACTAAATTTCGGAACTAAAACTGCAAATTTCTCTTTAGCCCATCAAAATCCACCTCAAAAGTAAGTTCAAATTGTGCAGCAATGCAGCAACCTCCCACATTGTACTCGTACGTTGCATACCGCGTAGATTAAAACCACACTCATGAAAAACAGCAGGCTCAGCCAAGTGCATCCGTAAAGTTGTTTCGTTTAGGTGTGTGTAGTCGTACTCGTGTACTGATGTATCCGCGTGTGCTTATGCATTCGTAAAAAAAAGTTGAATATATTGAATGAAAATCCGGTGAAAATTCACCTGCCACCAACCATTTGCAGAACTATTCAAATGTGTAGCGTACACTTGGTTTCTAACTCCCCATTGAACGTCATTAGACTCAATTGTAGATGACGCAGGATGGCAAAAGGTGTGCCGTTTAGTTGTACCACACACTTTGTGAAATCAACAATGCACGAACTTAAATTGATTTAAAGTTCTGAAGTACTGCGATAGTGAGTCGAAGTGCTGCGCTTTCTACGGGCGGAGTTCGATCCAAAAGTGGCAAAGTGCTTTGGTGAAATGCTATTCTAACACTTGCTTCAGTTAAGAGTGAGCGGCGTTAAAGGAATTGTCTGGAAATTGTAATTGTTCATATTTGAGTGAATTGCTTAGAATCACACGAAATGACTGTCTGAATGGGACAAGCGGAGAGATAAGTTGTAGAAGAAATCTTAGAAGCATTCTATCAGTGTTTAGATTGCGATAAGATTTTGTAATGTAACGCACTCAAGTTAAGTTTTTGTAATGGGAAAATGTATTACTTAAGAAACTCAAATGCTTTCAGGTTCTTCAGAAGGAGTTTTTTTTTTTTTTTTTTTGCGAGGGTAGGTGAAAATCTTCAAAAGACACTATGGGGACCGTTCCCTCATAGCGAAAGGGATTTTTACCCAGTAAAAACACCTCCCTTCAAATAAAATATATTTATACTACAACTAAGTTAGTCACTTATCCAGCAGTTTACATTTCGTAATTTAGAGACATTAGGCAGGTGACTCTCCACTGAAAGTTCCTGCTTACACCGCTAATACGCGGGTTGATTTCACCGTGCTAGATCAAGTGGTCTAGTCCTTTGAAGACGGCGAATAGCATTACTTCCATTAAGAATCGGAAGGACTACAGGGTTAACGTGCTTCTCTAGGCGGCGCTTATGCTTACGAGCAAAAGTCTTAATTTCATCTTGGACTGTTGTAATTCCAAGATCTCTGTGGATATCGTCGTTTCTTATATACCAAGGTGCGTTGACGATGGTTCTTAGAACTTTGTTTTGAAAAGTCTGTAGTATGTTCCTATTACTTGGTTTGGTACAACCCCAGAGTTGTACACCGTACGTCCAGACAGGTTTTAGCACTTGCTTATATATAAGCAATTTGTTGTCAATACTTAGCTTTGAATTATATCCAATGAGCCAGTACATATCTCTATATCTCTTCTCTAGCTCTTCACGTTTCTTTTTAACGTGCTCCTTCCACTTAAGTTTAACGTCGAGGGTCATCCCGAGGTATTTCGCTTCATTCCCGAAGGGTATTTGGACACCATTTACGAAAACAGAAGGAGTGAGTACCAAATAAATGAGAGTGATGTGATGAACCCTAAAATGAGAGGAAGGGGAGATAAAAAGACAGGTTTTTGATTAGGTATGGTATAGGATTATTTTTGTAAAATTAAAGTCGGTTAAATGAACTTTACTGCTTTGCTAGCACATACGCATCCTTTTGCCCATCGCTTTCTGCACTCTGTGTTAAAATTGTTTTTCCAAAACGTGATCTTGGTCGTAGTGGACACAAACTCGAAAAAACTTGTGTGAAAAAAAGTTGAACGTGGTTGAATCGCATGATTCCGGAGGCAAATTCTGATATTTAAGACAGAAAAGCACGGCCAAGAAATGCCTCATGCAGTAATTGAATTGCTCCTTGGGTTGATGTGACAGCGTTGGGCATTTGGGTTTCCATGGTAAGGTCGGGACCCTGGAATAGGGACGGCGGCGGATGAGCCCTTCTTTTAGGGCCAACGGCGGCGGTCACAGCCTGCAAGAGGCTACCGACACCGGATCCTTCCGGACCCCTTTGTCCGGGGGCTAAACAAATGGACCTGTTCTCCCAGTTGGAGGTTGTGCGAGGGGTTAACTTCCTCACCACGTAAAAAGAAACAAGTTCAGAAAACACAAACTGCCTCGGATATGGACGGATTTACTGTTGACGACCCCATCAAACGGAATATGGACAATGACTTTCGGTTCTGCACGTGGAATGTGAGGCCCCTGAAAAGACAAGACAAGAGCCATCAGAGAAGCCGCTACTGATGTGCTGGGTTTTAAAACACCGCCTAGGAAAAACCCCTGGTTTGGCAACGAGTGCAGGCAGGCACATGGCAAGCAAAGCAAGAAGCCTACAAGGCAAGGCTGCATCGAACTACGAGAGCTGTTCGTGGGCTCTACGAACAGAGAAGAAGGGAAGAGAACCGGCTTCTCAGGAAGAAAAAAAAAGAGCACGAGAAGCGCGCAATCGAGGAGATGGAGAGGTGTTATGGCAGGAATGATGTCCGAAAGTTAAACCAAAGGGTATAACTTTTATCGAACGGGTATAAAGTTCGGACAGAAGCCTGCCGGGACGAGAATGGACAGCTAGTAGTAGATTCGCAGTCGATACTGAGAATTTGGAAAAATCATTTCTGCAGACTGTTGAACGGCGATGAGGACACAAATACAGTTGTCAGACAGAATGTTCCACTCAACACAACGGACGATGATAGAATAGAATACCTACCCCCCGACCTAGCTGCTGGTGCAGATAGTCTGCCCGCTGAAATGTTTAAAGCAGCTGGAGATGATCTGGTAAGGCGCATGCACCAGCTCATCTGTAAGATATGGTCGGAGGAAAGCATGCCCGATGAGTGGAATCTCAGTATCGTTTGCCCGATCCACAAGAAAGGGGACCCCTTTGCCTGCGCCAACTATCGAGGGATAAGTCTCCTTAACATCGCCTATAAGATCTTTTCTGCAATTCTGTGTCACCTTTCGTCACCAAATAGGTCCCTATCAGTGTGGTTTCAGGCCGGGGAAGTCCACAATAGATCAAATCTCCACACTGCAGCAGATCCTGGAGAAGACCCAAGAAATGCAGATCGACACACACCTAGGGATGCAACATCGTCTTGAAAAACATCGATGTTTGAATATATCGATGGCTCCACAACAAAAATCGATGTTAAAAAACATCGGTATTAGCAACGATACATCGATGTTTTTCCGATGTTTTATTTATCTTCTCCATCACACAAATTGTTGGCTATATTTACGATGTACTATGTCTAAACAACAAAACATAATAGTCTTACCAGTTTCAACACAAAAACCTTCTCTGTCTTCCGTTTCGTTGATAATTGGATTTTTATTTTGTGGCCTATCGGGCCAACGAAATACCCAAAGTGGCGCTGGAGGATCCTACGGTTCGGGGTTAGGGTTCCCGAGCTGGCCCTTCATGCAAGTTTACATAGCGTGTAGTTTGCTTAAAGACCGACACCCATTCCCTGCCGCACCCCCTTCGCTAGTTTGGCTGTTGACACGAGGTCTGCTATGTTTACGCATCCAGCCAATACATGCCGAAACCTGAACCCTCTCCGATTAGCTACCGACCCACAATTCCATAGGAGTTCGATACCCGATCTCCTTGAGGGTTACTCGATGCTCAAAGTGAGCCACTTGGAGGTTCGGACTAGGATGTTAGAATAGGAGAGGCTAAGATATAAAATAGTTACATTCTATTGCCCATCTCTAGCGCACCCCATTATTGTTATAATACATCTTGGGAATGTTTAACGAAATGAATGTATGATGTCGATGTTTGACAATTTTGCCGTCGATGTATCGGCGATGTATCGGTTATCAAAACATCGATGTTAACATCGTTTGCATCCCTACACACACCACCTATTTGCCGATTTCAAGGCCGCATATGGCAGCCACACTCGTCAGACTGAGCAGGATGACGATGGAGAACTCTCGCTGCTCCATCAAGGTCGGTAACGAACTCACCGAGACCTTCAATGTCAAAAAAGGTTTTAGACAAGGCGACGCGCTGTCATGTTATTTCTTTAACATCGTTCTTGAGAAGATCGTGCAAAACTCACTGGCCTCTTGTGTTGCGGCACGATCTTCCAAAAGTCTGTTCAACTGCTATCTTACGCGGATGACATTGACGTGATTGGGAGAACACAGCGTGCCGTCAATGATGCGTTTGCTGGCATTGAAACGGAAGTAACCGAGGGCAAAACCAAGTATATGCTGTCATCCAGAAAGGACGCACAACATCGACGACTTGGCCAGAACGTCACCATAGGCAGCTATAACTTTGAGGTAGTTAAGGACTCACAAACAGCATCAGTACCGAGATCAAACGTAGAATAACTCTTGTCAACCGCTGTTTTTTTTTGGCTTAAAAGGCAATTGAGCAGTAGAGCCCTCTCGTGGATTTTTTGCGTGGATTTTGAAACGTCCTTTATTTGGAAGCCTTTGACTATTTGACTTTTCATATGTTTTTTAAAATGTTGTTGGTAACAGTTCTTTATTTCCTCTGAGAAAAATCGAGGTCAATTGTAATGTGAGTAACTTCTTTATATTCATCTGTTATTTTTGAATCCATTATCGAAGTACAAAAAAACTGGGTGTTAATTGAAAGTTAATATTATAAAACCACAGTTCGTTCATTATTCTATGGACGTGTCCGTATTAAAAATGATCCTTAATTAAGATTACAAACTTCAGTAAATAAGCGGTAAAACCCTAGCTCTGACTCTCAAATAAATAAATTGAATTGTCCAACTTTCAAATGTGTGCGTACGATTTTACATTTTGTGCCGGTTCATATAATAAAAACCAACAGATCGGTCATATTTTGAAAAAAAAAAAAAAAAAATAAAACCAAAAATCATAAAACAAACAGACAGACGCTGAACACAGTTCACGCTTGGTTGGCAATAATATTAATAATTATTCGCATGGTTTTGACTGAAATAAATTAAGCAAGCTCCAATAACTTGCGGCCAGAGAGGTTAATGAATTTCATTTTTTGTTTTCGATTTCAATTAAAACATTCACACGCGAAAGTTTATTTGATGTTCTATGTGCGTTGTATGCATATCACGTAAGCTTGAACAATTATTGATTCTAAATAATTAAGGATGATAATAATCCTGCATGTGCTTCCTTATAATTGTAGACGTTAAATGAACTCGAATCATTTGAGTTATAATTACATTTCGGAGCACCGCTGCACAGATTACACAGGCTTTTTATCCACTTACCTTATTTCGAATGGATCCGACGATTTCCCGATCATGGTCAACTACCAGAATTCGGAAATCATCCTTTTCCGAATATCGCTGTTTAGGGCATTGATGGATATCAAAAATGAACCGACGAAACCACTCAGTTGTTGGACTGCAAGGGTAGTCACTGGCCAATCGTAGTGTAGTCAGATACTTGTGGGTCTGGATAGATCAGTATTTGTATTTTAAAAAATATATACGTATGCTGCTTTGATCAGAGGCTTTGGTTCTGTTTATATATATAAATCTGTTATTTCATCCAGCCAATGCTTGCGTAAGGTGTGGCGCAGTGGGTAGGTGCGTCGACTCCTACGCTCGATGGTATCGATTCGATTCCCGGAAAAACACCAAACATTTTTTTACGGCTCCACCTCTTTCGAGTCACTGACAATGCTCAAAGAGTATAACTGTCTAGAAAAAGCTTCTCAATCTCGCCGTTCGGAGTCGGCATTAAACTATAGGTCCCCTCCACCCGTAAGAGAACAACAGCACGCACAACATGAGTGGTTGGCTGAGAAGCTAGGCCCAGGTCCACCTCGGGTTGTACCGCCCCCGCTATTATTATATTAATGCTTGCCTAAGGATGTCCCGTGTAATTCAAAGTGAGAACAAGCTTGATGAAAGAAAAAAAATCAGTTTTTGATTCGGGTCGTACTGCTAGAGTGATGAACTTGGTTATTATCGACCGTAGATTGTTCTGATAACCCCCATCATCAGCAAATGCATATTCAAAGAAAAAAACGCACATAAGGCGCATTTATAGTTGAGTAAATACCTAAAAAGAAACGGGAAAAGTGGAAACTGCTGGAAACTGGAAAAGACAACTGCTTCTTTGTATATCTTGTAAATATTTTAACTTTATCTGCCAACATACGAATACCATGTCGACACAAAAGTCAATGAAAGCCATGACAAAATAATATAAAGTCTGGGTAGAAGCAGTATCCGGCACCCGCACTAACCCACAATACTTCGTGAAATATGCCACTGGGATGGATATTTCGGACGACTGACTCAGTACAATATTTCCTTATTCTTTCAGCTCCCTAGTCTGAAGGATTTTCATTTCGTTTTCAGGCAAAGTAATTGGCAACAGGATGATAACTTGTGACCCCGAGCTGTCGGTACCATTTGATCCCCTAAGCTCCCATGACTTCATAGCATAATATACTGAATCAGACTTAGGCATTGAAAGTGTCCTTCAGTACACCAAAGACACAGAGAGGGGGAGGGAGAGCGAGAGAGAGAGAGAGGGATATATCAACCCTGAATTCAGAGAAATTTGCTTTGACGTCATTAAGTTCATACATACTCGTACTTAGCCGCATGACCTTTTCACGTGTGAAGAGGGTAGGCATTACGATTCCTATCTGCCGTGATGGAAGTGCCATAATGACATAGTTTCGACCCTGACGATGTGTAATATTACTTTCTAAACCAGAACAGAATTAAGAAGGACAAATTGTGGGGTGATTATATTTGATGTCTTGGTGGAAGAATTTTGGATTTATTTCGATTTGGTGACAGTGCATTTGTGTGACGAATGCGGATGTAGGAAGCAAATTGCTGTTGATCCAACGTAATTGATGATGATGACACACAAGACGCAGGAAGTCTGTTCTGTGTTTGGCTTAGAATCGCATCAATATCCATAACCACGAGGAACAAGAGAACGAAAGGAAACGAAATCAACAAGTGTGCTTTGCATAAATTCGCTGACTAAAGGTTAAAATAAAGAAATGTGCTTTTTGAAGTACATTAGGTTCGGTTAGACATAGTGGCTGAGCCTTACGTAGACCAATTTTGGTCCGTAGTGTTGCCACTTACAGAGTTAACCTAAGTGTTGACCTAATAGCCTTTATTGACTGAAGGATTTTTAGGATATTTCAAATTTGATGAGAAGGTGTGGCTTTTCGGAAGCCATATCGTTTAGCGATTTAAAGAAAAGCTGACTCCAGCACCAGCGCCTTAATTCTGCTTAGAGCCATCAGTATAAATGTTGATGCTATTTTCTG
This sequence comes from Myathropa florea, assembly GCA_930367185.1. Taxonomy (NCBI): domain Eukaryota; kingdom Metazoa; phylum Arthropoda; class Insecta; order Diptera; family Syrphidae; genus Myathropa; species Myathropa florea. The sequence goes on along the minus strand of OV884004.1, from coordinate 773,087 downwards.
GATCAGCACTGGGTACTTTCCAGTACTCTCTTATTGGAATGATGATTCTAAATCTACAATAAAAGATGGCAACGGGCTTATGGTAATCTGTATTGATATTGGAAATATTCAATATCAATACCCAAAGGATCTGAACTTAAAACTATTTGCCTCTTTAAGTTTCAGTGCCGTCAGTGCTTTTTCATTTCATTTTTATTTCATTTAATTTATTAACAAGTATCGCTGTACATTAAGAATATTCTGTTCTTTAAGAAGTACAGGGCTTAAAGTATAACTTTTGATAAATATTGTGAACGTGACATAGATACAGTTACATTTTACAGATTTGAATAATTGAAATTATATATTTGAGAGCATTATTTTGTAATACTAAAATTGAATTTACGTGCAACCAAATTAAAATTAAATTTATGGAAAATTTTTCAGTTCAAGTTGGACAAGTAAGAGAAACAAGCTGAACAAAATTGTTTGTACTCGGTCTTCGACCGTACCTGTGAACGCAGATGATTCCAGAGATGTACAGCATGAAGCCTGTGCGACGATAAAGATGTATGAACAGAAGGTTTCAACGTAATGTTACGACTCGATCGACAGAAACTTATTTTTCCATAAAGGTAGTTATGCTGTTTCTTATGAATGATTTTGAAAACTAGAATGCATGTTCTGTAGTTTAGAAATGCTTCTAATTCACATCCAAGGAGAATGCGACGTTGGTCCAAGACATGATCAAATCTTCGAAGGTTAAAGACATAACGTGCGGTCGCGTTGACAGCTTTTAACAGTTTTTGCAGAGAGATATTATCACAGTTAGAAAACAATTCACAGCCATAAGTTAAAATGGGGGCTTTTGACGAACAGGCCGATAGCGAGTAAGTGTAAGATCATGTTTAGTGACGCATTTGATGTTGTTTTGAGTGCCCCTGTAATTCCTATGCACATGAGGCGTTGAGGCCTTTCCAGTTGTGCCAGTATAAACTTTTTGTCAAGGGCCACCATACCACGACCCCGTACAGTAAGATTGGTCTTACTATAGAGACTATAGAGACCACTTTGATTCGAACATTGGTTTACAAGCATAATAGACGTTCTGTGCCTTTTTTATTCGTTTTTCGATATTGGGTTTCCAGCTAAGCTTTCTGCCGAAAATTACGCCAAGGAATCTAGCTTGCATGGAGATTGGCAAAGACGTATCATTGATTCTAATGTGTCTGGAGTTAGGGGTTTTTTTGTGAAGACTACTATCTCTGTCTTATTGGAGTTTATGTTTAGACCGCTGAGTGTCGCCCAGCGATTAATGTGTGATAGCGCTCTTTCCATTAACTCACTCATAGTGTTTAGGTATTTCCCTGACATAAGTAGTACAATGTCATCGACATATGCGACTACCTTCATGAAATTATTGTTGAGAGCGTAAAGTGTTGTGTCTAATCAGATAAAATAATTTAGAAATATTGAATTATATATTAGAAATTATTTTGGGAATACATTTTGCATCGAAAACTTAAGGATAATCCCAAAACATAAGTTTTTACATTTTCAAACCGAAGATACTCAAGCAATGCCACTTTTAAATTTGCATTTGAATTTATGGACAAGCTTCAGCCAGTTATATCAACCCTACATGGATCTGTCCTTCGGGAGACTAGAAAGGAAACTTCAAATGTCCATTTCTAAAATGTTTTAATTAATTAAATTTAAGGTGATCTCTCTCCTGTCGAATCTGCTGCAACAGAGTAACATAGTAGAATGCGGAAACATACAACTCATAAGTATAGTATTGTATTCTCTTTTTATTTAATCTAAATATTTTGAATGTCTATTTAAATACATGCATAAATTCACATATGCATAAACTTTCGCTTTAAGTCCGTCTATTGTGCCTATAATTTTATTGTCGCCGAACTAATTCTGAATATTTAAAGTAATCGGAAGGATTGCATATTTATGTTGGGTATCTTGAAACTTTTTAAAATTTAAGCCAAATCCAGCATATGAAAGTTGGCTTTTATTGCCTAGTATAGAATTTTAACGAGTATATGTTTGAGGAACCCTTGGATTAAGCATGCTTTTATGAATGTGGCAATCATATTTTAGCCCTAATCACACGACGAATGGTTACATTTCCCACTGGCAGTCCCTTTCAAACCCTAATCAATGAATTTATTGCTTTGAGGTTATATTTATTTTTCATTTGGAGCTGGTACGTTCGATTACAGTTCGGTTTCAATGCTGTATTTGAGAGGAAAGTAGAATGGTGTTAGAGACGATGAATTAATAAGTAGTAACAACATCGCATTTCGAAAGTTTTTGCTTTGTTGAGGGTTGTTTATGCGTTAAACTGTAAGTGATGTCCAAACAACTCCAGGACGCATCAATCTACGTAGTAGAAGTGTCAAACTTTCGTTTTTACCTTCTTCAGGATGAAAGGTCAAGGCGTTGACATTGACAATCGACACCATAATCTGCTAACTATTTCCTTATTCTGTCTAAGTTGCAAAAACTTATCGTCCTCCAGGCAAAAGCGTCACTGCTCTGAGAGTGATAAATGATGTCAAACAAAAACAGTGGTAATGGGATCGTGCATGTACTTGGTTAACGTTGACCTTGGAGTTGACTGATGAACGAAAAATCTTTTTTGGGTTTTTATTGGAAACAAACCAAACGAAGTATATAGAAGGCAGAGGAGTGTTTTGACGATATGGAAATGAAGTTTAATTTTACACGAACGATATGCTCAGGTTTTTGGAAACATGTATGTGGAGGAGACTGCGAGGAACACGAGTATGGGATCGGCTTCTAAAGCTTTGTTCGTGAATTATTTTTCTTGCAACGAGCATGGCAACCAAATAAAAAAAGGAAATCTTAGGTTTTTAAAGGCGGGTATTATTTTTGAAATGATTCATTGTAACATGCTCATATTGAACCATATAAATGTTTGCTGAGTCTGGAGGATTGTACAGAATTGGGTATTAAAGAGACTGGAATACAACTCCTTTGAAACTTTTTAAAATTTTTTTTTTCATATTTTTATCAACAGCTAGGTTTAGGTTTTACAAACTTTTTCTGCAGTTGCTTTGTATGAGCATATCTTATTTTATTATTAATATAAAGTGAATAAATTAGTTGTTCTTTCGAGGATTGCAAAAATATGTTCGTATAAGTGCCTTACATTCTATTTATGAAATGAAAGGTATTTATTTAAAGTATACAAAATCAAATAATTTTCGAAATCATAAAAAAATAAAATGGGCAAGAACGAGTTGTACTCAACAGGGGAAGGCTTCGTTGCGTATTTTTTGCTAGAAGCATTCCTGAATATCGGGCAACGAGTTCCAACTATTTCAGTTGAATTTTCTTCTAACTTCAACCCAAATCAACAATTCACCTCTACATACGTATATATACAAACAAATATCCCTACATACCCATACGAATATTTGCATATATTCAAATGTATATACGAGTAATATATAAACTGTTATGTGCATGCTTGCTGTGTGCAAATTCCTGTTGGGCATTAAGGCGTTGATGTAAATGTGAGATATGATGCTGATCATCGTCTTGAGTTGCTGATCTCAGCATGGAATTCATGTGTGAAATTGATAATCTTTAAAATTTTAAGTCTGAAATATCAAATTTCAGAACTGACGCATAAATCAATATTTTAATATTTATAATGCTTACGCCAAAGTAAAAAATCTGAGTTTTCACATATTCAAAATTCGAATATCAATGTTTTACCGTTTTGGGCCAATATCTCCAAAACTATTTAGGTCGAATGCTCGCTAAATTTTAAGCCATACCTTCAGTTCTCAGTTAAGAGGCTATTTTCAACCAATTCTGATTACGATATTTACAGTGTCATGGTCTAGACTAATGCAATTTCTATCAGTGGGATTGTAAATCCAATTGAAACTTCCAAACTCAATTTTATAGTCTGCTTATGTGAATAGAAGATCAATATAATCATAGCTCGGAGGTATTTCGCATTTCGGAAGCCTCTTTCAGAATCCCTGTAATCCATCTGTCTGAGGAAAACAAAGCTGAAATACTCATCCACCAATTACACTTTGACTTAAAACTTTCGTAATCCCTTAATCTTTTCAATTTATTCTGACATATTTTATTCCGCCACAACAATTGATATTCGTCATCAACCAAAGCCTCGTGCTTACCATTATGCTGTGTTGCATTTTTACAACGCTTTCTTGAGAATCACCAATGCCATACGCAATAGATTCCGGAATCCTCTTTTGCATAAAACTTAATTTCCGTGAAAGCAGGAAAATATAAACAAAATGAAGAATTTGAAAACTTCCTGCTCTATCCTCTCTTGAGTAGAAAAGTTTTTGAACAAAATTAAGACCAATTTACAGCAGACAAATAAACATAGATAAAACTTTTCAGATTAATGGTGTAAGAGTTAGATGTTGAAGAATCTCATTTATAGCACCGCTTTTACCATAGAACAAAGAACGCTTTGATTGTTTCGGAACAGCGATAGTTTTTTTGTTTTGTATTCGTTTAAATCGAATTTGACTTTTGTGCTTTGGAACAACAGATTGTTCTTGTGTTCCGCCATTCAAAAAGCTTGCACATACTCGTAAATAAATACCAGGGTCAATACATTTAATTGATCGGTGGGAAGTATGATTATCAAAATCAACAAATATTGAATTGAGTTAATTCAGCTGACCCGAATCATGATTAGAAATTTCAACTCATACTGATATCCTTGATTGATTGATTATGGATGCCCATCGACATGGAAATCTCCCCACCACCCTCCTACCAATATCCATTTATGCGGTAACCACAAATCCATTTTTGCGATTGTATTCAAAGCTGATTAGATGATTTTCACGATTTTGATTCAAATCAAATTTTTTTTAAAAGCGTTGAAATATTGTGGTCGACTCTATGAAACAATGACTTAATTAACTCCGTCGAATGTACACATGATGCCACAAAAGTAACCAAACATGAATATTGCGGCTGACATTTAGAAATGATATCAACCGTCTTAAGGCCTATTCCTTTTTGCAAAACTGTCATTGAAGTTGAGGTTTGTTATGTGGTGAAAGGAAAATGTGCCGCAAATATCCTTTCCTCCCAAAGTACAGCAAATTTTTAGATATTCTGAGAACTCATTAAAAGTACAATATATTAAATAATTTAGGTAGAACCAATGGAAGAAAGAACACCAGAATTCATCAGATATTTCTGCATGCATGAGTTATACATATTCCCGGAAACTAAGTTCCGCAACTGATAGTGGAAACAATGTTTTATGCATTTTTTTGTAGATACTTTGGACGGAAGGTATCTGTCAATAGTGTTGTCACTACATTTGTTTGGGGCTTCTTGATAGCTAACATCCGGCAAGTTATTTGGTGGTGAAATGTTAGAATCACTGTGGACGGAATAGTAATAAATCTAGTGAAATAAAAACATTTGCATGATATCGTATATCGTAAGATTTAAAACTTGCTACATAATTCCACACTCACAGAGAAGTTCGAAAATTGCATTTCTTGAAATTTAAATTAACAATGAAGCAGAGAATAATGACGCTAAAGGAAAAGGTAATGGAACTTTCAATACAAGTGATAGCATATAAAAACTTTATATTTTAGTTTTCTGAAAGTCGTGGTCGTGTGGGTTTTTGCGTTCCATTTGCTTCAACTTTAAAGTCTTGGTTCAAATTCCAGTTCAGACAAACAATTTTAAAAAAAAATGTTCACGGCTCCATCCCTTTCGAGTCACTGACAATACTCAAAGAGTATAACTGCCTAGAAAAACTTAAGGTTGCCTCCACTCGTATGAGAACAATAGCACACATAACACAAGTGGTTGCTGAGAAGCTAGGCCCAGGTCTACGTCTGACTTTAGCGACGCCATTATTATTATTATTATTTTAGTTTTCTTACTTGAGACGGCTTGGGAGTACGCCAAACCGACTTATAGTTGTTTTGTAGATTTGGAAAAGGCATACGACCGAGTTCTTCGAGGTAAGCTCTGGAGTGTTCTGCACGAATATGGGATTGATGGGCCTTTGTTGAGGGCCAATCAGTCTCTATACACAAACTGTAGCAGCTGTGTTCGGGTTAACGGTGGTAAATCAACACCTTCCACCGTAGGCGTTGGACTTCGCCAAGCGTCTTGTCACCTCTCCTTTTCATTATATATATGGACTGGATTCGAGGCGAGGAATGTTTCACATTGGGAGAGTTGAGGGTAAGCCATCTTCTTTTTGCAGATGACTTAGTCATCCTCACATCCTCCCAGATGGAACTCCAACGCACGCTATAGAGGTTTGTGGCCGTATGCGCTGATGTGGGGATTAAGTTTAACGTGGACAAATCCTAGTTTATGGTTATTTCCAGAACCCCTGTTCAATACACTCTACATGTTAGTGGAGTCCCATTGAAACAGGTGGAGAAGTTTAAGTATCGGGGTCATCTTCACGAGTGATGGGTGGAATAATGCTGAGCTTTCCTGTAGGATTGGTCAAGCTGGCTCAATTTTGAAACAGCTTGGTCGATCTGTAATCAGGAAGGCCGAGCTTGGTGTCAAAGTCAAGTTAGCGGTTTTTAACGCAGTATTTGTTCCATCTCCCACCTATGGTCATGAAATTTGAGTAATGACAGAAAGAATAAGATCGCGATTACAAGCTGCCGAGATGAGATTTCTTCGTGCTGTTGTGGAAATTACTCGCCGTGATAGGATGAGAAACACGGCAGTGCGCGAGGAACTCAATGTTGGGCAGCTGCTTCTTCGGACAGAAAGGGTTGTACTTCGATGGTTTGGTCACGTGGCACGAATGTCCACATCATCACGACTTTCGAGGCGTGCTTTAAATGCGATTCCATCAGGTAGGCGACCGCTTGGCAGACCCAGGACGAGATGGTTGAAACAAGTCCAAACACTCGCCTGGTTGCGCTTGGGCATAGCTCCTGATGAGTTAGAGTCAATGGCGGAGGATCGAGTGGTCTGGAGTTCTCTCGTGCATGCATTGCCTCCACGATCCCTTTAGTGGAACATGCGGGTCACTGAAAATGATGATGATGTTGATGATAGTTTCCCTACTCTTTTAGAAAGTTTGCTGCAAAAAATGTCTAGCAGAGTAACCTCGTTTAACTGCCTCTTGAATACTTCTGCGTAGTTCATGTTGGTCCCTAGTTATTTGTTCTAGTTATCAATGACATCATATAAATCATTTAACACACCGAGCCGACCAAAGCAAATATTTTTCTGTCTCTACCACCAGTGTTCTATTTTGGAAATTATTTGATCTGCTAAATTATACTAAGTTTATCATCTAGCGTAACTGTCGCACAATTACTTACTACTTGCTATTACTCTTACCAGTTCCGTTAAAATGGACAGCACTAGAAGAAGTAATGTGATGTTCCAAAATAAAGTTTAAGTTTTTTTTGCACACAGATATTAACATGTTCTCTTCAAGGATAAAATGAAAGTAACATTGAAATATTTGCAAAGGACCAAATCATATTGACTTATCTCAATTAAATTGAGCTGTGAATATTTTTCAGCGTTGGCAGGAAAAGGCATCGCCGATCTGGCGAACATTTGTCTCAATGGTTAAAACTCTCCATTTACATTACATATCGCAGGGATGGGAATCAAAGCAAGACCGAGGTTCTTCGTAAGCAATAATTCTCAGACTTACTTAATTTACTTTGCTAAACTGAGTTTTACTTATTGGTTGCAGTTGTGCGACTGAATCAAACTAGCTGCCACTATATTTGAATCTAAATTCCATATTATCTTCTTGTCTCTTCTAACCACACGTGCGAAGGAAAACATCTTAAAACCTTTTATTTATTTAACATATGTATTTATAGCTCAAATTAAAATTAAATGCTGATTCCTTCAGTACTGCATACGAAGTTGACTCAGAAAGTACCTCAAAATGGCAATTTGATATCTATATTAAATACAAGGCAATGTGTAGAATGCAAACACGAATGCACTTCTCACAAAAACATCATACATAAATTCAGCTCATCATTAAAATGTTTTTTTTGTTGTACTAACTCGTATCTCCCAACAAGCAGTGTTCGCATTCAAATCATTTAATCGGCTTCTTCCGTCGAAATTTATTTAATTAAATGTTCACCTCCGCGCTTTGCAACTTCACAAAAGTTTCTTGCCAGAATGCTCCCTCTAAACAGACAAGAGATATAACAAACTAGATGCAGAAACACATTTCAAATTCAATAATTACTCTTCGTATTGTTTCCGGCACTGGAAGTTGAAGCTGCACATGGAGCACACATCTCAACATTAAGAAGATGCAACTTGCATTCGCCAGATGACAAACTTTCTAAGTACGAAAATTATATTTGCATAAACTTTAATCACTTGCTCAGAATACTGCGTAACATCGTGTACCTACTAGGAACGTCTAGGAGCAGGATGCGCACTACACAGTAGGAGCGTAAGGGTACGAGTGCCACTTATTTGAAAACGGACTGAATCTGAAGAGCTCCTTGCAGTTAGAAAAGTTATTTTTCATTTATTTGTCAAAATAAAAATGACGAAATGAAGACGAACTAAAAAATGAAGAAAAGTGTTTGCAGACTTCCACATGCACGAGAAACTTTCCTTCCTACAGGTTTTGCACACTTTCTCACACCCCCTTCGCCGACTCTTAGTCACGATTTTAATGAATTTCAATTTCTGAAAATAATGTGAAAATTGTATCTATTATCTTGTACTATAGGTCGGGATTTCTGCTTGCAGTTATCCCCCCAGCGCTCTCTGTTTTAGATCTTCAACTTTCATGTATCCTTGGGAATAAAATCGTGTAAGTTTTGCATAAATAATAAAAGTGAAGATTGCTGAAGGTTGGGGGCTTTCGAATGTGTTTATGTTTAGAATGCGCATCCTAATCAAATGTGGGTGTCGAGAAGGTTTTTCCTTTTCTTTGTCTTACTTTGGGTGGAGAGAAAAGAGGAGAAAAGAATGCTGGGCGCAAAAGTATCTCAAGGTATAATTTATCACTTGCAAATTACTTAGTTCTCTCCATGCGCCTTTCTTCGGTTTATGGGATTTTTTCTTGTGATGAAATCCTTGCGAACCTTCTTTGGTAACGGGCAACTTATATTACTTTCAACCAGCTGTTGCACATTAATGTGCTACACCATTAAGGAAGTAATTATCTCCTAGTGTGCACCAGACAATTGATTATCTGATAGTGTTGGTGTGGTGGATTTTATCTTTCTGTAAGCCATATTTAAGGAATTGACAACTGTGGATAATTAGTCGTTATCCACAAAACTGGCAATGGACATTCAATTCTGATGATCTTTTAATTCCAACTCACAATGTATGTATTCCAATATTCTGTGCTTTTTCTTCCCCTGAACTTGTTTCTATATCTCCTTCTCTTTTTTCATTTTACGTCCTATATCGGTTTCTGATCGCCACTAACACAGTGTCAAAATTTCATATCAGTCGAAATTTTGAGGTTTTTAATGTGTGCATCCGAACAGACAAACATTAAACTGTATATGTATAAATAGATATTTTAATAAATATGATATTTGGCTTTTCTAAATATTTTTCAAATGCTGTCCTTAAGCATTAAAGTTGTATTTGATTTTTTGGTATACACCTTTCTCTTCAAGTACCCTTACAAAAGTAATGAAGTCAGGAGATCGTGGGAGCCAGACGATATCAGAACTTTTTGAAATTACTTGGAGCCAGAAGAAAAATTCCATAAAGTTTACATTGTAGCACGAGCTGTCGGAGATATGGCAACGTCTTTTTTGGAATCACGTGTTTTGTAGGCCTAATTGGGGCACAAACATGTCCCGATACCCGTCGCCAAAAACTGTTAAAACATTAGCTTTAGTACGGCTACGTCGTCTAAAATGATTTTTTGCCAAAAAAGGTGGTCGTCTATTAAACTCGAGCACTCTAACTTTGCCTTCGTTCATGGTCGTTTCCCTACAAACATGATGAATTTTCAACAAACATGATGGAGACGTTTTCAATTTTTGTGCACGGCGGCGATAAAAACGTACCCAGACATTCAGCAACACTTTGCCTCACTGCAACAATCCTTTCTGCCATATTTAAGTTTAACGGTCGCCCACTTTTTACTTCATTTCCCAGTGTATGCAAATTTGAAAAATTAGTCATTACCGCTTATTCACAATTCAAAAAATATTCAAATACAAAGGTTTAATAATTTCTGCACGTGTATCATGTACCGAAGCTGTGTCTTATCGTCCTCTGGAATGGCGTACAGGTTTTGGGGATGACACCAAACACAAATGTCAGACGGTCTTTTTATCGCATTCTGCCTTGAAGTAAAATCAATAATCAACTACAATATAAAATACAAGTATATAAACGAAATACATTATCATTTCTGGTTAGAACGAAAAACCCATACACCAAACACTCAAACGAATGACAGCGAAAATCCTCTGACAGCCATCTCGAGTTCATTTAGCACGCGAACTCACTAGGGTATCCTCGATCCGGAAATCGAACAAAGTATAACTTCCGGCATTTTGTAAAGTCAATCAATTGGGGAAAAATTGCATTTCTCCATCGCATGATTGACACCTATAATTAATGTGCCAAGTTTTAAGTGGTAACGGTCAGAATTGGACAGCAGCCCCCAATTGCGCCCACACTTCTCGAAAAGAATGCACGTCAGTTGCAAAATGACTGGTATCCCAGATTAGTAATGGCTTTGATTATTTCGATTTTAATCAGAAATAATATAAAAAATCGAATGGGGGCTGCTCAGAGAAACCTATTTTGGTCAACTCTTGTGACCCAAAGAGGTCAAAGTCAATTGCTGGATCATAGGTAAATGGTTAAAGATTATCACATTCAGGAGGATTTCCGATAACGGAAACGGAAATGGACTGAATTAATGCAAATGAATCTGATGAGAAATAATCCAAGCGTCACCAGATGGTCAGGATGTTGGTAAGACTTTCACATTGGCATCAATGTGGTGGCAAAGAACGTGACGAGAAACCCAAAAATGGAACATTAGGCGAGGCTTAAGGGACGGAATATTTTGGAATTGTAGGTGCATACACACTTCGGGAGCAAATGTCATGGAAGTGATTCCATGAACTGGTAAGTTGTGATGAGAGGCGATGGAGCACTTTTCGCAAAGGTGTTTATATAAAACTGTAGATTTGGTTATATGCGTGTGTGTACATGACAAATCTCCATTTGTGAGGATGTGATTGGAGTCGGTAAATGGGGTTTGACCAGTAAGTGTAGTTCTGCTAAGCCCGCTCTCTATTTTGATATTCATGTCATGTAGAAAGCTCTAAAAACCACCTGCTTGTTAGGAAGGTCTGTTTTTGAGTTGACCTTGTGCCAGCATTGTTCTCCTATTTGCATTGAAGAATCAAGGGCATGGGGATTTCATTGAAATGTGCTTGAGAATCGCTTTGCTTGTGTTGAAAACAGGAATTACTTTAACTGAAGTCCTGAAAGATCAAAGTCAGCTGGCAGTGAGTGCTGTGAAGGTTACGCGATTGATATTCGGTCAAAAATTTCGCAACGAGATTTGTCTCGGGAATAAGGGACTTATGTTCATTATATTGATATTAATATTTCTGCATGCAAATAGCTTAGGCTTGACATGACGTGACGCATAAATTACACGTGGTCACTGGAACATGACTGGAAAAAAAAAAAAACTTGAGCTTTCCTTCTTCGAAGGGCCCTGCAGACTGGGATGGACTTCAGGCTATTCGTATTGTGAGTGCTCTTGTTTTCTCACGAGGAAAAGGGACATACCCTTTTATGTAGACTCCGAACTTCAAAGTTTGGTCGGGCTTTCCGTGACAACTATACTTTCAGAGCATTATAAGCGACTCGAAAGAGGTCGTGCAGTGAAAGTGGATGTTGGCATGTCTGGAATCGAACAATCGACTTCCAACGTTTGAATCGATTTAAGTACCCAATATTCCACGTCGTCCATGGGATATCAAATCTACTCTCTTTAAAATTAACCAGACTATAGTAATGTAAGTATTTCTGCTCGGATGTTATACAGGGATAGAAGTCAATGGAATGGCTCCCTGGCAAGGAAAGGAGCATCAGAACCCTTCATAGGCCCTGAACGATTCTGCGCTGTAGGAGACCATCTCCTCAGAGAAGAATTCAGGGACTTAGAAAGAAGGAACCGAATTGAAACCTGGAATAACGCTCGTGGAATGAAGCAGGCCAATCAACTTCTAGGGCAATATAACCGAAAGAGTTTCGAGGCATTCATCAAAATGAGCAAGAACAACCTCCGTATCCTAACAGGCTTCCTAAAGGGGCACTGTAGACTAAGGGAGCATCTATGGAAACTGGGGGTATCGGAAGATTTTGTGGAGAATTTAATGAGATTCCAGAACATATACTGGGATTTTGTGAGGCACTAGCCCACAAAAGAAAAATAAGTCTGGACAAGTACCTACTATCAGAAGAAGAAATGCAATCTCTAGAACCATCTCTCATTCTCAGATTCCTGAAGAAAATTGGCTTAGAGAGAATACTCTAGAACAGATTTTTTCACCTATGCACAATAGGAGTCCATTACCTTCAATTTAACTCTGAATAGAACTGTATTCGAGGGGAACTCGTCATTGTGCTAAGGTTTTGAAAGGGGGCACATTAGATCTTAAAGGTGCAATGTACCTTCAACAACAATAATAATATACAGTTGAATGGAGAATGTGGAAGGAGAGTCGTGAAGATTATGATGGTCCGGGTACAACCGTTGTTGCGATGCCAATCACGTTGGCATACATTTGTCTTTGAAAACATTTTGTTAAATATCTTAAGGAACATGTCTTTGACGACTCTGCATTTTTTATTTTAAAACCGATAGTCCCACAGTTATCTTATTTAAGTGGAAAATACTTGATGTATTACGCTGTGGCGACAAGTCCAGTGAGTCTTACTTAATTCGCTACACGGCGCGTAAAATAATTTCACCGCTGCGTAAAAATTACTTTGATGTAAAAAGGAGCACTGTGTGCAAAAGTGATTTTATTGTAGTATATATCTATGTGCAGAGCGGCGAGCAGGTGTTGTGATGTGGTAAACCTCTGTATGGCAAAGCCTTCTATGTGATTTTTGAATAGAAATTCGTGATTAAATATTTACAACGGTCTGAAAACTTTTTAACTTATACATAGTTGTCCCACAGGGTTTACAAAATAGATTTCGAATATCAAATGAACTGCAGTCAATCTATGCCAAAATGAAACTTAAGAAGTACATAAATATCCTACTTCAAAATAATAACAGCTGGTATGAGCAAAGATTTATACTGAAGCATCAATTTATTTACCTTCATCTGAATTTATGTGCGCCAATTATCTATATTCGTATCAGAAATAGCCTTAACAGTTTCGTATTATTCTGAAGAAACTACTACAGCACATAACAACGTCGGTAAAACATAACAATGCCATTTCACATGATCCTTTTCTTCAATTCAATTATTTGTGTCTCTTCTAGCAATAATCGGACAATCGACGCACGCATTAAGCTGTCGCTCTTTGTCATAAAAATAAACTCACATAAAACAGTAACATAAAATTCAATACCTCCTTAAATTTGGAAGATCATAGCGCAGGCATTTGCCAGCACTAAGCATGCAAACACGCACACGACCTTTGGGATATTTTACCAATTGAACGGAATTCAATAAAATTCATCGACGCACTTTGGGCAGTCGTCTGATAGGCAATTTTACCTATTTACCTCCTGTCGCGATAAAAGTGCAAACTTTTTTCTGGTCAAATAAAACTCATAACCAATTCAAATAATTTCCGAAGAATCCTGATACCTCACCTAGTTTCACGCCTTCAGTTTTCACACTTGACCATCTTATCAAAGAATTACAACCTCTCCATATTTACGAACAAGAGGTTCGACCTTCGTTTGTTGACACAAAAATAAAATTCCAATTATTGGTCAATGAGTAAAGTTTCATTCTGACAAGTAAAGTCGGATGAAATTCTGTTTGTCAGCTTTCATGACCACATAAAGTAGCCGCATACCAGCAGATAGGTCAGCCGCATCCCCCAAGCGAATGATGAAACCCAACTGACCACCCCTTCCACTTGGAATGTTATTATTTCTTTCGCCTCGGGCCATCAGCACGTTGACATCGAAACGTTTATTGCGGTCAATGTCTTGATGATGCCCTCTCGCCCAAATCCACTTTCCAAACTTCAATAATGTGTTTTTCCTTTTGCATGTAGGGATGTCATGGGATCGGAAACTTTACGTGGCCACTGTATTCCGGAATATCCCGGACAACTTTGTTTACTTTTATGGACCAATAAGATAATGCGTAAATGCTTCCTTTGGGAATTGAAGTTCTAAGCCATTGAGAAATCCATGTTAGCGCCACCATACATTGCACAATTAAGTCTAGAAGACATTAAATGTTGACCCCTATTAAATACGACACATTAATTCAAACAGCATGTGGATAGAAGGGTGGTGGTGCTAAAGAAATGATATCAACATGTAAACAATTGGGATCTAAAAAGCAGTTTTATTGTTTCAAAATAAAGGAACTATTTCCTTTCATCGCCGTTCAAAATTTTAACAAACCTCTATCTGTATCTGTAAAGCAGTACAGTTTTCGAAATTGCCAATGAATAAGCATGAAACTCATCCTGTACAACTGAGATATTTTGGTACACTTGCACTTTCATTGCTGATGTACAATCTGCAAGGAAAGCTTACAAGTTCTTTTGTCGCTTTACACATTGCACATTTGGTATTGATCTAGGTCTACTTACACAATTGCGTACTTTTTCTCGTGATTTTTTTCGAGTTTTAATTTTTCAATCATTTCGTAAATATTAACATTTTCAGAAGGGTTCATTATAACCTATCGACACATTAAATGGTTTCAAAATGTTAAGATGGTCAATAAAGCAAGAAACACTTTGTACATCAAGTTCAAGTCTCTGCTATAGTAGAGTCCTGGCAAATACCTATGTATGTTCACAAAATGTGGTGTTAGGGGACCATTAATGGATTGACGTCAATCACTTGCACTTCCTCGTGAAAATGTATACAGATGCGTCACACACATTCGACGGCTGATTGACGGAAATGAAAAAAAATAGTTTGATTTTGTACGATCAGCGTTATGCTGATTTATGTTCCAGGGCTGGATTGGCCTAATTATTTCACTCTGCTTTACGACGTGGAAGAAGAAACTGGTCTGTCGCTAGTAATCAAAGCGGAAAATTGAGCCCTGATGAGGACTGATACCCATAGGAAAACCCACAAAAACCACGTAGTCAACGGTAGTCAATTGAACTGTGCAAGGCATGATAAAATGAGCGGTCGAATCATGTGTGCTATCGATAAGGTTAATGCCAGGTCAGGCCAAGTCGCTGTAAAGCCAATATAAGTTTTTGAATGAATAGAAGTTTTATGCTGATGAAATAATCTGATGGAACATAGTTTTATTGCTTATTTACGAGGGGTTCAATCGCAAATCAGGGTATGCCCACAATATTCGTATTAAATAAATTCAAGTGCCCGAAGTATAGTAATATCTGGGTTCGATTCCGGACAGGACAATTTGTATGCCAACGTGTCAGTATAGAAGTATAGAAGTTTCGTAAAGTTCGTATTTGAGATTCGGCATAATAGCTCATCCAATTACAGTGTTTGTTGAAGCTGGCATCTAGTCCGCTCTGGAGCACCACCCGTATGCGAAGAAGGAAAATATAAGTATGCAACGCAATTTAAGTATAAACACTTACCGTCTTTCGAAATAATGAAATTGTGAAAACGTTTGACAGGACTAGACCCCATGCTTTAAACCAGGCGGGATACAATTCCCCTGGCGATTATCAAATTACTTAATTTCGGCTTAGTTTAAACGCATTTTTTTATTTCTATCTTTAAAAAAATCGTATATTCTAGAAAACATACTTTAACTGGATACACAATAAATGGATTACTGGCCTATGCGGCCACTCTAAGTTCTTCTTTTATGGTTTTTACATATATATTTTAATAATACTTAAAAAAAATACTTATACTAAAAAAAACTTAAATAAAAACTTTGTAATCTTAGCATTTTTTTTATTTATATTTTTAACCTAAAGTTAGGTTAATTTTAGCATACCTAACTTAAACTACCCTAAACTGATTTAAACTAAGCTATCTAACATTTTTTTGGTTTTTTTATATTTTTTTTTTGATTTTAGGATGTTTCTTAATATTTCTTGATTTTTAAAATTTGTCCAAAACACTTAACCTTAATGTAAGTTGCCCGAAAGGGATCAAAAGCTGGCTGATTAAGCTGATGACAGCTGGGACGTTTGATGGGGATGCAATCCCCGGTAGAACCCACGAACCTTGTCACACTCCGCCCTGTCGCTAACAGAAATGTATTTACTGAACCGGAGATCATTCGGACTAACCCTTGCGACAGCCCCCTCGTAGAGGAGTCGCCTATCCACTGTCCTTCACACCACGTGGTAGATCAATGGACATCCCTCCGCATCCTGGATTAAGCCAATCCGGTCAAGGTACAAAAACGCCTCCGGCGGAATGAATCCACTTTGGCGAACTTTCTCATGATATGCTTCATTGGTGCTCCAAATATCCGCTCATTTTCCGAGGTTATGGCTCATGCAACGTGTCTTCGAATCAGTTTTATAGTAAAATTATCCACCATCTTAGAGTGTAGCGCTGCCATTGTTATAAATAATACGTGTACTGTATATACTCTATCAAAATTGTTAAATTTCTGAAATATGTAAGTGCACCCCAAAAGGGTGTGCATGAATATGAACTCCAGTAACAGACGCGGTAACCAGAAACCGCTTATACAAAAGGGATGAACAAAATGTCTACATAAACCCCAAAATAAATCTTCAGTTTCGGATACCAGCAAGTGTCATATATTTTGTAACGTTCTATGATGAAACGCGCAGAGCTGATTCTGATGCATTTATTTAGTATTGAATATGAACCATCACCTTCCAGCGCGTCATGTAAGGTATTCAAAGCTCAAAACTCATACTCATAAGAGAATAGGTGAATATTCAGAAGTGTAAAATAATCTCTGTTCATATCACTTTGAGTTTGAAAGAAAACCAAAGTTCCAGTTTCGACATCAGTCTTTAAAAGTCTGTCTAACATCAATTCGACAGCAGTGTTATCTTAAAACAGAACTTTCGTCTAACATTAATTATTCCTTTTTAATTGTGCGTCTGAACGTGAGTTGTGTGTACTCTCGACGACTAAACCCGCAAGCACCAACCGTCGTTTGTCACAGATCAAGCTGCGATGCTTTGAAATGGCAGATAACGGTGTCTAACCACTGTGACCCATAATAAAGCAGCCTTCAGTCAGGGATGAAATTAGGCCAACCAGAGCGACAGATTGCTTCGTATAAACATCCCGCTTTCAGTTACCGAGAGCCAGCATCCGCGTCAAATGGTGACACATGTGAGTTCATTCACCTGAAAGTATCTTTTCATTTGACATTTGTTTCGTTCGGCTTAACCAAAGCGGACGCGGTAACCTCCTTAAAAACATTCGTTGCTATTCTCATTTAAAAGCTGCGTCAGCTCAGGAAACCGAGTAGTCGGGTAGTGCCTGTATACACAGCATTAACCCCTTAGATAGAAAACAACTGAAAAGCCAAAGCAGAACAGGAGGATACATTTGGATGCGGTTTGTGTCTATGTACACGTAGATGCATGTGCACGTATGTATGTGAGAGAAGTATCCTTTACCACGAGTCTCTCTCTACCTCTGCTGCAGGTCTGGTGTTGAGGTTTATGAAAAAATAATGTGGTTGGCGCTTGGTTATAAATGTCAGCCCGTAAGTTTTATTTATGATACTCCTGGGAAATGGTATTTATCCTAGACCTTAATATGGAGAACATATCTTAGTGACAAAGCGCTGGAAATGTGCAAAGGATACAGAAATGCATTTTTCTGAACATCGCAACGGTTTTGTTGCGAGAAAATCTCGGTATCAGTGCAATATAACTGCCGGTAGACCCATTAATAATCGCTGAAAGGGATTCGAACGCAAGGAAAAAAATCCCAACAAACTACCTACCTGTCCAATGTAAATCTATAACCCAGAGACGCATTAATTACGTTTTCATGTTTTTATGGTGGAAGGTGGAAAAGCTGTAAAAGAAGCAGTCAAAGAGTGCGAGTTTTAAGTAATTGTTTCAATTCCGGATATTGCTTTGAACCTACAAGTACATAATATGTCAAGTATTCGAAAGATGGATTTCTTGAGAGTAAATTGCTTTAGAAGTTGTGGGCCCATCTTATTCTATAGTGTGTATATAGTATGAATAATTGATTGCTTGTAGAAATAAATATTCATGCAGGTCTTAGTGTATCGGCGGCTTGTTAAAGACCTCAAGCCATATCTGTCCGGCAATGTCAGCGGAAAATATTATACTGAAAGGTGAGATTTATTTCCATTTGGGTAAGTAAACAAACAAAACTGTCGCTTCGGAATCTCGAGGCAAATGGTGGAAGAACATTGCCATCCACAACGAGTGAGAGTATAATATGGCCTTAAAGTCGGCGATTTTTTTGAAAATTATTATTGTGTTACTGAACAAAGTGGTAAAGTTTATCAGCGCGACGGCGATATAAGCCACTTAGCTGGTGTAACAATGGTTAAATAGTCTCAAAATATTTCGTGGAACTGATTCTCGGATATACAGAGCGTCGACATGTTCTATTTAACTCTATTAAAATGTTTCCCTTAGGGCTACGTTAAGGATAAAGCTTACACTAATGCTCCACAGAAGAATCATGCAGTAATAGAAAATATCAGAGCATGTATTCGCTTAATACAATTATGCTAAGCAGTTATTCGTCCGTTTCAAGTTTGGGTGTTTTAAATTCTTGAGACTATTAATTGAATTCAACTCAATTGTATAAAAGTACAATTTAATTTAATTCAGTAGCAGACTTTCAAACTAAAGTGCATTGTTTTCCCAAATTATCACTCGGGATTGAGAAAGATTTTAACAAAAGGAATCAAGATCCAAATCCCACGGCCATTAAAGAAACCTATTGTAGCCATTCACTGTCTCCGTTGCCTAGTGTAAAGCATTTCAAGTCCTGGACTGCTTGAGGATGGAATGAATAGTTGTGCAATTGATAGTGTCATAGGGCATTTTGGTGTGCACATACTTACGTTTGTTTGACGAAAGCTCTGGAATGCCTGTGTAAAATTTGATATTCAAAGTTTTGATGATATGTCGATATCTTCCGGAAGATTTAGTAATCGAAAACTTTTACTTTCCTTGCACACATATCCTTCCAAAGAATGAAATGTCGAACACCGGGGACTAGCGTGAAGTTCCTACTTTTGAGGCACAGACAAACTTTCCTATGAATAATTCATCAGTTTCCTCAAGGCTAGACACTAAAGTATTTTCCGGACCGAATGGTTAAGTATACACGGGCCGACGTACAGATATACATACATGTACGTATGTAAGTATGTCCAACTTTTTTCGTGCCGACATGATGAAGCCGTGCCCACGAACACGCAAGAAGTATCTTAATCTAATATTTCGCTAATGACGACGATGGCGAAAGGGGAAAAATTCCAACTGACTACTTTATTGTTCACAGCAGACGGAGGTGGTGATTAAAAATGGATTTGCTGGTATCCTTTTCACCCGTTTTATAGGTTCATAAAAATTTTATGCGCCTTCTATGCTGCCCAGTTTGACCTTAAGTTCGTCTTTCTTGCTCTGTGCACCCTCCCGTTTTATTGACTTAGTATAGCGAACCGGAAGCAAATTAAAATCAATAATTTCGTCCAAAGGATGAAATATCCTCGCATTTTTTGCAGTTTACACTTCCTTTAGCGAGTTAATTAAATTTAGCTTATGACTTGGATGGGACGCCATGAGGGATTTCTTCCGGAGTTGGGCGTCTGTGCATTCACTCTCTGAGCATCGTAACTGATGTACCCTGAATACACGTACAAATGACGCTGCTGAAGGATGAAAATACATTCAAAGATACGACAAAATCAAAATCCATTTGCATATTCCAAAGATATGTTCATATATTCAATTCTCATGGCATACAAGTAAAAATTGGTGAGGATTGCCCACCAAAGCGACAATTTCATGAATAAAACCATTTTTTATACCTACTCCTGGCTGTCATGTCACAGCATTCCAAATGATCCCCAGAGCCGCCAACGACCGAAGCCCGTCGCCCATCTCCGAACACAAAGCGGTTGGTTGCTGGTGCAGAGATGGGGTGATGTCGGAGAAAAATTGCGAATGGCTATGACTATGAGGGCGATGATGATGTCGACGCCGATGATGTTTGTAGTGTTGAAATGGGACACCTCATGGGTCGTTTCCACTTTGGAGGCACGGAAAAAAAGAAAACAGTTGAAAGAGCACACGAAACGAAAAACGAGCGCTCATACATATTCGATCGCTTATGAATTCCTGTCCGACTGTGTGTCTATCTTTTCTTCCTTTTCAGAATCCGAAAACGACATTAGGACGATTCCTGGGAAATCTAAAATTACATCTTCTGAAGACAACTACCATAAAAGCGAAGAAGTGCCAAAAATTGAATTTTCATAATTCCATTCACGCTCGACGGCGATTTCAGCTTTTTGCCGGTTTGGTATCACAAACGGTTTGATTCTGTGCTCCATAAGTCATTTGTTATGCGGATGCGATGTGAAAGTTGCGCAAGGATTTGCTCATTTGTCCTCCGATGGGAATGAAGTGAGTCATCTTTATAGTTGGCGCCAAGTTTAGGTGGCGCAATTATGCTATTCATTTGTTGGTGGTAAATAGACTCTTGACATTGTTTCGGGAACTGACACACAGAGGATTTTGAGAATTCGCTGATGGGTGCTTTGGTTATTGGCCCCAAGAACATTGCTTAATGAGAAGTATGAGGATCTGGGGAGCCGCGAATGTTGCGAGATATTTGAACCGACAAAGATAATTGTCTTGTGCTTGGGTAGATTTTTCTTTAATAAAACGAGTTTTTGGTTGGAAATTAAAATTGGCGTTGGCGGAATTGCTGCCAAAAATAAATTTAAACATTATTTCCGGTACTTAACATCCGCCGGAGCACTTCGAAAGAGAATATCGGTTTATGTAGGATTTTTTGGTGCATTGAAAATTATATATAAATGGGAGTCGAGGCAATCGGGACAGGATTACAGTTCCATCATGTATACATTCTAATATGTGGGTATGGGGATTATTTAAATCCATGGCAGCCTCGAACTCTTGATAGAGACATGAGTCATATTTGTTCTTGTTCTTGACGTACATACGAGTATGTATGTGGGAATACACTGTTCCTTATCAAGGCAAGGAGTTCCGTTGATGTATACATACTCTTTGAACATTGTCAAAGTTTTGAAAAAGGTGTAGCCGTAAAAATATGAAATGTGTTTTTCGGGAATCGAACCTAGGATTTGGGAGTGGGAGTCGACGCACTTACGGCGCGGCGTCCATACACGTTGTTTACACTTTTCTTTTCTTTCCATGCACTGTTTTTTTCTCCTCTAGTTAACGTTCTCCACAGTATTTTTGTATCCATTTCTCTCGCTTACAAGTATCTATCGCATGTGACAAAACATAACACTTCTGCGAGAAATGTTTTTTTCTTCTTCTGATGGCACTACAGTCCGAGATGCAGCTGGGCCTCAACCAACAGGTCTTTCCAGCTGGCACAATTTTTAACCACCTGCCTTCAATTACGCACGCCGAGTGTGGTGAGATTCTTCTCCACTTGTGTAGGCCATGGGGTTTGTTGGTGTCCTCTGTTGCTCTGTCCCATTGTGACTGACTCGAAAACTCTTTGGCCTTGAGCAGTGTTGTTCATGCGCTCCACATGGTCTAGCAATCAAGGCATAGAATCTCTAAGCGCCTGGACTGCTGGTGGAGAGTTTAACTATACCTTTTATGGCTTTTACAGTATCAATCTTGTTGTTTCCTCATGACATTTTTTTTATGATTAACACTGCTACCATAAAAAAAAACTATTACCAAAATTGCAAACTGTAAATATCGCTTCAAACTGATCATTACCCGTGTACTAAGTGTTCTGTTCTTTTCTCGTTTGTGACGTTTTATGTGTGTTTTTAGGCTGAGGCTGCCGATGGCTCACATGGCAATCTGTTAGTATTGCAATTAATATGATGCCACAGTCCCACCGGTGGTACGCATACATATCTCTCCGTTATTTCGATTCAGATGTTTCTTTAGTTTTCAGGTTATTCATATAAAAGTGTAACTCTAAATATTATTTTCAATGGCAAACAACGAAGCAATTCCAACTAGATTTTTTTACGGGTGTAGAAACAAAGATGTAGATTCTGATAGTGATAATAATTTTAATTTTGAAGGTTCCGATGCGAAAGGGAAAAAAAACTATAATTTCTTCTTTTTTTATAATCATATGAAAAGAATAAACCTTTACCCAGCTGCCACTGAAGGAAAAATTTACTTTTATCAGCAAACCGAAAAACTATCGTTCAAACAAATAAACATGTCATGTGTACAACAGGAGGTACACGCGGCCTCATGCTAAAAATAATGTGGGTCACGTGGCAGCCAACGTGTTAGGATGATAAAGTTTTTCCTGCTATAAAAGAAGGTATTTTTTTGATGTAAATGACTTCTTGAGAAGCTTGCTTTTCAGAATGAATTTTTAAAGAATATTTCTAAGTTCTCGATTTGGGGTACAATTTTAGTGAATTTGTGAACACTAGTGGTGAGAAAACTTACATTTATGAATAATACAAAGATTATATATTTTGAAATTGTATTCCCATATGAAAATTATTAAACTTTTTTAAAAGTAATGCCGTCGTGTCCCTTAAGTATATTTTCTAGGATAAGCGTCCACGGTTCGAATTTGGACACATAATTTCACTTTCACGGGACCACCTCCCTCGAATAACTAACCATGTTCAGAGTACGTAATTGATAAATGTGTTGAACTTCGACATTTAGACTCGGCCTAAAACTGTAGGTCCCGTCAGCTCGTGAGAAAATAGTTGCATGGGTTAACTAAACTGAACGTGGGCGCCGTGGCGTAGTGAGTAAGTGCGTCGACTCCTACGCTCGATGGTGTCGGTTCGATTCCCGAAAAAACACCAAACATTTTTTCACGGCTCCACCTCTTTCGAGTCACTGAGAATGCTCAAAGAGTATAACTGTCTAGAAAAAGCTTCTCAATCTCGCCGTTCGGAGTCGGCATTAAACTGTTGGTTCCCTCCACTCGTGAGAGAACAATAGTACGCGCAACACGAGTGGTTGTTGAGAAGCTGGGCACAGGTCCACCTCGGACTGTAGCGCTGACATTATTATTATTATTATTATTATTATTATTATTATAAGTAGACTGAACAGCAGCGCCACACAAAGGAAAATAAGAGTCTATAGCTTTTGTCTGCAAGATACTCTAAAATTAGTATTGGTGGCGGACTTTTGAAAGAGTATAGATTCATCGGCAGAATTTTCAAATATTTTAATATCAATTTTCAACTCTTCAACTCCAATTTTGAGAATACTCATATTCCACTTTAAGGCCGATATTTTATAGATATAGATATTTTATATATGTAATAATAGTGTCGAGTTTGGATTACATTTCTACTTTTCTATTCGCCTCACTAAATTCTTCCCTTCAAGAAATAATTTTATAATTTGAGTTTGAATTAATGGCAAACTTGTAGCAGTGGAAAAATAAAGCAAATAATCTGCATCTTGCCTTTAACTGCATTAGCCTGCGATGATATAGAAATATAGAAATTATAAAAGTATAGAAAATATAATATACGAAAAAAGTTTTCACCCCCCACTCTTTTAAGTCAGTGATAAAAGAATGTAACTGTTAAGCAAAATTAAATATTAACAAGATACTTTTATTATATTATTATATTATATGCACTTTTGCATTCATCAAAACATACATTTTATAATAATGTTTCTATAAAATTCCTGTTGTTTAATTCTTAAAATTTAAGTAACTGCTACACAAATATGTACCAAACTAATCTAAATAACCTCTTTGCAATAATATTGGAAGGGTTCTCTTTACTTCCTTTATGAGAGCCGGATTTGAATACAACTTATTTCTGCCGTCAACCGACTCCACAGCCTTATCTATGTCGATTTCTTCACCAGTAAAAATGAGGACAAACGGCAAGATAGTTGCCATAAAAAACGTTTCTGTAACATTTTGTAAATAGGACCACTCATTTATATGGACTATGAAGTTTCGTTCTGTTCTTACCAAGCAATCGATACTTCAGAAAATCCATTTGCAGATCCACCATTTTGGGAAGCTCTCCCTTAAACTCAATATTTTTTAGCGTGTCTATGAAGTTCGAAAAGTAATAATAAATTAATTCATCTCGCTTATTCCATCGCAGGTCATCATTCCAAACCATGTATATGGAGGACACCAAATCGGAAACTGGCGACCCAAAGTAGCAATTTTGGAAATCAACCTATAAGCGAAAGACTAGTATTCACTGCTTAGAACATGATAAACTTACCAGCATAACATCGTCGAACTCTCCAGTCGGCTTGTGTCTAAACATCATGTTCTTGTAATGAAAGTCTCTTTATGATTGAGTACGAACAATGCCTTATGGCCTTTTTTAAATGCATTCCACATTTCAATACAGCTCCCTATAATGGTTTTATCTAGCTCTTTGAAGTATGGTATGTATTGCTTGAGATCTTCATCATACATCAACACCTTGTCGATGAAGGTTTTTATTCCATTAACAAAGAAATCGTATTTCTCCACGCCCATATTGAACGAACCATCATTATATGTGTTAACTGTTTCAGGCTCCTGTTTAGAAAAAGCAAGTAAATTCGATGCATTAAATTTATTCAATTCACATTCGCCCTAATACAATTTTTATCAAAAACAACATATTTTTATATATTTATTTTTAAACCAATTGGTAGATTGTAAACTGTCAGTGTTATTTTAATTCTTTGTTATTTTATCGTGATGACATAAACGCTTTGACAACGTTAACGAATATTTGTTTCAAAATTATAGTTCTGTGCGCCAAACCAAGAAGCTGTTTTATAGAAAAATTAATTTTAGCAATGATGCTTATTTTGGGCTCAATAGGTATGCCAATAAGTAAAATTGCTTCATTTTGAGTTAACGCGAATGAGGTTATCGTTGCATCCCAAATAATCCACAATCTGGTGTCGGCTGTTTGCCGCTTTTGTCATTGGACCATGTTTTCATTTTTTACATGAGGCTAATCAGAGAGATGTGACATCTTCACTCCCGGATTAAACGGCATAAATGTGGAAAATTTGATTCCAGAAAGATGGCGTTACGTCTCAGCCACCAACGAAAAAATCAAAATATTGAAAGAAAAATTCAGTGAACGTATAATTTCGCCTCAAATTGCCTCAAAGATCTTTTGGGAATACGTAAAATCGCTTATCTACGCTGACAATAATCGACGCATTGGAAATCAACATTATTATTGAGGACGTACGGGGACAAACGCTTTAAAAAGTGGTCGAAAATTGTGTCTCTTCTATGACATTCACCAAATTCGGACCTGGTGGGGATGTGCTTAAAGTTGTGTATTGCAGAATGTTTTCTCTCGACTGAACACAAGTAAATGGCTGTTTAGATATGTGGTCAGAACCACATTTTCCCGATATTTCGGTTAATGGACAGTAGTCGTTATTTTTTAAATATTTACATTTGGCCGTACTTCTATAACTCGTTTTACTTGCTAGATAACAAAGCAACTATTGCACGAGTAAATTGTTTCCTGTTAGAAAACATTTGCTTTTTCATTCAAATCTTTTTTCGAGTGACATGACGACGGCATTATAATTTCAAGAATTTCGTTTTATGCGATTGTGGCTTTTAATGTGTGTCATTACACATCTAACCCACACTGGAAAACTATAAAACAGCGAAGCTTGAAAGATAACTTTAAGCATAATTATCTTTTTAGATACAGACAGGTGTAACTTTCTATTTTTAAATGTATACAATACTTTTGTAGCTATCTTGAACTTATTTATAGCTTCCACTATATGTTTGCTAAATGTAAATTGGGTATCATCGTCATCCACCTAGTTCAGATATATCACGAAACTCTTTCATTGAACTTGGACTCCATTCAAATGTACAAATAGGACTCATGTTTGATCCAGAAAAAAGTGGGAATTATAAATTCTGTGTAGCTTAAGAATAAATTCAAAAGGGATTTACACTTGGGACTGTAGCCCCACCATTATATTACAATTATAAAATCTGATGTTGGTCAAATTCTCAATATTAAATCTCGGGTATAGGGGCACCGAATTGTGAGCCACTATTCAAAGAAAATCAAGATCGACAAATATTAAAATGACAAGAGAAAAGTAGACACAATAAGTGGTGTGCAGAGATCAAGAATGTAAGCAAATATGGAGCATTTTGTAATCCACTTGAATTGGTTACGTTTAGCAAAACCCTTACCAATTTCTGGTTTTCGATTCCCCCACTAAGGTTAACTGAGGATTTTTTTATATAAACTCATACAAAATTGGAAGTATGTATTGTACCTCTTGGGCAAGTTTATAGCTCAATGCATGCCACTTGGCGATTTTCAGCATAGCCCTCTTTACCTCCTCTTCAGTAGGCATACGACTCCTTAATGTGGAAAATCCCTTCTCGACCAGGTCCTCAAATATGATAATTTGATGTGGTTCCATTGCAGAGTATATTGCCCTGGGATTGCAATACAATAATGTAATAAGTCCACATATTGATTTATATAACCGCTTCAAGAGTGCAAACAATAAATAAACTTACTTTGCTCCAAGGACAGTGTCATCACCATACTTCCTTAAAATTGCTTCCATCTTTGGTATTGTTTCGGAATACATACGAATTTCAGTTTTGAATATACAAGTGTCGCTCAACAGATCCTTTTTAATACTTTCCACCTCAGTCATAGATTTTACAATTAAAGATACGTTGGTTTTGATATTTTTTGAATTGGTGTATTCAACTTTTGCTCGGTAAATACTGCTGCTATAATTATTGTTGCCCACCGTACCCGGGGAAAATTTCAGGCTGTCAACCTATAGATTGAATTCAGGTTTAATCTTGGATGGTCACAATACTTTCATCTCACTTTGATGCTTTTGTCTTTCGTAAATTCCTTCAAAATCCTCTCAAAAAAACTCTCATTTAGCCAATCAGGGCTGACGACCTCGAGTTCACAATTTTTCTTCGTCATTTCGGGGTTAGATGGACAAAAAAGTTCTGTCCTCTTTAAGAACTAATGGTTGACTGAATGACTTGGGTATACAATTTTACCTATTCACTTTATGTGTGTGGTTCGTGAGATCAACACGTGCTTTGTTTTTTCTCGCACAATTTAAGCTTTTTATGCGCCAAATCTCTTGTATTGTGCTTAGTGCCGTGTGTGTGTAAATTAAAAGTTTAATGTAATCGACCAGAAGTACTGCCTGGGCTGCAAGAACTGTTTTCACTGCAACCGTGTGAATTTACAACCGGATGATGTTGAGTTTTTTTTTTAATTAGTTAACAAAAGTTTCTCTGGTAAGAGCTCTTCTCGTGTTATGGAGATTTAAGTGAACAATCACCTAAATACATTCACGAATTTCGTCCTGCAGTTTCACCATTCGCAACCCTAACAAAAAAAAGAACAAAGAACGTCACAACACCAAAGTCATGACGTTATTCACAACTTAATACAAGGATCGTTTTATTCACGATCGTATAGCCCTCACACCTTAGGAAGCATTGGCAGTAAAGTAGGTTATACTCATAGCTGCTTTCAATGGCATTTCATGACAAAATGAACTGCCACCTAGCCAAATGAAATCAAATAATTTCAAAATATTAACAGTAACAAATATATAAACTAATAAACAAATATTTTAAAATTCAGAGTGTGTAGAATATATTTCAAAACATCGCGACATCAGTCGTAAAATCATATGACTGATAGTTGACACAAGTTTAATGAATAATTTAACAAAAACGCTGTATGGATTTCAACTTCGACTTTGCAAGTAAAAGTTTGTAGAGCGGGCTATAATAATAATAACAATGGCAGCGCTACAGTCCGAGGTGGACCTGGGCCTAGCTTCTCAGCAACCACTCGTATTGTGCGTGCTATTGTTCTCTCACGAGTGGAGGGGACCTACAGTTTAATGCCGACTCCGGACGGCGAGATTGAGAAGCTTTTTCTAGACAGTTATACTCTTTGAGCATTGTCAGTGACTCGAAAGAGGTAGTACCTCGAGCGTAGGAGTCGACGCACCTACCCACTACTCCACGGCGCCCACGAAAAAAAGCGGGCTATATACTCCTAAATAAAACGCATAAAACTGATCTTCTGATCTTAATTGTTAGTTTCCTTGTTTTGTATTTTTTTGTTTGACAATATTATTATGAAAACTAAATAAAATAAAATTATTTACAAAAAAGCTTGATATGTCGGATTTTTGACTGTGATATACAACGGAAATTAAAAGACAAAGATTTAAAAATATGTATGGATCAGGAACGGGGGATTTTGAATGTATAGTGACAACTTAATTGTTCTTAAATCTTTTTAAGACTTTCTAGTTCCTAAAGAACATGATCTCCAAGATCTCCAAAAACATTTTTTAAGTGTGCCCTCTGTTACCTCTTTTGAATTAAATGGACTTAATCTCTTTTCTGACAAAACATATTTATCAAAATTTATTCATTACTCATCAAAACATCATATAAAGCCCCATTTAATATTTTGTTTGTCGAAGATACTTTTAATATTGTATTCTATGTTTTCAATTTGCATATTTGTGATTGGGTTAAAAGTTAATTAATGAATTAACGTGAACCCTTTCATGTATTTATAGATTTCATGAGTCATATATAGCGTCCAATAGCATGTTTTATGAGGAGTCAGAATATGTATGAATGAATTGATGTTATTCTTTCGGGTGATATTATTATAGATATTTTACAAAACTCTTTTTTTGGTAGACAATTACTTTCGTCATATGGCTAAGGGTCATGCATAAATGTATCACCTCGTATTTCTCCTTCCACTAGCACTTGCATCGATCAGATCATACGTTTTATAACTCAGTAACTCGGTTTTTGGATGGGCGCCGTGGCAGGGGGAGTTTGTGCGTCGAGCCATACGCACTAGACTTTCAAATCGAGATTCAAATCCCAGTTCAGATAAACAATTTTCAAAAAAAGGCTCCACCTGAATATAACTGTCTAGAAAAAGCTTCTTAATCTTGTCGTTTGTAGTCGGCATTAAACTATAGTTCCCCTTCACTCGTGAGAGAACAATAGCATGCACAACACGAGTGGTTGGTGAGAAGCTGGACCTAAGTTCACCTCGGACTGTAGAGCCGTCATTAATATTATTATTAACTCTGCCTTTGATCTGCAAGCACCTGATTATTGTATGGCTTACCCTAAAATGTTCTTGCATTTGAATATAAAATTACCATTTTGTCTGAATTTTGTGAAAACTCAATCAACTAATCAACCATTGTTGAGAACTGTTGAGAAAACGTAACTCAAACCTTTTGAGCTAATAAAGAAAACCAAAAAAAAAGATTTTATTTTTGTTCTAATTTAATTCAATTTATTAAGGGTCTTCCAATAGGGACTTCCTAAATTTGATAGTTAAAAATTTATTTATTCAGTCTGTTTTGCCAAATTGTCTTGGACGGACGTGGCGTTCAACAACACGTGCAAATGCAAAAAAATTGTTTTATCACAATTTATGTTCTGTTGGGGCAAATTGCTCGCGCTTTCATATTCAGCGATGAAGCCCATTTCCGGATGAACCTCAACAAACGAAACTGTCGAATTTGGGACGATACCACTCCACATGAGATCCATGAGCTTCCAATGCATCCCGATAAATCACTGTTTGGTGTGGATTTTGGGCAGGCGGCGTCATCGGTCCATATTTCTTTGAAAACGACGATGGCTAGTTCAACGGCGAGCGCTAAAGTTCAATGATTACCAACTTCTATTGGCCTGAATTGGATGATGTGGACATCAACGACATGTGGTTTCAAGAGGACGGCTCACGGCACAAGCCATAGCGACCCTCAAAGCCAACGTAGCCTATGCCATCATTCAAATTCAGCCAAATTTATGCGCCAGAGTAATGGCAATGGACATTTCGGAGAACAAGCGTCGCCTAGAGAACAGACATTTGATGTTTTATTCCATACATAATGGCATCAATAGGGTTTTCAAACAAATAAAGAAATTTCGATGATATCTCACACACACTTTGCTTAATTTCAAATTGAAGATAGGAAGCGCTTAATGATCCCAATAACATAAATATCATTTCTATCTACAAAAAATGTAAATCTATCTTTAAAGATGGAGGAGGATACGTCCAAAAACTACTACAATTTGAATAGGTTTCGTGAGGCTGAAAAGGAATGAAAACTAATGAGTTAGGTTAGGTTAGCTCAGGAAAGGGGGTGCTGGTGAATTCAAAAGCAGACTTAGAACACATTGGTCCATTGTGATACCCACAGTCGATCGTTCCAGTGATAGTGCCGTTAATTTGGTTCCAACGGCAAATGTTGACTGGACCAGACTTGAAAAACCGGATAAAAGTGTATTAACTTAGCTTTCACTGGGATTCGAACCTGGGAACCCTCTAACTTAGGGCAGACACTTAACTATCTGCGCCATCCAATCGTAATGAAAGTTATACCGAATAAAATAACCCAGAAAAACAAAGTTCTTAGTAAATGAAGATAATGTCCATGCCTTTTCGTCTCTAAGTTCTTAAGTAGCCAATAAGGTTTCGGAGTTTCCTTTTTATCCCATTTCGTATCTTTAATTTTACAAAACTATTCTGTCCCTTTAAGGCCCTTGTTCTCAAATATAAGACGGTTTCTCAGACAATTTCATTAAAAAAAAACATTTGTGATATTTTGTTCCTTTTTTATGTTTTGATAAGAAAGAAATGATTGAATAGTTGTCCTCTATAGAACTATATCCTCACAGTCGATATTTTTTAACGTTTTCGAAAAGGAGATCAGTGATGTCCAGTTTTTAGAAAGAAACAGTATTTTTAGTTCCTTTCGGTTTGGTTGTTCTACTTTCTTAAATTTTGTTCTTATATATGTATGTGTATAAAGGCTTCAACAGTAGGAACCAACCCGTTGCTCTTCGTCGAAATATTATAAGTCTGGTTTAAGAAGTATTTTTTACAATTGGTTTCCTTCATATTTATCAAACAGAGTCTAAAACGTTAAATTGATGGACAGTTAAGTTTGAAAATTGATGTTTCCATAAACTAACTTTTTCCAAATATACAATTGCAGAGTTTCTGCGTTTGTTGACGTTGTTGTTGATAAGGCATTTGCTTTTAGTTGGAAAATTTCTGATGATATTAATAATGATCTTGAAATATTTAGTCATTGGTTTAAAATGAGAATAATGGTCGATTTGATTTTCTAAACCTCTTAATGCCGATATCATAAACAACCGACACAGATATTATCAATTAACTTGGATTTTTCGATTCCTAAATAAAGTCTTTTTATTTTTATATATCGGCCAAGCTAATCAACTCAACAAAAAGATAAGCTTTACAATAATGTTTCTATTTGTATTTCTGTTTTTTACTACACAAATGACTATCAAACTAGTCTAAATAACCTCTTTGCAATAATCTTGGAAGAATTCTTTTTACTTCCTTTATGAGGGCCGGATTTGAATACAATTTACTTCTGCCGTCAGCTGACTCAACGGCCGTATCTAAGTCGATTTCTTCATCAGTAAAAACAGCAACAAATGGCAAGAAGGCAGCCATAAGGAACGTCTCTGTGAAATTTTGAAACCAGTACCACTCGTTTATACGGATTATAAAGTTTTATTCAATTCTTACCAAACCATCGGTATTTCAGAAAATCCATTTGCAGATCCACCATCTTGGGCAGCTCTCCCTTAAATTCAATGGTTTTCAGCGTGTCTATGAAGTTTGAAAAGTAGTAATAAATCAATTCATCTCGTTTATTCCATCGCAGGTCATCATCGCAAAGCATATACAATGAGTACACCAAATCAGAAACCGCCGAACCAAAGTAGCACGTTTGGAAATCAATCTGTAAGCGAAATAATAATAATCACCGAAATAACTTGGACCGTGATAGTCATACTAGCATAAGATCGTCGAACTCCCCGGTTGGCTTGTGTCTAAACATCATGTTCTTACAATGGAAATCTCCATGATTGAGTACGAACAATGCCTTATGACCTTTTTTAAATGCATTCCACATTTCAACACAGGTATCTATAATGGTCTTATCCAGCTCCTTGAAGTATGGTATGTATTGCTTGAGATCTTTATCAGACATCAACACCTTGTCGATGAAGGTTTTTATTCCGTTAACAAAGAAATCGAACTTCTCCACGCCCATATTGAACGAACCATCATTATATGTATTAACTGACTCGGGTTCCTGTTGAGGATATACACATTTTTTAGATGAGTAAGAAAAAATAAAATGAAATCCAGCTTAAAATGAAATGGGGAAAAGGTAAGCAAATGTATTTGTTGATGCTTAATCTGGATTGGGCCAAAGGAATTGATTTTCATTGAAGTTTGTTTTAAAAGTTGTGCATAGTTTTTGAAAACGGAAGAAAGTGTAGGAGGTTGGAGAGTTGGAAAAAAATGCAATCAAGTTGTGCAATAATTAATCAACGGGCGGTTGGGGTGCTGAGAAAGTAAATAATAAGTCGAGTAATAAGTAGAGAGACTTATCGTGCTGCCTCCTACCGTACAATTTTTTTTCACATTAATTCGCAAATTCGTAGATTAATAATATGTAACTAAGCGACACGTTGCATGTTCATAGGATGATTTTCAGAAACCATTTAGAAAAATTGGGCGCCGTGGCCGTGTGGGTTCGTGCGTCTACCCATGCGCATTAGACTTTCACAGTCTAGGTTCGATTCCAAGTTCAGACAAACACGGCTCCACCTCTTTCGAGTCACTGACAATGATCAAAGAGTATAACTGTCTAGAAAAGCTTCTCAATCTCGCCGTTCGGAGTCGGCATTAAACTGTAGGTCCCCTCCACTCGTGAGAGAACAATAGCACGCAAAACACGAGTGCATGCTGAGAAGCTAGGCCCAGGTCCACCTCTGACTGTAGCGCCGCCATTATTATTATTATTATTATTATTATTATTTAGAAAATTCGCTTAAGGGCCTTTCCCATGAGCGATGCACTGCGAACTACGAAGTTCGCGAATTTTGACACTTCATTTAAATAGAATTCGTCGGTAGCCGCGAATTGCCGTGGAACTTCAGGAACTTCTAGCCATTTTTCTGAGATTAATAAAGAAATATTTCCCAAACAGAGAAATACACCAGAAGGCGGCGAGGTTTACGTGCAGTCCACTTCAGATGTTTTTAACCTTGTTGTTGCTGACAGCTTGTACGTGGACGCACTGTGGTTGATGCACTGCGGATGTTTGAGTACACTTACTGTTTGGTAACTTGCATTTATGTATATTTGAACTGTCAACGTTTGCTTTTAAATTTGAACTTCTTAATTGCCGCTGTAGCGTAGTGAGTAAGTGTGTTGACTTCTACACTGAGGGCTGGGTTTATTTTCCAACACAATAACTGTCAAAAGAAAAAAAGTATTTTCAAACTTCGCCGTTTGGCGTCGCCAGAAATTGATAGATCCGTTTTAGTCGTGAGAGAACACAACACGAGTGTTTGCAGTAGAAGCCGGGACCAAGCCCACCCCAGACTGCGGCGTCACAGTGATATGTGAAATATTTTTTTTAAATCTTCTTTCACTAAAAATATAAAAATTAAGTATAAACTCTTTTACTGTAGCTAGCAAGAAGAGAAGAAACATATTGATCTGATCGTTACTTTTCGAACCTTCATATATACATAAACTGCTGTTAAAAGAACTAACAGAAAATTTCGATTTTTTTTTGTAGCTAGTACAAATTACAGCACTGAAGCAAGAAAATAAATTCTAAAATAAATTAGATTTTAAAATAAAATACAAAAGTCATTTTGAAATGGAAAATATTTCGATATTTGCCCGCACACTTCACAAATTTTCTTTTCTTTCCACTCATAGCGAATTTGAGACCTCGAAAACCTCATTGTGGGAAAAAGCCATATCATAAGTCACAACACTTGAATGTTTCTACGCTACATAAATGGCGGGCAATACATAAAACACATTTTCATATAAAAAAACTTTTAGCTTCTAAAACACAAGAATGTTCATCTTTTCCCTATACCTAAAAAGCTGTTAATGTATGGATAATTTAACCAAAATCCATTTTTAACTGACTAATATTTAGACGTTGGACGAGTTCTCTACATTAAACCTCGCGTATGGGAGAACCGAATTGTGCGAGCAACTATTCAAAGAAAAACAAGATCGACAAATTTTAACGTGCCAATAAGCGATCACAAAGAGATCAAGAACGTATGCAAATATGGAAAATTTGTTGATCCACTTGAATTGGCTACGTTTAAGTAAACCCGTACCGCTTGCAGGTTGAAAACATTTTCTCGATTCCGGCACTCAACTTAAGTTAAGTTTTTTTTATATAAACTAATACAAAATAAAAAAATATGCACTGTACCTCGTGAGCAAGTTTATAGCTCACTGCATGCCACTTCGCGATTTTCAGCATAGCTCTCTTTACCTCCTCTTCATTAAGCATACGAGCCTTTAAAGTGGAAAATCCCTTCTCGACCAGGTCCTCGAATATGATAATTTGATGTGGCTCCATTGCAGAGTAGATTGCTCTGGGATAGAATGCAATAAATCCATATACTGACTTGTGTAACCGCTTCAAGAGTGAAAGCAATAAATAAACTTACTTTGCTCCAAGGACAGTGTCGTCACCATATTTCCTTAAAATTGCTTCCATTTTTGGTATTGTTTCGGAATACATACGAATTTCAGTTTTGAATATGCTAGTGTCGCCCAACAAATCCTTTTTAATACTATCCACATCAGGCATAGTTTTCACAATCAAAGATACGTTGGTTTTGATATTTTTTGAATTGGTGTATTCGATTTTTGCCCTGTACATACAACTGCCATAATGATCGTTGCCTGATGTACCCGGTGAAATTTTTAAGCTGGATACCTAAATAATTGAGCTTGGGTTTAATCTTAAAAGATCAGGATAATTTAATCTCACTTTGATGCTGTTATCGTTTGTAGATTCCTTTAAAATCTTCTCAAAGAAACTCTCATTCAGCCAATCAGGGCTGACGAGTTCGTATTTGCTATATTTCTCCGTCATTTTACTGCTAACCGCTAGACACAACCTCCTTCTTTTAGAACTTATGATGGACTGAATGTTTCGTCTACACAATCTATGGGACACTCTAGAGTATAGCAATCTTACATAACCGCGATAAAACTAATTGAATGTAGAATCTAATACCGCTCGAAGCTTTCATACGAGATAATAGCTCGGCTAGGGCAATAGACTGTGCAGTGCGAAGTTGTCTTTGTATTAATTTCCAAGCTCTGTATTGTACGATTTGTGGAATTTGAATGCAAGCTATTGGAAGTATTTGAATGCATATATCGTTCTCTGAGCAATAAGGCATCGCTAATGATTTACATCCATTCGATGTGGTGTTATCTGAATTGAATGTCATTTATCTACTCACATTTATATTAATCAACAAATAGCCATCCGTCTTCTAAAGCTAATTACTTATTAATTTTTTTTTCTCTTCCTGTTGTTTGAAACCCCTGCGAACTCTTACGTGGAGTTGTTCAATGTACAATAATTTTTTAAATGATGTGGAAAAGATGATGAGATAAACATTTCCATTTTTCTGTCGATAAGTGTCAGTAGTAGTAGTCAGTAGTGTCTGTCGATAAATGATAGTAGACTGGAAGTGGTACGATCTCTAGGGTAAGGTGGTATCTGACCTTACATTCCCCTATTATATCGTCAGATTTGGTCATGTGCACGTCCATCTTCATAAATAGCGTTAATTTCGGGGATCAACCTGGGTTGATCCACACACTCTCACATAGCTTTATATTAAGCTCGAATGCAATCAAATTACGCCTGAGAATAATTAAAATAGTCAAAGATAACAGTCTTGAAAGTTGTGTCTGTAAAAATGTTTGTAGAACCTGAAAAGATATTTCATAAACATTGACAGTTTCATTTAATCAATTTGTACAATATTTGCCGGAAAACTGTGCATGGCTTCTGTAATTATGGCTTGTTTTGTAATACTCTTCACTGTAAGTGGGAGAAAACTGCCACTTGATGGAAAAAAAACTCTTCAAATGAAGGTTAAGTTCGAGTGTATGCCGACGGGACATAAATGATAGTCCAAATGGCGAGTACATGTATTGACCAACAATTGAACTTGGAAATAAGTGTTGCTAGTTTTGAACTGATAAGATTTTATACGCAAATAAATCGTTAGAGTTTATAAGTTTATTTCCTTTATAGAAATAACATGTATAGATAATAAATAGATAGTTATAAAAGAGACAACAACAATAAACTGGCTGTCTGGTATTTTGCATCAGTAATGCATGTGTGAACAAAATGTCTTGTCGAATAAGAGAAGATTCCATGCTGAATCTCAAAAAGTTAATTAATGAACCTAATCTGTAGACATTTAATCTTGCATTTAGCAGGGACCCTCAGAAACACAAGCTAATTGCTGGAGATTGCAAACGTCTTCTTTGGATGGCGCTACAGTTTGAGTCTGATTTGAGCATAGCTTCTACAGTAACCACTCGTGTGGTGCGTACTTTTGTTCTCTCACGAGTGGACTCTAAATATACTCTGAGAAATATCAATGACTCGAGAGAGGTGGTATCGTGCAATAATCAATCACACTTAAAGGAGGAAATACCTTTAAATTATTGTAATGACAATCTACGTAAAAACATTAACAAGCTAAAGCTTGCGGTTTTTTCCATTGAGATTCAACATCACAATTAGAAGCTCCCATTAATACCGGTAGACTTTTTTTAAACTTTTGTAAATTATGAAAATCGTGTAAACAAACAACAAGAAACTCTGATTTATAGCCTTCCTATAATACTCTCCACGAACTCAGACCTCGTTGAAAAAATGTAATAATGTTAACATAACGCTAGATACTTTGGATACTGTCACTGATAAAGTGGGCGAACTTGAGAGCATTGGTGCATTAAAGAGAAGAATAGTGACGACACTTAAACGAGTAAAACATATCGAACCCGGAACTCAAGAGTGTAAATTGTATATGGTGAAATACAGATTTGAAAGCGTATCTATTTAGTCGCGCAGGCTTCGGCGTTCTCGATTGTATTTAGTGCTTTTAAGAGCGTCTAACGATCGAGTGACTGAAACTAAAAGAGTAGCATATATTTCATCATTGAGCGAAATAGAATTTAAATAAAACTGTTGCACTGTGCACCCGCTGCCGGTAGTAAAAGTTGATGGAGAAGTGTAGCCAGGTGTGTCTATAAGTGTCTTATTACATGTGCGGAAGAAGGCAGGATTGAGAGGGATACAATATACGATTTTTACAAGCGAAAGGGAGATGGGTTGGATGCGCCGAAAATCGGACTTCTTCTACCGAAAATCCACTTTTAAAGCGGATTCTCGGGTGAAGCAGGTATACTTTTATCCCTTTTCGTTCGAAAATCTTGCCTGCTCAGTCGGATTTCCCAGTCGTTTGTAAACAGCCACTAAGATTCCCACCCAAATCAGTATGAGTAAATTTAATAAAGACGAATTGAATCCCCCGAGTTGGATAAACGAGACTTTTTTTGAGGAAGTTTTGAGAGCAAGTGAAAATGATAACACAATAAAGGTGCAAACAAAATCTTACCCACTAGTCCGTCAATTGATTGATAACTGATTATAGGTAAATAAGCTCAAGAAAACACCAGCGGCCGAAAAGGGTGACCATTACGCCAGTATTATGTTCCGTACAAAAATCACCTATAATTCAGAAGCATCAACGGCGAAGGGTACCTCTCTAATACTTAAAACCATGCCAGAGACGAATTGCCACAAGAATGAAATGTTTGGAGAGTTACCCATGTTTGAGATGGAAATTGATATGTATTCAAGGATAATACCAAAATTTGAGGACGAATTGAGAAAAATCGGTGACAATACGGTGTTGGGTGGGTAAGCAAGTTCAGCTTTCTGATACTAAACAGGTGCATATTTGATTGCCATTCTTGTGTTATTTAGAATGGTGTGTCACTCTTTGGAACCAAGGAAGTGTATTATATTCAAAGACCTCGTTGAGAGTGGGTACACATCAGTTCGTGGAAGATTCCTTAATATCACAGAAGCAAAAGCGGCGTTCCTGAAACTGACTAAGTGGCATGCAGTCAGTTATAAGCTTGCCGTACAGGTATGTAAGTGGGTGGTGTAGGTGTAGGTGGTCAAAAGTTATGAGAAAACAAACTTGCAGGGATTCTTTGAACGCTGTGACAAAATGAATTAAAGATATAGAAGGACATCGGTTATTTCCATTAAATGATCATGTAGAGTAGACAGGACGATCTTACAGTACTCTTTATTTAATTTATTATTTTTCTTTATAACTTGGCGTATCGACTAAATATATCCAGATCCAGAACTTTTTATATTCTAGGGAAACGTCCCGATTACAGTTCCAAAAGGTGTTTTTTTTTTTTTAACTTTAACCGAAATAATTTTGACTCTTTGCCAATAATGTCGTCGGGAATTACGAGCGTATTAAATTTGATTGAAGATATCGACGAGTTAAAAATATATGTCCCAAAGTTAAAAGAAATACCAAAGGATTTTTTCAAGCGATATACTTCTTCAATTTCAAACATTGAAACACAAATCTCTATGTGTTCTATATTTGAATCTATATTTGTTAGCGTCCTATGTCATGGAGATTTTCATTCTAGAAACGTGATGTTCAAGAATCATGGAAATGGAAAGCTGGACGATGTTATGTTGGTAAGACATTTTACTTGTACATGTCACTATTTTTAATTCGCTTTTAAGCTCGATTTTCAGGTAAGCTTTTTCGGATCAGCCGTGATTGACCTTTTGTACGCCTTGTGTTTGATGGTTGGTGAGGAGATTCGTATCATCGAGAAGAATTAATCTACTATTATGCTACGAATTTTATCGACACTCTTAAGCGAATGAATTTTCAAGGAAAATGTCCAACGATTTCAGACTCCTACATTGATAAATATAAACATAATGAAGTGCAGGTGGTTCGCAGTATTTCATGTGTCTGTTTATATTTCAGAATTGTTGTTACTGATCTCATATTTGCCGATAGTGTACGTGATGGTCGATGGTGTAGTAGAGATTGAGGAAGTTATGCAGTCTGAAAAAGCATTTAGAAAAACTTACAACAATCCGGCATACATAAGGGAGTTAAAGGCAATGCTGCCAAAACTATATCACAAGGGTTACTTTGAGTGAAAAAAAAGAGATATTCTTTTTTTGTGGTAGTAGTTTCGTGTTTTCTATATACCTACAAACAATATTTTTCTCAAAATTCTTCTTAATTGACCGTAGCTATAGCAATCCTCTTTCAGTTGTTCAGTTCAGTTGACTCGATAATGAAGATAAGTTAGATCTCAAATAAAACATTTATGATTGCTCGAACACAATAATCTCAGTCGGATTTTAGAAACGCGTGTTCAACACACGTCTGCTGATAAAAAATTCGTTCAAATTAATTTTTGGCACACTTACGGATAAGAGTACGATTGATAAAAAGAAAACAATCGTTATCTTCATAACTGAAAGGTTTTGTTGTTTTAAAGCGATGACAAATCATTTTCTTCTCATCTAATAAGCTGTAGGTTGTACTGATAGTGTTATCAAAACTAAGATTGACTTAATGTACGGGTCTCGTGGGCTAACAATTTCAACAATTGTTTTGATCAATTTTAATAAAGATTGCAGTGGCTAAAGTCTTGCGAATTGAGTCATTCACAATTGGTAGACGTACTCGAGTACGAGTAGTAGATAGTAGCAATTCAACTTTACAAGAGGATTTACATAAGCTGGAGATTGGGGATTGCATTTGGAAATAAAAACACGCAAGTACATAGTAAAATGGACAGAAAAAAAAACAGTAACAAAGGATTGC
This sequence comes from Myathropa florea, assembly GCA_930367185.1. Classification (NCBI taxonomy): domain Eukaryota; kingdom Metazoa; phylum Arthropoda; class Insecta; order Diptera; family Syrphidae; genus Myathropa; species Myathropa florea. The sequence continues at coordinate 732,851 of OV884004.1, read as the reverse complement.
TTTCGCTTAGAATGAAGATGATGAGAACTGATAAATAATTTAAGCGTTATGAATACAAACATTAATTTGTAGACATGATATTGTTGTTTAAACGTAACAAATGAATGATAGTAAATATCTAAGTGTTCAGTTCAAAATCACGATAGGAGCGAAAATAACATACACAATGGAAATAATGATTTTTTCACCTTTTACCTAACTCAAAACATAATGAGTATTTTCTCTGTATGCTCTCGTCAATTTTCCCGTAATTTATTTGCTGTCAGTTGTAACTTAGCACGCGGTCTAGTGTTGTTCATAAATAAAAGGGGGTTTATAGTGTAAGTGGATTTGTATTTATTTCATTTTTGTTTAGATTGAGGCGGGATAGTAGCTAGAATGTGTATTGTCTTGTTTTAGTTTGTTGAATAGTTGTATTGAATTTAAGAGAACGAATAACAAGTTTGTCTCACAAAACCCATTGAACTTTGAAAGCACACTCCAATGAAAGACACTTATGAGCATTTGCATTTTTAGTAATCTATCAGTTTGACTATCCACGCTATCGGTACAGTTGTTTGACAATCCGGGTAATATATTTTCCGTTAATTCGCGAAATAATTCAATTTAAACAAACAAAACGAGTACATACAAAACATTAAGTGAGACCATAGAAATAGTTTCATTTAAGGTTGATTTTTCGTTTCCTGTGTCAGAATAATCTGTGAGCTTTCACTCAGTTTGGGTTAAAAATGAGTGCATTGGAGCTTTTCGAAAGTCTGAAGATTGACATTAACGATCTCTTATCGAAATGTGAAGAAGATGATTCTCTTAATGTGAGTCTACCGAATTATGTGAATTCATTCAACTCAAACTGTGTATTTGCCTAGGTAACCGATTTAAAGTGCAGCCCGGCAAGTAAAATTGGTGAGCATTGTTCCAGCGATATAGTTCGCGTAAGTGTGAAGTATGACACGAGATTATCGAAGAACAACTCTAAATCGTTTATCGTCAAAGTAATGCTGGAACGGACAGGTGCCGAGAAAGAGAGGCTTTTGAATCCGGGCATCTTTGATACAGAGATCAGTGTGTACGCTGAAATAATTCCTAAGGTCGAAGCTGTGCTTAGGAGTATAGGCGATGAAACTACACTGGCAGCAAAGTAATATTCTTCATCCTCAATCCCAGAGATTTTTAAACAACATTAACTTCCTTAGGATGTTGTATTATTCTCTCGAGCAGAAGAAGTGCATTATCCTCGAAGATGTCAGTCCTCGAGGCTATGTCGTTCTCGATAGAATGCTTAATATCACAGAAACTAGATCAGCATTTATGATGCTTGCTAAATGGCATGCAGTGAGCTACAAACTTGCCACAGAGGTAAGTATCCTTCCTTCCTAACAGGATTTCTACTTCAACTACATTGCTGAATACATTTACAAGTGTTATATCAGCAGAAGCATGTAAGCAAACACAAATATCAAACAAACACTTCGGCAATAATTGCTTTCGTGATTGTCAGTTGAAGTTAATTCGTTGGTGACAACTTGTGGAGAGTATGTAATGTAGTGTGAGTGTATTTATTCAACGTATTTGTGCACTGTGCTTGAGTGGCTGATGAATGCTAGTAAGAAGAAGTTTCGCTTGAGGGCTGCGTTAATTTGTCGCTTTGTCATATAAGAGGATGAGCTACATTTAGACAGTAATTATCTTCCTTATAACATGCGCATCGGTCGAAGATGCAAATAGAAAAATATCTTTGCATATCAATAATATTTGCATAGGTATGTTGAAATGAAAACAAAATTGTTATGCATAGTTTCAATTGTATTCAGATAATTCAAAATACACTACGTTCTGTCATCGATATTTATTATACAAGGTTTCTCTTTGGACAGTGAGGTTATATACACTCATGGGCGATATTTGCAGATGCCTGATCTTTTTTTTTTTTTTATTATTTCATATTTAGCGGTAGTTAGTCATGCAGAGTTTCCGATACATAATTAAGCGCTTACGATTGCGTTAAGTTGTTTATGTTCGACAATTTACATACACTGATTAGTTAAGTAAGTTAAGCTTATTAGAATGAATGCTAAGTAAATCTTCTCTTTTTTGAAAGCTAAATTTATGCATCCCAATCAAATTATTTTATTTTATTTGATTTCTTAGACGGACCTGAAAATGTATAGGAAAAAGATGCGAGAAGTGAAATGGTAGTGAAGTGAAACGGCTTTTGATTGTTTTCTTTTGCTTCATTTAGTAAAATTAACAAAAAAAAAAACAAACATGTCTATTACGTCCGCAACTTGAATATTATTCTGTTATATCGTGTCTAGCCTATGCAAAAAACGTATGATGTACGTCTCGAAAGAGTTCAAAAGATTCAAGATTTGTTATAAAAATATTGAATTGGAATCATGAATCTATGCCTACATATCAAACAAGATGTGCCTTGATAGGACTAGATACTCTAGAAAAAAGACGAAGTATTCAATCTATAATGTTCATATATGATATTTTTTCGTACCGCATAAACTGTTATGAAATACAGTACGACCTCAATAGAAGCAACCCTCAATACGTGCAACTCCTCGATAAAAGCAGCACCTTAAATCTTACCATTGTTGACTCAGTAATTGCAACTTCTCAAAAAAATGTGACTCGATAAAAGCAACTATAGTTTCATGAACTCATATTTCTTATAAAAGCATTTAATTTGAGGCACGCCGTATATCTCTTGGCTAATGCATGGCGCACATGACAAGGCGCAGTCTACGTCAATACAAAAGTGCTGGACCAAATAATGATTACGACAAAGGTGATGTGCTACCTTTGAGTGATACATATAAGGACCAAATCCCAAAAGACCGCGAATTAATATCATTGACTAATGATTTGTTTTAAGAGCTATCCCCTATTGACTGTTCCGAGGACATAAACGATTGGATTGCAGAAAATTAAATCGATCTGGAACAGACTTGCAGCAATCTGGGAGAAGAAGAAATCGAAAGTGATGGCGACAATGGTGTTCAATAATCCTCACTGCCAAAAGTTAAAGCAGGGGCTGCAATTCAAGCACTTTACATTTGTCTTCAATGGGCTGAAGATTATGATCCTTTACTGAGTAATATTTTGGCTTTGCAAAACTTACGAGAGCCAGCTTTGGAAAAAAAGCAAATCTTTCGATTCTCAATTTTTTTAAAAACAATTTCAAATTAGAATTTATTTTTTATTTTTTATATGATTTAAAAGATCAATTTTGGTCTGTTTACTAGTGCAACCCACGTTTTTTTTTGTATTATTCTAAGGTGTTTAACTTTTTGCCTCAATTTTGGCACCTAACACTTTTTGACTCGATTATTGTAACAAACTCAATAAAAGCAACTGCCAACATTTCTATTAGTTGCTTTTATTGAGGTCGGTCTATACTACAATTTGTTAAACTTTACGCACCGGAAAGCAATCTTCGATGAAGAAATTTCTTATTCCAGTCAAGACACTTATATAATTATGGTTTTAATGAATCGGTTACAAAATGCATTCATAATTTTAACCCTGTTTGTTCTGAAATAGCGGTTAGTGATGATAGATTGAAATTTAAAGAATCATTTCTAAATCTGTGATATAATTTCATTTTGTTCATTGTGTAGTATTATCTTATAATTTAGTTAAATAGTTTGCCATTCAATCATATATATTATCTAAATTATCTGGTATATATTTTATTTATAAAGACATATTGTAAGAAATGTTCCTGTTAAAATCAGTATAAAACATATTATACAGTCAAAATCGGTTATAACGACCTTCAAAGGAGTGACGAATTTGTTCGTTATAAGCGATAGGTCGCTGTAACCGATAACTCGAAGATAGCAGATAAAGAACGAGACCCTCTTAACTTTGCCAATAACAGAGTGATCAGTCTCGTAAATATCGCATATCAGACCTTCTCTGCAGTCTTATGTTAGCGCCTGAGAAGCCCTGCGTGAACAGTCAGATTGGTCAATATCAGTGCAGGTTCGGGCCAGCGAAGTATACCATCGACCAGTTATTCACATTGCGACAGATCTTGGAAAGACATAAAAAAGTTTCAAGTCGATACCCACCACCTTTTTGCCGATTTTAAGGCCGCGTATGACACTATTTAAGGAGACAAGTTATACAGCGAATTGTCTAATTTTAGCATCCCTGCAAAACTCGTTCGTCTTTGTAAGATGACGGTGGGGTATGGCCGTTGCTTCATCAAGGTCGGTTAAGACTTCGCCAAGACCTTTAATGTCAAAAAAGGGCTTAGACATGGCGACGTACTGTGAGGCGATTTTTTAAATGTAATTTTTATGAAAATCGTGCATAACTCAAACGTCAATATCAGAGACGCGATCGTCAACAGTAATATCAACCAATAATAAAAGCAAAACAGAAAGAATACCATGTCAACGGCAAAATGTAACATATCTAAAATTTTATGTACGCAGATACATCGCATCTACAGATAAGCAGTTTACGGTTTAAGTACAAAAATTAGGTCGCACCAACAGCTGCGTCTTTTAGTCCATATAACCAATATTTTATCTAAAAAATGGAAAATCGGCTTTTGTAAGCGATATGTAGTTGTAAGCGATTTATTATTCAGTGGGATTATAATGGAGCTTAGCCGGGACCTAAGAATTTAGTCGTTATAACCGATAAGTCGTTATAGCCGATGCCGTTGTAACCTGACTGTACTTATATTTTTGCAATCTGTTAGAGTTAAACTCGGTAAATGAAATAAACTAAACTAAATTCTAGACATAGTGGTCGCCGTGGCGTAGTGGGTAGGTGCGTCGACTCCTACGCTCGAGGTCGTCGGTTCGAATCTCGAAAAAAACATCAAACATTTTTAACTGTCTAGGAAAAGCTTCTCAATCTCGCCGTTCGGAGTCGGCATTAAATTGTAGGTCTCCTCCACTCGTGAAAGAACAATAGCACGCACAACACGAGTGGTTGCTGAGAAGCTAGGCCCAGGTCCACATCGGACTGTAGCGCCGCCATTATTATTATATAATTTCTAACATTAGTGCTGAAGAATGAAGACCTAACAGAATCAAATGCGGGTCGAGCGTGATGTGAGCCGATAAGAAAATGACAGACAATCGCCGCGATAGAATTGTTCGGTGTAGGATAGGTCAAACCAATTCATTGTAGATTTCACTCAGAATAATTTATTCCCAAGACGCGGTTCTAGCACCCTGTGTAACATATTCCTGGCTTTCTAAAAGGTAATTAGTTTTGCTACCTATAAGTTTCCTCGTCGACGAAAAAACGCCTGCCACTGAAATGGGGAAAACGTAGACTAGTCGAGAAATTCTTCTTTTCAGCAGATATTGAATAATATCTCTTACTAATTAATAATTAGTTAATTTATTTCTAGTGTCTTTTTTCCCTTTTTTTGTAGGGCGATAGTTTAGTGACTAAGTACAGCGACAGTTTCTTTAACATTAAGGACTTCGAAGAGATACCCTGTGTGACAGCTGGTATTTCAGATTTCATAGACAAACTAGAAACTGTCGAAGAGTTGAGGTCATATGCTCCTAAGTTCCGCGCTCTACAGGGCAACCTGGTAAAACGATGCATTAGTTCGTTCAACGCCTACCGACAGGAGTCACCTCGTGGTATTTTCGCCCTATGTCATGGTGACTTTCACGCCACAAATTTAATGTTCAAGAAGAATGAAAGTGGAGAGGTACTCGATGTCTTGATGGTAATGATTGTATTTTTATTGTGCAAAAATATTTAGACATCTCATAATTTGTAGCTTGATTTTCAACTCAGCTCCTTTGGACCAATTGTTATGGATTTAATTTTTGCCCTCTACATGATGGTGGATGCTGATGTCCGCGAAAATCAAAGGGAAGAATTGCTAAATTTTTATTGGTCGAATTTTATTGCAACACTCAGACGATTGAACTTTAAAGGAAAGTTACCGGAAATACGGGACCTGCATATGGACTTGGCTAGGCATAGCCATTACGGTTGAATATTTCACAAATAATTTTCTATTTTTTAGAATAATCGAATCTTTTATTTAGAAATATGGTTGTTTGTGTGTCTCATACCGATTTGCTACGCAATGACTGATGACTCTGTAAACTTCGACGATATTTTGACATCTGCCGTTGCCCGAAGAAACTCATATGATAATCTTGAATACTTGGAGGAAGTCAAGAAAGTATTGCCGTTAATGGATAGTAAAGGAATGTTAGACTAGATGTCTATGCATTGATATGAGATAAATACATTCCGTATATAAATAAAAGGAATAGTTTTTTTTGTGATTAGTTATTTTTAAAGTTGGATAATACATGTGGTGGCAATGGTGATAAAGGAAAGTAAATGTAAAGCTTAACAACTGTTTTAGAAGTTTATGTTTCTCCCAGACTACAAGAAAGGATACTACATTAGCACAGATATGCTATCTGCACGTCTACATCTACTCTAAAGATAAAGTCAAATCAGTTATCGCTTTTAATCTAAACAAATGATATTGGCTGATGGAAATTCTATTCCTGGCACAAGTTTAGGTGTCGAAATTTAACAGTGAGTTGTTCATGTGAATTATTTATTATTTATCATATGAAATAAACAACTTCCTGATTAAATAGTCAAGAAATGCTACTTTTACAAAAATGTTTTTCAAATTAAAGGCATGACGTTTTTCTAAACTGTGCAGTAATATGCGATTAGTTTCAACTTTATTCATAGAATTTAGGAACTTACTTTTTAGGCAAAGCGACGCGCTGTATTGCGATTTTTTCAACAGAACGGGCAGAATCCTTAGTGGTCTGGCTGTAAATGAAGGCAAAACGAGATGCTGTCTTAGAGAAAGGGTGCACGACATCGACACATTGGCCGAAAACTTCACAATAAACAGCTTTAACTTCAAGTTAGTAAAGGACTTCGTCTACTTCGAATCTGCGGTAAATATCAATAACAACATCAGTTTTTTTTGTCTCAAGCGGCAGTTGGGAATATTCAAAATACCGATTCTTAGCTTTATATAAAAGTTTGATCATTCCAGTACTGCTCTACGGCATAGAAACATGGTCGAAAGAAGTTGCTCTTTTGAGAGATACGTTCTGCATGCGAAGGACAAAAAAATTAAAATTAAAAAAATAATCCGCAGATTATACGTCTGAGAAGGTTAAGTCATGTGAAGTGCATGAACAGCTTTGCTTCGGATCGGAGAGCCTAGGCCACGCCACGTCAACGAGTGAGATAGCGCAAAAAGTACAGGAAATACATCAACTTGGTGTGCGCAATAGGAGACACCTAACGAACACAAATAATAAGTATAAGAGAGAATGTTAAGATATGTCACAATATGTCCATTAAATCCATCAGCTGAATAAAGTTTATATTATCCATTTAGTTCATACATTTTTCGACTCAACTTCTATGTTGTCCGATTCTGGGGGACACTTTGAATTTTTAATAATCACGAAGAATTTTCCTAGAGTATAACTGTCACTTCACGCCATTCGGACTCGATATAAAATTGTGGGACTTTCCATTCATAAGAGATCAAAGGCACACAACTATAGTAACAATAAACTCTTAATATTTGACGACCGCCTATAATTCATTTTAGGCAAATACAGGAAGCTGTGCTAACGATAATGAAATAAATTGCAATGGACAAGATTCTCATTAATATTGCGCTGACTTGCAAGACTTTTTATATACGTAAACATGAAATTGATCTAATGAAGTAGAGGATTATATATCCAATAGCTTTGAGTACGTCGCAGCAAGTACGTCAACAATGTAATTAGTTAAACAGACGGTTGTCGCTGGTTCTGTTCCGGGATTGTAGGAGAAATAATTTTACAAAAAGAAAAAAAAACAAATTGATACTGCACAAGTCATTAATTATCCCTTGTATCTCTTGATTGTCAGTTCGAATGACCGTTTGATTGACTTTTCCGTTCCGAACCCTCTTCAATCGTAAGAACATTCTGATGGTTGAATGAAAAATCCATAAATTAAACATGAAGCGTTACAAATGAGAAAGGACTTACTGACCAAGATATCCTTTCGATAGTAGAGTGCACATGCTCTTCATGTTTCAGAGTGAAATTTAATACAGCAGCCCTTTCAACTGTCACTAAAGGATGGTCCGTTCAGATGGTCAGAAAGAATGAACGTGACCTCTTTGAATTTTATAGAATTTGATGTTATGTTGACTAGATGATATCTTATCTATTCAGCTTAAAATTATTCAGTGTGCATGTACCTGTATGTATGGATGAAGATTTGAATTCAAAGGAAAACTTGTTTGCCTGAAATCAAACTCAATGTCAGTTAACCCATGTTTTTTCCTAGCTCCCTTCTTTAGGCAGCAACTTCGACATAAGGATGAATACATGTATATTTTGGATAAGGGCTGACTTGGCTTAGATACAGGAGCTGTCATCTGTAGTTTCTGTAAGCTGGCATACCTACAAACGTTGAAGATAGACGGTTTATTTACACAGCGGTCATTTAGGCGGTAGGTAACCCTAAGGCATGTGTCTATTTTGTTACGGTCCAATGAACTCAAGGCAGTATTTTTGATTTTAAAATTCGAAGAATGTGTCTTTGTATTGTTCGTATATTGAAATTGTAACAATTTGTCAATCTACAATTTAATTGAAAGCTGCCAGATTAATTGTGCTCGACTTGGTTTTTTTTTACACTGTCGATAGGAACCAAAGAATAGAAAATTGTGCAAGTCTGTTTAAAAAATTATGTGTATCACATTTTGACAACAAATATGATAGTAATAATAAAAATTATAATAATGGCGGCGTAACAGTCCGAGGTGGACTTGGGCCTAGCTTCTCAGCAACCGTTCGTGTTGTTCTCTCACGAGAACTATTGTTTTACTAATGTCAACCAGATTTACCCAACATCGCAATGACAATTTCCGATAAAAGAGTGCACGCCCGAAGAGCCGAATATTTATCTAATATGCTATCTCATACATAACCTATCTTTTGAATACATAAAACATAATTCTTCGTAAAAAAAATTGCTTTTTTATCAAAAATATTTTTTGCAAGAGTTTTGGAACACTCTCTCTCATCTCATCTCATTTTCAATGACCCGCATGTTCCACTAAAGGGGTCGCGGGGGCAATGCATGCACTCTGTAATTGAAAAATCACACATGAGAATTTGTAGAACAAAATATGTATTGCTCAAAATTGTGAAAATGTAAGATTACGCAATTTTCGCAGACAACAATATATACTTTATCACGCTTATAGTGGTTTTATCACTAAATTACTGAAACCTAATCAGAGACGTCACCTTTGATAAGGGTCTTAAACGATGTCTTCCACGTTCTGCTACTTCTTAACAAGAACTACTTGCAGACGATAAGAACCTTCGAATACTGTCAGTTTTAGCCAAGTGCTTCGCAATAACAGACGTCTTAACCGAAAGTATGAGTGAATTCACAGCTGACGAATTGGAGGCTCCCAGTTGGATGAATGCTGAATTTTTCAAAACAGTTCTCACAACAGCTGAAAGTGATGATTCCATTGCGGTGCTTTACTTTGATCATGTGTGAATTTCAGTAATAATTTTATTATGTGTAGATTGCGGATGTCAAGATTACTCCTGCAACGATCAAGGGAGATCACTTTGCGAGTGTTATGTTTAGGGGAACTATAGAATATGACACGAGTTTCTCGAAGGGAAAAACAAAGTCGTTGATAATCAAAACGATGCCGGAAATGGATGGCTACAAACTGGATATGTTGGCAGACTCTCACATTTTCGAAACGGAAATAGGTATGTATTACGAGGTGATACCAAAACTTGAGGCAGAGTTAAGAAAAATTGGCGATGACACCGTATTAGGAGCAAAGTAATTATGAAAACTTTTTGAAAAACTAATCTAATCTAACTAATTTAAATATGTACTTAGGGCATTGTATTATTCGTTGGAACCACGAAAGTTGATCATATTCGAAGATATTGTTCCAAAGGGCTATTCCACTCTGCGGGATAGATTGGCTAATATGGAAGAAGCGAAAGCTGCTTTCCTAAAGTTGGCTAAGTGGCATGCTGCAAGCTATAAACTGACAGCGGAGGTAGGATGAAGTTTTAAATATGAGCTTTAAGGTAGTGGTTAGTTAGTTAGTGGCTATGATACTGAACGCTTAAGTTATAATGCTGCAATAATAATCAATCAATAAGGTGTCCTCCTTTGCCAACATTTGATTTCATGTTTCGTTTTCCTTAGGGAGACCAGTCAATGACTAGGTATCGCGAAAGTTTATTTAATATGAAGGGTTTCATCGAAGACCCCTTTGCGACAAACGGTATGAATAATTTTATTGACAAACTAGAAACTATGGAAGATTTGAAGGGATATGTTCCAAAGTTGCGCAAAGTGCAAGTGGATCTTATAGAGCGTTGTCTTGCTTCCTCAAATCTATGTCGACAGGAGGGACCTGAGGGAATTTTTGCCCTTTGCCATGGTGACTTCCATGCCAAAAACATGATGTTCAAAAGAAATGACCAGGGAGTCCTGGAGGACGTGATGTTAATTGATTTTCAAATTTCTTTTTATGGACCTGTGGTAATGGATGTTCTTTATGGAATTTACATGCTCCTTAGTGAAGATCTGCGAAGAAAACATAGAGACGAATTTATATATTATTACTCTTCTAATTTTCTCGAGACTCTGGAAAGGTTGAATTTTCAGGGTCATGTGCCTAAGATCAGCGACTTTTTCATTGAATTGTTGCGGCATAAACACTGGGGTATGTTATTGAGTTGAGCCATTTTTAAGTTGATTCTAATATTTGTTTTTTTTTTCAATTGCAGAGTTATTTTTGCTAAGTACATTTCTGCCAATATGGTATGCGGTTTCTGAACACGAACTGGATGAGAACGACATGATGACTTCCAATGATGCCCGAAAGACAGCTTACGATAACAAGACTTATATAAATGAAGTTAAACATCGTCTTCCAATTATGTTGCATCAAGGATATCTAGACTGATAACGTTTTAATAAAGATAATACAAGCAATATATGTATGTTCACTTTGCTTAATTAGAATGAGAATGAGCAGGCCAACACTTTGAAATATATTTACTTTATTGCTGCAATGTGCAATGTGAAATATTCATATAGGATGGGTATCTATAGAAGTTTCAGAAACAAGCAGGAAAATGAGACTACACGCTTTACACCTTATTGATCCGGAAGAAAGCCCACCTAGGGGTTTCTACGCCAATCTTAGCGAGCTGAACAACATCAGCATCAGTGAATCACTTCATAGCAAGGTCAGATTTGTTTAAGGGGTTATACAAACCGATCCGCGCAGTCTGCAGTCAAATACTCGTATCTTCACGTCAGTAACCTATAAACCTTCTATATATGTGCATGAGGCGTTTGCTGGCACTGAAACGCCTAATTGACGGCTCGTTATGTTCGACCAATCACGTCAATGTAGCAGTTATATAGACCTAGATCGTGGCCCTAGTAATCGGTAGTGGGTTTCTTAAGTATGGCAACACAGCGTCGCGTTGTCTCGAACTAACGATTTTAGGAGAACAAAACAATCTTTTACAAAACCTTTTGAATCTGGCAACGTTTAAAGTTCGCATTCTGTCGATTCTCAAAGAGATTTGTATAATGTTAAATCATTTTCTACCTCTCAAAGCATGAATTATGCCACAGTATTTTCCCATCAAACATCACACGTCGCAAAGTATTTCGTTTTTGTTTTGAAATCTTTGAATATCCATCTTAGCTTATGAATTCTTAAAGGCTTCACAAAACTGAATTGCACTCAAAAACATTGTCACAAAGAAGACAGTTCCCATGAAATGTCTCCTCAAAAAAGCATGTCCACAAACAGAATAAAAAAGGAGAAAAGAAGTGCGAATGCCTTGCAGAATCATAGCCATTAGAAAACGCCAAATGGAGAAATCAAAATTGTTCCTGCCTCCCTCGATGAAGGACTACTTTTCCCTTTTTCATTTCAGACAGAAATTTCCATTTATCAATATGATTGTCATTGAAAAGGATCTGTCATCTTGTCATGATATTGTTCTGCGAAAGTTCTTCCCTTTCCCAAGTACCAAGCACGCTCCATTGCTGTGGCTGTCATAACAGATACAAAGGAATGGAGCGCTTGTCAAAATGAGAATGACTGATGGTTTACGAAAGCTAATTTTCAACGACTAGTATTTCATTCGTTCTGATTTTGCACTCTTATTGTTGCTCAATTGGTAGTTGTGTTTCGCGACAAAACGTTGCCAAAGACACAATCCCTCAACAGGTATTTTTTGTCTACTCAGTTTGATGTGAATTCCGTATTATCAGAGGCAATATTCAATGTCCTCTTTCCCCAATCGCCTTAAAATACACCGCCAACAAATGGAATTGGTTCGAAATTGAAAGGAATACTGGCTCCGTGTTTTACAATTTTTTTTTGTCCAAGCGTTCGTCTTCTATTGACCATTTGGCATTAATTTATGCTGATCCTTTGTCTTTTTTCTTTCCTTTGCCATTTGCTGACATTCAGTTTAGAAAACAAAAAAAATATTTGAATTTGCAATCCAGAGCCGACTTTTTTCAGCCAGTTGAATTTCATTAATTATGTTTAAGACAACAAGCGAATATTCAATTAGGTTGCTTTCAAATGATTTTTGGTATTTAGGGGAAATGGCCATAAACCTATTCAGCTTTTCATTCCAACGTCTGAAGTGAGAACCTAGTGAATACCATTATTCTTTCGATTTAATGCATGAAAACACAGTGGTTTAAAATATTCAATTTGGTCTATTACTTGTTCGAAATTCAAGAAGCGTGATTTATCCTTGACCTTCAAATTACTAAAACATGCTAAAGTTAACACAAATTTTATGTTGGGTAAACTACTCATACAGGACAAGGTATAAAGAGGGTATTAAATCCATTTGCAACGTCGTCCGTATTAATTCTTCCCTGCCCAACGATTTTATTTTCATTTTAGCAAATAAGGAACCTGAAACAGAACTCCAAATACATATTCTGTTTTCTCAGTACTCAGTTTTTGAAAATTAATATAATAATACCCGTGGCGCTTCAGTCCGAGGTGGACTTGGGCCTAGCTTCTCAGTAAACACTCGTGTTGTGCGTGCTATTGTTCTCTCACGAGAGGAGGGGACCTTTGAGCATTGTCAGTGCCTCGACTTGAAGCCAAACTATTTTCAAAAAAAGTTTGCATTGATTCGCTCTGAATTTGTCCATGGGGACGAATTGGGACTTGATTTGTAAATTGAAGAAACAATTTGAGGTTCAGGTAAGCTTTGACGACATAAATGGATCATCAAATCGAACCACATTAGAGTTTACAACTTTCTGAATTTAAAAAAAATCATTCCTCTAAACGTGCAGTGGAGGAGAGACAATTATCGCTTTGAAAATAAAGTTTATAAATATATTTCTATTTATTTCTGCATTAGCATATGTTGATGATCAGAAAAAAAAAATTGGTTTTAATTTCAACAGTGTATTTTTGGATTATTTGCATTGTTGTATGAGTATTACTGAAGTTTGGTAACTAAGGAGTGCCATCGAAAAAATTTACCCACCGAAAATTAACAAAATATATAGTAAAAATTGGCGCCGTGGCGTAGTGGGTAGGTGCGTCGACTCCTACGCTCGAGGTCGTCGGTTCGAATCTCGAAAAAAACATCAAACATTTTTTCACGGCTCCACTTCTTTCGAGTCACTGACAATGCTCAAAGAGTAGGAAGTTTTTTTTTTTTGAAATTTCGCTTTAGGTTGGTTCGAAACTTGGCTTCAACATTTCGTATACCTTTGAAGGTACAGAATGCCTGCCCCAGAAGCTGGTTGAAATCAGCAAAAACATACAATTCATCGTCAAAAATTCACTTGGTCAACAATTTGATTGCAAAAGTTTTGCTCGTTGTTTCGCATCCAAATTTTATTTTGCGTTCTGATCTGGAACCTTTTGGACCTTATATGCTTTCACTTCACTTTATAAACTAAAAAAATTTTAACATTCTTCTTTTTTGCCAAATTACGTTCAGAAATGTTCGGATATTGTTCAACAAGGCTCAAAATCTTAGTGACCCCTTTTGGGTTCATGAAACTGGCTTTTCAACCAGACCCCTCTTTTCTTTCAATTGACAGGTTCTCTTTATAATTCTGAATAGAAGTAACAAATGTTTTCCTATTAACTTTTAGTTCCTTTCCGATTTTTATATACGTCCACCCTGTGTGTGCTAAGTGACACTTAATAAGATGTTTTCTTACATCCAATTCAGGTTCCATGTTGATTATGTTAACTACCAAATAGAAATGAGATGAAATTTAAAAATAATAGAAGCATTCCCAGCATTACAAAAAAGAAGGATTCGATTGATTTTTCTGTAATTTTTGAAAGTATATTCGAAATGAGAGTGGGTGCATTTTTCCGATGGCACTCTTTAGTACCTGCTATTTATAATACCAGTTGCGATGGGTATCACTATTTGTAGAGTGTGGTACACAGAACTAGTTACAAGCAGCACCTTATGGCCTGCAATAGGAAAACAAAGAAACAACTTCGGAATCCATTTAAATGATTGTCCGCGTAAAAGCAATGCACAGCGTTTTACAACACTGTAGAAGCATTTATTGTATTTACCAACGATTTCAATTGCAGTTTTAGAGACCTGTTTTGTGGAGTACAGAAAAAAAATGATTCGTTGTTTTGTAGTTTCCTTTTAAGAAAATGTGAAATTTATTTCTAAATAGATAAAAGCCAACTCTAATAGGACACAAACATGTTTGCTCAAACACGTATCTTTTGTTGTTGCCCTGTCTTGAATTTGAGTGTATCCAACAATCTAGATATTTGGGTATTATTTTACACCATAAACTTAGTTGAAAGGAGTTGACATTTCGAAGCGTTGACAGGCGAACTGTGCAGACACAAGCGACTGCACCTAGCCTCTGTTAACGAACTCCTTCTGATTACCCTCGACAGAAGATGGGGTAACCAACCCTCGTGGGACGTCTGGGCGGCTGCAGACGAGAGAGGGGGAGTGTGAGTCTACCAGGGCTCATCACTCTTTTAGGATGGCGTCGAAGGAGCTGGTCAACTGATTGGCCAACGGCGGCATCAACAACTCCAGTCAGCAGGAGCTACCTGGTTTTCATGGTAAGGTCGGGACGGTGGCGCACACAAGTCGAGGGGAACCTCGTCCAGCTTGGGGAGGGATGTTGGGTGAGGCCCAGGCCTGGCAGAGGAAGAAGTTATACAAAAGAGTATAATTAATAATCCGATTGGTATTTTGATAGAAGGAACTATTAATCAATTCCCTCATGAATCCAGAAGTCATTTTTAAGGTTCCGTCTACAAAAACGGAACCTTTATAATTTCGGTGTGTCCGTCCGTCCGTCCGTCCGTCGTGTCTGTCACACTTTTTTATCTCCGAAGTTTATGAAGATATCGGCATGAAATTTTGGAATTTGGTACTTCAGACCTAGGTGTCATAGACAGATCTTTCGAAATGAGGTGGAGGTTCCTTTCAAGACTTTTTTATCAAAAGTACCGTTTGGAAAATATGGAGCTCCAAAGATTTCCCCCCCTGCCATTTCTAAACCAAAGTGTTTAAAAATCTAAAAAAAATCACAAAAACTTGGCTTCATTGAGTACTTTCATTTAAAACAATTGCGAGCATTCTGGCCCTAATGGTTTTGGAGATATTGGCCAAAAACGGTCAATCATCGACATGCGAATTTTGAAGATCTGAAAACGCAGTTTTGAAGACATCAATGTAAGCATTAAGAAATGATACATTTCAAAGTATCGATTTATGTTGAAATTTTGAAATAATTAAGATTTAAAACAAGAAAAAATGTTCATTTTCCCACATAATTTCATGCTGTGTTCGGCCACTCTATTCGTTGATGAGTGTTATCTTTTCGATCTCACCCCTAAATGCCCAACAGATATGAAGACGCACACCGCAGGCACGAGCAGTGATTAGGTATGTGTATGATGGAAGGGATTTTCTGTGTTGGATAAACTTGGATAGAGATATAGGTATATGTAGGGATGAACATTTGTTTGTTTGGATGTATGAATTTATGGTTGATTTGAGTTGAAGTTAGAAGAAAATTCAACTGAAATAGTTTGGAAACGTTTGATATTCAGAAATCATCCATCAATATTATGCGACGGAACCTTCCCCGTGCGAGTATAACTCGCACTTGCCCGGTTTATTTCTTATTTGTTTAAAGTTTGAAAAATCCCATTTCTTCTATGTAAGATATTTTTCATCAAGGCAAAGGAAGCCTCAGAAGGACAAGGAAGATTTCTTACTTCATAAGGAAAGCCTTCAAGGTTTAATATAGTTTTTCCGAAGTTCTGTGGTGTCGGTCGCACCTACATGGTTATTGTGGATAAAAGAAGATACTTAAAAATCAGTACATCAGAGACATACTAAGATTCTGACACTTGTAAGGAACATCTGTATCCCAGGGAAAGGTGTCGTTGAAATTAATATCTAACTCGATACAACGTGACTCATGGTGGATACAACTTGTTGCGTGTGTGATGATCATCCGAGTCACCTAAAACAGCCGGTTTATACTAGAAGAGAAGGAACAGCCTAATGCCTCATTTTTGGGGAAACTTTAAACAAAACTTCCGATATTTCTGTATCTGCCTATATATGTCTAGGGGCACAGCGGAAGTGACTATGAAATATTTCAAACAGAAAATACATTACCCTCGAATGGTTGAAACAATTTGAATGTCGAAGAAAAAAAAAACTTTTTTCTCAAATATTTCATCAGAAAGGCCATTTGTATCTTTTTTTTTGGAGAAAAACTTATTCAAATGAAGATATTTCATTCGAAGTCATCCTCGGTGTATTAGCGTTGCCATTTTCCCTAGCTACGTATGACAAGTTATCTTCATTAAATGAAATAAATTGCCCAAAGGAGAGTTCTAATATGAACCCATAAACATTGCGATAAGCGACATAGCGTCTGGCTTCCTAACTTCGCAAAGCCTTTATCCCAAGCATCGTGTGGCGCTGTGTACACTTCTTGCGGTGTATGATATAAGGGCTTTTCCTTTACAGAGCCCGTGTACCGGGAAATTGCGCCACCAATGAACTTATTTACGCTGCTACCCAACCACATGGACGTCTCATGTATACACCTTCACATGTACAATACATCCCCGCTCTTCGTAAACTTAGACTTAAGTAATTCCACCTCGTCTACCTTGTATAATTTATGGAAGTAGCACTTCCTTATTAATAACACAAGGAATTGCCATTGTCATTATGCTCTTTAGGTGTTTACCTCAGGAAGCTTTCGTTTCGTGTTTTCTTTTGGTTTCTTTCGGTTTTCTTGGGGTGGAATGAGAAGTGAAAGAAAGCTGTTCTCCCTTTATGTTATCCTGCTGAAGCCCCTAGGATAATGGGCTTTATTTTAGCTATCTGACTTGGCTCGACAATAATGTCGCACCTCAAGTAGTCGCGCGTCGCTAAGAGTGTTAGGATTTGATGTAATTATAAGAGCCTCAGGAAGTGTCTAATTGTTCGTCAAAGAGAATTGTCAATCATTCGTTGGCTTGTGTGATAGTGTTGTGTATGCTGCTGTGAATGGCACCCACATCCTTTGAAGAATGACTTGCTCGACGATACACAAGTGGCATATAAACGTGAATGAGTGGTAATGTATCCTTGAGGGTCTTTGTTTATGTGAAGATAGCTAGCAGATATTTTTGTTCACTTTCGGATTGCGTGGTGGTAAAAGGATACAATTGAAATGAATTGTCATGTGTACTGCTTAATGGGGCAAGTGTGAGTTTAACCAAAATTGATGGGTGCATGTTTGCTTGGAAATTGCTTGACTGGCGGCGCAATTGTAGCGAGCTTCAGCTGTGCTGTTTCTCTAGTAAATAGTTTATGAATAGGACTAAATGTCTGTTATAACAGACCCATTCAAACAAAATCGTTTTGAATGACATGTTGGCATGTTTCCAATGTGTTTAGGTATCCTGGGTGAAAACATGTATGAGTCAAAATTAAGTAATGAACGCACATCAACCCAACCAGTTGGTGTTTACTGCAAAATTTAAATTTATAATAAGCTTGGTGGAATTTTTCCAACAGCTCTGAACAATATGCAATATATGTATTTTAATTCAAACAATTTTAAAATGTTCTAAAAATTCTTCTAGATGCATCTTTATCCTAATGAGACTGGCCTAAATGAGGTCAGTGCTTCATTCTCATAGTAAAATAACACAGCCAACCTCTTGATTCATAGCTCATATTCGACACGACACGTTGCCACCACTGGTCAAACAAAGTCAAAATAATACTTAATAGCTGCGATTTTTCATAAACAAAATCACAATGGTTTTTCCAATGAAGAATTTGAGCACAACCTTATCATAATCGCAAGCTGCATATTGTAGGCGTTCCAAGCACGATCTCAATCTGAATCTTCATATTAATTCGTTCATTACCGATCTACACTCCATCTTCCTGTTCCATTTTACTTCTTCTTTCTCCAGGAACACGCGAAAAATTAGAAACATTCTACTTGTTTACCGTAATTTTCTCACAATTTGTCTTATCCGATAATCGACACGAACTGATAAATGAAACGAACACAACTGAAATCCCTGTCGGAACCCGAACCTACACACAAAACCATGAACAGAAGAGGAACTAGTGGGACTCCACTCCATCCCCACCCAATTGGCAGGAGGTACATATAACCCGAAAACTTCACGCAAGGCCATCTGACAGAACCCACTATGAACGGCAAAACATACCGATTGCGTGACTGGGTGAAATCAAGAAACTTTTCCGGTAAAACTCAGCCAACAAATAATAATCCTTTTCCATTTCATACTTTTCATACCCGTACTTCCTCATTGTACGAGTGGAACTATCGCCCCGTCCCGACATTATTCAGGCAAGCTGCTAACAACATTGTCCTTCAACTTTCTAGCCAGCTATTATCTTTCAGTGATTCGCTTCGCTACGACGAGCTGCTGCCGGTGCTTCTGGTGATTCTGTTCCTGGCACTTTTATTGTTGCAGCTGGGGATGTACCCTGAAGGCCGCAGTAAGATAGAGAAGTGGTAGCATCTACATATAAGCTCGTGCAAGGAAAACGTTTAAGCTAATTCCTTATTAAACAAATAATGTTTGCACTTTTCTGCTTTTCGCTTGCGAACAACACCCGCACAGAGCGCGTCTAATCACCTCTTAAGCTCTTCAGTGTGTTGCGTAAGCCTGGAAATGGGTTGCAGGTGGGTGATTTAATTTCCGTGTAATTGGTGTAATTGCCTTGGTGGTGGTGGATTGCGTTTTTCTGCTGTTTTTGCCTAATACCATTTTAATTATAGAGGACGGGCTAGAAGGCGGTGCGGCACAGTTTACTTCGCCATCATACGCACGTGCTTAAGCTTAATGTTAGTAGGAAACATACATACATTGCGGTATTTTACAGCATCAATGATCCTGGAATTCAATGTGTTATTATTTTCACACAACAAGCGCGTTGGGCTTTCGATGTCTTTAAGAAGATATTGGCATGAGTAGGGTTATACTTGTAGCTGCTGAAGTTTTCTTTGAGCTTAGCTGTAGGTAGCGTACTCGTATGAGAAACACATAAAATAGAGGAAATCAATATTGACGAGTGAACATTTTGAAGACTGAATTTTGAACTTTAAAAAGCAATGACTCAGCAGATATATGTGTGTGCATATATTGTGATATTTGAAAAATGCGCTTTTGAGCCAAATTTAGAACAATTGGACTTATAATGAAAATACATGAATCCAGCTCGTATGAATATCATGTGTATTGTGCAGCTAAGATGTAACTTCTCTGATGATCTTCTATACTTATGTATATGCTAACAATTGTACGGACTTTTAAAATATTGTGGGTCTAGTGTTGAAGTGTGTTGTTGAATAATCACAGGAGTGCGTCACCTTGCTTAAAACCATTTTTTAGCCGTTAAAGGTTTTGTTGACTTTATTACCAATCTGGATGGAACAGAGTCTTCGTCATCTTACACAAAGGGACGAGTTTGGGAGGAATGTCTAAACAAGACATGGGGGCATTTCATAATCTGCATTTGTATAAAAATCAGATGTATTGCAATTTTTCCCTTACCAAAAATTACACTGATAAGGAGCTATCAGACTAGTGGCAAAGGGTTTAAGTCGAAGTTAAATAGGTCATCTTTCTTGAGGATAGACAAGCGATGTTAAATTTTCATTCATCAGAAAATCTGTAGAATACAAAATTTGATGTAATCAGAAAAGCAGAACATAAGCAAAAATAGTAAGGACCCGCACACAATCTCTTCTGAATTGTAATATCTCCTTTTTTCTTAACGACAGCATTCCCAAAATCATTAAATCATGTAAATATCAATCGCTTTCTCTTTCAACTTTTTCCCATTAAGTCATTTCTGGATTTAAATTATCCATGTTTTTCTGCCTGCATAAAGGAAATTAAATCAAAGACATTTGTAATGGACCTTCCAAAACAAATTAAACTTAATTCAGCTGAATTAACCGAAAAGGCAAGTATCGAATATTCATTGCCCAAATCTTTAAATTCAAAATGCCCTTCACCACGTACTTCTCGTACCATCGATATGGCACACTACACAAACCACTTTAACCAACAATTCCTTCGGTTAGCTTCTTGACCACTGACCACATGGTAATTAATTAAATCCATGTCAGCCTTGTTATTATCACACCCACTGGATTCTAATGCATTTGCCTCCGGTTCAGTTCTACCTTACATCGCCTCCTTCCGTTTACGGCCACAATTCATACACAAAAGTTTGCAAATCACAAACTTTTACACTTTTGATCGCATTGCGTTAAAAGTTTTGTTATCTCAGTGCATTTTTCAAATTAATGTAGTCAAACTAAGAAGAGAAGCAGGAAGGGCCACGGTCACTACCAAGACCGTACAACAAGGACTACTGCAACGATGAAGACTTCTTTCTAGTATTTTGCACCGCCTTCGAAAAACTATAAATTTATCATCAAACTTTCAATAACTTGCACAGAAAATCCAAGGAATTTTACACTGCCACAAGTAAAAGAATAGGAGAAGTATGCGGCACCTCACTAACTTTTCCTAATCTTTTCCCCCATCTCACATTCGTCTGCTATCCGCACTTCGAAGGGGAGTGAAAAAATGCACATCCTCTTTCACAGGCATTGTATGTGTCTCCGGTTCTCAGCTCACTGCACCCAGAAGTTTGAGTTCCAATAATCGAATTAAGAAAGTTTTCAGTATCTGCAGTGAATGCACGAAAAAAGATACCCGCTCAGTGGCCATAAAGAAAATGTTGATATAACCCTTTCTCTAACCGTCAAAGAAAGGGATAAACTAGTCACCTTCTGCTTGCGAATCCTCGTAAACATATGTCGCATGTGAAGCTCCTTTACACATACGAGTAAGCCTTGACTGTATCCGCTGAATACAACGGTATTCGATGGGTCTACATATTTAATTCAGCCGCCACCCCTTTGCCACCCTTTGCCTTAGAACTTAATTTTGTCGGCAGAAGTTTTTCCACCCTCCTTGTCCTATCAGCCTGTGGGTGCTTATTATAAAGTTTACCATCTCCCCAGCCGTCCATCACTTCTCAGCATCTATCCCAACAATAGGTGAGTGGGTAAGAAATATTTCCGTCAACCAATAAAGAGATTGAAAGACGGGGAAAAATTATGGAAAATGAAGAGAAACTTGTTCGTAAAGTATCCTCCCTCACAAACACACGTGAATACATCTATTGTACGTAGGTATGTCTATACGGATACGTACTTTCAAGGATGTTAACCAGTAGACATGAAAAAAGGTAGGGGAAGTGGATCAGATGAAAGTAAGAGGGCAAAAGAGGCGAAAGAAAAGAATGTATAATTTCCGGAATCGTTTCCACACCATTTTTAGTGTTGAACGCGAAGAATAAGAAATCCCAGAGACTAAGACTAAGAGGGAAACTTCCTTAAAGCTTGCATTGCGATGAGAAACAAAGGCGTTCGGTCTCTTGTGGAGAAGTTTTGTGAAACTAACGCTTAGTGCATAGTGGATAAATGATAGGATATTATGTTTGCCGGCTGCAGGTGAGAGCTTCTTTTCAGGAATTCTTTTGATGAAAGTAACTAATTTTGACCATTTTTCATTTGCGTTCTATGGGATAGCTGAGAGTTGAGGGTTTCAGCTGTATTTTTGGGGTTCGGTTTTAGTTTGAATTCTTAGTGGATTGCGTTGGGCTGAGATGTGAAAGCGTTATCTCCATTCAGAGATATACGTAAAAGTTGCAATGATTACTTGCTCTGATGGGTAATTTCATGGAAGAATCTTGAATCCTCGTAATGAATTATTTAAGCATCTTTGAGCGAGTGAAAGACTGGTTGGTGGTGTAAGTTGAAGGTACGGAGATACGTTCATCCGACTTGGGGGGATTTTATTTGAGATGAAGTTAGGAACTGTTTGTGTGTTTACCATTGAAAAGGTATCCCTAGACATGAACAGGAAATTGTGTTTCTCTTAGTTTTATTCTGCGCAAGAAGTATGGAGTGATTAATTATTTGCACTTTTTTCTTTTTCTGTTAGTTCAGTGAAAGGAGGAGCAGGGTACAGTTGGTGCTTCCATCTGCAACTGACAACCAGGAAAAACATCATCGGGTTATACAAATGGAAAGTGCTACTTACCTACTTAATTTTTTATTAACAAGCGAAGTGCGCTTTGATTTCGGTGTTCAATAAAATTTGTAAGCTATGTATGAGTCCACTTTTGAACATATTTGCTTAAAATTAAACCACTTCTCAGAAAATGAGAAGATAGCAATTACATTTTTTCCAGTTGTTATGTTTCAGCAGCTGTCATACTTACAACTGAGTTCTAACTGTCAATATATAGACTATCGTTAGTTTTTAAAGTCGAGCACGGAACACAAAAAAAAACTTACTTTGTTACCAAAACTCAAGTGGAAAGAAAGCAAAATGGAGTTGTATTCCCAAAATCTACACAAAAATATATTGGAAGCAAAACAAGAAAAAGACATTTTGAACTGAAAGAGCTAACAGACATAATAAAGGCCTCAACAAGTACGAAAGAAATAAGAAGTCAACCCGCGCAAGAGTGTCCAGAAATAACGGCATCCGATTTAAGAATTTAATTTGACCAGCTGTTAAATCCACCGCTGACGTCTAAAGATATACACTACACAGCAATGTTTCAAGAGGATGCGAACCTAGATCCAGAAATATCAATTGTGGACGTAAAGAGGATACTGGCAAAGGCAAAATTAAATAAAGCTCCGGGTGAAGACAGGATTCCCTATGAATTCTTTAAAAATGCTCCAAATGTTTTTCTAGTGGAATTGACTCGCGCATTTAATCATATATTTCATAGAAGCCGAGTTGATGAAACCCACATAAGTAGTGTAGTTTTCCCAATATTCAAGAAAGGAGATAGCAAGGTTCCAAGTAATTACAGGGGGATATCGTTTATGAACGACTATATTCTTGGGTTTAAAAGCATAACATCTTAACGGAATTCCAAGCTGGTTTCAGGGAAAATTATTCGACGGAAGATAACATCTACAACTTAGCTGCTATTGTGCAAGTTTTGTGAAAAACAAAAGATTACGATTACGCGTATTTCGTAGATTTTAAAGCGGCATTTGACAAAGTATCGCGAAAGTTATTGATATACACAATTATAAAATTTAAAATTATAAGATTGCTGGAGAACATATACCAAAGCACTAAGTCATCAGTATGGACAGGAGAAGAGATGTCACAAGACTTCGATACAAACTCTGGCGTTAAACAAGGATATCTCTTATCACCTTTACTTTTTTCCCTATATTTAGAAGGCGGCCTAAATATAGATTAACTGAACATACGACTGCTTCTTTATGCAGATGACATTAATGATTTTTAAAAATGGAGGCAGAAAAGCTAACCAAGAAAAGTGGTATTTCAAAGGTGAGGATATAGAAACCGTGACAAATTATTGCTATCTAGGAATGACACTGACGCTAAAAATGATTTTCACAAAGCACATTGAGAAGAGGAACCATTCAGCAAAAAACAGTATAAACGCCACATGGAACAACTTCCTTAATAAAAGAAATATCTCTCTGCCATTAAAGTGACACATTTATTTCCGGCAGTGTTTAGAGCTGTGCAATCGTGTGGAGCGCAAGTATTGGGTCACACGATTTTTGATGAAGTGGACAAACTGCAGAGATATTTTGTTAAAAGAATACTGAGGTTACCGAGTTTCACACCCAACTACTCACTAATGCTAGAGAGTGGTATGGAAGACGGACATACTCGTATATATACTTTAGACTTGCATCTGAGATATATAGGACGTACACTTTTCGAATATGGAATTAACCGTTTGCCACATCAGTATAGCTTAAAATTACTGCAAAAAGATCTGTTTTGGGCTTCAAATTTGAATACACTAGGTCGTGATTTTCACATCATTTGGCGAAATCAAAATATAACACAAATTGAATGGGATAACAAAAGAGTACAATTATTATACAATCTTGAGCAAAGTTACCATTGGAGACGAATACAAAGAGCGACGGAAACTAGCAGGTTTTACAAAAATCTCGATTTTGAAAGGGAAATTTGTACTTTATCGACAGCATTCAACAAAATAAAATAACGTGGATTTTTAAGGCTCGCTGCGATCTGATAGAACTTAATGGAAATACTTTCAAATTAAGCAGATCTTAAAGAAATCGAAAATATTAATTTCATAGGTAAATGTCCTATTCTTAAGGAATTCAGTTGTAAGTACTTTGGAAAATCTTATTAGAAGATGAAACAATACATTTGCTAAATGGAGCATTCAGTAACTGGATAAATTTAACAAACTACATTATCAATGATTTATCATATAGAAAGTTTTTAATAGAAGAATTTAAATACTAATTATTTAAAATTATCACTATGGCAAATAAGAAATATGAAATCTCCGACAGACGACATTAATGTCACAGACGTATATTCTTTAATTTTCAAACTTTGAATCAAATGAAATCGTAAAATAATGTTGAATTTGTATTATGAAATAAAGAATCTACTTACTACTACTGTCAATATATTCATTCATGCGTCGTTTCACGCTTGCCGAACTTGCGGAAATTATAAAAATTCCGGCTCAGTTGTATATACATAATGTGAATTTCATTGTGAGGTCGGTCATCATCATTAATTCAATGTTGAGGTAATTCGTCGCACTGTGGAAAAGCTTGAGCATGAGTACACTCTTTTGGACCTTAAGCCACCAGCCACAAAATATTATTCTCGGGCGAGGCCCATCTTTGGCTCAGCATCTACTCGTATGTCAACAAGCAAAATTGCCGTTATTTTAGAAAGCACAATCCACAAATGTTCGATTAAGCATCCACAAAAATTGACTGTTTGGTGCGGTTTATGGCATGTCATCATAATCGGACTTTATTTCTTTCGAAATGCGGAGGGAGAGGCCGTTACCCTCAAGGGTCTTAGGTATAGGCAAGACCTTGAGAATATAGATATAATGGAGTTGTGGTTTTAACAAGACTTGACACCACTCGATTATTTACTCTGGGACTCTGTCAAGCCGTTATCCTGTCCATTATGCCCTTTATGTCCACATTTATGCAATAAATTTGTTCTCATAATACTTACAATAACCATTTTTAGGAGTAAATCGAAACATGACTCATCTGTCTCAAGTAGGAAAAGATTTTCCATCAGATATTTTATTTTCGTAATGGATCTGCTTAGTGTGTGGTCGGTAGTGTCAATTTGGGTGAAATATGTCCAAGTGTTGTAGTTGGCAGGTAACACGTGAACAGCTTATATAACTCACAGCGGCGTTAAATCAAATTAAACTCAACCTCAGCCAGCAAAGAGAAAACTAATGGGGGATTTCCAAGCTGAGTCCATTCCATCAAAAATACACAGCTCTCTTTAACTGCGAAGCCTTTCCATTTCATACTCTTAAGGCACGCATGTGACAAATAGGAAAAAACAACCACAAAGCAATGCCAAATTACACAAGTCCATGTCGTTGATGCCCTTGCGTAAAACTTACCCTTCAATTAACGTTGTTGGCTTCACTGTTATTTTATTAAAGGCAAAGCATATGCCTCCTTCCTTCCCTGACGACGTTAAAAGAAAGTCGTTTCATTTGACGCTTCTACGGCGAGTACCAGTTGCTGTTCATTGCGTTTCAACACTTCTCTGCTTCAGAAATTGCTCCTGAAGTTGTCTACCTCTTGGGAGTGAGGTAGTTGCCTTCTGACAACTTGCCATCGCATCGTCTCGTCTTCTATCAAACACACACACACACACACAGGAGTAAAAGAAAATTGTCTCTAAAAAGCCTACACAAGCCCACAGGACATTTACCTGGAGCTAAGATGCCACTCATGTAAAATCTCGTTAGTAACGGTATCCAGCCTACGTACCTCCTATGTTCCCCTCGTCCTAATGTCATTATAAGCCAAAAGTGGTTGGCTGGATTTTAAAATATTAATATAATTATATTACTCCTGAAGAGATTACTTACGAGGTCTGACGTTGTGACACAAAATAAGCCACACACAAAGCAAATGAATACCAAATGAATATCATATGAATATGTCATCCAGCTGGAGGATGTACAGAGGATGTTGCCACCACTTGATGCGGGGAGAGATGGAAAAACCAATGCCAATTAAACGAATGTGAATGAGCCGAGCCTCCACCGGATATCGGTCGGGGTTTAAGTATGCATTCACTTGTCGTGCTGATCTTTGAACTGGAATCCTTATGGAATATCCAAACACCAATTATGTTAAGTGCCCCCACCATTAAAGATGTACTAGGCATGATGTTTGCAATTAAAAAAGTTACAAGTGCCGGTCACATCTAGATACTAGATACTGGTGTAGAGTTTACAGGCAAGCGAGGTGAGAAAGGTTGTGATTTCAATAATCACTCTCCGAGGTAGTTGTCGGCTTGGCGTACACGCTTGGACTTGATGACAAATCGTAGGTTGTCACGGAATGGCTGAATTTCGCCAGAACTAAGCATTGCATGGGCAAGTGTAGGCCATTGGCTTCCAGGGGCACAATAGATAATCCGAACCTTTCTCTTAGATTTATGAACATTGCCTTAATTGGGACAAATAGCGCTCATGATTTATGTGTGGGGGCCTGAGTGCAGAACGAACGCTCCTTCTGAGCTTAAAAGGACATTGTCCTCTTCGGCATTGGACTCCGCTGTGTTTCAATTGGAAGACCTCAGCCGACAGGTGTTGGTGTTTCAATTTGTGGCTGGTTATATGTGGCAACATGCAAGTGAGGAATTATACAGGTTACAAGAATTATTCTTGGTGTGAAGGGATTTCAGTGACTACCTGTTTCTACGAGTATATGTGGAAATTAAAAAGCAGGAAAACGTAAGGTCATTTGCATTTGGGCTCCATAAAACGTGGTATAAAATAGCCCTACTGAAATTTCTATGCGTGTTCTATTAGACCACGTTCTTGAAGAGGTCTTTAAGCATAACTTTCAGCTTGATGATGGCTTGTAGATGTACAGAGAAAGAGCGAGTAAGTTAAATGAAAAAACAATTTTGATTGTTGTGATTTTAATAGAAAATGTAAGCACACTGGTTGTGTGCATGGAACTTTGAAAAGATGTAATTGAAATGTTGCAAAAATATACAGTGTTGATTTTTAATGGTATTCCTTCATCTTTACGGGACAGCTTACATCATGATGTCATTTGCTGAGCTTATCTTCTATGTTTTATGTGATCAATGCCCGATGGTTGCCATTAATACAGAGTATGGGAAGAACGATTCACTCACAAGAATAGCTCGAGTCTTCAACGAACACGCACAACACTTGAATCTGTCTCACACCAGATTACATCTTAGACGTATATTATTAAGCCTGTTTATTACTTAAATACTTCAAAATTACATATTTATAATAAGAATTGTAAACTTCATAATCTGTTAGCACATAAGTATTTTGTAGATTATTAAATGAAATAAATAAATAAATAAATAAGTAAATAAATTCAATACAGAGATGTTCTTTTCCCGGTGGAATCACGCCTTTTCACTTTGGAGCTGGAATTATGTGTAGTATTCACGGCGTAGCCGGAGTAAATAAAGATCTTGATTAAAAGCTCTTTTTGGAGATGAAAAACATCCTACTTAGAAAGACTGTCTACGGGTTGCGGCAATCATACAAAATGTTGTTAGGCAAACAGAAAGCGAAATCTCAGTCAATGGGGAACTTAAGATCCGTGATAAACAACAAACAATATCTATTTATAATATTGTACAAATAACACATTGAAATAAATCGAATTATTTTGAATGCGCAATAACAAAGGCTTCATATGCAGGTGACAAAATTCGCATCATCCATATGTTAAAGAGATGGTCTTTTCATGTGCGTAGTGGAAAATAATCCACTCCTTTTTCCATAATTTAATTAAGTTATTAAAGTTTCCAATGTCTACAGCCATAAAAACTAATGCGACATAATCCGTAGTATTATGGATTAAAAAAAAGAAATGGCCCTTTGTATTAAATCTACATAATTAAATATATGTTAACACTTCAAAAACAATACATTTTCTGGAAGACGTGTTATAATCCATGACTAGACAATAAGTACTAAAATATCTGATATCTCTCTCGTCACTATCGAATAGAATATATTTTGGAGTTTATGCTGAAAAGCAGTAGATAATTTCATCACCAAAAACCAAAGTTTTCAAGCCATATGACCTGAATTTAATTAGTGGGACATCCCTCTTCTGACTAAAACTAGCTCTTTAAAAGTGAATTTTTTAAATGATGTTAAAATCGCATGAATTTAGACTATTTTTTCCCCAGTCCATTGTAATGGATGACGAAGTGTAGATCATATGGGTGCAATTCAAAATTTTGGACTTGTATGCATCCATTTAATTACCACCCATGTCAATACAGACTATGTACACAGTATCACCGAAAATCCTTTTCAAAATTATTCATTATAAAATCCGATCAGTTTTGGTGTAGGAAAAAAAGGTCGCTAATTAATTTTGGCGGTGCAAAATTGAAATTGTTTTGCACTTTACGAAAATATTTTTATCGCTTTTTCGGGTGTATAAGGGTAGGTAAATTATTCTGCACCCATTGCCACTCGCGCGATACACGCGAATAATTTAAATATAAATTAGTTTCAATAAAATGTATGCATAGTAATTAAAACTGTAATCAAATATTTTAGATTGATTCAGTGTACTTAAAGCTTTTAGAGCAACGCAACCATTTTTCTATTCGAATGTGAGTGGGACGTGAAAAATTGAATAAAGTCAATATGTACAATTATCAATTCATTAAACACTTGCTTTTCTATTAACACTTCTTTTGAACGTAATTTAGCGGTACGATGGTGAGATTAGACTTACTCGTAAAAACATTTTTTTATTATAAGTCATTTTCACTTTGTGTGGATAATTGGAGAATAATGGAGTAGCATAAGCTTATAAAAAAGTGTCGAAACAGTTAGGAACCAAAAGTAAGAAATTATAAAAGTTAACTTTCTATTTATTGGTAAAATCAATTTTCAGCTTCTCGGCTTTCGGTGATGAACATGCCTTCATAATCAAGAAGATGCCTGTAATGCAAGGCCAATGACATTTTATTCTGTGATTCTTTGGCGACCTCCAATATGTCTAGCAATAGATTGCATTAAACCTTCAACCCATCAATTAACCATAAAAAGATAAAAAGATAAAAAAACCATCGGAAGTAACGAAAACTAATCAACATATGTGACCATAAAGTTCGGCATAAATAATGTTTAAGGTTTGTTGGTAAAACTCGCCTGAGAAGTGTTCAGAAAGTCATCCAATCTAGATTAAAAACAAAACTTATACGAGATCATAAAATTCCACAGAATTTAAGCACACCAAAGGCTCTTTTGAGGAAGTTTTCCTCACAAAAATCGAGGCACACTAGGATGAGCAGAGGGAACCTAAGCGCATTTTCATTTTCTAATTTAGCAAAAATTTCTTATCACCCACATAAAAATGGAATTAATTAAGCATATTGAATTCTAAACGCGAAGTAAACACCAAAATGTCCTCCCCCCAGCTGGTGTCTCAATCTTTTGATGAGATTTTAACAAGCTTAACGGGAGGTTTTCATACACTGGCATACCAGTAGGAGAGTGTATCCTCGTGCCGAAGAGGGGATGATGGCCGCAACAACAAAAAGCTTTACAAAAACCAAAACCCTCTTAATTATCCTTGTGCTGCGTAAATGAGTAAATGAGATTCTTATGGCTATGTTATAGGATCTCTAACAGCTGTCGATATCGTGGAGATTATGTTTTGCAGCTCTTATCGTTTCTTCTTCAACTACACGAGCGTAATTAGCTTGATAATTACAACACAACACAACACAGCACTGATTTGACTGCAAAGTTAAAAGCAGCGACCGTATTCAACAATGAAAGCAATTTGCCTCCACTGTTGCTCACTTATCCATGCAGTTGGCTGTGTGTGTGCGCAGCATGTAATTTTCATCTTCACCTTTTGTGAAAGGCCAACAAGAGTCCTTTAATGAAAAAGAATGCCTCTCTCGTCATGGACTTATTAAGTTTGTCTGGTGCAGTTCAGCATTTGAGCTATTCATATGTGCATCATCAAAGACCTAGGGTGCTACGTTTCCGTTGCAGGTTTTATAAAAAAATGCACATCCCTGAAAGAATTCACAATCCTCCCACCCACATATACTCACTGGAGATGATAAGATGGGAGGAATTCACCTTTCTTGGAATTGTCAAACAGAGTAGAAGCTGACAAATGTTTTACACGTAGATACCTGAAATTTTTGAATTGCAAACATCCAGCTGTGGGGTTAAGTGGGTGAAATGCTGGCAATTCCTATTACATAGAGCCGCGGCAATGCAACCTTATATTGTATTGTTTGCATCAAGTGCGCCGTACGTATTTGAATAATCCCTTTATGATTGCTGTGCCATGCAAAGACGAAAGGTGTAAGGTGCCTTAAAGAGGATACACATGTGAAGTATATGAACGAGCGTAACGAAACTGCTCTTTTGCTGCAAGCAAGCGTCGTATGTGTGCGAAATAATTGCATTTAAATGCAGAATTTCCTCTCTAGATATTTATTATTACAAATTGCGCACGGAGAAATTAATTGCTTTGCCTCTACTTCTATGGCACGCTCGGTGCGGGCGTAATTGCTGGAAATTTACATTTTTAATTAATAAATGAGAGAAGGTTAAATTTGAAATGGGCTTCAAAATATCGATCCCTCCTCGATAATTACTTGTTGGGAGTGTTACAAGATGTGGTTGCTTCAGGATTAACCTTGTCGAACTTTTTTTTTTATACTTACGGGTTAGATATTGGGTTTATAAAATTGGAATATTTTTTTTTTTAACAAAAACCTCCATCAATCAAAAGCAAGCTTATGTTTTTATCTAGATGAAAGCTATTTTAATACAGAATGTTGCTTCTATCACATATAACATAACTAAGATGATGGCTTTATCAACGTTACACGTACACCAATTCTATCTATTATATCTATCTTGTTGGTATCGGCAAAGTTCCTGTATAAAGAAGTATTTGAACTCATAGGTCAGTTATCGCCAGTATTATATCCACGCTATACCAGATGAGCCAGACAGGAGAGGACGCTCGATTTAGTGAACAATCCAATATAGTGAACACACAAAAGGCAATTCTAAATAGTGAACAAAAAAATCTCGATACAGTGAACCTATGTTTTTTTTTCTTTGAATCTTTCAGCATGCACAAACACGTCTAAAACACATTAGTGGTATGCAGTCGGCAGCATCCACACAACGTGTTTTTTGTACTCAACGTGTTGTGCGAGAACCTTGCACGATCATGTGGAAAATGCAATAAAATGAAAAAAATTAAATTGACATCACCAATGACATGGCATGGTGTGCCATCCTGCATGAACCCGAGGTTGTCCAATTTCAGTAAAAGAAAAAGTCGGTTAACATGGCTCTGTAACGCTTACCGTTGACCGAAACTTTTATCCCAGCCTCGTTTTCGAAGAAAATGATGCCCCCTTTTCACAATCCGCACCAAACTGTCACTCTGCGGATACATTGGCTCCTCGAAAATAACGTGCGGGTTTTTCAAGCACCAGATGCGCCAATTTTGTTTGTTAACGTAGCCGCCGAGATGTCAGAAAAGATGATTCAAGCTGCTCTAAGGCCCAAACTGCGAAGCGATAACGAAGCGGATGGTTACGCGTCTTCAATTGCTGAGTGAATTGGACTTTGTAAGCGAATAATCCGAGATCTCTGTGCAGAATACTTTTTAAGCTAGTGCAGTGGGTGATATGTTGAGCTGATGAGTCGCACACTCTCGGCTACAGCAGC
Organism: Myathropa florea; assembly: GCA_930367185.1. Lineage (NCBI taxonomy): Eukaryota > Metazoa > Arthropoda > Insecta > Diptera > Syrphidae > Myathropa > Myathropa florea. Next base: position 700,356 of record OV884004.1, on the reverse strand, counting down.
CACATTCTCACCTGTGCGCACCGTACGTGGATCATGAGTGTTGTCTATTAGCAAACTTACGTATAGCAGTTGCGGTAGGTGCTTCATTTCGGACAAAACTTCTTTTCAAAAAACGCACTGTTTGGGCGACACAGCAATCACTTTGGAAATAAGTTTTCAATATTTCCCAAGGTTGGTCTGTGACTTATTTAGTTTCGTGGAAGTATTGTATGATACTGACTTTCTGTTCAGATTTCGAGCGGAAAAAACTGTCAGTGTCGAAGTAACCTATTATTTAAAAAAAACCTTTAAATGGCCAACTCTGTATATGAAACAAATACAAAGTGCATGTTGCTTGCACATGGAGTGTATTATTTTCGTTGCGTTTTACAATTACAAACGGTCGAGTTGTTTTTGTTAAAAATAAAATATTCTTTTTTTATATTGTATTTATATTCTATTTTTGATGAATTGGACTTCAGAACATACGCATTTTGATGAAATTTGCTTTAAACAGTCCACGCTCGTTACAATGGACAATATTCGCTCCAGTGAACAGGCCCGGTTCATATTAGTTCACTATATCGAGCGTCCACTGTATTTATATGCATTTTTCGATTGTGTTTGGTACCTCAGTCTTTTCTTTGTTTGAAAACAATGTGCTTTATACAGCCCACCATTACGTCATGTCCAAGAGGCAGACACTCCACCTACATCATATTTCATATATAATGCTTAAGGCCATATAAAATTATATTTTATTTAAACGTTATGAAAAATATATCGTACATTAAAAGCACACTGTATACTGAACTGCGTCATTAAAATACTGAATACAACGCAAGTGCCTTCGGAAAGCAGAAGACTACTGAATATTATTCGAAATATTAAATATTGTGAACTACTTTGTAGATGTAGGTCGCCTGTCCGAAGATTTGATAATTGAACTCAAACCACACTGTGATTTTATATTCCCAGTCTGGGGTATAAAACAGTTTAAATTGTATATTTACAACAACTGTACCCCACGAAGGCCTTAAATATCCATTTTCTCTGAAACAAACATCAACTTCTCCTTTAAATCGGAATTGAACAATTTAGTTAATGGTCAAGACAATATAATCAACTTACTCAGTTCCCATCCTCGCAGCGATACTTGGTCAGCAATTTGCTTCACAATGGCTATCAAATCGTCCTTTCGTTTATCCATGGTTGTATGACGATTATGTTTTTACAACCAATAACTTAACCATCACTTCCACGCCGCTTCCCTCCTGTGCCGAGCAATTTCAATCGATTTTGAGTTAAGCTCTTCCAAAGCGCGGTCATTATGGGCGGCAGTGAAATCACCTGGAAAAGCATTTTCTATTAAGGCGACCTAGTCACTTGGCACCATAATCGGTCGTCGAATTGAGATTTTCTAATTTCAACCTAATCCTCGTTGACACAAAAAACAATCTAAACAGTTCTTTTAGGTACTCAATTACTTGATGTGGTTAAACGAAGGTCTCGGGCGGCCGAATGAGAGCGAAAGGAGGATGGTGTAAGAATGTTTTGGATAAATGTAAACTTATGCGTACCTGTGTGCTCTTGACTTTGTGTTTGGCATTCCATTTAATGAAATATGAAGTATTAAAAATGTAAGGGGAACCAACGGCAACCACATGTCACTGGCGCCGCAGGAAAAAAATCCAACTTCTTACCGTGAACGAAAGTAATTACTCTTACCAAGATTTATTACCTGCAATTTGCAGTATCGCGGTGAGGCTTGGAATGTTTTTCATGAAAAAGGAAGTACCTTGTGGTGTTGGATGGCGACGAAGGCACACGATGCTGCATTTTGAATTTATCTACGTGAAATTCTGAATTTTTTTTTATGATTTTTAAGAAATGGGAAAAAGATAGTATGTACGATGTTGCCAGGTATATATGAAAGGTGACACAAAATGCTTAAGTTTTTAATTCAAGAGGTCCACTTAATACGTCATGCAAGAACAAAACCGCTAACAAGAAGGAATGAAGTTCGTTAAATGTTTAAGGTTTGGTTACACTACGTATATAGACATATCGAATATTTTGTATGTATGTACTGATTTATTTGATAATTTAAAAACATTTTTTTTATCCTCAATAAATTGTCATTTATCAGTGCAAGTATGTAATGCAAAAAATTTGCAACCTGGCAACATTGGCGTACACTCACATCCTATCTTTAAGGAGAACGCAATAAGGAGACCTCCACTTATCAACAGCATGTAATTCATAGCAGCGTCGAGAGCTAATGCCTTTTTACACATCACATGAGAACATTAAGGGCTTTCACCAAATAAAGTTGTCACCTGAAACCACACATTACTGAATGTATCACCTTGTCAGGAAAATAATGAGCCACTTGATTGATCTTAGATCATTGATATCTTTTTGTTGCATCTACATATTTATAAGGCCACCTTAAAGTAGCAAAGCATCATTCTGATAGGTTCAGTGCGTGGTTTGACATTTTCGTCCTTGTTGTCCTGCTATGCAAATAAGCATTATTATTTAATTATACTGTAAACGAGATGGTCGTGGTCACTCTCCAAATATGACACCCATTAACTTGTATAAATTTGTGGCTTACCTTATTGGCATTGATTGTGTTTGGGGAAATGCCCTGTTTAGAGATCAATTATTATGTAATAATACATCGTAACCGTAATTTGAGTTGGATATGTTTTGAAGTCCTATGCACAACGCGTCTGTGGTCTGCTTTGAAGGTAATTAGCAAGATGATTGTTATTACATTCGAATCAATTGCGTTGCGTTAATGGAATTCGGTGATGCTCCTGCTTATGTTCTTCAAATTGGATTGTGGCTTATGCTGTGGTTTAGCATTTAGTTATTCTTTATTAATTTTTATAGATAGCATTAAGATTACATCATTTTACTTTGTTTGCACAGCTTGTACAGAGATATGATAATTATTATATCTTACAACAACTGAAAAATGTTAATAGTATAAAACAAAACTTTAGCTATAAAAAATTAGACGAAGGAAAAACTATAAAAAAATGTTCCATTTAATTGTCTGTGTTGTGTGTCTTGAAAATTTCAAGAAACTTACTAAATGTGTTACTTAATATCCACATATAAAAATATTATATTTTATATACATATATATATATTTGTTTTTGTAAGTAATAGATTAAATACATAAATTAACAAATAAATAAATAAATAAATAAATATGTGAATAATTAATTAAATAAACAAATAAGTAAATAAATATTAAAATAAATAAATAATTCCGAATATAAATAAGCAAAAAAAGATAATTATATATAAATGAACAGTTTATAGATAAACGAACAACAAAACAATATCAAACATAAATGTACAAATGCCAAGAATAATAATATATTTATAAATTTAATCAGTTGCGCTTTGACCGCTGACACGGTACACACGCGTTATTAACCTTGTCGCTCGGTTTTCTTTTTGCCAAAATTCGTAAGCGTGCGAGATCCCCAAACTCCGAGGACTGTCACACGTCCTCGGACAAAAAACATAAACCACTTGTGAAAATGGCATCAAGTAATAGGCATACAGGTTCAAATTTTTATGAACCTTTGCAATTACTCGACAGTGACAATGATAGTGAAATGGACGACCAAGTGTTGCCACGCAAAACCACCAAAGTTAACTTGCCCCCAATCAAACTTTTGAAAAAGTCTCCCGACTATGTGCACAATATGATGAACTCCATCAGTGTATGTGATTATTCCATAAAATTAATTTCAATTGGAATAAAAATCATGTGCGAAAGTATGAATTCTTACAATAATGTTCTTAATAAGTTAAATTCGGAAAGCTGCCAATACTTCACTCACGATCTAAGAAGTGAAAAAGCTCTTAAATTTGTGCTGTTCGGTTTGCATGAATGTGACACTTCTGTATTAAAAAATGAACTTATCCGACTTGGTATTAAATGCAAAGACGTTAAAAAAGTGTCGAAGACATACGAAAAATACACTGAAGTCTTTTACATTGTATTTGTTGAAAACAGAACCGTAAAGTTGAGTGACCTTAAAAAAAATGTTCGTTCTATATTTCACACCCAAATAAATTGGAGCTTCCATCGCCAAAGAAAGAACAGAATTACGCAGTGTCGTAACTGCCAAATGTTTGGTCACGGCGAAAAAAACTGCCACGTTAAACCATATTGTTCCTTATGCGCTGGTCATCACAAGACTAATGAGTGCACTAATCCAAACACTCAAAAATGTGCAAACTGTCAAGGTAATCATGCGTCTACAGATAACTCATGTGTGAGTAGGAGCAAATATGTGGAAATGAGACAACAAATTAAAGCTAAAAGCTCGCTTAGACGAAACAACAACAATAACAACGTAAGGAACAGCGCTTCTCTGCAACAAAACAACAATAACAACCTATCATTGTTCTCTATGAGTGACTTTCCATCACTACCAACAAAGCAACCAAAACGAGTACAGGACAACAACAACATCACTAATTCAAATGCATGGGCATACACAGCACCTTCTTCTTCTGCAATGCCGTCAGCAGCTAGTGAAATTAACAACAACAATGCCCCATTCACCTATGGCAGCGGAGATCTATTCACAATGGAAGAATTGAATTCTCTAGTCATGGAAATGGTCACTAAGCTTGGTTCATGTAAATCTAGAGTAGATCAATTTAATGTTGTCGCACAATTAGCAACTAAGTTTTTGTATAATCATGTTAAGTAATTCAAGTAACAATAATATTAATATAATAACATGGAATGCTAGAGGTATAAAGCAAAAACATGTAGAATTTTCCTATTTTTTAAATGATAACAATATTGATATTGCTTTGGTAACCGAAACTTGGCTAACCCCAGAAATTCGTATATCCACCCCGATGTATAGATGTTATCGTGTGGACAGGATAGATAGAAGAGGTGGGGGTGTCGCAATACTGGTAAAGAGATCACTTCAACATGAGCTTTTGCCTAGTATACAGACTTCGTTCTTTGAAAATGTAGGAATAGAAATAACTTTGACCGACCTAAGGAAAGTAAAGATTTTCTGTGCATATTTTCCCGGTAAAATAAGAAGAAATTTTACACGCGAGCAAACCCGTCAAGCTTTTAAAAAAGATCTAAGAAAGCTCCTTAGTATGAACTGTGCATTTATAGTAGGAGGTGATTTAAATTGCAGGCACAGGGCCTGGGGTTGTACTAGGGCAAATTCATGGGGAAATGTATTGTCTGATTTGTCTACTTTGTTACCTGTTTCAATTAAATTTCCACCCAGTTCTACTTACGTCCCTTCACGTGCTATTGGTAATCCGTCTGTCCTTGACTTATTTGTAACAAATGTTTCTAGTTTGCTATCTCAACCAACCACTCTGAATGAGCTCAGTTCAGACCATAACCCGGTCCTTTCAAAGATACGAATTTCTGGAGTGGAGAAACATGATTACTATTTAGATCTCAAAAAAGCTCACTGGAAAAATTATCGCAGAGATTTAAATATACAATTCAGAGATAGTTCGATGAATCTCGACCTCATTTCAACTAAAGAGGATGTTGATTCAGTTGTGCAAAGATTTTCGGACTCTATCCTAACCTCTGCTAACAATAATATTCCGAAAGTTCGGAAGAAAAATGTTGGTTTGAGACTTCCAACTCTCATTTTAGAACTTATTAGAATTAGAAATCTGCACAGAAGGAACTGGCAAAGGTACCGCCAAATAGTTTCCCGTAATACAGTTGCACAGCTAAACAAAGTAATTAGTTACAAAATACAAGAACATCGCAATACTGAGTGGAATCTTAAACTTAGTTCTCTCGATAAAGGTTCCAAACCTTTCTGGAACATAGTAAAAATTGTAAAAAATAAACACAACGAGATTCCTTGTCTAAAGAATGGTGTAAACACATATATTACAGACAAAGAAAAAGCGAATGTACTAGCGGACAATTTTGCAAAAAATCACCTTGTCTCTCAGCACCTAGGAGACGCAAGCACAACCTCCACTGTAGACGATATTCTTCAATCTTTCAATTCCTCTAGTCATGAAACCCCATACAACGAATTTATCTCAGAAGAGGATACACAGTTCTTTGTAAACAGACTAAAGGTCAGGAAAACAGGTGGAGTAGACAATATTAAAAATGTTTACCTCAAAAATCTACCAAAAATGGGGATGAAGTATCTTACTTTCATTATTAATTCATGTCTTAAAGTTCAATACTTTCCAGTGGCATGGAAATTAGCAAAAGTTGTCGCGATACCCAAAGCAGGCAAACCCCCGGACAGAATTGAAAGTTATAGACCAATTAGCCTACTAAGTACAGTAAGTAAAATCTGTGAAAACGTATTTAAAGAAAAACTAGTCTCCTTTATCGATGCTCATAAGGTATATCCAAATCAACAATTTGGCTTTAGGCGAAATCATGGTACTTCACACCAAGTTCTTAGGATATGCAATATCATTAAAGCCAATCGTTCAGTAGGGAAATCTACAGGTATGATCTTGCTCGATATCGAAAAAGCTTTCGATTCTGTATGGCACGACGGACTCATATATAAAATGTTAAGGCTTAATTTCCCCCCATTTCTATGTAAAATTGTTAAGAGTTTTGTCACAGATAGATATTTTAAAGTCCATGTCAAGAGTGGTGTCTCTAACCTCGTCAGTGTCAGTGCTGGTGTCCCGCAAGGCTCAGTCCTCAGTCCAGTTTTGTATAATGTGTATACTTCTGACTTTCCTACTCTTCCTTACTGTGATACAGCAATTTATGCTGATGATACTGCAATTTTATCTTCGCATGAGTTCAGTCTCAATATTGAGACGAACTTAATAAATGCGATTAAATGCTTACTCGAATACCTTTCAAAATGGAAAATTAAAGTTAATGTTGATAAGATACAAGCTATCTTTTTTAGCAGAAAAAGAAAGACTTGCTTCTTACCAGCAAATAACTTTAATATCTTAGGAAACTCAGTACCATGGAAAACTTCGGTAAAATATTTAGGGATATATCTAGATAAAAGATTGACGTTCAACGAACACCACTCACAAGTTCTTAAAAAGTATAACATTGCTATAAAAATGTTATACCCGCTTATCAACAGAAGATCTTTACTGTCCAATGAAAACAAGATACTTATTTTCAAAGCTGTATTTCAAGCAATCCTCTTATATGGATGTCAAGTCTGGGGAAACTGTGCTAAGTGCTACATAAAAAAATTGCAAATATCGCAGAACAAAGTCTTAAAAATAATGCTGAATCTTCCTTGGCATTACTCTACTCTTAACTTACACCATAAGGCTCATGTTGAACTTATATCTAACAAAATACACAAGCTCTCTGAATCTTTCAAAATCAGGTGCGACATTCCCGATAATCCTCTTATAAATGAACTATTTACTTAATAATAGACTTATGCAATATAGGTTCTCACATATATATATGTATACTTATCTATTTGTTTATTTACCTATTTATTTATTTATTTACTTATTTATATTTATTTATATACTTATTTATTTATGAATTTGTTTATTTATATATTTATGTATTTATTTATTTATCTATTTATCTATTTATTTATTTATTTATTTATTTATTTATTTATTTATTTATTTATTTATTTATTTATTTATTTATTTATTTATTTATTTATTTATTTATTTATTTACTTATTTATTTATTTATTTATTTATTTATTTATTTACTTATTTACTTATTTATTTATTTATTTATTTATTTATTTATTTATTTATTTATTTATTTATCGATTTTTGTGCATTCCCTTTTGACTGTTTTTATTTTTACTTTTTATTATATATATAAAATTGTATATCTGTATCATTACTATTCTTATTATTATATTTGTATATATATATATATTTTAATTTATTATTATTTTTTTTTTTTTTCTCTGTTTGTATGAGGTTTTTCTTTTTCGTAGTTTCCTCAAAATATATAATTCATTTGAAAAAAAAATTCCTTGCATATTGTCAAACATCCTTTTCCAGTAGTAAGATTATATTATATTAATCATATCTCTGTGCAAATGTAAATTGTGCGATAACAAAATGTAATTTGAAACGAAATAAACATATCTATCTATCTTATAAATTTAATCTGGGGGAATTAATTAAGTTCCTAGTTAGAGGATTTGTCGCTCTTTGACATCTATCAAAAATGTATTGTTGAGTTTTTAAATTTTCGTTGCAATCTGAAGAATTCTAGCTCGTTTTCTAGCTTGTTTGTAGGGAAGTCCCAGGGAAGACGTAATATCATTTTCAGGATCTTATTCTGAGCAATTTGAAGCTTTTTAATGTGGGTCTTAGCGCAATTTCCCCAAACGGCCGAACCGTACGTTATCATTGCTTGAAAATCAACTTTGTATAAAATTCTTTTATTGTGTTTATTCACTAAATAAGGATTTGCGGTTTATAAGTGAATATAGCATTTTCGTTGCTACGTTTGCTTTGTTACGGATATTCGTAATATGTTCTGCAAAAGTTAACTTCTTATCTAAAATATATTTAACAGAGCCAACCCATGGGATATCACTCGAGTTTAATTTTAAATTATTTGAGGGCATGAGACAAATCTTTCTTTTTCTTGTAAAAAAGATTGCTTGGCTCTTGTCCCCATTAATTTTAATTATCCAGTGTTTGAAATATTCGAAAATTGCATTCAATGCTCCCTGAAGATTATTTTCTATAATAGAAGGTTGATCATTAGAAGTATATAAAGCCAAGTCATCAGCATACATAGCTATTTCGCAATTGGAGAGGAAAGGGAAATCTGCGGTGTAAACATTAAATAAGGTTGGAGCTAGGACAGATCCCTGAGGAGCTCTACTTAATATTAGATATGCAATTTTTAACAGGAACTAAAAAACTTCTTCCAGTAATGAAGCTTTGAATAATTTTTATAATATGATCTGTACACTCCGATTTGATGAGGTTATATATTAACCCATTGGGCCAGACAGAGTCGAATGCCTTTTGGATGTCTAATAGTACTAAGCTTGTAGATAATTTCTCCGAAAAACCCTTCTTAATGTGGTTTGTCAGCCTTAGAACTTGATGGGATGTGGAATGTTCGCTGCGAAAACCAAATTGGTATTGTGGTATAATATTCTTCTTCGTAAGGTGCTTCTGTTTGGTGTTTTTTCGGGATTCGAACCGACAACATCGAGCGTAGGAGTCGACGCACCTACCCACTATGCCACGGCGCCCACTCGGAAGACTTATTGGTCTATATTTTGAGGGGTTATCAGGAGGTTTATCTTGCTTCAGGATTGGGACCACTTTTGCAAGTTTCCATTTGTTTGGGAAATACTGCAATTTTAGACATGCATTTATGATGAATGTTAAGAAACGTTTACCTATAACTGGGAGCTCTTTAAGCATAGTGTTGTTTATTCTATCTAGATCAGGTGATTTCCTGTGCTTTAAATTGCGGATTATGAATTCAATGTTATCCTCAGTGGCAAACTGGTTCGTAGAAAAAACAATAGAGCGTGCATTAAAGTTGGCTATTTCATTTTGAACTACCTTATCCATAGGTATTGATACATTATTGACCATAACAAGGTGATTTAAATGAAAAGAATCCGCCAGCAGCTCAGCCTTTTCTTGTTGTTGTATGCTGTAACATTTTGGGTTTGAAGCTCGGGAATGAAGTTATTTTTCTTCCTCAAACATTTTGCTATGTTCCAGAAAGGTTTAGAGTTTGAGTCGAGAAGACGGACTTTATTATTCCACTCACTATTTAGAAAAACTTTAATTTTTAAGGAGATAAGGACGTTTAAGTAGTTTGTGGCTCTTAGATCATTTACTGATCTAAACCTTTACCAAGTTCTCTGTGATTTATTTCGTAATTTAATTAGGTTGCGAATACAACGGGGAAGAATAAAGACTCTTTGTGAAGGCGTTTTTTAGGAACAGACACATTAAGGCTCTCGAAATCATTCGTAACAAAAAAGTCTAATACTGAAGGAGAAGACCTACTAGAAGTTGGGACATAGGTCGGGCTGTTCGGGAATAAAAGGATAAAAGGAAGTCTCAGTGAGAGGTCGTACAGGATGTTACTCCATACATTTGCTCTTAAACATCCCCAATCACGGTGCCTAAAATTAAGATCACCCCAATTATGAATCTATTAGTACCTAGTAATCTCAATAAGTCGTTTTTAAAGCAGTGCCTGGAAAATAAACCGAAAATATTTCGAGTGTGGATAAATCGGAAAGTGTAATTTCAATACCAATTGCTTCAACTACTTGTGTATTGATAATTGGTAATGATTTATGTCGTATTTGTTTTTTTTAAAACGATGGCAACACCACCACCGGTTCTATTTCTTCTGTCTAGTCTGTGATAAGTAAAATTGTTATTGTAAAAACGATCACTAACATCAAGCCACGTTTCACACACAAGATATTTAACAGATTTGTTACGTATGCTTCCAGCATTCCAACACAAAAGATTAAATTGTTTGTAGAATTACTTGACATTGTTGTACAGATATTTGGTTGCAAGCTGTGCAATTACATTAAATTGTTCAGCCTTTGTTTTACATTGACTTAATTTGGAGATTATTTTCATGGTGAGAGATGATAGCTATTCGTGAGAGAAAAGTTGGTTTTCTTCAGCTGATCTGCTCGATGTTGCTGTTTGAAGCGGCTTTGGGTCCCACTGCTGCACTTGTTTCTGGCGAGTGGCATGTGTGGACGACTTTTGCCCTTGCAGTTGGCGCATTGAAAAACCCCAATAGAAGTACATGCATCGGTTTTGTGACTTCCAGCATAGTTCGCACAATAAGTCTTAACATTGCAGTGACGTTGACGTTGACCGTGTTCAAATATTTGGCAGTTGCGGCATTAAGTTAATTTATTCCGCAATCTACGTTGGAACTCCCATCTGACTTGAGTCCGGAAAATGGATTTAGTATTTTGCCTAATATCGGCAAGTCTCACAGAGCTATTTTCCAGATAGACAATGTAGAGAACAGTGAATGAGTCATTTATCATCTTCACATCTTTGCACTTGAGCCCGAGAGATATAAGTAAGTTCATTTTTAGTGAGTCTCCGTTAATTTCATATAGACCGAACAGAATTACTTTGATTTGAATGATCTGCCGGACTTCGTGTCGTGAGCGAAAAATTGACAAGCACTAGATTTCAGAGCACATTGGACTTTTTCAAATGAACTGAGGGACTCACAAGCAATTTTAATTCCGATTGAAAGTCAGACATATTAAGTTTATTTAATTAATTGTGTACAAAAGCACTATTTTTTGCAACACCTTAATAGGGGGTATATATATTTTTGGTTGTGGCCTTTCAATTGAAGCACTAGCATCATCACCAGAGTTATCCGTATCAGGGTGGTCTAGGAGAGAACTCCAGTAGTTCTCACTGCGCGACATCATAGGAGTAGCGATTTTCCTGGATTGATTAATTGAGGATGGAAGATCCTCGCAGCTATTTGATCTGCGTTTGGGAATTTTCGGATATGATTAAAGCCAGCACGTGAGAAAAAAAATTGTAGCACAGCACTTCTTTCTCGAGAGAGAGATAGAACCAAACTGTGGTTTAGCATTTGTCTTTGGAAAGTTATGTTCTTTTTTAATTTGCTTGATCTCTGTTCAACACATAGAAAATGTAGAAAAGTAATTATATTTGTGAAAGCCACATTTCTCAGTGTCCTGGTCTAGATTGAACAACTCAAAAATGATTTCTTTTTAACTGAACAACACGAGGAGGGCAAACTTCTTCTTTCGATGAAATCTTGAATTCCGGAACTTTTAAACCACGCAGTCCTTTCCTCATCACCAGCCAACCACACTATTCCGGTTCACTCAGCAAACTCCTGCTGCAGAAGCAATAACAGCTGTTGCCGACACTAAACTCTATAGCCATACTTTTTTCTTTTTTTCTAAGAAAGCTGTGCATCCTATATATTAACATAAGACAATTCATTTTACTTGAACGTCAAAACAAATTTTACTAGAGCAAACACCGGAGTTGAAGTGAATAGTCTGCAATAACGGTTGCAAAGGGAAAACAACTCTTAAATTAAAAACATACTCATTATTCTACGAGCACATCTATTGTAAGTGTGTATGTCTGAAATTCCATCTACATCAAGAAGATCTGCGATACCTTTAACGAATTTCTCCAACACGCTAACGCAGAAGCATACATTTCATCACAGGTATGTTACTAAGTAATCCCCACTACGAGAAGAATATCACACGACTATCCTCCATGTTGAAAACAAGCAAATTTAAACTCTTTAAAACCCATGCATACTCCAACCGAGTCGCCCCAAAAAATAAAGACCTCAACTTCAGACATAGTCATCGCAACACCCTTACTCCCTTCGCCTTAATTTTCCATGTCTGAGAGGATAATTGAATGGAAGCAGCAGCGTTTCGTTATCAACTTCCATTATATTGTTTTCAAAGCCATTGAGCCGCGCACAAAATGTGGGCGGTAGGACTTTTGTCATTCATCTGAACAGAAAGAAGAAAATGCCTAAATTTTGGTTTGAAATAATTTTCCGATTCGTTGAACAATTTCGGGTGCTTGTGTAATTATGCACTCATGGGTTTTACTCGTAAATCCGTCTTTTATACTTACGACCTCTAGCTTACCGATTTGTATAAAATCGTGTATATCCCGTTGAGGATGTTTCCCGCTGAAACATTTCCTAGGGAAATGTGACCTTTTCTGTCATTAGACACTTGGAACTGAAGAGCACTTGTAAAATATTACATCTTCACCAACAATAAATCAACCTCACACACAACGAGTTTTCTACGTCGCAATCTTCTCCTCCGAATCGCATTTTCTTTCGTACCCACTCCCATCACAGGTATGACAAAAACGTCATACATTACAAATTATACTATAAGAAACATGCGAGTGAAATTCTACTACAAGAAACATGCGAGTGAGATTCTGGCGATGGTTTACCCAGGTGGTGCTTACAAGTGATCAAACGTGCGTGGGATGTTCTCTCATCAAATTATAAACATAAACACACATAAGGAGTAGGAAGCCGTGCATACTCTTGTATATGGATCTAAGTATAGTAGTATGTGCATAAGAAAATAAAAAGGATAAATTGTTTGCTCAAATTGTCATCCTTAGAAGCAAACATGAATTTAGAAAGAAATGGGCAACGGCAATAAGACAGCACTTTGCAATTCATCACAATTATCGAAAAAAACCTCTGAATTGGTGAAAGATCCTTCTTTTTTCTCACTTTCTTAAAGCAAACATCATAACGAGTAGATCCTTAAAAACAAGGGGAACTAAGGAAACGTATCCTCTCCTATCAACACCCTTAACTTGAAGAAAAGAAACGACAACAACCCTCCAACCGGTGGCCAGAGTGAGTTTCTCTCCCCAGCACCTGTTGTGTGAGAAAGGGAAGTCTTAGGTTGTCAGCACTCTGAAGGTAAAACATCCCTTATTAATATTTCAATAAGGATACCGGGTGGCGAAGTACAAACTGACACTGAAGTGGGTTTTTTTTCCACTCAAAGACAAAGACTACTTGCTTAGGTGGCCGTAGCTGGTGTTAGGGTAGTGCACTGTCTGGACACAGGGGAGATTGAAGGGACAAGACACGCTTTACACTAAATGGAAAATTTCATTACTGAGCTGTTATTCAATCGTTGTTGATGGACACCTCAAGTATTTCCGAGAGAATTTAAGCATTTTTGACTAAATCACTCTTACAGGAAGGTTACAATGCGAACATGGAATATTTTGATATTTATGAGCCGGATCTGACGATGAAGAAGAAACTTGGACAACAAGTGCCGACATTTTAATTTGTCAAATATTTAAAAGATATTACTTTATCCAGGAGTGTGGTTGTTGAACAACATTCAAAGTCAGAAGTCCCCAAAAGATGGCGGAAATTATTGTTTGAGTAAATCGTTTTATTACACTTTGCTACTCCATTTCCCTCATTAGGATTGGTGGTGGGCCTTCTTTAAGTTAACGAAGGGCAGCCCTTAATCTGAGGATTCAGTTTTTGCGTAAAGCATAAAGCTTAATGCATTAATTGAGTGGCCAATGAGAAATCAAAATATGTGCTGTTTGGCGCTTATTTTCAATGCCCTGTTGAGTCCAGGATTCTGCTGCCAGTATACGACTATTATCATAAAAAATTTAGTTTTTATACAAGGGGCTCGATACTGAATCGGTTCCACAGGACATTGACCTGGTTTCCATTCCTCAACACCTTGCTTGGCGAGTCACTAACAATGCCTTGACAATATATTTGTCACGGAAAGCTTTGAACTTTATCGTTTAGAATTAAACTATACGCCCCATTCGTGCAAAAATAATAGCACGCACAATACGAGTCGTTGGTGGAGAAGTAGGCAATGATTTATGAGCTGTTAGCTGATAGCAAGAAGGGAAGTGATGATACTGTTTGTATTTCGGGTATTCCAGTGTTTTTGACTGGTCTTCCAGTTTCCAGCACCCTTTTAATTGGGGTAACAATAATGGAGTGGAATTTAATGCTTCCAAAACTCAAAGCTGTCTACTGTCACTCAAGCGATCTCAAAGTAATCAGCCATTATCCCATTATGGCACTTGCATTTCATGCTACTCTCCATCCTCGGTATGCGTATCAACTCAACACTTAGCTGGAACGATCACATATTCGAGGCCGCCAAAAATGCTACGAAATGTCTAGGTTTCCTAAATCGATGCAAGAAATATTTCACCCCCTCTGATTTGGCTTCAATTTATAAGGCCTTCATTCGCCCCAAGCTTGAGTATAACGCACATATCCGGTCTGTTCCTCATGTTACTCTTTGCACCTACCTGATAGAATACAACAGCGAGCGGTAAAACTCATAGGAGAAAAAAAAAATATTTCGAAGTCGATCGACTCACTGTTTTATCGCTATTTCGACAAGCGATGCTCAAGCGAGCTAGTCAATTGCATTCCTCCCCTTCAAGAATTCATCCGCAATACCCGTCTCGCTAGGAATGCCCATCAATATACCCTTAAGCACTCTTTCGGACGTACAGTAAAGTTCAGAGACTAGTTCTTTAGCCGCACCACACGAATATGGAATGCTCTTCCCAGCCTAATATTCCAAACACATAATCCACAGACGTTTAAAGCCAATGTGCAAAGGTACCTACTCTCCATCTCTCCCTCTATGGCTTCGGCCCATGCTGTGTCTTGAACAAAGACACTTAAGGGTATTCACAATATTTTTGCACGCGCAAATTATAAAAATAATCTTTTATAAAACTTCTAATTATGTTTATATTAATTATTTTTTAATTTACGTTATTTAGTGTCACTTTATTATACATTTTTATAACGTAACTTGACTTTATTTTATAAAAATATGTACGTACATACATGCCTACATTTGGTCAAAAAAGTACGAGGAATCAATCATTTGAAAAGCCGACTTAAAGGGATTATCAAAATTCTTTTTGTCTTAAGTTAGCGCAACTGTTTATAATCTATAATCGCGTGAAGTTTGGGCGTCAATGAACTTGGACCTGACACCTCCATAGTTGGAAACGATCCTTATGGGATGCCTGAGCCTGTCCCACGTTCCTCTAAGATGGAGACAGGTGAAAGTAATCTTCCTACCAAAAGCAGGCCGAAGTTATTATGTCAATCCTAAGGACTTAAGACCTATAAGCTTATCTTTTTTCCTGCTTAAAACACTGGAAAGACTCATAGATATCCATCTACGCTGCAATGCAGACCCAACTAGATTGTCAGCCTCCCAACACGCGTACACTAAAGGCAAATCTGTAGATACTGCCCTACCTTCGCTTGTATGCCTCATTGAGAAATCCTTTCATCATAAAGAATACACTATGGTAGCCTTTCTGGACATGTCTACCAATCCTCTATCATCAGTGCACTGGTGAATCTTGGCTTGGACAAGGGACTCGGTAGACTGATTTACCAACTGCTTGTCAGTAGAGTAATCATATCGAAGCAGGGTTCCACCACCGCCACCAGACTTGCCAGAAGAGGAACACCACAAGGTGGAGTTCTGTCTCCCCTGCTATGGAACATTGTGGTCAACGAACCACTTTTGTTACTAGATAAGGCAG
Organism: Myathropa florea; assembly: GCA_930367185.1. Lineage (NCBI taxonomy): Eukaryota > Metazoa > Arthropoda > Insecta > Diptera > Syrphidae > Myathropa > Myathropa florea. The sequence goes on along the minus strand of OV884004.1, from coordinate 684,237 downwards.
GGTGCAAGGTGATAGCCTATGTGAATGACATTGCCGTAGAAATCTCGGGAAAATATTCAACTGTGCTAGGGTATCTTATGCTAAATGCTCTCTCTAAGCTATCGGCGTGGACTTGGCATTAGCGCTCTAAGCACGGAAATCGTCCTCTTCACACGGAAATACAAAATCCCCTCGCTCGACCCCCCCATCATTGATGGCATCAGTTGTAGATTCTCAGAGTCTGCCAAATTTCTAGGGCTCATCCTAAACAAGAGACTTAACTGGAGGCTGAACATGAACCTATCCCCACTTGACATTTTTGGCTAACTACTACCAAAAAAACTTTGCTATTCGTCTTATGGCCACCGTCCAGTGGACCAATAATCCCTTTGGCCACTTCTCTATACTAAGTTCTCTAAACTTCCCGACTAGAAATCTAGACCAAGCCACACCCCAATATTTTCCTGACAGGTACTTTGAAACCCTGATTCCAGATAGAGACTTTTGGAATGATAATCCTAAACCATTTGCAGGTTCCCTGCACTTCTTTACGGATGGGTCAAAGACCGGGGATAGGGTTGGCAGTGTTTTTTTCTCTAATGAATTAAACATAAGTCTCTCATTTCGCTTACCCGACCATTTTAGCGTGTTTCAGGCGGAGACAATGTCGATTAGTGAAGCTCTGTTCGGGCTCAAATGGAATGTAATATCCGCGCGTAATCTTTCCATTTTCACGGACAGCCAGGCAACCATCAGGGTCCTGGAATTAGTCTCTATACACTCAAAAGCTGTAATCGACTGTCGCTTATTTTTACACAAGATGGCCAATCAGTTTAACATTCGCCTGTGTTGGGTACCAGGCCATAGAGACATTCCAGGTAACTGCAAATCGGATGAGCTTGCCAAGTTCGCTACTTCACAGCCATTGCTACGTAAACACAACACACAACTTGGATGTGCCCCTCACAACTTGTAAATTGTTGCTTTTAGTAGAGGCAACTCGTTAAATAAACAACAGATGGGCGAGTGGCACTACGTGTCACATCTCCAGAATGATCTGGCCTAAGCTAGATTTCAGAAGATCGAATGAATTAATATCTCTAGATAAATCCAACATAAGTACAATTGTCGGTGTCATCACAGGACACTGCTTCATAAGAAATTATGCCAGCAGAATGATTTCTTTAGAAGCTTTCTTTAGAAGCTTCTTAGACCAGGAGGAAGTGGAAAGCATTTCACACCTTCTCTGCTCCTGTCCGGCCCAGGCGTCTCTTCGACGCCTTCATCTAGGGGCCTACTTCTTTAAAAACTTATACGAACTCAGTGTGGTTCAAATTAGTAATCTACTACGCTTTATTACAGGCTCCAAATGGTTTCCCAGTAACACTCTATTGGATTAACCTCAGTCAAGCCATATGGCTGCATAATGGATCAATTCTGGTCTAAGTGCATACCTTAGCCACTTTTACCTACCTTGGGCGTCAATTGTCATTCAGTTTCTTTACAGCGTGCCATCTTGTCAGTACATGTGTTTCGCTGTTTTTACAGTTTTCAGCAAAAACTCAATAGCATAAGGGTCGCTGAAGACATTATGGAACCAGTCAATTCGCAAGGTCCAACTCCACCAGACTGTAGCGCTACCAATATTATTAATATTATAATCATTAAAATGAAGGGCTTTATTTTAATTTGCAGAATGTTGGTGATCTATAGTTTCTCTCAAGTATAATTCTGTCTGCGACTATAAGTGATAAGTTATTACCGCAAGAAATATGTAAGACGAAAAGACCAAAATTAGTCTCGGTCACATTTCTGATAGAATTTTGTTTCTATTTGCTTCCTCCTTTTCCTTTATTTTCATAAATTACATTATATACCCCAGCAAAGTTCCAACCATATAAATGTGACGGCCTTGTTGGTTAATCTGGTACCGAAATTTACCAATTTGAATATTGAATCTGAATAACATTCCTTTAGTACATGAATTTAATTTGTTTTTTCTTTTCGCCACGGTATATCAACACCCCCTTTGCGGTACGAATATTTCATCTCAGATATATCTCAGCTGCAGCCTGATTCAAGTCAAAGGGTATGTATGCACAAATAATTGTCTGTGTTTGATTTATTAATTTATTATTGATAAATCAAACCAAATCCCATTTCCCCGGCCGAGTACACAAAAAGTTTGATACACAAGCAATTATTCATAGCTGTGTATAACCTCGAGCGTCACCACCGCCATCGTTGCTAGCTAATCCAACAACCGAATTAATTATTCTCAGCAGTGCAATATAAATTACTTTATGCACACCTGCATTGAAAACTCTCTTCTATAACACGTTTAATGCTAATTATACTTAATTCCTTGGCATTATAAATTGATCCCTTGCAGGATGCGAGCGAATTTCCTTAAACATAAACAGCTTAACATACACACGCCCTGTTATGTTGCAGTGGCCTTGTAGAGTGCAGACTGGTATACTCATACCGTGTCCGGCGATTAAGAAATTTAATTTGCAAAAGAAACGCTAAACTAATTACGAGTGTAAGTCATCCGCGTGAAGAGATAAAGTTGTGTGAATACAAGGATGCATGTTTTCGTTAAGGGCTTTTCCTAATTGCTGACGTAAATAAAATCCTTTAACCGGGTTATATTTACACACATCCGGATGCACATATATCACTTAAGGTTGGGTTTGCTTAAATTTATTGATTCACTAATTGTGCTTAACATATACACTTGTATCTCATGTCAAGCGTCTAATAGCGCCCAGAGACGCTGATAAATGGCGTGTTATGACAGCTAATAGGTTCTGAAAATAGTTTAGATAGGATTTTTGAAAACATTAGCCAGAGCAAAGACAGCCCGACACGCGAGCGATATTGTTCTTTTTGAAACGTGTATTGCTCTGCAGTACGGACAACTTATAAAAATCTTGCAGCACACACCAGTAGTAGAAAAACATTTCACGGCTTAGAGCGTACCCAACTGATAACGTGTATTAAAGTCTTGATGGGTATTGCTGAGAGCCATTCGCTACAAGTGGCAATATATCAATTGCTTGTTTTTGTGTAGGAGACCTCTCGTTGTGATAAGATTAGACATACGTACAACCGAGGTGTCCTTTGTGGACACCGCCCTGCTGATAAAGCGTAAGGGAGATGTGGAGGGTGGGTGGGTGTATGAGGGGATATAATTGAAGAAATGCACTCGAGAGTCAAGAGTGGGAAAAGTCCACAAATGGGGATGAAGCAGATTAAGATATCCTTCTAAGAAGAGGAGAAGAAAATCCTCAATCGTAACCCCTGTCAGGGAGCACAAATCAAGGTGTCGAAGGGTGGTTAGGTGTGAGTTTATTTGGGAGGCAGAAATCCATAGAGCAGAAAGGATGTTTATCGGTGCAAAAAAGTGTGTCGACTCAAATGGGCTCTGTACTTTTGTGGAAGAATTTACCCGGGACCTAACAGAATGGTTGCGGGAGGTATTGTCACATGTGTCGTGTGAGGTAAGACTGAATCAAGAAGCATGAAAAGGGATTTGGATAAGGTTCTGTGTGAAAGCATGTCGTTGAATTCCCACGCGATGGAAGTGATTTTGACAAATTTTCCGCGTCTTTAAGTGGAAAACTAGATATTTAGCTTGTGACCCATGTATGCGTGCTCATGAGGCGGAAGAAGTTGCAAAGCGGACTTTAAACGCATTCGTACTTTAAGACAGTTTTAGGCGCAATCCATATTAGCACATCTAAGAATATGTACAACTGAACCTCCTTTTTAAGGTTCCGTCTACAAAAACGGAACCTTTATAATTTCGGTGTGCCCGTCCGTCCGTCCGTCGTGTCTGTCACACTTTTTTATCTCCGAAGTTTATGAAGATATCGGCATGAAATTTTGGAATTAGATACTTCAGACCTAGATGTCATTGTCTATATAAAGTGGGGCCATTTGGGGGTGGCTCCAGTACAGGTGAAGTTGACATTAATTTTGAAAAATTGTCGCACCCCATCGAAATATATATCAATCGACAATCAACGCACTTGCCCAGTTTATTTTTCTTAGGTGACACAACATTCTAAAGTGAGAAAAGTTCTCAAACGCAATTCCGCGAATTGCTTCAAGTTTAGTCCAATAAATTATTTAAGGCCTTTGTAAACCTATGTGTTTACCCCAATCACGTTGCCTTAAAGGCGCGAATTCGAAGATTTTTCATCTGGTATTGTGGTGGCCATGGTAGAGAAAGTAATTCTGAAGGCCATAAGAGTACGATTTGACTTTTCATAGTACGCTTCAATTTAAGCTGTCATATGCGGCCCTAAAACAATGAAAAGTTGTACTTCGATTTGCAAGTTAGGTATGCAATGGACATCCGCGTTTTGACTAATGTGAAAAGAACTGTAGGAAGTGAAAAATTATTTCTGAATGTGGTCAAGTGTTCCCACACAACCCCAAAGAAAGTTTTGAAGGCGATATAACTTATCCCACAGAAATAATATACCACCATCTCTATCTTTTAAGGTAGCGAGCGGGAGCTTTCGCTTGACAAAATCGGGAGATAGTTTACGATTATGAAAGGCCATTTTGTTTGTTCATAGGTATGTAACCCCAATCTAATTTTTCTAGTTCTGTGGTAGTTTGCTGTCATAAAAATGTATTTTATATGTATGTTTGTCACTTATTGCTGAATATATAAAAGGAAGTACTCTGTTCATTTACGTATATAAACATACCTGAATGTAGAGAAATCATTGAAAGAATGTGAGGAAATAACACCCAACCTGTGGTCATTCGATAACGTTAGATGGACAAGAAGCTCTTATAAATAATTTAATCAACACCAAGTCTGCGTTTCAAAAAAACGTCAACTACTGTCATCAGTAGTCGCTTGCCATTGATCAAATTCTGAAAGCGCATGTACATGGAGCAATAAATAAGATACAACAATTGGAAAAAAATCTCCATGAATCTGTTGAGACACTTTGGCTATGGGTATAAAAGCGATATTTTATAGCAGGTCCAAGAGGTTGATAAATCTTTTTGGCTGACAGATTAAGCAGCGTTGCACTTTCGAGATCTATTGGACACACATCATCACGTGCACTGTAGCATGCAAGCAGTTTTCATAAAAGTAATTGACATTCAGTACGAGCATCCACTGTTCCTTCATTTCGCACGAGAAAAAGGAACTTTTTCCACGTCCTTCAATTTGTCTCCTAACTGGATCGTGGCAAAAGAAAATAAAATCTGCAGACACAAATTTTAGTTGCACCCTGTGCTATGATACGTGCAGGTGGTGGCTTAGTGCACGGTACAATTCTTTTCCATTCCACTTGCAATCTTGCGTTGTCTGAGTAACTCTGGTTTAAGAGCAAATTGAATTTTTCGATTCACCCAATCGATCACCACAACATGATGCATTAAATGCCATTTCAGGTACTCACACCAGTTCATGGCGATACTGCTATAAAACGAATCCAGGGAGAAGGTATCATCCTTTCCTACACAATTTGGCACCGAAAAAAGGATGTTGGCGGTAAATCTTATTATCTTGAACTGATACCGCATGCATGCGAGCCAGATGTAGAGTGAATGTGTGCAATTGTGCGGATGTGTATCTATGCAGGGTGTTTGTGGTTAGCTCGGTTAGTTTAGTTATTGTATCTGAAGGGGGTTGATTCTTTTCTCGGCTGCTTTGTGGTTTAGCAGACACAGTGGTTTGTTGTTTGTAGATAACGAAGTAGGATTAATTATGGCGTGTTCTCCTGTGGTAATTGGAGTTGATAGTTCCAGATAAGATTTAATTTGTTTCTCCCTGGTTTCGGAATGTTTTCAATACACTTTTATCGGATTAGTTTGTGGTACGCAAATATGCACACACATATCTTCTTTGCTTTGTGTCGTGTGGTTACTGTCTGGCAAGGGACACTCATCTGTAAATTAAAAAAAAAGAGTTGCATTACCTCGCATGGTGCAGGTTGCATTAAACATAGGTATCAGTTGGTGAACCTAACCACTTAGCGGAAAATATTCAGTTAATCAAGTACGGAGGAGTTGCTCATGTCAAAAGTTTTCTTAGTAATGAGAAGGATTATTATATTGTTAATTGATAGCAGGAATTGCTCTCATACAGAATTAAATGGTTCAACCATAATTGGAATCTCGAACACTACGATCTAGACTTTGGGCTGATAGTGAGCTTAAGATCAACTTCTTAAATTTAACGAAGAAGATACAAACAAACTAACTATAAGCGGTAACAATACCAGAAGGAAAAGCGGATATTCTATGTGCCCATTCATTGGCATAGTGCTGCAAGAAGCTCGGTATGTGTTAAAATATCCATCCCAGAATCTAAGTACAGTCTTTTTTCTTAAACTGCAAACCTTTTGCAAACGAGAAAACACGAAATGGCATTTATTTCTCCGTCTGCCCGTTGTCTGCATTATTTTTGGGTTTCATTTTGTTTTATTATTTAAACGTCGGATGTATGGAAATATTTTTTTTTGAATGGGAGTAGTATTTCTTTAGTTGAGTACACTTTGATTTCAGATGAATTAGAGTTTCTTTGATGGTACGTCCATTAGACTTGGCATTCAAGTGGCCTATGATACGAATAAATAGGGACCCCTTGTGAAAGTATATTGCTGAGTTTCCAAAACACTGAGTGCATGACTATATCTCTACAGTCATATATCCTTGCATTTTTGCCTTGGTCTATAGTTATCCATGGATATTTGAAATTTAATGAAAGCAAACATGGTAAGGGCGGATAGCAATCATTTTCTAATTACACTCTCAATGCACTTTAAGCACACAAAGCCAAGCTCCACAATGCACATTTGGGGAATATGTATGTTTGTATGTTTCTGTATTTCGAATCCGGCTAGGAGGGAAGGACCAACAGGATTCCCATTGTATTTTCCGCTCATTGGATTCCAATTTGCTTATGATTGAACGCTCTAAAGTGTTTGGTGAATTAAACTCTTGCAAAGTGCATTACGAAAATTCGTCCTTTTTACGACCACAATTTGTTGAGATTATAATCAAATCCCGCAATTATTTTCAGACTTTGACTAACTTGTTTTAAGCTCAGCTCCCCCACATGCAGAGCCAAGAGTTTTCAATTCTCATTAGAGCGAATTTTCATGTTGTATTAAGGATCCTGCAGACTCAAAGACACAGAAATGTAAGGTTGAAAAGGCAGGACTCAAATTTTACCAAAGTGCTTTAGAGGTGTACAAGGAAAAAAGTTGGTGAAAGGAATCCCAAGCGGAGGAGCTAGGAGGAAACGAAAGAGAAAACGAACAAAAAAATGCTCTTCACATTCGTATTCGTCGTTGTTCTTCCATTAATTTCTCGTTTTATTCGTGCTTTACTTCTTCATCGCCGGATGTAAGCATCTTAATACTTAACTTTAGGCTATTTGCAGAACACCAACCAAACATTAATGTATACGTAAGTATGTGTAGGTAAAATGCTTTCAGAAGTGAAATTGAAGAGAGCCCAGGAACACATTTCAAATGAAAATAAACGCCTGTCGGCATTGTCAAGTTACGCTCAGATTTGATTCTATCGTGATTCCTATGAGTTTTCTCGTGCACCACCACCAACGCCTTTTGTCTCCAATGAGCGGTGTGTAAACAAACATGTGACCATAAGGGCAACACAGAGGAAACGACACCCTCGAGGTTTTATGATAAACTTCTGCTTTACGTGTATCCTTTTTATATTTCCTGTCAAATAATGGGGGTTCAGTGTGGTTCTCATTTAAGTTGAGTGGACATTGAACTCGCAGGGTAACATTAACATAAGTTTTAACGTTCGTTTTTATTTACCTTGGGAACAATGTTGAAATGAAACCATTGATTTCATGGTCGAAACAAGGTCGATTAGGCGGGTTTTATGGCCTCTGAGAGTTCGGAAAACATGGGCATTAGTAATAAAAATGAGCTGCGTCAGTTTATGAGGAGATGTCCTCAGTTTGTGGTATGTATGCACGTCCTAAGCGGCGTAGTTGTCCTATGCTTTTCAAGAATTGATTGGCTATATAATTTTGTACTTGAAGTATGTACATTCGAATTCATACGTTTTGTTTTGTATTGATTGGTTATAATTTCAGTATTTTATGTTTCAGTCCCCAAAGCGGTAGTTTGGATAACGTTTTATTGATTAAAGCTCGAATTAGCGAATGGTGTTATCGTTAATACATGCGAGGACATATAACGAGCAACATTATTAATTAATTATATTTGGGCACTGATATTCAACTTTGCTAAAAATCGCTCCTGTAAATATTCTTTCATCGTTCCTTTATATTATTATTATGAAAGGGTTTAATGGATAATTTCATAAAAATAAAGCAGGATTGTTTACATGTTCGCTAGTTTTGTAGAAAATATACTTATTCTATTTAAGTGCATTTTCATTTCGCACACATTTTCAATTAGTTGTACAACGACATAAATTAGTCTTGTCATCATGATCTACCAAACCGTATATGTACACTCAAAAAAGCAGAATGTGTAGCCTTCCAGTTCAACCCTTGAAAACAGAAAATTCAATAGCAAAGTTTTAAAATTGAGTTGTAAACACAGTATGGTGAATTTTGTTATGCTAACTATGAAGCTTGTTTCGATATCATCCCACGTGCATCGACGTGATCCTAGACCAAGCATAATTAAGGACCTTCTCGCAGACCAATATTCCGATCTTATACAATGTTTCATGCCTGACTACACATTTCTTCATAGCCTTTCATGGAACACCATTGATGATCCAATTATATTTCGGAATTCTACGACGTCATCAATATTAATTAATGCATAAGCGTCTAATCAAAAATATTTTGGCATAGCTGTTAATTTGAAATACTATAATACCAACTCAGCACTTCTCCCGTCGAGAGCTAATCAGTGTTTGGGTTAATTAACCCGATGGGTTGAGTTCACCTCTCCGGGCATGACTTTATCTACAATAAGCTTAATTGAAATCAGTTAACTAGATGCTTTCTAGGAGGCCATCTATTTCTCCTTCCACTGCAGCAAGAGTTTTCCACACAGAAATAGTGACGGCGTGTGAGTAAGGTTGAATAAGCAGAACTATCTAATAAATTGAATGGCGCACATAAATACACACATAAATATCTTAATGGTCTATATTTTGTTTGTGGAATATTGTGCATTGTAATAGCAGTTGTAGTTGTACACTAGGAGTGCAAAAACTTATCGTGTCCTTGATCAACGTGTAAAATGGAAGAGGTATTGTTTTTGAACTTTATATCTCTTTACCAATGAGACACTACATTCCTTTTAGCATGAGCATCTGACGATTTTCTCAAAGCCAACCACTGAACTGATTTCCAGCAAAGCAACGTTATTATTTGCATCAAGCCTAATATCCGTAATATCCTCTTTTACCACTTTCTGCTCATTCGGTTTAAGTATCAATTGAAACGCACTTCTTTCAAAAGGATTTACAAGCTCTGCTTTGTATCTTGTTGGCTTATCCTTTTAAGTGGAAATGGGTTGTGTGAGTGAGCAAGAGTTGTTATTTCTATTGTCCTTTGAAGTTGTGGTTTTATTTCAATCGTTCTCGTTTACTTGTTAACAGAGCCAATCAAACGCATGTAGAGTATGTCCATAGGCTTCCATGACATAGGCACATAGCTTTTCATGACTGTGTTATTTTTGCAGATATTGATCCTTTGATTGCCTTTCTGGTATGTTCTCAATTATCTCCGTGACAATTGTACTGAGATATTTCTGTGCTCTAGTAGAAGTCGAAAATAACATGTTAGTCATATAAATATTCGCTTTTTGTTATATTTTCTGGTTAAATATATAATAATAATATAATTATTTTTTCAATTTTCGACGTGAAACTATAAATCACTTCTTGTCTGGAAGGACTTGGTTTGACCTCATGCGATAATTTATAGAATTCATGAAACAAGTTAACTAATGGAGAAGGGACACTCCACTCTGTGGGCATCATATCGACCTGGACTGCGGCGATAATTATTTCCCCTTCATTTACCCACCAACTTAGTGGTCTGATTGATTGCAATTGATTTAAATTGCATGGTCGTTTCACTCTTACAGCCGGAAGAACAAACACGAATAGAGTGTGAAAATTAATGCAGACTCAAAGCGGATAATGGAGGCAGACATTAGCATTGAATTAAAGTAGTGTTAGACGGCATGGCTGATACTTATGTATGTTAGTACATATTCATACGTTCATATGGCAACAGAACATACATTAGGAATTAATTTAAGAGTAACAAATATAATATTCGCAGAGCTCGTATAAAATTCGTAGAGAAATCCGATTATGTATTTTTGTTATGTTTGGCTGGATCTTGTTTGATTGAAATAAGTATATTACTGTTTTACATAACAAAATTAATAAGATTTTAGCTACAGAAATTGTACCCTTGTTAAAAAAAAATAAATTGGGCTATGTGGTTAGGTGATGAATTAAAAATTATATATTGTAATTTTAAAGAATTTGTCACAGTAAGTTTTGATCGATGTTGCTCTCCTTCCCGAACTCGGAGGTTCGGATTCAAAGAATCTCTTAGCTGAAGCATCGATGTCCATGTCCACGGCGGACACTTCGAAACATTTATATATAAAAAAATAAACACCATTCGGATAAGATATCCGAGGGGGCGTTTTTCTTTCGATGACATCAAGGATCAGGTCTGCAGTTCTGTTTACCGCCCAAATAGCAAGATTGGCAACACAACTGACAATGATAGAAGAGAATTCCGCACCCCCGATATAGACGAGGTCAATATAGCGATATCGAGACTAAAGCCATTAAAGCCGCCGGTGTAAACGAAATGTCTGCAGAACTTCTTAAAGCAGCTGAATATGAGCTCGTTGGGGGCATGCACCAGCTCATCTGTAAGATATGGTCGGAGGAAAGCATGCCTGACCGGTGGAATCTCAGTATTGTTTGCCCGATCCACAAGAAACTAGACATCTTTGACTGCGCCAATTATCAGGGGATAAATCTTCTTAACATCGCCGATAAGATCTTATAAGATCAAAACGGCAGGTTTTAGGTGAACGCCTAAAGCCTTTCGTCACCAATCTGAAAGGTGCGTATCAGTGTGGTTTCAGACCAAGGAAGTCCACCATCGATTAAATCTTCACACTGCGGCAGATCTTGGAGAGGTCCCAAGAAATGCAAATTGACACATACCACCTATTTATCGATTTCAAGGCCGCATATGACAGCGTGCATGGAGACGAGCTTTTCAGCGCCATGTCTAGTTTTGACATTCCTGTAAAACTCGTTGGACTGAGCAGGATGATGATGGTCGGTAATCAAGGTCGGTAACGAAGTCGGCGAGACCTTCAGTCTCAAAAAAGGTTTTAGACAAGGCGAAGCGCTGTTATGCGACTTTTTCAACATCGTTCTTGAGAAGATCCTGCAGATCTCACATGCCAACACTAGAGGCACGATCTCCCAAAGGTCCGTATAACTGTTGGCGTACGCGGACGACATTGACGTGATTGGTCGAACTCAGCACTCCGTCATTGAGGCGTTTGTTGGGATTAAAACGGAGGCGGTTGAAATATGTCTAGCGGTAAATGAGGACAAAACGAAGTATTGGTTGTCATTGAGAAAGGACGCCCAGCATCGACGATTTGACCAAAATGTCCCAATGGGCACCTACAACTTCGAGGTAGTGAAGCACTCCCTCTACCTCGGCTTCGCGGTAAATAGTACAAATACCATCAGTACCGAGATCAAGCGCAGAATAAACCATGCCAACCGCTGTTACTTTGGGCTCAAGGGGTAATTGAGTAATAGAGCTCTCTGTCGAAGGACCAAGCTGACTTTGTATAACACATTGAACATCCCGGTCTTGCTTTACGGCGCAAAGGCATGGATAATATCGAAAGCGTATGAAGAATGGTGCGATCTAAAAGATTGCTTCGCTGAGTGGGTGAAAGGACATGCCTTTATACTCACATATTGCACAACACGAATGTGAGTTGTAGAAGCTGGGCAGTGGATCGCTGTAGCGGTGATAATCAGATATTATATGACACATAGTATTGAAATGAGTAGTATGTAAAAATGCGTAAAATTTGATAGTGAAGTTGAGTAATAATACTGAAAGGATTGGTTCATTTTAAGCTTCTACTAATGTCAAGGCAAGACATTTTTTCTATAAAGGTACTAAGCAATACAGATTTTTAAATTTTAAGCAACGAATGTAATGGTGTACGCTGCATACGATTCTCGGAGTGCTTACCAATGATCGATACTTATAGGGGTTTTACTCTATTTCTAGTATTAAAATATACTTTCTGTAAATGCCTTTAATCAACAAACGAATCGTAGCCCGGGACATAAAACATTGAATGTAAATTCACTCAAAACCAGACTTGTTAGCTACAAAACGTTTAAAGAAATACGTACGAATGCAAAAATAGATTTAATTAAAAGCGGCATGAAGCTACTTAATAATTTCTTAAAGAATCCAAAAAAGGACTGTAATTTGCATCAGAAAAATGTCCATGTCTATCCCAAAGATGAGTTTGAAGGTCGTTGCCGTCAGACACACGTCCCTATTTTGGTGTATTTCGCTTGAAAAGTATTCTGCAGTCGCTACAGATGTATTACATTACATTGAACCATTGCTGAGAAGCAAATTTGATAATTCGGCTGGATTTTCTGCGGAGGTTAAATCGCTTAAATTAAATTCATGCTATTCGTGTTTTCTCTCCGTTATCCGAGAGATTGCTTTGCGTGGTACGCAAAAATAAATAATATGCGAAATTATATATTCTTGAAAGCAAATATTTTCAGTGGAAACATTAATGGATTATAAAATTCTGCTGAAATCCAAATCGAATCAACCCCTACCCCCTTTTCCACAATAGCTAATATTTCTCCCTTTATAGCTCTATGTCTAATTTCCAAAAAAATAAATGTCATCATCATAGGTTCTGCTAAGCGCTATATAAATGGCAATGCTTTGCTGGGACAAATGGCTCATTGTTCCTTAGAATAATAGTTTTCAAATGGCGTATAGAACAATGGTGGACGTCAAGTGCATAGCTAGGCAAAAAGTTATGATAAATGTGGGTGTTTCATGCAATGAATTGTTCGTTCGTCATGACTCGTTGCCGGGGATATTGGCTATTTAAGATGCCAACGGATATCTTTAAGGATTCTATCTGACTGCGTCGTGTTGAAGTGTTTTGTTTATGGGTACGAAGCGTAGCATAATGTATATAGTATAGATTCTAGGAAAGGGTTTTCGCCTTCAGCTTTTGTTTAGAATTAAATTATTGATTTTTATGAAAACAAACGTCAACGCTTATTGTCGTTAGAATATTTATAGAACCAAAATATTTCCCACTGGGGGATTGCAAATTAATTTCATATGGGATAAATACATTGTTTCCTAGAATTATATTTGCTGGACTTAAGCCAGTTAAATTGCAATACTTTTAGTCATTGAAAATCAGCTTAAGAGCTTCATTTACTTTGATTTGTTTATAACATACATATGTAGATAGGTAGGTTAGGTTTTGGAAGTGGAGTGTGATGGTTAAAGCATCACTTCCACTCGGAGGCTATCCTGTCACGTGATGGCTGAAACCACCCAGGGCTCCTTATGAATTTTAGAAGATTCGATATATCTGCATTCGCTAAGCCCGTCTCTGCGAAGAATCTTTGGCCCAGCGAAGCTAAGCGCCGTTCTGGAGAGCTGGGCAGTGGCAAAGTAGATGTTGTATCGTCTCGGTCTCTTCCGCATCTCCGCAACTCCGGCAGAGATCGCTAGATTCCGTATTCCATTTCCGGAGTATTGTTCCGGTGGGGAAGTGTCCTCCGATCACTCCGACGAGCATACTTGTCTGGCCAATTCGTCCGCTCTCTCATTACCTGCAATTGACTCAGCAGGGTTTGACCTTGTGGTGGCTGATGAACCTCAGCAAGTCGCGGTAATTCATAACAGCCTTTGACCTCGTTGTACAGGATTCTATTGACATTTGTAGATAAGACAAGATCTTAGTGGAATGGGTAGTTATTATGTTTCGTAATGTTTGAAATAAAGTAACCTACGATAATCTTTGAAAGTTTGAGTAAGAGGAACCACCTCCAACCGTGTTTGCTCTGGAAAAACTACTGTAAGCTATATCGAAACTTACATAGGTATCAAATTATATTAGAACGTCGGAGAGAAAATTCCGAAGACGATCAGTGCAAACGAGTTGTGGACTCGATGTCCACTATGATGGTTAGACCAATCATTTCTTATGGTTCGGTGGTATTTTGGCAGAAGGTCTGCCAGACAACTGTTAAGAAGTGTTTAGAAAAGATCGAACTACAGCATGTTTTAATGTCAGCGACGATATTCGTACGACGCCGCCACGGACGCAACTGGGACTGGGATTGCTGCCACTGAACTTATTTATTAAAAAAGCAATAGCATTGGCACTTCGAATACAGTAAGATGGTATCCTTTTTGAAAATCGGAAAATATTTAGGATCTCATTAAAAATTAAATAATGGAACTGAGAATGTCCATCAATAGTCCGTGTTCCGAAACGTTCCACAAAATTACACTAATAATAGACTATTTCCAGAAAAGAAGACATAGTCATCTTCATCTGGCCTAAGACTAAAGGAGGTTCATGGAACTATGTACCCAGGCAATATATCAGCAGGAATGATGTCAGGCGTTGCTACTTGATTAGCTCATATTCGTCATGTTTTCGCTGGTACCTTATTATTATATTAAATAAATAGCACCTACTTATGGTTAGCTTTGTGGAGGCTATGCGTGATGTCATTCTGTGGGGGTACATGCGAAAATAAGTATTAAAGGGAGACGCAAATGAACAAAAACTTTTTAGACGGCATATTTGTAAGTTTTTAGACAATGTTCAGATGGATTTTTAGACATTATTATTGAAAATTTAAAAAAGATTCGCGAAGCAAACTTGAAACTGAAAGACACTGACTGGATAGAGAAATTTGTAGGTATTGACACGAAAGTGTTTGAAAAGCATACACCGATACAAAATATAAAGGTAGTTAAGGTAATGTCTTTCACCGCGTTGTGTAGTCGAAGACTTGGTGTCTTCTTCATATATACATATAACGTATTTCTCACACAGTTGAACAGCCGAAAGCATTTCGAAGACAAATAGGATGTTTCGGTTAAAATTTATGGAACTCAGTGTGTTTTCCACATAAGTTTTAATGAGGATAATCATTTTAATTTGTGGAAAGCAATAATCCCAGCACAAGCAACAATTTTTCAAAACAAAATTGTTCGCAGCTCCACCTCTTTCGAGTCACTGACAATGGTCAAAGAGTATAACTGTCTAGGCATTAACCCTATTACCGGCATTAACCCTATTACCGCCATGTCATTTGTTTAACGTAAACTGCCAGGGTGTGACTTGGAGATAATAATAAATACATAGAGAATTAATTTATTTTATTGATAAAAGGGAAATTCCATACAAATAATTTGCCGCTTATTATTTAACTACTTATGTTTGGCAAACTACTGTGAATGCTCGTTACACACGGGTTTCTGACAGACACCACAGCATTGCATAGAAGATCGTCCTTTTCATAAGGCAGCAGTAACAATGTCCTCTCTTATTTGATTGTACTGCCGATACAGTCGGAACTGGGATTGTTGATGAGTTTCCCAATACCTCGTCTATCGCAGCAACGTTCGACTTTGACAAAAATACCTTACGCTCTATATTTTGAATGACTAAGTCTTTGGCGATTTCTTCCAAAAAAGTGTTAGCCGAGAATTCAGCTTCGCCTGATTCCAGTTAGGGTATAAATTCAGCCAAATAACTTTTGCTGCAGTACCACACACGTCAACAGTGTTCTAGAATTAAGCGAGATTAAGCCATCTACGAGTTTTTCGCTTTACAGTAAAAGCATGACACATTTGATCTAGCGTGTCCACTCCTCCCTTTGTACGTTTGTAGTACAAATTTGTTTCAGGATTTATTGTATGGATTTTATTGGTATGATGCATCGTTGACAGAAGTATATCGGCTCTGTTTTTCTTGGGTACGCCGCTAATGATTGTCATACTTCGACGAAAGTCAAACACGTTGCTTTCAAACTCCCTTATTTTACGAGGTAAACATTTTGCTGGAATGCATCTTTCATTTGTTCGCAATGTGCTGACACATGCTAGTCCATTCGATAACAATGTTTCTGCTAGCTCAAAGTTAGTAAAATAATTGTCGAACGTCACACTCCTGTTTGTCCTTTCAAAAGGTTCTCATCTCAACAACTTGAGTAGAGAGATTTATTGCGCGGCTCCTCCCTTCTTTTCCGCAGTACGGAATACCATATAGCGGATAACTGAAATCCACCCAATTTTCATTCCATATTTATCTGGTTTAGAAGGATATAGAATATTGAGTTAATTATAGTTGCGTATATAACATTATAGTGGCTGTATAAACAATTTACATACAGTACAAATAATATACGGCTCAGTTTTTTTAGGTTGTAATGTCTTAGTTAAAAAAAATTGTCTATAACAGTAATGTAGTGACCAATAATAAAATACGTTGAACTGATTTTTCGATAAAACATGTTTTTAATTATTTATGTTAGTTTTGAAATTAAATAGTGACTTACACTCACAGCGTGGCAGGAATAGGGTTAAGCTGTAGGTCCCCCCACTCGTGAGAGAACAATAACACGCATAACACGAGTGGGTGCTGAGAACCTAGGCTCAGGTCTACCTAGGACTGCAGCGCCGCCATTATTATTATTGCAGATTGTAGGGTCTGCTTTAAAAAAATTAGAGTACTGAATAGCTTTGTAAAAATTGTTTTCACAATAAAATTTTTGATTTAAATTTCAATTAAATCATCTGTTAATTCGTCATATCATCGTTTGACTGCCTGCATGACATACTTGTTCTAGTGCAAGAAGTCGCAGGATGTGATCCTTTAAATGTTATTCAACGCTCTCCTCGCCATAGAAATATTCACAATGTCCCACGCGTCCATAAAGTCCGTCCAAAAATACATCACTATAACCTTAAAACTGGGTAAAATAAAAATTTTTTGAATTTTTTTCGATCTGCATTCAATCGACTGCGAATGATACACTGTCAGTTTACTTTATTAATTTAATTTATTTCTTAAATACTTTAATTATAATCATCGTTTTATTTTAATCGCTTCATGTTTTTAAATAAACTCTCTTTTTTATTGTAAATTCACGTAAATATACAATGTACACACAATTAAAATTTATTTTACACGGATTTCCGAGAATTTTCCCTTTTACATATTAATTATATACAAAAAATATAAATCAAAATAAATTGGTAGAATTTTATTCTATGTCAAACTTTAATTTATATATTCATATATACTCCTATAGAATTTAATTCAATATATTCTGTTAATTTACTTTCCTCTTTATTTTTATTTTTTCATTGTTTTTCTTTTTATTTGAAATAATACACAACACATTTATATAAAATACTGCACTTATAGTCATCTGATTGAAAGCGATGTTCTGTAGGGTGTTAAGGAGACGATTAACGAGAGCCCAGTTGAGATTGTGAAAGTCTTTATTTGCATTAGTTGCCAGAGAATCGAAAGAAGTGTGTGTACCTTAGTATTCGCAGCTAAAGTTCGATAGGAATGCATTGATGTTGACAGACTGTTGGCACTGCTGTTGCCATGTTGCATAGCGGCTGGATGTTCGCCATTTATCACGTGAACCACAACACTGGCAGAATCTGAAAATTAAACAAAAAATCCAATCTCTAAATGGTCTCAGTAAATGCGTTCAAAACTTTCTGGAGATTATTTGATTCGGTCTATAGAAGCTGGGATAAAGTGGCCATTGAAGATACTATAGACCAAAGAACGGGTATGACGAGGCAACTATTGCCCGTCAATATCGTACCTTATTTAAGTAGGGTCAGTTGGTGTTTGTGTTAACTTATTATTTGGTGAGTAGCAACGTGATGTTGCCTGCGAAAATCGGATTTTTCCAATTGAATTCTCAATTTAGTATATCTACCATGGAAGTATAGGGATGGATTTTTGAGAGCTCTAAGGGAGAAAAGCAATAGATCTTTCCCGAAACGTGATACGAGATTTAAGCGGGTTTGCGTTACCTAAAATTGTATTGAATCGTTTCATATTGGATTGGGTGTTGTGTATAGCGAGTAGCACTGATTCAAAATCAGTCTGTTAGGGTGGGAGGATGCGTATATTCACATTCACACTTACATGAACTGCTTGGCAAACACGTGTAGTTTCCAGAGTCAGCGGTGGTTGCTCTGGCTATGAGCAACATGCTCGTTCTAGTCTTTCGCTCCGTAATGACATTTATACCACCGTGCTTGGTATAGTTCATCACTCGTTTGTCCTTATACCAATAGATGAATGAGGGAGGTGTTGGTGATTGCAATGCTAGACATGTTAAGTTTAAATCGCTACCGCTCTTGATGAAAACTTCAGAATTTCCAAGGATTTTCGCTCGGGATACTGCAAGGTTGAACAGAAAAGACAAACATAATTGAGATACAATTTTTGGATAAAACCGACTGTTGAACTTACCAACAACGTTCAGTCGAAAAGCTTGACTTATTTTTGGCTCAGTTGAAACTTGACACTCGTATGTTCCTGAATCTCTTGGTTGGGGGGATGAAACTCTGAGTGTCCACTCATCGGAACCTTCGGTGTGTAGGGATTGAAATCGTTGATCGTTGGTATATGTTATTATGCCAACTGTTAGGATATGAAGATCTCTCTTTCGAATCCATGACACCTACGGAAAACGAAAAATATTAAATTTGGTGGATGAATTCTTCGAATTCTTTGATTGGGACGTTTTTTTTTCAATTGTTTATTAATCGAAGCGAATCTTTTCTATTGAAGTTTTTTATTTGATATTCGAAGTATCTGTGTTTTATTGTGGATTTTATTTCTTTAAAATAATTTTTTATTGCAAATTTATTGCCAAAGGGGTCGCGGTATGAATGGGGTTCAAAACCAAAGGAATTCCCTTTAATCATGTAACAAATACATATTTCATTTCTTTTTGCAAGCGTTTACTTTGAGAAAGAAAAATGTTCAAATTTGTATGCCTGCATATTTTGTAGGTAGCTATAACTTTTCCTGGAATTGCTTTCGATCCTTGAAAAATTTTTACTTAAAAATCCTGAGACTTTTCTGTCGCTCCATTTCTCTGCTGCATTTTCAGACAACTTTATCCTGGTTCATTCAAACATATACTCGTATGTGTACACTTATGTATTACCTACATATGTACCCCATTTTTCGGCAGGAAACCTTTTTGAAAACTAGAACTGTGGTAACTTACATAATAGTGAAACAAGTTTGCATTATTTTAAGACATATCCTTTGGCTGTTTAAAAGAAAAATGAAACATTCTCTATACTGATACACTCAAGTACTAGCTAAAGTGAAAAGAAATGCAGCTGCTGTTCTTGCTTTTGCCTTTCAATATGTAGAGTGGTGGAATGAATAGGACGATGGTGGGAGAGAAAAAGTAAATTTTCCCATTCAGCTTCCGAGGTGCGGGAGAATACACTTGAAATTGCTGTCTATTTACGGAACGAATTCACATTCAGGGCATATGTATATCCCAAAGGCCAACAACCCACGGTACACACGTACGAAAACAACCACTTTTTGAATCTCGTATTCTTGTGGTCTTCCTTTTCGGCCGGATTTAACTTCATTGAACAATGTCAATATAAATTTATTGGGTCACAACAAAAAGTTCTCCTTTATTGTATTTTTTTTATTAAAAAAAAAACAACCTTTTTTTGATTCCGCATAATATTAGGAAATCTTTGAAACTGTAGTCAGGTGTTTGGTGTTCGTACACGATTTAATTATTAATCAAAACTGAGTGAACTTTTACATTCAATGCAGCTACTTCACTTCGCTAACCAGGATATGTATTTAAAGGTTAGAGTAAGATTATAATTTGTTTCCTGTCTTGCAAATACTTAAAGAATATTTAGTTTATTTTTATAGCTACCTCCGTTCGGGGAAAAAAGCTTAGTTAGGATTTTCGGAGTGATAGTGAGACAATTACGAGAGATTCGCCAACATGGTAGCCACTTAGCACATGACGAAAATGTTAACAACTATGCTAAAAGAAAAAAATATTTCATATTGGAATCAAAGATATTTGTTAACATTAGCACTCCATTTAATTTTGCCTTGAAGTGCCTTTCCCACCAGTCATTTCTTTAGATTTTGAATTTGAAAATAGTCACTGGGGCCAAATTCGGAGAATGTGGAGAATGTGTGCAGACGTGAATTATCTTGAAGAAAAACACTTTTAATTCAACAATGGGGTCTTCTTTTAACTGTTATTGAAAGGCTCTCTCTTGAACGCGTATAATCTAAAAAACCAAAACCTTGTTAGCCGATACACCTACCTTGGTCTCCGGTATTATTTAATCGAACCATAAAATGTGGCAAAAATTCATCCGTTTTGTATTTAACATCACCAAACAGTCCTGCACGAATCCATGACAAAATGCGGCACCTATCTTCTAGACAGTTTTCTGAAACCCAACTGATCAATTAAAATCAAAATCCATCCATATCAAAATACGATATGCCTATGACATTTACTATCTCGCGTACTTCCATTCTCTGATCGGCGAACCGCATACCGTGTCTTTCTTTAAATTTTCGGATGTAGTAACATTATTCTGCCGGTATATTAGTACTTGTGCGACCACAACGACATTTTTTTTTACCATTGAAATTTGTAGTGCAAAATCCCCATAGTACTTATCAAGCTTACCTTTAATTGAATGAAGTTTCGTTTTTGTAAAAAAAAAATGTTTGGAATTCACTTTTTTGCAAAAATAAAAACTTCATAACGGAGCTTGTTGAAAGTTTGACAGTGGTGTATTTACATATATTTATATGATATGATGATATTGATTGTAGGGTGCGGGGATGGATTTTAATTGACTGCAAGTGTAGTTCAAAAAGTTATTGATTCGATTTCGTACATTATAGCTTGGTGCATTGTTGCGGCTGCTTTTACTTGACAAGCACGAAACAATTACAAAGCCATACAGACGATGAAAAATCCCAAAACCAGTCTCCGCCCTAAGTCATGATGTGATTTAGACACTTTTTTGGGATTGTTGTCCCAAAAGTATGAGGATAATACCTTTAAAACAACGCAAAAAATTACTAACAATAGTTTATCCAATAGAAATCGAAATTATTTTGTCTTTTAATTTTATTAATTGGATTAACCTGAGGCACGTACATGTTCCTTTTTTAAGTTTTGACATGGGAAAATCTTCATTTGTGTACGAACCTCTGCAAGTGTGATATACACATGTGTATATTTATTCAATAAAACATTATTTGATCCATATAAACGTGTCTGTAAGGTGTTATACAATTTTTAATTGAATACATATTTTATGACATTTAACACCCTGTACGTCATTCCGCCCAAGTCATCTCCATACTAATATAAATTTTCAACTAGAAATACACGCACATGTCAACTGTCGATCATCAATCACCATTCATAATTGCTGTTTTGATTAGTGATTCGACCTGAATTCGAAAATAGCTGTTCGCTTGGATGATATAAGCCACTCAACTACCATTTTTCTATTCCACGTGCCTGTCTTAACATAAACCATTCCACACCTAACAAATAATTCAAAACAGTTCTCCCCGTGTGAAAGTAACCAAACTCGGAAAGTGTAAATTTAGGCATGTCATAATGAAAATAAACGACTCACAACAATATCCTTATCTTAAGTATCGCATAAATCGCAACAAATAGAACAACTTTGCGTCAGGGTCTTGCTCGTGTGACAGACAGAAAATGAAAAGTTCACCCAATCGAACTAAGAGGAGAATGGCGTGAAATACCAGTCAGCCGTAAGTTTAGTGGATAGTTTCCGTGCAATATATTTAGAACCTAATCGGTAATTAATGTACTTATGTTTGTACCATTTGCTGGAGAAGCTAGGCCCAGGTCCACCTCGGACTGTAGCGCCACAATATACTATACATATGTATATGTATATGCACTCGGAAAAGGAAATTAACGTAACCATTTTAAGACTCCGTGTTAGAAGGACGTTTTGGCATAAATTTGAATAAAAAGAAATCAATACTTACCGCTCTGTCTCCAAGGTTTTTTACTCGACAATGCAAATAGGCAGATTTGCCTACCGTCGTCGTCACCTCTCGATTCGAGGAGTTGTCAAAAAACGGCAATGCATATGGAGCATCCCAATAATGTGGCGGGACATCGCTGTTAATTAGTTTGGGTTCTGAAAATAAAAATTCAAATCAGGATATTCAAATTTTAAATTAAAAATATCTAGGTCAGAATTTCGATACATATACATAGAAATGTATTTGTAAAATTAAAACTTTTCGCTACGAATTAAAACTTTTTCAATGCAAATGAGATTTAGATACAAAAAAAAATTCCACATCCTGAATTTGTGATCAATGTCGTTTCATTAAAGTCGTGTCGATTCTGCAATCAAATTGGTAACGACTGAGTTACTTTTTGTTTTTGAATGCCAATTGGATAAATAAAGCATTTAGCCACCCTTACGTATACTGGGCAGCTAGTGTCAACTTTCCAAATTGTTAGGCAACCACTCAAAAACAACAATCCCCATTAATTCAACTTCAAATTGTATAAATTCGTAGGTTTTTTTCTTGTGATTGCTTCCATTAAATCGATTTTATTAAGCCTCCCCAATCAATGTTCGGAAAACGAGAAAGAGAATGAAAAATCCTTTAATCTTCTAAACCTTGTGCAAATATTTTAACTTTTTCACCACGAAATGTGTCCTTAAGTTTCATTCGAGTTTGTATGTGTGTATGTACACACTCAATCGACGAGGGTACTAGAACTTAGGTCAAGGTTGGCCAGCACTTTAGGTGAACTGAATTTTTCATGACATTTTCTTGATGCCAACAAAAGCGACGGAAACGAAAAGAGTTCACAAGTAGGACGAGAATGAGAATGAAAAAAAAAGAAGAAAACTCAATTTCGAATTTTGAACGAGTACGAGAAGCAGGACTTAAAGTAAATGACTGGCATAGAAATCAGGGAGAATCCTTCAATTGTCCTTTCAGAATCATTCAGCAAACTTCTAAGGGAAACTCTGCTAATGCCATGGAATAAACTTGAACTTAAAGGGTTAGGCCTTGGTTCCCTCTGGACTGTAGTGTCACCGTTATTATTATTATTAAGGAGTTAAGAGGTTCATTTAAGAAAAAAGCCAAAAAAAAAAGATTTAGAATTTGAGTGTGCGATAGTTTTTCTTGATCTTAATAACTAGATTTTTGAATACAATATCGATTTCAAATTACTATAGCATCTTATGAACAACGATTTCTCTGCACAGATTGGCAAATATGTTGAAGGGATAAGCATCACTAAATATTATTAATATTTTTATAAGGTTTAACGTGTTTCTTTAAAAATAATATACAAGCAGATTATGATATATACCCAGACTGCAGGCATACTGGGCCTAGGGAGGGCATGAACCTAGAACATAGTTGGGGAATACAATACCCGTAACAGTAACATCATTCAGGCAAGTTTCTACCTTTGATCCTTATTGTGCACTTGCACAGTGTAAACAGAGCGTAAATACAATGAATAAGTTGAACAGAACAAAAAAGAAGAAAAAAAATCGATAAAAACCGCCTCCACAACGAGGTTAACAACAATAGAAATGCCAACAGCCAACAGAACATAGCAGGCAAAACTTTTTGCATGAAACATTCGCCGACGTTAACTTGCGGCCTTCAATCCTACGATTCCATGCATTTCTTCTTGAAATCTTAAGTTTGTGTGCATTTTGTTGATGTGGAATAATTTATGGATAGTCGGATTTTCAGACAATCTAAAGTTTAAGAGTCAATTGAATGGATAAACGCAAATAGTTTATTGCTGAATTTGTCGTTATATTTAATGATGATCAATATACTTGGATAAATGAGTCACCGTTGGGGATGATGCGGTTAAGTAAGAGGTATTAAGGTAATAATTAAAATTTGAGACTATTAATCGGTTGTGTTTTAAGTATTTAAGGAGATATAAGAACCTGTGCAATTATACCATATTTGTTGAAAATGTTTTGTTAATTTTTCAATGGTATGGCCATGAGTTGTAGTTAATATATGTAATGTTCGAGTATCGTGTTGTGTATGAATTGAATTGAAATGTTAAAAAAATGCAAATAGGTACAACTAATTCTAAACGTATTTAAATATGTACGAGTCCGACGTAGACATTTTAAAGACGTCTTATGGATTTTCAAACCGTGAAATGAAGTAAAATATAGCTTATGGGTTTTATTAATTTAAAAATGCATTTCACATTTTTATGACATCCTTCTTTGAATGTATTTTAAAAGAAATATTTAAATTATTATTATTTTATAAGAAATATAAAATTATTATGTTTATAGAGGTTTAAAGTTCTATCCATCCATTTAAAAAAATATGAGTTGATTTTGCACTCTCTGGCACTTAGCTCTTCACTCGAAGTTGAGGGGGCCTACATTAGAGGGGATCTACAGTTTAATGACGACTACAAAAGGTGATTTGAGCATTGTCAATAAGTCAAAAGTGGTGGAGCCGTGATATTTAAAATATTTTTTCTGAACTGGGAATTGAACGTATACTGAAGTACACACATTCACACTAGTGTCGGATCACACACATAATAATGGCGGCGTTACAGTCCGAGATGGACCTGGGCCTAGCTTCTCAGCAACCACTCGTGTTGTGCGTGCTATTGTTCTGTCACGAGTGGAGGGGACCTACAGTTTAATGCCGACTCCGAACGGCGATTTTGAGAAGCTTTTCGTAGACAGTTATACTCTTTCAGCATTGTCAGTGACTCGAAAGAAGTGGAGCCGTGAAAAAATGTTTGATATTCTTTTCGAGATTCGAACCGACGACCTCGAGCGTAGGAGTCGACGCACCTACCCACTACGCCACGGCGCCCACGATGCCAATTTACTCCAGATTAAAAAACAACATCCTCTAGCCATCCTTGATATTGGATTAGATTAGACTAGGTGCTCGCGCGGTCTGGAGAATTTACAGTCAGACTATGGCTACCTTTAAACCATTGTGATACCATGTAAAGTTGTATGTCACCGGTTGATATTCTACCTCATTGAGGCACTACATGTGAACAGGAGGTGAGTAATGATTTCCTTCCATACCTCAACTTTGCAGTTTCTACATGAACAAGTCTTATGTGAAAAGGAAATGGAAATCGTAGACTCACTCACTGCTCATACAAGATTTCACCCGCTAACAGGTCAACGTAGATAATTTTCTGAGAATGATTGTGCTGGTTTGAAATTTTAAAATAATGTTGGATTAAGAAACCATTTGGCAGTCCTATCCTCTTCCAGTCAACAATAAAATTATTTTTACAAATTTTTATAACATGGACCATCGAAACTCCCATTCCGGGATATTTCCAATGCATTTATCATGAGACATTTATTCTTGGTGATCAAAGTCAAACTTGAGAAGATAATAGATAAAGGTCATAATACATAAAATGTTTAAGAATGATAAAGTAGGAAGAAGGTTGATGAGGGGGATGAACTTTAAGCAAAATTAGTTATATAGTTACTTTAATCAACGCACCAGTGAATTTACATTTGAATTCATCCAGAAGATCAACGCCGAAATATGAAAGTTCAAGAGGCATATGCGAGCAAAGTGTGAGCATCTACCCAGAAACAGCAAATTAATACAAAAGCCCATTGTATAAAATCAGCCTTCCATGTCATTTGATCATATACATATTTGAATCACATGCGGCCGGAACATTTATGAGATTACAAACGCATAAAAACAAAAAGGCCCATCAACTTCTTTCCTTTAACCTTAAATGAGGCCGTTCACATCTCACATGGCGTAAGACAATGACATCATGTTATGGCTTCATCAAAAATTCGAGCTGCTGAGGATTGGATGAAACTTTCATGACGGATTCGTTGCTTTTTTTGTTATAATCAACGTACATATGCGTCAACGTCGGCATAACGCCATACATCAAAAGGTCGTTGAGCTATGAATAAGGAAAAAAACAAAAAAATTATTTATTTGAGTTACCGTGCAAACACAAGCAGTTGCTTTCTCAGGCATGAGCAACGCATTTACTACAACACAAACTGAAGATGATAATTCTTAAATATTTTCCCCGTTATCGGATACATCCTTTGTCAGACGTGTTATATCAAAAAAGCCATCAAGAAATCGGAAACGTGAACGATTTTCTACTTGATTTCTTAGCGTATTCCTTAGAGCCTAGGAAACAACGCAGCCAACTGTTCTCTTACACAAACACACAGGGGCAAGCAACAATTTGTCTATCGATTTGTAAGAAAAGGGAGAGAAAAAACAAATTATATTTACAAGTATGTACATATGCATAAGCAAAAGGAATATGGTGGAAATTGATTTTCGATTACATCCCGCTCCTAGGTATGTCCTCAATGGCCTTAGGTTCAACATCTCAACATAATATAAAATTTCTCCTTGTAAGGAATGTTTCTCGGAGCAGGATAAATTAATGTGTTCAAGGGATTTTATTTCTCAAAAGCAACGTAAGGAGGGTATTACTTTTTCTGCTTTTTTTCCCAACGCACGTATACATAGGTGTGATGGTTGGAGAATGTCTCATTTGCATACATAAATATTTATAAAACCTGAAGAGGGTAGCTTATAATGATTTAGATAATTTAAATGCTTTAGCAGAAAAGAAGAGAGCCGAATAACAGGAAAAAATGTAATTATAACGTAATTAAGTTGTCACACAAAAATGCTCCCCAATTAGGGAAAGGTCGTGGAAACCAAACGACCGGAGGTGAAAATTCGATAGTAATATTCAAAATGAGCAGGATGTATCATTTGCAGGGAAAAAACAATACGAAGCTACGTACACATGCACATCCCTATTGTATTACCTTAAATGTGAATGGATTAGCCACGTGAACAGCAATCAGCCCTTGGGTCCTTATCACGATGATAAAGGAAACACGGAAATCGCAACAGTCACATCCTGTCGAGGACAAAGCGTATTTTTTCCGGTCTAAGATGTAATTTTATCTCGATGTTTGTCTTTCCTGCCTTGGCTCGTATTTTTGTTTTGTGTTTTGCGCTTTGTACTCGTATTATTTTTTCTCTGTTATTGTTGTATTAAAATAACAATAGCACTGTGAAATAATGGCAAGAGATTTTCAACGTCCCAAAAAATGAGGTGTATCAAAGAGAGCAAACCAGAGAAAACAAATATAAAGCAGAAAATGTCTCCTTGAACCAGGAGTAGGGATTTTGCAAATTATACGGATTTCCTCTGAGCTCACACGGATTTTATGCTTTTAATTCCGCTCCGAATAGGATTTTGCTTTATTCACACAATCTCAAAGTCAAATCAAGCGTGGACTTAATTTACTCTGAAAAAAAAGTTCTAGGTCCTTGAATCGATACGCATCATCTGCATTTATGATGATGATAGATGAGAGCGGGTCTACATGGTGGTTGACGTGGCCCCCATTCGGTGAAGCGTGCAAAATACCAAAGAGGTTTGGGATGGAAGGGCCACATGATGGCATTTGATTTATTAAAATTTTTTCTCAGGGATGATAAAGAGAGTATTTTTGAAGGAATTGCAGTATATGATGATGGCACTGGTATGCAGAGGCAAGGAAAATATGTTGACAATGACAATGGGGGGAAACATGGCTACAGCGAACTATGTGTATTCTCTGGAAAAAGAAGAAATTACAATCTTGGCAGGATGTCAAGATGTACAGGTAACAAGGACTTTTGCATTAGACGAGGTCAACTCTGAGATAAAAAATGCTCCATTCGAGATCTTACAAAATGGAGGGCATTAGCAGAGGGAAAACTCACATCAAAGGGGCAAACAACCTTGACACTTATGGTAAATGTGTGCTGCGATGTTAAGGCTTCTTATGATCATAAACAATTTTGAATGGGCTGAATCCATTCACGGAACATATTTACGAAATTTACTTCCAAGTCACATCCAAAAACAGCCCATGCGAACAGTTTTGTTTTGGAATTCAAGACTCGTCGGTATATACGAGTATTGTACATACATAGGCAATTCAGAATAGTAAATTGCCACAGGTATGTTATGGAACTTAAATGAAGTTATAAATAGAACTTTGACAGTTTGTTTTAGTTCTCGTCCTTAAGCTGCTGTGACAAATTATTCAGATGTCACTTGGGAATTAGTTCAACATCTTTTCGTGTTACAAATGCCGTGTCACGCTATGTGACTTTGTTTAGCTGCAAGATTCTAATTACTTTAAATAAGGGAATGAAAAAGCCAGAAAACGGAATTAGGTAAGCATGAAAAACAACGTTAAGTACATTGATTTTAATTGTTTTGGTACCCGAACAAATGCAACAAGTAATGCAGGCTTGCAGGTACCGTAGTTTTATTTTCCCCATCAATATCTATGAGAGTATATGGTAATGATTGGCGAACCAAATGTTAGGATGGCATCAACAAAAGAAATTAGATACATTTTCGTGGTTTTCAGTATTTTTTTAATATCGAACATCAAATAAGCTTGGGTGTTCGTTTAAATACAGGTTACATTTTCGCAGATTCGAATATATTAAATTAACATGACTAAAAATATTTTTAGCGCTACGGTCAGTCTGAAATGGATTTAGACCGCTCGTATGGCTCCTGCTATCGTTCTCTTACGAGTGGAGTCCACCTACTGTTTAATGCCGAATCCGAACAGCGAGATTAAGAAGCTTTTTCTAGACAATTATACTCTTTGAACATTGTCAGTGACTCGAAAGAGATGCCTTGAAAAATTTTTTGTTTGAAAAATTTTAGCTTATTCTGGAATTCGAACCTACACTTGAATGTCTAGTACGTTGGGGTCGGCACAAAAATTAACATGACTACGCAAACCAAAATCTATAATCTCTATTAGCAAATCTCTGTAAAGATAATGTTTGGTAGCAAAAACATTTATTATACAAAAACATTATTATTTTATAAAATTATATTTTTGAAAAAAAAAATCTTAACAACTTACAAGAAATTTTTGTTTGTGCCTTTAAGCTTGCGCTTCGAGCTAAACTTCCAATGAATTCTTTAGTAAAAATATTGCTTAGGAATTTAGCAAGGCAGTACCTGTCGTCATCACAATCATCACCTTAAGTGAACCGCATGTTTCACTAAAGGGGTCGCGGAGGTAACGCATGCACGAGAGATCTCCAGACCACTCGATCCTCCGCCATCGACTCTAACTCATCAGTAGCTATACGCAAGCGCAACCAGGCGAGTTTTTGGACTTGGTCCAACCATCTCGTCCTGGGACTGCCAAGTGGAGAGCCTACCGCTAGGACATTCGTGCCACGTGACCAAACCATCGAAGTACAGTACCTGTTCCCAAGCTATTTCTTTTGTTTACATTCGCAAAAATAAATGTAAATGAAATTTAGGAGACCAAGCGAGCCAACAATTAGCGCGTTTTGCTAACTGAGCGTAAGGTACACATTTTCAGGACTACCCTTGATGTTTATAAGTTTTAGTTGAGTGAGTGTGGTAACAAATTGATTCTTTTCTTAAAGTCTAATTTTAAAGGCATGTGTTCGATAGCACTCTTTATGTTTATCTCGAAACCAAGCCTTCTATTGATTTTACCTCAGCAGGCCTCAGGTTGTTATGATTGAAATACATGAATAAACTGCTAACAACCTATGCAATGTGTGCGAATGAGCAAAGTAACTGAAGTAACTTACTACTTGAAAGGATAAGGAAATAAAATTTAGAAGTCAACACCCGACGATTTCGTGTTGACCTTTAGTAAATAATTGAAAGAAAAATATCCCCTAAAACATGAAATATGTGCAACTTTCCCAAAGCTTCCTTAGAGAGCAAACCAAATAATAATTTAACCGCATTGGTAAATGTAAATTTTATCCTGCTTTCCCTCCAAGGGAAGTCAGAAGAAAATCGTTTCCTTTTTTCGAGCAAGAAATAAATGCCGACTCCTGGAACACACACATATGTATGTATAACAACACCAAGGAAAAGTCCAAAAGGTTATACCTAATTGGTGATAAATCTGCAAATTTTCCCCCATTACAACACACATATGTACAGTAGGAGTACCTAAAACAATAAATAAACATGTCGCACAAAATAATGGCTTGCTAATAACAATTTATTGGACTATTATCCATTCCATTGTTATTTATTATACACTAAATGGCAGTATTCCGAGACCGTAGGCTATAAATGCCAGTAAACTTAGACCGCACAGTGATTTTAACTAAGTTTTATGCATAATTGATGGGAGGTACCAAATTAAGATGTATGGTACATATATACACACATATTCATGTGATGAATGTATCTACTACACATTTATGCTTTAGTATCTTATAAGCCAAGGGCTAACTAAAAGCGAACTTATGATTGATGTTTTGTGCCAGTGAACACGGACGATACATTTAATAATTAATTAGAGTTTAATGATCAGGAAAAAATGCAGTTAGTTCCTCTTAATTTATGGGTTAGTATGTAATGAAACCATGTGACACGAAGTTTTGAAGCAATCAAATTACGAAAAATGACAAGGTATACTAGACGGCATGTTATTTAAATGCAAATTATGGAATTATGCATTTTTTTCTGTGTTTATGCGCAGGCTGTTGTCACCATAAATAAGGTATTCCTGGAATTTATTTACGAGTATCTTCAAAGGTATGCAAAAACATATATGACCATTGGTTTTCAAATTAAAATTTTTTTGAATTTTGCACGAGTTCAAGTTTTTGAAATTTCGAAACAATATACATGTGCACTGATACATTCTTTTTAAGACAAAGTACACCAAATCAAGATGGCCAGAGAAATATTTCGTCCAAAAGCACACCACACGGAATAAAGCCTTGTCAACCGATGGATGCTTGTTTGGAGGGCAATTACAATTTGAAAACTACATACTGAATTATTAGATTATATAAATTTAATCGAATAAAGGTTTGTGATTATATATTTCTAAGAATACATGCCACAATGGAATTAAATGTGCGGCCAACACAGCTAGCATTCATTATTTAATAATATTTGTGGAAATAGGTTTTGAAATAAAATATGTCTAGAAATAAAAACTTTTCTGTTTATTGAAAATTGCGATGCAAAATGTAGAAAATTTAAAAAACGCAGTAATTTTTTTATTTTCTGTTGTATTGTATATTTATAACTTCAGGACATGTATAAAAGATGTAGCGTGCTTCCTCAGTCTCTCTGGTAGAGTACAACATTGAGTGAGACGTGATAGGTCATTCAAGTCTAATAAAATTATATTTATGGGTCTACCTTTTTTTATTTTTCAGTCATAAATATGCTTGTTTTTAGCTTAGTTGTCTCATTACTTTTTTTTTTTCTTTCAAATATGTATCCACATCAATTGTTTTCAGTTTGAATGTAAGCAATATGGTAAATCAACCCTGTCGAAATATGGGTCAATACAAATAATGTGTGTAATGGGGCCCTTTGTGTGTTTTACATACAGTTTTTGCACATCATCATCATCGTCTTTAGACAAAATAAAGGTAGGACAAATACAAAAACCTCGAGAATACCCCCTTGGAATTAGAAAGATGTGTTGGATGTATACTTTCTAAGAATTACTTACAACATTGGTAAAAACACTGACTGCAGTGAAACGGTTAGGAAAAAAAAAGAGATACAAATCTTGAAGTTTGTTTATTTTGTAGCACACTTATATTCTGAACCTTATTTCTAAAATCCTGCTCATACTTTCTAATACTATGAGATGTTTTTCATTAGGCCACTATCACGAAATTTTTCAATCATTGTATGGAATCTTTCATAATGTATTTAACAATGAATTACTAACAGTAGAATCTCAAAAAAGCGAAAAGATACAAAACAGGCCAGTTCATCTTCCAAATTTAGTTAAAAAGAACGCCAAGCATAAAAACATTGCACTCATCAAAATAACAGTTCATTTTATTAAAAAAACAAGAAACAAAAAAAGTCTTCATACGAGAAAAAGACTTATTTGCCGCTTTTCCCTTAAAAAACTGTTCTGTAGCATATTGTCGCCCGCGAGAAAGTTGGGAAAAATCGTTCACCTTTTCGAGCTGTTCTTGTTATATTGTAGAACCGTTCGCTGACAGTGTTTTCGAGTTTCTTCTGTAGTTAAAATTAAGTTAGGTTTACATTGCGTACACTAAGCGACTTAAATTTATACAGAAACTGATATGAATACATTCGAACCGCGATAATTCGTAACCCGATAAATCGAAACCTCAATAATTCGTAACAAACTCCCTTGAAAATCGTCACTAACTCGTAAAATGTTCATACATTTTGCTTCCCTCGTTATTTCGTATTTTATTTGCATTGTTATGTACACAAAACCTCTTATAAATCGAAATTAGTTTCTTAAACCTCTTATGCAAAAAAAAAAAATGCAAAAAAAGGAACCTTCTCAGTTCAACTACCGTTAACTTTTGTAGACAATTTTGTTGCCTTAGTGCCTGTCGCCTTTCACACCGTACTCTTTTGCTCATTCCTATAAATCGAAATTTCGATAATTCGTAACCTGCGGTAATTCGTAAAAATATTGTACTTATGTACGTTCATAGAAACCTGGAACTGATAAGACTGATAGATTCAAACTTCTAACGACACGAGCTGGTAATCAAAGTCTACCAATTTTGTTTGAATTACTATGCGTATATATAATAGCTATGCATCATTGCCGTGTCATGAGAAATTTTGTATATGGCCAGAAACATAATCGACTTCATCAACTATTTTAGTGAAATCAATCATAGCCTTGAAATTCTTAAAAACTGTCATTTCAGAACCTAACTCGAAGGTAGTTTTGACAACGACCATTTTGCGACAAAAATTTTTATATTGAGGACTTTAAACACCTTAAATATATAGCGGTTCCGCTTGACTGAAAGATGAATTGGTTTACCCATTCAAATGCACTTATGGCATTCTATCTCATGGCAAACTGCACAGCAAGTTTACTTTTTAAAATCTAAGTGTTCAGTGGATCTTTTTAAGGGTATTTCTTATAGACTCAGGGACTCGCTTTTTCCCAGCCGACTTATTTGAAACAAAAAATATCACTCTAATAGCTATACTTTTTTAATTAAAAATGCGAAAGGTATTTCAAAATAATAGCGATCAATTCCAATGCAAATACAGATTTCTTTTCAGAATCTGATGCATAATGGTACAAAAAATGCATAATATTCGCCATGTTTCTGGCCTATTATATAAGGCATTTTTTTCATATTTTTTAATTGTCATTTTAGCACATATTCCAGTCGCATACCTATCAGACTGGGAGACCACATTAAACATTCTTTTCCCGTGTTGATGCACGACGTAGAATTTAAAAATGTATGCACCAAAATATACCTCTTTTACATTTAGTGAAATTGAGTGGAAATAAATAAACAAAATATTTTAAATTGTTTTTACCTGAATAATTTTGGTTAAATTTTACTTTAAATTGAAAATATTCAAGTGGTCCGCAAATAAAACAACTGAGGAATTTTTTGGTTCGCATGGTACGGAGACCCAGATATTTAATTATTCCATATACAATTGAATACCGCTTACAGAAATATGAGCACACACATACGTAAAACGTCATTAATTATTATTCTTTAAGCCTGCTATTAAAACTCTTCGCTTTAAATCGCGTGTTGACATCGCAAACACAGTCTTACGCATATAAAAATGCGAAACATCAATTCATTAAGAAGATAATAAACAATATTCATCCATTGAATTCAGATTAAATGAAAATATGTATAAATAAAATTTGGTGTTTATTCATAAAAAGCGAATCTGAAAATTGAATATTAACTGTATATCAACCCCAACAAAGTCCTGTTTTTTGCTTCATTTTTGTTGACTACTGTCGTATATAAAATTTGAATTGACCATTGTGTAGGTAACGAAAAGTTGTTACATATACTGCATGGCATCCGAATTAATATACTACCTTATTTTATTTTTTGATTTAAAAATAAAATGACATGTGCATGACAATAGGTGTAAACTACTGCCATCAACGTGATCTGCACTCAAAAGTTTATGGACGCAATACTGTGCCAGCAGAAACAAATTTTACTTTTAATTGCATTTTTACTGCCACCTGAAAACAATATGATGACACTCAAATCAAAGAAATAACCCACACAGTCAATCATACTAAAAGAAAAGGATTGTTTCTGATGCAATCTACACCGAGAGGAAGCGTGAAGGTATTCATCCATCTTTGAGTACCTACCGACACGAAGATGTGTGCCAAAGTGTGTACAGTTTTATGACAAAAACTTACTTAATATATTCGTGCTGTTGTTCCAACTGAATTTTATGAAATTCCAAACGACATTTCATACTATATTGAATCGAAGTACCAAACTTCGAATTTTCCAGCAGTTTTTTCTTTTTTTTTCTTTTATTTGCAATTTTCAAGCCCAGTAAAAGAAATGCCGTAAAAACGAGCCGAATAAAATAAATCATAAACTTATACGACGTTTCCTTGAGGACCAAAAATAAAATGAAAATATTCCTTATAGGTCGAGATGCGCTCAATTGGAAATGTGGTTACGATCGAACGAATGCGCTTGGGGTAATAGAATGGAAAATTGGTTAGATTAGGTCCCCTGTTGGTAAGATTAAAAAATATAAAAATAATGTTCTCTTAAGAAAAAAAAAAAAAATGAAAATCCACAAAACATTGTAGAAGTTCTCACCTAACAGCATCAGCAATAAAAGATGTGTGATATATATTAATCCAAAACGTAATCCATAAGAAGGTGAATTGAATATTTTAAAGATTTTCACAGTTATGTTACTTTTCAATAACATTTAATATATTTTATGTATTTATTATTTTTACGTAATAAAATTTCATCAAATTAAATTGATTTAATAACACTACATAAGTACACGATTATACACACACGTGTACATTCCATTATTGTGTGTGGGCGCACAAATTAAGAAAATTATCAAGACAATCTGATGAAGTTATGGGCCACAACACAGGAGTTTATTTAAGTTGCTTGAGTTTCGTTTGTTCGTTTCTTGTGTAGCCGCAAATTGAATAAAACCTTTCGTATTTACATTTTTTGTTTAACGATTAATATTATTTGCGAATTCTACAGCGACAAGTTATTTCGCGGCTTAATGCGTCTCAGACGGATTTCGAATCCCTTTCCTTTCGCTTGCCAATAGAAATTAGGTTTAAGTATGTTTTGAAATCGAATAATATGAACGCAACGCACGCACGAACAGAAGCTGGGATACTAAATGTCCTACCACAAGGACTTTTCAATAAAAACTGTCATCCCAAAGAAAGTTACACGTAAGCGTTGAAAGCTTATTGGAGGCGAGAAAGCTCACAGAGCTTAAGTACTCTTAAAGTGAGTATTCCAGGAAGAGTATCAGTAAAGAGCGACTATATGCAGCAGGTTTCCAATTATGGGAAGAAGGCTACATGTGCCAGTACACACGTTCGTATGTAGGTACATATGGAATGAAATTTGGTCATTTGTTGGTCCATCTTGAACATGAAGGTTTCGTCTGTTTTGAAATGCCTGCAGCATACTATGTAAGTTTAACCATAAATCGATGTATACCTGTGATGTTTCCATATACCCAGATATTTCCCTTTTTAATTTTGTTTTCCTCCCTCCCACATAAATAGATTTGATTCTTATGCAATACCTTTGAGTTTGGGCCATACATGATTGATTATCGAACGAAGACGATAGATAGATGGTGCACTTCTCCAACAAAGGTTACCCCGATAGGACTGCTGAAATCTGCTGTATAATGGCATTGATAGTGAGCTTAGCATTATTTCACAAAGCAGAACGTCTGTGTATGATTTTGGTTTCTTTTAAATGAAACCAATTTTGTATGTGTGGGTACAAAAGTGTGGGAGATGACTAGTCAACCCTGGAATCAATAAACATACATACTTGGGGTGACATGGTTTAATCGAGTGAATCCTTATATTTTTTTTAATCCCATGCGTAGTAGACGAGATTTGTCATCATGATTTTCAAGATTTTGCTAAACCTCTTTTGTTGCGATTGGGTACACTCTTATAATTAAAAACATTCTTTTATCCCATCAGACGTACATTGATGTAAGTACATATTCATGTGGGTATGTACTGATGGAGTAGTCTCCGTCGAAACTAGACCTCTAAGCGGATGTATCAATCACCAGCAATCTTAAGGAATTTGACAAAAGTAAGTCAACGTAATTTTGTACATGTGTATTAAAGTTGTAGTGTCATTGTCCCTTACTGCGCTTACCGCTGTTGCAGAAGCGTTTTTTACATCCATCGGCAATATTTTCGCCATTAGTCCTGTCCGAGCTATACAGCGCCATGTCTAGTTCTGACATTCCTACCAAACTCGTTAGACTGAACAAGATGACGTTGGAGAACTCTCACTGCTCCATCAAGCTCGGTAACGAACTCACCGTGACCTTCAATGTCAAAAAAGGCTTTAGACAAGGCGACGCGCTGTCATCTGATTTCTTTAACATCGTTCTTCCGAAAGTCTGTTCAACTGTTAGCTTACGCAGAGGACGTCCACGTACAAGGTGACAAACACTAGTCGAGGGGGACCTCGGCCGGCTTGGTGTGCGAAACTGGAGACAGCTGGCGAGAGATCGTGTTGGCTGGAGAGGTATGTTGAGTGAGAACCAGGTCCACCTCGGACTGTAGCGCCCTAAGAAGAAGAAGATATGTGAATTTCTGTTTTTTCTATAGCCTATGACCAATTCCTGATCGATTGATGCTAACATAATGTCAAACATGTCATAAGAAATGTTCCAATGTAAAATAAGTTTATCCCATTATTTGTTTATGTATAGTAATGAAAAATATTAGTTTTTCTTTCTGAAAAATTTAAAAATTTGTACAGAATTAATGTTTGATTCTTACATATTTTTTTAAATTTCCAATTCCACAAACATGCAATAAAAGTAATATTTAGTTTCTTCTTCCCTCGCCTTCAATGTAGTATATTTAGGTTTGAATTTCTGTTGAAGTGCAAACATTTACAATTTGCATGCTCTTTCTTGAGAATTAATGCAATTCTCCCTCAATCAAAAAGCAAAAAGCGGAATTTAAACACTTCTATCATTCTCTCCACAACATTTCTTGCTTTTACATGCAATTTATTATACATTCCTTCCATCAACTAGAAAGGAAGTTAGCAAATATGGCCAGATACCAGAGTTATTTTTAATTCAATAAAAAGGAGTGAAGTGTACCAAAGTGTACATATACTACATAAACTATTCTGATAACTGAAGAAGTTAATTCGTAATTAATTTTTTGCCTTGTCTACAATATTTAAATTCATATAGAAAGAAAAATGAAATTAACCCGAAAGAAGATATCCAATTAATTACATTACTAGCAGTTGTTAAAAACATAAAAATGTGTTGGAAAGTGTGCATCGGGTTATCAAATAACAATCCTTGTTACTGCACGGAACTCGGTGCTAATGCACCGATAGCTCAAAGCAAACCGAACCGTTTGGAACCGAATTGGAATCTTAAGAATCACGCAAATCTTGTTTAAAATTGTTTAAAACATCAGAAAGCATAATTATTAGAACGGGATTGAGCTCAAAGCAGAGCGAAAAAAATTAAAAACTACTTATTTGTCACATTTCGATACTTATTTGTAGTCTACAATTCTGTAGTCTGACTAGGCATCAACAACATCACGAATTTAGTCACTTTTCAGATAAATGAATGGAACAGGAGTACTTCCTGTCGGAAGATTATGAAATCCTTAAACAAAATACATAAACTCGTAGCCCATTATGCAGTGCAGCACGCTAGTTGTTAATATGACGGTGCTCTGTCTTGTGGTGTGGTAAGTTCGTAAATTAAATTTATGATGACCGGAATATTCTGACAGTGGCTAAAACTAAACGTGAAACGGTAGAAAATTACTTCTTCCAATCATTTAACGTTCAACGTTCACCTTGTAACCACATCTACATATTAAATTTGCAAATGCCTCAATATATTTTTCCCCAACAAAGTCACAAGGGTGAGGCTAAGCAGCCAGTAATCTGTTTTCCTCATGTAATGGTAAAATAGGAACAAAAAACTAATCAGCATCACTGTAAAGAATGCAATGGGTGCATCATGTCCTTTTTTTGTGGTTTAATCTTCCTGAATATGTACTTTCATAGGCTTCGGATCATGGTAAAAATATCTACACTCAATTCGCATTTAAATGATATGCGATATTACGCTTAACATGCTGTTACATGTGGATATCTCAGATGTCATGTTGACATTAGTATTTGATTAATTGCTTAGGGAGAGCCGGAAATTTATTTTTATCGCTTCGATCTTTCCTCACTTGTGGTTTAGCGGATCTTATTTCCTATTACTTAAATTACCTGCAGCAAATCTCAACAACTGAAAATAACTAGCACCTCAAGGAAAAATGTCAAGGATATCGTCTTAAGAGTAGAACATGGAGTAATGTTGTTGCATTTTGACTCTGTGGACTCAAATGTAATACGAACATCCTTATGTTGCGTTCTGCATTCCACCAGTCAGAATTTCTAATCCATCTACCAAGATGTGATGGCCCTTGTGACTTTTGCAATTTGATTTCCTGCAGCAGGGAAATATTTTCTCCTAATGCAAATATCTGGAAGGACCTACGAGTACGTCTAGAATATAGCGCTCACGTGCTTTTTTTCTTATGTTATTTTCCTTGTTCGCTTATTATAATCCCTCACTTTTCTCTGTTGACGTTAGCAGTGTCAACACGGATTATTAATAAGGACAGATGAACGTCAACAATCCAAGAAATCTACGTCACTCCACATGCAAAGTTAATATCATGACAACCATTGATAAAGTTTAGTACAAAATATGAAAATAATTTCACAATTCAGACAAATTAAAAAGAATACATACATCCCCGAGGAAATAAACGCCATCATTTATGCCTTCAAGATTAAAAGTAATAACAATGCAAATTAATTCGGTGAAAAGCACTTGCACATTCTCCAAGGACCGCCCGAGTATTTTTGGGATTATATCAACAGAATGTAATGCTTACTTTTATGACATATACGTATACATACATATACGAATGAGTAATTTATCTTTTCTTTATGTGAACAGCAAGCAGTGAACATTGAAGAAAACAATTTTCAAAGAAATTCTTTCTGGAGCAAAGAGGGCAGGAGATATTCCACAAAAAATGTATGTCTCTACAATTACGTCCAAAATGATACTCGTACATACACATTCCCCAACGTAGAAGTAAAGTCCTCACATCGATGTACATATTTCACGCTCGACTTCTGAAACTGGATACCTCTGACGGGCGAATACTCGAAAATTAAACCTCTCTAAGTTAGAACACATATCAACGAATAAAAAATGACATGAATGTGTAGCCAGCTATTGGAGCTATTACCAATAATAAATCACTTGGTGAACAAGGTCAAAAGCCAGACAATTAGTTGAGTGAAGAATTTGTTGACCCCAAATGAAAATTTCATGACACATAAACTTAGCCGCTTGTTATAAGGATCCGTTCAACCAGACTGTTAGATTTTTGTATACATATTTCACACTACATAAATATCTTTCTACACTGAACGAAGCCTAAATTAAATTCAAATCTAGTAGACTACAATTTATTAGAAGCAAGCTTTGAATATGGACAAAGTTTGATTCTGGTCATATGCTATATATCACTCCCCTACCCCATACCCCATTCCTTATCTACTAACAGGAGGAAACGATAATTCTCATATAGCAAATATTCAATGCAGAACTATGAAATTTGTGACAAATATTAAGGGTACCGAGGGAAATTGAATCCACTGAAATCTCAGCCGTGAAGTATCAGCCGTGCTGCCACTAATCGGTATTTGCAACACCAGTTCCTCGATTGCTGAAAAACTATCTAAGTGGTTCGTCTCATAGTGATTCACTATGTTAGTCCTTTGAGTTACAGCCAATTCCTTCCTTTTAAGAACTTTACCATGTCTTGGATTACGGTATTCGACAATTCTTCGAGCCTGCTGAGTAATTATTTTTACTAG
Organism: Myathropa florea; assembly: GCA_930367185.1. Taxonomy (NCBI): domain Eukaryota; kingdom Metazoa; phylum Arthropoda; class Insecta; order Diptera; family Syrphidae; genus Myathropa; species Myathropa florea. The sequence continues at coordinate 643,996 of OV884004.1, read as the reverse complement.
CATTCTTTTTCTAGTTTCTGTAAGAGCCGGACAGGCGAGGTAGAGTAAGATTGTGCCTTCCTCCTTCTCATCCATGCATTTTCCATTCATCGGTGATAATCAACATCATCTTCTATCGAAATAGGAAGCAAAAAAGTTATTTATTTAAAATAAAAAAACACAATTTTCTATTTCCATTGCAACATTTTTTTTCAGTGTACACCTACATTATGTGACGAGGCGAGATTACAGAAGCTTAACAATTAAAATTTATGATTGTTACAATCGCTGGCACTAGCCACTATTCTTCAGGTTCACACCCTGGCTGCTAGGAGAAAGCTATATAATGGGTTATTATTCATTTGGTAGCCTCGATGATGGAATGTTATGTACTTGCTAATGTCTGGTATGATATTGAAAAGAAAAATCTGCTGAATTCATATTTTTATTGTCACATTTCATTTAACGGCTCGCTGTTTCAAATGCAATCATTTGCACGGAACGACATCTCTGTCTCAAGGATTTTCTCAGTCAAAAGAAGCGACCTTGAAGAATAAATATTTCGCAGCTAACCTCGCCAAAGAAGTGAAAAGCTGAAATGTATGCATACTCCTTTTGTTGAGGATTATGTGAAAAGCTTCTTCGATATACACGAGGGGATACAACAAACAGCTTAAGGGGGATAAAGCAGAGTTCTAAGGATGAACATTTTTACGGATTTGGGGAGAAAGCGAAGAAATTACTTGGAGAATTGTAAAGGACTTGATAGTTGTTTGATTTTCCTCACCTTAGGGTGCATTTTAGTTAACAGTTTCTGGAATCAAAATGGCTTGAGTTTGGCACAGGACTTATGTACATAGATGAAGATTCTGAAATGGAGTGCATACCAAAGCAGACGAAGGAAATGTTAACAATGATCGCCGGAAGCCGGTGCCTCAATAGCAAAAGATTTGTATATTGACTTCAAGGTGTTTAAACAGAAATCTTTATGTAAAATTCAAGTTAATGTTGGCTTCTTGTTTACTTGGAACGAAAATGAAATAGAAAATGTGTTTTAAGTTATATGGGTTCTGTTGCCAAATTGGCCGCCTTAAAGGTCAAATTGAAGGCTGGTTTAAACAATATCTAGGTTCCTTAAAGTTTTTGACATGTCCCATTTATTCCTAATACTTATGATCTGGGAACAGTACCAATTATGTTTCCAAAGGGTTCTTCTGGGCTTATCTTTAGTCTTTTAGTTCTTTAGTTTGGTTAAAATTTCTTCTTCCGTAGGTGTACTATTCTAACGTGCACCTCGGTATATTGGAACTATAACTTGAAAATGAGGGATTTACAACATATGGCGTAACTAGTATCAATTCGCATCGGATCATCTTGTAACTTTGTTTAATGTTTATGTTAAAGTATCATCGTTTTCCTCCAAAAAATCGGTACGTGTTCTTTCGCTAAAGTATAAACAACAAAGTTGTTTTGTGTTCTAACTATGTCAACGTTCGTGCCAACAAAGCGGTGCTATCTTTTCATTTGAAGGAAATTACAGCTGATGAAGAAAATGCTCAATCAAAAAAAACATGTGAGTTGTGGTTCTGGCATTTTAAAAGTGGCTATTTACAAAGAACAAACAACGGAAAGGCCAGTTAGTTTTGAAGACGCTGAGGTGAGGCTCTCTGAAGGTGAAGCTCTTCCTGAGCTTTAAAGCTCAAACTATGCCAAAAGACATGACAAAGTGATCACTCGGTAGGATAACGCTCAACCACATGTTGCATAAACCTTCAGCGAAACTTTGGAGTTGCTTCAATAGAATATCTTACCCCACCTAACGTATTCATCAGACCTGGCCCCTTTTGATTTTCTTTCGTTACGGCCAATGTAGAATATTCTTTCAGGAATGTTTTTCACATCATCTGAGGACCTCAAAAATTGGCCTCATTCCTTCTTGGTCTCCCCACGAAGATGAATTGAACATCCCCTCGGACAACTTGAGAGCGCTCATAGCAGCGGCTCAACAAGGTAAGAGAAACCTAATTCTGGGGTGTGATGCGAATGCTCATCTTGATTTCATTATTTGCTCCGATCCGCTTGTCTGCAACAGGGGTAATGAAGCTACCATTGTCACGGCAAGCAGAAAGGAAGTGTTAGATATTACTCTAATATCAGGTTACAGCTCAGAGCTAATCTCAAACTGGAGAGTGTCCAACAAAGCATCACTATCCGATCACTGTTGGGTACTCTTCGATAAAATTGCGGAACTAAAACGCAGCTCTAGGTCAAAATGGAATCTCACAAAGGAGGGGGAGCCATCGAATGGACGACCTACAAAGAGAGCGTCAGGCTCCTGAAAAAAGAAATACAATTCGCTAAGAAGACCTCTTGGCATGGTTTCTGCGAAGCAATTGAATCTACCTCTGAAACCTCACGACTGAGGAGGATCCTGGCTACTACATCGATAAAGATTTCTTCAATAAGAAGGCTCGATGGTAGCTGGACCGAATCATTCGAAGAAACATTAGACAATCTTCTTAGTACCCACTTCCCGGGATGCGAAGAGGTGTCGGTGGAGAACACTGACACTCATGAGGCAGTACGGGGCATGGATACCATCACGACATGGTAGACGATAACATGAGCGAATAGAACTTTCTCCTCACTCAAGGCACCAGGCGTAGACAACATACGCACAATTATGCTTCAACAGTCAGAGGAAACTATTGTTCATTGGCTAAACAGCTTTTACAAGGGTTGCCCCAGGCTAAGCTATGTTCCAAGGAGATGGAGAGTGGTAAGAGTAATTTTTATTCCGAAAGCGGGGAACCACAGGCAAGGACTACAGGCCCATTAACCTGTCAACCTTCTTCCTGACTGCCACCAACCTTGACTACCATGAGGAAGTTTTCTACTCGAATTCCGGACAGGAGAGGTTGGGAAGAGCTACCAGCAAATGGCGGCGAAGAGATCTCCTTATATACTGATGGCTCGAAGACAGGTGCAGGAACTGGGGCAGAGGTCTTCTACAATATCTTTGAAAAGTCCCTAAACCTAAGCGACGAATGAAGCGTTTTCCAAGCGGAAGTGGTAGCAATGAATGAGGCGGCACTTACGCTTAAATTCTCTTTAGTTTGACTGGAAAAACGATAACTATCTACTCCGACAGCCTAGCGGCTATAAGAGCCATAGCGCCGGATATTGTAAAGCCGAAACTGGTCTAGCTATGCAGACAGAACGCCAACGAAATCTATAATGTAAACACGGTGACTCTCTGCTGTGTACCGGGAAACACAGGAGTTCAAGGAAACGAGAGAGCGGACTTGTTGGCAAAGGAGGGCTCAGAGTTAGATTAATCTGTAGCACTACCTTATGTCAATATGCCGCTAAGTTTCCTAAGGAAGGAAATAGAGGACGATGCCGTAGAAAGAGAAAATGCGCGATGGCTGAATCTGGACATCGGGTCAACGACGAGAGCCCTATGTCCGATTTTGAACAGGAGGAAATCATTATCAATGATTAGCCTAAGTCGCAAGGATATACGGACGGTGGTGGGAGTTCTCACCAGACATTGTCTGATAGGCACCCATGCCAGAAGTTTAGGTATCCCCTATAGCGACTATTGTAGAAGTTACAATCCATCCCCCACCTGCTATGCGACTGTCCAGCCCTACGGGGAAGGAGACTGTTAACACTAGGCAGTAACTTCGACGAGCTGGAGGTTCTGGGAAAAATAGAGCTGAAGCACCTCCTGAGATATATACAACAATCTGGGTGGTTCTAATAAGCGGCAGAAGTGTAGGTCTCACGGGGTACACCCACCCACACATAGGGCACAATGGACCCAACTGTTGGTCTCAGTGAGCTGCGACTCTGCACCCTATCACCTACCTTCTTGGTCTCAAAAGATGAACGATTTTTTTGGCTAAGTATCTATAAATTACCAGAGAGATGACAAAAAGTGATTCCGATGGACAAAACTTTGAATAATGTTTCATTGACGAAATAAAGAACTGACATCGAACTTTCTTGTTATATGCTGTTCTTAAATGTATTTCAACAAAATATGTCTATGACGTCCTTCTTATATTAAATTCTTACTTCTTCTATGAACACACCTGAGAAGAGGTCATACATATAGTTCTTTATCATACCTTACCTTTGTTGTTAATGCAAATTTCTTTTTTCCCTCCGTTTGAATTACTACAATCATTCCTGTTTCCTCATGATTGTATTTAGACGACTAAACTCATTTTTTGTACTTCATTCGGTATCCCCTTTGCACTATTTTTATTTGTATTCTTTGCCTTAACCTTTCGCGGCTCCCATTCCTCTTATTTGCAGTTATTTTTTCCTCCAAGTTTCCTTCAACTAAATTATTTCACTGTGTTGCATTACGTACAATTTATAAATACGGACTTTATCTCCGTTTGATGTTCATATGGCCGACAGACATTTGAACAATATTTTCCTTTGTATATTCAAACAATAAGCGCATCTTTGCTTAATCATAAAGCATTTACATTTTTATTCACTCTGCAAGGAATTCTTAATCAAAATGCTAAGGGCAAAGACGGAACCAATTCTCTTGAAAGAAAAATATCATCGGACGTCGAACAAAGTCTTAGAATACGAAAAACTGGAGTTATCAGATTGCAGACAGAATACCTTCGGCTGGTATGAGATAATCCTTCAATTTACCCCGAAGCTACCACTTCCACTTAAAAGGCATTATCCGCCAACCATCTCAATACAACTTTTACTTACATTACATTAGCAGATTATAAAGACCATAGACGATTCCCGGGAACACTCTCTTTCCTCTGAGACAAAATTTTAAAGTACAAAACCCCTAACTTCTATGCAAATTGTTCTTATCTAAGTAGTTTTCAACTTTCCGTTGCCTTGAATTCTAATACAGATGTATTTTGCCCCAACTTTCACCAGCTTTGGAAGAAGAATAGAAGGGAAACCAAAGAATAAAAAGAAAAAACAAAAATAATCTGTAAATATACTACAGAGCCATAATCTAGCTGGCCGCACAGGCACTTGCACACCAATGCAAAGACTAGATGGACGTCTTGCGTCTAATGAGAATTTTCTCCGTGCAGTTCGAAGGACTGTGCCAGCAGTTGGCAGGAGAGAGCTTTCACGTTGACTTAAGTCATGAAAGTTTAAGTGCTCGTTTTTGTTTTGTTTAGATAGAGCGATATAAACATGTGGAGACATCTGTTCCACTTAAAGAAGTGAGGAAGGAAAAATTCTGACCAAAACATGTTGTACAACATGAATTTCAACAGACTAGGAGAACATCAGCTTGATGCGTTTTTTCTAAATGAATTTTTCCCTGCTTTTGCATTTGGCTTTAATGTACGTGTCACTTTGATGGATAAGGAGTTCTAAGTCATCCCTTGACCAAATGTCTATTTACGTGAACTTCAATATTTTATGAGTTCTTGATGCTGAAATTTCGAAAATAGTTTGAATTGCTTAGCTCCCTCTTTTTTCACCCAAACGTCTGGGGATAATGCAACGGATAAATCGCACGAATCCTAGATAAATTCAAAGGCGTTCCTCCGTTTCGCTTGCCAGCTAATTTGCCCCATATTTCTGCTGGTTGACTATTCTCCATCACTGACAGAAGCAGTGAACGTTGTTACCAGTGCTTTTCATTGTCCCCTGTACTTCAGTTACTGCGCTGAAGAAAATTCGAAGTGGAATTGAACTTATCCAACTGCTTAACATCCTGCTATTGTGCTTGCTGACTGTAATGGATATCTGACATATTAAGCGAGTATCGGGACTGAAGTTGGATTGTTTGTATTAAATGTAGATTGAGTTCAACATCTGGGTAGCAGCATTCAATTGTCGTGGAGCTGTATTGGGTTGCGATACCATAATGTTTTCATTATTTTCAAGACTTTGTCCTCTGAATATATGGATGCATATGGCTTGCGATTCTACGTGAACCCCACATTCGTTCAAATTCTACTTGCACGCTCATGCAAAAGAGGATTTTATGCTCTAGGTTTCACTTAAGCAGACTAATATGAGAACCCCCAGTTATCCAAATGTGTGCAAAGACAAGGACTTAGTCGAACGAGAATTAAATAAGAAAGTTCAGCGTGGTGTACTCGCAAAAGTCTTTGGAATTCGGTGGATCAGTGCTTTGAAATAAACAACTATTATAAATATGTGTATATGTACAGTCAGCGTCAGAAGTGAGTAAACAGTCATTAGCTGAAAGGTATTCCTCTAAATTAAAATTGACTGAAATGGTCTACGTCTGATATTGATGCCTCAAATAAAAGCTCTGAAATCATACTTCAAAATAAGCTATATTTCATTTAAAATAACAGTAAGCATAAAGAATTTTATTTAGTTCAAACGAAAAAAGAGGCTTAAAACAGGCGTCAAAAGTGATTGAACACATCCCTTTAAAAAACAATATCTTATTGAGAAAAAATTGTACTTTGTATGCTTTTACTGCTTTTTCAGTTATCGTATATGGTGGTCTGAATTTTCATACAAATGTTTAACAGAATCGAGCCCTTATGTCTTACAGTCACTGACACAACCATATATACACTCATTTTTCAATGCTGTTTTTAGCACTTTTCTCTTTAAAATTCAATTGATTGTTTTATATATACACTTATGTTAAATATTATCTACCATATTTCAAAGTATGACTTTTGAGCTTTAATTTGATATATCCATGTCTGTTCTACCTCATTCCGGTGAATATTAATTTAGTGGATAAACCTTCAGCAAATGACTGATTATTCACTCACTTTTGACGCTGACTGTATATATAGGATGGCCTACTACAACGCCAGCCGAGGCAGTAATTTGAAGAAAATAATATGTGATTCCAAAAATATTCCTTTTACAAAAGGGTGCCAGTCAACAAGTCCAACAATAGAAACTAAGTTTTGTGTTTTTTTTGGCTCAGATAAAGTCAGATTAATTTTTTCAAATGATTGTCAAAGATGTGGTTGGGTCAAAAATTGCTGACCGAAATAGAAGCTAGTTAACCTTTTTAATAGAGCATGTCATTTGGAAATTATTTATGAACCCGACACTTTGGATAGACTCACAAAAGTAAAACACTTTTCTAAATTAATTCATTGGCAGTTCTTGAATGCTCATTAAATGCCAAACAATGACGGTGTTCATAATATAGAAGCATATATTTATGTCAAACTCTCGGTTTCAATCCCGACAAGGGTGTAATTAATAACACCGTCCTACAATCAAAGGTTTTCACTGTCACACTTCTCTAGAGTTCCTAAATTGGTAGTCAATCTCTGTAAACGCATATATACATGTGGATATGCGTGGATGAATCTATTTAAAGAACTATTCAATTAATATACGAGTAAGAGTGCCGCTAAGCACTTATGGAAATCAACATTAATTTCACATACGCAAACAATTCCGCAATCGAAAAACAAAACATTTACAGTGCCAACTGGGCACGCCCACAATAATTTGAAATAAATTGTTTTAATATTTGCCATAAATAATCCTCCAATAATTTCGGGAGTGCGTCATGCACACCCAAATTCTGGAAGTGGACGCCGTCGGGTCCCTGCTAATGGGCCATGAATATTCAGAGAAAAAATCTAATAATTACCAAGGGAAATTATTGCAAACGCAAAATTGTCGAGATTGCCTCCTCCACGAGTTATGTTTGTGCAAAAAGAATTGTTGGTGGTGTTCAGATTGGAAATTGGTACGCAAAATAATAAAAGCCCCTACTACGATAAGTAAGAGGATTCACCAAAAATCTGTCATCAGTCGTTTTGCAATTGGCTTGTCGGTCAGACGGTGTGGGGGGGGGGGGGGGGGGGGGGTCAACTGAGATTGATAATAGCCAAAGTGATTCTATAAATATCAGTCAGTATTTTCAAATGAAAAGTACATAAATGGAATACTGCTGTGGGGATTAACTTTTTAATTTTACTTTGACAGAAGTGGGCAGAGTATCAGCAACGTGCCATGTAAAAACTTGTAGTACATCAGCGATGGGTGGTGATTCTTTATGTTTGCCTTAATTTAAAATGAATTCTTTTTTTTAATGTCATGACCCATTGGGAAAAATGGGAGCAATTTGAAATGTCACGCAAAAATGAAAGCTGCAAAGTAGAAGAAGAAAAGTTGATGTGCTCTGCAGAAAGTTAAAGTCAACACCGACAAACTTTTTCTTCACAAATTACAAACAAGAGAAAAAAATAAAATACTTAACGCCGCAGTCAGTTCGTCAAAGCGTGAAATATTTGAATGTTATGAGAAAGCGTTCAAGCAAACGAAAAATAACGTCATACTCCTTCCCAACATTTCTTCTTTCTTGGGTGAACTTGTATGAATATATACATATTTCTGAACTTGATGATTTTTAAGATTACAGTTTATGTATGTACCGCATTTTTCACTATAAACCATCTATGTAAATATATAAAATGATGACAATGGGGATAAGGCTTTATTTTCACATATGTCTAGGCTAGGCTGAATTCCCAGCACAGAGACTTAAAAAACATCGCTGTAGCAGCTAGGCCCAAGTCCACTTCGGACTGAAGGGCAACCATTATTATTAGTATTAACTTGCTCTCCAAATGGCATATTTTGGTAAGCTGAAATACATTTTGAAAACAAAAGCCGATAATTTTTAAAATGTTCGTTAAAATAAGCAAATGGAAATGTAAAAAAAGAGAATTTCCTTTTTATTTTTTTTATTTTAATTTGTGAACATTTTCAAAGAATCACAATATTGAGTTGGTGATTTTTATTTCTGAAATTTTACAATCAAATGTCAAAACACAATTTAACTCTCAATTTATATAGGAAGTGCCAAAACGCACAAAGGATATGCGTGCGTTGCTCAAATTTTTTTAACAAACGTAATATTGTTGGCACAGCTACATTTCGACAGCTAAATATTGATCTCTGCTTACTCTGTTATAAGTCAGTATAATTTAAAGCTGTATTTTTTAATAAATAAAGTAGAAAACAATTTATTTTGCTGAAAAGTTTGCAGTGTATTATTTCCTTGAAGCCGTTGAATTTGAAAAAATGAGTCTATTGGAAAATTCAATCTTTATTCAAATCAGTGGGTGAGGTGACGCAGAAGAATGATTCAAGTCCAGTCCAAATTGACATGCCGAAAATTAACTTTCCATTTCACGACTTGTGAATCACTGAAAGCACCTCGAGAATACAATACAATACAAGTGGTTACAAGTCCACCTCAGGCTGTAGCGTCGCCATTATTATTATTATTATTATATTCATAAATTATTTTTCAGCAAAACAGCTACTTAGAGTTAGAGTTTCCTCTAGCCTTAGTTATATCAGATGAATGACGATGAACGATCCAAATTTGTAATCAGATTGAACCTTTTTCTGGTACAATAATAAGGCTGTCGTACCTTGTTTCCTTCCTTATACCTAAAATGAGACTTGAACCTAAGTTGATTTATAAGACAAAATATTAAACTATCCTGCCATTTGCAAACCAACATATTCATAACCACCAATCCCGAGTGACCTTACCGTACATTTTCCAGAGTGCAATTGCCTTGGGTCTCAGCTTTGTTGGTGCAAGCCATATGTCCCAGTTCTCCCATCATGCATACATAAATATACAGCGGAAAGAGCCCTCAGGTTATTTTCCTATGATAAGGCGCGTTCAACGATGTTGACGCGTTCAACTGTAGATGCTGAATTAATTTGCCTTAAACTCTTTGTATGTGCATGATTAATCCAACACCCTCGAAATGTATTCATACACGAATTCTAAATCCTTAAGGAATTTGACAGACACCATATGCTGAATTTTGAGCATAGCCAACGGTGGATGCCGGTGGGTTATTGAATCTGCGCTAGACAAATGAAGTCCTTCCATGTCCTATCACAGATCTCTGCCACCACGCTACCTAATGCAATTAGTCCACGACGTGACTTTTATAAAGCCCCTTCAACAGAAACGTATGAGAAACGAGGTTTTAAGTCCCATGGGCGACATTCTGCTCCGCTAATTGTATGCTGCTGAGGTAACAAAGTAAGCCGTATACACGCGAGATTTGCATCCACTTACCGGCCCAATGAAAATACCACAAAAGGATGCGGTTGTAATTCATCCATGGTTATCGAGTCCTGCGGAATTCCTTTGAACAACGACCCGTACATACTCGCGTCCACCCCGAAATGGATAAATTTCAATTTGCAAGTGTAGACCCAGCACTGAATCGTTCGTAGAGTAACGTAACTCACAACGAGAATAGGTTAAATGCATATTAATTATTAAAGCATGTGTTGGCAGTGTGAGTAACTACTGTATGCTCGGTGTTGTTGTTGGCTCTTTTTTCTATCATATTATCGCGCTAAAACACCCATCACAACTATGGGGTAACTAGGCGCCACAACCGACATTTTTAAACGCTTTCTCTCCACACCCACATCCCATTCTTTCACACAAAACTACATACATACACATGTGTCTACATGTGCTCCCACCCAACATGGAGCAGGTTTACGTATCCGTATCCGTATCAGCCAACCAAACCCAAACAACGACGGGCTGCAGTTTTTCCCACAGCAGCGCGAAGCTCTGGGGTTGTATATTTCAAAATTAATTATGATGTAATAAAGCGACTGCAGGCTTATGTGTGCGTCTCACTGGTCTGTTGGCATTGGCAAGCAGGGGAGAGATAACGGCGGTCCTGTGTTTGCATATGCCTGCAGTGTAAACGCTGTTTAATACGGCACGGTATTTAAATTGCATTTTAATTATGTCAATTGAAAGTAAAGCACATGCCATATACGTGGATCCCGAGGAGCGATTTGAAGCGATTTCAAACGATTTCAAGCGATGCAGTGTTTGCTTTCGTTGGCTTAAAATGTAGCATTGGCCATAATAAAGCCTACATGCTTCCTATAGATTTGCAAAATTGATAAAAAGATACATTCCGCAACTGCTTTCGGATTTTGTATCAATGCGCGATTTTGCAACACAAGCAAAATTCGCAATGGACATAAATACGAAGTTTGGTTGCGATTTTGTCGAAATAAATTGAGGAATTTGTATTGCAGGCGTAGTCTAATTAGAGCTATGAAAACATTCGAGGCTTAATTAAATTTTCAAAACCCGCAATCGAATCCTGTGGATTGCTGAAAGGACTTACAGGTTAAATGTTGATTTAATGGCGGTTTAGACTACATTTTGGTTAGGGAATTGCTTCGGACAAATTTGCTGTGATGTAGTTAATTGAAATAATGCACGCATGGCAATTAAGTAAATTTCATAGTAAACTGTTGGATGCAAGCCGTTAACTCAGTTGTCAAATTGATCGGAATTCGAGTCATTATTCTCCAAATTTGATGGTAGTATCGGGTATTCTTAATTATATGCAATAAAGCAAAATTCAGCTAGATCACAATCAATCATTCATTCGGTACAGTCAACTCTCGACCTCAGAAGTTCTATCATCTCCGATTGCATTACAGGGTCGAAGTAGATCAATCGACTTCTCTGTTAAAGGATGTCTTAGCACCGATTTCTCCATGACGTTGGTTAAATATTTGTAATGTAAGTTCAAGATTGCATTGTTGCATTGCATTACAATTGTAAAATCTTGTGTCTCTTAATTAACTGAATCCCTGTAAACTTTATCTAAATCAACTATTTCTCACAAAGGTTTGTTGCAAGTTATGTGAAATTTTGAATATATCTATAACTATTCACAAAGTGCCAACATTAGCAATTTAGTTGAACCCTTTATAGACACACAAGAGGCTAAGGCAATTTCAAATAGTTGAAGTTGTCAAACATATCTCCTCAGTTTATGTGATGCTAACATTATAAATCAGATGAATTAACCTAAAGAATTGTTAATTTAGGAAGGTATTGATGTTGATATTGTTGTGGCAGGCATGTTATTAATAATTAACCTAACGAAAATCAAATCATATAACATATCATATATATATCTTTAAATTCTGCTACATCAAGTCTTCATCAAACCCCACTTAAGGGTATTTATTGTATAATATTAACAAGTACATTCCAAAAGTATACTTTTTTCTTCTTTGGGTGGCTTTGGAGTTAGGATGGATCCTCCTGTCCGTACTATTTTGTTCTTACAAGTGAAGGGGACCTACATTTTTATGCTGACTATAAACGCAGAAGTTTGAGAATCTTTTTCTGTCAATTACTTGTTCTGAATACTGCCAGTGACTCGTGAAGGTGGTGTCGTGAAATTAAAAGTTATTGCGAGAACGGACCATGACAATTTATCGAAGGAGTCAACGCACTTTCCAAACACTTTACTCCGGTCAAATTTATTTACGCATACTATTTACTTTCCAGGAATGGAAAAACTGTGTTGGTAACTTTATTGTTCCTTCATTTTACTTACGGTCCCACATTGTGTTCATCATCTGTAGAGATGCTTGGCCTTGCTGCAAATGCATACAGGTTCTACAATCACATCTTGAAGTTATCACATATTGTTGAGTTATTTGTCAACGTTCTCAGCCTACTGCTGGTTTTCTCTATCAGTGTCGACCTCCGTCTGTTCTGCTCTATTTCTTCTACTCCTATGTTGAGTCTTTAGCTTAAAATAAATATAATAATAAATTCCGGAACACCTAATTGATTGAGTTTCCACAACAAAAGAAACCATTTTATTTTGTATTCCACTCTAACACTGCTGTGGTAACTCTGCACGTTCGACTTAGAAATATGGCAAACCAATTCCACGATTTTCTTGGTTCTCTCTAATAAATATGAAAAGCAAAAACAAATTAAATGATAAGACAAGCGCAATAAATTGCAGTGAAAAATTCAAACACTTCTCCTGCAATCTCCCACACAAATGCCGGTCTGCCAGACGATAAAACTAAATAAGTGCCCCGCTGTGCAGTCTCTCTGCATCCCCTTATGCAAATCGCTGTGATTCCTCGAATTGCATTTGCAGCCAATTACACCCATCGAGATTCGAATGCTTTACATACGATATGCCAGTATATCCGTACTTGCCTTTCAACCGTGATATTTACACGCGTTCGCACACCAGACGGTGTGTAATAATTTACCCCAAGAAACCGTTACCCACTTCATCGTTTCATCACATGCACGTAAGGCAATTAATTAAACTAGATACCGTTCTGCATTGAAATAACATTTGTACCGGGTTCGCCCAATTGTGGATTGAAGACAAGGTGTTGTACAAGCTTCGAATAATTACGGCGCAGCGGTCTCACTTATCAACGCGCAGCGGTTCCTCAGGAACCGACCATTATTTTTCTCTTATCCACACCTCGCCGAAGGGCAACTACCAGTTACCACCAAGACATCTACCATTACCAAATGAAACCCAATCCAAGACCTTTGTGCAGTGGCGATGATAAGAAGAGTGTATGAACTGTCTTAAGTGTTACTTTTAAGAACATTCTATTGTATTAGGAAGCCGAGCACAGAAGAAAGACTGAAAATCAATTTCTAATACGAGGGAGGGCTTTTAAATGTCTGTTCTCTTGTTCTCTGTACGCTGTTGCTGTTGTTGATGGCAGGACTCAGACATATTCCCTGAATAGGAACGAGGACAAAGGAATTAAAAATTCCCTTGTGTGAAATTGATAGTACTAGTATGGCTGAACAGAGTGTGGTGGGGTGGCTTAAGCGTTTCTTGTAATGTTATACATAAATCGCATTGATGTGGCTCGTTGCCTCCTTCAGTCTTCTTGTTTCAAGGGGTTTACATTCGATGCCCCACTTGTATGCGGGGACTATCATATAATCGTATGTTCGTGTGTAAATATTTGTGTACGCGTTTAAATGAGAAAAAATGCTTACGTGCGAGAAGCACACAAGAAAATAATTAGAAATGCAAATTATGGGCTCGGGTTAATGTTTAGTAAATCTTTAATTGAATAGAAACCGTGGATTTTTACCCTGCTAAGAACTTAATGGCGGTACGATGACAGGTTGTGCAAGCGGGAACATACTCATACCTTTCTTACGTTAAATTTATTATGCTAAGCAGTGAACCGATAGTAACAACGAAAGCACAGCCGTCGTCTTTGACTTCGTCGTCTTTAAACTTCACTGTATTGTGTTTTGTATCCCAAAGAAGTTATATATTCATAAACAGAAGAGCTTTTCATTAACTGCGAAGCAAGTGACAAATAAATAGATACAATAGAGCCCAATGTGAATAGACTAAAAGAGCAAATATTTGACCGAAAATACATTCTTATCGAATGCTAATCTAAATAAAAACGATAATACAGTCGTGGTCATGTTGAATTGGGGTTATCGATTTTGAGTTTGTCGACCGCTATAATTAAGTACACGAGCGGATGTATCCTGGTTGGCTGAATTGGGAGGGCCGTGATGAATGAGAGCCACATATGGGTGAAAGTTTATATTTTTTTTTTTTTTTTTTTTGGCTTTATTTTAAACAAAAATATATTTACAAAGATAGTATAGACATATTTCGTTAATACATACATATGAATGAAATAGTAAAAGTACATTCAATTGAAAATTACAAGTGTTGAATGTATCTATCAGAACATTATATAACAAGATAGAGAACTGTTGATGGGGATCGTATTAAGTAATATAACAAAAAAAATAAATAAAAAAATAGAAAAAATAGAAAGTGTACATACAGATAAGTTTCCAATAACAAAAGATAAAATGAAAAGGCAAGAAATAAGATTAATAAAATATATAAATAAATAAATAAATACATAAAATGCAAAATCAAGGAGATCATCCAAACAAGGTACAATACATAATTAGACTAAATGCGCAAAAGTAATTCAATCCGAGAATAGCTAAGAGAAAAGAGCCACTCCTGAATATTTCTCAAGAAAACCGTTTCCACTCGTTCGCATCGTAGATTAACAGGAAGTGAATTGAAAAACCGAGGTGCAGTTACAAAGAAAAAGCAAGAAAATTGACTTTTCTTTATTATTGGTACAGATACTAAATTTCTGGTATTGACGCGTAAGTTATAGTTATCAACAAATCTAACCGCATAATAACCAGCATTTCTAAAGAATATTTTTAACACTTTGTAACAATAAAGATGTCTAAGTGGTAGAATTCTCAGGTTTTTAAAATGATTGAAGCTAGATGTACATCGGTTCACTTTGCACATTATTCTTATAGCATGTTTTTGTTTAAGTAATAACGGTTTAATATTAGTGAAGTATGCACCACCCCAACAAGATAGACCATTGCAATTTTGATTTAAAAAGACCATCATAAACCAGTTTTAAAACAGGTTGTGTGCATAAGAGACTAAGGTGGTAGAGCTGTTTGACTATATTATTGAGATACTGCTTAAGATACGAAATGTGATGCTTCCAATTCAGCTTTTGATCCAAAATAATGCCCAAATACTTGTAGTTATCGACACATTCAATTTTAAAGCAGTCGCCAGTACAGCTTACATCTTCACAGTAATAAATGTTATTATTCTGGCATCCGTTTATTGGAAAACGGTTACAACTAGGTGAATGAAAATATAGAGGGAAATCGCTTAAGTTTGTGCCTTTAATGTTAAAGAACATAAACTTAGTTTTGGTACTGATAAAAAGCTTATGCTGCTTGAACCAATTCCTTAGAAGCTCTATATCATAATTCACTTCTAGGAAGGTATCAAACGAACTGAAGTTCGAGTACGATAGGGCTGTATCATCGGCGAAGGCTGTGATTTTTCCTTTGAACGGTTGCAAAAATAAAGAATTTACATATATTAAGAATAGGATCGGGCCCAAAACAGAACCCTGCGGAACACCCATACTTATAGATTTAGGGGAACTTAAGAAATTTTTTATTTTTACCACTTGTGATCTGTTCTGAAGATATGACACAAACCAATCATAAACAAATCCTCTAAAACCGGCGAAATAAAGTTTTTTTAACAGAAGACTATGGTCAACCATATCAAAAGCTTTTGTGATATCTATAAAAAGTGCAGCTGGAATCTTTGAAACATTAAGACTATTGTATAATTCCCCAAGGAATTTAAGTAAGGCACTTTCGGTAGATCTTTCACTCCTGAAGCCGAATTGAAAGTCACTTAGATATTTTGTTCTGCTTAAAAATGAAAGAATTCTAGACTTCATTCCCTTTTCGAAAATTTTTGAGAACACAGACAGAAGAGAAATGGGACGATAATTGTTTACCAATGTGGTGTCATCTTTTTTATGTAAAGGTATCACAACCGCTTTTTTTAAGGCTTCCGGAAAAATTCCGTACCAGACAGAGAAATTAAAAACATAGCTCAAAACATCAGAGATTTGGAAAGATATTTTCTTTAATATGGAACTAGTGATCTCGTCGCTAGAAGATGAATTTGAGGTTTTAAGAGACATTATAATCTTATGAATTTCAAGTGCTGAAAATTCTTCAAAATGAAAGGATTTTGAAATAAAACAGTCTTGTATTACACCATTATCACAATTACTTACGTTATTGATATTTTTCCAAATATCAGAAGTGTTCAAGTTAGAAAAAAAACAATTGAACAAGTTTGCAATTTCCAATGGTTCGGTTACATTAGCGTTATCAAAACTGAGTATGTCATTATTTTTTTTGGATCTATTTAATATTTCATTAACTACTCCCCATTCTTTTTTGGAATTGCCAATATTTTGAGCTAATCTATTCTTGAAATAAGTATCCCTGCAATATGGAATCTCAGACTTTAGTTCTATGCATATCTTTTCATAATATTTTCTTAGCCTCACATTATTAGGATGTTTTTTAACTTTAGAATAAAGCCGATGTTTCTTCTGTATTTTTAAGAGAAGAGGTAGATTCATCCACTGCTTAAGACATCTTAGTTTATTGTTATTATTATTAAACTGCTGGCTACACTTAGATAAGTGGAACTGCAGTTTACTTAGAAACAAGTCAAAAGCAAGAGATGGATCACATGAATTGAAGACATCTTCCCACAGTTCAAGATTTAATTTAGTTTTCAGTTTAATAAAGTCAATTTTCTTAAAGTTTTTACTTAGAAACTGTTTAGTACGAGAAACACTGTAGTCTAGTTGAATTGTGGTCAAGCAATGGTCAGTTATTTTTAAGTCATAGGCAGCTGTCTTATACTTGACAAAGTTATTTCTATGAATCCTTACGAATATATGATCTAATATCTTACCACTCATGACTTAAAAGGACGTATGCATATATGTACATACAAGAAGTTCTAGATTCTCTGTTGCATCGTTAATATTAAATCTTATTTCGTTATGAACATTTCTCTGGAAAGAGAGTCCGAAAACTTTTCAATTAATTTCAGAAACTTCAACTTATCTCACAGTTTGCGATGTTGAATATGTTTAACACAAATCAATGCTGACATGTGAACGTGTTGGCTTCTTTGAGTCGTGATGCTGAAAAGTATAACCATGCCCTCTATCTCAAGGGAAATAAATTGTATAAAGTGTACGGCAAATTTTAATGACATTCAGTGAAATATGTATATTAACAAGCAAATGTGAGATACAAGTGCAAGAAGCAATACAAATGACTGTTTTAGAACTGTGAGAACTGTCAGATGGGAAGTTGAAATGAAGCCTCTCTTCATTGAGTGAGGGTTGTGCGTACGCATGGGAAAAGTGCAGCACCAAAGCAACTGGAGGCAGAGAAAGTTTCAGAATATGCCCGGTAGGTAGATGAAAGTTGTCTGTGTTTCATATGACCAAAGAAAGAGCAACCAACCAACTGCTGCACAACCAACATTTTAAAAATGTTCTGCGTAGTTGTCGTTATGAAGTTGTGTCCCACTTTGATTAATCAAGATTCTGTTCACCATGACCGAGTCTCAAAAGTTTGCAGACTGGTAGATGGTGTCATGGGAAAAATCGGTAACTTTTGAATTACAGTCAGTTGAAAATGAAATTCATAATTTGAGAAACTGCGGCTACAGGCAATGGTTTATCCTTGGGGATCTGGTTTCCATGAATCTGGTCCGTATCTCTCGCTTGCTGCTTATTTTTATTTTTTTTCTTAAATATATAAAAATACATTAATGTTCTGGGGAAACAATCGTTCTCCGGCCGACTACAGATCTGCATATATTATCTCGTTTCGCTAACACTCTTTGATAACTGTTCAAAGTCGGATATATCATTTGTATCTACTCCGGATTTTAAAAAGTATGGGGTGTACTATTCCAAATAACCTTAGTCTATCCCTAGACTAGTTCTCGTTATTACCTCGAACGGTACCGTTCGTCTCTTCAGAGGTATTAGTCTGTGTGACTACTTTATGCTCCATGTATGTGTTTTATCATCAAAGCTCAAGAGGCGACTGCTCTGTTTACGATAACAATGTTAACTTACATCAAACATGTAATACTGCAAAATCGAACAACATTCTCAAACTTCAGAGAAAGAATTGAAACAAATCCTGTACACTGTACTTCTGCCATGCTTAACATATTGAGGACTTTCAAATGGTAATCTGATGTGTCTTGTCTCATCTCATGCGCGCTTCATTTTTAATTAATGTTTTTTGTTCAGCTGTCTTTGTTGATCCAGGACACAATTTCAATTAAAATCTTCACAAAATGACAAGCTCTCATGGAATCCAATTTTCTTCTCCATTGGCGGATCTCGAGGGTTTCTTAGACAGGCTTCCTCAAACAGCAGATAACATCATCCTCATCATCACACACGGTCGCACGGCGCTACTACACATAAAAACATATTTTATGCCTCTTAATGATTATCCAGTTCAAGGACTGAACCCTGCACATCTACCTCTAGTTGAACACAAAAACCCAACTGTTCCAACCGCAGACATGAAATTTATATGTGCGGTTTTTATAACTTGGCATACGGAGATTATCCTCACCGCGTCGTGCTGAAGCTCATTATAAATTTAGCAGTCACAGACAAAAATACTCTTGTATCTTCTATTCGCAGATGGTGATACCTCTTTGATTGATGCGACAGGGGATTATGGGGTTTAGAGTATTACTGAAATTGGAACTCCAAATCCACCCTTGAGTTCACTCAGGTTAGTCACCAATATCATCCCCGCAATGATCACCGCCGCTACCTTAAGAGGGTACACCAAAGTTCGGTTGTTGGCTGGCGATGTTCCTGCTTAAGACAAAAATCTTTAATTTTTGCACATTTTTCCTTTGCTCTCATTTTCCTAATCGGATTTCGCCGTTTCGCGATTTCTTTTATGCAACGACCACGGCCGCAGTGGTTACGATAGTGATGACGGTACTGTCCGAGACGTCCGCAGGCAAAAGTAGAAGGGAACAGCATCTGTTTCCTTCAGCGAAATGTGTAACGAGTTAAGAAAGAACGACAACAAATGAGATGACACAACCACAAGTTGGCAATAAAAGGCAAAGGATAATAGTTGCGAGAAAAAATCCTAATGTCCTACATAATGGAGCTTTTGCATGTCATTAATGCGAGGTTTTTTATTTCCACGGGACTGGCAATGCAGTCTTAATTTTATGGAATCCTGTTTCTTCTCTTTCTAGTCCTTTTTTCAGTTCTATTTCAAGTCAGTTCAGAAGGAATAATAAGTATAAAACCATTTGGCAATGGTTAAGCAAAATTTTCTTCTTTCTCTTATCTCTTTCCTATCTTTGGCTTTGACATTTGTTGTGTTCTTTTGCGATGAAAAAAATTTGCTTATGTGGCACAAATGTGGTTGTATTTTGTCTTGAAGAGGAGCACAGAGGCAAGTGCTGTTGAGAGAAAGATAAAACAGCGCGCTTCCTTAAAAAAGTTGTCCTTGGGCCATCCGTTTTTGTCGCTTTGACAGGCAAAAACGATTCTGTCTAAGTGTATTTAGGTTCCGCCTTTTGCTCTTCAGAAAGTTTTCGTTTACTGCCGAAGGGCTCACATCACCTCTGGCGAATTTCCAGGAAAACCGGGTAAAACTGGCCAGGAAAAAAGGCACAAATTCGTTTCGATAAAGTGCTACAACATGAAGTTACGTAAGAGAGTCATCCTGCAACGTCTATTGGCGAAGGAATGTGTGACGTTACTTCGATGATATAATTTAATTGAGGATTTGAGTGTGCAATTTTTACCCGATTTAAAACTTCTGATAATGGTGGTCACCCAATTAGATTGTATTTTTAATTCCTAAGCTATTGGGCAGGAAATGTGGACATGTAAAATATACTGCTGCTTGAAACTCAATTAGGGTTTCTGTCGCATCTACTTGAATTCACAAAGCAGTAGAAATATTTATTAAAGCGGGGAACTCATTGAATAAATTGCATAAGTTTATATTTCGTCATAAAATTTCTCTAAAATAATCTCCACCCTTACATTTCAAATACAATTTGGGGCCTTAGATTCATTACAAATGTCTAAAAATAAGTTAGATTTTGGAACAGGACAACATAAGCTTAAGCTGTTGCTTAAGTCGATAGCATATGTGCTTAAGTAAAATTCGAAATACAGATTTCTTGCATTATTTTTAAGGTCCCCTTTACAAAAACGGAACCTCTATAATTTCGGTGTGTCCGTACGTCCGCCCGTCTTGTCTATCACACTTTTTTATCTCCGAAGTTTATAAAGATATCGGCATGAAATTTTGGAAGTAGGTTCTTCAGGCCTGGATGTCATTTTAAGTGGGGCCATTTGGGGGTGGCTCCAGTACAGGTGAAGTTGCCATTAATTTTAAAACATTGTCGCACCCCATCGAGTTATATATCGATCGACAGATCTTTGAAATGAGGTGGAAGTTTGCTTCAACAGTGAGCTCCATTTCTTAACCAAAGTGATTGAAAATCTAAAAAATCACAAAAACTTGGCTTTATTGAGTACTTTCATTTAAAATAATTTGAAGCATTCTGGCCCTAATAGTTTTTGAGATATTGGCCAAAAACGGTCAACCATCGACATGAATTTTGAAGATCAGAAAATGCAGTTTTGGCGACCTCGGCGAAAGCATTAAGAAATTATAAATTTCAAAATATCGATTTATGTTGAAATTTTAAGATATCTAAGATTTAAAATGATAACTATTTTCATTTTCACACATAAATATTATGTTGTGAAACCTTCGAACCTTCGAACCCCGTGCGAGTTCAACTCGCACTTGCCCAGTTTATTATTAATAACAGTTGGTCAATTTGAATCTGCGTCAGAATCGAAGTAAAATCTGCTTAAGATTTGTGGGGGTTACAAGAATTCACAAATCATGGTTTACTTGTGAAAAGGAGGTTAAATCAGTTAAAAAAAATGTAAAAGCAACCACGCTTTTGTGTATGTTGAAAGGGAAAAATCAGATTGGCCTATTCCAAAGTCAACCTCTGTATCCGTTGTGTGTCGAACGTGCTACATTCATAAAGCTGCAAATACCATAGAATACCCTTCTAAATTCTGCTCCAGAAATTGTGTTCCCTGATTTTAAGTCAACAATATCGTTCCATTTGCCTGGATTCACAAAAGCCATTACCATGTCCCTATATATTCTGCCTCCACTACAATATCATGCAACCGGGTGTGGTAGTAGGTTCTGTATAAACATCTCAAGTGAGAACGTTTTCCTTCCTCCAAGTTGAATATATCTAAAGTGTTTCACTATTAATTTCTATCAAATCTTGTGATCCACTTCTTTTTTTCTAGCTGCAATGGTCACACCAAGCAGAAAATTGCATCCATGAGAGTCAATTACTTGAAATTGATTTTCAGTTCGGAGGGTGCCATCAATACAGAATTGAATTTGGGTCAAGCATGATTGAGGGCCACGTTTTGAACTGAATAGATTTGAAATCTTAGACAATTTCCAACCTAAGAAGCAAGTGCAAAGAATCAATTACTGATGACGTTTCTTGCCTGGCCTCTTCCGAGATTTGATTTGCGTTGTCATGTTGATGTTGAATTTCGCTTTCCAATGGAACTTGTTAAGAATATTGAATGCATTCGTTGTGTGGTGACCTGTTGAGAGCGCCTGTTAGTTGAAGCATTTTATAAACTTCAAAATGGGGTACAATTTATCATATAGGTAGCAAATAAAAATGAATGCCGAGCACAATGGGATGGAATGGAAATGTTATTTGTATAGATAATTGCATTTGCTTTTTTCGCCACTAACTGATAGGTTTTATAAAATTGATGAGAAGGTGACCTAAAGTGTCTCACAAAATTGTGAATGCAATCGGAAGGAAGGTACAAATAGAAAAATAAGTGGTTGATGATTTCTAACGAATTATTGTACTTGATATTATTTGACCGTTACATTAGCTTAGGCAGTATTAAATGTTAAGATATAAGTCCACCATGACTCACTTTTTCATTGTGATTGGATCCATTGTGATTGATTGATCCAGGAGTAACAACTGGAATTACCACATAAAATCAATTAGTTTTTCACAAAGGTAGGTATTGTATTTAGGTTGTCCAAATAAAAAAGAATGCTGTTTTAATTTGGTGGTTGGTTTGTTTATTTATTTATTTATTTATTCACAAACTTAATACAAGCCGTAGGCAAATATGACTAAATTATTTACAATATTTTGCTTAAGACTACTTAAACCTACTTGAAATATACAATTTTCTAAGCAAAGGAGGAAAGGGCATGTCTTAGTGAGCTCTTTTTTTTTGTATTAAAATCAAACGTGTTTAGGGCCACGTTGGTTATACGCAACATTCGCGACATAGGTTCGTTTCGCCCATAATCAGTACGATGGTACTTGAGATGGAAGAGAGGTACTACCCTAAGGGAACGAGGATTGGTGTTGAAAGATATCTTTTGAAGCAGTGCAGGACAATCAATGATGCCCGATAATAACTGGTGTACAAATAATACATCAGCAACTTTTCCACGTTTTTCGAATGATTGCATGCTCAACAGGCACAACCGATGCTCATAAGGGGGTAGATTATATCTGTCGGACCAAGGTAGTTTGTTATCAAGCCATAAGATTACTAACTGACAATTGTCACATTTATTTTAATGTCAGGGCAGTAACATTCCTCTTTTAGTCAGCTTTTGCGCACGCGCAATGTCTTTGTTTTACACTCAACAATTTTTGGCGAAAATTACCTGGATAACAATGACCAAAGGAGTATGAATGAACGATAATTTACTGTAATAAAGCCCGCAACATTTCCAGTTCCAAACGACCGTCCTTACACACAAAAATTTTATTCCTTCTTAAACAATTACCTATTGTTATTTTTCACCTAAATAGTCTTTAAATACAAAATCTTGCTGAAAATTTGTTTATTTCAGTTACATTCCTAAAGAACACAAAGAGCTTATAATAATAATAATAATAATGGCGGCGCTACAGTCCGAAGTGGACCTGAGCCTAGCTTCTCAGCAACCACTCGTGTTGCGCGTGATATTGTTCTCTCACGAGTGGAGGGGACCTACAATTTAATGCCGACTCCGAACGGCGAGATTGAGAAGCTTTTTCTAGACAGTTATACTCCTTGAGCATTGTCAGTGACTCGAAAGAGGTGGAGCCGCGAACCATTTTTTTTTTTGAAAAATTGCTTGTCTGAACTTGGATTCGAACCTAGACTGTAAAAGTCTTATGCGCATGCGTCGACGCACGAACCCACACGGCCACGGCGCCCACAAAGAGGTTATAGATAACTACTTATTGCATGACTTTTTTAGTGTTCTTGTGTAGAGAAGATATACCTACGCATTGCAAATAGATACAGATACAGTGCTGTACAAAAAAAATAAGAACAGCGAAGTAGGATACCTTACGTTAGGTCATAAGACGAATCTCCACTAGAAACGTCTAAAGCAGTCATTTTGATACTTTACCGTTAACTTAAAAAATAAAACTTTAAACAAACTCTTTTGCTTTTAGAGTTTAACAGCTGTAAAAATGTGGAATACCTGGGAACTAAAGTACGTTCTTATTGTTTCGCACAACACTGTACATACTCGTATGTGCTTCAGTATTCTATAGTTGCATAGCTAAAATTTGTATTACGCTTCAATTGATGGTTACATGTGTGAATTGTCCCACGATAATAAGTTTCACGTACTCAACACTATAGTTTGTTCATTAACTAAGCAACCTAAAACCAATGACTAGCATATTTGTTTAGCTCCATTTGTTAAGTACAACAACCTTTTTGTTTCATTTTGTTATAACACACAAACATACGGTACACTTCACATTAGTCAAGTGTATTAAAGAAACCTCAATTTGAAATTAATACCGGTTATTGTCTCGAACCCTTTAGAGAAATGGATCCGCTCTAGAAGAATATGTCGACAAATGCGATGATAATTAGCGCGACTGCATCAACACCATCACACTTAACCACATCGACACATTATTTTGTTTTTGTACGGCCCCACACCGAACCGCACTACAAGGGTCTCCATAGAAATTGATGATAGGTATGTAGGTGAATCCTTTATGAACTCGTGTCTCTTCCTCCCTGCTGGGTGTGACAATAATTTTACATTTAGATATAGAAGAGCGGAAAGGTAAGTGTAAGGGTATCATCATCGTAGGGGGGTACACCGCACACCGCACACAACATCTCACTTTTCTGCGTCTATGGAGGGGCATGCATGTCCGTACACTCATTATATATATGTAGGTACATCCTCATAGGGGTAAAGTTAGCACGTTGCCTTATCTTAATCCATGAAAATACATTCAACTTCATTGTCCGCTCGTTGCTTGGGTAATGTTCCGCATGAAATGTACTCTTATATCTAATGGAGTGTAATTAGTATTGTGGTAGAGGAGATGGGCCCCTTTGTTGTCCAGTGTATTGAATACGTTTGAAAATAACTTTTAGGGAGTGCATTAACCTGAGTTGTTTAATTGCACCGATGGGATTAGTTGCACATGCTGCAGATGTGGATACCTTACAACGATCATAAGAGACGTTAAAGTATTTTTGATTTATTGCTCAATACTTAACAGCTCAGCTGCGATTTGGAAACGAATGCAATGAACTAATGAATGAATGAATGCAGATATGCAAGTATTATTTTTTGATAATGCCAATTAACGCAGCCAACGGAGCCAATGGAGACAGATTCTCTACTTAAATTTGTTATGTGCCTTCATAACTCCTTAATAATTTTGAACTAAAAATTGAGTTTTACACTTTTTAGTCTTCAGCCACTTTTCGAAAACATATTAAGACATTCATGATATAAAAAGTGCGATCCGTGGCGTAATGGGTATGTACGTTAACTCCTACGCACTACAATCTCAGTCCAGGCTTAATTTCCATCACAGAAGAAATCATTTTCAAATTTCACGACTCCTCCTATTTCGAGATTTCTTTCAGCTATGTCAAATAAAATTTAACAGTCTCTTCTTTCTGGTTACAGATCTACCAAGCTATTTAGTCCAGTTTAGTCAGTTTTACAGGAAAACCCTCATTGTTCTCTAAACTAAGCCTAAACTACGTCTATTTCATTGAAACTCCTCATGTGGATGTGTTCCCAGAATAATCATAACCTCCATCGTAGCTGTGTTTTTTTGCCTGTGCGTCATACTGTTATTGACTACCTCAGTGATTGCTTATGCAAACGGTGATTTGAATGGTTGCTATTTCTGCTGAATGCAAAGTTAGTGTTGTGATTTTATACCATAGAAAACAGAACATTCCTCATCGAACACTACAATACGTATATTTGCCAACGATTTATGTTCAGAATTTATCATCAGTCCTATTTTAATTCCACTCATACGCACACAAGGCCAAAGCGTAAGTTGGCCGAAGACCGAATGTTAACCAATTTTACCAGCATCATTACGCATCAAAATGTCTGGTGGACAGATGTGTGCTTATTTTGCTCAGCGTATTTAATCAAAAGCTTCCGAGAACATTGCAGATATATTTGTATATATAATGTATGTGTTTACCCCACAGACCCGAATTTTACTCCGCAAATGTAGAGACCGCAATTTTCGAAAGCGAACAACATTCGACGTTGTGTTTTGAAGAAACAAGCACACAAGTGCGAAAGGGGTGAAAAGTTCAAACACGTCCGAATACATGAATGTAACTTTAAGCTGCCCCGAGGCATTTTTGGACGCATATACGCACCAAAAAAATAAAATGTGGAAGTAGGATATTTAGGATAGGACTCACAATCATACGCCCCCGAAAATGATCGTAGGTTGAGCATACTGATGCCATAGTAGATGTATACTGATGATGTAGTAGACATGCACTAAATACATCTAGAATAAGTGGCCCAAATACAAAGTACTGTAGTGCACATAATTTTGGCCAAAATCTGGTATTCCAGTGCCAATCTATTCGTGGCCTTCCTAACACAATTCCTTTTTTTGACCTAGTTGTAATCAACATCGAAAACCCGAAGCAACGAAGCACCCACACTTGAACCAAAGAGAAAATACCCTTCGCCGGCCAATGTTAAGAGAGCACACACAATATATCCTGAAGTGAAAGCTTTCCGCATGCGAACCACGTATATTTTCCTTTGGCACATAAATTCCATGGGAATATCTTCATGGAAACCTAAACAAAATTTCTCTTTAACTGAACAGTGTAACTTGGAAAATGCTCCTGCAAAGGTGCTCGTCCCTTATTCAGTGTCCACGCTTTTCGCCCGATTGCAAGTGAAATCGGAAGCTCGGTTTCGTGCGTATCTTGTCACACATTTTAAATGGCTTGTGTTCAGTTCCCTCGTTCAGCACTTCGTTTTCGTTTTTGTTTCGAGAAATTCCTTCCGCCAAATTAAGAGGGTAGGCACCCGGATGAGTAAACGACCTTCTTTGAAGGTAGAAACTTCGTCGTTGACAAAAGTGTCAGGTTGTATGTTTTGAAGAATTGCGTGAGTGGCAGAGCTCTGGAACAGGATTAAGTTTCGTTTCGGTGACTGATATATGTGACTGAGTGGGAAGTATTCGGGTAGAAATAATTATCTTCCGCAGCTAATGTCTTGTGTGCGCCCCATCTCCGTCTCCCATTGAAATTTAAATTATTTTGTTAAGATGATACATTTCGAAGAATGGCTTTTGAGTATTCGCCAAACCAAGAATAAAGTGCTTCAATAAGCGTGAGTATACGTCATAGTAGCAGAGGATTAAAAATAATAATGAGAAACGAAATTCACTTCCGCCTACCGCTTTCTTTTCTGCTTACATAAAACTCTCAAGGAACACGAGCATCTAGTATCAGGAAAAACAGTTATTAGAAACGGCTACTTAAACCAAAAAATACGGTTTTCGAAAAAATGTAAGCACTCGAGAACTATGTTTACGAAGCAAAAATGTGCTACCTACCTCTGATAAGTAAAATATAATCCTGGCCTCTCCGCCCCACATCCGCGAAAAAGTCATCGACCGGAACAAACATTTTGTCTAAAAAGAAAACAACAACAAAAATCAGCAATTGCCCTTATCATTGCATGCTTCTGTAATTTTTATTCGTCGCTGAGTGTTTACCATGTGACAAGATTTAGTATGTCTGCAGTAAATAAATTTTAATGAAAAACACGAAAATTCGAGTATATACAAACAAATGTATACACATCTGTATCCGTACCGCACCACAATGTCCGCTGTTGAACTCATAATAATTCTGCAAAGTTTTAACGATCCATGAAAAGTGTGTGCGTGTGTGGTTTCTCCTTTTCCAATGAAATTAAGTCCTCCTTACAAAGTTGTATGAATCAGATGGCTCGTGCTGTTGTCTCCTTTAAAGTCCAACCCAAAATGAATGTCATAAAGCGAAGGTATTAATGAAAAATAAGATGAAAAAATACAAAAAAGTGCAAATTTTATACAATCTGTCATAAAATTGTCATCGCATCCCCCTGGGAAGGATATAAAATTTAATAATAATAATAAAAAAAGAGAAAACACATTACAAGAGAAGAAATAATTATTAAAAACGGAGTGGAGAAAAAAAATGCTGATGGAGTACCTGTGCCGGTTTGGATTACTTCTCTCAACCTACCTGCTGTTGCTTATGCTGCTAGGTGAGTAACCTGCAATGTTCTGGGGATCGTACACATCCATTGTAATCAATAAGTAGAATTTTTTTTATGTCAAGATGTTTTTAATGAGCTTAAATCTTTATTGGTACTCTAACGTTGCGTTGTTCGTTGCGAAAGCGAAAAACAAAGAGTTGTAAAATGTTGTCTGTGAGGACGCTTTTATTCTTCCATTGACTTCGAAGTGATAGGATGATGAGAATTCCTTATTACTTATCACAGGTGAAACATCCATAAAAATAATCTGTTTTGTTGATCCTTGGTTGACTTATTATTCGTATATTTTGCGTAAATAATTTTTTTTAGTATCAGGGTCATGCAATGTGTTCTGAAAGTATGTCCATTCTTTAAAATACGTTCAACAAAATGTTACTTATTTTATTTTATCAGACAAAACAAGTATTTTTAACACTACAACTTCCAGCATTATAGACTGAATTCATGTAGAATATGATTTTAAACAGCCAAGTCGGAGTGGCAGAAACACTATCCTCCTCCTATTAAATTATTAAGCAAAACCTTTGAACAAATTTAATACAACCAGTTTGAAAGACGAGTATTGTTCCAATCCCAGTAATCGCCGCTCGAAGTTGGCATTCAACTGTCAGACCCTGACCCTAAATAAACTGTAATGGTTAAATGTATGTTCTCGTATTGTAATAGCTTTGCAACTATAATTAGATAATATATTATGTAAATCAATCAAAAAGTGGGTATGTGCGTCGACTCCAACGCAGTACACTTTGAATCGTGGTTCAGAAGAGAAAAAAAATAATTTTCCGATTTCACGTATCCACCTCTCTCGAGTCACTGGCAATGCTCGAAGATTTGATCCCAACGGCAAATTGTGACTGGACCAGTTTCGATTTCCCTGGGATTCGAACTTGGGGCCCCTCTAACTTGAAGCAGGCACTTAACAAACTGCGCCAACCAGTCTTACTGAAGAAACTAGGCTCAAGTCCACCTCGGACTGTAACGCCAACATTATTATTATTATCAAATCAATCACACTCCAAAAATGCTATGAGATATTGCGTTTTTGAAAAGGATAAATATTATGAACCTTAACTCTCTACAAAATGCAATTTTATTAAAGACAACAACCTGTTTCTATTATCCTTGAATGATCCATAGGAACTATAAACGAAAAAACTTGTTAAAGAAAACTTTTCTTTTAAGAAACTGTTAAAAGTTTAACTGCATAATTCACGACTTTAATATTTCTCATGAAGTCGAGGAGGGACATATTTCCGTATATACCTATTTATATATTATTTCGATAATCGATTTAATAACCATATTCAAAGCTAGCCTACTTATTTTGAGCGAGACTCACAATAAATAAAACCTCATTTTCATGTTTATATATATCCTTACGTCTTCTTGTCAATCAATTGCGGTCTGCAATTGGGCCTTGAAAGGACAGTTTCCTTCAATATGTCACAAAGCACCCAAGAAACTCCTCCCAACATTTTGTTAGAATTATATTCTGATTGAATCACGTGAATATGTATAAAATCGTGGTAGATCGTCTCAAGGACAAAAAGAAATCATAAGTCTGACACCCATCATAAGTTCAGCTTCTGAGAAAATTATTATTATAGTTTTTGCCAGACTTCTACTCATTCCTCCAATTTTCACCCAATTTCCACAGAATTCCAGGTATTATTAACACAAGTAAATGTAACACTGAAACTTCTCTTGTAACTTGTCTTCCCAAAGATTAAACGTAAAGTTTAAATAAACATCGAAGATTTGGTGGGCTGAAGCATGATGTTTTGACAAGCATATACAATTTCATCATACATATAATCCAACCTTTCGGAGTTTTTAACCCTTTTAAGTACAGAACCATAATTCTAACCATATCACAGAACAAAAATAAATATTTATTTAAATAAATTTTCACTTAAAGAAGTGTTCGCCTCCCACTCTATAGAAAAATAAAATCATTTGTTTTTTGTGTATATCTTAACCTTTTCTGCAGAAACTATACACCCATAGCAGGGATGCTTCAAATTATTTAGAATAATAGAAAACAATTTTCCTTTCCACAGCGAAAGAATTACAATGAAGTACCCTTAAAAGGAAACACCATGAATGAAAATCTGTTCTCTAGCGTGGGGGAACATTTACCCTAAGGGATGCTTTCAAGTAAAAAAACATACATTTATCCAGTTTTTATCACTTACCTTTTCATGGTATGGAGTATTGCCGCCATCTGGGCTTTCCATTTTGACTCGATACAAATAGACAGCGACTCAGAAGACCTTTGGCATTTCGACCCCGGGGATGATATTTTAAGACACACATTTTTTATATTTTCTTGAAACTTTTAATATCCGCACTTGAATTAATTATTTTTTAAGGATAATAGTTGTATCATAAGGTTGTACTTACGAAGGATAAGTAATTACGGAACAATTCCAAGTGAACCTGGGTAGATAAAAAAATCACTGTTTTTCGGTCTTATCCAGATAGTCTTGAGTATCCGAATTTTAATAATCTGCGAATCTTGCGAATTACTTGACAAAATTAAAAGAATAATTATATTCTAATGTCACTTACAGTCACTTGATTCTATTCGAAAATTCGGATGGGAGATATGAGGGTAGAACATTAGTTGAAATACGATCTTACCCTATATTTTGTAATTAATTTTTTTTTGCACTAATAGGTCACTGACATTATGTTTCATATTAGTTTTTCCGGTTAAATTAAATTTTCCGGTTCGGAAGAAAAAGGAAGCATCCAATAATTCCGCCAGCAAAACACACAAAACGAAGACTTGTTGATTTATAAATTTTCATCAGTTCGAAGATAGGTGGAGTCGAAAAATTAAAGGTATTCCCGTGGGGAACAAAACAAAATATCGATTTCGTTAGAATACACTAAGTCGCATCAGAGAATTCGAAATCTCGATTTTTTGCAGCGAAATGTGAATGATATACTTGAAGGTATAAACTGGATGCGGATAAATTCGATTAAGAATTAAACGATGGTATCTTTTGTATCAAGGTGAAAGCACTTTCTTCACCACGAATCTCCGATGAGCAAAACAGACAGCGTTTCAAAAAAGGCTAATTCCATAAAATAGCTCTTCGCATTTCTGTGATAGAACTTTCTAAGTTTCGAAATAACTTTGTTTATGTCGAGGAAACAAATCTATTTTATGTCTGTTACTTAAACTATTCCTTAGAAATCCCGTGAATAACCTGAGTAATCGAAAATTTTTTTATTTTCCACTAAGACTCATTATGCTGATCTAAGACAAGTTCGTCTTTTACTTTGTAAAATTATTTTAACAATACAATTAGTTTACTGAATTTCTTGGTAATAAAGTTAAATTTTGAAGTAAAAAGCGCACAAACATAGTAATATTAAAAACTAGTCCACACTAAAACAAAAGCTTGCATTCAAAATGTGGCAACAAAAATCAACTTGACCTCATTTATTAACATATTTTTCTCATGAATTCATTGAGAATTCACCTTATTTTGTCACCAATTTTTGTTTAATTTTTATATTAAATTGCAAAACAAGAACATTTACAAAAGTGAACTGCTATTTCTATTATATTCACCTTCACAAAAAAAATTAACTGTGTCTGTTATGAATCCGACTGGAGGTTCAGCATAAGAAATTCTGTTTCTAATTATCATGAATGACAGGAAGGAATTCTAAATTAGGCGCACACAAAGTTTCCATGAAAGAAGTTATGATTTCAATCACCTCTTTCCTTTTCAAATACAAAACCATCACGAATCGGAAATACAGAGGATGTTCAGCTCAATTTTCTAACAAGCACTTTGGATACGCCTGGAAGGAGTGCCACAGCCCCGTCTCCTCAGCTTTGCACATTTGGTCTCGTTTAAAGCCAAACAAAATGGATTCATGTTTATAGGAAGCACCCTTATGTGGCATACAAATGTATACACAAACGTAACCACACAAGGATATTAATAATTGCTTTATCGATCCATCGTCGAAACACGAATTCTTCGTTGTTTTTCAAGATAATACTGGCAAACCGAAAGAAAATAAGTCTTACTCAGCATGTTTGCAGAATGATTTGCATTTATTTTTATCGAGTCCTTCAGAAGACGTAACCAAGCAAGCGGATATAATTTATGTAAAAGGATAATGTTTTGGTAAACAAAAAAAATTATTTTGGGCAAGTATAAGTATTTGTGAATTAGGAAAAAAAAATTGTTAATCATTTTATTAAGCTAACCACTTTAGCCCTGTTTTACATTTCATTTTATACATACTATACCGTAACGTCCATCCTAATTATAAATACGATTAAATAAATAAGCCAACTTCTTTCCTTTTTAGGGTATACAAAAACGGAGCCTTTATAATTTCGGTGTGTCCATCCGTCTGTCGTGTCGGACACACTTTTCTGTCTCCTTCATTTATATCGACATCGGCATGAAATTTTAGAATTGGGTACTTCAGGCCTAGAAACAATTACGCACCCCATCGAGTGATATATTAATCGATAGATCTTTTGAAACAAATTTAAGGATTTTCAACACTTTTTGATCTAAAGTAGCATTTGAAAAATATGGAGCTCCAATGTCGGTTTTAAGACGTCCCCCCTTCAATTTTTATACCAACGTTTTTAAAAATATGAAAAAATCACAAAAACTTAGCTTCAGTGAATACTTTCATTTAAAGCTAGGTGGAGATATTGGCAGAAGACGGTAAACATCGACATGCGAATTTTGAAGATCTAAAAACACAGTTTTGTAAACCTCAGCGTAAGTATTAAAGAATCATAAATATCAAAATATTGATTAATGTGTCAATTCTGCGATATCAAAGATTATCACCTTAACACATAAATTTCGTTGAGGCATATACACATTCGTTCTTATATGACAATAAATCGCTAGAAATGCAAGTTAATATTGCAAATTTCTTATAACTGTTTTTTTTTTATATGTGAAAATAAATTTTGTTGTATGAAAACAAGTTTCTTATATCCATGTTTTTTCTATATGCGTTTTTATTGTAACCATATAATTTGATACAGAAATATAGGGAAAAGACATGGTGAATACGATTACCTTTCCTTTAAGAGGCTTTTTCTTATACGAGTGTTTCTCATATCCGTAAAATGCTGTATTTTCATATTTTTAAACATTTGGTTTAAAAATGGCAGGTGGGGCGCATTAAAAAAAACTATTTAGCTCCATATTTTTCAAAAATAAATTTTGATTAAAAAGTTTTAGAAGCAAACCTCCATCTCATTTAAAAAGATCTGTCGATTGATACATCACTAGAGGGGGTGCGTCAATGTTTAAAAATCAATGGCAACTTTACCTATACGGTAACAACCCCCAAATGGCCTCATTTTTTAAATTTAGATCCATGAAAAATGATGGCCTGAAGTACTTAATTTCGAAATTTCTTGCCGGTATCTTTATAAATGTAGGAGATAAAAAGTGTGACAGACGCGACAAACGGACGGACGGACACACCGAAATTATAAAGTTTCCGTTTTTGTAGAGGGGACCTAAAAAACGATTAAAGTTTGCTAGGTAGTTAAAAACCCAAAAGGCTTTTGGAGAAGTTGTGTTATTTTTCGAATAAAACGAGAATAATTCTTTTTGGATCAGATGATATGCGAATTGTTTAAAAAGGACTAAATGCAGTTCTTTAAGCAACGAACATCAAATCAACCATAAAACATGGATGAGTTTGTCTGTTTGTGGTGTTGTACTGGTTCAAATGGATGCGGGAACTTTAAATTCATAGAGAATGCCAGGGAATAGATAGGGTATTTTAAAAATTTCAAATGAAAAATTATTGATTATTACTTTTAAGAAGACGTGATCCGGAGGACATATTTAGCACGTGAATGGCTCCTTTGTAATACCCCAAAACAACTTAAAGCACCTCCAAAATCGCTCAATCTTAACAGGATTGCTACCTATTATGCTTGGAAAACCATGACAATCTTTTATGGGAAAACCTGTAAAATATTTGGCCCGGCGGTTTCGTTAGTTTTTTCAGTGTATGCTAAATTTTATGCGTAAGAGTTAAGAAAATTTGTATGTATTTATATTTGCAACTGGAACAACATTTTCGGTTTCTTTTAGGAATAACTTTTTTTAGGTAGAAAAAACAAAAATATGTTTTTCCTGATTTTTCGATTTCACATTTGGTTTCACACTCAACTATGTTCTTACATTCTCATACATATATCATACTATTGATCGATCTATACGTACATAAAGTCTGGTTCAGCAGTACATGGAAAATAACTTAAAATCAATTTCAGTATCTGATTACAAGCATTTTCATCGATACATTTTTAGGTATATTTTGAGACTAACAAAGCATTTCCGGAATGACAAAACTATGATTTTGATTTAATTGTTCTGTTTCTTTAGGCCGTATTTAGCTAGTGTTTGTCTTTCCTACGTTATTTTACACATATGCCTCTACACCCGATCGGTTAAGTCACGTTTGATATATCAAACTTGATATGCGGACTCACTCGTTAAAAACCCTTAAACTGACATTTCAAAGGAACATGACAAAAAGAAAACGTATACCTTTTCATGTTATTATTTCACGTTACTTCCTTGCCGCCACTTACATTACTCTCAACTCGATCTATAGGTGTAAGGCATATTTTATATTGGCAATCATATACAAACGGTATCAAATAGTATCAATTGAATTCAGGTTAAGACGCCAAGCTCAACAAGAGCAATAACTTCTCTGCACTCAAATCGACAGGCAATAAGCCATTGACCCATAATATTAGCCCGCCAACGGGGTCACCCTAATCTTATTAAAAGAAAATTACCCACAGAAGCACCATCCGCAAATGCGCAACTCAACTACACACGAAATCGTAGGCTCGTAAAATTAAACAGAGACGTGTCACAGAATATACAATGAGTATCCATCATAGGGTTGATCCGGCCTTTCGCATCTTCTGGACCAACAGTATGCCATACCATGGTGGTCATAAATTCCAAACGACCCAAAATGTCTGCTGGTGTAATCAATTTATTACAACTGCAGAAATCCCTTTCCTGCCGCTTTTACATACCACCTATGGATGTATGTATACTTCAGTCGATATGCTCTCTATAAATATCCAACAAACGATTGCAATTAAGGCAGTCCTAATGAATATCCGACAGAACTGAGTAACCACACACCTTAGGGTACAGCAAGTAAAGATGGCGGGCTGGGAACTACATCCATTTCAAGTTTGGGGCAACAGCCTTGAATAAGTTACCAAAGTGGAAAGTATGTACTTGGTTTGCGGGAAAAGTAAATGAATTCGTATTATTGAGTGTTGGGTAATCAATTCAATGAATTTACCGGGCTCAATACAGTTTTTATAACACTCAGGATACCGGAATCCTAGCATTGGATTTAGTTTGATTATGGGGTGGGGTTATGTTTTATTGGTTTATCCGGTTTTGCTGATTAGGGATCCCTTGGGATAATACCTAAATCCCTCTTAAAAAACGGGAATTCTTTTAAATAATTTCAATTCTTTAGCCGGACTCTTCAAAAGGGATAGGTTTCACGTCATTAGAAAATATAACGGAGTTGACTTACTTATTTAAATTTATTCAACCTTCGGCTATAGAAGAATAGAAATACTGCTTTTTCCCCTTTCTCTGAATAGAGTAGAGTTTATGTATGCCGGACTCTATTGAAGGGATTTATATCATCGGACATCGGCAAAATGGGTAAACCCTTTGAATGGAATTAATTTGGTGGGTTTGTGGGGATGATCCAATTTGGTCTAGGTCAGAAACAATAAGAATTTCTCTTACGATCGCAAATAGACCAACTTTTGGGTACGTACCAACTTTAGGAACGAGATAGAAGAATAGGAATAGAAAAATAAAAGATGTTCAAAGCTATTTACTAACATAACATTGATTAGCTTCTAAGCTGTCGGACAAAAAAAGTGCAAAAGCGATTGATTAATTTTTAAAATGATGTTTGATAAAAGCATTGGGAGTATACATATGTCTCAAATAGTATCTCATGGCGTCATCGACACATATGTGATCTGATCAGTTCTGTAAATATTAACCATGAATTTCTTTCAGCACTTTAATGCAGTCTTAAGATTGCTTCAATTCTGTTTGCAAGGCGAAATATTCAAGGGCATTTTTCAATTTGTGATTGACACCTTGGGAAATTGGCAGCATTTTATTTTTATCTTTTTATTCACTTAATTAACATTTAGAATTTATCTTCTTGTTTCGACTTAAACTGTTTAGACTTTTTTATGAAGCCAGACTGAAGTGTGAAGTGAAGGAACTCGTGATTTTGAACCGTTAAAGTCGATTAGCATTCGAGACTAGAGTTCGAGTTAGTTATAGTCTTCCTAAATTTCATAAAAAGTAAATCAGTTGAAAGTCTTAAAAATAATTGCGAGGCAAGCGACAGCTCCAGTTGACTGAAAAATTAAAAATTATAATTGAGGTCAAAATACATTATGTTTAACTAGAGCAATAAGACTAAACTTAAAACTGAATGTAACAATAACAATAATACAAAAGAGACTTCGTCTGAGGAGATTTGCGAAGAAGAAGTCCATGTATCCTTCAAATAACAACAAAAAACTTCGTTATAGCAAGAAATTTTCAAAATCTATTTGGTCCGATAGGTTCAAATTTGATTGCAAGCAACTTCGCAACATTTTTGAAGGAACCATTCGATAAGCGCCAAAATTTACGTAATTGACGTTTAGGTTCATGTGATTTTTTTTATGTGAAGTCGCTAATATACAAAAAAAAAATACATCCATTAGAGACGTAGACTATCAAGCCACCATGTTATTGCTGATATACGGTCTATGATGATCCAGAATGCGATGTGGTATTCATATAAAATATGTCATTACTGACACAAATAAAAAACGGGCGATAGCTAGTAATAATGTAAGTCGATTGCTATCACTGGAACGGTCGATCAGTGATAGTAGTCTGACTGTAAGTATCACAAGTGTGTGTGCTGGTTAATTCACTGGCATCCCCCTAACCTAACCTAACCTAAATCGATTGCTTCCCCAGCAAATCGGGGTTCATTGAAAGGCACTTTTGTTTCATAGTACAGTCTTACCTACGAACAACGCTCCAAGAGTATAACTAACAGAGGGCATAAAGTTTGCATAAAAAAAATTCCTAAATTCGCTCAAAAAGTCGTCGCTGAAGAAGTCAGAAAAAGGTTATATACCGAGCAAATCATTCATTCTCCTGTTAGCCGCATCACACGTTATTAAGTTCCAAAAGTGGGAAATACACATATGTATGTAAAATATATATATATATGTATATATAACGGTCATAAAGTGCGTCACACTTTGCTTTTAAACAAGTTTAGGACGCTGAGAATTCAGTCAACAATGTTAGAGTGGTTTTGCAATTACCTAACAGGGTGAAAGCAATTGGTAAAGAAAGATAGTTTCAAATCTTGGGTAACAGAAGTAACATCGGGTGTGCCGCAAGGTAGGGATTATTTGGGTCCCATACTATTTCTTTTGCTCATAAACGATGCTCATAAAATATTTAATTACAGCGAAATTCTAACATTCGCGGACGACTTCAAATTATATTTTTCGATAAATAGTATAGTTTTCAATTCTCCAATTGCTTAGGATTATTTCATAGACAATCATAAACTTAATCGCCAAGGAGGAATTAAAGCTTGGCACGATTTCAGTTTAAATTGTTTATACATTGTTCGTTAATTAAAATTGCTTATTTGAAGCAATCTATGAGATAAAAAATCGGTAAATGATGAAAAAAAAAGATTATGGAATTATTTGTTTTCATTTGAATGACGATTTTGAAATCAAATTCTATTGAAATTAGATGTGACTCCAACCTTTGAGATTATGTGCGTATATGTATACTATTTGATCCAATTTAGGTACAGGAAAGTCTTCCAAGTTGTCTCAATACCTACCTACCTAACTGTAAAAGCATTGGCTTCAGCATCCTCAAAGAAATATGGGACGATAATGGTCCCAATTCAATTGCAAACTTTTCAGTTTCTCAATTACAGTGTAGTGGTTTTTGTTATATTAATTTATTTTGTGCCCCAATAGCGGCTATTCTGCTTGCTTACGCAGCTGTTCATGTCAAAATGATTTTTGTTGTCTATTCACAATTAAACGATCATTACAACAAGACGTTTAAATTATTTTAACACATTGGTGCAACGTTAGATGCTATCGTCCACTCTCTACGTCTATCTAGTGTCATCAATCGACTGAACATAACAGCAGAATATAAAATATTTATATAAAAATAATTTACCAGTTGTAGAACTGTAAAATTTCCTTAAACGGTAAATATATCATTTGTTAGCTTTAAATCTATGTACAATAGCGGAAATTGACACATTTTTGAGTTAATCAAACGTATTTACATATGCAACATCTAAATGGTTTTAAAATCCTGCCTAGATTAATTTAACTTAATAAGAATGTACTATATATCGCCTTTATTTCTGTAAGGAACTGTTGCATGCTGCGATCGTTTTTCCTTGTAGCTGTGTACTTACGAGTATGTTAACGTCGCCTTTTTCTATTTCCATTTCCTCTTTGCGTTCAACGAATAATTCATTCACGGGTGAGAGCGTGACAGCTAATACATGTTTATTGTCATTTGAATTGATTACGAGAGGTACGAGCATGTTTTTCCTCCTCTTTGCACAGCAATTATTTTTGCATTGTTTCGATGTATACTTTTCAATTACCCAACGAATATGATGAATGAATTTCCCACTGTCAAGACCACTTCCCCTAGAGAAATACAAACAAGAATCCTTTCATTACAAATTTATCATAGGAGTATCCATAGCAAATAGGAATTCCGGCAAAAAACGAAATCAACAAACCTGATAGGAAATAATAAATTAAACAAAAAAAAGTTTAATTTAAAAATCTCATAAATTCCATTCTATATTCAACGATGTATTTATTCACCGACCCCTAGACAAGGCAGTTATATGGGCGCACACCTCCCAACGGCCCTTAAAAACGCACATATCCATTCATTTTTTATACGCATCAAAGTAGTATAAGCCAGGCCGGCCACATGAAAAACGGATCCTGGGTGGAGTACCCGTATTCACCGGAAATCATGACTGAATTACTCATTTAATAAATATCGCCTTTAAAATATCGGTTTCCCGTTCATTTGGAATTACATTTTGGCATTTTTCTGTATACATTCCTTTTGGTGGTGTACTATTACCATTTGATTTATTTTCAGTTTACTCCTATATTTGCTACAGGAAAATTAAATTCGGCGCATACCAACTAAAGTAAATGATATTTTCTGTTCTATTTTTAAACACATATGACATTTCGTGAAAAAGTATCATTAATGTACGAAGAAATAAAAACGTCAGGAAGTAACATTCATTATTTTTATTAGATAAACACTTTAAAACTTTCAGTTGGCATATCCTTCCTGCATTTGAACTGCGCGTTTTATGCCAACAACTCCACTTCTTGTTTTTATTGTATGTAATTTCCGGATATTTTTCAGTGGAGAGGTATATTTTAATTAGGGATTGCTGAGTTGAAAATAGAAATTCTACCTCTGAGCATTTTTGCGGTATTTCAGACTCTTAGTATGCATTTGAACGTATTTACATGTACTTTTGCAGGTCCTTGACGGTAGGCGTATCTCAATTCGGACTATATTCATAATTAACTTTCTGTTCTTTGGGCCTATACATTATTTTTTATGCATATAAACGCTGAAGAGTTTGTCTGCTCATTTCAAAATATGCGCATTACTAAATAATCGGTTGAGTTAATTTCGTAATTAACTTAAATATGTATTGTGTTGGCTGAAATTATGTGGAATATATTCCACACGTTATTAAAAATTGTATGCTGTTCATTTGAAGGTCAGGATTAGACGGCGGATCTAACGTTGATGATGGCAACATAGTTTCGGGATTCCTAGAGTGGGAATAAGATGGTAGATAACTATACGAGTATTCAGTTAAATTTCTATTTGAACATAAATAGCAACAAAATACTTTAACTGGCACGACCAATTGATAGCCATATACTCCTACAGACAAACTAAAATTAAAGTCGTATCCACATTCTGAAAGTGAAAGTCAAACGACAATGAAATCTCCACTGTAAACACGATGAACTGAGACATATATCGTTCCAAGGAAATGAAAAAGACATACCTGAAAAAGTATGAAGGAGATTGTAGCAAAGAATTCCTTTGGCGAGCTAGAAGATCTGAATAAATTTAAACCGAAAAGTCAACTATCATACAACAATGGGGGTGGATTCAATCAATGGCAAAGATCGGGTGGTAGTTTCCTTCATCTTCAAAGGCAAAAATTACCAAAATAGTTAGTCCAGTTAGCGCACTTCTTTCTCACGAATATTGACCTTCCCAGTTAGCCGCGGCTGTAAGCCTAGGGTTTGAATTGTTTATTAAATGTTATCTGCGAGTATTCTATATCATAAATCAAAAGTAAACTCCTGCTGTAAGTGTGTGATTTTATGAAATATAGACTTTTCAAAAACTCACTCCTGGAGTCACAACTGAAGTATATACTCGTATATTTAAACCATTAAATCATATATTCCTAAATGAATCAATCAATTCTATTGAGCTAAACAGAAATTTACCTATTCGACCTTATTTCACAGAAAATTACCTTTCAATCAATAGCATAAGCTACCAATATAGTCTTACATATACAATAACACTCATATGAACTTACCCGAAGAATACCCTTTTCGTTGTCGTATTAAGCAAGCATCCTTTCGAAATACTTCTTTCTTCAATTGTTATTCATCTCGACAGAGTGTGTTCCGTTTTATAATACGCAACCTAGTCGACTCCGTCGAAACCATTCCATACAAAATTCTTGGCAACAACTTTGCTGTCCCGAGCACTCGAAACATTTGCTATTTCTCATCCTTTGTGTCGTATTTCATGTCCCTTTTTAAATGCAAACAATTGGAAAATATATATCTTTCGTTTGATATGACTTTGAGAAATGGACTGCAGTTGTATGTGGTATAGTTCACTTCCGCCAAATGACCCAATTACAAAGGAAGCATAATGCAGTCTGTCTGTAATGGTCATCGGTTAAAATTGGTTGCTTCAGATTACAGCAGCCTTGTATTCGGGTTGTCATGCTGTTGAAATTGATGAAATTCTTGAACTGTGACTCTTTTGTAGAATAGTACAATGCTGTCGTGATAAGTTGTGTAGATTTGGTTAGAAATTCAGGAAAAAAAGTCAACTTGGTAAAGTTATTTGTGATGGATCATGTTTGGGGGCAGTAGCACATTATTGAAATAGATTCTGATTAAGGTTGTCCCGCTTTGAGATTTTGACATTTGCCTTATTGTTGAATGTCATTTCCTCTTTCTAAATTCAATTCTTAAAAGGTCAAATTTTGCTTGATTTTAAAGAATATATATTTGTCAACAATACAAAAATAGTTATGTTATCATTTAAGATAAGGAACAGTTAAATACTTCATAAAGTATTTAAAGCAATGGATTCGAACTTCATTTCTATCCGTGTTATGTATGATTGGTCTCTTACTTTTCTGAGTAATACTTAAAATTCGTGTGCATAAATTTTTAATAGAGCCTAAATAATTTTCCAAATTAAATCAAAATGTGATTAAAATCACGTATAGTTGCTTTCAAAATGATAGTAGTCTTACTTATGGTATAAAATAATTGAGAAAAAGAAGTTGATATTTATAATTTTATAGTCTTTTGTTTGAATCTTTGTTTTTTTAAGAATATCGAGAAAAAAGGGCAAGAACTATGAGTGGACTAAACATCTTCATATCTTTAAAAATAACAAAAGCTGAATACTTTCAACATTTAAATCCGTAAAGGTCATGTCATTTGTACTCGAATCAGTATTAAGCTCCTTAACCTTTATTGGAGACAGCATTACGCTTTTTCATGCAGTTGACAAAGCCTGTACACATTCTGACTCATACTAACATAAATGATATCTGCACAGCTGTTCAAAAGTCAAGGATCATTTTATTTTTAACAAAAAGCACTCTACATCGCACCATAGATTTTGAATCGGACTGAGAGGTGACTGTGATAACTGGCCACTTCTGTACATCTCCATTGCCTCTAATGCCAAGAAACAACTGCTTAGCAAGCAAAAACTTACAGATTAAATGAGAGAACTATTGCACCCATAACACGAATGGTCGATGGGAAGCTAGGCCTAAGTCCACCTCAGGCGCCGCAATTATTATTATTGGTCCACTTTGATCTTTTGCATCTGATTAGATAGGCTGAAAAAATCCGACGTAATTACTTTTCGAACTACACACCCAGATAACAAATTACAGATACAGATGACTCGTATTATTAAGAACTATTTCTTTAAAATTTTGGATTTATATATTTTGGTACATGATGTATTTACATTTGTCTATCGAATTCTTTAATGATCGGCAGAAGTTGCGAGGTTCAATACTTCAGTGCGAATAATCATATCAAAGGGCTGAGTCTGAAAATATATTTCATGCTTACAACATAGTATAACTTTATTTGTACTTCCTATACGGACTTAGTTATAATCTACCACATTGGTTCGATGCAATCCAGACACTCATCAAAATAGAAATTATTTCTGACACGCAACAGAGATATCCCATCTCTGTTGGGTTTGGCAAGTCCTTCAACCAAACAACCGCTTAAAATCATAAAATATTTTATATCCTCAGCATTTTTCCAAACTATGCGAAGCTCATAACACTCCAAGCACATAAACTTCCAAAAACCCTTTAGTCAGCCGGAGAGGGATGTACCCCTTATCTTTAAATAGACCTTTACGACAGCAGACAAGTCATAATCCAAGAGACCGTCCGTCCTTGCCCGTGGCAAAATAAAAACACACAACAAAAAAAAACTAATATCGTGAGTGCCTACTTCTGCGGTAAATTCCGCTCTGGTTCACAATGAGAAAAATTGTTAAATAAATATAATATTGATTTATAAATTATTCCAGTTCAATAGGTTCCCATGTTCGCAGAAGGGCACACCAATACCAAAGTACTCGAGGACACTGGCAGGCGTTGGTTTATGTTCTATTCATAGCAACTTCCCGCACTTTTTATGATATTTTTTTTCGTTTGTTTCACCTTTAAAGAAAATTCATTCGGTTGATACTCGGAGATAAGATATTAAAGCTTTGCGGAAGGTACATTTCGTAATTACTGATAATCATGAGCAGATGACATTTATTATTTTGTCGGTTTTGTTTTTGGCCCCCAATTGTTAATCGAAGGATTCGTGCAATTGAGTAGCCTTCGATGCCTATCGAAGATAGCCACTAGACGCGTTTTGTGAAATAGGTCAAATTAAATGTATTACCTTATACCTGACAATAGTAACTTGTGACTGTGAAAGACATTGAAACGAAAATTTAGAAACGGAAACCTGATTTTTTTGGGAGAACTATTTAACGGTATACCATTTAACTGCAAAGAAATAGCTAACAATGTTTAATACCATAAACTTAAAAATATTGTTAAATTTAATAACTTACCTTTATTTATACTTATATTATTAATAGTTCTGCTTGAAGCACACAAAAATTACTGAACTGCCAAAAACTATGTATAATTCCCCTTTTATAAATAGTTTGTTCCATTATAAAAAAAAATGTTTGTGTTTTTTAATAAAAAAAGGTTTTCAAAATATTAAATCGCGTTTTCTGAACAATCGACATTTTTGCACTTACGTCGTTGTACCACCGGAGGTGCGATATGCTGATCCAAATTACTCGCTTTAAATTCAAACGGTTCAGAAATGATGGAGCATTGAAAGTGACGAAAGACATTCACCACTGGTACGTAACATGAACGCAATTAGATGTAACATGTACTTTAAGATAAAATCAAATTCGATCGATCTATTAAGTGACAGTTTCAATTGGGATAAGAGCAGTGAATTTCCACCGAATTGACTAACACTTCGATTTGTACGTTTTTTTTTTTTTTTTTTTTTTTTGGTTACGTCCAAGGATGTGGCAATCTTCGAAAGATACTAATAGCCCGTGCTATCAGCATGCACGATTCGCAAACCCAAGTATTCGATTTAGGGAATACGCCTACGTACTAACCCACACCCTGCACTCTTCTACCACTCTCCCCGCGGAACTGCCGTTAGGTATTACTTCGCGGGGCTGGCAAGCAATTAATGCTACTCCTGTGCTTCAGCAGACTCTGTTGCTACTGCTCTTCTTGCTGCTTCTATTCTCCGCAGCTCAACCTGTATGTTTTTTATGCGTCCGCATATGTCCACCCAGTAATCTTCCGACTCCATCATTCTCTTTACTAGATCTGGTGGGTCTGGTAGATTACCTCTCCAGTCTGTGAAGCGTCCACAGTAAAAGAATGCGTGCTCCACGTCCTCCTCCTGGTTTGGACATTCTGGACAGTACGGCGAGTCGTCATGGCCAAAACGGTGCAGGTACTTTCGGTACCCACCGTGGCCAGATAGAAACTGAGTTAGGTGGTAGTTGCAGTTTCCTTGCGATCTGCTAATCCAGGTATAAACTTGTGGAATCAAGGTATGGGTCCGTCTGCCCTTCGTGGTGCTATCCCATCGAGTTTGCCA
The DNA here is from genome assembly GCA_930367185.1 of Myathropa florea. Classification (NCBI taxonomy): domain Eukaryota; kingdom Metazoa; phylum Arthropoda; class Insecta; order Diptera; family Syrphidae; genus Myathropa; species Myathropa florea. Next base: position 599,390 of record OV884004.1, on the reverse strand, counting down.
CAGAGCTACTGAACGAGTCCTTTCTTCCTTTTTCATATTCCTTATTTCCCCGGCCTCCGTTGGGATTAAGGGTTTTCTGTGGTGAATCCTCCTCATCTCATCCGCAAGGATATCAATGGGGATCATTCCCGCTATAACAAATACGGCTTCGTCCGAGATCGTCCTGTAGCCGCTTATTACTCTTAACGCGCATCGCCGGTAGATCGAGGATAGTTTCCGGCATGTCGATTTGTACGTAGGTATTCGTGTAGATGTACGTATGTACAGCCACGATACAAAAATCAAAATAACTCAATCAGCATATCCAAACCGCGAAGTCCGCTTGAGTGTGACACTCTAACATGCCGCGAACTGAAGTGCGAGAGACATTTTTTCCACACATTCTATCTGTCTGTTGTTACCTTAATTGATAAATTGTTGCAGATACCCTTCGGACGGATGCTTGCTATTTGCATAGAGAATGGTGCCGAAGGATCGTACGAATAGGATACGACAAAAATTTCAACCCAAAATGAAAAAGATTCTTCTGTTTTTTTATTCATCTGGTCTATCAGTTCGCTCGAATGTCCATCGAGCATTTAAAACAGCCGTCTGTGCATCAGCCTGGAGGGGACGCATACGACACGACTGAACGGTATCGAAAAAGCTAAAAGAACACTTATGCTTAAAAGGGCGTTTCCCACCCATTGATTAACCAAGCACGCCTTGTCGGAATTCCTACCGGAATAAATCACCCATAGGACTCAGGCCACAGGATTTCTATTCATAAACGTCATTCTGCCAACAAATGTGATCACAAATTGTGTGTCCTATTTTCCTGAAAATAAATATCTGCAACTTTGAGAGCGAAATTCTCTTTTCATTCGCGAAATACATATTTCATCGCCTTTACGTGTTTGCTTCTTGTTTTGTTCGCACGTAAGCAAGAGCACCTCTAACCCTGAGAACCTACTTGAAAACTCGAAACTTAAGTAAGCACTTCAGTGCACGGTATAAAATCGGGGAGCTCTAGAGAATTATATTTTCGACCGTTGAGCACGAGTCTAATGTGAGTTAAAGCTGATAGAATATTGTATTGAACATCCCGAGAGAACCCTTAAAGGCACGGGCTTGTAGAGAATTTCTTTCATGTGGGAACATGTAAGAAAAGAAAAATCTAACAAAGACGTGAACGCGTCTTGATTGCATCCTGTACTTGTTGGGTGTATTCACATTCAAATCGAGGTGGCCTCCTTCGGTGTGTTCGCCCTGTCGCTTCCTCCTTGCAGGATATAACCTCAATAGAACACGTAATGCTGTCAAAAATGTGGTAAATGTGCAAAGCGCCATAAAGAGCAGAACAAATGTTTGAAACTGTAAAATTGAGCGGACAACCCTTTGCCTCCCTCTAATGTTTTCCACATCCCGTTGCGGTGGTGTCGGCAGTCGGGCTTTTCCTCAGCCTGAAGGCGAAATCAATGCATTGTGGTAGAAGTTAGTGGTTATGGAAGAGGGAAGAAAGGACATGGTTCGTTTTAATGGAGGTGGGAGGAAAGCCCTTGCACAGCAATGAATGGTAAAGCGGCTACTTGTGCCTTTCCTTGTTCGAACATGCACTATTATTGCGGTTTGGTCGTTTTCAGTATTACCGCGGTGGGTATTCCTAGCTTGGCTTGCAATTGACATTTATGGTAGTTTAAGGAGAAACTTTTCAGTGGGGTATTATTTCCAGTCCATAAAGTAATAACGTATGTTGTTTTATTGTCCTGTGTGGGTACAACACCACCGATGATACTAAATGTCGAATGTTGATCGGAATTGAGTGCTCGAGATATTTGGGCCCAACGCTTAATCTGAACTGAAGAATGAACTAATTTTATTGGTGGAATTTGTTATTTCCCAACGTAGTAATTCGACAAATGCATTCAATTCTGAAGTGCGTCATGATGCTTGTGAAGAAGATAAGTACATAACGTACATACTTTCTAAAGCTTTTAAAGAAAATACACTTTTGTAGGCAAAAGTCTGTTACGAGTATATGCAAGTACATATACATACATGGAGCACATAAAAGTTTCCATAAGATTTTTAACAACTTGATAATTCATGGTCCCGTCTTCAGTTTTACTAAGGACAATGAAGGTTCTATATTATATAGTACATAGACACGTTACAATAAGAGGTAGACTTGGGCGTTCCAAGTCTGAACGGCAAAGTTTTTTTTTGAATATATTTCTTGGGAGTTTTACTCTTTAGTCATTGTTAGTGACTCGGTGTGAAGCTGCAAATTGTGTTTATGATATAAAACAAACATTTGTTGTCCATATCATAGGATCATCAATTTATCACAACTTCGATAGGTGCGTTCGTCGTTCGTCTATCATATCCTGTGGTCACAAGGCATAACCGCCTAAGTCGGTTTTTATACTTTTTCAGGAGAGGCGGTCAAAGTTTCAAATCAGAACTACTACTAGTACTTAGGCTTTGAAATGACTACGAGTACATATCTTTAGAAATGAGTTTGAGGTTTGCTTCAAAACTTTTTGATCCAAGGTACCGTTTGATGCAGCTCCAAATCGGTTCTAGAAGACCTTCCCTTTTTAAACCAAAGAGTTTAAAAATCACAAAGCATGGCTTCAATGAGTAATTTCAAGTAGTATTCTGGCCCAAATAGATTGGGAGATATCACTAAAAACGGCCAATCATCGACATACACATTTTGAAGGTCTGAAAACGCAGGTTTGTAGTCCTCAGCGTAAGCATTAAGCAATGATAAATATCAAAATATCGATTAATGTGCAAATTTCGAGTTATTAATGATTCACATCTCTCAGATTATCATTTTCTCTCAGATTCATTTCATCATTTCAACCCCTAAATGCTCAACAGCAATGTGCACACTGTGTCATGACTCATGAGCAGTTATTGGGTATGACAAAAGGGAGTTTCTGCGTTAAATAAATTTGGATAGATATATACGTAGGTACATACATAAATGTAGATATATATACGAATGACAGAAGTAATGAATATTTTATTTGAGTTGAAGTCAGAAGAAAATTTAACTGAAATAGTTTCAGTTCGTTGCCTGATACTCAGAAATGATTCTTTCAAAAAATATCCCCATGCGAGTACAACTCGTATGTTAACAATCGCTTCAAATATCTTTTTCTATTTTTTCTGATTTTCTCCTCCAACAACTTTTGAATACACAACCAGCTTTTTTCGTGCTCGCATTCACCCTTTCCTCTACATACTAACCTGTTTGACACTTATCCTATGTTATTTACTTCACCTTGACCAATTTATAACTTTTCGGAAGTGTCTACCAATTTTAATTTCTTTTCCGCAAAATTAACAGTTATTGCGAAATTGTATATTACAGTAATTGTGTGTGATTTTCTCTTTCGATGGGTCTCACGTAAATTCTTCTGATGTAATGTTTTTTTTGTCATCGTCGCTTCTACCTTGTTCACAGCTTTAGCGAGTCTCGAGATCAGCATTTTCTTCCTTCGATTTTCATTTTCACAGGATACACGACATCCCCTGTCTAATAATTAAATTAAATTAACAAGAGATTACAAGGCATCAAGACAGAAAGAAAATTCTATTATTCCTCGGGAAGGTAAGTAAGTGGCAGCAAAAAAGTGTGTCAATCCCCGAGGAGTTTCATGGCAACTGGGCCAATCCAAAGTGCTCACCTTGCTTGTATCTTGCAAAACAATTACTCTTGATCAAGTTTGTTTTCAATTAGGGGCGCTATTTTATTTATTTATTTTTTTTTTTCAGTGGAATTGCAAATTCCTATGATACCGTGATGTCATCACACTTTTTTAAAGGCAAGCACAAGAATCTTTTCCACCAAATGAATACATAAGTAAACGTTTGCTCTAATTTGTGCTTAAAGTGTCATTCAAGGCGAATCTTAAAAATCTTTGAGAATCGATTTTGATTCTACAATATTTACATTCTAGCAGACATGCTTGATATGTTGAAGTAGGCCCCGTTTTGGAATGAATAATACCTTTTAGGTTGACATCGAAATAATGAGTAAGATAATTGAAAACAAGACTCCCCGCCTAAGTAAAAACGATTTATTCGAAACAGAGGAGTGATGAATGAAACGCACATATTAACAATCAGGTAAAAAAAATTTCGTCTCCTGAAGGAGAGAGTGGGTGGCTGTTTGTGAGAAAGGTAAAAAAAACGTCGCAATAAAATTCTTCCAACAGACAGATGGATGCAGGCAAAATTCAGACGTATTTTGCTTGTCGAATAGACAACCGATACGTGACTTAAATAGAAATGATGCGGTGGATTTAATTAGAATGGCTCTAACCGGAGGCTCATACACACGAGGAAGCCTAATAAAAGAGAAAACTTTATGAAGTGGCTTTTTTGTGGGTAGGTGAAACCGCTAAAGGGGTTGTGCAGTTCGTTTTCTGTGTTTTTGTTGTTCCGTATGACATTGATGGTTTATCGATTTTATTTTTTCAATATGTTCTATAGAAACAATTGTTCTTGATGGACGTGTTATGTGGTCAGGGAACAAAAGCATGTTATAGTGTTTGTTTTTTTGGGGAATATCCTCAGGCCTTAAACGGAGTTAATATGATGTTTCAATCTTGTTGAAATGAGTGATTTCTGTTGACATGAGAAGAAAAAGGGAAACGTATCTTTTTCGGGGAATTTATCGCGTGGCAGCACATTTCTCTTCGTAGAAAAACTCATGGATCCTTGTACTCGTATATTCGCTACATGTCTGTACATTCATATGCAGATACTGGCTTCGCATTTTTGAGTCATTCGTAAAATTCATTTAAAAAATGTCTTATATGTACATGCATAATTTTAACATTTCTGCGGCATTGTGAAGATGTCAACGCCTTCGCTGCTATGGTGGGATCTATACCAACTGACATAAATTTGAGTTCTCTTGTGTTAGCGTCCTGTTTATAAGGGAAAGAAATTTAAGACGATACTCATTTGAAAAAAGGACATATTTTTTAAGAACATGCATAGCCTTTATCATGACAATGAAAGCAAATTTGACAAGAATATTTTTTTAGCAATCATAAAACTTAGTCTCAAGAGCAATTCCGAGGAAAAGTGGCAAAATATTAACATCATATGTGTACATATTTTATAATTTATTCACATGATAAATCGTATACAGTGTAATCTCTCCTAATGAACACCCCCCATAAGCGGACACCTCTCATAACCGGTCAAATTTCAAAGAACGGAATTATCTACGCGATTTCTCATGCAAATTATTCTCTCATAAAAGGACTCTCTTATAACCGGACGCGGACACCAATTTTCACAACCGCAATAGAATTTCACTCTCTCTTAAATGGACAAACGCATTGCTTTGCTTTCCTTTTCTTTGTGCTTTGTCCTTGTTACCCAGCTAAAAAATTTAAAAAAAAATAAGAATGTAAGCATAGCAGGCTGAGGCCAAATTTTTGCTTTGGTCTTATGTCACTTTCACAAAGCGACATAAGGCCAATTGGCTGGCATGCTGCCCCCCTGCAACCCCCCTGCAACGTTCCCGCATACTAACTCCACTGTTCAATTTAATTGCACATATAAATGTTAATAAAAATTGTAGAATTCTGACCCACTTGATGTTTATTGATACTATATTATTTGGTGTTATGTCGCTCTGTGAAAGCGACATAAGGCGAAATGCTAAAAAGCGACATAAGGCCAAATGCTAGAATTTGGCTTTATGTCGCTTGGCGTTATGTCCGGGCCCCCTCAGCAACCATTCTTGTTGTACGTGCTATTGGTCTTTCACGAGTGGAGCGGACCTACAGTTTAATGCCGATACCGAACGGCGATTTTAAGAAGCTTTTTCTTGACTGTTATACTGTCAAGAGTCCGGTATCAAGACACATGAGCACGGGCTGAAGGTTTAGTAAATGAGATACCTGTGCATTGGTCTCAAATTGCTGTGGATTTCAGTAAGCGGGCCACAATGGGCTGTACCTCAGAAAGCAGGCTTAGAGGTAAACTGTTGAGTTTTCCTGGCGAGACGAGTATTACGGGTAAATTTCTGGAGGACAGAAAAGCAAATGACTAACCCCTTTAAGCAGCGTTTATTAGTATAGCTGTAAAACATTGACACATTACATCGCGTCGGTATTCAAGTGAGTCTTGACTTCGCGATATTGTGTCTCAGTTTTATCGCTCGCTTTTGAACCAACATTGAGAGCACCAGGCCAGATATGAGCATTATTCTCAAGTTTGGGTAAATGAAGGCCTTATAAATTGAAGACATATCAGGGGGTGAAATATTTCTTAAGTAAATCTAAACATTTCGCGACGTTTTTAATAATATAATAATGGCAGCGCTACAGTCCGAGATGGACCTGGGCCTAGCTTCTCAGCAACCACTCGTGTTGTGCGTGCTATTGTTCTCTCACGAGCGGAGGGGACCTACAGTTTAATGCCGACTCCGAACGGCGAGATTGAGAAGCTTTTTTCTAGACAGTTATACTCTTTGAGCATTGTCAGTGACTCGAAAGAGGTGGAGCCGTGAAAAAATGTTTGATGTTTTTTTTTCGAGATTCGAACTGACGACCTCGAGCGTAGGAGTCGACGCACCTACCCACTACGCCACGGCGCCCACGCGACGTTTTTGGTGACCTCAAATATATGATTATTCCAACCCCAGCATGAGTAATGGCCGGTTATTATTGAGCATTGAGTCTAAAAAGCATTATATTGCACTCCATTGTTCTTACCCCAATTTATTATTCTGTCAATATCGTAATTCAAAATTCTTAACAGACGATGCCGTTCTAATTCTACGGTCGGATGACAGGTTCGCGAGTCTCGGAAAGAATATGAAAGCAGCAGATTAGAAGCAGCAGACGAGAGATAATTTTTGAAAACGAGAAAGAGAGTCGGATACTGACAGAGATTGGGGCCTGTTATTTGGTGAATATTAGACATGAACCCATCCAAAAGAACTTGAATTGTACTGTTCGAATTGTTCTTCTTTGACAAAAGAGCTTGATGCCAAACTCTCATGAGATATGGTGCATTTAACAGCTCCAGTCTTGATCTGCCAAAAATTATGATATATTTTCGTCCTCTATAATAAAACGTTTTTTTCAACTGAGAGTGATGAATATACGACCATTGTGGCGATATATTATGCTGTTGCGGTGAATTTTTTATGAGGTTATCACATCACCTATCACGTGCTTATAAAAACAAAACAAACAATTATTACTCCAGGCATACTGACTCCCAAATTATTCAATTCCCTATCCGTGAAAAAACAAAGCGAGGTACTCGCACGCAGCGACCGTCAGCCTCAAGAGGAAACTCTGCGTGACTGTTGTCCGATAAAGATCTTCCTAATAGAGCTTCACTTCGTAGAGAAGGAAAATACTTCCCTTAACTTACTCTATTACGAAAAACAAACCCCTCATAAAATCGGGAGTAAGCCAGCCACCCAATCGAATTGGCCAAGTTGTCGGTCACGTCTTTGCCTGCACTTGAAGAAAACGTAAGGCTACCTAATTTGCAAGGATATTATATTATTAGTACGTTTTAAGGAACACAATATATAAGACTGAAAGAAAAAAAATAAAATTCTCCTCTGTTGATATAAGCACTTGTATCCCTTTGAATGGGTTTATTAAGTAAAGAAAACGAAAATAAAATAATGACCACGATGGTGACTGAGTTTCTTTAAAGCACCTGAGTTTATTTTTCAAAGTTTTCTCTGGTCTCGTTTGTTTTTCTTTCTTCCTCCTGAGAGGATATCATTTTTCAAAGGCGTAGCTTACTCCCATCTATTTACCACGACCCTTTTATCAATGCTTAAATGCCTACTATTCAAGTCACATTTTTCATTAAATGCTCTTAACATGCCCTTTGAATACACCCTATACATTTCAAAAAGGACACAAGAGACTTTCGTCGAGAAGCCAAAGTTACCAGTCAGCTAATGGTGCCCTTGCCGCTGCTATGACCCCTCAACATATTTCCCAAGGATAATGAAGAAACGCTGTTGCCAGTGAACAGAAGATACCTACTTCATCCTTCATCCTTCATTTGCGTTTTTTTTCGGATCTACTAAAAGAGAGGCCGAATGAGGGGGAAGATTGGGTAAGAAGCATATAAAAAATATATAACTTCTGGTCGTACGCACTTGATTGCCAAAGTGGAAATTTGAAGGATGTGCTTGAGTTCAGCAGTTTACTTAGACACTTGAGTGCTTAGAGAAAATTAAGTTTTTTTCTACCCCATCCATTATTTTCCACTTTTTCAGTTTTTTTTAACTAACATGAAATTTTATGATCCAATCAGAAATCTATTCGCGCGAAAAGTGTTCTTTTAATATTCATAAGCAAGATGAGGAATCATAAAAAAATTCTGACAAATGTACACGTATTTATATCAGTTCATAAAGTGGTTGTCTGGGGAAGCTTAACGATACGTGGGGTGCTGCTTTTAAGCAAATATCAACACATTTGTTATATCCTCGTGGGATGTCTGACGGAGGGATAAAGATTGAATGGGTTTATGGCTGAGAAGGGCTTTCGTAAATATTATGACGTTGCATTCAAGGTATTCTGACGAAAGCCTGAACTCTTTCTGCCAGCTTATAATTTGAATCAGAAAATATGTCAATCAGTGCTGTCGTTTTGAAAAGGTGAATTATTGAGCTTTGCAGTGACGTTGCTTTCGTAGCTCAGGATTTATCACATATAATGAGAATTGGCAGGTATGTCGTGTTTCTAATCTCCAGGTCCACCTCAGACTGTGGCGCCGCCATTCTTATTATTATATTATTGTAACATGAATTTTGGGAAACAGGATAATGAACAATGTAGAGATTTCAAGAATTGCAAATTGTCACATGATCGGAGTAACGGAAAGGCAATGCCAATGGGTATTAACAAAACTACTACTACTTCCAGACTGAGGATTGAAACTCTTAATTTATAGGCTTTCGCTTTAGAGATAGTGACTTGTTTTACTACTCCAAACCTGGTTCTCAAAGAGTGTTTCCGACACTTCGCACAGCAACTCTGACATCACCCTCTTTTACTAGTAATAAGGATTCAGTCTTAGGTAAACTGGAACTGTTTTCATAACACTTAAATAGATTCCCACCATGCGAATATCTTCATGAATCTCCGTGTCTATTGACCTGCCTATGAAATGTGCTAAAAATGAGATGATGATTTGAGAACATGACAGATATGGTACTAAGAACCCGTATTAGGGCTGCAAGGGAAAAATGGACAAAGATTTTCCTCTACTTTTGAGTTAAGACTGGGGGGAGGATATTATACTTACTCCGAACTTGATAAATATATGCGTCTCATTAAAGGTGATAACTTTTAGACGGACGATCTTTAATCGATCGTTGTTGTTTCCGTCTTAGAAGAGACGATTCAGTCCAGAACTTAATGTGCAGTGCACCGACGCAAATTTCATCAGGCGTAATTGCATAAAGCGCCAAAGATGGCTTAGCGATGTAGAGCGCACAATTCAGCTCCGATTCTTAACCTGAAAGTTGGAGGTTCTCTGAACCAAATCGGCATCAGCAACGGAATAAACCTAACCCAACTTTTAAGCTGCAGGGACATGTTGGTTGAAGTCCATTTCCACTTCGGTTGATAACCTAATCCAAAAAAAATTAATAAGGCCCCCCATACCACCATTAAAGACTAGTCCAGGGACAACATTAAACTAGCTGAGCCTATGGTAACAATTGCGGGATGTCTTGCGGCTATCTTTTATTTTGAAATTTATACTTGAATACATTTTTATCACCGATCTAATCGAGTTGTATACCAATTGATTAGGTTTTGGAAGGTTAATTGCTCTCATTCTTATTCTAAAGTACCGACATTCAAAATTTATTTATTTTATTATTATTTATTTGATATGTGTTTAAATATAAATGTGTCTACAGAAATGCGAGTATTTGTGTATGTATATTTGTGGAATTTGGAAGTACTTATACCTATCTAAAATGCTTTGGGTTCGAAGTTCCCTTCAAATTCAATATACAACCGAAGGGTGGGCGTTAACATGGCACAACACTTGGGGAATAGTACATCGTCGTCGTGCGCCTTCATATCCATTTATTAACGTATACCCATAGTAATTATTCTGAAAGCAGCTTTCCTGTTCCTTATGGCGTAGAAGTCATATGACCAAAAAAAAAGCAAAGCCTGCATGTACCGATGTTTAAGTATTCATATTATACAGGTGCACAGATTGTATAAGTTACAATCACCACTAACTTAAAACAGTTTTTTGTTTATCATTTTATTAACATTGACTCATTATAATTCCAGTGCTGCTTTGTTCAAATTGATAAATAATTATATATTGAACTATGCATATGTATAAAACGTATGTATATATTTTTTTCATTTCCCACCCTCGATATCCATGGTCCCATGTCGTAGTGGACAAGTGAGTCCACTCCTACGCTCAGAGCCTAAGTCCAATTCCAGAATTACACATTTCATAATTTTACGGCTCCATCTACTTCAAGTTATTGACAACTTTCCCGTTCTGTGGTTCTTTCAACTCTTGAGAGAACAGTAGTACGCACAAGTGGGTATTATACGAGCTAGGACAAATTTCACCCCGCACTTTGTAGCGTCACAATATTATCATCGTTATTACTCTACCCAAGCAATTCGGCATTTTGGCATTGTTGACATTTTTTTCCGACTGACAAAGAAATCCGGCATAGGTAACTTTTTCAAGTGAATTAATTTTAATCCCACAATGTTAAACTGTTGTTTACACTTTTTTCTGTGAACACTTCTGACGCCTTTCCTTCAACATAATTATGAGATAATAGTACCTACTCACATAAATACTACATGGTTGCTTACTTCGCAATATTTAAAATAATGTGAAACGATTAAGACAATATCATGCGATAGAGGTTCCATAGCGTTTGTCATGCGTTTGTAACATAATGTCATGAAGTTGTGTATATTCATAACAATTACGAAATCCAGAGACATTTTTCTCAAAAAATAGTAAAAAATGAAATAAACAAGATTATAAATAAATGAACAACTCGTTTCAGAAACTAAGACAATATGTGGAGAAGGTCCTCATCATTTTTGGGATACACCATATTCTCAGCCATATTTTGACAACTCTACCAAAAGAGAAGTGACAGCAACAGTAGGTCAAGCAGCCCTGCTTCATTGCCGGGTGAGAAACTTGGGTGACCGAGCAGTAAGTATTTTATTCTTCTGTTTTTACTAAATATAAACAAAACAATCTAAAAAAAGCACCCTTGAAAACACACCACAGCTTCTACTATTATATGAACATATAGGCTTCAAAGCGTTTTCAGTAGCTTGTATTAGAGGAAAATATTGATGGCCATCTGGCGTAAGTTAATTTAATTCCTATGAACAAAGTAGGTTCTATTCCGATTCGATTAGACGGGGAAAACACAACTCTTTATTTCATGGCATTACGTCTCATGAAATACTGGAAAGCTCCCAGAAAAGGATTGCCAGTCTAAGTCATCCTCCTTTAGAACGTTCTACTTCAAATGTTATGTTACATTATTATATCTTATATCATAAAATACATGTTGTGTTTTGAAACCTACTCGAATATCATTGAAAGTTTGTTTTACTAGTTCCATAAAAATTTTGTCGAGCTTATTAGTATTCAATCAGTCTTTAGTTTCTGTAAAACACATCCTTAACTAATTGAAAGTCGATAAAAACACGGTAATCAATATAAATTGACTTTTTCTAATTGCTAACTTTTATGGATCACAAATGACCTTATATGTGAAAGGCGATGAATTCAAATAAGCGAGGGAAGCATCTACAAGAATACTCGCATTTGATCTAATTGCTTGTGGAGAAATGTGATGACGTTGTTGCTTCCAAAATCGATCGGAGAAAAAAGGAATAAAAGTATGCACAAGGAAACCTGTACTCTACTTAATCGGATCCAATAAATTTATATTGATAATACCGTACACAATAACAATACCAACACATTCTTTTATATAGTATCACAGCCAGATTCCAACGCCCCCCAAACGGTCACCTCATACACACCATCTGCTGGTACCTCGGATTACTTTACTAAATCGTTTATTGTTGGTGCCCGACAATTGCACAATTGATTTTACAACCATGCTGAAATCAGAGTTGCTTGCTTCGGTTTCCGACACAAAGCCACTCAATTTATAAAACAGGTCTCCTTGACCGGCATCCAGTGTCACCTTGTTGAATAAATGACATCAAGCAAATAGGGCGCTTAGGTCTGAGTATTTTCAATTCAACCCGTTTTATTTTTAAAGTGATTTCAGTTTTGAAGAAGAAAACCCAACCTACCGCTGTGATGACCTCTTCAAACCGAACTTCAAATGCACTCATAAGAAACCTTCAAAGAACTTATTAGAGTGGCAAAGACAAGTGACGTCAATTTCTTTTCTCTGTAGCAAAATTGACAAGTTTACAAAATTGCATGTCTCCGTACAATGAACGATAATATCCATCTAGTAGCAGTAGAAAAATATTCGGGCGAGTGCACATGTACATGTTTTTTTTGTATGCTTTGGCACCATATGTGTGTAATCTATTGAATTTGGTAGGGAGGAAAGATGCTCTATTTACCTTAACTGGAACATGTCACTCTTCCCACAGAGTAGTAACACGCTCCCCATCCAAATACTTGCTCTCTGCTTTGATAAGATGGTTCTTTTTGATTCCCTTCCCTTTTAGGGAGACTCTCTGTTCGAATTGTAGATACAGACATTTTTCGAAATAGAAATACAGTATGCTTAACAAACACATTATAAGGGTGTTTACAATTATAGAGACTGTCTAAACTCAACTTAAGTTCAATGGCCTATAGTTGAGCTTTTGCATTAAAGGTTTTGCAAATCCTTTCTAAATTAATCTTCGAAAAGTTTAACTGACTACAATATTTCGTCAATCGATGTGAAAAAAAAACCTTTCAACTTCTACTTGTTGGACAAACTATACACGGCGTCGACATTGCTCACATCTGTTTCTACACTATTTCATGCCCCAATTGCTTTGTTCTGTTGCATGAAATTGAAATAATGCCATCGTGAAAGATACCAGTAGATTCGGATTTTGTCAAGAGATTTCCAAGGGATTCAACTTTATCCAAGAAGAATCTCTAAGGATTAATTTTTAAGTATGAATTTCATTCATCTAACTACTTATGCATAACTGACAACTGTGGGGATTGCAGAAATCTACAGGATTTGTGAAACTTTCTGCACAGCTGTGATATGTGCTATGTGTACAATTAGCTGAAATTTTACATCTTGCTTTTGACAGGTTTCGTGGATTCGAAAGAGGGACCTACACATTCTGACAGTGGGGATTTTGACATATACAAACGACCAAAGATTTCAGTCATTACACATGGAAGGATCGGATGAATGGACGTTAAGGATATCATCCCCACAACCAAGAGATTCAGGAACGTACGAGTGCCAAGTGTCGACAGAACCAAAAATAAGTCAGGGATTTCGCTTGAATGTTGTCGGTAGGTATAGTAATAGAAAATCTATTTTGCGCGATGTGTGCAAGTTGGCTTGCATGTTGCTTCCGACTTCAAAAAGTATGTGGTCGGAATCGAGTCAAAATCTAATGAAAGAGGCGATGAAGCCTTCCGCGAATTTTCCGTAAAACCAAAAGTAGTGAATTTAAGAGTATTTTCGTTTTCTTAACCATTCGTGAGAAGGCGGCCCTTGGTTTTACAGAGCATTCACATCCCTGAAGATGACATCGTGACATTTATCTGCGGAGCCCTGACCTGATGAAATCCGAAATCACTTCGGTCCATTTACAAAATGTCTTTCACGTCCAAGTTTGCTCTCGAATTATCGCGTTTTACACATGCAACCTTATGCGAAATGTATTTTTTTTTCTGATTATTCATTCGTTCAAAATTCATTCAAAAAGAAGGCTTATAAATGGGTTTGTTCACATCTACAAAGCAAATAATTTCTAAATTCATAAAAATAAAGCCTATCGTTTTAGTTTCAGTTCCAGCCCGACTATTAGTTTGGCGCATTACCTACTTAAATATGAAATAAACGACGCTTTGATATGCCATTATGGCTTCAAAACCAAATACTCTTAAATGGTATTTTACTGCTTTCCGGCCGATTCTTTTATGTACGTTTGTACGAGTATGTATGAAAAATGGGAAAATGTGTGCTCGTGCGATTTGTGTGTGTGTGCATGCTTCATTTAATTTGTTGTTGTGGGAAACCATAAATACACTTTCCGTTCGTTATTTAATAAAAACACAATTTCATATTCTCTTTTTGTTTCTTTTCCTCCTTCCCATACCTACTTGATAGTATCACGTGCGAAAATCCTTGGCAACTCGGAGCTTTTCATAAAAAGTGGCAGTGATATAAATCTGACATGCCTGGCGATGCAATCACCAATACCGCCGTCGTTTATTTATTGGTACAAAGGAAAACGTGTCATGAATTATTCGCAACGTGGTGGCATCAACGTTATAACAGAACGACAAACTCGGACGAGTAAATTATTGATAGCAAAAGCAACGCCAGCTGACTCTGGGAACTATACCTGCTCGCCGAGTAGTTCAGGTAAGTGTCAACAAAAAAGAAAGATTCGCAATTTAATCGAAAAGTGCACGTTACACAGTGCCTTCGAGTAGGACTTAAGTACATGCATGTGTTCATACATGTAGTATGAATATGATATGTCCAGCATATTTTTCCGACATTTTTCACTCGTACTCGTATGTGAGTACACCTGAAGCACATGGTACAGAAGAGCTCAACGTGTGTGCCTTTTGAATAACCATTTCGTTATAAGAACACGTAACAAGTAGCGTATTCTCTTATCTGAATAACACAAAAGAATTCTTGAGTCGACCCCAACATTCAGTGTAGTACCGCCAGTGGTGAGTACAATGCGCTATCCGCAGTCTGAAAGCCAGAATGGTAAGGCGATGTACTATTTATTCGCCACACCACCTCTCCCAAGATATTTAAACCATTTGCATTCGTGGTAGAGTTCATTGTGTGAAACAATAAATCACCCGAAGTAACTGGGTCAGTAATGTAAGACTACACAATGGGAGCGTAGTGTTGTTGTATGTTTTGTAGAAAGCGACAGCACAAACAAATAATCCTCTAACATTGAAATGAATGCATGGGAATTCGTTTGATCCTGTTTTGCTGTTCTCTTTTTTGTTTTCTATTTTATTTCAGTTTAAGTTAATGTGTGCAGGGCTTACGTTACTATTCCTGGAATAGGACTAAGGAGTCTACAACTGCGTGTCTTACTCTGCACCAGGTTCTATACCTCCTATATTCAGAATGGTATCCAGAATAGGGTACATTTTGTTGAAGTGAATTTGAAAATTCATGTGAGAGACGTTTAACGCCGCCTTTTGTTCGCATTTTGCTAACAAGATCGACACATTATCAAGGATTATACGGGGTTAACGATATGGACAATTTTTATTATTACAAAGTTTTAAATCCTTTATATCTCGAAAATTGCGCATACATTGATATTTCGATATTTATCAATTCTAAATGCTCTCACTCTGATCTTTTTTCGAAATGCGCATGTCGATGTATTACCGTTTTTGGCCAATAGCTCCAAGATCGTTTGAGCCGGAATGCTCGAAATAATTTTATTTGAATCGATGTGCATATCATCTCCATAGTCCAGAAAAGAGATATCCGGCTTTTGAATTAATACTTACTTTTTCCTAATCAGAATCTTTCTTCGCTTTTTTCGGAACTTACTGTGCGCTGGTCAAATACATATTTTGACCAAATTTCCCACTTTAAAAGATATATACATTTTGATGACATATATAGGATAGACATTCTGGAGTTTGTAAAAATACTTACTCGCATCACTGGTAAAAAAGAAGACGAAATTGTAGAGTATAACATTTTTTGAATCCAATACTTTTTTCATTATAAAGGTCAAACATCTTATTGAAGTTGCCAGATTGAATATTTTTTCCTTTTCCAAACTAAACAGTGTAGAACAGCTCTAAATGTTTAATCAGCATCATTCGTTAATTGCTGTGCAGTGACCAACTTAAACCCCCATCCTAAGGCACAAGGGAACTAAACTGTTTTGTTTACGTGACCCGTCGCTGTAAACCGCTAGGTGTTAAGTGTTTAAGGATTCTCTGTTAGTAGAGATAAATTAAATTAATTCTAAAGATGGGTATCTCTTCTGATGAATTTATTTAATTTTCGGAAGTAAAGGAAACATCTAGATGTGTATGTAGCTGAACGCAAACCAAATGAATAATGTCTAATCTGTTTTTGAATGTGTCTACAAACTCTTACATTTGAAATGTTACGAAAACTCTGACATTGATCTTATTATGCATTCTCTTTCATGTTTCGATTCAATTAATTTTCCCCAACCTTGTCGTAAGTGCAAGTACGTTCGCATTTTACTGTATGAAAACTATTTCTAACATTCAAACTTTTACTCTTCTTTTCTCTTCAAAGTACCAATGCAACACTGATATGAATTCATAAAAAGAAGAGCTGTAACTGTAGTAATGTTATACACTGTAGCGCATCAACAAATACACTCTTACATTCATATTCTTATTCATAAAGAATTTTCATACAAAACACCACGTCCTCAAATAAAGCTTTCCTTTCAATCCTTTCCTTCCTCCTCCGGTTTCCCCCCTGTTTGTTTCTTGTTTCTATGCGAGCGGAGGTAAAGTTACTCCACGTGTTGAGATGAATAAAAAATTACCGAGTACATGTACATACATATAAAAAGTATTATATTTTTTCAAAAATCTGGCGTGTCTACCAGTGTTTGTGTATGAAGCAGCGAAATAGGTATCCTTTGAAATTAAAAATTAAGTGGTTCTTTTATACACATGTTAAAATTATTCACAAGTAATATGCTTGCGCTCATTTTGTTTTAAATTTCCACTTCTTGTGTTTTCTGTTTTTTTTTTTAATTTCAGATTCTGCTAGCGTAGTGGTGCATGTTATCAATGGGGAACATCCAGCCGCAATGCAGCACGGAAACAGTACGAATACGAACAGTTTTGCCTCAACTTTACACAGCTATCGAAAGGGAATATTGATGACGGATTGCGTTTGGAGCGATTCATTTGTACATCACACCACCTTAGTAATACTAAACTTGTTCCTAGTCAATAACTGGCTGAGCTGGATACTTGCGCTTATTGTCTCGTTGACATGATCCCCGTGGTTCTTCAGGTGATTTAAATTTTAAGGATGCTGCTATATGAAGCATTAGGGAGAATTATATTCTCCTTCTCTATGTGTACATAAATAAAGAAACTATGTGATTTTTGAATGACTTGTTGGTAGTTGTAAGATATAAATAGATATGTACTTTTTTGTTTTTTTTAATATGATTGGAAAATTATGCGCTTGAGAACGGTAATAGTAGATTTGGATATAGGTCGATTAAGTGACACTGTAATGTTGAAGATACATATGTAGATTAAATCAAGCAAGACAGGGGTCAATCCAATGTATAGCCCAATTTTATTCTTTGTTAATGTAAATTTATGTATCTTAAATGAATTTTTTATTGATTTAGTTTAAGTTTTATTATACTGATTCTTAGGGGATTGTTAGGGAATTTTCTAACAAATTAACGAACGTTCACCAAACTAAAATCTTCCTATTTAAACAAAAAAAAATTGTTTGCTGCTTTATATCGGTCCCTCTCAACATGGAACTTCCGTTAGATAATTCTCCTGCTTAATGTACGCAATTTCTAATCAGCTTACTGGTTATTATACATTCACAGTTTCTGGGATAATACTCTTTTGTATTCTATGACAATCAATTGACCATAATCATCAGGTCTGGTCTGAATACAGGGTCGTGTTCATTCTAATGCATTTTCGGAAGAAAAGTTCGAACACTTGCAGAGCCTTAGGGTGGGACCTTAATAGACTGAAATGGGCTTATGTCAGCTTACTGAAATGTCCCATTACATGCCAATAGTACTGCGTTACCATAATGGAATTTTGCTGGGTTTCGTTAAATTTTCGTTAACCCAAACGGACAAGTTACAAAAAAGGGAAAATTGAAACATAGGCGTAGTATTTAAACTCCTACTCATATATCACGTGATGTATTCATTTTAAATATCATAATTGTTTCAATTTGTTTCCTTCTTTATTTTACTAAAATGTAATCATGTGAAATGTGATGGGGTTCATTAAAACCCACCCTCTTTCTTTCACAGGTTTCTGCAAAGGCATAATCGAAATCTTTTTTTCTAGGTTGCAATTTTCAATTTATCATAACTATGTTATATACGAGTATTTTATTTCATATTTAAAATTTGCGTTAACCTTACTCAAAAAGTCGCAAGATATATGCATACAAATGTAGTTTTAAAAGTAAACAAAAACAGTATTGGAAAATAATATACAAATATTATCAAGTAACTCGGTAAAACAAGAACTGTACTTAAAACTTAAGTGGTTAAATTAGCTCCCTAAGATGAACATGAACTGATATTTCGCCGGATGCCGTTTTGTTAAACTTGAATACACAATAGAGCACCTAAAATATTTCAAGATTATGTTAAAATATTTTATAAAGCAATTAAGGATTAAGAAACATAATGAAACATATGGGACTAATTTTATTTTGTTTGATGTATAAAACAATCCTTAGAAAAATCTTGCATTTATACTTTTATTTAGTTTTATATTAACATGAAAAACAATTTTGTAAATACATACTTATACAAGTTGCTACTTATGATAATTGTAAATTAATAATTATAACTTATGCATTGTAAACAACTAGAGAGATCCTATAAATCTATAGGAAAAAGTTAGTAATTCATACATTTACTAAACGATTCAATTTAAGTTTGATATATATAAGGAAGTAAGAATGATTGATAAGAATAATAAGAGGAGTGAGTGCAAAATCAATAAAAGGCACAATTTGATGAATGCTAAAAGATATAATCGTATTATTATTATTTCTTGTGACATGAATATTTGCCAAACTGCTTTCAACCTTTTTCAGCAGCCGAGATTTGCAGGAAATTAACATTTTATGAAAAAAATGCCAATCAGATGATGACTTTAAGAGATTCTTCTATTGTGTGAGTATTATGTGCATTTATTTATTATAACGAAGACGCAGTATGAATGGCAGCAGCTCAAAAGATTGTTTTCATTAAAAATAACCCGAAAAAATACCAAAAAAGGTAAATATCAAATTAGGTGGTTAGACAAGTAAGAAGTGTAAAATACAATACATTTTACCCACTATATGCTTGTGATCTTTTTTCTCCATCTTATACATAAGTTTAGACACAAAATAATTCAAAAGCAGAGAAATTCAACTCAATTGAAACAACCGACGATTGGTTTATATAGATAGCTCAAAATTGAATGGCGTATAAAACATGAAGTGACACGAATCTATTTTAAAAGAAGATGAAAGACTTGTGTTTGTTTTCGCTTTTTTTGTTTCATTTATTTTTTTGATTTTTATAAATTTGTTTGAGGAGTAGTCATCAATTAGAGTTTGAAGACTGGCATGATCAACACAAGTGGTTGCCCAGAAAGCTTGACATGGGTTAAAAAAATTGCTTATTTTATGTTTGCGTATCATCAAAGAATGACTGCAAAATGACACAAAATAAAGGTCCCAAAATGACAAAAGTATTATAACTTCGAGCATGTGTGATGTCCGCATGCTATATCGAATAAAGAGTCTTTGAGAAATTTAATTTCGAACGATATGGTTTATATATGAGAAATAACACTACCAGTAACGGACAACACAACCAGAATCACACGATCTTCGACATTTTTGTCATGCACTATAGCTTATGACATCAATTCAATTCATTTTATTATCTTATATATCTTATAAGGCATTAGTCTTTCATAGTGCAACAAATCTTAATTGACAAAAATCAAAAGTGGTGCAGGTCAAAATACTTTTTTAACCTCTTAGATCTTTACAGCTAAGAATGCCACTGGAACTACTTAAACATTTTACATTACAAAAAGCTTAATTATTGTTCATACAGGCATTAACCACTTTTACAATGGTAATCATACAAATTGGATATACTATTAGACATTATCGCATTACTTTATACTTTGTTATAAGTTTAATAACGCGTCACATATGCTAAAATTGACAAATAATTATGCACGTATATTTGGGCATACATATCATCATATGTGTAGATTCAACTTCAAATTATCAATACGATTCTATAAGGCAAACAACATGTAATTTCCTGTTACTGCCTCTCATGAGTCACTAACAATGCCTTCATAATACAAATGGCATGAGAAGCTTCTCAAGTTTTGTCGTTTAGACTAAGCATACATCTCCACTCATGTTAGAACAACACGAATGGGTGAGCAAGGTGTTGACGTCAAATGTCCTTCAAAAAAGTTCAAACAAAATGTAAAAAAATTAAGTTGCTACTGATGTGATGAGCTGCATCCGTCTTTTCGTATTCAAGTTGTTACTATCCGCTCATTAATATCCGATTGTTTCCTGAAAAGAATTAAAAAAAAAAAACATCACAATAATAAAGTAATAAATACCGTTGTTTCTCCATAACCGAGAAGTAATAATACGAGGCAAGTGTTTTAGAAATCAAATAGATAACCAAACATATCCCGCATAAGGACTACACAGGAAGCAATAAAGAAAGGAACTTCCATATCTAAATGTATACATACTCGTACATATAATATGAATATATCTTCATGCCAACAAACTTATAAAATGAATAAGTTCGAATACTATTTTACAAGCAAACTATTCTACTCTTTACGGTTCAAAGAGTTATGTCGACGCCATTAAAATGCCCCGTCAACATGGGAAAAATAAGAAACGGAAACCTAAAACAGTAGCAAAAAACTTCAAATAAAAAAACAATCCAATATCCTTCGCTCTCACTCAGTATGTCCCTTTGCATGCGAAATGTAGCCTTAGAAATAACTTGTGGTATTATCATTTTATTGGGCCATAAGGGCTCCACCCAATGTGTGTCCGCATTTATAGATCCATAGTCGTACAACAAAATCATAACCATACACATAAAAATAAGATTATACCACACAGGCACAACACAAACAACAAACGGTGTATATGATCCCATCCTTCCTGTGTGATGGGTCGCTCGCTATCAGAGAGAAATTTCCCCAAAAACTCATATCCTTTTGTGAACTGAGCACACACACAAAAACATTCAACCGTTTGCGTGCAAAAGGCACCCGATAATAACTTCAAGCCCAAACTCCACTTCAAAAACTGTTGTGTGTGGATAGGAATAACAACGACTTAGGGACTTGTAAATTTGCTTTCGCTCTTGTGCTCTCCTCTCTACGCTCCCTTTCGCAGTTGTCCTACTTTGGTTCTTATGCAGTGAAATGTAGTTTGTCAGTAGCAGCATTCAACGTTCAGTCACGTTCAATATGAATGGCATTTTCAATTTTTGTCACCGTGTGGAGTATTGAGTTTGAATTGAGTACTCAGACGAGTTTCGTCTTCGATTCACTCACTTATTTGAATTAGTGAATTGAATTAATCAACTGATTTGTCAATGACAAAATGAAGATTGTACAAATGGAATTAAGTGCCTGTTTGGCAGACAGGAAAAAACCACCGCTTACCAGACTGCTGTCCTTTGTGAGGGTAATGCTGAGAGATGAATACGAGTTGCACTGCAGAATTTAGAGTAATTTGCATGGCGGGACAGTTTTAATTTTTACAACCACTGTCACCCTTTTGAATAATTGATTGGGGAATACCTAACTGGACGTCAACACAAAACCATTAACTAACACGTTCGTAGGAGCCAAAAAAGTTTTATTCGTACAAAACCGTGGTGATAAAGAAATGCTGACTTAAAGTTCTTAGCAGATTTCTGCGGGGGGTTAGATTACTGGTGGATGTATTCATATTGAGCGGGTAGTGAAAAATCGATGGTTAATTCATAAATACACTTGAAAGTTGACATAACATCCTCATTAGGAAATCAATCACGTAAACAATTCATCTAGAGCAGATATAATGCATCACTTAGCCCACACAGATTTTACGTGTTTTTCATTTGCTTTGGTATATTTCAACATGCGGCATAAGAATAACTTGAAATAGATATTTCTGATTTGTTAAAACAATTTGTTTCATGCAGACTTCACGTCGGGGATTTTAGTGAGAAACCACATGAACTTCAAACAAGCCGGGACATCGATATATGATTCGGAATAATTACCTAATTTCTTATATATACGAGTATACATATATATGTACGTATGTATGTAGAAAATAAAATGAAGCTTCAACTTAAATCTTTCAGACAACCACAACCCATCCAAATACTGGTAATGAACTTAATTCTGTTTTCTTGGCATACATAGATGTTGTGGTGTGGTCTCATGACTAGATAATAATGTTCCGGGTCATACGAAGATTGAAGGCAATGACAAAGAGAATAATGCTGAGAACGGGGGATCTATTTCGAAATTGCTTGGTCAAAAATAATCGGTTATGTCTGAGACAGACACAGGAAAAGGATTGAAAATATTGCAGATAGAGACAATAGCCATGCTACTCATATGAATGTATGAAATTTGAATAACTTGGTTTGCAAAAAAGACTTTCAGCGAAATGTAAAAGAGAAAAATAGTTGTTCAAGATTTTAAGACTAATAGCCTGTGATCCTGGTTGTCATTTTAGCTTTATACTGATGACATTTCGTTATCTGATGTAAGAAGGAACGAATTGAATGAACTGACACTGATGCAAGAAGAGACAAAGTCCGGGGTGATCTTGGATGATTGCGGTTAAAATTGTTTAAGCACTCTTGGGCACACATTCCTCTTTATTAAAAGACTTAATGCAAAACTCTCAACTAAACTCATACTCAAATGGACTAAGAAAAAAGACCCAGAAGGCTGAAATCATCCTCTTTGCTAGAGAATATAAAATCCCACTGCAACATAAAAGGTACCAGCTGTTCGTTCTCAACCAGTTTCTAAGAAAGTAAGCCAAAGTTTATTCCTTTTATTGCGAAGATAACGAAGTTCTTTACTATACCAAGGTGGAGATAAAGTAGTATCTAAACCTTTCTAATTATCTATTATGTTTACAGAGCTTTTTCTGAACTTTGTGTATCTCTTTGCCAGAAATTCATAGACCAAATGCAGTCGTACCCTAAACGAATTGTTCACATCAGCACAAAAAATAAGTCTGATAGTTACCCCGAAACTCTGACATTCTCAGATATCTCATCGACTGATCCTCGCTTACTCGCTAATTTATTTGCTGATTTCTTTAGTCAGTCTTTCTCTAAGTTCTTGTAAATGAACATGATACTTTTTACTTCTCCTATACCAAATATTTTCCCCCAACTTCTTTAATTTAAATCACATTACCGTGATAATCGCGAAGGAAAAGATCAACAAACTTAAAAATGAATATTCGAACTATCCTTTCTATACGCCAACACGGATTCCTTAAGGGAAGATCAACTACGACAAAGCTGACAGAACGCGTGTCCAGCACCTTGTGTGCATTGGAAGATGGCAAAGATGTCGATGTTGTTACTACTGATTTTAGCAAATCTTTTGATAAAATCTCGCACGCGATTGTATGATTCAAACTCAAAGCCCTTGGTTTCCAGTCTAGGTCTATCGCGTAGATCAAATCGTACCTTGAAGAGCGACTATATAAAGTTATTTTTAGATCCTTTTACAGCCACATCTGGGGTCCCCCAGGGTACCCAACTTGATCCGCTGATTTTCATCCTATCAATTAATAACGTTGACAACTTTATAAAATACTCTCGTCTATCAGTTTATGCGGGCGATATACACATTTTTAAGAACATTTCTACGCCTGCTGATGCTGATGCTGATGCACTTCAAATGAATTTGAACATTTTTCTACTTGGTGTAAATGTTATCAAGTGCCGATCTATTACATATATTCGTAAGCGCCTTTCGGCTGAACCTATTATATTGACGATGAGCGGGGTTCCCGCAGTTACTCTTCTGCGCGACTTACTCATAGGTGTCAATTGCGAAAGGGAATTCAATTTTCGAGCCCAAATCGGTTTCGTGAAACGCTGGTCGAAAGAATTCCGAACCCTTACATAACGAAATCCCTCTATTGTATTATTGTTAGACCTATTCTTGAAAACGCTAGTCAAGTCTGATCTCCCAAGATACGCAAACGTATCAATTTGAGTGTGTCCAATGGCAATTTCTTCGTTTAGTCTATTAGGCTTCATAGAAAATTCCTATGCCAAATGCTCAAGCAGGGTAATCCATAGGTAACCCGTATGGCAACACAATGGACCTACTCCAATCTAAGTGCACTACTAAGCCACTTCAAACCACCTTACTTAACCTGCCTACTTATCACTGAAGCCTATGAATATTGAATATTGAAGCATACATAATTGCATAATAATAATAATAATAATGGCGGCGCTAGAGTCCGAGGTGGACCTGGGCCTAGCTTCTCAGCAACCACTCGTGTTGTGCGTGCTATTGTTCTGTCACGAGCGGAGGGGACCTACAGTTTAATGCCGACTCCGAACGGCGAGTTTGAGAAGCTTTTTCTAGTCAGTTATACTCCTTGAGCATTGTCAGTGACTCGAAAGAGGTGGAGCCGCGAACCATTTTTTTTTTGAAAAATTGCTTGTCTGAACTTGTATTCGAACCTAGACTGTGAAAGTCTAATGCGCATGGGTCGACACACGAACCCACACGGCCACGGCGCCCACCATAACTGCATAGGTGAATAAAATGTCATTAAAAAAATTGGTTTGAAAAAATCTCTTCCTCCATAACATCAGGCTCTGATCTTTGATGAGTGAAGTTTATTTCAAATTCAGAAGTATTTGATTTCAAAAATCAACAGCGCAGACTTTAGTTCAGTAACTTCAGTAACAGTCCGATTCAACTATATATTAAGAGTTCAGAAGTAACTTGATTCCTTTTTCTCAGATATGCATGGTTTCACGTTCTAGTTTTGCCTTAACTTAATTATGTAAATTGTGAAGAGGGCCAAAACCTTTCACAATTTCGTTTGATGCAGCGGAAAACGAAGCAAACTTTTCAATCAATATGACTTTATTTGTGGCAATTTGCTATGCAAATTAAGATGTTTGCTTATGGCAAAAAGAATACTCTATGGTCGACCTGTACGAGGGAGACCTCGTCAACCACAAAGTACGCCTTAATTGAAGAGGATTTTCGCCCGTCATAACCGCCCCTAAATCGCAAAATGGGCACAGCAACATTCGTGCCGTTTTACAAGTACTTGTGTATTCATGCTCAGCCACAAATGCTATCAATTTTAATTATGAGAACAAATGTGTACTTCTTATCGGAAATGGAGGAAAAAATAAAACCAAGTTAAAAATATGCGAAATGTTGTCGCAGACGGCTGCCTCTGCCTGTAGGTCGACACACAAATAATTTTACGCACAATAATAAATCGGTTCGGGGTGTGAATGAAAAATATTTCGTGGCAATTATAAATCAATCGTATCTCCATGCCGAATTCGTATTTGTCTGATTTGAATAAGATTCGTCACGCCACATTTAGTCATCGTAACAGTCAAAGCCTGTTGGAAAACACAAAAATAACGACAAAAATACCAAGGTCTCGGTCCTGTTTTTGTGTCAGACATTCAAGTTGACACTCCGCAAACATTTTTTTCAGCGCCTGCAGGTAGTATAAATTCGTGCTTATCTTCATCTGACCTACTGGCAGGCATATTTTTTATGACCCCCCTTCAAAAGTTTAATTGAATTCTGATACAAAAATTGGAAGTGAGGCAACAACAACTTTTACAAATTAATTTTTTTTATGCATGTAGTCATTTTCTCCCTATAAAGTCGATAAAGTGTCAGGATAAGTTGGGAACGATTTCAGTGAATAAAAACAAACCGCACATTGCCATGGTCAAATATGGCCTTCACAATTCATTTATTCGAATGGAGTATGTTATATCAGATTAAATGCGTCTCCTTAAGCCTTTTGTCACGACATGAAACATATTAATTCGGTTCGCATATTGTCGCCTTTTATGATTCAAATACCGGAGATGAATGACGTGAGTAGATTAACATACTTCGATGTAGGCATCCTTGTGGCATGACAAGTGTACTACAAGTCTTTGATGTCCAATTATTAAACATACATATGCAATGGATGTGTGTAGGTATATGAATATGTTACGTACAAGCTTTTTTTTATCGCTTCCGGAGTATTTTAATTTAATTTACCACAATTTCGAAATAGTGGCGAATGGTGCATTTAATCGAATTGATGAGAGATCGTTATTTTAACAAAAATATTTCATTTTCTGTGCTTCGTAAATAAATATTATTATTACTCCATTCTGTCGAATGTTATGCGGTTTTGGAAATGTTTCTCTTTCACTTGAGGATTGGGAAATTTTTCAGATTGAATTGCACATATGACGAAAGGACAATAGTCGTGTAGTGGACTGCATACGAGTGTATAATTGTGTCCGAGTATTTTGCTTTTTCAGGTATGAAAATGACAGAGTGACGTTAGCCTGCTCGGACGTTCGAATCTCGTGCAATTGATTTTTTTAATTAAAATCAGCCGTCATGGTCGGAATTGAAACGGGAAATTGAAAATTGATTTTCTTCGAATTTTATTTTCGGGAAATAATTCTATTTAAACTGACTTAATTTGTTCGTATCTCGTGTTAAGTTGATTCTCATGGCAGTGTCGTCCTTGGCTATGTATTGTCTATAATTGAAATTTGCGTTCTAAATGAAATCAGTGTTTTTAATTAAGTTCGCAAATAGCCTTCAGTAACGTCAACAAAAGAGATAAATCTCAAGATGATGACTTTTGAAATGAAATACATACAAATTTCTGCTTGCATTCCATCCAAGTGCGATTTGATACCTGCGTACTTCAAATTAGCACTCCAAATATCGAATGTTTGAAAAGCTTTATAAACGATTCACTGAGAAAAACGTCCTTCTACGGAATTTGTTGAAAGTTTGGCTACAATTATAGAATGGTTTTTTGTTCTGTAATACTTTACTTTGTAAATTCACAACATGAAGAGACCGAGGAGAAGTTACGGTGGATTTAGCTATATTAACTTATTGAAAATAAACTGAGCAAGTGGAAGTTGTACTCGGGAAAGGGGGAAGGTTCCGTCGCATGAATATTTTTTATGGCAGCATTTCGGAATATCTCGCAACGAATTCAAACTATTTCAGTTAAATTTTAGAACTTCAATCCAAATAAACTATTCATTACCACATTCAGCCATACAAACAAACAAACATCCATACATACATACATACACGAATATCTATATCCAAATTTATTTAACACAGAAAATCTCTTCCATCATACCCAATCACTGCTTATGACTGCTGTGTTGGCCATTTAGGGGTTGAAATATGATATAAGACTGATCACCGGACCGGTGGCGAAAATTATACTTTCTGAAATTATCATTCTTTGATACCTTAGAATTTGCACATATTTCGATACAATAATAATAATGGCGGCGCTACAGTCCGAGGTGGACCTGGGCCTTGCTTCTCAGCAACCACTCGTGTTGTGCGTGTTATTGTTCTCTCACGAGTGGAGGGGACCTACAGTTTAATGCCGACTCCGAACGGCGATTCTGAGAAGCTTTTCCTAGACAGTTATAATCTTTGAGCATTGTCAGTGACTCGAGAGAGGTGGAGCCGTGAAAAAATGTTTGATGTTTTATTCGAGATTCGAACGGACGATCTCGAGCGTAGGAGTCGACGCACCTAACCACTACGCCCACATATTTCCATCATATTTCTACAAAACTGATTTGACGTTATTGGCCAATATCTCCAAAACTATTAGGGCCAAAATGCTCGAAGTGGTTTTAAATCCAAAATACTCATTAAAGCTAAGTTTTTGTGATTTTTTTTTCAAATTTTTTGTTTAGAGGAGGTAGGGGACGCATAAAAACCGAATAGGGACCTACAAATTTGCATACAAAATTTGCATGCATGAAAATTGGTTTCTATGCCGGAAGTACCCAATTATAAAATTTCATGCCGATATCATTATAAATGTAGAAGATAAAAAGTGGGAAAGTCACGAAAGGCGGACGGACACAACCAAATTATAAAGGTTCGGTTCCTTTAGACGGAAGATAGATAACGGATATACGAACTATAGTTTGTATAAAGAGATGAAGCCACGCGTTCTAATATATGCTTGCCTTGATTCGGTCCTTTGGAATAAGAAAATAAATATTGATACCTATTTTATCGATGGATACATTTCTTTTAATTTGTGCGAACATGATTCTCACAAGTTGCCACGTTATTTAGAAATATAATATACATATGTAAACTGAATTCAGTTTCAGTAAAAATCTTCGCAAAGTATCTTCTCACAGCGCCTATTACGTTCACTCAAGAAAGCATATAAATAAAAGATTATCATTCCCCTCCCTTCCTTTACGGCCTTTTACATTTTGTTGAATCACTTTCATCAGGCTCGATTTCAAAATTTCATAAAGAAATTGATTTCACAGAGTACATTGAAATGTGTGAGGGACATAAATCTGAAAGCAGTCATTAGAATGTCTAGACACTTATCAGTGCACGGTCACTTAAAGTCATTAACCAGAGAGTACCCTTCAGTTGATAAACAGTTTTATGTGAGCAGTGAATGTCTTTATTACGAACAATTCCTTTTCATTAACAATTGATATTTTTTAGATGGACACAATCAGCTTTTAAATAAATATAAATATGTACATGTAATGCATACATTAAACTATTAACAAATAGCTTCACAAAAATATGGTTCAATAAATCGCGTTTGAAATTTGAAAGATATTCGTTTTTAAGGTTCCGTCTACAAAAACGGAACTCGTGTCTGTCTGTCACAGCTTATAATATCCGACGTTTATAAAGATATCGGCATGGAATTGTAGAATTAAGTAGTTTAGGCTTAGACATCATTTTTCATGCACCCAAATTTAAAAAGTGGGGCCATTTGGGAGTTGCTTTCTTATAGGTGAAGTTGCCATGAATTACGAGTGATATATCCATCGACAGATCTTTTGAAATGAGGTTGAGGTTTGCTTAAACACTTATCAATCCAGTGTACCGTTTGAAAAATCGGGCTCCAAATTTTTTTTTAATGCGTCCCACCCTCACATTCTTAAACCAAAATGTTTAAAATCTGAAAAAATCACAAAAACTTGGCTTCTTATTTGAGTATTTTCATTCAAAATAATTTCAAGCATTCTACCCCAAATATTTTCGGAGATATTGGCCAAAAACGGCGAAGCATTGATATGCGAATTTTGAAGATCTAAAATCGCAGTTTCAGACCTACTGATCAAATGCATAAAGAATTGATGAAAATCAAAGTATCGATTTATGTGCAAATTTCTAAATATCAAAGATTTAAAAGTTTGACCATTCCACACATAAATTTCATGCTTCGATCGACCGCTCGAAACGATGATGAGTGTTATCTCTCATATTCATTTCATTTGTTTGTATGTATGAATATAATAATGAAAAGTTTATTTTTAGTTTAAGAAAATTTAACTGGAATAGTTTGAATTCGTCGCCTGATATTTAGAAATTCTTATATTACAAATTATTTATGTGGCAGAACCTTTCCGGTGCGATTAACCCGTCGACGCTTTTAATCATGATGAGCATTGCCAAGGCTTCTCCCTCAATCCAAATCGACTGCAGTTGGTTGTTAAGAACTTCTTCGGTAAAAATGTCTCGCACGGAATATGATTATTAAAGCCTCTCATAGAAGAAAAAGTTAAAAATCTGTTGATAAGCAAGCGCAAAAAATGTCCTTGTCCATAAAAGAAAATGAAGAGAATGCATGCTTAGCTTTCTTTCCTAAGTCAAGGACGCATTGAGGTGTGGATCTATTCTAATGCTAGCTCAGTCTTGGTAATCCTAACTATACATCTTGTCTTCCTTTTCACCTCTTCTTGTAAACAAAGTTAAAATTTTGGTTTTGTTGTCCGATATCGGGTCTGCTGACTTTGCAACGGTTGCCAAGTTAAATGTCGGATATCAACGAAGTACAAGTGGCAGACATTAAGATATTGACGGTGTTGGTGACGACACTTAACAGCATACACTTCACCTTCTGTTTATTAACCAGAAAAAAATATTTTGAAAAAATGCTGAAAGATTGTAGGTGTCTAGAGAAATCTTAATCTTAAATTAAGAGGAACTTTCCGTTCAGAGTGAGAATTAAACTGTTTATCACCCCCAATCGTGAGAAAACTACACGAACGTTTGCTGTAGAAAATAGGCCTGAGTCCATCTCGGCCTTTGAGCCATTGAATAAAAATAAGTAAATGGTAATATGGATTGAAATTCAATGTAAAGAGCTATTTACATATATAATATTTGTTTTATTCTAGACATGTACTGTAAAAAATACATTAATAGATCTAAGAAAATAACTATTTCGCGAAGTGTGGTGGTGAAATGATATCTTTTACTTGTAGTAAAATCTACAATGCAATCATTTATAAAAATAAACTTAAATAAACTACAACCTTTAATTCTTTCAATCCAATCACATTTTACTGAACGGACTTCAAGTGTCATTAAAGTTGTTTTCTAAATAACTCCATGAAATTCAAAATCCAGAATGAAGCCAACTCATTGCATTCAAATATCATCCATGACATTGTTCCACATATCGAACCATTTGTGAACATATTTATTCACATCGTCCTTTTTACATTTTATCCATTATCACTTGGCATAGATATGAAGAGCATATTGCAATTTTTTAAAAGCTCGGACTGTTCCTTTTTTTGCTCGCAAGTGTTTACTGAATGCAGAATGCACGTCTATGCATACGAGTACATGTGTGTAAACATTACCAATTATTTAGCAATTTGCTTTCCCTATGTGCAATTGTATTGATGTGAAATTCAATAACCGCATAGCCACAGACTGAACATTATCCCGATCAGCTGACCTGATGTGGTTGAAATGTGGACACAATTTTTTTTATTTATCATAACTGCATTTAAATTTACTTTCGCTCACAGTAATTGAACAGAATACAGAGTTAAATACAATTTTTTATTTAATAGCATTTGAACTATAAGTTGAAACTAATAATGACAAAATGTATCTATAGGAATGTCTCCGTGAGTAATGCTGTGCAATTAATCAGTAATTTATTATAGCCCTTGATATTGCATAAAATACATACAAATAAGGTTTTGATTCGTTTAGCAGTTTTTGGAATTGAACAGAGGTTTGAATAGGAGCTTAATAATACTATTAATATGATCTGCATACATGTATGTGTATTAAAAACACAATT
This sequence comes from Myathropa florea, assembly GCA_930367185.1. NCBI lineage: Eukaryota > Metazoa > Arthropoda > Insecta > Diptera > Syrphidae > Myathropa > Myathropa florea. Next base: position 567,970 of record OV884004.1, on the reverse strand, counting down.
AATATAATATAATAATGGCGGCGCTACAGTCCGAGGTGGACCTGGGCCTAGCTTCTCAGCAACCACTCGTGTTGTGCGTGCTATTGTTCTCTCACGAGTGGAGGGGACCTATAGTTTAATGCCGACTCCGAACGGCGATTTTGAGAAGCTTTCCCTAGACAGTTATACTCTTTGCATTGAGGGGACCTACAGTTTAATGCCGACTCCGAACGGCGATTTTGAGAAGCTTTTTCTAGACAGTTATACTCTTTGCATTGTCAGTTGTCGAAAGTTGTCAGTGACTCGAAAGAAGTGAAGCCGCGAAAAATTTTTTTTTTTTAAAATTGTTTGTCTTCACTTGTGTTCGAACCTAGACTATGAAAGTCTAATGCGCATGGGTTGACTCTTTGAGCATTGTCAGTGAATCGAAAGAAGTGGAGCCGTGAAAAATTTTTTTTTTGAAAAATTGTTTGTCTGTACTTGGGTTCGAACCTAGACTGTGAAAGTCTAATGCGCATGGGTTGACGCACGAACCCACACGGCCACAGCGCCCATTAAAAAACACACTTATGGTTGTTTAATTTCAAGAAAAAGTCGTATAAATAAAATTCTTCTCTTCTTCCTTATAACTAATTAGCCTTTAGGTGTCTAAGTAGCCCAGGCATACTTCTACTAAATATTACTTCTCCACCAAACTGAACTCCCGTGCCTGTCTTCTTAGCTTTACCAGGGTACAAATAAAATATTAAGAAAAATGCTGGTTTGTATTCCAGACTTTTGGCTGCCTTCAGATTATTCTCAAATAATTTACCCACTAAAATAAACTATTTGTTCGAATTATTTCTATCCCAAAAATTGTAGTTTTATTTTTAAGTTCCGCGTGAAACATAAATAAAAGAAGTTTGATTCTCGAGAATTTATTTTTTAATTTTGTAAAAATAAGGAGAGTAAGATGAAGATGATGAAGATACTTCAAGCGGTTTATTGCAAGATTCCAATGAAGTGGATACTTTTATTGCAAGCTCTCTATCAAAGAATGCATTGATAGTGGGAAGGAAAAGTTGTGAAAAAGTTTGTCCCTCATATATTGTATAAAAAAAATTGTCCCGTCCCATATTTTGAGAAGAAGTTCGAAGCTCATAGAAGTATTCGGACAGCTAACGGACAGCCATAAAAATCGTACTAAATTGACAGATTTCACCGGAAGCACAAAACAGTCCAGACTCCTAGTAGAAGTAAGTAGAAATGGGCTATTTTGACAGGATAGTCGAACAAAATTCAATCCATACGCTGAAATGGGTACAATCAACATCTCAAAATAGATAAATTTGAAAATTGGTACACTTTGTGAATTTCATTAAATGCGCCAAATCAAGTATATTTCTAATATTTTATTTTTTATCTGTTTTTATTAGAATAATTACTTCATGTGTCAGAATTGGTCAAACGCTGAAAGGTTTTTATTTCATTTGTTCTCACTTCGACCACTCAAGACAATCACACTTGAATACTTCACTTCTATCGCCTTTTCTATCAATATCCAATTAGTTTCAACAAGACCTGACGATTAGCAGATTTTCCAAGTTAGCTATCAACCACCGTCGGTGACTCTAGAAAGGTGGTATCCCATAGAGGATATGGGATCCAAATTGTTCCATTGTGCGCACAACTTTTTGATTGAACTTGGTAAAGTTTTTCCACACACAAACTGCGTTTTGGTTATTGAATATTCCATTTATTCATTCGGTTGACATTCATTAATGAATTAGTATCATATTCATGTTAGACGATTAATAATAATAATAATGGCGGCGCTACAGTCCGAGATGGACCTGGGCCTAGCTTCTCAGCAACCACTCGTGTTGTGCGTGCTATTGTTCTGTCACGAGAGGAGGGGACCTACAGTTTAATGCCGACTCCGAACGGCGAGATTGAGAAGCTTTTTTCTAGACAGTTATACTCTTTGAGCATTGTCAGTGACTCGAAAGAGGTGGAGCCGTGAAAAAATGTTTGATGTTTTTTTCGAGATTCGAACTGACGACCTCGAGCGTAGGAGTCGACGCACCTACCCACTACGCCACGGCGCTCACAATGTTAGACGATTATTGAATACAAATCCTAAATATCCCTGCAATATGAGATTATAAAAACGCCCAGCAGACGCATTAACTATATTATAACTTTTTAAAATTAAATTCGAACACAGCATTTGTTCACAGTTCTGTAGCACTGGCATTGTGTTCTACCAGACCCTCCAAACAGTCGGATTTTACGAGTATACCTGCACCTAGGAAGCGAAAACACATCTTTTACAGATTATTGGGCGTTATCCCACAGTGGTCTACTTTTCTTAATTCACACAACCGCAACACACTGCTGAATACGTTTACATACAATATGTACAAACCTTAATAATTGAATTGAATTTGCATTTTTGATCCTTGAAAACCGTTAGTAGATTTCCCCTTCCTGCTTTCATTTGCATTTACCAATTGTGGCGAAATGTGGGGTAAAAATGTGGTTCAAAATGCGGCAGGTATAAAAGGAGTTTTTTGTAGTTTGATGAAACAAGGACCCAAGGCGAGGGGCTTTCTTCCGTTTTTCCGTTCCAGATTTTAAGTGGACCATTGAATCTTGTCGAGATTGAAAACTTGACTAGAATATTGATTCGGAAATCAGGGATTGCATTCGACAACAACCGAATTAAGTTGTTTGCTTTGTTATGCTTGTTATGTCACATAGAATGCAGATTGTTGCAGGAATCGAATCGAGACTGGAGATAATTAAATTGAATATTGTTCGTCCGTACTTACACGCTGTCATGGCTGATTACTGTAGCTTGATTGGACAGATGACAAGAGCCTCTGGACAAGCAAAAACAATATGAAGTAGATACGAGTATATAGATATGTCCCTCTGTATCCCCGAAGAGAATAGTATTAATTACAATTTTTGTTTGCAGCCAGTCAGACAGACAATCGAGTAATCTATTGGGATATCCTGTTCCGTAATTTTTGATGGTGTGTGTGTGCTATGTGTGGAATGCTAAAATTCAGAAATGCATATGCGGAGTATATACCAAAACCCTTTTGACGATTCATGCATTGAAAATTGATATACATATGTACAAATTCCTGAAGTACCATCTATGAATCTGAATGCAAGAATGAAGTTATGATTGCATTTTTATTGGTTGAGAGCAGAGTCGAATAGGAATGTTCGTTCCTTTGTGAGGTACACATTTATGTTTAAGACGGTAATAACAGAAGTGCTGCTTTTTGAATAAGAACTTTAATAAAGACGGATGGTATTTTATTCAAGCGTGCAAAACGGGGTATTGATGAAACTTTGCCCGATAATCTCGTGCGTCAAATATGTTTGTGAAGATTGGATGTCTGGATGAACTGTTGAATTACAAATCTGATCAAATAATTGGAGTTCCAACATAAATATTCGCAGATGGTATAGTTCACAGAATTTCGGTTATGTCCCTTTCGTTTTCCACGCAGACTGGGCTAAATATCCTGTACAAAGTTTTCTTTTGATGACACCACAAATAAGCCCAGTTTCTTATTGTGCCCGCTCAATTCACAATAAGTATGTTTTTTAGGTCCCGATTACAAAAATAATAATTTCGGTGTGTCCGTCCGTCCATCGTGTCTGTCACACTTTTGTCCCGCATTTATAAAGATATCGGCACGAAATTTTGGAATTAAGTACTTCAGGGCTAGATATCATTGCCCATGCACCCAAATTTAAGAAGTGGGACCATTTGGGAGTTGCTCTCATATAGATGAAGTTGTCATGGATTTTGAAATATTGATGCATCCCCCCGAGTGATATATTAATCGACAGATCTTTTCTTGAAAGGTGAAGATTTGCTATTTTTTGATCCAAAGTTCCATTTGACACATGTCTAAACAAAAGTGTTCAAAAATCTGAAAAAATCACAAAACTGACTTCATTGAGTGCATTCATTTAGGTTTGGTTGCTTTCGTTTCATAGGTATACATACACTGCTGTGCAAAATAATAAGCACACATGATACCTTATCTCTCTCGCTCTTTATAACGCTTTGAGTGATAATGCAGAAGGCTTATTTTGCATTATTTTTGTTGGGTTTTAATAACGGTTAAAATAATAGTAAACAGATGCCTCTAGTTTATTTACTTTAATAGTTCTGAGCAGTTTGTGCAAGAAAGTTTATTTTCACGTGTGTAGAATAATAAGCACATACAACTTTTCTAGGTACTATTTTCTGCTGTGTTCTTTTTTTGCATTTTTCCATTGTAAGTAATAACAATCTAATTATAAGAGTTAATTTAACAATTGAAAATGTTAGGGTTTTTAAAGAAAAATGGGTCGGAAGAAGCATTGCTCACCAGAACTAAGAAACATAATAAACCAGCTCAGAAACGAAGGGCAATCACTGAGAGTTATTGCCAAAAATGTTTCTTGTTCTGTAGGAATGGTAAGAAATGCTTTAAAATTTGAATATTCGGAAGAAACTCGGGGTCGAAAGCGCAAAACATCTTCTAAAACTGACCTTTGAATAGTTCGATGCGTCAAAAAAGGTCCGTTTATAACATCGAAACAAATTAAAACGGATTTGAACTTAGACATCGATGCGTCCATAATTAGAAGAAGATTAATAGAACATAATCTAAAGGCTTCCCATCCAAAAGAGTGTCCCCTTCTATAAAAAAATATCAAGAACCGTATCAAAGTTCCTGAAACAAATTTCAAGTGGGTACCTGAAAAATGGCGAAACACTTTGGTCTGATGAAACAAAAACTATTCGATGGAACCGTCCCCGTGCGATTACAACTCGCACTTGCTTAGTTTATTTTAAGATAAGTTCTGTCCACGGTCATAAACTAATGATGTTACCTATAAACAGAACATGACACTTCATAGGTGTCTTAAAGCAAATTTTAAACATCCGTAGATATATGTACTTACAAAAAATAATACCGAGTTCTCATTAATAAACTCAACTTCTCTTTCAATGGTCTGCAGGATAATAAACCTACATGATCTAGGTTTTAGAAAGACACACCTCCATATTTTCCTTCAGTTTATGTTTCATGCTATTCCAATTTCTATTGCATCTGTCTTGGACAAACGCACATAAATAGCATATATGTTGTACTGCATATACGCCTTAAAGTGCCCAATTTATCTCTGGTTTACGATGATATACAAATGCTCCAGCAATTCCACTAAGGCAGATCTTTATCCGTGTCACAGTTGTAATATATGAATCATACTCTCTTGTTAACTCTGCATGGTTTACTCGTCTCCTCACCTCAGGACACTCTTAAGTGTTTGAGTACTATGGTGTAGAAATAACAAAGATATATTCGATGCCATGTTCTTTCAACACCATTTCACTTCATCTGTGAGTTAGTTTGCTCACCAGCAATTTTCCCACTGTCCAATGGCTATGACATATCACAATCTACATACACTCCTTCTTCAATATTCATAAATCATCATATTGACTAAATCTGCCATTTTATGAATTATATAATATAATCCATGCCTATACGTTGCCCATACTCACAGACACTAAATATCAATTAAAGGACTTCATGTCAAGTGCAAGGGTGTTCGAAATACCCGATGGTCATGATATAAACCCATCAGCTACCGACAACCGACCAGGATCTCTTTGGATAATAAATCATGTTGGCCCCATGAATCTTAGATGTGAATAAAAAGAAGCTCCTGCTGGTGTAAGCAATAATGTGTCGGACGTTAGTTAATTGGTGATATATGCTTATTCCGTTTTCAATTAAGCCATAAATAACATATTAATATTCCATGTCTGGTGAATCGAGCGAATAATTTGCCCCGTGGGAGTTCCTTAGTATATAACCGACATGGTCTACGCCGGAGTACCTAAATTTAATTCATTCCCAACCTGTGGAGCAATTTTCGTTAAAAGTTTTCTGTAGTTTTCTTGAAATGTACCGTTGCCACTAACTAGTATGAAAGTAAATTAAAATGTTCCACGAAAGTTGGAAGTCAGTTGGGAAATAAGCTTTTATAATCTTGAAGTAAAAACCACACACGTAATAGAAGTAATCGACGATGGGCAAACTTAAGGAAAGTTTTTTTGCACTTCAATAATAAAATCCCATTACGAAAAGTGACCAAGATTTTTGATTTTTTCAAGCGTTGCAAATGGTCCAAAAAATACAAATTCTTTGACAATATATGATTTTGCCAACTACTTGAGGGAGTGGAGAGTTTATTTTATTTAAACATCAATTTTCACATAGGATGCGTCTACACCGCATTGATGAAATAGTCCAACCACTACCAGGCAGGCTAATTTTAATAAATAATTATTAAATAAATTCGCGCAACATCCTACTGAATTATAATTTCGAAAAAGAATAGCACTGGCTCACGGACAAACAAAGACTTTAAAAATGAAATAAAATTTCCTGTTTAAAAAGAAAACAAAATGAAAATGTTTGTAATTTCTCATAATGCCCTATACCCTGCTCTCTCTTTGCGAATGCTGCCAAGGGCTATGTGTTCTGCGAACCTATCCAATCACTTTTTTGCCCTAATATTTAAAACACATTGAATCATTGTTAATATTTCACAGAGCCAAACAAAATATAACACACACACAACATAGGATGGAGTAGAAATAACCCCACGGATATGTCCCGAAGCTTAATTAGTACCTTTTATGGGTATTGACGGTGGGATTCCCTAATTGGTCTTATACAGAGCAATAATTACCTAGCCGATAGTTATAGCTGTTCCGTATGGCTTCAGTACAATTTTCTATTTAAATTTTGGCTTCCTCCGATGCATTTAATTTGTATAAACGATTAAAGCGCTTTAAATATCCTCAATGTGTATTAGTGCGGTCATTAGAGATTGAAACGACAGGGCAATTTGGCCGTAAGTAGAATAAGTATCAAAAACCATTCGAGTGGTTCGTTCAAACGGTGGAATCGACCATTAAAATGACAATCACAATTAAGCTCAGTAGTTAGCTAATGATCTTCGTATCTACGAGTACTTCCGTAGGCATGCTCCTGGAGAGAGGTGGAGGGTCATCGCCTTGCGTTGTTTTCGAGATCATCCCTAACGAGCCTTGTAGGTCAAGAATTAATTACTAACTTTGAGGGCGATACTGACGGGTATTTGGTTGCTTGCTAATCCGATTTGTGAAATTGACCTAAAGGAACTCTCGAATGAATTCACTACAATTGCCGTTGATGGTTAGTATATCAAATGTGCTTTAATTCCGTTAATCGAATTTAATTTCCGCAATAAACGGAATACACTGCGTTGTATTGATAGGAGAGGTAAAATACATTTGTCATTTAGCAGTTTTAACACCCCAATTTGAGAGGTGCTTTTTCGCGGCGCAAATTCTATCGATTGTAATTTCTTTAAATTCAATATCTACATACATATATGTAGTTTCACCAATTATTGTATTATTATTATTATTATTATTATTATTATTATTACCGCAATCACAGCTCACTTGGTTAAGTAAAATTCGATACAGTATTATTAGTTACGTACTGAATTAAAAGGCACCTTTTTCGTCAACCAATGGGAATGTTATTTGCTAGATCGTTTAACATATTGCTTATAAATAGATTCAGTGCATCATGCACTTCGATCCTTCAGTCCGAAGCTAAATTGTCCATGTGCTCTACATTGCCTAGTCATCTTCGTTGTTGGATCTGTAGACACCTGGCTAGGCTCATGTCTAACAACAGTTCGTTGTTAAATCTTCTTCTCCAATTGACATCAACGCCTGACCAAAGATCGCACGCACAACTTTTCTCTTCACCCGTTTTTGGTATTGCCCAAATTTCTGTGCCGTCATCTATCAACTTGGTCTTTCGAGAGAGAGCTTTATTACTAAACTGGTTTTTAAGCTGAGCGAAACAGCGGTTGGCAAGTGTTATTTCGCGTTTGATCTCCGTACTGATGTTGTTTGTACTGTTTACGCCTCACTGACGACTCGCTTTGTTCGTCCAAAACTCAAAACAGTCTTACCACATTTGGAAGATTGTACCTCTAATGGTGGCAGTGAGTGTTGCACAATCTTCATCTTCAAACTCAACATGGTTCATAAGTCAAATGACAGCGCTTCGTCTTGTATAAACTAGACAAAACTAGACATGGCGCTGTATAGCTCGTCTCTGTAGAAGTTGTCATATGCAGCCTTGAAATCCGTGAATAGGTGGTGGGTGTCGATCTGCATTTCTTGGGCCTTATTCAGGATCCACTGTAGTGTTAAAATCTGAAAATTCTCTAAACAAAATTTGGTACCCCATAAATGTCATTGCAACTTAGAAATACATAGAATATGAGTATGTGACATAAAGTAATCTGATTAAGCAAGATCTGATGTTTTTATTTGTATAAACAATACAATATAGATACACTAACATAAACAAATGAGGCATTTAAAAAACATTCAATTAGAAACATTCATGTAACAAACATGAAACATATAAAAAGAAACTTGTATCATACTTACGATCCGGCATTCTGAAATTTTTCATAAATTCTCTTTGAAGAGCTTTAATTCTTATTAACAATTCAATTAATTTCGTAAAATATGGCAGCTGAACTACATTGGCCATACGGATTAGTCAATACACTGTCATGACTAGCAGAAAATAGTGCCTTGAAAATAAAGTTGGTATTTGTCCCGGAATCGAAATATGAACCTTCTCCATAAACGTTGAATCATATACTGCGTAGCGTGACCACAATTAATGTCTATCTGCGTTAATCGAACAATCCTATACCCCTAATGATCACATAATGTATTTATGCTAAGCCTGTTTATCTCAGCCGAAAGCTAAATGATCGATTTTCCCTAAAAAAAACATTGTAGTTCTAAGGTAGAGAAAAAAATTTAGTCATCAAATATCTCACCGTGATTATTCAAGTTGAGTAGTTTCTGTTTTTGAAACTAGAAGTGCGTGTATTTCTGATGACCATGATAATCATTTTTTGAAATAGGTTTAAAGTTAAACAAATAGGCTTTTACTCGTAGTTCAGTAATTGAAAACTTCGTGCACAGAAGCTGTGTTTTTTACTCTGCCTCGTTATAACTACATAAACTTGAACCTTCGTCTTACCCAAAATACCCAGTTCTTATTGGATGGTAGCTACACTTTTAAAAGGGTTAACAATATTAGCACAAGTTTAATGAAAATGGTGTCCAAAGCTTCGATACAGAAGGAAAAAATCTAAAATTACGTACCGATCCACGTTACAATATCGCAGATTTTTTCCACTGTTTTTTTTCGAAGGTGCCTATATTTAAACCCAGTAATTTAATTTTCTATTCTTTACAAAAGTGTTCGCGTACATAAACCCATTTTGCTAACGTCTTAATTAAATTGAAAGGGAGAAAACGTGTTATGGCTTTCCCAAATCCTCATTTACATTATATTCTCATCCCCATTTCAGGGGAGAAAAATATTCCGCCTTAATTAGTATTCCGGAAGGAAATTTTCCACCCTGCCTATGCCCTTTCAGGGTTTTGCAAAACAAACTCCAAATCAAACAGAAAAACAAACTTAGAAGAAACAAAAAGGTTACCTACATAACTTGGTTAACAAAGTAATTAAGGTCCTTTCGCGCCACGAAAATAATGCACAATAAACGTATTTCACCCCGAAAAAATAACTCTGTCCTCTGTTCACAGCGAAAGAAAGTAGACTGCTTCTTGGCTGCAGAAACCTGAATTTCTGCTTTCGAATTCTGTTTTTTATCAATATTTCACACACATCGTTGGCTGGAGCCTATGTTTTGTGAAATAGTGAAGATAAATGCATTGATGAATTCGGATGAGAGGATTACGGACTAAAATGGCAAATCACATCCTTTCGATGTCTGTGGAACTACTATCGCTGCAATTAAGTCGGAAACCAATAATGATGAAGAATCGGAAATCTCTTCAACAGTAATTGCTTCCGGTGAAGTGACTTCAAGATTCGCTCGATCTAAAAATTTAATTGCAGTTGCAATAGCACTAGCATTAGAGAGGATTCGGTTTCGTTTTCCTTTTCTTCTTTATACATATTTTTTTTGGATTTTCTCCGTTTTCATTCTCCATCGGAAATTATCTTCAAAGCTAGGTAGACAAGCTACTGGAGCAAATGCAGTCGCAAGCAGATTGCGAACAAAAGGGATCAATCCGCCTTGTCCCTTGATGCCTAAGAATATGGGGAAATGAGAAAATCCTTGGAATAGCCTATTACTGATGTCGTTAAGCAATTTATGTACATAGGTAAATTGTTGCTCGATTTCCTGAAGACACTGTAAGGTGATGGGGAGCTACTACCCAGATCTACCCAGCAATTGCTGATGCAAAGGCAATTAGTATAGTTGTTGTGCACATCATTCAAGTCCAAAGAGGTATAATTAACATTTAAAGGAAATAAAAAAGAATATATTTTTTTCTTCTTATTTCACTAATCGAATAAAATGGGGACGAATGTTAATTAATTTAAGAAAGAACATTTTAACTTGTGGGAGAAAAGATACAAGCTGCCGCTAGAAGTGGAAAGTGATATTTTGTACTGAACCAAGAAACATATTTCTTTTTTGTCTTTTTTTATAACTATTAATTCATCTTTTTTAATGTTTTCTATTTACACATTTACATGATAACCTACTATATTCTCTCTTTTCCCTTCACTCAATCTATCAACAAATTCACTTTAAAATTAATGCGATTTCTTTCTTCAAAATCTTAACTGCTACCTTGACTCAACTGAAAAACAAAATAAATTAACGAAACCCAACTCAATAGCCAAAAACTGATTTGATACATAATAGAGGTTAGAATGGATGGTAGTTACATTGTCATCATAACTCAAATTCTTTATTTACGATTCTTAAAAACAATTGATGGTCATAACTCATACCCCATGTCGGCTGCAGTGATTCATGATAAGTTTTGATGTGATTTAGCGGCCAAAGCACATGTAAGCTTGCCAAAAAATATATCTAAAAAGAGTGTGAGTAAGACGTGTAGTAAATTATTTAAGTTTCAAATAAAATTCTACGGATTTTCAGTTTATTTATTTAAGGTGTTGCAGGTTCTTGAAAATTTACTTGGCCTAAGACCAAGACAAAATTAATACAAGATACGTACATACATTCACATGTATGAACATAGATTAATAGCAAATATCTGTTAGACAGATGAGATTCGCTTTTCAAATTCAGTATCACAATACTATTGTATTCAAGGCTCAGAGACCGAGAAGGAGAATATATAGTTTTAAGTACCGTTAACATGTGCGAATCTCACGGTCTCCCGCATATGCCTAGTAGTTAGTTAAGCCAATTTGGAAACTAATGATATCCTATATATGAATTTTCGTTGAAGTCCAGGGGATAGAAGCTTTATCGTCACTCCTCTCAGTACTTCCGAATGACTAGATAGACTTACCATATCTAAGCCGATTTGGCTCACTCAGATCAGATCAGATCAGGTCAGATCTAGGAGATCGGAAATTGGAGAAACATTATAACGATAAATGTCGCATTTACTAGTGTCTTGCACTAACCAAAACTGAACTTGAGTTGCTAGAACATCCACAAGCAACAGATTGGTTTAAGGATCTCTTTCTAAAGCAGATTCAACAACCCGGTCACGGGTAGTGGTAGCAAAATTATGTAGCGCCTGTTCGCTGATTGGGCTCTCATTTTGTTATTTAGGTGAAACTTCGCATAAACCAAATAACTTATGTTTCAAAACGTGATCAATATGTATCCACCGGATATCAAACTAGAATTATTTACAAACTAAATTGAGTTATTCGAAACAATTCACCTGTAACTGCATTAAAGGATTCCCGCTTCTTTTTTTGCTCTACTTCTTTTCTTAGTTTTAATAATGCCGGCATACCGGCGTAGTTTATTCCACTTTTTATAGATTATTTTTACAATTTAACAGCAACCTTATTATCGAAGGTCGTGCGCAAAATTTTAAACCTCAGAACACGTTATAAACCTCAGGATTTATTTCGATAATAAATTTGCTACAGGAAATTCACAAGGCAAACACTTTAAAATATTTATCGCTGTTGTCCCAACATCCGGGCGAATTTTCGCATGGTCCCCTTCTAATCAAATTGACAAAAATTCGCTAGTTATTGTAGATAAACCCGGCACAGAGTTCTGTCAGCGATTGCCCACCAGATTCCGGAAGCTATTCCGCTTCCGATGCTGTGTAGCCTGTGCGAAGTTGGGGTGGCACAAATTTTAACACCAAAATCCTTGTTTTTATTTGTCACACGAAGGATGGCACAGCGGCAGCATACTGTGCGTGCAATACTCGTACATGATTCTATGTAGAATTAGATTTATTTTGCTTGAATTGACGTGGAAAATTCAATCACGTAATTGTTATCTGCTATACTTTATTTGAGTGAATCTGCTTATTTAATTTCTGGACAGGGTGAATCCAAATACAAAGCAGATGAACAGATGGGGGCGGGCAATATTCCTTAGTCCATGGATGTCGAGCTCCACCGCATTTCACCGTACCGCACTTAAGTCGTGTAACTAGGGTACTTCAGTTCCTTTTATGGTGTACTTGGGGAAATGTACTTGTTATCCAGTTATTGACATCCTTAGGGTAATGAAATTGTTTTTATATCAGGGAAACACATTTCGTTGTCATTAAGGTATTTTGTCTGCGTTCACCAAAATTGAATTATAAAGTTATTTCATTTTCCCAAGTAACATCTTACTCATTATCCTATTTAGAGAGAGTTGTGTCCATAGGAGTTCTTCGTTACATCGTCTCTCCTTTAATTAATGTTTCGGATCAACAAAGAATTATTCAATTTTAAAACCATATTCAAGCAGGGGTGGATGTGGGCTCTTAGCTGCAGAAAAAATAACCATGCTATTCCATTTATATACTCCCTGGAAAAGCACACAGATCGTTGTATATTTTCTAGATTAACAACGCAAACACATGCCATGAGAAGCATTTAACTGCATAGTCTGATTATGCAGTAGGATACATAAATTTATCACTTTCCAACATTTCATTCGTTTGTCAGGGAGCTAGTGCAAGAGCAGTACCTCGTACTCGTAGTTGAGTAATTACAAGTAAAATTACGGATTTGTTGTATCCTACTTCCTTATGGCTTTCGTTTCGTTCCGTCCTCCTTCTTGAATTGACTGATTTATGGAACTCATAATAAGTATAAACAATTTCATGGGAGGAAGCAAACACGTTCTTTCTTTCCAACATTAATTTGTAAAAAGTCAAGAATCTGTGTACGGGATTAAGTATGCTTTTTCAAAAACTTGAATATCAACTATCCTTAAACCCGTCTTTGAAATCTCGTCGTGCATTGTTTTGATTATGAAAATCAAATATGCCTTTTGAACAAAAACAAAACAGGAAAAAAACGGAAAAAAATATCCTTCTCTACGATATTTCTTTTACTTGAATTGACCTTTTTTCATATTTCTTATATGCTGGTTCAGCAAGTCAGGAAAATTCTTCGTTGAAAAAATCCTTGGAATACACATACACCTATATAAACATGTGTATGAATGTTCCATTCTCCCTTCTCGTTGTGTGGTTTTTGTACACAGTTTTAAGGTGCAGAAAACACTGGTAGCACAACTTCGCAGGGCTCGGAACTGCCAAAGGAGGCAAATAGACGCAGCGTCGATTCGTTGTCGTCGTCGCGTAAAATTCAAATTCAATGGAACAGAGGAAATGTAACGCATGGGAGAAAAGAAGTAGATTCACAATGAATTGGATGAAAAAATTCCAAATAATGCAACCAAGGAATTTAAGGCAGCCTTCACACGTGATTATTTCAATTCTTTAAAAAATGTGTTTGTTAGAGTCGAAACTTTCTGAATAAAAGGCCAACACAAACTTCAATAGCGACCATTAAAGTTTTTTATTTTTACAAATATTTCATTTAAAATACATATGCATTTAAAGGTAATTCATACCTTAGGTACACTTTAAAGCTTATTATGTTGCTCCGGCGCTCGTTTTCTTTTGACTGTCTACGAGGAAAAAATGTCTTTCATACACACACATGTGTAGTTATAAAGGGTGTAACAAAAATTCGCATGTGACATATAAAGTATTTTTTGACAGTTTAGTATATTTTAGAAATTAATAATCACGGCGGTAACTTCTCCCTTCCGTAAGCAAGTTCTGGTACAGCGAGCTTACTTCAAAGCTTTACCGACGTCCAAGATAGCAATCTTACTCGCGGGTCGCTCTAGCATTCCGGTTTGAGTTCTCACCATTGCTCGCCGGACTTGACCATCTTTTGCAATCACTGTGCTCTCTATAATGCCTTTAGGACAGCAGTTTCATGGTAAATTCTCGTCCATGATAACAACTACGTCACCCGCTACTATGGAAGATTTTTTAGCAAGCCACTTACCCCGGCGTGCCAGTATGGGTGCGTACTCTTTGATCCATCTATACCAAAAACGATCGGCTGGGTTTGTCGCCAACGTTGTCGAAGGTCTGAGTTGTCGCTACATATGGGTTTATATCCACTCGAAAAGCCCAGCAATAAGTGATTTGGTGTGATGCTTCATCGTCTCTAGATTCCAGTGACACAAAGATAAGGGGACGAGAATTTATGATGAATTCAACTTCCCATAACGCGCACCGCAGGCTTTCGTCGTTGAAGTTCAACGGGGTCATGCTATATAGGATGTTCTTGATGGATCGTACCAGCCTCTCCCATGTGTGGGGCTGCTGGTGGATTGAATTTCCATTTTAGTTCCTCGTACGTCGCGGCAACAACTGAATAGTCAATATTTGTACACTCCTCTCATTATCCGTGTAGATTTCTTTGGGCATTCCACGACGTGATATGAAGTTCCGTATAACCATTACACACGAACTTGTGTCCAAACGATGGGCCACCTCGATGTGTACCGCGCGTACAGTGAGGCATGTAAATATTGCATTCGCTGGGCTTGTTCTTCAGAAAAGACGGTCCGGAAAACCATGAATTACCATCCAGTTAGGATGTAACTTTTGTTGCGATTCAGCTTTGAGGGTACCTACTTCCACTCTTTTATGTTTGAATTTTCTAGTAGTTCGCCGACCCGGTACATTGTTGAAAATTCTTTGGGTCTATTCGTAGCCACTTCAAGACAGTTTTGGAGTCTGACCACCAAGATCGAGAGCTTGTAGGAATACAACGTACTTATTGTACTTTAATCGACAGTCTCATTCCCAATACGGCAGCCTGGAGTTCGAGTCTCGGAATTGAGATTGCCTTCAGTGGCGCTACTTTGGATTTGGAGGCGAGCAAGGTTACAGTGACCTCATCTCCGCATTGTACACGAAAGTAGCAGACTGCAGCATAGGCGTGTTCACCAGCATCCACAAATGTATGTATTTGGATCTGCTCAGCTGTTTTCAGTAGCCGACTATAACAGCGAGGGATTTCAATGGATGATATTAGCGGGATCACAGCTTTCCATTGACACCATTTTATGAAAAGCTTTTCAGGAAGTGGAAGAGCGCCAGACTTCTTCTCTTCTCAGGAAAGGAATCCAAGGAGGTCAAATATTGACATGAGTACCTGTAGGATTTCCCGCTTGGTTGGTTATACTTGATCGCTTAACACATCGCGTTTTAACTTTGCGAATCTGAAAATATATTTAAAAAACATCGTTATTAGGGTCCCAATACATACCGAGTATTTTTTCGGGGAATCCCAATGTCTTATGTGCTTGTGTAACAGATTCTTCATTATTGAGGTGCTCAATGACCCAAGGAGAGTTGGATGTCCAGTTGCGTACATTAAACCCAGCGTTTGAATGTACTTCTTTAACCTCATTTGCTAAACGTAAAGCATCTGTCTCACTGTCGACACTATCGATGAAATCATCTACGTAGTGGTATTTTTTGATTGCCTCCACGGCCCGAGGATAGCGTTCTTGAAACTGGTCTGCGTTGGTGTTACGTATGTAGTGCGCAATACATGGAGCGCAATTGATCCCAAAGGTTAAGGCACTTGACTGGTGAGGCGAATCTTTAGCGAGCCTTTATCGCATCACAAAAAACGTTGCACGTGTATGTCTTTCTCTCGTACCTTAATTTGGTGGAACATCTCTGCGATGTCGCCGCAATTGCCACCTAACCTATCCGAAATGCTAGTAGAATATCTACAAGTGATGTCAGAAGATCTGGGCCGCACAGCATGAAGTCATTCAACGAAAGGCCGTTCGTCCCACACCAGTCGAATTCTATTTGACTTATTTGGATTTACGGTAACAAAAATTGGCAAATACCACACTCGCTCCTTGCTTACTGCGACTTCTTCCGCTGTAAGCTTTTTAGCGTACTTCTTCACCAGTAGATTGTCGATTTCAGCTTGCATCCTCTCTTTCAGCGTTGCTTCTTTTTTAAACTTCTTCTGAAGACACACCAATCGTCTGTATGCTGTTGTGTAGCTGTCAGGCATCGTCTGATGATCAATTCGCCAGAGCAGTCCGATTTCATAGCGTCTAGTCAACGGCTTACATGTAGACCTCAGTATCTGAAGTGCTCTCTCATCCTCCTTTGAGCACATAGTCGTTGATGACGATTCCAAAGCGAAGTAGTTCTTAACGGATTCATGAATATCATCGTAGCTTCGTAGGCACTCATAAACATGGATATTGAGACGATAAACTTAGTGGCGTTTGGATACATATCCTTGTAAAGGCCATCCTAGTCGCGTTTTCGTGATTTTGCTCATGTCCAGTGACTGCTTCATGCAGGATGTGTCTGGCCTTGCTCTGCTGGTTTGAGATCATCATCATAATTTGATGTCTTCTGCGATGATCGTTCTGAGCGCGTCGTGTCGCCAGTCCAACGTAAGCATAGGGTGGTATAGGTGGTGGAACGGCGGTAACAATATTCATTAAAATTATATTTTTGTTTTACTATTTTATACAAATATTTTGTGTAGAAAATAACTTTTATGAGCATTACATTCCAACTTACGATTTAGTAAGAGGTTTTTTTTGACATGCTTTAATCTTTACGTCCACAGTATAATGTATGTAGAATAAAAGTCTGTGTCTTCAATTATTTGACTCTTTCACTTTTATTTGTTATATCAATGGTTTACAAAACTATTAGCCGCGCGTTTGGTGACGACTGGCTTCTACTGGCGACTTTGACTGACTGAGTCGTTCGTTTCGTCCGTTTTGACTTTATGTCCGTGGTTCCGTCGTTCGTAAGTGAGTGAATGTGTGTGTGCGTATGTAAGTTCGATCGCCTGTTCTTCTGCGCGATCTGCGCGGTGCTGGTGCGTGTGTGGTTTAGGTACTTCTCCGTTCTCTACATTGCGTGCTGTTTGGTTTGTTGTTTGGTGTGTATGCCTGAGGAAACAGTTATCCTGACGCGTGTTTCGTGTGTACTGTTCTGTAGTTCGTAGGGTAAATGTATGTCTGTATGTTCGTCTGGTAAAGTATATTTCAAAATATTATTATTATTTATTATTACACAACTAATTACTGTACTTACAAAGAAAATAAATAATTCTGTACAACTCCCTTAATTTTAGCAGGACAGGACAGATATCCTGGGCGCCGTGGCGTAGTGGGTAGGTGCGTCGACTCCTACGCTCGAGGCCGTCGGTTCGAATCTCGAAAAAAGCATCAAACATTTTTTCACGGTTCCACCTCTTTCGAGTCACTGACAATGCTCAAAGTGTATAACTATCTAGAAAAAGCTTCTCGCCGTTCGGAGTCGGCATTAAACTGTAAGTCCCCTTCGCTCGTGACAGAACAATAGCACACACAACTAGAGTCCGACCGAACATTCGGCTTCGGCTTCGGCCAAATGAGGCCGAAGATTTTGCCGAAACCGAATGTTGCGATTTCTGTTGAAAGTGCGCTTGTTTACAGCTTTAAAATCAAAAGATTTTGCATTTGCAAGTTGGTAAACTATTAAGTGGTCTGTATAAAAGCATATAATTTATTTGTGCTGGTTTCAGGTAGAAAGAACATCAAAATTGGCAGCTGAAAATCCAATTTGGGGTTATTTTGCAAAAATGATGCGAATGCAACTTGCAAAATATGTTCCAAATAGAGTCCGACAGAACATTCGGCTTCGGCTTCGGCCGAAAAACTGGCCTTCGGTCGGACTCTACACACAACACGAGTGGTTGCTGAGAAACTAGGCCCAGGACCACCTCGGACTTTAGCGCCGCCATTATTATTATTATAGATATCCTTGAGATCATAAAATGTATGCAAACTGAAATGTTAATCAGGAAAATGTACTCCTTTAAGAGATCTGTGCGCCTAAGGGAGATGTCCGAAATAGAATATTCCAGTGTACCATAAAATTATTTCAAGAAACTACAAGATCAACATTTCAGACGTTTTGAAGAATTCGGCATTGGTAAAAAAGTTTGTACCAATTACAAATTTTTTTCCTTGAAAGTGTAAGGGTCGCCTTATTGCATTGGTACTTTTCTGCGTACAGAATAAAACAACTACTTTGAATGGATCTCTTGGCATACCGTAACTACCCAGAGCCATCTCTTGTACCAATAGAACGTAAATGACTTTCACATGGCTGCTCCGCTGCATGTTTATACATACTATCCGCACATGTATGCTGGATGTGTAAGATACTGGATGTGTGTGGTTTTATTTGCTTGAAGTTGCATTACTTCTTTTCCAGTTTTCTTGAGCCTCAGGTGTTTCTAGGACCACAATAAAAACTAGCATAGAAAAATAATTTTACGGCGCCAACTTTATTATTAATAGCTCGTGGAGGTATGGGGGCAGGGCTTTTAAATTCAAGACTTGAAGAGTAATATAATAGTCCTTTTTCTTTAAAAATGTATCCTTCCATCATCAATTGCGAATTCAAGACTTGAATTGCATTAAACGATTGAATTTTTTAGCAATGTGGAGGAGTCCAATCCGAGGATGCTTTAGTAGGATACATTCGCGATAATAAGTAAACAACTGAATCTTAGTATATTTGGACACATGACCACAACCGTAACATATTAGCTAGATAACCCTCGAGCTCCAATTTTCAAACCACTTATTTGAGCATTTGACGCAATATCTCATAACATGAGTTTGGCGTTGGATCCCAATTTTCAAAATTCCGAAAGCCTCTTTCGTATTTTCACGACGCCACCAATCTCGCCAATCGGCATTAAACTGTAGGTCTCCTCCATTCGTGAGAGAACAATAGCAGTTACAACATGAAAGGTTTTTATAGAGTATACAAGTACACACATATATATAGTGCTGTGTACATAGCTCACCGGGTTCAAATCACATGACTTTGAAGGGTAGGTCACGGCTTCATTGAACACTCCATTCATACTTCGTATACAGGGTAAAATCGTTGTGTAGAATCAACTTTTTAAAATTTTTCAATTTAATGACCTTTTAAAAATGTTTATTTTACCAAATATAATTGCTATTTGGTACAGATTCCCCAATTTCTAGGTTAAAAAAAATGTATCCTGAAGTACAAATCATATCAAAAGCATTCACATTTGCCCTGGCGTTTCGAGTGAGTTAGCCTTACAAGTACCACTCATGGGCACCACATACAAATCAATCGATAGCACAATATCACTTGACCCCGTTCAAAACCATTTTACATGCTCAAATTACTTGCTTAAAAGCTTTCCTCGATTCAAAGAGAATCTATTCGTTTAGGTCCTAAACCAATTTAATATATTCCCCTTTGTGGTTGCCATTCAATCCGATATCCGGTCCACTAGAGAGCAGTCATTCAACACTGTTAGCAAATCCTATAGCCCTAGGTCGCAATGAACCAATGAAAGCGATGCGACGCATACCAAAAGCAGTCAGAGCAATTACGTATAACGTACTGTGAGTGACTCTATCTTATGGTGAATTCTTTCCTTTTGTGGGTATAAAGTTGGCTCAAGTCCTTTAAAACAATGAAAGGCAGTCATGTCACTTAGTACTGTACTCAAATCATCTGATTTTTGCAAGCACAAAGTTCACTTTTGTACAATTTTGTATCTTTCACTTTCTTTCATCTCACCGTATACTGGTATACTCAAAATTGCCACTTTGGGAGTGTTCAAATGCTTTGCTTTGGAATGAAGATTGAGCTTGTTTCCTTATTTCCTATTTTTTCAATTTCTTCGAAAATATCACCTCCAATTGAAATAGTTCGTTAATGTATCTTTGCCGTGCTTTCAAAACCCGTATGGCGCACATACATTTATACATCCGTTCAGTCCTTTTCAGAACTATGGGCTGCACAATCTTAAAACTTTCACCCAGAAGGACACACAGATCCTTCAGAAGTTTTTTGAAATTGAAGATACGAACATTTACCATTGTTGTCCATCCACCGCACGGTTCGTGAATTTTTGCGAAACTTTTTTGTTGCAAATCTCTTCGGGATCCATTGCACGAAAACTAAAATTTTCTGTGTCTGACATATATATGTATGTACTTTGAAAGATACAACAGAAAATAGAAAAAAAGAAACATGGAATATATCCTTCTTGTATAAATTCGATACAGATTGTAGGAACAGTAGCAGTTGGACTGACTGTCAATGTGCAAAGGAATACAACGGCAGTTCGAAAGATTCTTCTGAAGCGAAGACGAGGAAAAAGCCAACGAAGGGAAAGTGCACGAGAAAGTTGCACTCTCTGCTGCAAATCCTATGAGTATTATTCAACATCCCGCTGGAGTACATTTCGCAGAAGAAAGAAAATCACTAAAATGTCGTATTATTTTGGATCTGATGTCAACAAAAGAAAGAGAGCGATACTTTTGCGAATTGAAAATGAGGGTTTACTCCTATAATTCAGGAGACGTGATAACTTCAATTCTCAGCAGAATACTATGAATCTATTAAAATGTTTTTTCTTTATTTTCTTTGTTGTTTCTTGTTTTTGTTTCGTTGATGTTTAAAGTGTTTTCGGTTGGAGCTGTTGTCTCCAACGGTCTTTTAACGATAAAATTGCACTGCAAGATACATTATTAGGAGTGACAATGACTTCCTTTACGTCAAACTTTCGTCAAATTTTTAAGTCAATTTCCTCAAAGAGCGGCTGAAGGTGGGACATATTTTTAGAGTGAAAATAATATTCGTGGGAATAGGACTCTTGCAACTAGTTTACTGAGGAGCAGTTTTTTCTTAACTTTCAAGAGAAGTTCACTGTCAAATAGTGTTGCAATATGATATATTTTCTTTTGATCATCAGAGTTGACTAAATGTTTAAACAATCAAATTCACCAAAATACTTACTTTTACACAATATTAACCACATCCTGGAACCTCCATTTTAGAATAGTAGTTCTACATTACTCTATTAACAAAATTTACCAACTGACTCTAATTGATACAAGTTCAATTAAAAGTTGAAGTTAGATGTCCAACAAGTGACAGTTTTAATTAAATGCGTGTTGGTTCCAAACCAACAAGTAAAAGGGTATTTAATTCTGGGATCAACTTTCAAAAGTCACTATGTTTAACTGAAGTAGTTTTAAGATTTCTGGTAAATATTTATTTAAAAAGTATTTTATAGCGCGCGGGTTTGTACGTCGACACATACGCACTAGACTTTCAAGTCTATGTTCAATATCCAGTACAAACTCCAACTCGGCTCCACCTCTTTTGAGTCACTGGCAATACTCAAAGAGTATAACTATCTAGAAAAGGCTTCGGAAAGGAGAAAAGCTAGAAAAGGAGTCGGTATTAAACTGTAGGGCCCCTCCACTCGTGAGAGATTAATAGCACGCACAACACGAGTAATTGCTGAGAAGCTAGGCCCAGGTCGAACTCGGACTGTGGCGCCGCCATTATTATTATTATTATTTCATAGCATAGATGATTTAATAACGATTACTAATAATTTCATAATACATCTGTTCATCAATAATAACTGAGTTCAATTAGACTACTGACTGGATGATTACATCGTCTTACTTACTTACTTCGTCATGACAGTTATATTATTGTTCAGCTTTTCTTAAATTCCATCTCTAAAATAATTTCTACACCAAAATAAACATCGACAGCGAAATTATGCACGATGCCAAATATGAAAACATTGTAATGCTTATAATATCATGCTCATGCTAACGTGCCCCAATGTGTTCGTATACTTTAGAAAGCCACCCAACTAAAGAAACCTCACAAGTTTGTGATTAAGTTCACACGAGTTGAAGGTAAAACCTTCAACTTAAAATACTAGAGAAACCTCACTAAAAAAGGAGAAGAAAGCGTCTTCCCTAGATTAGTGTGGTGGACCATTTTTCGTATCCTCTCCGTATCTCATCCATACGGATTTAGTAAAGCCTTCATCATGCAAATATTATATACATACATCTTTGTTTTGTTCTCTGAACGTTGAAGTACTCTTGTAATATGGCATCATTTTTCATTCGAAACGTCGGTTGAATTTTTTCTAGCAGCAGTTTCCGCAGAACTGTGTGGTACACATCTGGTGGAAGACTTATTTATTTCTTTTCTTATTTTTGTTGTTTTTAATGTTCATGTTGGTATCCTCAAATACGTGAGGTTTTGCTAGAAGAAACTGCAAAACGCATAGCGGGACTTGTATTTTGGTTTTGCTTTATTTTCGTAATTCTCATTTTTAATTTCTTCTGATGGAAATACCTATACCGTGAGGCACTTAAGTTCGTATTTTGGGTGACAGGAGCACAAACACACAGCTTCAGGTTTTCTCTCTTATTAATGAAAGCGGAGGTTAAAGTTGATCAGTGCTAATGGATTTCTGATGCCTGTGTTCAGTTGCCTGGCTGAAAGTCGAAATCCCAGCAAGCAAGGAAATTCAATTAAGGTTTGGGTGAGACAGGTACTTCAGAAACCTTTCCTGAATCTTGATTAATCAATGATACGGATGTATGGTGTATTCCGTAATACACATACTTCCTGCAAACATTGTACATAGGCAACTGCCAGGATTGGGTGATTTATGCTGCATGTTCTTGTGCTATTCATTTGATGTTATGTTGTTCAGCTTTGGTTGCTTAATATGCTTAGTCATCGAATATATTTTATTACATGTTTCGTGTGCATATTTAAAACATTTCGCCCCATATACAACCCTGCAAGATGGTAAGCATAGGTAATCATCTTTTATGGCCGAAAGACTACCGACATTTTAACATTCCATCATCATTTCGGTAGTTTTTGATATAAACATTAAAACTGAAGTTATAGAATGTGTGTAATATCTAGTATCTTAACTTTTTCAGCCGAATTTGCTGGCACACATATTATACTTCAAAGTCAATAAGGCTACCAACAATTCGGAAAGAAAAAATAATATTGGAAAAAAGATAACTCTCAATACAAAGCAAAATTAGGAATAAATGAATAAACGATAAAGTAATATCTTTAAGTGAGTCCATCATTCTTAATATCTGCTGACTAGACAGCAGTTTTCATTCAACTATTTTGACTATTGATTGCTCTTGTCTCGAACTCACTCATAAATCGGTGTAAAATATCCTTGGTTTCGTAATTTGTAGCTTGGTCATTCGAATAATAATGACCACTAAGAGTTTCCATTTTCTTAATATCCTTGCTACAACTGGGTATCCCTAAAACAATTACTTAATAGATGATGTGATGAAATAAGTACAGTTAGCAGTTCTTACCATATAACGCTCTTTATTTCAAGCCAATACAATAAAAATGATGATGATGTCTCCTTTGTAAGTGTTTTTCAATATACGAGTACATTAGTCAATTTTTAAGTCGAATATAGACTGATTACATTGGCAGTAGGGACACAGAACCACGAGTTTGGTTGAGTTCAATTGTTATTGCTTTGTGAAATATGTTCCTTTTATGGATGTTTCTGAGAAAATTAAATAAAATAAGCCAAAGGATTATCTGACATTTGCTTGCAGTAACCACTTGCGTCGTGCTTTCAATTAAAACCAACTTCGAAAAAGTGAACTACCGGGAAATTTTAGTAGAAAGAAACTCCAGTACATTTCGGAGCTAGGATATTTCGTGTACAAAACAAGACAAGTTTTGACGTTTTTAATAGAATCAAGAAGTTGAAACAACCGTCGAAAGGAATTTCGTTGGTTGTTGGTGAAGGATCTTAGTTTTGTCTGGACTGCAAATGTAAAATTTGCAAGACTTAAAAGGCGTAGTTAGGTTAGGTCAGGCGTAGTGGCTGAGCCTCACATAGACCGCACAGGTCCATAGTGAAAAACCACAACACAACTGAATAAACCTAAGAATTAGCGTTTCAGTTGTTTTTGAGGCAAAATGACTTTTGGTGAGTTGATGTTTAAATGTTTACCTAACGTTGCGTATCTAGTCCTGGCAAGGGCTTGGCAGTCGCAGAGTAGGTTCTCCATAGTTGCACTGACCCCTGCCCCGCTGCAGTTCCTGCAGATGTCGGTGGAGGTCAAGTCAATTTCATGACCATAAGATGCCCCATGATAATACCGACTAAAATACTAAAATATTCTCTTTGTAGTGAGAGAGTTTGTTCCATATTGTGGGAATCGAACTCTTGCCAGAATATCGTTCGACGACTAGATCTATTAGAGGGACATAAGATACTAGCTTTTTTTGAAAGCGAAGCGTCAAATTTCTTAAAGAAGAGCTTTATGGATGCAACAATGGTAATCAAGTCAGCCAGAGCTGAGGCACCAAGTTTAGCGAGTTTATCGGCTGTTTCGTTTCCTATACCGTATAAGGTGTACAAAGTTCCTGTAGAGCGTTATAATACTGAAGAACAGATTTCAAATTTTATGGTGTCACTTTGAAGAGCTGCTTGGCTATCCACATGTATTTTAACATGGATTTTATTAGCATTAACTTCTAAGCTTTCTACTGCTTTTTGTATGGGAAGAGCTTAGCCTGAAAGATACTGCATTTACATGCAGCTTGTCCCCTCCTTCTGAATTGTTAGGGCCATCTGTATAGATATTTATGCAGTTTACAGGATCGACAGTTCTGTTCTGTTTGTCCAGTAACTTCTTGTTGGAATATATATTGCGAATTTGTGGTCAAAGACGGTGACTAGAAAGAGAAGGGCATCAAACATCAAATCTCAGTTATATGAACAAAGATTAATATCTTAGTAAAATCTACAAATAAGTGTATAAAACACCACTTGACCTGCTTCTTAAATGAAGCCTAACCTGGTCGGTTGATTGACAGTCACGCACATCTTGCGGGTAGCTAATAGCATTTCCCCTTTGAATTCAAACCTTTTTCCTATCTTTACGCTTTATGAGATAATTAATGCAGTTAATAAGCTTAAGGATGGCCAGTCAATTCGCCTATCTCAATCAATCGGAGAGACTAAACCCCCTTCAATGCCAGCACGCTTAATGAGAACGATGAGGATGAACACACAGTATAAGCGACGCTGTAGCCCCTAGTCCATGTTACTGAAGATACAAGATTTATATGTCTATGGTGGGAACGCACAACTAAGACGATTTTAGGCTTAGTGCTAGCCGAACAATATCCACAGTGAAATAGTAATGAATACCAGCAATAAATCGAGCAAGTGGGCAAATTGAGAAAAGACGACGTTCGCCATTAGCGGACAGGGAAACAGGGTGGGAATTAAATTCGAACTTGCTAAATATGGGGGGCTATTCACGACGTTTTGGATGTTGTTAATAGAAACATGTATAGTTCGCTGGTACTTTTATAGTCCTGCACACGCACACACACAAATTTAAGCACATCCAATGATATACTGCGCTGTTGTGCTGTCAGTCCCCGGGTGAGTTTGAGGAGAACCTTTCCAGCCATTTCGCAATTGCCAATGGACTGTTTATGGGGTTGGGTATGGTAATCTATAGCTACGAAGGGTTACAAGCATGTCCATGGAACGAGGACATTTATAAAGGGCTTTTTTGGTTTGAGATGAAATGTAGGTAATTTATCAAAGTGTGTGGGCGATGTGTCGCTGGCAAGGATATTGAAAAGCAAGTTGTCACACGGGCGCACCCCAGGGCGGCGCACGGTTTTCACTTTGCTGTTGTGAAAGTTGATGTGGTGCTATTCACGCACCGCTTTGGAATATTTTCATGGTTGAAGCAGATGCATTTCGAGAGAGATTCCATTGCCCCTGCTAAGCCATAAATTGTAATCAGATTACGCTGCGGGCAGTTATGGTGTTGATGTGCCTCTAGTGGATGACGAATTGTTGATAATGAGATGACAGAATTATCGTTGACGTTGGTAATAGCATGAAAAGTGGAAACGGAAAATCTGGGATGATGATGATGACTTGCTTTACGGTGTGTATTTGAGAAAGATACTCCCGTTCCTGGGATTTTAGTCTAATAGCGGCCTTGTGAATTCCAAAGGATGAAAAGGCTTTAAGCAATTGAGTTTTTGGAATAAATCTGGATGGAGTGAATAATAGCGACAATGACATTCACCTCCAAAGTATGAATTGCTTAATCCATTCTTGTTTATTGCCGAGTATTTCCATAAATTATGAAACATGGTTTTATGGTAAGTTGTCGAAACTATTGTGAAACAATATATGACATGCAACTTCAGCTACTGATTCGTTGTGCCAGATTTTTATTCACCGGGCTCCAGGTTTCTAGGTACCATGATTTATTGTTCATTTGTTCATTTTCTCATAAAGGAATTTAGTTTGGTGTGAAATACAC
The DNA here is from genome assembly GCA_930367185.1 of Myathropa florea. Lineage (NCBI taxonomy): Eukaryota > Metazoa > Arthropoda > Insecta > Diptera > Syrphidae > Myathropa > Myathropa florea. The sequence goes on along the minus strand of OV884004.1, from coordinate 541,300 downwards.
TCACGAAGGGCTTTGTACACGCTCTGCAGTCGACACGAAGTATATAGATACTTATACATATGTTTATATGCTACGGACATACATAACAGGTGCTCATACAATTTGTGATAGCTTGGGTTGAGACAAACCCGTATATTTCTCTAGATAGACATCAAAGTACTGGCGAAAGATTTAAATGCACAGGAGAACTGTGGTGCACAAAAACATTTATATTGTTCTGAAATTAAACCAAAGCACTCAGGTAAACAACATCTATTATAAATAGAATTGGTTTTGTTTTCCCAGGAACTCATATGTACTGAAATTTTAGATGATGTAAAGCCACCCTACTGGGGAGATTACAAAAATGATACACATGAAGTGTTGCAAAAGTGCACGATGAAGTAATTTTCAAATCGCAATAGGATTGTGAGAAATACTAGATGTAGGCGCAGCAATTATGTATTTTTATAGTCTGCTGCTCCGCTTGGACTTCAGGGAAGCGGTTATCACCATTGGGAATTACACTGATGCCAAACACAAAAAGCAACTCATTTAAAAAAGGTGCTGAGTGACCTCAATTTTTTATATCCTTGTGAAATGCAATATAGACATGATTACATTGCATGTTAACGTTGCGTGTCAATGATTTTAATTATATTTTTTTCCCCACCGCTAGTGTCCCACTAAATGGACGCTAATTATATCCTCACCGTCAGGCAATTTGTATAGATCGTTTAAAGTCATGCCATTGTGAATGATTGATTCCTGTCCTGTTATGTGCTCATGAATCATATAGAAACAAATGCAAAATGTTCCAACGCAGAGCAACATTATGTCAAATACCACAAACCCCGGCTAACCATCAGATGCTAATACGACATTTAACTCAATTCCATAAAATCAACTAAAAATGTTTTCACCCATTTGCATTCATTCATAAAATTGTAATCTGTGGTAAAGAATTTTTACATGCAAAACTCAACATCAGTTTGTTAAGAATGCGCCCAATTCAGGATTTCAATTCAATTAAAGTCCATTTCATTCCATGTAGAATTTATTTACTTTTACCAGCGCTTACAATACACATCATTACTCGCAATTATCCTTGTTTATTTATGCGGTCAATAACATCCGATTAACCTTTTCAACCCTATACACTCATGTGCATTAATTGCGGGAAATGTACAAAAAAGATCCCGTATCCATGAGATTATCATCGACTAAAGAACTGGGTATTCAACAGACCTCAGAGCAGTTCAAAATTATTCGTATATGATGTGCCTTATGAAACATTTCCATACGTACTCCGCAATTTAAATACGCATACGCCCCAGTGGCATTTCATTTAAGTTTCGTGTGCAAAGCTATTATGCGTTTTTGTATCTCAAGTGGTTTTGGGAATATGTTATGCAATTTTGCCTTTGAAGCGGTTATTTTAAATGAGAATGAGCCTCATATTTTGTTACTGCAAATGCGTTAATAAAAAGGCATGGGACATTTCTGAATAAGTCCTAAAATATTATGTTTCTATCTTTTTACATATATAAAATAATAATTACATACATAACGTTTTTCGTATAATCATGAAAATCGATGCCATGAGCTTCTAACATATTGCTCAAATAAATCAAGGACTAGCATAGATACAATACGATCCCGTTCTCATCTCACAACATTTCGAGTCTCTAACTTAATACAAGGGGATTTCTTTTTAGTTAAGTATTTACACTCGCATTACGCGCTAGGCTTGAAATGTAAATTAAAAATGTGTTACTACAACTCACACTAAATTGCCTACAAGTATGTATGTAAATACTCAATCCTTAAATGACTACACTGCATCTAATTAATCATCATCTCGCGCAGAATTGAAATGTGTTTTCCTATGTACAATGTATCTCGAATTTAAGTATACAACTGTATTCAACGTTCGTGCAAATGTTTTCCTCAAATAAAAGTTTACACGTTTCATTGCCCTTAATTGACAACAATAGCACTTGCTCGCGTAAAAGCTAATGAAACCACCTCAACGATTTACTGCCAATCCTATGATCCACCGCACCATCACAACATAATAAATATTCTACCATCCCCCCAAGCAACAATTGATGAACCGAACCTCATTTGGCATATCCTACCTGTGAGCGGTCACGAGCTTCTACACTGGCCCTACCTGTCGCAGTAGGAATTATGCCCTACGCTCCCAGCAGCATCGTTAATAAAATTAATGTCCACTGCGCTGCTTCATAGTCCAACGGCCGGTAAATCGTGCCATGGCCCTGAATCTGTCCATTCTGGTATTTAAGGATTTGCACTTACATAGGTCCTAACCTCTTTCGAACTCACTGCCCGTCACATCCTTTTCAAACAGCTACCATCTATATATGGCTGGCTAAACAGCGGATGCGGTACATGCGCCAAGCTCTTATGCGGCCTTTCCCATTCAATGGGAAACGTGGTGGTTGTATTTTATTCCGTGGCTTTCTGTTTTCTACCAGACGAATGAACGCATTTGTGCCCTATGATAACTCCCTCTCCTTTCAAACCCCTTTCCAATTCAAACACACCAACTGAAAAACACACACACACACACCGCATGCCACAAAGCGGATATTTGTTTAGAATCCCACTGACATTTGAACACCATAAAGATGTGTGTGCACTGCTTGCGTGTGGTGTTAAACCAACAATATAGCAAAATCCTTTTTAACTACGACAGAGTTAGCATTCCACAGTCTTCCATGGAAGATACAGGCAGAAAGTTAAAAACAAAAAGTCTCGTAAGCGTTCTGCATTTCATTTGAGGAAGAGGCTGTAACTCTCGATTGCCTTTGCTCCGAAACCCCAATGCCCCGATAAGAGTTTTCTCCTCGTTTCCCATCTCGGTGAGAATGTCATCTGTGAATAATGCACCTGATATTTGTTTGACTTAAAAGTAAGGGCATACAGAGTTCAACTGTGCGTAGTTGTTGGAACGAACGAGCTTGCAGTTTGCATGCACTCATTGTTGAAGCGGATAGAACCTGCACACAATCATCATTTGGGTCGTCATCATCACCATCATCACTTGACGTGTATGCTTTTACTTGGATTGCATGTTTGCTTTTAATTTAGATTATTGTTGACATGTTTTGGCGAAACTTTGGAGCGACATTTTTGTGATTGATTTCGAACGTAGGTAGCTCTGCTATGACTATGCTACGAATTGCGAAAACAATAGAAGTTTTCTAATGACTTTCAGGTTAATTTTGAATTGTTTGGTGCTATAAAGCACACAGCGTTTTTTTCTTTTCAGTCACAAGTCAGTGACCCCACACGGTTATACCGACTGATAATAAGAACACCATACAATTAAATGTTCTGGATGAAATGACATTCATTCAGGAAACACTTGAATCATATCGAAAGAATCATATTTCATAGTTACAGGGTTATCCAGTGCACGTGCTACGGTAATGCAAATTTCTATGTTTTGCACAATATTACACTCGCCATTAATATGCTTTTATAGTGAAATGTTATATTTATCCTGACACATTTCTTCTCCTTTTTCTGTATAATTGAGAGTCGCGTGTAAGTGGACACATCCATTATGTGTTAACAGTTTCTTCTGAGTAATGTTTGATAAAATGAAACACCCGCTGCAAGTTGGCAAGTTAAGATTTGGAGCTTTGAGATGAATGAAAACTATACGTTTGGTTCTTGATAAATCGTAAGTCAGATGGATCATTTTCTCATTTCTTTTCACAGACTTAGACATATTTCTTTGTATGATGTAGAATCCAAAGCGAAATAAATTACGAACAGAAATTGACATTTTCTTTGTAAGATTTAGTAACTCTTACTTACTTAAGTGCTTCTTTGACAGAGTATTTTTCTAAATTTACATTCTTTAGTAAAGAATGCTGTGTCAAGAAATTTCTGTCCAAGTTCCAAGATAGACAGGTTCCCAACATATGCAAAGATTGTTAAAATATTTGTATGCAATTTTCATCGTTTAGATATATGCAGCTAAACTTCACAGGTGACCAATTTGAATGTTTCGCAGCATATTCACTTTAAGCATAGCCAACTGCACAGATTTGCTTCTACACCACTTCCAAAATACAGCTTCGATACTTGGCTCGTCATCGTCATCCATCATTATATTAATAGGCACGTTGCGCATTTCAATTTCTTCACTTATGAAAGATAGACAATAGACTAATATTCCTCCATTCCAAAGGCATAGTCAAACAACTATTTAATACTTTGAGGGAAATTACAAATGTCACACTCAAGTCAATTCTCCTCCAAAAATAAATTTCATACAAATGAACCCAGAAATCAGTATCAATTTGGCAATAAAAAATACACTAATGTACATAAATGTAAGTAAAATATGTCAGCTACCGAGCTTGACTGATCTAGGTAAGCTGAGTACTCTAACATAAAGTACCTACACAACAAATTCTCTCTAATGTCATCTGCAGTAAATGTGTCAGTACATATACAACTTGAGAAAAAACTATTTTCACAAATAAGTTAATCTAATTTTAATGTGACCGAAAGATTGTAATCAAACTTAAGCGGATTTTCTCTCCACAGATTCATAGCAAACTGAATCTCGAAGGTATATTCTATAGTTTGTAATTACAATCAAGAAAAACTACTCAGAACTTTTCTATCTGAAATCGAAAGTCTATTTCCGATTGCTCCGTCGATTCCTGCAACAGTCAGAGTTATCTTAGAAAGTTGCAAAGTTTTGTTCTGTCCTTCTCTCACTCACTGCAAAAAAGTTACTTTTTAATTTGAAAAGTGTATTCGATCGATCGTTTGCTAGTTTAAAAAAAAATGAACATTTTCTTGGTGCTATGTCTATGAACTCTGTGAAAACCTATTTTTAGTTCGTCAATACTGATTTGTTCATATGAACTGCAACACAAATCCAAACTTTTCATGCACAGACTGATGGAAAGAACAACTTTTTTTAAACTATTTATATTTTCACAAGATATGTTACCATTGGCATCGATTGTATCTGCAATACTAGAACTGTAACACATGATTTCGTATTTTGTCAAAACATGAGTTCATCAATCATACAGTACTTGAATAGCGATAATTTTAGTAATGAGAAATTCACTTTATGTATTTAAAGCTCGAATAAATGAAATGTAATGTGGCCATTACAACGTTGTCTAGCTTCAACGGTTACCTCTCTTTTAATTCATTCTATTATTCTGTCGCTAGTGTTGGAAGCAACAATTGTATTTAGACCGTAATTTTAAGACGTCTCTGAAAACATATTTTAATACAAAATTTTTGAATAATTAAGAAAAATCAAATTCAACTATGCATGCATGCACAGTACATTATTTCTTAATTTTCTTAACCCCTAAATTTCAAATAAAAATAATATCATTTTGAATTGTCCACACCATTAAAATGTACATACATGCAAATGTACATTAAGGAATTTATCAAATCTTTTGAAAATGGACAGGAACTGTCATACAATAGATAGCTTCTGAAATGATGACTAGATTAAAAAAGGAATTTAAGCACAATGTGATTCATTGTGTTAGCTTCCTTCGGCGACAAGTCCTTGACAGAACAATTTCACGATATTTTTTCATCAATTTTCCATACATCAACCACTGTTAAGGGTACATATGCATGTATTGTACTTACAAAATTCTTCGAGTGCGTGTCACAGGGAATGTATGAATTTATGTATCCGTATGGGGAAAAAATGAAATGTGGTATTTGTGCTCTTCATTCGTATCCGAACTGATGGATTGTAAACTAAAACAGAGCGAATGAATTTTTTCTCAAATAAAATATTCAGGTTAATGCAATTTTTTATTGTTGAGTTATATTTTGTAAATATCTCTCACAAACTTCCATCTCTCACAAAATCTGTTTTACGCGGGGTTGTTCCACTATTTGAACAATCAACAATATATACATGAATGGCGGCTTTAGCCAGGAGACAATATGTAGGTAAAATTACCATAGGATTCAATTTCACACATATACATATATACACATATATATATACATATTTATATATATGGTATATATATTCGTACATGCACACGAAGTATCTCCAAAGCGGCTGAAAACATCAAATATGTGCTTTGCAGCAACTCCTCAGTCACCTTCATATTCAACATTTCATGTGGAATTGATATATTTCATTAATGCTGAAATACAAACACCAATTTGAAAGATAAATAGCAAACAATAGCCTCGACGCTATTTCCCCGTACACTAGAACGAATAACTACGGCATTTGCACATACATTTGTATGTTGGCGTTTTAGAAATTTAACAACATATTTCCTCTACATCTGTGGATTACACAAAAAGATTGAAAACAGGCATTGTTTGTCGATAATGCATTGAAATAATGTCGATCCACTCACAGTACAGGGATATGAATTCCTATAATCTAGTCTAGCAAATAGTTTCGGTTTGTGCTTTAACCGAGCGATTAGTTCACACATATACCATATACCATAAGCACATCAGTGTAATGGATGTGCCATCTACCAATCAGTCAGAACAAAACAGTCCTTCATTTTTAATTTACTTTTAACCAATTTGAATATACACAAGCTGCCCTGTGGGGTATTTACTTCCATTACATTTCTTTCCTCTTCCCTTAATTATCTTTCTGAATTATTTTCGTATAAAAAAAAACTGCAAATAAAATGCGTGTTCTTTCTGTGTCGCACTAGCCGCAGCTGCCTGAAGAAAATAAAACAATTGGCAAGGGAAACAAAAAAGCGCACTTTATTAATGTTAATTACAATTCCCTATTGTTTAGTGAAAAAAATTATCATGGGAGTGAAAAAAGGAAGTGAAATGTATTGTTAACACTTTTTTGCTGAGAATATTTTTTAAAACTAGAACTGTACCGTGAATGTGGAACATCCTCATAACAGGGGAGACACATCCTTCACCGCTCTTAAGTATTGTATACATATATCTTGACAACACTTATTAGTCTGTTGTGAAAGCTTGTTGTTATGTTCTTCAGTAACGCACATGACGGGCGCACATATTTGGATATGGTCGAAGTAATTTTTGCCGGAAAAGTGTCATTTACTATAAATTGTATTGTCTTATTATTATTTGCACATGGATGCTTTCGCATTACACCCTAATGTAGGAGGAAAAGGAAGCCACAGGAAATGCCTCGCAAAACAAGAGAATACGAATATTAAGTTAACGATGGCTGGCCATGTTTGTGGAACAGACTTAAATAACCATTTTGTCATAATTTGGATGCGGAAGAGGGATGCTGAATTAATTTGAATTCTGTTGGTTTCTCGAAAGTCGGATGCAGATACTGTGTACAATTCAGTACACAAAATATTTAACTGCATGGAAACAGTGTTCCTTATATCCTTAACTATTTAAACGAACAACAAGGAATCTTTCTTCCTTTAAAAGTAATATAACTGGTCTTTACATTATCCGTAGCTGATGTGGATCTTTCAAATGTACTTAACCTTATTTAATAACTTGATTTCATAAGTGGGTTTTACTCTCAACAAACAAACAATAGCCAGACTCGTCAAGATCTGCAGAATGACGATAAAAACTATTACTGCTCCAACAAGGTTGTAAATGATACGACTGGATGGCGTAGTTGGTTAAGTGCCTGCCCCAAGTTCGAGGAGTCCCAGGTTCGAGTCCCAATGAAATCGAATCTGGTCCAGTCACCAATTGCCGTTGGGATCAAATTAACGGCACTGGAGTATATTGCTACCTAGCAGTACAATGGACCAGTTTTAAGCCTGAGGGCTTCAGTAGTGTTTCAAAAAAAAATCATCCGAAAAAAAAAATTCTCCCAGACAGCGAATTTGACATTGGCTTGATTGGTCCAACACAGCGAACTGTCAATGAGCCGTTTGCTGCTATTGGATTGAAAGCAGTTAAAATGAAAAACATATTTACACACAGCAATACATATAGATACACCCTCATTTACATTTTTAGGTTTAGCTTACTTAATTTTAATTGCTTGGTATCAATTAAGAAAAAGGAAATAAACATTTTGGGCTTACCATGGCCCGAAATAGTCATTGCACTACAGAGGAGAAAGTTTTGGTTCTGTCGCACAGAAAAGAAGGAAAATCTCTGCGTGAAATCGCGAAATGTGACGGTCACTTCATTTTGTGCAAAAGGTATTTCAAGGCAGATCGAAAAAAACTACCTCAGCGGATGATCGCCATATAATAATGTTATCAAAAAGTGACCATTTTAAGTCATCAAAGGCGATTGCCGCAGAAATTGACAACATCGTCAGTGCTCCAACAGTTCGTGGTCGCTTACAAAAAGCCAAACTTCTCGGACGAATAACTAGGAAAGTTCCGCTAAAATATTGGGCATGATGCTACGGTTTGCCATGACACATGCAAATTGGACGAGCGATATCGGTGAATAAAAATGGCGAAATATTTTGCTGAGCAACGAAACAAAGATGAGTCTCTTTAGGAATGACTGTAAGAGGTATGAAGGGCTTCTCAAATCAAGGAATTCCATAACCGTTGCACAAAAAATACAGTGAAAAATGGAGGCGACAACATAATGGTCTGGGGATATTTTTCTTAGAATGATGTAAGTAAATGCTATCATACTCTTCTATCACCCAAACAGTGATAATTTGTTCAAAAAACTTGTTATGAAATACATGTCAAGCATTCATCAGCAGTATGCCGAAAACGATGGCCAAAAATGTAATGCAAAAGGGTAACTTCACAAGGTATTAGTGGTAATTGGTTTTGCAACTGAAATAAATAATCATTTTAGCTCTTCATTTAAATATTTTGGAAAAAATTACAATGTATCTATTTTTTTGCTAACACAATTTAATCTTCATAAAAAAATTATTTACGTAAAAATTTAAAAGTTTTAATAAGTATATAGAATACAAATATATTAGCCTTCTTTGCGAACTTTAACCATTTCTTTCATTGTGCAATACTAAAGACGAAAAATGTAAGGTGAATGAGGGTGTATATATTTTTTTGATCAGGTGTGTATGTGCTGCCTTCAAGGAAATGTGCACAACGTCAAGGTACTAAAGGACTTCGTCAACGCAGAGACAAAGAAAATATTCAAAGAGAAGCATTTTGCCTTTCGAGAGAAGAATTTTGCGTGCCATCTTTGGTTATGTTTGCATTGACACCAATTGAAAAAAAGATAATGGCATGAAGCCCTTTGTCTACGGATCCAACTCCCTAAGGTAGTTGAGCCATTTAGAGTGTATGGATAACATAGACCCGGCTCGAAGGTTCTTCGACTTAGAGCATAAGAAACAAAGAAAGACCAGCTTGATGTCCGAAACTAGAGACAAATAGCAAAAAAAAAATTATGCTACCAGAAGAGGCTTGTTGATTGAGGCTTTCTTTTCAATATGCTGAGTGCATAATAATAACAATGGTGGCGTTGCAATTGAAGGTGGATTTTGACCTAGCTTCAACAGTCACCATTCGTGCTGTAAGTGCTATTGTCCTCCCACGAGTGGAGGAGACCTACAGTTTAATGTCGATTCTGAACGGTGTGATGGAGACGCTTTTTTGTAGGTATAGCATAATGAAAAAAGTTTTGCATAATACTCAAACGACGTACAATCAAGGCTCAAAATACTGAAATATCATGTAGTGACAGCAAGCCTATTAGCTGTTAGCATATGACCCAATAAACGGAGTTTCATACATTTTCGGATCTCAAATTCGACAACTGTTATGATTAACAAAACCATCGGGATAGAAATGAGTTGCAGATGATTTTGTTTGATAAATCAGCATCAGCTTGTTGTTGATTAACAATCCATTTAACAAGCTCTCTTCATTAAGCGTGATTAATAATCACCTGTCACGCTGCATTTGTTATGACAACAATTTACCACAGAAATGGCGTTAAATTCAAATATTGCGTGCATTCATTGCACACGTTGTGAAAGTGTGACATATTTCAAAAAGAAACTGTCGTATACAAGATCTACTTTTTAAATATGCTATCAAAACATAGGAGATAAACGCCCCTTTCTACAACAAGAACAAAATCAATTTAAAGCACGGCAACTTTACATGAAGACTGTTTACTATCATCATCATTACACGCCAAGGCGGTGGTAAGCGACATCTGCTTAATATTCACCCAAAACAGCGCATCAGCGTATAAACATCAACAAGGTGGTCCGAAGCTTTGGATGTATAAAAACACATCTAAAAAGCTGCTTATGAATATTAAAATTCTATCAACATACTCGTACATATGCATGCAAACAGCAGATGTTAAGGCTAGGAATCAGTTTCTACGTATGTGCACAAACATAACGTCAAAAAAGCAAAGAATAATAATTACATATTCTCTTTAATCTATATATTTCCTATGCAAACAAATTGGAATGCAACTCATTTTTGTTTTACAAAAAATCGCATATAGAGCATGGAAACGTTCGCCCTACTGAATTCAAAAATGGCAAATACTCACCTATGCAAGGGTAGGGTGTCTTTTTAGTAGTACTGTTCATAGTGACAGCCAATTTGACAATTGCAGGTTGATTTGTTGTCAGTGTTATTTGTCATTTTACCATGAATATGCTCACTCATGAGCAACGCTTGCAAATTATGTGAATTTATTTCGAAAATCATGGTACAGTTCGCAAGACTTATTGTGCGCTACTTCTATCATCGACGACTTCTAGTTGAATTATTTATAATAAAATTGCAGGATCCGTGAATCCAGTGAAGGAAATGCACAATTTTGGAGTTATAGTTAAGATACAGTCAGTTAAAAGGTCACTGTTTGACGAGCCCTATATGATGATGGAATCATTGCCCCATATTCTCCAAATATGAGGCCAATGGAGAGCACTGAAGATCAATGATCACTGATTTTTTTCGTTGACCGATTGAATAGCCGCAATGAGGAATAGGTCTTGTCTTAATAATACGGCGCCCATTATCCATAAATCGCGACACAGTCAATTTAATGAAGGAGACTTCCGTTGAGCTCATCGTTCCACAAAATGAACCGGTGATTTTGCCTCTACAATCATGTGATATACCTCTGGAATATTTTCTGTGGGGATATATAAAGTCGATAGTCTAAAGTGGGCGCCGTGGAGTAGTGGGTAGGTACGTCGACTCCTACGCTCGAGGTCGTCAGTTCGAATCTCGAAAAAAACATCAAACATTTTTTCATGGCTCCACCTCTTTTGAGTCACTGACAATGCTCAAAGAGTATAACTGTCTAGAAAAAAGCTTCTCAATCTCGCCGTTCGGAGTCGGCATTAAACTGTAGGTCCCCTCCGCTCGTGAGAGAACAATAGCACGCACAACACGAGTGGTTGCTGAGAAGCTAGGCCCAGGTCCACCTCGGACTGTAGCGCCGCCATTATTATATTATTATTAGTCTAAAGTGATAAATCAGAGTCACTAATTTTATAATAATAATAATGGTGGCAGGTGGTGGACTTCGGCCTAGATTTTCAGCAACCACTCGTGTTGTGCGTGTTGTTTCACGACAGTTATAGTCTTTGAGCTTCGTCTGTGACTCGAAAAAGGTGGAGCCGTGAACAATTGGTACCTGTGCTGAAATTCGAACCTAGACTAAAAGTCTAGTGCGTAGGAGTTGACGGGCATATCTACTAAATCAGGGAGCCCACCAACATCCACCATAGCTGTAGAGATATGTAGTGGAAACTTTTCCCCGAAATTGCGCTTCGATGCAGCAGAACAAACAGTTGGCAGAAATTTCATTCAAATCATAGTTGATTTCGAACAAACTCCATCGCCATACGAGATTTTATTCTAATATTCAACTTTTGACTGTAAATCTCTAACGACTAGCCCAAGCTTACAAAATAAGTTCGAAGTCACTAAGATTCGTGCGTATATGTTTGTAATTGAATTAAAACTTCAAGTTACTGGAAAAATTATGTTCTTTGATACAATCGCAAACTTGTATGTACCTATACACACCACATTTTTCGGTTTCTCTTTGGCCAATTGTGTACCGTAAAGTCATCAACAGAAACTACCGAAGGCCAACCATTTATTACCGAGAATTGATTTGGCACTTGTCACATTGCTACGTTTGCCGTTAAATTAAATTACTCAAAATTCGTTTTGGTCCATTTAACAATGCGAAATTAAGACGCCTACAGTGCTGCGAGCTTGGTCCAATCAAGTGTGTTTTGAAGACACATACTATGAGTGAGTGATTGAGTTCTTTATATGTCTACTCTATAGAAGCACATATTTTTTAGTTTGGTGGTGATTAAACGCTCTAACACAAAGTTTATTTATGTCAAAATATAAATAATGAACGGCATTAGATCTTTCCTGTCGTTTTCATAGCACATGCGCATAGGCTTTTCTGAGTAAGGTCTAATACAAATAGAAATAGCAAACATTCTTCGTTCACAATATTCAGATAGTTCACTTAGTAAGCCTGTAGCAATGTTAGTTAAGCACCTGCTGAGATGAAAAATATCTTTTCCCAAGGTTTGGTGTTTGATCTTGCTATTGTGGCAAGTACTTATAGTCGAACACAGGCCTTGATATTATCACATAAGTTTCATTCAAAACTTATATAATATAAGTTAACTTTTGTTTTCTTAGTCCACTTAGCTACGCTTTTGCATTTTTTGGTACTCAATTTTTGTATTCTAGCAATGTGACCTTGAAGTTGTGTGAAAAGTTGAACTTCGACAATTTTCGGCAAATTTTGTTAAGGGATTCATGTTGATATATTGTAGTTCTTCCGTCAAGTTGGGATGAAATTGCTTAACATTTATTGTTGTGCAAGGGTATTATTTATTATGTTAATAAATATTGTCATTGCTGAAGTCATGTTGTTCAATTAAGATATCCAAAATTACCTTACTTGTAAGACTAAATCTACACCACTTGTTGATTGCAGTACCTACAGCTACATAAAAGCACTTACATTGAAAGATATTAATTGCATTCGATTGTTTTTCTAATAGATAAGAATGTCACATGTAAGGTTTCACCATGAGATTTCTTTTTTCAATCTCCCATTCGTCTTCATTGACATCTTTAACGAAACAACCTGAATCAATCAATGACACGAATAAGGTTCATAATTGAGTTTATAAAAGGTTTATTTGAAATATCTTAGAAGCATTGAGGAAAACATTGACACAAGGGTTGTATCTTATATATTGAGCTTAAGTGGTATGTGGGACTCTTATATGAAAATTGTGTAGTACTTCTCAATATCATAGATTTCAGTATTTATAAGTACTAAAATAACATATTCCACCCCCTTCACATTCCACTTCCAGTTACCATTCCCACTGCCTAATCTAAATAACCGCTTGGCCTAAATCTGCTTACTTAATAAAATTCAAACTTGGTACCAAATAACCCAAATTCAATCGAATTTATTCCTACACTCTAGCACTTTGTGTAACTTTAAATTACTTACGATACTTTTCCAATAAATTAACCCAAGCAAAGGAAAGCAGCCAGCACCTGCAACCCGTCATTTGAAAATTATTCGAAGGAATAACTCGCGCGAGAACTTCTTTTGTTAAGGGAATAAGGTGGCGTGTGTTCTTGTCCCCCTCCCACACGGCCTTCACATCTACGAAGCTGCACGGCTCTTTTCCTTCATTCAATTATCGAGAGGACTTCAGAAGTGTATGAAATATAGGTGAACTGTAGGTGGGATGCCAAGGAAGGAAGGTGTCAATTCGGCAAAAAGAAGACCAAGAACGAAAACGAAGCCCTTCACGTAAAAGTTCCACCTTACGGTTTTATGGAATTTGCAGGTGAGGAATTTTTCAAATGGCTGGGTTCAAGTTAATAAATCCTCCCATTTGTCTGGATCAAAGAAAAGTTTCGTGAGAAGTGCCAGCAGTATGAATGATGTGTGGGGGGAGAATTTGGGATCAGCGAATTCGGACGAGTTCACATAAACAATTTGATGGGTCAGCATAGTTTTCCTTTATAAAACTATCTAAAGAAATTCATTATTCTTAAGCCACAATAAAAAAGGGGCGCAGTCGATTAAGTTTATCCAAACAGACATGACCTAAAGCGAATATTTCTTTGAGACTGCTGACCCATGCAAAATTCAGAGTTCTTTTGTATGTTTAAGCGAAGAAAGTACGATTTTCCGCAATTTACTTAAATTTACAGGAACAAGCAGCCATTCAGCCTTTCCTTCGTATCTCAATCTTGAATACGAAAAACAAACTTTTGCACTTCGGGTTAAGTTAAAATTCGTGTAAAAATGAAGAAGTTGCGACTCGCACACGCCCACGAATGTTTTAAGAAAGATGCTGACTGAGGGCGAATGTAAGGAATGGGAGAAATGGTACTTTTCATGTAAGTTTGTTGCGTATTCTTTTGGATTTATTTGTTATTCCTTTAAGACGATAAATTCTTGAATAATTAGTCTGGCAAGGGTGTGGGAAGGCTCAGTTTTGGAGATTGTGGCGGATTTTATAAGAAAGGGATGTATTTTGATGTTTTCACTTAAAATCCTTAATGTTGTTATCTAAAGTCGGTATAAGCAGAAGTATTGAATTGCTTATGGGGATTTACGAAGAGTTTAGGTATACATTTTAAAGATAACAGACTTGGAAGAACGGAAGTGTGTTGAAGAGATCACATTTGACAATTTTTCTTATATTCAACATGTTTTAGGTAAGGAATATGATTGATGGTAATTAGCTTTTGAAAGAGACCGCAACTTTGACAATATCCTTCAACTAACCTGAAATGTAACAACAATCTGGTTTGGTTTTAAAATCTGTATACGGCTTGACTTTATCAACAATTGTACATGACAATACATTTAGAATGCTGTTTCTTTTTGCCAAACCAGAAAGAGGGACATACAAATATAAAAGGGTTTATATATGAGGTATATTCGATGACTGGAAGCCGAATGCGCCAATAATAAACTGAATTAATAATCATGTGTAAATGTAGGATATTCACAGTCATGGAGATTACAGTGGAACAGTGGCAAATAGTCGCCATTGTCTCGGACTAAAAATATCAAGAGAGAGCTTTAAATAAGCCGCTCGCACGTGTGCTAATAATTGCAAAATGATGATGTAATGATTGTAGGTTCCACTCTTACATATGTCCACGTCTAAATTTGACTGCCGATCTTTTCAAAATTGTCTTTATTATTAGCATTCTTATTGCCTTCCAAATAATTTTAAATATATTTTTAAATATATAAATAACAAGTCAGCCCCTAAAAAGAACATCATTTTCAAGACCTTCGACAGTAGTTTGTATTTAAAGCACTTCAATTATTATTTGCCAACCAAATAACCAATTGGTGAATGAATGGCGTAAAAAATTGAATAGTTAATAAAATAACTCATTAAAATCGTTTGTTGCGCTTCCAAAGCCAAAGCTTTAAGAGTGTAAGTTTGTTTAAAGACCTACTAGTTGTTTAAGTTCCTCACTCCATGTACGTCTACTCCTTACTGGATGATCTATGCTCTCAAAATACACCATGTAGCCAAACAAACACCTTCCTCGTGCCGCACATCAATACATGTCCTAGGACGATATTTTTTCTTTCATCTGTTTGTTGCTTCACACAACTCCTATCGCTTGGTGGTGAAATGCCCTCTTTCGTAGGACAAACGTTCCAAATACATTCATGTTAAATGGAACGGAATAAATTGCTAACATACATCCACGATTTCAGTAGGCACACGATGGGACATGATGGTCGAATAAGCAAATCGAAAGAATTGTTAAATCGAAATATCGACAGCATATTTTCATCGTGCACGTGGAGAAACACTTAAAAAAGGTCTCTTTCCATGCGTTCTTTGTCCCTTCGTCTAAGTCGTTTGAATTATCCACAATCCATTCAAATAATTAAAGTTAAATCGATTTAACGTCCGTAATGGGCTACATATAATACTGGAAAAGGTTTAAGATAACTTTGCGGAACAGGATAAAAGAAATAAAGGTACATACTATTCCATTTTTCAAATATTTTGCAAGATAAGATTTATAAAGAGTTGTCTTATTCCTTTTCTTGCCGATATAAAATTGGTGGGGTCAATTCCCATTTTGAAATACAGTTCTCCTCTATAGCGGACACTCGCGGGACCATCAAAATTGTCCGTTATGTAGGGTTGTCCGTTCTAGTGAGGTAAGTTATTTATGGAAATTAAATTTTCAAATTTTGAAAAAATAAGTTAAATTTATTATACGTACGTATTAAATTTCACATATGACATCGACTTTTGTACTTACATCTGTTATTATTCACTTATTCACTTCTTTCGGAAAAACGTGCACCAAAATGTAATGAATAAACTTAACAGTTCCAAAACACATACGAGTCGATTAGTCACATTCAGTGCTTCTATAGGTTTAGGCATTTTGTGATGTGTTAGAGAAACAAAATACATATGTATAAAAAGAGTGCGTTCGTCTCTACAAGGACAAGGTGTTCTCACACGCGTAAATATGTATTAGTATGAACGTAGAGCAAGCATTTTTGCTTCGTGTGTCCTTTATTACGGGTACAACTACTCAATATGAGTTGAAATTCATGTCCGTATCCGTTGTTAAGTTGTGGGCGCCGTGGCCCTGTGGGTTCGTTCGTCGACCCATGTGCTTTAGATTTTCACAGTCTAGGTTCGAAACCAAGTTCAGACAAACAATTTTTCAAAAAAAAATTGTTCGCGGCTCCACCTCTTTCGAATCACTGACAATGCTCAAAGAGTATAACTGTCTAGAAAAAAGCTTCTCAATCTCGCCGTTCGGAGTCGTCATTAAACTGTAGGTCCCCTCCACTCGTGAGAAAACAATAGCACGCACAACACGAGTTGGTTGGTGAGAAGCTAGGCCCAGGTCCACCTCGGACTGTAGCGCCGCAATTATTATTATTATTATTATTACATCCGTTGTTAAGGGGGAAAAATAAACGAATAGCCCTATCCTCATGCCGGGACTATGAGGAATTGTCCGTTAAGAGGGGTGTCCCTTATAGAGGGGTGTCCGTAAACAGAAGTTTCCCTGTATATAATTCTAAATATTAGAAAACTTGATGCTTTCTCGAGATGTGGAATGTTTAGAATGTTTCCATCAACCAGGTCAGATCCTCATCTGACAATGAAATTTGAAGGTCTCTGGCAATCGTCTGAACACACAATTCTGCCGTTGTCAGATCATTGTCAGCTGTTTAGGACATTTGCACACACATTTGCTATTGTCAGATGTGGACAATTTTTCATTGTCAGATAATTTTTCACATTTGAAAAAACAAAAGTTTTGGTGCATTTTTTACGCTATGGAAAGAAAGAAAGAAAACGATCCAACATTTCGTCCGATTGAGGTTATACCACTTTAGCAGCCCCCATTATCTGCATTTCGAGTCACTGACAATGTTCAAAGAGTATAACTGTCTAGAAAAAGCTTCTCAATCTCGCCGTTCGGAGTCGGCATTAAACTGTAGGTCCCCTCCGCTCGTGACAGAACAATAGCACGAACAACACGAGTGGTTGCTGAGAAGCTAGGCCCAGGTCCACCTCGGACTGTAGCGCTGCCATTATTATTATTATATTATTATATTATTATCTGCAAAAAAACCAAAAGTTAAAAAATCAACTTCAAATTGGAAGAAAGATGAGAGTGAGTGGTCCCGGATCATCAGCAGTTTTGCACTTTTGCACTCTCCTGTTGACAGCGAGCCACCCAATTCTGCGTCCAAACACGCCGACGTTTTTTTGGCAATTCATCCTCCTCGCTGCTCTCCAAGACGTACGCGGTCAAAACAATCACAAGTGCATCTTATGTTCCAGTTCGATTATGTCATCAATTTATTATTTTATTAAAATTCTCAACAAAAAAAAAAATTCAATCAGCGTCGAATGAAAAAAAAATTTAATTTGGTTGACATTGCCTGCAAAACGTTTACAAACCGTGTGAACTGACAATTTTCAACCTAACAACGTCGCCAGGCAAACCATCTGACAGAGATTGGGACAAAATATGGCAACCGTATGAACTGGCAATTTACCATTGTAAGGTAGTTCGCTATAAGTTCTCCGAAATTTTCTCAATGCACAAAATTCCCTTTCCCTGTTGATAGATATTATGTTACACGATTTACCTATTACCCGCCGACGGATTCGATTGACATAAATATATCTTTCCCTGTTAGTTATCTATTTGTCTTGCTAATTTTCAAAGTTCGTGTTCTTCCATTTGATAGCTTTCAATTTTCCGAAGCGATACACACTAAAATACTTTCCCCAACCATATAATGTCCGTTCCACTCTGATGCCATTTTGTAAGAGCATTAAAGCAAAAACATTAAATTTATTATCTCACATATATGTACAAGGGAAAGCGAACGCAGGCACGAAGGAGCCTCCATGAAAGGTATTCATTTATTGATTCTGTACCGGGATTACTAGGTCCTCATGGGTTTAACCCCTTCTACATGGAGCACAGTGGAACATGAATTGTTTCGATGCCTGTCTGATTTAAGGCAAGACCTCGTATCCGGGCACACACTCGAAAGCCACGTGTCCGAAATAAGGTTCCCACAGCACACTATCGAGCACTGTTTCTTCCTTGAAAGCAGCTTTCCTTTGGCGCTGTCAGCTTGGGGCTGTATGGGTATGTGTACATATTTCACGGTTCATTGTATTTAACTAACTTGTGTATCTCTTAGGGGGGAATCCCAGCAGGAACCATTTCAAGTAATCCCAAACAATGAATGGGTTCACAACGCATAAATTGAGCACCACCTTGATCTGTACTTAACTGACCAACCATACAAATTGGTTGATTCGACGGACTCATTCACATTTTCATAGAACATTTAAACTTGTACCAAAGGTTAACAGTATGGGCTTCGAGATTAGATTTAAAAATGTTTTTGTGTCTGATGATACTCGTACTCAGTGCAGATTAGAATGATGTGCTTAACTTAAGTGTGTTCATTGATGTGAGAATAAAATGAAATCTACAGGCTTTGCAAAATAAGACGAAAGCATTAATTTCTTTGTGCCTGGTAGAGCATTCCATAAATTGTCACCCATCATCATATTTCTTTGGCATGACATTAATCTGTCCGCCTTTGTGCTCTCTTGACCAGTAACAATAGACGACTTGACAAAAGCTATGTTCAGAAAAAATACCGTAGATACCCATTTATTCTAAACGTTTGCAATTTGTCGTCTGGTAATGGCTATGGCTGGTATTGTGTCATCCCCGCTCTGATGTCTGTGATGATGGAGAACGCAAGGGAGATGAATGAAAAAATCTAGTTGTTATTGCGTTCATTGCGTTGCGCAGTGAGCGTTATTAACATACATACTTTCTCTAATAAAATTGAAAATTATTCCTTAGATTGAAGAATGTTCTAATAGGTATAATGAATATTAATCTTAAAGAGGGATTTTCTAATTTAATGTTATTCTTAAGAACCCCTCGACTCCATAGCAGCACTGTGTGTCAATTGGTCACTTTAGTTTGGTTCAAGCTTAAATTTGAGAAAATGACATTTGGTGCTGAAAAAGGACGTCAATAACCTAAATATCCTCTTAGGTGAATATTTAAAGGTTAACTTTATGTGGCTCGTGATTGGTACCTACGTGTAGGTGACACACTATTGACCACATACTAAGAGCAGCGGGAAAAATTAAATACAAAGAAAATTATAACTAATAAGTACCTGAAAAATCTGTTCAACGATTAACGATTCAAATTTGAAAAAAAAGCATTAACATATAGAAAATGTATGTTTCTTATAATTGCCATTTTTGAATAAGAAAGGCCATTTAAATGTTAAAATATTCAATTTTTTAACTTAGTAATATTATTAAACTCAATTAAGAAGAAGAATACTTATTTTAAAGTCGATACAAAAATGTAAGTGTAAGTTGTACTCGCCCGCCAAGGGTCCATAAATAAAGCAATTTTAAAACTGGATATCTCATTGCTTGATTTTTGTCTCACTGCATGCAACTATTTTCATATAAGAAAATTAGCATGGTAATTAACGATATCTATCACGTTACTTCTAATTGAACGCGGATGAATTAATCACGGATTAATACATTTTCATTCGAAAAAGCAATCACCGGCTAAGATAAATAGCATACTATAAAGAGCCGCACTAAAAGTTCAGAAATAAGTAGTCTCTTCAGAGATACATATTGCTTTTAGGAGTCTCCTCTGTAATTAGCCTAATCTTGAGCTGAAGATATTTTATGAGTGAACATTTTCGTATCCCATCTTTGTGTACATACACATCTTGCAATAATTTATTACTTTACCTTAATAAACAAGTCCACTCTACATAAATTTCCTATTGAAATTCTACGACCGACGTTGCTCAACGTCCACGTAAATTATTCTCAAACAGGAATTTCCACGAATTAAACAAGAAAAAAAAGCGAAACAAAAACAAACAAGAAGGCTGTTCAAATAGCAAATGACAGACCCTTCACCATACAGCCGTGGTAGCAGCGGTAGCTATGCGCACCTTCTGATTATACTCGTAAGACCCAATTTAAAATTACTGTCAACGCTTAGTCTATAGTCCGTTGATTTGGAAGCAATTAATTACAAGCGCCAACTGTAACAAATGTTGTCTTGTAATTGAAGACAGGCGAGCAAGGAAAATGCAAAGTGGGTCGAACTGGGAACAAGAAAGAACTTCCACACAGTTCTGTTGCCTTAAGTTGGTTAACTTTTTGAGAAATTGAAGTAATTATCCATATCCGGCGGATATAAGAACGAAATCCAAAATGAAAGTTATATTTATGTGCGCCATAATGTATTTCTTGTTCGTTCACTGCGAGTTTTAGTTTACTTCTACTTCTCAGCCCTAATGGGATGTTATTCACACACTCACATTCATTCCTTCCCGATGTTAAGCGAAAAATTTGGTAAATGAATTTAAATTAGATCATAAAAGCCATTCAAGCCGTGCCAATACATACATGTAGATTATAGACGACGTGAATTTGTAATTAGAAAAATCATTGATTTCTTTTTCATCTCTAGATACGCCCTAGTTTCCACAAGGTTAATGATATGTAGTCCTCCGCTGTATTTCTAGAAATTTTCTTCACTTTTCCTTCAGTAGCAAGAGAAATACCAACAAAACTCGCATGTAAATTTAAAAGGAAGTTTTCGCTTAAAAGTACAATTGACGAGCACGAAACAGAGCCACCTGTCAGCAGTATAGCAGGAAACGACTACCGGCTCTTTGTTGGCACTTTCTACCGTCTTTGTATTTACCACTTAAGCCAGTTGCTATTGTCAACAAGCAAATGGAATTAAAACGGAAAAGACAAGATGGGAGACACGGTGAAGAAAGCTATTTTGATACGCTTTACTGTGAAGGATAATTTGACAAACATTTCATTTTTATGTGACATTTGTGAATTGTTGTAATATTATGTGTCCCTTTTGCCGTTTTCCCATGACAGGAGAGGAGGATGTGGAGTTGTTAATACTGCTCATTTGAAATTCAATGGCCCTGTGATGAATTCGCCCTTGAATGTCACATACGTGTGACAAAGGATTTGCTGCTTTTGCTAGTTGTAGCGGCAGACAGCTCTCTTTGCTTTTGTGCAGAGCTTTGAATTGTCGGCACTAAAAGGAAAAGAGTGTAGTTTTATTTATAAGGTGCTTTTTGAATTTATGTAGAGGAAGAGAATTATGTGATGAGTGTTGTGCTTCAAATGTATTCGTTGTGTTAGCTAGATTTAGGATACTCTACGTGTTTGGAATCGTTTCGTGAATAGATTGCACATTCGAATGTTTCCATTCAGCTTAACCACTACAATCAAGGTAATCCTTAACTCAACGATTTTGATATAGTTGGAATAATGATGATTCCTTGTGATATTAGGTTTGTGCTGTAAAGAGTTGTGTAAGGGAGTTCTGGGAAGCATCCGACACCTTCTGATGTTAAGATTTCCAAAAACATAAAAATTCATAAGGTTATAAATACGAATATTATTAAAATTGTAACCAAAAAGAAACCAATTTAAGGAGCCTCTTCTAGCATTCTGGTAATAATTGAAATTGACAGTTTAAAAGAAAACATTTTTAGGATTGGTACCATGTACAAGTAATGAAGCGTGCAATTTAATCGACATTGCTGACTAGGTCATTGAATTATGTTTCTAAAAAAAATAATTTAATTCACCCGATTTATCAAGTGCCAACACTTAAAACATTTATCAACTGATTTAAGAAACAACTGAAAGCTTTCATATCACTTAAAAGGTTGTAAGGAGAAAAGAAAAAACCGACAAATTCGATTATAGGTTCCAGAATTATTGCAGCAAACTATGAAAATCATAACGACATGCACGGATCTCCGGAATGTATTTTATTTATTTTATTTATTTACACCTAAGATCGAACGTTATATAATAAACTACGAAACAGACCCTTAGACTTTAAGGGAAAACAATGAACACAAAACCTCCATGGAAGAACCCTATCTCAAATACAGTTTGCTATCAAAAAAATACCACCTCACATACGTTTGTATTGTATATAATTTTCTTGGCTGTGATGTAAGACGCTGATTGCATACACATGAGTAAGCATAAAGTCCTTCAGTGTAAATAATTAATTTGTAATAACCGAAGGATTAACTATCCATTGTCTGCATTGCAGATACCAAGTAATGTCATTTAGGGCTGTTGCTGGTGGAGTGGTGATGCTGCGTTAACGAACAACCGATTTGGGTCAACTATCAACTGACCAAAGTGTCCGTATTATCGACTTCCTCTCCACCACCAGTCACAATATGTGCACCTTACGTGACGCTTCTCCTCGACCGAAAACAATCAAAATGTAAACGCTATCTGCGCTTGACAGTGATTTATGTTGCTTCGATTACGAGGGAACGCTTCAAGTCTTGGGGCGGAAAAATCAGTCCTGATTCTCGAAGCAACAAACGGCTTAAGAAGAAGATTTATATTCATGACCAGTTGAGTAGTTCGAAGAGAGTTGTTTTAATGGTGTTACAGATGATTGATATGAAAAGGCATGAAAAATGGGTGGTTTTTCTTAAGGAATTTTTCTTTTTTGTTAGGATTTTTGGACAGGAATATTTCTGATATAAAAGGGGATTTGAAATGGGCATAAAGCTTCGAGGAAAATTAGTATAATTTGCCGAAACCCAACTGGGACCGAAATCTACCAATTTGTTGTAAATCTTCCAATCGATGTGTGATGATGAATAAAATGATTTTTTTTTTCAGATCAATGCGAGTGCAATCAAGAAGAAGAAACCAATATTAGCGATGAGTTTTCAATTTGAATTTGGCTCATAGAACTGTATATTCATAGTTTTTAAGATTAAAGTGGAATTCCCCGATCAAGGTGAAAAATAAGAAAATGGTTGAGTTGAACTATTTAATATTTGATCTAGCTTATGTGTATTATTGTTTAATACATTTAAAAGGTTTAGAAACGACGACCTAGTAATTAAGAGTGAAACAACAAATTCAAATTTGTACAACTGTGCTTAGCAGTTTGTCGAAAATAATAGTTTATTGGATTTTCAAAATTAAAAAAAATTATACCAAGGTAATGGACAGGGCACAGTTTCTAAGTCGATTCTTTCGCTGGGTCTGATTAAGAAACAAGTTTTTAACGGACTAATGTGCCATCTAGGAAGAAAAAAGAATAACAACACTACAGCGTATACCCGCACGGCGGGTAGGGTTAGGCAGTGATAGAAACTCTGCTTGTTTCTCAGGAGTTCTCGTAATTTTCTATTAAACATAAAAATCTGATAGAACTTAATATAAATGTGGCATCAATCAGAAATCAAAATTCAACAAAGAATCATTTATCCTGTTAAAGATCAGAATCATCAGAATGGGAACTGAAAGAATTAAGACACAATACAAACACGAAAATAACTCTTCCTTGTTGACCAGTCAACACCGGTATTGCTCTTTTTAAGCAGTAACTTAAAAATTTCGGGGTAAATATTTTTGGATATACATACATATATGTATATGCATGAGCTTGGACTTATGCTGAATAACTGAAACGAATAACAAATTCTATAAATTTTTGAAATATATAAGCGGAAATGTAATAAAATGTACATATATTCTGCCAATCTTTAATCACGAAATCATTTATGGAGCCTGTTTGTTTCCTTGTTTTATTTTTGAATTGACGTATAAACGCGCACCAACTTGTTAAGAGTTTGTATTCTGCAGTTGTGATGCCTTTTTTTACATATGAAGGGCTTATTGTAATAATATGATAAGCAACATTGTCTCAAAAATTGAGATTTTAATTGCAATCCACTCAGGAATACCGTAACTAACAATAAAATTTGGTAAGTTAGCAACACATAGCATTTATTGAAAATAGTTAAATCTTTAAAACCCATTTTCTCAACATTTTGCTTTTGTGGCTTATCATGTTATTGCAATAAGCCCTTCATATTTATTATTTACATATATTTATATACACATACATTAAATACAAGATATCGCATTAAATAAAAGATTCGCTGATTATCACGGCATTTGAAAATTACTTCAGAGTTTCCTGTAAAATCATGTCATTAAAGCTATACAAATATATAACTGATTTATAGCGGAAAAATTATATAACGTCCTATGTGCGCTGTAACAACCAATCTTCTTAAGGTCGTCCCTAAAAATGCACTATAAAAAGGCTTCTGGCAAATTTCTTTAAGCCATTTATAGTTTCAGTTAAAACTCAACGAACCCCATAAAATAGCATTTTAATGTAACGGAAAATCCTAATTCCTTTACAAAGCACACTCGCTCTTTCGAATCACCGCCCTTAACCCCAACCTCACACAAAATCCTTTGGCCAATTACCCATCTCTCGACATCAAGTGCAAACGTCATCACCTCTATGCTTCGGTGGAATTGCTCCTGCTGCTGCACCCACTAGTGGCAAGGCTCCTTCGTCTACAAAGGTGGTCAACTTAAGCCACCCGCATACCTTTCGCCAATGTCTCGGCTGGTCATGTTTATGTGTGTGTATTTGCGTCTGTGTACATGTGCCCCCAAGGAAGTCCCATCCAATTAGATGTTGTTATATGTCCAGAGCATGCCCTGTCCGTAAACCGTACAAGGATATTGTCAATAATGATGTTAATAGCCTTGAGGGTTGCTCGCCATCAATTTTATCATTCGCTTTTCACCTCGTCCTCTAAGCTTTGCTCTCTTACGTGCAACGGCTGCAAATAAGCTTACTAGACGCTGACGGTTGAAGGCGAAATACCCGGTAATTGATGCTGCAATTGCAATCCTCTGGTACAACCTTTCTCATTATGTTGTCGTTCAAAGCGCAAACACATCTTACAGAAAACATAAAACATGAGAACCAAGGATTGCACAAATTGTAAA
Organism: Myathropa florea; assembly: GCA_930367185.1. Lineage (NCBI taxonomy): Eukaryota > Metazoa > Arthropoda > Insecta > Diptera > Syrphidae > Myathropa > Myathropa florea. The sequence continues at coordinate 515,904 of OV884004.1, read as the reverse complement.
GGAGCTAATAAATTGATTGAAGGGAAGGACGTCGAGACACACAAATGAATGAATTGAAAATTCTGTGTCTGCCAAGGGTTAATGGATCCTTAAAGCTCTTTTACCTTTCTGCCTCATTAACAGTTCTAATTTTTGCATGCGCAAAGATAAAAATACACATTTTGTTAAATCAATTTAATTGGAAGCCCACAAAAACCTTTTGGTTATTTCAGATTGAGATGCCTTAGTGCCTTGAATTTTATTACTCAAAGTTCCGACCGATATATGTAAAAGAGTTTTGGAAAATGGGCTTCAAAGAATCGATCCCTGCAAACGTGCTAGCGATGGTGATATAAACGAAACCGAATTTCATTCTTGAATTTAAAATGGAAAAAAAGTATAACCCAATATTTCAGCCTTTCTGTGGTTTATTTAAATAAAAATTATTATGTCCTTATTTAAAAAATCCTCCATTTCTTCATATGCTAGTTTCGCTATGATGTCGAATAACTGATGGCAGTTTTACAAATTACAAATTTATAACTGTCCTTAGTTTTTCCGAATAATATTTATTTATAAATTTCGCTTTTATTCTATAATCCAAACCCATTTGATCACTTTTATACCTACTATTTATGATTCTACCATATTTTAATCTCTTCAAAGCTAACAAGGATAAGAATAACTCAACAAAACTTTACTAATTAAAACTTAAGGAGCTGTCGATTCCAATTTAAGATTCTCGACGTTCAAATTCAATTTAATTTAAATATTTCGATGGCACATGAACAAACTTCTAAATCGCATTTCAATATCTACTCAGAAAGCAAAACTTTATTTTAGCACAATTAACCCCCATTGACGTCTGTACGAAGCATTCAATACCTTTTCGACCAAGATTGTCTTGCTGTTGAAAATTCTACTGAGACCTGCACAAATTGCAATTCCCACCTGTCGACAGAAGGCAGGAAATAACTTGTTTCTTGTTTCACTCACACAACTCTCTAATAGAATTTCGAATTTTCACTTTCGACAAACGGTAAATACAAACTTTGACACTAACATATTCCCAAACTGGTAGCAAAACCGCCAGAGTACTCTCAAAAGTTTTCGCTTACTTAATTCTCTCTTTCTGTTTTGGTGCTATGTGTAAACCTAACGTTTAACGGTGATTTATCATAGAGCAAATCGTTGTGTTAAATTAAAATATTTGCAGATGTATAAACGTGTATGTTTGTATAGTTACTTACATGTTTTGATACTTAAATGTCTGCTTTCGGAAATATTTTTTCTGGGCAGATCATAAATTTGACAGACTTAGTGTCAGTGGTGATTCAAATTGTTCCCTTTAAAGAGAAATGAAAATTAAATTTGATATGCCAATATTCACCTTGGGAATCTAATTATAAATACGAACCCTGAAGTGTATTAAATTTATGTAATCATCCATACATATCCTAGAAAACGCAAGCCTAGCAGCCTCAACATTTCGTCAAATATAGACAAAAAACGTATTAATCAGTATTGCTAGTTGCACCTACAACTAAAACTCCAAAGGTTGTCTATAATGTGAATGGGAATATCTTCTTAAGGCTTCAAAAAGATGAAAATAAAAGAAAAAAACAATAAATCAATTTTATTTTCATTTTTATAAAATCCATTTTTTTAACACCCAATTACTCCGACGAAGCACGAACATTCTCATACTCAACACAACACCACCAATAAATCATGACACCATTACTCTTCCCGACCAAAACTGGATGAAATGCAAAGAGAAATGGAAATAGCAAATTAAGGAGTAATCAAATATGGGTTTGAAGGGCAGGGACTTTCCTCACACCTGTGGATTGTATGAATTACTGGGTTCCATCTAAAAAATTTACGCGGTTCAGAAGCCAGGGATAACTCCAATACTGCAGACTAATCTGTGCCCCCGGTATGGGTAAGTACTTCTTATTGAAAATTCATACGTACTCAATCAATCAATTTCAAGACGTTAAAAACAGATGAGGCTCCAGTAAATCACAATTGCCACGAGTATTAGTTGCACGTTTCACTGATTTAAAGCACCACCCTCTTAAACCGACTCAGACAAATGGAAGACTGAATGTTATGATATGTTTTGGGATTTTCGAGAAAATCTAGATTTTCTTCATCCAAGTTTCAATGATGAGGGTGTTGGTGGCAGTGGCAGAAATCCTTTTTCGATTCGTGTTGTGTACGTGCTTGTCAACCGTAAACATAACCAAGTATTTAATTTCGCTTATGAGTAGAAAATTACTCATTTGAGTGGAAAATTCCTATTCTCATGTTGTCACAAACATGCGTAGGAACCTTCAATTACATTTTTCCCTCGATATCTAGTGTTTTTTTTAAATACACGGTATTTGTTAAAGAGACTTGTCTGGCTGATGAAGGATGAGTAGAATACTTGTGTGAAATGTGGACAGAAATACGAAAATGTTAGGTTAAAAGGGGAGTTGAGATTATTTTTTATTCTGGATTACGAATCTCTTTTCAGACAGATATATGAACACAATTGGTGTGCTTCCCTTTCGAAAAAGCAAATGAAATCTAATTTTTGCGTGGCTTTAAAATAAAATTGGTACAGTAAGTATGCAGTCAAATAAAACATAATTTCTCTTAACTTCTGTTCGAACATTTTCGTTTGGACAAAAAATCATAGCTGCATTTCTTTTTTACAACATTGACAAATTGTGTCTAATTTTAATATAGACAAAATAGATCCTTTCAGCTAAGATACTTTAGCATTTGATTCTACATGAATACCCTCTCGCTTTTAGGTTCCTCGGCGTTATCCTCATCGTATTCATGCTTATGACATCGAATATCCGCTTCCCACTCTCAGTCAGAAAACCCCAAAAAACCCATTCCATGAAATTGGTCCATAAAAGCGAACATCTTTATAGTAAAATCTTTGCATCTCAAGAACTAACTTCAAAAGAGCAAAACTTGACTAGAGAATTGTCCTTTTTTTACCACCGCTGATGGTGGCAACGACGACTATGCCGGTCCCGTTCGAACGCAGTAAAATTTATGAGACCACCAAATAGATTTTATCCCTACCATACCCCGAAAGGAATGCATTTCTGTTGCGCTTTCACCCACACAGAACCACCACTTTGATCGGGCTCCTTAAAACCATTTTGAATTGTGGTACGGAAGAATTTCCATTGAAAAATCAATATACTGAGGAGACTACACCCACAAAGGGTATGAGCACTCGGGCACGATTCCATCCAGATACTCTATATTCACAAAGCCTTTGTCTTCATATCATGGGGGGACATTCCTATTGTTGAACTTGCGATTAGTATGTGGGATACTGGTCCCACCAACGCCAAAGGCAACGCGATAACATCCGAACGATATCTAATATGACAATAATTTTGTGGTTCATTCGATCTCTTGGGCTTGAAGAGGCGGCGGCATGACAATAGTTCTTCTTCTATTTGTACACCAAAGTATCTACGTAGCTGCTTTGTGTGGGTGGACATTAAAAACTTTGTATGAATAACGACCCGAAGACCCGGGTAATGAATAAAGGACCGTAAAATTGAAATGTGGAGAGAAATTTCGTCGGGAATTTTCGGAAGCATGATATAAGCCACATACACGTCCTAGGGTACCGCATTTCTTGTTAATTTTGCGCGTGTGATTTTATGACAGCAATTAGTGATAGAATTTTGGGTGGACTTCTCCTTACAGCGTTTGTTTATGGACCCATTTGGATCAGAGCTGGATCTATAATTTATAGAGAGAAGAAAGGGAAATAGAAAGAGTTTATCATACCGCCCAAGAGGATTTTCTTCCAGTTATATGGGTTTAGTTTTAAGGTTTGTGTGGGAGTGCTTGTAATCGTTGAATGCAATTTATAACATCTTTCACGTAAATTCTGACGTTGGAGATTAAGTAGTAGTAGTAGTGTGCAATGTTCATAACTAAATTTATTGAATTTGTTAATTGTTGTGGGCATTGTATCCAATCTCGCAATTATTCTGGAAACTGATTAGAAATGTCGTTGAAAGATAATTTTCCCTTAAGTATTTTTGAATCTCTTGTCAAGTATTCATATGAAAGTTGTGCAACCCCATGTCTACTTTGAAGACTACCTTCGTACTCGTCACATTGATCAGGATTAGGGTGAAGATCGATAATGAACTCACCTTCAACATCGACACACTCCGATGACTTTACGAAAATATCACAGAGGGCAACTACATATAAATTGAAGGCACCCAAAGCCTGCCTTTCACTGTTTCAAATCTAGTACAAACGTCAAACGCTGAGTATATTTTGGTGAGCCCTTTCGAATATCGGTTCTCTGTACTCTCTATTACATTCTAATGAAGCATCCAGTGTTTTATTTATGTCAGAAATTTTCAGTTTTTTCTTTTCGTAAACGATGTATGACTAATGAAGCCCAAACTATAGTAATTATAATATTGTACATGTGACCATTACAGCTCATGAAGAGCGATGAACTTGCTTTTACAACTAACACTCATATTGTCCGTGCTCACAGGAAATTAAGTGACCTAAAGTTTTATGCCAACTCCGAAAAGCGAAATTTAAGAAGCTCTTTATTATATTTTAACTAACGCGGGTAGTACCAACTCGAAATAACCGTTAAACATAAAAATCAGGAAATAATTAAAAATATTCCGTTAAAATAACTTCAATTTACACGAATATCTTTTTTTTTTCTAATAAGCAACATCGTTCATGATTTGTACCGGTATTATCGTCGTACAAAATCTACAAATATCTTCTTCTATATCAACGATGTCCATGAACTAGCTTTGAATCAATAAGCAACAATAGCACTTTTGCAGTCGAAGGAAGAAAAAATTCCGAATATTTTTCATCGAAGTCGGCACATTGCCAATTAGGTGGATTGTCTGCATTGCCCCATATGCCCACGTACAGCTCAACAGCAATAAAACAATCAACTTTGTCGTCGGCCGATAGCTTGTACTCGTAAGTTAGTAACGATCAATTGGTTTCTTGTCGGTGCTTCTCGCCCAATGTTCATCTCCGACTGATTTATTCCTTCCCTTGGCAATACAGAACTAAAAGTCATATCATGTCATTTGCCTATACGTATGGAACTAGCCGTTTAGGAATGCAATGAAGTGTGGACAGGGTTGTGTGCGAGCGTCACATAGAGCCAAGACACGATGCGATAGGCAGCAAACAAACGAATGGTGAAGCGAAGAAAAAATATTTTGAATTATTACAGGAAGCCTATAAGGCGTGAGTGAGGCCTTTACCATAACCAAACTTTGCTCTCTCCCTCTCTCTGAAGGACTTCTAACTGAATTGGAGGCCATGACAAAGTTGAAAGGACAAATGATTGCTTCTCGTTTTTTTGTTTGGTTCACGAGTTCAAGATGGTGCATCTGCTGACATGCAGTTTTTATTACATTTTCCAGTTGACATAATTGCGATATACGCTTGAAGATGTGTGATCAATATCAATTGACAAACAGAAAATTATAACTTTGTAATTAATCAGCGAAGAATTCGCAGGTGGGATCTCGAAAATACAGCTGGTCAAAAATAAGAGAAATAATTAAACATTTTGAAAACATTTACTTGTAGTATTATACGTTCCCACAAAGTCTTGTGTTGTTTGAAACCATGTTATATGAGCCTAGAAGCCTGGAAGTAAACAAATAAGGAGTAATATCCCAAAACTCTATATTAGACTTTTTTAAACAAATCCAAAAATTCCATAAGAATACAGTTATTGTGTTAAAGAAGTACCATTTGTATATGGAGGGTTGCCGTAATTTTCATTTCTTTCTTGTTTGAGACAAGGTGACATCCTGTACTTAAAACCATTTTTTCTAGTAAAAAATTGTAATCGTGTGATATATTTTTAAGGTTCCGGCTACAAAAACGGAACCTTTATAATTTCGGTGTGTCCGTCCGTCTTTTGCACCTCCTACTTTTATAAAGATAACGGCATGAAATTTTGGAATTCGGTTTTTTAGGCCTAGAAATCATTTTTTTTTCGTTGGATTTTTGAAGCACTGCTGGAGAACTCAGACTCAAAACTGGTCCATTGTACTGACAGGTAGCAACCTACTCCAGTGCGTTTAATTTGATCCAAACGGTAAATGGTGACTGAACCAGATTCAATTTCACTGGGATTCGAACCTGGGACCCCTCTAACTTGGGGCAGGCACTCAACCAACTGCGCCATCCAGTCGTTGGGGTTGCTCCCGTATTGATGGAGTTGGAACAGTCACGCACCCCACCAAGTGATAAAAGCACTCACATTTAAAAAGTGTGGCTTTTTAGAGGTTGCTCCCGTATTGGTGAAGTTGAAACAGTGATAAATCAATCGGCAGATCTTTTGAAATGAGGTTGGTAGGAAGGTAGGTGATAGGGTGCCCTTGCGACCGGGTCGCGGCTCACTCAGACCAACAGTTGGGTCCATTATGCCCCATGTGTGGGGGGTGTACCCCGTGAGACCTACACTTTTGCTGCTTATTAGAACCACCCAGATTGTTGTATATATCTCAGGAGGTGCTTCAGCTCTATTGTTCCCAGATCGTCCAGCTCGTCGAAGAAGTTACTGCCTAGTGTTAACAGTCTTCGTCCCCGAAGGGCTGGACCATCGCATAGCAGGTGGCGGACTGACTCTATTTCCTCCTCGTCCCTGCAACTTCTACAATAGTCGCTATGGGGGATACCTAACCTTCTGGCATGGGTGACTATCGGACAATGTCCGATGAGAACTCCCACCACCGTCCGTATATCCTTGCGACTTGGGCAAATCATTGATAATGATTTCCTCCTGTTCAAAATCGGCCATAGGGCTCTAGTCGTTGACCCAATGTCCAGATTAAGCCAACGCGCATTTGCTCTTTCTAAGGCTTTGTCCACTATTTCCTTCATTAGGAAACTTAACGGCATTTTGACATAAGGTAGTGCTATAGATTTATCTAACTCTGAGCCTTCCTTTCCCAACAAGTCTGCTCTCTCGTTTCCTTCAACTCCTGTATGTTCGGTACCCAGGAGAGAGTCACCGTGTTTATTTCATTGACGCTATGGCTCTTATAGCCGCTTGGCTGTCGGAGTAAATAGTTATCGTTTTTTCAGTCAAACTAAGCTCCTTAAGCATAAGTGTCGCTTCATTTATTGTTACCACTTCCGCGTGGAAAACGCTGAAATGAGGTTGAGGTTTGCTTAAATTTTTTTTGATCCAAAGCAACATTTTAATGCTTCCCCCTGCCAGTCAAAGTCAAAATGTTTAAAAAAAAGTCTAAACAAATTGCAGAAACTTGGCTTCAATAAGTAATTTCATTTAAAATAACTTCAAGCATTCCGGCCCAAATAGTTTTGGAGATATTGGCCAAAAATGGTAAAACATCGACATGCAAATTGTAATGATCTGAAAACACAGTTTTGTAAACATCAACGTAAGCATTAAGGAATGATAAATATCAAAATATCGTTTTATGATTTCAAAGATTTTCACACATTAATTTCATGCTGGGATCGACAACTCGAGACGATAATCAGTGTTATCTCTCACATTCATTTCAACCCCTAAATACCCAAAAGCAATGTACACACAGCAGGCATGAGTTGTGATAGGGATTTTCTGTGTGAGATAGATTTGAATGGAGATATAGGTATATGTATGAACGGATGTTTGTTTATGTGGATGTTTAAAATGTAGTAATAAATATTTGATTTGGGTTGAAGTTAGAAGAAAATTGAACTGAAACAATTTGAATTCGTCGCCTGTTATTCAGAAATGCTTTCATCAAAAATATTTATGCGACGGATCCTTCCCCGTGCAAGTATAACTCGCACTTACCTAATTTGTTTTAAATTATTTTAAAGATTACTGTGATGTATTTTTTTGCCACTATCCACGAGAGAATTTCCCATGATTTAGGTCAATATTTATGTGAACCTAAGTCGTATGTACATATATCTACATATATCTCGTTGCACCAATTACCAGTCCAGCACGATTGCAGATACATCTTCATGCGGACAGCCATATGTATATGTATGCAGTTATGTGTTCGTCCTTTTAATCTGTACATAAAGCATCATCTTTTTCGGTGTGTGTCGACTGGGTTTCTTTCTCAAAGAAATGTTTGCATTAAACGTGCTCCTTCATTAACGGTAACGAAATTAATTAAGACACATCCTTGACTCAACCTTGAACGTTATTTCGTGTAAATTGCGTTGGTTGTGCGTGTTTTAATAACAACGTTTTCCTTTTATCAAAGAATCAAACTTAGATCTTCTCCCGTATTTCTTTCTTTTTTAATGAATTTCCGTCTGCGAAATTCGTATTTATTAGTCACGTCTTGGTCATGGACATGGGATATTACTATGGTCATGGCGGTTGCGGAGTTGGTGTCAAGCTTTTTGCCCCTCAACCTTGTTGGCCAATTACATCCCAATTTGTACAAATAAAAAGAAAACAATTAGTGTATTGTTTTTTGTCCGTATGTATGTATAGTAGAACATTCATCGAATTTCGACTGACTGTAGAAAAACTGCAACAATTAGCTTAGTAATTAATTACCCAGTTATTACGATTTGTTATTATTTATTACGCGGCATGAATATTAATGACAAATGATATTAATCCGGTACTAATTTCTTACAAACATGACACGGATATGATTGAATAGATTGAATTTGCCACTAATCCATCGTGGGCTGACATCAGGATAATTGGTTAATGGGCATTATGTAGTTGGTTAGATGTGATTAAATTCGACATGACATAATACAGAAAGATTGAAATAATTTTAAAATTTATTGTTCTACTAATAATTATTTGTGGTAAGCAAAGTCTGTTTGATAATTTTCATTTCCTATGATATGTGGTTTGTTACCAAAGAAATGCAGTTAGACAATATCGTTAATTATTTTGTGATATGGTCGTAAATCACATCTAGCACAATTGTGTCACTCCAATTGGTATCCTGCATTTAATCTACTTCTTTAAATCTTTAGCAGCCTTTTCGATCTTCGGCAAAATGCGGACCTTAAGTAGGATGTTAGAAAGGTCAAAATCAAGAAATTTTCCAACCGTTTTTTTTACTAACATAAAATTATAATAATAATAACAATGGCGGCGCTACAGTCCGAGGTGGACCTGGGCCTAGCTTCTTAGCAACTCACGAGTGGAGAGGACTCACAGTTTAATGCAGACTCCGAACGGTGAGACTAAGAAGCTTTTTCTAGACAGTTGTACTCTTTGAGCATTGTCAGAACTTAAGTTTTCCACTAGGTATGGTTGAAGATTCAGTTGCTAAATTAAACGAGGATTTGAGCTCAATTACGAAATGGGCCGAAGAAAATGCTCTCATGCTCAATCCTGACAAAACTAAAGTCATTCCATTTTCAAAACACCATCCCTCCCTTTCAAACTTTCCCTCCATAGAACTAAACTCTATTGCTGTCGAATATGTAACCTGTGTCAAAAATCTAGGTATAATGTGTAACAATGAACTAACATGGACTGACCATATAGACAGTGTGGTATCAAAGGTATATGCATCTCTTAGAGGTTTGTCAATTAGCAAATTTATACTCCCAATCAATGCTAAATTAAAACTTGCCAAAGCACTAATAGTCCCCATTCTAACTTATGGCTGTAAATTGTTTTCTGACTGTGACAATCTCTCTCTGCAAAAACTGTTAAAAGCTGTCAGCGCGACCGCACGTTATGTTTTTAACCTTCGAAGATTTGATCATGTCTCGGACCAACGTCGCATTCTCCTTGGATGTGAATTAGAAGCATTTCTTAACTACAGAACATGCATTCTACTTTTCAAAATCATTCACAAGAAACAGCCTAACTATCTTTATGAGAAAATAAATTTCTGTCGATCGAGTCGTAACATTACGTTGAAACCCTCTGTTCATACATGTTTATCATCGCGCAGGCATTTCTTCATTCATGCTGTACATCTATGGAATCATCTCCCTTCACAGGTACGGTCGAAGACCGAGTACAAACAATTTTGTTCAGCTTGTTTCTCTTACCAACTTTGTGTCCAACTTAAACTGTAATATTTTCCAAAAATTTAATTTTAATTTGGTTGCACGTAAATTTAATTTTAATATTACAAAATAATGCTCTATATATGTATAATTTCAATTATTCAAATCTGTAAAATGTAACTATATCTATGTCACTTTCACAATATTTTTCAAAAAAGTTATACTTTAAGCCCTGTACTTATTAAAGAATAGAATATTCTTATTGTACAGCGATACTTAGTAACAAATAAATGAAATGAAATGAAAAAAAACTCGTGAAAAATATTTTTTTTGATAAATTGTTCGTCTGAACTGGGATTTGAACCTAGACTTAAAAGTATGGGTCGACGCACAAACCCACACGGCCACGGTGCCCATAGAGTTAGCCGACTTAAAAACATTTTTTCCGCTTTACATTTTGAAGTCAGCTCTAAAACCAATCTATGTGTACAAAGTAGAATTTTGATAGCGAAGCGGAAATGTAAATTCTCATGTCAATAACTTTAAATATAAACACACTCTACACGCATACACAGCTCCCTTCAATCCATGTAAAGATATCTGTGCAGAAATAATATCATATTTTCATCTATACTGGATATCTTGACCCTGACTCCTCATTGCAAACATAATTTAAATACATACAAACAAACATATTTCAAACATATTTCAGTGACCTAAAAGAAGTCTTTAAAGAGGGGGATTTATTATGATAATATTTGTCCTGTCTGAGGATGAGAGCAATAAATAAAACCTCACTAAACAGAATAAAACAAGCGCAGTTTTTATTGTTTTCTTGATGACAAGAACGATTTGAATTTCGTTTCGGGTCTGAAGGCGTTGTATTTCAAAAGATGATAATGAATCCCTTAAAACTCTTTATCAAAGATATTTTATGAACATTTTTTTTTTTTGAAAATTTTACTTCTGCCTAAACATTTTAAACTGCCATCAAAAATTTAAATTTACATACGAATACTGTGTTCTGTATGAGAATGGGTACATTAACATTACTCGTTGACAGCTTGCCTTTACCGTTTGCAAATCAAATACCTTCGTATTAATATTTTCGCCATTAAACGGAATTATTCACATGATTTCCAAGTTTTATAGCATTTTTAAATCCTACCACTTAAGCTACGGAATGGTATCCATACATAAATGTATGTGTACATTCTTCCACATCACGCACTAGTTCTGTCACAATGCACCTTTGGAATACACTTCTATGTCAAATGATGAATTGGCATTTGTGTACTTATGCCAATTACAAATGTGAGTCTCACGTGGAAAAGGGGAGCTAGTGTGGAAATGAAGAAATTATAAACAAGATGGCACAAGTATCCCTCATTTTCGCTGTTAAATGGATCAAATTTCAGTGAAAGATAGAATAGACATTGGCTTGAAAATGATACACTTAATGTAAAAAAAAAATTTGCAAGTGCTATGTATGTATGTAATGCTATGCCAAACAAACACCCAAGCCACTTTGCACTTACACATATCTATTCCCGCATGGTATTTTCTAATAATCCATAATGAATGCTTAATAAAGCCTTCCCTTACATATATATGTATGTATTGTTGACTCTGTAATAGTATGTAATAGTACTTCCCAAATTTCTTCCTCATTATCTAAGTTTATTTGCTCATTACATCTTGAGTAAAAGCAAATTCAGACAAACTGTCCGTTGACATTTTTGTATGACGGAGTTTTCAAGATTAGTACGAGTAATGCTTCTCCAAAAATGATTTGCTGACCCCAAGCTACCATTTGAAAGTAGGACATCAATTTATCCTCATATTTTTATCAACCTTGATGTACTACATATGAATGTTTATGTACATGCATTAAATGAATTTGTTCCGTCAAACAATATAAAATGTACGGGTATATTTTAGTCCTTACCAGACCTTCAAAATGAGTTTGCTAAATTGTGTCTATTTTTATTTGCAATTGAAGCTTTGGCTACGGAGCGCATAGTCATGGTCATCTGTTTATCTTTCGATGGAAACCGGGATAAACGCGTTGAACAAGACAACAAGTATGGATGTATGTAAATAATAAAAGGGAATTAGCATACACATGTAGAAACCACAACATCCTCCTCCACATAAGATGGGCACAAAATCTGAAGGAATTTCATTTTATCTGGACAACCCATCTTCCTCGTCCCGCATTACGAAATCCGAGAATTTTTATCATCTAAAAAGAAGGATATGAAGGATTTGTTTACAATGGTCTTATTCTTTGTTTTGTTCTTTTATACTGCACACATTTTTTTGTGGAGTTGAAATAGATCTCCTTTCCTAAATAAATAAGCCTTGAGTGAGTTAACGAACAGTATATACATACGAGTATATGTATGTATTTTAGAAGAATATGTTAGTTGTTGTATAACAACATTAAAACATATACACAACCATTCGCACTCAAGTGTCATATTCTGTTGAAAGGATTACAATTGTACTGCATAAGTCAAGTATCTAATTCAGTGAAAGTTGATTACAATTTGCGTAACTTACGAAAGTCATTTGTGAGGAAATTTAATAAAGGATGTTATTCCGTCCGTCAGGCTATACCTTCAGTTGGGTATTTAATCTAACTTTAAGTGCTCGTTTGTATAAATATTTATTCGTGCGTTCATTTGGTAAGGCAGCAAGTTCTCAGTGATAGCACTTAAGTGGATCAATATTTGTACGAAAAGATATTAGTTCTTCCTGTTATGCCGAGACACTGATAAAAGTGTGGACGATATTTTGGCTTCTTTCACCTGAGCTATTGGATTCAAAGAATTGTTTGTACTTGTGAAATAAGTTTTAAATATTAAAGTTTGTTTAACTTGCATTTCGTTTTCCAGAGTTCTTTCATTTAGTTTCAAAATAGGTTTTTGGTGACAATTTCTTTCTACATCTAGACATCTACGACTAGAGACAGCCATTGATATTATTATTATTATTTTGCTTTATTTCAAACAAAAATATTCTTATAAAAATGAGCAAGAGTTTGGTTGAGGACCAAATTAAAACTTGGAATAAATCGAAAGATGTCTGTGATTAAAATGACAGCATTAAAACAAGTACAAAACAATATCAATCTCAACTGAAACAATGCGATTATAGACAAAAAATGTATTACTTGACGCCCAGATTTAATGACCACACATCATTACCAACATCACCACCCCCACTTCTTTAAGTTAACATATTTCGATCGTAAAAGAAGCGAATGTAATGTTAACTCCGAGGACGTATATCTATTATTCATTGACTGCATATTCCAATTATTCAGCAGCTAAGGATATATCATAAAAATCAGAAAAATCCCTGAAGGAAGCCGGAGATAAGAGTAGAATACAAGTACTTAAATATTAATATGTGTACAACCAAATGTTCAGTAGACCATGAAAACCTTGGGGCTCACATAAATATCATACAGCCGCAGTTGTTGACACATGTGTGAAATTAAATTAAATAACATAAAATAATTTTGAACAGCAAACATGCACAAGCACTCCTTTGAGTGCAGAATCCCTTCCCCGAGCCCAAGTTTATAGGTATAAATCCTCAAAGGTGTAAGAATAAGGTATACGTATGTATAAGTATCTATACATGTAAGTCATTCGAAAATCTGTTAACTCCCCAATCGAACGCACAATTAATTGCCAAGTTGGACAAATTCATTGAAACTAAAATGGGCGTCAAGGGAATGAGACCTTGATGTTCAAATTCGATCGTTTTCGAGACATTCGAAACGAGTCTCCAGACGACAAAGTGAGTTGTCACTTCAATGTCCCAGAAATATGTGTTATAATATGGTATGGGACTTAGAATTAATTGATATTACCCTACAAATACATGGACACGTCAGCCACATAAGGTTGTGTATATTACATGTCATTCATACTTATCTATGTACATCGTTACATTAATGAACAGTGTTGTTTAATCGAGTTCTTCGTGTAAAGTACCAAACTTAAAATTTAGTCCAATAAGAAATGGAATGTGGCACATTTTTTACTTTTTTTAACAATAACAATAAAATTTATTTACAATGTGTTGTCGCGCAATTTACATAATATTATTTACAGAGATTTCATATATTTTAATTTTTCTACTGTAGCATTATTTAATATTTGCTTTAAAGAACAGTCAAAACTGACAGAACATTGTTTGAGAAAAAATTACAAATAAAAACCATAAATTTAAAAAAAAATCGAAACAGAAAAAAACTGATAATTATCAAAAGAGAAATAAAAAAACATCATACAAACACGGATAGATTAAATAAATGCATATTAATTAATATTAATGAATTCAGATAAACAGATAAATAAATAAATAAACAGGTTTAAATAACTGAATTAATAAATAAGATGTAGATGTATACACAAAAATAGTTTTATTTATATACATAAATATATATATAAAAAATTGTTGCAAGTGCGTTGTTCGCTTGGTCGTGTATATGGTTTACTCGTATATGATGACTTTTTATGGCAACATCTGATTCTGTCTTTATAAAAAAGAAATAAATACGTAGGCGCCTATGAGTCTGTGTCCTAATGTCATACATACGGCAAATACATGTTGTAACGCATACACGCATACACATTGACAGCTGTCAGTGAGTGATCATGTTAAGATTCTTTTTCATCGAACTCGCGTTGTGAATGGATCTAATCGGTAAGAGTCGCATTTGATTTTTTTGTTTGTTTATTGAACAGAAAGAGTTTTGCGGGGTAAACCTTTTTTTTTCTTCAAACTTGCAGCTAAACATCATCAAACAATTAGCTTAATTTTTATCCTTTAAACACAAACGTACGAGTACATGTGCACATTTTATTCGCGTTTGCCGGTAAGTGTTGTTGCTTCGTTGTTTTCGGTATGCAAATAATTGAATGCTTGAGGCAATGATGTTTAATTTAGTGTGTATGCAAATCTTTGTTAATAAAATCGAAGTGTCGTTCTATCTGATTGTTCGGGCTAATCTCCGAAACGGCTGGACCGATTTCAATGAAACTTTGCAGGCGTGAAGAGGAGATTGTCAAGAGTTGCTTGGCCTTTTTTATGCGTTTTAGTATTATAAGAATTTGAGCCATGCAACCTATGTCATCATTCAGAGTTTCATATTCATTATGCCTAAGCGAAAGTAAACGACACATAGTCACCTGAAGTCCCGAATGCGCAAGTTCTAGGAGACAACGTGAGTCAACCTCAATTTTTAATTATTATTTTACGATATGTATCTATATATGTATATAGAATATGTCAAAACAAAAAACCGTATTTAACAATGTTATGTAACGAGTTTTTACACTTCTGTGTATTGTTTGCGCGTAAACGAAAATTATTCGAATTTAAGGCTAAGTATGTAGAAATATAGTGGGTGCCGTAGCGTAGTGGATAGGTGCGTCGACTCCTACGCTCTGTTCGAATCTCGAAAAAAACATCAAACATATTTTTCACGACTTCACCTCTTTCGAGTCACTGACAATGCTCAAAGAGTATAACTGTCTAGAAAAAGCTTCTCAATCTCGACGTTCCGAGTCGGCATTAAACTGTAGGTCCCCTCCACTCGTGAGAGAACAATAGCACGCACAACACGAGTGGTTGCTGAGAAGCTAGGCCCATGTCCACCTCGGTCTGTAGTGCCGCCATTATTATTTTTATTATGTAGAAATATTATTTGTTTTTTTGTTTTTTTTTGGCTTTCACTAAAAGTGTATTGCAGGCAGAGTGGGCGCCGTAACATTGCGGATAAGGGCGCCGACACCTTCGCTCAAAACGTACGTTCGATTCTCGAAAAACACATTTCATATTTTAACGGCTCCACCTCTTTCAAGTCATTGACAATGTTCACTGTCAAGACAGTTTCTCAACTTTTGCAGCTCTCCAATACTACCATATATTCTTTTAATAATCTTTCTTTGGGCAAGTAAATTACTTCTTCAAACATTACATCAATTGTAATTAATTAGTCACAGCCATGAATATGCGATAAATTGTGTCACTCAGACTTCCAGCATACCAGACTTACATAACATGTGTTCTACTTTTTTTAACTTTTTATTTCTTTCAAATGCAATTATCATTTATTTTTATATATTCACAATATTTTTTTATTTGATTATTTAAATAATTAGATTGTTCTTCTTCTTCTTCTTCTTAGGGTGCTACAGTCCGAGGTGGACCTGGGCCTCACTAAACATGCCTCTCCAGCCAGCACGATCTTTCGCCAGCTGTCTCCAGTTCGCACACCAAGCCGGCCGAGGTCCCCTTCGACTTGTGTGTGCCACCTTGTTCGTGGACGTCCTCTGTTGCGTTGTCCCACAAGCTCAGAGTCGAAGACTCTTCGGGCCGGAGCTAAGTTGTCCATACGCTCTACATGGCCTAGCCACCTTAGGCGTTGGATCCGTAGACGCCTGGCTAGACTCATGTCGCTGTACAGCCCATATAGTTCGTGGTTGAATCTTCTCCTCCAAATGCCATCAACGCAAACAGGACCAAAGATCGCGCGCAGAACTTTTCTCTCGAAAAGACCAAGACACTGTTCATCCGCTTGGGATATTGTCCATGCCTCTGCGCCGTACAGCAGGACTGGGATGATCAAGGTCTTATATAAAGTCAGCTTGGTCTTCCGAGAGAGGGCTCTACTACTCAATTGCCTTTTGAGCACATAAAAACAGCGGTTGGCAAGAGTTATTCTGCGTTTGATCTCGGTACTGATATTGTTTGTACTGTTAACCGCGGAGCCAAGGTAGACGAAGTCCTTAACTACCTAAAAGTTATAGCTGCCTATGGTGACGTTCTGGCCAAGTCGTCGATGTTGTGCGTCCTTTCTCGATGACAGAATATACTTTGTTTTGCCCTCGTTTACCGCCAGACCCATTTTAGCCGCTTCCGTTTCAATGCCAGCAAACGCATCATTGACGGCTCGCTGTGTTCTCCCAATCACATCAATGTCATCCGCGTAAGCTAGCAGTTGAACGAACTTTTGGAAGATCGTGCCTCTTGTGTTGGCCAGTGAGTTTTGCACGATCTTCTCAAGAATGATGTTAAAGAAATCACATGACAGCGCGTCGCCTTGTCTAAAACCTTTTTTGACATTGAAGGTCTCGGTGAGTTCGTTACCGACCTTGATGGAGCAGCGAGAGTTCTCCATCGTCATCCTGCTCAGTCTGACGAGTTTAGCAGGAATGTCAAAACTAGACATGGCGCTGTATAGCTCGTCTCTATACACGCTGTCATATGCGGCCTTGAAATCGACAAATAGATGGTGTGTGTCGATTTGCATTTCTTGGGTCTTCTCCAGGATCTGCCGCAGTGTGAAGATTTGATCGATGGTGGACTTCCCGGGCCTGAAACCACACTGGTAAGGACCTATCAGTTTGTTCACGAATGGTTTCAGGCGTTCACACAAAACGGCAGAGAAGATTTTGTAGGCGATGTTAAGGAGACTTATCCCTCGATAGTTGGCGCAGTCAAAGGGGTCTCCTTTCTTGTGGATCGGGCAAACGATACTGAGACTCCACTCATCGGGCATGCTTTCCTCCGACCATATCTTACAGATGAGCTGGTGCATGCGCCCTACCAGATCATCTCCAGCTGCTTTAAACATTTCAGCGGGCAGACTATCTGCACCAGCAGCTTTATTAGACTTCAGTCTCGATATCGCTATCTTGACTTCGTCTAGGTCGGGGGGACGGTATTCTCTCATCGCCGTTTAATTAGATTGTTATGTTTTTAATATTTATTATTTACTCCCTCATGTTTCCTCTAATTTTAACTTTTCTTCTCTAACGCCAAATTAAATATTATGTATTTTGATACAAATTGATAAAAAATAATAAATATATTTTTCCACAATAGTCGAATTTTTTTACTTCACGGAGACAATTTTTTGAATTTCGACCAAAGGTGATACTAGTTCACTCTAAATGTGAGAGCTCTTTAAGTAATAAGAAGAAATCCTACAAAACAAAGTACTCACTCTATCTTAGGGACGTTAAGTTGTTAAGGAGATATGATTCGGTCTTGGATGCGTGACTTACACATCCACTTCTTTGAGAATGATGAGACATGTTTTCGTCATCATGGTGTGTTACGAAGGAATCATGAAGCTCGCGCCATTAGGGGATATCAGAGGATGACTGACATGTTATGATAGACACAATGAGTGCCGCTATTAACAGTTAAGTGGTGTCATTAACGCAATGTGAGAAATTAAAAAAGGAATGACATGGTGAACGAAGAAGAATCTGGCACAAATTAGTACAATAAAGAAAGAGGTGGTACTTGATGTGCAGTCTATACCACGAAGTAGACAAGAACAATTTATTTTGGAAGTGGTTCCCGTGACGATTTCAAATCCACTACAAGTGAAAGTTTTCACTTTTGGCATCTTGACGAATAGGCAAAATAACTCAGTGACAAAACCAACTATCACCACCGTCACCTTGCTACTTGGAAAGTGGAAAAGTTAAGAATAACCCGCAATCTACTAGGAACTTCTTTTTGAACTTTTCAAGGCATACACAAAGTTCTTTTTCCCTCTTGGTTTTGGTCGTTTTTCGTTGCGCCATTGAATTGTAAAATATTGTTTTTAAGTATGGCGGGTGGAAGAGCCATCATCCACATGAAAGCACTTTAACAAAACATTGGATTTGTTCGTGTTTTTTTGAGGAGCTATACCAACTGGATAACCAAGGTAGGCTGCTTTTACTTAGCTGAAAAAGGTTAAGACCATTTTTGAAAAAAAATGACTCGAAAACAGCTTTAGATGTTGAGCATATTCATACATGCACAAGGATTGTATAAATATTGTACCAGGATTGCTACTTAAATTTGAGATATCCCAATACCGATAAGATACGTAAAATCTGACATCATTATTGTAAAGTTTGAAGTTTTTATTGGTTAATGGGCGCAGAAGATGTATTCAATCGACTGCTATCTATGTTTATACAGAGACTTATAAATTTATTTCCAGCTTAAAAATGAAAACATGGATTAAGTAACAGTATGTAGTCGAGTTTCTACGTTGCATGACGGTGTCAGGGCGTTGGACCAATAGTAAAAATTAATGTCATTATGGACCAACACTAGTATAAGCTAATCCTGGAAAACCAAATTGAGTCATAAACTGACGACACGATGCCTCTAACACGGACTTTTTTGCATGATAATGATCCAAAGCATACTTCGCGTATAGTGAAGAATTGACTTTCGGAGCGACAAATTTCCATGCTTGATTAGACAGTTCAAAGTGCCGATCTGAATACTATCGAGAACCTTTGGAATGATATTGACTCGCTTGTTAAGGACTCTTATCTTTGGAAGCACTTTGGCAAACCATAAAGTCGGCTTGGGAAACTATCCCTTTGATGTAAGCGCTTAGTGGAGAGTTTGCCTAAACTTTTTCAGCAGGTCATAAGGAACAATGGTTATCCTTCCAAATATTAACAAACATTTTAGTTTTGTATTAGTTTTTCGAGTTATTTATTAATTTTTATAAACATTTCGTTGACTGTGCTATTTATATGAACAACAGCTTTTTACGTTTTTCCTTATTTTGAATTATTACTTTTACGTAATTTGAATTAATTTTGTGTTTTTTTTTTATAAAGTGTACAAACAAACAAATCTGTTATAAAAAAGAAAAATCCAGATTCTCATTTCAAACTTTTGGCGCAACATAATGTACGAGAATTTAAGGGTGTGCTATTTATTTATACACCACTGTATATATATATTATATTATATTGAAAAACTTTTTCAAAATCATTTTAACATTTCGGAAAATTATTACTTTTAGTTAATTTGTTTGCTCATTAATGCCACTCACTTCTATTCTGCTGACATTAACTTCATAATTCATTACATTTTATTAATTTTTACTCTAATTGCTATACTACTCGAAAGCATTTCATCCCACAGCAACTAAAGCAATTTCATCACTAGAGTGCCATCGACCACGATACCATTGCGCAAAGTAGAGATACAATAATTTATAAAGGTCTAACAGTTTTAGGCAAAATGGTTTTTCGCATTATGTAACCGCGATAGTGGCAGTCTTATCTGATTAGTGTAAACGTATATGCCTGCAACACATTAAATGCGGCATTTTCAATCGAGCACTCCGAACCGAACATAACCATTTATCATAAAAACACAAACTGATAGTAGTTGGTTGATTTCATTGGATTCTGATATACCCTATTTTTGCTTTATACAATACTTTCGGCTCAATGATAATAAAGTGATTACATTTTTGTATGGAAGAAAACTATTTTAATTTCCAAATATGCTACGGTCTTTCAATAATATTTCAAAAATATTTCGGTTATCGACTCGATTACGAACTAAAAACTTGTCCTTAAATTTTAATTTGAAGTCAACACACAAAACTTTTTTTTTGCATTTATGATATAACAATAATTTGAATGGAGTAATCAAACAATTGGGCAACGTGGCCGTGTGGCTTTCAAACCAAGCTTTAAATCCAAGTTTAGACAAAAAAAATTTCAAATTTCACAGCTCAATTTTTCGCCATTTGAAACTATACTACCGCAAGCATTTTTCTACCCTTCCTTGAATAAACACAAAAAAGAGAATATATCCATTTCTTATTATTCTACATATCCACACTATTCCTCGCAAAATTTTTCCCAGACTATGTACAGAGCATGTTCGAAGATATTTATGAATAAACACAATATATAAACTTACATGCAAATAAATGAACGCAAGCTATCTAGATGCTTTTAGGTTTTTTTGGATCCAAAAACATTTGCGTCAAATGGGCTCCTAATTGCATGCATGTCCCTAGTGTCAAAGAACTTTTCCTACGTCAAGTCAACCACAAAAATATACACATATATATCAACTCATCCCCCCAATAAAAGAAATTCCAAATTTATGACTTCAAACCAAGTTATGGTTTCAACTGTATTAAGCGCCCACAAATGGCTGGGGACTTAACCTCATTATTTCGCGAACTATGTGTCAAAGTTAATACACCCTATGGGAAACGATGTAAAAGTGAACAGCCCTAAGCTATTCCTCAAACGTACCTCTCCTGCTAATTACACACTGTTCAACGATGGTATTACGTCTGTTTGAGTTAGGCCGCGTTGCCCCAAAACTCAAAGAGGAGAACTTTTTTCCAAGATTAATTATCACCCATTAATTATTCTACATCTCGTTGTAATGATAATTGTAAGTAACAATTATTTTCTTTTTTTTTTATAAGTAAACGGGGTGCTGGGACGCCATCTCATAAGATTAATGTGCAATAGTGTTGGTTAGGTGATTAGATTAAAAAGTTAATAAAGTGGATGCTGGCAATTAGTTAAAAGTGATAGTACAGTATGATTGTGCCCTCAAAGAATTAATTTGACTATCTTTAGAGGCAAGTAGATTTTGGATGAAAGCTAGTTTCAACTGCTGTCTAAAATGTTATTTCTCACCATTACAGTTTCAATTATGAATAGTTGCTTAATTATTGCATATATTTTTATAAAACTGATTCTTATGATAAATAACACCCTTTAATAATATGTGTCTCAACTTCCTAGGCGACATGTCATAAGTGATTAGTTGAACTACTAAGGCCACTCAGGTATTACATATTATCAAATTGTTTGCAGATAAGAGAATAGTATCTGATTATACGTAGAGCGACAATAAGCCTCCCCTATGCAAAGAAAGTCAAGGATTTTTAGCTCTTTCAAGTTTATTTACTTAAGAATTCCTGAGAACTCAGTAATCAAAAACAATTAAATTCTTCCTTTTAGTCAGACTTTTTAGATAGACTTCGTATTGTGTTCGCCACCTTGTACGTGGACGTCCTCTGTTGCGTTATCCCACAGGCTCAGAGTCGAAGAATCTTTGGGCTGTCCATACCCTCTGCATGGCCTAGCCATCTTAGATGTTGGATCCGTAGATGCCTGGCTAGACTCATGTCGCTGTACAGCCCATATAGTTCGTGGTTGAATCTTCTCCTCCAAATGACATCAACGCAAATAGGACCAAAGATCGCGCGCAGAACTTTTCTTTCGAAAAGACCAAGAGACTGTTCATCCGCTTGGGATATTGTCAATGCCTCTGCGCCGTACAGCAGGACTGGGATGATTAAGGTCTTGGTCTTCCGAGAGAGAGCTCTACTACTCAATTGCCTTTTGAGCCCAAGAAAACAGCGGGTGGCAAGAGTTATTCTGCGTTTGATCTCGGTACTGATGTTATTTGTACTATTTACCAGGGAGCCGAGGTAGACGAAGTCCTTAACTAACTCAAAGTTACAGCACATACTTGATTTTGCCCTTGTTTACCGCCAGACCTATTTTAGTCACTTCCGTTTCAATGCCAGCAAACACATCATTGACGGCTCGCTGTGTTCGCCCAATCACGTCAATGTCATCCGCGTAAGCTAGCAGTTGAACAGACATTTGGAAGATCGTGCCTCTTGTAAAAATTAAAATTTAAGTTTAATAATTTTTAATAAAAACCAAAAAATCCCTTAGTCAAATGACTCGGCACTATCATACATGACCTTAAAGCTCTGAAATTAGGGTTCAGAAACACAAAAATACACTTGATATCGAAGTAATAAAAACATTTGAGTAAGTCATTAGATCATGTATTATATGACCCAAGAAAAACTATACCTAATCCCTCAACGCGTATTTTTATTGCATAACTTCTGTGTCCCGAAGCAAGGCATAAAAAAATTTATTCACAAAAGTACCATGTATCACGGTGTGTAATCAAAACAGCAACCACAAAACGAATGAATTTTACGGCAACAATCATCATCGTATACCAGGATTGAACAACCAGGTCAGAGGCCGGTTCGCAACATTTCAAATAAAAAAATATTATGAACAACAATGAGAAGTAATCATGTGTATGTAGCACAGAAACTTATTCAGATTACTGTCTTTTGCTGTGGTTATCTCAAGGCAAGACCAGAAAGAACAAATGAGAGTGTTCCCTTTTTCTTTCATACCCCCAATACAATGGTAATCTCCTTACATGATGGATACAAATTGGATACCTTAAGTATTTTTACAGCCAACAGTACAGAATAAGGAAGAAAAACGAATTTATGAGGTACAGTTTCAGCTTCATTAAAGTACATACTAAAGGAGCGATTTCTATACGATTTAAAAAAGCTAACCTTTTAGAATTAATTTAGTAAAATATTTCTCCATCACATTTATGTAGCATATTAAAACGTGCTTGAATCCACTACTGATGGGCATCCTTATAATTTTTTGTACAGTTGTATACATAATGAATGATCCGGAACAGTTTTTAGGCGCAACAGCACTTCAAATAGACATCTCTTCAGAAACCCAAAAAAAACTCCTCCTGATTCAAGTAAAAAAAAATTATGATATTTTACACATGTAACATTCATGATTATTCAGTTATCTCAATATTAGTGTGTTTCTTAAGAACCCACTTCTTTAAGCATCTTTCAATAAATTCATACTCGATTCACCAAAAATTGTATGTCAAAAGGTTTTTATAAAGCACTTTGACTTCATAATCAGTGTATTTTTGGGCTCAACATTTACACATGGATGAAGCTGCGCGGGACGAATGTAAATAACAAATCATCTTCTTAACAAACGCTGAAATAAATTTTAATTATTCGTGAAGGTGCCGAATGGAAAACAGCATTCTGATGTAAGTTTTGTACAATAGTTTTGTTCCTTGCATTTTGTATTTCTCGTTATTATTTATAAAATATGTGAAGGAAAGAAGAAACATTCCGTTAAAGAATTAAACATTTTCCAAAAATTTACCATTTCTCTTTACATTTGAATATATTTCAGTCCTATACTCGTATCATAGAATTACCATACATTTTTCGGGGATCATAAAAGTTTGATTAAACATATAATTTTCGTTTATTCTGAGGTCGCTTTTATATCCCTTAAAGGCCGAAATAGTTAATTCTTTCAGAAGCGCAGTCTACCTACCTATACTCATTCTATAGCTTATCATTCTCCTTGGTCGGCAAGCTGTTTCGCATTTAAAGAACGTATCTGGACATTTTCCTGACACACATCGTAAGCAGCAAATGATCCAAGTCCCGACATGCTGTTTACTACTACTGAGTTGATGTCCACAGAAAACCACCCGTTTCCGGTTTTGCAATAGAAGCGTACATCCATAATTGGCTACAAACGGTGTGGCGATGTGGATATCATTTTAAATGTTTCTACAAAAATTTTATAACATAGAAATGCACTCTGATATTTTCTGAGCTCCTGTATATATAAATTTATTCAGCAAAGGATTACTTATTAGCTGGCATATGCAAGCTCCTCGGTCTAAATAGGCTATAGCATATTTCATGATATATCATGTTAGATATTTTGTGTCTATTTAAACCTTCTCTTCGTAATCTGGTTTGAATTGATATTCTACGTGAGATATTCGAACACAAAATTTAATTTGTGTTTCAGAACAGATCTGACTAATTGGCAATTCTAGGCAATTAAGAGCGTTCATATACAACTTCGGCAATCATTTGTGCTCTCGTTCTTTGATGCCGCAAAGTGGCTTTTCGATTTGAATTCTAATCTAGTCACATAACAAACAGTGGGTACACGTTAGGTTTCCAATTTTGAGTCGGACTTGATATCAATATCCAACTTCGTTTGTAAAAAACGATTTTCAATTTCATTGCTCACTTTGTTTTGATTGCACTTTTATTTGTGTTTTATTGTGTGGATCGGACAATTGGTAAAAATTAAGGTTTCGATTTCGATATACTAGAAGATATCTGCTTCTCATTACAATCAAATTAAACAATGCGCAACCATAGCAGAACACGTTACTCCCTAGTGAACACACTGCTCTGTGTATTCGGAGATTGATGTTCCTGTTAAGAAAATAATCTCAGCTTTGGAGAGGTTAATATCCGGACAGTGCCGTTTGGCCCAGTTATCCGGCAAAAGTGTGATGTAGAAAAAGGAATCTTACTGGTAGTAAAAAGTTAAATCGCCAACCATTTTATGATTTGAAAGGGTTATTTCATTAAAGTGTGTTTATGATAACATCCTTGGGTGATGGATGAGTGCAAGAAATGCCTCGAACACCCTCCTAAAAATTGTCAGTGAATGGTAAAATTCATAAAGTGCTTTTTATGATGAACCACCGTGATGACTTGCTAAGTTAACGTTAATTGCTACTATAAAATTTAGAAGTGTATTTAAGATAACAAGCATTTTGAATCAATTAAGCGGGCAATAAGGAAAATAAAGAAAATATGAAAGTATAACGCAGTGTTTTTTTTATTTTTTTTATTCTATTTTTTGTTCTTTCGAAAGATACATCCCTCTAATTTAATCTTCCTTACCTTCCTGTTTGGTTGCTCTACTTACTACATACTACATACGCAGAGATCTAACTTACTTACTTATCTTACAATATTTCAACACCGTATGATGCGGTAGAAAACTTTGTGCATTTATTGTACATTATGTTTCTACCAGCATTTAATTGAACAAAGCATCGTTTCAATTGGATATTTTAAGAATAAAACTCTTCCCAATCCATAAAACCGCCAAATGAACAAGTGCTAAGCTTAAGATTGATAAAATGTCACACTGATCTAGGTGCTTCAACTGGCTCTAAGATTTTAAAAGTCTCACTTATTGTTTGATAATCTCAATGTGTAAATTCACGTATAAGTACTGAAATCAATTTAAGAGAGCAGCTGTGAACATAAATAAAGTTTATAGGTTTTTATTACGTGCAACAAGTGGAAATAACGGCACCGTGTCTGTGTGGCAATTTGAACGCACAATACATTTAGTGGCTTTGTATTCTCCTGCTAACTGTTAACGTATGAATTTGTGGGATAACTACGACGATGGGGAGAGTAGATTTATTTAAGAGCTTCCGAATAACATTAAATCGAGCTTAGGTTAAGGTTTTGATATCAGTAATTCTTTTTGTTGTGCACACATCTCATATATACATATCGCACAATTTCACCATTTTGAATGAATCACATGAATCGTTTTTATGACAGCGTCCTTTTTTACGTGGGAGTAAGCCACATGTACTCAAATTTAATCAAAATAACTGTTTTCTGCCGAGATTTAAATACAATGCATTTTTGTCTTTCCACCTTTATCACATAAAAAGGGTTGTAACCATATTTATCCATTTTGTTATTTTCTGAATTCTTATGAATATTAGTTGAGTGCTTCAAAAATTGCTTTAATAATATGTACGACTACTTGATCACATTATATCGACGCAAACGCTTATGTTACCGTGGAATTTTGCTTGTCACCTGACTTTTTACAGATACACGCTGACATCATTAGGCATATATCTGTCAATCTGACAACCCTGATCCTATTATGGTAGTTAACTCTCATTTCGCAAGCTATTCAAATCTCAATTCGATTTCACCCTTTTCTTACCTAACGTCACACAATTCAACTCAGTGAGCTTAGTAGAAGGTGGCAATAATATTACCAATTTTAAGCAAATGTCATTCCCTCAGGGATGTACAGCCGCATTCCTTAGCCTCATTTCATGATTGAACTCCTTGGGTACGAAATATACATATGTCAATCAACTTATAGAAAACCAAGTCAATTATTTTTAATGATCTAGCCGACGCAATGACACCTCTGCTGGCAAGAAAATAGTCTTTATTAGATTTCGCTGAAAGTCCGTCTATATATGAATGTGTAAATATGTGCATATGAATGCGAGATATGCACGGGCCTATGGTACAACTGTGTGGACACGAAAATGGAAAAAATGTCCTCAATTCCGAAAAAGCTGTTTCCCTTCAGTGATGCTACGGCAGCGCCAATCAAAAAGGAAAAAGCATTCTCTTCCTCTTCCGAATAAAACCTTTTTCAAGATGAAATCAAAATATCAGAAATGATTTCTTCTTCCTCTTATGTGGCGCTGTAACGGTAACAGCAACAGAAAGGACATCGTATTATTATCATAAATATTCAATAAGAATAAAAATGGATTACCATTGCTCCTACAAACCAGTATACGCGAGTCCTCTTTGACAGATGAAAAAGGCGGGGAACGAAAAAAAATAGTAATAACTAAACGTTGGCCAGGGTATTTGGGACAGGAAATCGTAGAAACGGCCATTAATAACATCCAAGCGAAGAAGTTATGTCACAGCAGAAAAGAATCGAAGGATCTGTAAAGGTTATGAGAAAACTTCTCATTCTTTCGCTTACGGGATGCGGTATGCAATATAATGGCAATTGGAGCCGTAGCATCCTCTCTGGTTGGCATTCTTTTATTTGCATTATGTTTGCAGGTAATACGACCATTTGTATGTTGCTAAAGTTTCCAAATGGAGTTAATATTTTAATTCTGAATAAGCAGTGGAAGCAGAGGAAAGGTTTTTTTTCGGTGCGTTTTTTCTTTCCCTTAGCGCCCGTAAATGCGGATGACAGAGATCGGGGATACTTTTAATAGGCCGCAATAATCGTTGGAAGGATGATTTGAATTTCAAGCAGCACTTGAAAAACTTTTGAAGGACATCTATACGTGCATTCACAGCAAACTTATATAAAGAGATCGAGTGGCACAATGTTAGGTGGAGTCGCCTTCGCCAGCATACACTCTTACTGGGCATGTTATTGGAAAAGTTATAATGATTTCGGATTTTTTAGAACAATAGAAGGAGTTTGGTTGACAGCTTTCTTTGGTAGATTTATCGATTTTATTTGGTTGAAAAACGACCAGAAAATCATTCATTCTTTTCAGAATTGCAAGACTTTAAGACAGTGGTTTATTATTGTCACTAACAAATCCGATAACCGACACATAATTGTCATTTATTTCGTAAGGAAATATACATATGCAGACTTTGCATCCCAGGGTGGTGTTGGATCATTACGCAGAGATTTTCATTGAAATGGGTTTAGGGATTTTCGAACTTCATTTTGATATCCTGACAGACACAATTCGATAGCCCTTTGAATTAAACTGTGCACTAATTGCTCTTTTATAGGTACTTTCTCGTTTTCACCGTTTGGTGCATTTCGATCAATGTTAGTCGTTACCTTATTCCTTAACTCATACTTCGTTTTCCATCTTCAATCTCTTAATCAGGGCCAAAGAGAAATCTGTAGATTTCAAGGAAAAGAGATGCCTATCTATTTCCTACGAAGGTGTAATATGGCATCGATTTATCTACCACAACAAATAAATAATTACGAGTCTATGTCGAGAACTGGTCCATTGACACCACCGTCACATGTCTGTGTTGGTCTAGGAAATCAATCACCCAGCAGACGATTACGAATTCAACTATATCCCTAAGCACATCTTTGTACAAGCTCTATATGGATATTTATATATATTCATGTCCTCGTACGAATTAATAACAGACCACTAAAACCACTTCGGTAACCTAAAAGGGAATTCTCTTTGGGTTCTGACGACAAAAACAGGACAAACAGAGACCTTAAGTATATATATATGTACATAATAGACCTTAACATAAAATGTACTTAAATGGGTTTCATGATTTTTGTTTAACTTTTTTTGTGGGTAGGAACTTTTCAAAATCAGGCTTGCCGACAACGCACAGAGGTTTATTCCAAGGGCGTGTAGACCGAAAAGAAAGTTATTTCAACAATTTGTCAAATTGTAAGTTTGATTATAAAGTTTAACTTGAAGTTTTGTACAATGGTTTGTTATTGGGGCGTGTGTGGCGTGTGAAAGGACAAATTCAGCTGGGACAGCAATATGTGTTTGTCTCGTTTTATGGAAAACGTTTTATAACTTTTGTATGTATTTTTATGACTCTTTGAAATGCTTAAATGAAAGGTCTGATGAAGTTTCAAATTTTTTTGCTTTATTATTTTTGCCCTTGTATAACTATTCAACACAAGTGACAATTATTTATATGCGAATTGTGGAATTTTGAACTTGCTTAATTCCAAACACTTGTGGTGTTAAAGTGTTAACAATACTAAATCTACAATTGTGTACAAGTATACATTTTTAGGATATGCGTGAGCTTGTAATTTTAATATGTTGTTGCTACGTAAACGGCACACATTTTTTAGATACTTCTGTTATTTTTGTAAATTACCCTAATTTTGTTAATAATTTGGTAAAGCTCTCTTCATAATTCAAATATGTGTCTACATATTACAGTAGGTTTTTCATTTTTTTCAGTTTCACTGCCATTATTATTATTATATTAATGTGTGATGAAGTACATAAAGGGCACAAAACGTGCCAAACGTTATTCAACAAAACTTAAACTTTTTCAAAGGGTAAAAGTAAAAAAAAATACAATAAAAGTAGATATTATGCATCGAATGGAACCCATCTTCGATGTGGATCTTAAGGAACAATACATTTCAATTTTTTAAATGTTAATATATATAGATTCATCCGAAACTAATTTTTTTGAAGAAAAACAATTTTTCTGTAAACCGGAAATAGACAACGCAACAATTGTTGCGATACCCAAACAAAAGTCAAGGTCAACCCGTGGTCAAGGTAAATGTTTATTGAGAAATCTTATTGTTCACTTGACATCAATATTTATAATTGTATGCTGTGTTAAAGAAAGTACTCCTAGGGTAATATTTTAATAGATTTAGAATGTCAATGGCTGCTGATGTATGAAATTGAAAGCTGTTGAAATTGATGGCAATGGACTTGCAAACAGAATAAAGTCAAAATCTTGACTTGAAAGTAATAGCCTAATAGAAACATTTTTACTTTGAACGCTTACCAGCTTAAATGTAATGAAGGATCTGGTGCTGGTGACTTCATGAAGAGCGACAACTTTAGACTGCACAGCTCTTTAGGTAAGTTTGCGTTGGTTTTCCAAACAGAAACCTATGCGATCCTAATGACTATATTGTGCGGAATAGGTGGAAGAGGCGAAGTATTTGTGTCTGTAGCAACAGCCAAACTGTACTGAAGACCCTTTAACCACTTCCAGGATAGTTCAGGAATGCAAGTCTTCTCTGAATTTGATCGGTAGCTTAAATTCGCTAAGACTTGTCTGGCTCCCGGGGCACCACGGGATCACAGGACATGAGATCGCCGATGAACTTGCTAGGCGAGGACCAGATGAAGCATTCTCAGGACTTGAACCTACGCTGGGACTGCCTGCGTCCTTGGTCAGGGCTTCCATCGATGGTTGGACTTCTCGAGAGGGGGCACTACACTACAAACGAAGACACTGCAGAGCACTTCCTCTGCCTATGTCTCGCTTTTACTCGGTCAGGTGGCAGTTATTTGGTGCTGATGAGGTGATAGCTTATGATGTAGGCTCATCATTACAGAAGCGCCTACTGATCTTCCTTCGGAAGACCATGAAATTTCATTTAAAGTAGGTTTCTATTTGGCAGTACAATGGACCATTTTTTAAGTCTGAGTGCTCCAGTGTAGTGTTACAAAAACCTCAAAAAAAAAGCTAAAATGCACAAGTCTATTCACATCAGTAATTTTATCCTCCTATCCAGACATTTCCGATAAGAGTCCAGAGTCCGGCAGGATTCAAAAGATTTTCAAAAATGTATTAGACTTACAGTGAGCGTCAAAAAGAAGTTGACACTTATGTGTTTCAGGTTTCAGATTGAATTACGAATTTTATTACAAGTGAATCTTAAAACTCTTTGTTCATTTTAAATTATTTATGAACTTACTATTAAACAATCTGAAAAACTTTTAACAACAATTAACAAATTTTACGAGTAAAAAAATGATCATTACATACTTCCAAAACAGCCGACAAAGATTCGGAAAGTCAAAATTAGGCATTTAAGGACAAAAAATATTGTCTCCACTATTAAGCATGGGGGAGGGTCGTTTATGGTCTGGGTATGTATGGCAGCAACAGGTGTGGGAGACCTGATTTTTATTGAGCCTCAAATGAACAAAATGGTTTATTTTAATATTTTAAGGCAAAACTTACACCATAGTGTGTAAAAATGTAATTTGAACAGAACATGAGTATTTCACATACACAAAGAGAGACAGTCAAAACCCGAAATATCTCTGTGATTTTCAATAGTTAAATTCTGAATCAAGGTTAGTTATGTTATGAACGACGAAAAAACTCTAATTGAAATTTGGTCAAAAGGCCGTATCGTAGGTGCATAATTTTAAAATGGCACCAGAGGTGCAACTACTAACAACATTGAAAGTTACAAATTTAAAGAAATTTATTACAATTACGTCCACGTAACGAGATATCTCATAAATAAGTCTAGTACCTAATTATTGTAGTATAAGTCAACTTTATCTTACTCGTGAACTATTAATTCTGAAGGTTTAATTATATAGTCCAACTTAAGGTGGTTGATTGAATTTTCCATTGCAAATTGCCTTTTAATCACAAATTCCGTTGCTGAGGAAAACATATTGTCAATCATTGCCATCATTACCACATTAAATGTCCAATTTTGAGTGCTTCACTTTTCCTATTAGAGATACATAAGTGTTGACTTACTGTCATGACCGATACTCCCATGTTCTCTCCAATGTCTCGGTACCATTATCGTTGCATCTGATCCTGCCGTTGCTTTAAGAATATTATCAATTACCGTTTCTAGTCTTCCACTTGGTTCCTTCTTAAGGTTAAGATCTCCGGAACGAAACGGAAAAAAATCCGATACCTCCTAAGTGGTTGTTTACAAACGACTGGGAATTCCGACTGAGTAGGCAAGATTTTCTGCGTGTAGAACACGCGAATTGGTTCACTTGCATCACGTTTTCACCCAGTAACGTTCTGCGGCGAATTGAAAAATGCGCTTTTTTAAATTCTAGTTTCTCATGAATGACGGATAAAAAATGTTGTACAGGTGTAGCAGCAACGTTTGTATGTAGTATTATATGTATGCAGTGAAAAAAACATTAAAATTGCATTTAAATCGTCCCTGGAATCAATTCTACTAAAATGCCACATAGCATGCGTGAGGTGTTACTCGATCAGCGATCACCAGAAAATGAGGAAAACATGCTGAAAACGGAACGAAAAGGGATGAAATAATTTCATCTGCTTCACCCGAGAATCCGCTTTGAAAGTGGATTTTCGGTGGAAGAAGTCCGATTTTCGGCGCATCCAACCCATCTCCCTCTCGCTTATGAAAGTCGTATATTGTATCCCTCTCAATCCAGCCTTCTTCCGCACATGTAATCAGGCACAAAGAATGTTTGCTCGCTAGCTTCTCACCGCGAACTGATTGAAAATTGTACACTTTAATAGTACATACTAGTTCTATGCATCATAAAGAGAAGTAAGAATATTGGATGTAAATCAATCAAAGCCAACAAATCTGGGTTTATTTACCTTGCGGAATCTTCCGACTTTTCTTTGTTTTATTTCCTTCATAAGCCCATAATGAATGAAAAATGAAAAAAATACTAAAGTAACATTTATTTAAAACCTTTTTTGAAAAATAAAACGTCTCTTACATACGTACTCGTACATATGTATAATATGGAATCAGATTTTCATATAATGCTGCTTAAAGGAGACTCAATTTCAATTCAACGTCAGGCACCAAGTCACTAAAAACCGCTGATTACATTCAGCTGCTTGTTAAGGCCCAGAAAAGACATCCTTGAGGGTTCCTTGGTAAAAAAAAAACATATCCTCATTTGTACGAAGGCAGCTGGAGTAAGCGTTTCTTCTGAAGTGTCACTTTGTTTTCACTTACGCCCACTTGTCAGGCTGTTCCCACACAATCTCATTCACTTCGTTGAACACAAAATTGTGGGTGGCAAACGTCAAAGGCCTTTCTATCACATTCGCCTGATAGCATTGCTCAGGTGAATGCATGCACGTTTCTGTATTTGACAGGACAGGAACCTATCTACCAATCTCCATAGTAATAAACGTTGTGTACATAGAAAGTAGGGTCCAGGTGGTGATTTTAGAAATGGTTCTATTCCCTTGCTGTGTAGATAACACATTGCACACGCATGTACATATGTGGCTTTTCCCTGAATGCTTTGATGGAAGCAAACAATTCAAAGCATTATAGTCGTATTTATATCAAAGGTATTGTGTAGTTGCAGATAAAGAAGGAACGGACAATAGTCAAAATCCCTTTGAGTATCCGGAAGGAAACAGTGGAAGCGATGAACAGACCGATATAATTGAAGTTGTTTTCCTGTGGGCTCTCTTCTTTTTTACCCTGAATGCTGAACATTAGTATTTTCTTAAAAAATTAGGATAAGAGATGTCCTTCTCGAAACAAAATACCATGGTTCTTTAAGAATTTAATAACCTTTAATTTAGGATAGTGTTAACAATCAGTTCTTTAGTGCGGCTGGTACATAATATTAAATGACAGTTCCATGGAATGTGGTAAATTCTAAATGAAAAGGACGCAGGGCTTTCACTGGACTACGCATAACTGATGTAAAATATCCTCCGAACCCTCCAGATGTGTGAATACGGTTGGTCAAACACATGGACTCCCCACACAAGCAATAAAAGCAAATGCAGTATTGGTAGTATTTGCATGTTGCATGTCATAAAATGAAGAATTTTGCTGTTTTACCTATATCACAGGATTCTGCACAATTTGCAGTATGCATAGAAGTGCTATGGAAATGAGAATGTCATCGAAGGTTGTGGAGCAAATTGGAACTACAAACTGAGTCCTAGTTCAAAAGATTTATTTGGGAAGACGTTTTTGGAATCAATTAATATGAATTTTTCAATATATAATGGAATTAAAATAAATTCAATAAACTCAAAGTGCAATGACAATGCAGGCTGAATTTTTGATGACACAAAATCGTGTTCATTTAACATCATCATTGCCAATTAAAATTCCCCGACAGGGACAAGTGGTTATCGAATGCCGTTATAAACGACCATTGCCCTTTTTCAAAATGGACACAGGTACTGAACCCGGTCTCTACCCGGACACCCTGCATAAACAGAAATCATTTAGACTCCCCAACATGTGCAGTGTCTTCCAAGCAGAGATTCTGGCCATAGAGAAAGCAGCCAAACTCATACAAGTAACCGATATCCCACCATCGGATACTACCATCATTGTAGACAGTCAGGGTGCATTGAAGTCAATAGAATCCTGTACTGTGAAATCAAGGTTAGGTTAGGTTAGGTTGAAGTGGCTGACTGTGGAAAACAGTCACACTTAGGCCAAATTAGGCCCATTGTGATACCACGCGGATCTTGTGTTCCTTTATCCGAAAAACCATTTAGCGCTTTCAACGAAGCTCTTTAATTGATTGATGCCGACGTTGTGCAATTCGCTCAAGTCGTTAAAGAAGTAGGCTCCAGGGTGTTTCATCCTGCGAGAGGAGAGAGCGCTACAACTGTGAAATCAAAGGCTGTTATGAATTATCGCGACTCATTAAGGTTCATCAGTCATCACAAAGTCAAACTCTGCTGGGTCCCGGACCAATCGCAGAGCAGATGAATTGACTAGACGAGGATCTGATATGGACATCAGTGAGGCGGACACGTCACTGCGGCCACCGATTGGTGCATTGTACCGGACCATAAGCAACACAATACAAAAGGAGGGCAACTCGTTTTGGACTAACTAGAAATGATTGTCACACAACAAAATCAATGTTGCCAGATCTTAACTTCGGTAAGACAAAGCTTTTGGCGTTGGACCGAAACTCGATCCGTGGGCTCGTCGGAGTGATCACAGGACACAGCACCATCCGAACAATGCTCCGAAAATGGAATGCGGAATCCATCGATCTCTGCAGGAGCTGTGGCGATGAAGAAGAGACTGATACTGTCTTTACCACTGTCTAGCCTTACAGAATCGGCGCCTAGTCTCACTGGGCCATAGATTCTTTACAGAGACTGCGGACCTAGCGAATGCAGATATATCGGATATCCAGAAATTCATAAAGAGCACGGGGTGGTTTCAGCAACCATGTGACAGGATAAGTTTTTAGTTTGTGCACCCTACAAAAGAAGGGATTCACAATGGGCCCCATTTCCTCCGAGAGGAAGTGATTTTCTTCTTTTTCAACATCACGCTCCACTTCATAACCTTACCTAACCCATCGATTAAAATTAATTTATTTATAGTATACGTATACGAACTCCTATACCAACTGAATAACGTCTACTGACGGATAAAGCTCAAATTTATACACGTTCTTTAAAACATGCAACATATGCCTAGGCTAAAAAAGTAAAGAATGCTTATTGTTTTTCTTTCTAATTTGGTTTCTAAATGTTTATAGAATAATGTTGTATGTCCATTAACGAGAAACGTCCTTCTGATTCATATTAAGGTATTCCCCAGGTTTCAATCAATCTGCGAAAGATCACATCTCATATATTCCGGTATTCAACTATACGTGATATACATATTCACACATGGATCGCCCACAGTAACATTCGGCAAAATGATTCTTCATAGACCAGAATATGTTACGTTTACGAATATGTACTAATGGTTTTTTTTTTTTACATATTTTGATTTGAAGTCAAGGCTTAAACTTTTTTCCTTGCTGCATCATCGCATGTCGAACATCCAGCCAATGCAGAATATTTACAAAAAAATGTAAATACGTTCCACTCCCATGCATTTGCAAAACATTTCACTCACATGACTCAAATTTTCAACCAGAAAAACTAAATTTAATTGGAGCGGATAATCCATAGACGGTTTTTTTTATTTTCTCCTTAGCTAGGTGTGGTATATAAAAACGAAAAGAAGTTGAATATACCACCGAAAGTGTGACGAGTACAGAAATGTTCGTAAGCTATTCACTAAGTAATCCAGAGCCTTGATACCTTACCTACCATTTGCAAGTCAAAATCAAATATAATTTTAGGTAGAATTACAAATAGTTCCTTACAAAAATCTAAGATGAACGTATATGTGTGTACGTAAGTAAATTTGTATATGTATGCTGATTTGAAGAAACACTTGATTACGATCCAACATTAATCGTACAACCAGTGACCCAAAAAATAAATTACAAATTCATATCATAATAACATTGAAGCTCATAATTCAAAGAGAATATCTCTCCCCCTTGAAAGTCCAATTTAAACGTTTTATTTACTCTGCGAGTTATGCTGTTCCCAGGACCTTTGCGTACAAAAAAGTCCTTCTGAGAGAAAGTAGGGGTATTCACTTTCTTCTTTTCCAAATTGCCTATTCACTCGACATTCTGCACAATTGAGTTTGCATATGAAATTTTGTGGACATTTTTTTTCTTAAATTAATTCAAAAGGGATGAAAGTAACACTCGTGTTGAAGGGTCAATTCTGGCATGTGTAGGACAGGGCTTGGATTATTTTTTTTTTCTTTTTGGTTTTTTCTTTTTCGTTTTGCTCGTGTAATGTGAATTTTAAGTTGGAGTTTTTAGTTGAATAACTTAATTGGATTTGAATTGAAATACGACTGTTTATTTTAATGGGGCTTACATTTGTTTGTATGCTCGTATATACGGAAAATAAATTCAATTGAATCTGAACTGATCCTGAGATATAAACGCCTAGGCTTGTGATGTGATAGGAAAATCTTTTTTATTCGGCTTCTGTTTTTTGCCAAAACGAGCTTGTTGCGATCGATCTGGTAACGCCGTAAAACCCTAGTCATGACATTCAGCTGTCACTCTTGATACCCACGCGCTTGAATTTATTGGTCGAAATATTTGAATTAGAAGCTTGAACTTGTAACAAGAGAAACTAAAGTATTAATTCATAATATACTAAATATTAAAATGTCTTTTTTTTTAGGAATTTTTAAATAAATTCATTTATTGTGAAAAATTCGAAGGTTTAATTTTCTTTCAACAGTACTTAAATGACGGATTTTGGCAAACATTAAAAAATGTATAATTATTATAGGAGAAGATTAATTAAATTAATAAAATATGCAGTCGTTATTAAGAATAATTACAGTCGTTGCATGAATTATGAGATTCAATTGAAAATGGAAAACGTAAACTCCTTTCATATTGCCACGGCTATACCTCTTTCGGGACATTAATGCATCTGTCTACACGTTAAATAGAAAAGTACTCAAATACTGCTTTCGTCAAAGCACTCAAAGTTTCCTTATTCTCCTTACACCATAACCTTATATTTAGACTTTAGTGTCCCATGTACCTAGCAACAAAACTTACAAGTTCACACATTTAAAATTAAACTTTCTTTTTCGAATCCATCCCGAGGTGTACTCGGGTACAAGTTCTGGAGCAATCAGTCGTGTTATGAGTTTACCTATTCTATCAGGAAAAAGGAAACCTACAGTTATGAGAATATTTCCTCCTACATTTGAAATACACATAGTCAACAACAAATAAAATTTGTTTCAATTCTTGAACAGCACAAAAACCTTAATTCCCATTTATGTCATTTTTGTCACTCTTGAAAAGCTCAATCAACAATGTCCAAATTTAATTTTTTTAAATTCTTGAACAGCACAAAAACCTTTTTTTCCAGTTTGCCTTCTATGTATGTATGCGTGTAATTTTTTTTTTAATTTTCATTTTGTAATCAGTCCGTATAGTGACGGAGAACGCTTTGTTTATTTGCTCTGAAAAATGTTCCGTTTTTATTTCTCATTTATTTTTCCTTGAATCCAGCCAGGTGCACAAAGTGTATACGACTGCAAACATCATCCTACGTATTGCACCACCAGACAGTGTCATCATAATTTCATGCTGAAGCTCTATATGGCAGCGAAACAAAGGTCTCTGAGGGGGAGTGTGACGTTGGAGATTCCAGTG
Source organism: Myathropa florea (assembly GCA_930367185.1). NCBI lineage: Eukaryota > Metazoa > Arthropoda > Insecta > Diptera > Syrphidae > Myathropa > Myathropa florea. Next base: position 478,125 of record OV884004.1, on the reverse strand, counting down.
GTTATCTTTCGAATCAGCAATGTAAATAACTTGTCTGGCAATGCAACAGCAACAGCAACAGCAGCAAAGATTTATATTGGCGCAAGCTTAATACTTCACTGCATCCATGGTATTTCATATGAATAAGAACACATACTGGGATGTTACTTAAAACCATGCAGGTTCCTTGTTTCGTTTGTTGGCGTATCTGTGTCTGTGTTTATTTGTTTACAAAAATCGCAAAGGCTCTTAAGAACTACCTTCGTAAGTAAAACCTGAAAATTGTTTATTATTTTTTTATTTTTATATATATGTAGATATACGTACATGTACAAATTGCATAAACCTCCGTTCTATTTAACTCTGGCTAGTGGGCCATTGAGATTGCATTGAGGATTTGTATTGAATTTTTAATGTCGCAGTTGAGTGGAAGGAATGAATGGCCAGCCTGAACGTTGTAAAATATCATTTTTATTATGCAAATAACTGTACTCAATGACTCAGCTGGTGTCGTTGGTGGTATTATCCACTCAGATAATATGTACATATACAAGTGGTTATGCTTACTCTTTTCAGGAACTTATGAGTCTATACAGCAATCTTGTGTCCTTTTATTCGTTCGTAAAATCCCTCTTTAAGTTGATTAGTTTAAGAGCATCAAGTACACTGACTACCATAAATTTGTACATACGTATGTCTGCAAAACGGCGTGTAAACTGAATTTTCAGTTGTGCATAGAATGTAACTTGCAAGAACTGCCTATACCAATTTTAGACTTAAGTCCTATCAAGGAATGAAAAGCCTGCAAACCTGATATATATATAATATAATGATGAAATAAATTCCATCCGTGGACACGACATGGACTGCGGTACTTTATCGTGAAAAATACTAACATCTTTGAATAGCACAATTTAGATATTCTCATTCATTTAAAATCTCAGCATTGAAGAACATAACGATACAAATTTTCAAAAGTAAGTACATCAGTCCTCTGAGGAATATTCATAAATTCTTTCTGTAATAAAGGCATTAACATTTTTCACAAAATTTAATTGAAGTTTGTTGATGACACGGTGGCTTTATTTTTTACTGATTTCTATTAATGTGCCATGTGCCAATTGTGTTAAAACATTTCGTAGACTGATTTTGATGCCAGCTCTTAATTATCACTTATATGTGGATTGTTTGAGTTCCACCATTTTATTAGTATTAGATTAATAGAAGAGATAAAAAAAATCGTGCATTTACACCTTTGAGCTCCTCACATTATACACTTAAAAATTCTTTTAACATTAAATTACATTATCTCATTCTTTTTTTAAATCAAACACACATTTTTAATTTTTTGATAATATATAAAAAAAAATGCTGAATCTTAATGTACACACAAATAAACTTCCGGTGTTCTAAAAATATCACGAAATCCCATTTATTTTACACTCGCTTGATTCACGCGAATTATATCCGGTCTTAATACACTCACTAACTTTTCATGCAAACTTTTCGTACATGTGCTTCATTAACAATATGTACAGGTACAATCCATCTATTCCCCAGTCTTATTCAAGACAATTTATTTGAATAAAAGCAATCCTTCGGATAACTGGCAACAACAAAAAGAAAAAGTTTTCAAAAGAAATTCTGAACATTTGCTTAGTACTGTTCTTATTCCATGTTTTAGTCTGTGGTCGTACGTATATGTATGTATGTATATATGCTACATGTTGCCTGCTGCAGGTGTATAACAATCATACCAGCAGCATTATGAAAAATGCTAGAGCGTAGCATGCACTTGATTTTTTTATTACTAAAATTCCTTATATATTAAAATCATTTGATTTAATACGTTTCCATTCGAGGAAATCATTGACATACGAAAAGTCTTTTTTTTGCATGTGATTTCACTCGGCCAAAACAATTGTTAATTTTAGACTTTCTTTTATAGATTGGTAAATTAATTCACGTTTTGATAGCAACTTCCTCATTTCATAAAGAACCTCACTTCCTCACTACATAAAGAACCTCATAGTTCCACAATATTTGTTATGTTTTACATATGTATGTACGTACCTCGGAATGTATATAAATTCATAGTCGATTGTGGATCATTGTTTTCGATTAAGGTTTTATTGTTTATTTGAAGTAGTCTATGAGACGCAAAATCGGTAGATGGTCCTTAGTCGCCCAGCAATCACCTATTGTGTAAAGCAATACTTATGGTGTACCCTGAGTAAAGGTAGTGTTCTGTGTACTCTGTGATGGATAAAAAAATACAACGCATCTTAACAGAGGCCTTAATTATTCCCCTTTTAGATAGGAACAACGTTTTTAAAACAATACATTGTTTAAACGTTCTACCAATCAAAGTGGATTTTTATTACTGATTACCAATTCAATTAACACACAAATGATACCTTATTTATTAATTCGTTGCAATCATTGCAACTTCTACGAAGTTAATTTTTTTTCCATCTTAAAGAAAATCATTGTATTGAAATATTCACAGTAAATGTGTACTTAAAATATATTCTACGTCTTCAAGATGATGACAGTAAATGTACGTATTGTATTGCACTTACTTGGAACAAGGGCTTTTAGTAATAATGCGAAACGTAAAACCACAATCCATTATTTCACCCCTTTTTGTTGTTCAAGTATTGCATCCATTAACTGTCTAGATTTACTTTTGCTCCATTATTCCCTCTACTCGAAACAGTATTGATAATTGCGTTGCAAAGCAAAGTATATCCTACTCAAAGGGAAGCGTGTTTTGAAAACAAAAAGTGAATACGACACTTCAGTTCAGTTTTCAACAGGATGAAAGCCAATAAATGTTTTTGAAATAATTGCATTCAACATAGATGTTAATTTTACCTAAGGCCTGATTTGCTAGTCTTCGTTGAGGTAACGATATACGAATTGAAACAAAAGGTGGTTTTCAAATGGGATTTCAACAGAAAACCTTTTATACAAAAATTTAATATCGTTTATCGCTTTATATGTCTTTAATAATAATAATAATAATGGCGGCGCTACAGTCCGAGGTGGACCTGGGCCTAGCTTCTCAGCAACCACTCGTGTTGTGCGTGCTATTGTTCTTTCACAGTTTAATGACAACTCCGAACGGCGATATTTGAGAAGCTTTTTCTAGACAGTTATACTCTTTGAGCACTGTCAGTGACTCGAAAGAGGTGGAGCCGTGAAAAAAAGTTTGGTGTTTTTTCAGGGAATCGAACCGACAACATCGAGCGTTGGAGTCGACGCACCTACCCACTACGCCACGGCGCCACCTTTATATGTCTTTATGAATATAAAATATGAAAGCAAAGAAAAGATAGGTTTGGGCAGCTTTATACTTGGAATTGATGTCAATGGAAACGGGAACAGAAATCAAAAAGGAAACAGAGCAAAATTGAAAGAAAAATTAAGTAGGTCTCCAAACTAAAAAGGCACAAAAATTCCTTTTTTCTGGCAGTAGGATCATATTTGACAAAGAACAGAAGCGAATTAAAAGAACAGTTTTTTCGCAATTAATTATGGGGAATCTAGTCAAATTCGCCAATGTAGTAAAAAACCTCTTAATAGGGTTAGAGGCTGAAAAACATGTAAGATGAATTGTTGCACCTTAAACTTACATTATTATGCATCCGCAATTTATTATAAATTTACGCCTGGAAGGAAAACTGATCAGTGCATTTAAATGGGTAATAATGTATAAGTTAACGCCGAACATGTGGCAGCAACGCAGGCTGCTGAAATACTAACGAAAATCCAAGGGTTTCCTTTGTCGCATCTGGCTGGACAAACCCACATCTGCTATCAAGCAGGATCCGTCGTTTTGACCTGCCGACCGTGCGTGCCGAGGTATCTTAATAAATGTATTTTAGGTTTAAGTTCAGTTAGAAAATAAATCCCGAGCAGGGAAGTAGTGTTTAAGAAAACAAATAATTGTTTAATTTATACAAACCTAATAGCAGTTCACTCAACACAAAGTTCAAACTAGGTCCAGTCACCATTTGCCGGTGGGATCAATTTAACGGCAGTGTCACTAAAGCAGTCGATCAGTGGTAGTAGTCTGACTGTGGGTATCACAATGGACCAACATGGTCTATGTGTGCTGATGAATTCATTAGCATTATTATTAGCAAAATCAGACATTTCTGAAACCTCAGCAATTTTTTACAAACAAACAGTTTGAATCATTAAATAACTCTTTTTTAAACAACTCATTTGAAATTTCCAGTAGCACACGAAAACGAATAAGTATTTCAGAGATGATTGATTCAAAATCAGTTTGAAACTGTTTTCGAATTCATTGAACCATAGTCAAAAGATATCGTTAGTGTGAAATCAAGCAACATTCTTTCCAACCAAAAGAGTTCGAACTATTTTTCAGTTTCTTTTCTACTATAGTTTCCTTACTTTCTTGGCCGTTCAACATACAGATAAGTTTATGTTTATGTACATATGAATGCGTTTTGTAAATTTATGTACTATACAAAAAAACTAATCTGCGTTCCAGTTCTCTGACGGGTATAGCAAAGCGAAAACTTTTTCAATTTTCTACGAAAAGTACTTAGTTTCAACTCACTTCCTCTGTTGTATTTGATAGTGGTAGCGGCGGTGGTGCTCGTTTTTGTTTAAATGTCGAAAATGAAACTCTCTGCGAATATAGTAAAAGAAGGATTAATAGAGAATTGGCGAAATTTGGTGAAATGAAGGAAATTTACTCAAGCGCTTTGTAAAGTTTAGCCACAAATGGTAAACAATGTAAATTGGAAGAGAGTGTATAAAATTTCATATTCGCTGTGAAGTTGTTTCTTCTACAAAAAATTATTTCTCGTGGTAGACGAATTAAAAAGAAAATCGTTTGACTCTGAATTTCAACAATGATGTACACATCTTTAACAGCAAGACAGGGTCTTATTTTAAGTTTGATTGCCCAGTTTTATAATAAAATAATCAACAACTTTTTCACGGGAAATGGTTTCGAAATCTTGTTAAATAAAACTCAGCATTTAAGGTTACATCACTTCCCATGTACATATGTATATATCCACTCTGAGAAACAAATCTGTAAAATTCACAGATAAAAACGACAAAACAATTTAAATAATGGTTAATCCTGTCTCTTGCAATTGCAATACAGCTTTGATTTTTTTTATTTGTGTATTATATTACACATAATAAATACAATATATATATATATTCCATGGTAAGGTTGGGATCTTGGAATAGAGATGGCGGCGGATGAGCACTTCTTTTAGGGCCAACGGCGGCGCTGACAGCCTCCAAGAGACTACCGACACCGGATCCCTCCGGACCCCTTTGTCCGGGGGCTAATCAAATGGACCTGTCCTCCCAGTTGGAGGTTGTGCGTGGGGTTTACTTCCTCACCACGTAAAAAATATACGAGTTGAGAAGCAACAATATGCCTCGGATACGGACGGATTTACTGTTGACGACCCCAGCATACGGAATAAGGACAATGACTTTCGGTTCTGCACGTGGAATGTGAGGTCCCTGAACAGACCACGTGCACGACACCACGTCCGAAAACGGACTCAGGCTGGTGGACTTTGTTACGGGGCAAAACCTCTCTGTAGCTAGCACGCGGTTCCCACACCTCAACATCCATAATGGGACCTGGCGGTCCCCTGATCATTCAACCGTCAACCAGATTGATCACGTTGCGATCGACATCAGACACTCCTCCAGTATTCTTGATGTCCAAACGTTCCGAGGCGCCAACATCGACTCGGACCATTTCCTTGTTGTAGCCAAGGTAAGGACACGGATATCAAGAGAACAACGGAGTCGAGGAAGACAACTACGGTTTGACATCGAAAAGCTACAATTGCAACAGACTGCCATGAACTTTGCCGATCGAGTCTCCCTGAAACTCTCCGAAAGTTCGACGCCGCCTGCACTAACAATAGACGAAGAATGGAAACGTTGTCAAAGAGTCATCAGAGAAGCCACTACTGATGTGCTGGGTTTTAAAACGCCAACAAGGAAAAACCTCTGGTTTGACAACGAGTGCAGGCAGGAACATGCAGCAAAGCAAGAAGCCTACCGGGCAACGCTGCATCGAACTAAGAGAGCTGTTCGTGAGCTCTACGAACAGAGAAGAAGGGAAGAGAACCGGCTTCTCAGGAAGAAAAAGAAAGAACACGAGAAGCGCGCGATCGAGGAGATGGAGAGGTGTTATGGCAGTAATGATGTCCGAAAGTTTTACCAAAGGGTAAAACTTTTATCGAATGGGTATAAATAAAATATAAAGACATGTACTGGCTTATTGGAAAATATTCCAAACTAAGTACTAAAAACAAATTGCTTATATACAAGCAACTGCTAAAACCCGTCTGGACATATGGTATACAACTATGGGGTTGTACCAAAGAAAGTAATAAAAATATACTACAAACTTTCCAAAATAAAGTACTAAGAACCATCGTCAACGCACCGTGGTACATACGGAACGACGATATCCACAGAGATCTCGGAATTGCATCAATCCAGGATGAAACGAAGAACATTGCTCGTAAGCATAAGCGTCGTCTGGAAGAGCACATAAACCCTGCTGTCCTTCCAATTCTTGACGAAAGTAATCTATTGCGCCGTCTTCAAAGGACTAAACCCCTTGACCTAGCACGGTGAATTCATCCCGCGCTTAGTTGCGCTATTAGCAGGAACTCTCAGTGGAGAATCTCTTGTAAAACGCGTCAAAATCAAGAAAATAAAACTGCTGGATAAGTGTCAAACTTAGTTGTAGTATGAATATATTTTATTTTATTTGAAGGGAGGTGTTTTTACTGGGCGAAAATCCCTTTCGCTATGAGGGAACGGTCCCCATAGTGTCTTTTGAAGATTTTCACCTACCCTCGCTAGAAAAAAAAAAAAAAAAAGAATGGGTATAAAGTTCGGACAGAAGCTTCCCGGGACGAAAATGGACAACTAGTAGTAGATTCGCAGTAGATACTAAGAATTTGGAAAAATCATTTCTGCAGACTGTTGAACGGCGATGAGGACACAAAAACCGCTGTCAGGCAGAATGTTCCACTCAACACAACGGACGATGATAGAAGAGAATACCGTCGCCTCGACCTAGACGAAGTCAAGATAGCGATATCGAGACTAAAGTCTAATAAAGCTGCTGGTGCAGATAGTCTGTCCGCCGAAATGTTTAAAGCAGCTGGAGGTGATCTGGTAGGGCACATGCACCAGCTCATCTGTAAGATATGGTCGGAGGAGAGCATGCCCGATGAGTGGAATCTCAGTATCGTTTACCCGATCCACAAGAAAAAAGACCCCTTTGACTGCACCAACTATCGAGGGATAAGTCTCCTTAACATCGCCTACAAGATCTTCTCTGCCGTTTTGTGTGAACGCCTGAAACCATTCGTGAACAAACTGATAGGTCCTTACCAGTGTGGTTTCAGGCCCGGGAAGTCCACCATCGATCAAATTTTCACACTGCGGCAGATCCTGGAGAAGACCCAAGAAATGCAGATCGACACACACCATCTATTTGTCGATTTCAAGGCCGCATATGACAGCGTGTATAGAGACGAGCTATACAGCGCCATGTCTAGTTTTGACATTCCTGCCAAACTCGTCAGACTGAGCAGGATGACGATGGAGAACTCTCGCTGCTCCATCAAGGTCGGTAACGAACTCACCGAGACCTTCAATGTCAAAAAAGGTTTTAGACAAGGCGACGCGCTGTGATTTCTTTAACATCGTTCTTGAGAAGATCGTGCAAAACTCACTGGCCTCTTGTGTTGTGGCACGATCTTCCAAAAGTCCGTTCAACTGCTAGCTTATGCGGATGACATTGACGTGATTGCGTTTGCTGGCATTGAAACGGAAGCGGCTAAAATGGGTCTGGCGGTAAACGAGGGCAAAACAAAGTATATGCTGTCATCGAGAAAGGACGCACAACATTGACGACTTGGCCAGAACGTCACCATAGGCAGCTATAACTTTGAGGTAGTAAAGGACTTCGTCTACCTTGGCACCGCGGTAAACAGTACAAACAACATCAGTACCGAGATCAAACGCAGAATAACTCTTGCCAACCGCTGTTTTTATGTGCTCAAAAGGCAATTGAGTAGTAGAGCCCTCTCTCGGAAGACCAAGTTGACTTTGTATAAGACCTTGATCATCCCAGTCCTGCTGTACGGTGCAGAGGCATGGACAATATCCCAAGCGGATGAACAGTCTCTTGGTCTTTTCGAGAGAAAAGTTCTGCGCGCGATCTTTGGTCCTGTTTGCGTTGATGGCATTTGGAGGAGAAGATTCAACCACGAACTGTATGGGCTGTACAGCGACATGAGTCTAGCCAGGCGTCTACGGATCCAACGCCTAAGATGGCTAGGCCATGTAGAGCGTATGGACAACTTAGCTCCGGCCCGAAGAGTTTTCGACTCTGAGCCTGTTGGACAACGCAACAGAGGAAGGTGGGGCACACAAGTCGAGGGGGACCTCGGCCGGCTTGGTGTGCGAAACTGGAGACAGCTGGCGAAAGATCGTGCTGGCTGGAGAGGCATGTTGAGTGAGGCCCAGGTCCACCTCGGACTGTAGCGCCCTAAGAAGAAGAAGATATATATATATACTCGTAAAATCAAATAACAACGTCCATCAGATGGAAAGCAAGTTTAGAGCGCATTCTGTATATATATTTTTATGATTCAAATCGATTTTGTTTGGCCACCACTTCAGTTTGCTTGGCATTTGTTTGTTAGCATTTAACGTTCGTAGAGAGTGATCGAAAAAAAAAGAGAGTAACGCATCAGACACAGCTCGTGCCAGATGCGCAAGAAGAGGCCAGGCACAAACTTTATGCCTAAGGTCTTTCAGTACAGTTACACATATGTAGGCGAACGGTGCGCGGTAAATCTATCTACTTTTCTATGGACAATTTTGACATTTGAACTGACATTTGAATTTGAATGACAGATCAACGATGACCAATATTTCTTCTTTCGATTTAAAACTCAAGGGACAAGAATCTTAAGTAATTTAACTTTTAATAGAAATGATTAGTATTTAGACCTTAAGGAATATTTTTTAAATGCAGTCTTATCAAGATCCTAGCAAAAGATGTTTAGAATGAATGCTTAATGATGACATAATTCAAAATTCGTTCGTGAACGTTACACAGTGAAAAGCAACTATGTGGATAGCTATGCACAAATTTCGAACACGCATTTTATATGAACCATTGTACCACAGAATATCTCAAAGCATATTGCTCTACACGCATACATAGATTATGTACATTAGTTAGTATGCTATATACAATCTGCATATAGCGAGTAATTGGTCTGTAATTGTCGGAAAATTAATGACCCATTGTCTCCTCTGTCACTGAGTATTACATCAGTATACAATCTACAAGCCCCAAAACTCACACACCATCGCCCAACACACTCACAATTTGTCTGCCACGACGGATACATATTTCCTCTGTTCGAAATGGTTGCTCAAGCAGACTGCACTTGACTTTGATTTATGTTCTTTCGATTACACGAGCAATCATACCATAAGCACTCTTACTTAATTTGCAAAACAACGATACTAGCATCAGTTTAAGGAATATGATTTATATGCATTTGGAGTTGATTTGTGCTTGAGTTGCTTTAATCGTGTTAACAGTGACAGCTGAAACTCAGAACAGAAGCTAGCCTCAACCATCTGAGAGTGATGTTCTATTGTGTCCAAATAAAAAGAATGATACTTCAAGAAAGGGTGACCGCTGTCGTTAAATAATAAATTGCTTCAGCACCAACTGATATGTGGTATATGCATCTGTATGAAAAGCTACACTTTAGTTAAGTTTTATAAAAATACTTCACACAAAAAATTATCTCTTGAACTGAACTAATTTTACTTCGGTTAATGTTTTAAAATTTTACAAGCCTGGTTTCAGGCATGTCTACCATCAACTCAACACCCTTCAACTGCGGCAGATCTTGGAGAAATTTTTAAAACTCCCGTTTAACTAACGTCACCATCTACTCTTCACGTCCATTTTAACTGAATTAGTTTCCTGTTTAACAACATTAACAATATCAGTTCGGAGATAAAACACAAAATATCTCTTACCAATAACCGTATCTTTGGACTCAAGAAGCAATTGCGTAATAGAAACTCTTATATACTCGTATGTATTAAAATCCGATGAAGAAGCCCTGCCATGGGTCCATTCTCAGGTCGAGACCTTGAGGTGGTTAGCCATTTGGAACTATGAACTGTAAGAATAAGAAAATTTATCGTATGTTTTACCCATGTTTAATGCTTAAAAGTACCGTAGATTGTCGAAGAGCGCCATTCCAATTTAGTCTTTAAATTGGACAAAAATCACTTAATGCTTACACCCGTGTTATTTCATTGCCAGCAGCAAAGATTGAAATATTTTAGAACACTACAACCACAACTATTGGTACATGTATTAATCATATCAGTTCGCACTTATATATACTTTAGATCAATAATTTTCTTTCTACAATATTTAAATAAAAAAGGTTGCAGGAAAAACAAATTTCCCAAGCGTGATCAAGTAGGACAGTTTCTGGCCACGGGCCCTCCATCAAAAAACATGTTCACCCTTGTTATTATAAGCCCACTCTCCACGCAATTACTTCCTAAAAAAAGATATCTTTACTAAGGCCAACCATCCCCAAAGAGTACACAATTTGCTCTTCGACGATCCCTTAATAATTCTTTACGTACCTGTTGGTTTTCCTGCACACGAGGTCGAGTATACCAACAGACGTTGGATGTTGATTTAATTGAATTTCAATCCGATTCGGAAAGGTTTCTACATGTGAGTGTCCCTTTTTAAGCTTGTCATAGAAAAATCAATTTGTATCCCGTTTCTAGGAACCGAATCCCTACTCTAAAATGTCAAACTTAAATGTGTTTTTCTAATGTGAAACCACTGAAATAGGAAGACAATTACCAGGAACCAAGCAACGTCCATATCAAATATGGAGAATGAGTCCGTGTGGATACTAGGCGAAATATTGGATTGTCAGCGTATCACCCAGCCTATATTTTAATTAAATATCTTTAAAAAAAAGTGCGAAAATGTAACGTCAGAAAAATAAACCACAGATTCGCAAGGACGGAGGACATTTGTGGTAAGTCCTTATTGGTAAACGCTTTCATAGTCTGCTTTCTTTTTTTTTGTATGTGCGTATATATCGTATACATACATCTGCTATATGCTTCACCTTTTTTACAGGCTATATTTTGATAGAGACTTTTATTTTCGATTCCGGATTCATTTGCTTCCGGGAGGGTTGCGCTACACCATAAAATAGCAAACAATTCGCGCTTAATTGACAGCTCACCCTCAGTCTTTGGTATTGACGTTTAATTCTATTATTGCAGTTGTATTGTCTAGCTAAAATCCGTCCAATTAGGCTCTTGTATTCCATGAAGGGGATTAGCCGATAGGGAAAATACTTCATGGATTCAAATGACTATAAAAAAGAGAGAGAGATATCGTTTGCATTTATTCTTGTTATCTGCGTCGTCGGTTCGAATTAGAATTTGTATCCGCAAAGACAGCGACTGAAAAATCAATACGACAATTTACAGCTACTAAGGCCAAACATATATATTAGCCTATACTTGCACATAAATACCTGATGATGCTGAATATTTGTGTAGTGCAATATGGAATAAATATATCCACTGCAATAACACAGTTTAGTGAATCCTTACAACACTAAAATTTCGGTGAATAAAAATATGTTTATCTTTCCTTACAAATCTTACCATCAATCTATTACATGAACATTTCAAAAGCAATTACCTGACTTTACCACACTCATTTAAATCTAAAAGGCAAAAATTCTTTCCAAAAAAGGCACTTAAATGGATGTAATTATTCAATTAACTTAACCACATTGATTACGACTGAACTTAAATTGAAAATTTTCTCTGATTCCTAAACAATCTCACACAAAGTGTGCATACATGTATGTCAATATCATTCCGATGGGCTACCCAATGTATCCTTCCTTCAAGCTCAATGTAGCTAAGCAATTAACCGTAAACGTTTCGATTACGCTTTAATTTGTTATTCCATTGTGAGATTCTCTGGATTAAATTCAAAGCACGTAACTGACGTAGTAAACGTGCATAGCCTCCCCTTCATTTCATTTTTCCTTCATCTTCCTTCTTGTGGTGATATTGGAACAAGCTTACAGAACGTGTTTACGCAATGTTGGCTATTAGCAGTCGTTATCGCCCTGAAACTATCTAATACATTTGTTTGGTATAATCGTCCTTAGGAGGATAGCGTTTCCTTTACCAAGATCTGTCTGCTGCAGGATTTGCTTAAGCTCTTAAATGGTTAAAATCAATTACTAAGAAAGACATCACTCAGTTGTATGCAGAATCATGAAACAAAGCACCAAAATAATCCTTCCACGTGAGTGGAACTTAAACAAGACCTAGATGAAGGATTTGCCCAGCACAAATTTTGTTCTAAATAAATGCTCCAAGCCACTTGGTTTGAAAATAATAAAGACAGTCATACTGTTTTATTTAATCTATAATGTGGATAGCTCTACTTAAACAAGTTAATACTTTTGATAATAAGGATGTCCTTCCTGCGCGAAATAAATCCCATCAATCACAAAGAAAACATGCGTCAGTTCAAAAGGGTGTCAAAGGGTTTTCATAGCTTTTTTTTCAAGTATTACTTTTCTCGTTTATGTCTGACAGTGAGTAAGACTGAACATTTTCTTTCGCACATTTCTCGAGACAACCTTAAAATGATTTTCATCTTTGATTCATTTTGCATAGCTTTTCGTCTTTGGATTTTTTCGCTATTGTGCGTATCGATATACGAGGATACATACATATACTGACATACGCACAATTTCTATTCAATCAGTTGAGATTCAGATGTACATGGATAAGAGGTGAAATTAAATTCTAAGAAATTCATTTATTATCGTCAATCGACTTCTCTATTGCGTATTAAGATATGTGCATAAAAGTTCAAGGATTGTTTAGGACAATTTAGAAAAAAATCCTTCGAATCAGATGTTATGTGTAAAACATAATGAAATTTGACCTCAACAAATACGATCATAGGTCAGGCATATACATATACACTACATGATCTTGAGGTAACCGCGTAAACAAATTTGAGGTTACGTACAGAAAAATACGAAATTTATAAACATACTCATACATATCCTTTGTTTAGGTGAGTGGCTATCGCTATTCAGTTGTGTGTCGTGCGACTTTTACTGTGTTTACTGGTAGAAAACCAGTCAGTTTCTAAAAACAATGCTTGTGCATTGTATATCATATTCTGTGGACCACATTTACACACGACTAAAAAACCTTGATTCGAATTTGGTTAAAGGACACTAACATGCTTTTGGAAAATTATGAGTGCCAAAGTTGACAGATGCTCATCGATTTTTTAACCTTTCCCACAACGTACGAGAATTTAGACAAACTGCAAGGAAGAGAAATACCTGGGGAATTATAAATTAAAACCAATATCATAACGTTCTTGTATTTAAGACATTTCCATGGTATCCACGCGGAAACGGCGACTACCACAAAATGGTATTAAGCGATTCAAATACTTGTTGCTACCTATTTTAAGTGAATACAATCCTTTTGAAAAAGGGCATTAGCTTTTTATACATATTTAAATTAGATATAAAAAATACATCACGAATTCATATTCGCAAAGCCTACATGCATTTACACTTAGTCGTTAAATACCGACCGTACGACGTTTGCACAACTTCACAAAAAGGGAATTTCAAATTGTCGCTTCCTGTTTGTAACGATAGTAATCAAAACAACAAAATGAATAATGCAAAGAAAATGACACGCAATGGAGGGTCCTCTTACGTACATTACACAAAATCCTCCTACACGTGCCTCATATATCACCATTACGGTGTCAAGTCGTCCACGAGAAATTCCTGCTCTTCCTACTCCGTTATGGGATGCAGACATTAAGATATGCTCAGATTCCTCAAATGAATATATTGCGTAATGTTTGTCTTTCATTCAAGGGGGAGTGTCAGGTGGAAACTAAGTGAATTTTTTCTTGTTCTTTTTGACAGTGTTGGTATTTTTGGACGAACGCGTGATGAGAAGACTTTTTTATTTCTTTATTCGGTAAGATACTTTCGTTATGTTTGTAAAAGACTACATTCATTGGGCTAAGTAAAATCGATGATACACTCGTACTTGGTGTAATGGAGTCCATAAGACCAAGAGCCCAATATAATAAAAGAAATCGGATGTATTTTTCATGCCAGCTGTTAAATCAAATTGACTCGTCCGCACCCTGGGTACCTTCACAGCTTCTACTCTCAAAGGATATTAATTAATCTTCCGAAGCAATCAGAAAGGAAAGCACTCCCCGCTTTAAAACGTTAATCATATATTTGTTAAAAATAAACGCAATAATTTTTTTAATTTCTGAGTGAAAAAAATCAAAAGATTGTAAGAAGGGAAACTCATAATTACATAACATATCAACGGAAAGAAAATAGAGAATATAAAATGTAACAGACAGTGACAGCAAACTTTTTGGCACTCGAAACGAAGACAAACGACCCGAATTGTTATTTCCAAGAATAATAAAAGGCCGGTAGGTGTTTCATGGTTTGCTATTTTGTCAGTCCTTTATCAGCTTAACGCCACCCAAAGACCTGAATAATCCTTTTGGGAAATTTGTCATTTAACTTCTCTTCAATGACGCACAAATGAACTCAAAGGAGACAATTTAAAAATAATCTAAGGCTCAACTTTTTAAGAATTTCGGGGGTTAATATATGTACATACATATACTTATTTTACTTTTTTTTGCGACAGGTATATATATACAGATAATATATACAGTAGAGATGTCCTCTTAAATAAAAGCAAAGGATTTTCACCACTCAAATGAGTGCCCGCTGATTAAAAAATCCTACTTGAAGTTTTGCAGCCTAGTCAATTCGACAAAAGATTTTCTAGGCTATTCATCTAGTGTGCGTTTTTATAGCAAATCACAAAGACAGTTTCAGGAGCAATTTAAGAAATTCCTTATTAATTATGAGATTGAATATCTCATCTAATAGTTTTCCAATACGGCTGTTGGAGATTGGTTTAAGAGGATACACGCAGCTCTTGGGAATACAATGTTCTTTAAATGTGTTGAGTAAGTTCGCGAATACCGGGTTAAATAAGATGGTTTATTTTTCCCCAATATTGTCTTTTTTGCTCCATTAATTGTAGGGTATTCTTCCTCGACTTAGACAAGAGGTTAATATCCTTCCGTAGAAAAATTGAAGCTTACCTTTTTTCTATTTTTTCAGTCATCTTTCTTCTGACCTTATTCTCAATAAGACAGACGACATGTATTAAAATCGCATAGGTGAAAGGCTGGCAATGATGAACTCTGTAGACCCTGTAGTAAAAGTGTCATTTTTTAAACTAGAAATACCCATGAACTCAATGTCAAAGAAGTTTTTCCTTCATATTTAGTGTATGCTGTGAATAAAATATTTCCTGTGAAAGCACCCGCACAAAGCAGTGCCATAGATACACACAAGAGCATACATATCTTTTACTTGAACACGTAAAAATAATGTCACATCCCTTACTTCAGCATTACGCATTCACCACCCAACTTCACTCAAGTTCAAGGTCACATAGAACAAAAACAGAAACGTGATTTCATCCATTCCAGTTCATTACAGTTCAAATGTGCTCGTAGTCTTTAGATTCACATTCTGTCAAGTTTATACAAATTTGTTTCAAGTTCAAGTGTGAATAAATGTACATATGTTAATTTAACAAGCTTAATACAAGGCTTCAGAGCAATTATTTACTACACGGGTGATACAGATGTATACTGAAGATACAAAAAAATATTGTCTACACAGTATTGAAAGAACTCAAGTGCAAATATAGTTTAGCTAAGCTCAAAGGAAGAAGGAAGTTAAGAAATTACTCGTGTGATTTATTGACAGAATAAACAAATTGCAAATAAACACACAAATTGGCGCCCAAGTTAACATAAAGCATTCTCAGTGTCATCCAAATTTTCCTTAAAATGTAAAACTCATTGGAATCAGCAAATGAAAGTGAAGACGAAATTGAAAGAAACACATATAAAGGAATTTCGAAAATTAAAATACTACATATAAAATTACATCATGTGGTTCAACTCTACTGTGTATAATACAAATAACAAAAACATAGGAACGTACATAACGTAACTAAGAATCCACGCTATAGAAAAATACTCGTAAATACCAAATGTTTTAATGCATTTACGTTTTTATATGTTGTATACTAATTCATATAATTTAGATGTCCAATCTTATACTTAAGCTTAGGTTACCAAGTCGGATTCAAGGACTTTTGAGCAATCAAACACATACATATATCATACATGTGTTCACTGGTGCAATAAATTCAAAAGACCTTCTCATAAAACCTATACCTTGTAGTTTGCCAGAAGTGTCCTAACGTAAAAACGACAATAATTACATTAGAGTTTCAGTCTTGAACTACGCCAATGGGCAATTTAAAGTTTTTAGATGTTTATGTACTTTTGTGCTCCTTTGTTTTGTACCCTTGTCCGAGTGGGGGAAAACACTGTAGAAATGGGTGCAAACAATACAGAAATAGGAAAATAAAATGTTACAATAAAACTTTTAACATTTCCACCTCTGCATTGTGTGTTTGTATGTGAATGTATTCTGTATGTGTAGCCTCAAGCAGACCAAGGATGCTATGGAGTTACTGCAGTCGTTTCGGTCTACATAACTACTTTTGTAAATATACTTTAAATGTTCACTTACGGGTTTATTTTGACTTTTATATCTACCCTATTGTATGACTTTTATATTTTTTTGTCAAAGAAAAAACTAAAGTTTACATCTCTCTTATTCGTACTGTTTCTATTTTGCCTGAAAGCCACACATAACAATTTGCAAATACATATGCAAGTCATGGTGAAGTTAAGTTACATTACTAGGCAAATATTTGTCAGCGGCCAACTAGTTAAGGCAGTAGTCTGCCTAAACGAAATGCTTGCATACTCAGAGAGTATGTTACCGAATAAAGCGAAGTCGAAACAATGATCATAAACTTCCTTAAAAAATTATTTACTTTAAATATGAAAACCTTTTAGTAATTGCATATGC
Organism: Myathropa florea; assembly: GCA_930367185.1. Lineage (NCBI taxonomy): Eukaryota > Metazoa > Arthropoda > Insecta > Diptera > Syrphidae > Myathropa > Myathropa florea. The sequence goes on along the minus strand of OV884004.1, from coordinate 460,945 downwards.
AGATCTGTTGAGGTAACCTAATAGCTCCTACTGCAAAGCACACGTTGAAGTTTGTATGCTTTCGCCTGAGAAGAAAGTGAAAATTTTACCCTGACAGTAGAACGGATCAAATATTTTTCGAAATTGTTGAAGAGAGCTATCATCTTAATGTTCAAAATTGTATCTTAAAAAAGAACTGTAGTGGAAATACGGACGATGATAGAAGAGAATACCGTCCCCCCGACCTAGACGAAGTCAAGATAGCGATATCGAGACTGAAGCTGCTGGTGCAGATAGTCTGTCCGCCGAAATGTTTAAAGAAGCTGGAGGTGATCTGGTAAGGCGCATGCACCACCTCATCTGTAAGATATGGTCGGAGGAGAGCATGCCCGATGAGTGGAATCTCAGTATCGTTTACCCGATCCACAAGAAAAAAGACCCCTTTGACTGCACCAACTATCGAGGGATAAGTCTCCTTAACATCGCCTACAAGATCTTCTCTGCCGTTTTGTGTGAACGCCTGAAACCATTCGTGAACAAACTGATAGGTCCTTACCAGTGTGGTTTCAGGCCCGGGAAGTCCACCATCGATCAAATTTTCACACTGCGGCAGATCCTGGAGAAGACCCAAGAAATGCAGATCGACACACACCATCTATTTGTCGATTTCAAGGCCGCATATGACAGCGTGTATAGAGACGAGCTATACAGCGCCATGTCTAGTTTTGACATTCCTGCCAAACTCGTCAGACTGAGCAGGATGACGATGGAGAACTCTCGCTGCTCCATCAAAGTCGGTAACGAACTCACCGAGACCTTCAATGTCAAAAAAGGTTTTAGACAAGGCGACGCGCTGTCATGTGATTTCTTTAACATCATTCTTGAGAAGATCGTGCAAAACTCACTGGCCAACACAAGAGGCACGATCTTCCAAAAGTCCGTTCAACTGCTAGCTTACGCGGATGACATTGACGTGATTGGGCGAACACAGCGAGCCATCAATGATGCGTTTGCTGGCATTGAAACGGAAGCGGCTAAACGAGGGCAAAACGAAGTATATGCTGTCATCGAGAAAGGACGCACAACATCGACGACTTGGCCAGAACGTCACCATAGGCAGCTATAACTTTGAGGTAGTAAAGGACTTTGTCTGCCTTGACTCCGCGGTAAACAGTACAAACAAGATCAGTACCTAGATCAAACGCAGAATAACTTTTGCCAACCGCTGTTTTTATGTGCTCAAAAGGCAATTGAGTAGTAGAGCCCTCTCTCGGAAGACCAAGTTGACTTTGTATAAGACCTTGATCATCCCAGTCCTGCTGTACGGCGCAGAGGCATGGCCAATATCCCAAGCGGATGAACAGTCTCTTGGTCTTTTCGAGAGAAAAGTTCTGCGCGCGATCTTTGGTCCTGTTTGCGTTGATGGCATTTGGAGGAGAAGATTCATGAGTCTAGCCAGGCGTCTACGGATCCAACGCCTAAGATGGCTAGGCCATGTAGAGCGTATGGACAACTTAGCTCCGGCCCGAAGAGTCTTCGGCTCTGAGCCTGTGGGACAACGCGACAGAGGACGTCCACGAACAAGGTGGCGCACACAAGTCGAGGGAGACCTCGGCCGGCTTGGTATGCGAAACTGGAGACAGCTGGCGAAAGATCGTGCTAGCTGGAGAGGCATGTTGAGTGAGGCCCAGGTCCACCTCGGACTGTAGCGCCCCAAGAAGAAGAAGAATGGAAATACGTTGCATGTGTTAAATTTATTTAGTTCTTTAACTTAAAAATTCTTCTAAGACAGTGCACTGAAATGATTCTCATGCGAGTGGTCAAGTTATTGTGATGTCAGAAATCTTGATAATGATCAAAGAACTCAACCCATAGAGTCCGTTGCGTGCGTTACCTTATGTAAAAATATTGACAGCTCTTAAGAGTGCCAAATGCAATCCACATCCAGTGCACCGGATAGAGTAGAAAATGTTTCTACTTCTGCTGCGTTTGACATTTGATTCATTCGGTGGTTGCTATATGCTAGTCATTTCGGAATGTTATGAGTGGATGAATGTTTTTTATGTTTTCAATAATTAATAATTTTTAGTAATTTCTGAAATGAATTTCTCTTTCTTAAATTGCTGTTTTTCTTAATTTTGTTTGAAGGTGGATTTGAAATGCAACGCTATCATAAGGTTACTTTTTTATGTAGAAGAGACTTAATTGTTGTGTGATTTAAACGCTACGCATGTGACGGATTCTGTGAGCTGTAACCTTAATTTAAATTTCTTTGTTTAATTCATGTATGTATGTATGTATGTATGTATGTTCATGTATACGGAATCTAAGTAATTTAATTTTCATTTTATACTAATGGACCCTCTATTGCTTTGCTGAGAATGTGAAATTACAATTTTACGTAATAATATAGAAATTTTAAATTTACTGTAAGCAAAACTGCTCTTGCGCCTCTACGCTGTGTCAGCCCATCCATAATGGAAAAAGAAATTAAAAATGAAAAAAAATGAAAAATAGGTAGAAAAAAGTATTACTTGTGTAAAACGCATGGTTCGGCCAACCATACAACAAAGAATATTTTAAAATGATCTGTTATCATTACGTTTTTATAATTTTCTTAAAATTTCTGACACGCCTTTGTTTTTTTTCCTTAAAAATGTTTGCCTCAATTACATTATTCTTTAGCTTTTTCGCAATAGTGGATATACTCGTATATATATTTCCAAGCATAATAAATGGTACCCCAACCGTTAATTGTTAATTGTGCGGTAGCAGCCCTAGCAAATCAATTGAATTCATAAACTTAGTAGAAACAAATGAGGATCTGTTGTTGGAGGCAGGCGTACAAAGATAAAATGTCTTAAGCTGAAGCAGGTAATTCCGCACCCACAATGCACCGCATAAAGGCTTAATTCGGAAACATCAGACTTATATACAGCCGACTCCCTCTAAGTCGAACTTCCTCTAAGTCGAATTTTCCTCTAACTCGAATTTTTTCGCCATATTTATTTTGGCATTACTCTCATTTTCCATACAAAAACCATCCTCTAAGTCGAACATAAATATGTCGGTGTATACACATTCATATGTGAATTCAAAGATACTGGGAGCATACGCCAAATATGTGATACTTAGATTTGCTGGATTTTGTTTTCAAAGAAAGTTTCTGCGTATGTAATGAAAAAAGAAGCATTAAAAGTGTGTATTTGTTGAATGCTTATTTAAAAATTAATGATCATGATATCAATGTATGATAATCTAAGAGCAACAAGCTTGTTATTTTAAGGTCATGGTCATTGAATGGAGAGTAGATTTTTCTAAGGGTGTATGACATATTCTTCGGAACAAGATTCCGTGTGCCAACAAAAATACAGTCGACTCCCTCTAACTCGAACTCGACTTGAGGGAGTCGACCGTATTTTAGTATCTTTGAATTCACATATGAATGTGTATACACCGACATATTTATGTTCAAATAAAGCTGTAGTGATCTGAGGCACACAAGCTTAACAGTTCTTTCCCACATACAAAAGTTATCGAACCAAGTAAAAGTTTCCTAAATTCAATGTTATTATAGTTTTTGCTGCCCCTAAGGCCACTGGCCTGGTCGACTGGCCCAAAATGTAATCAAATAAAAAAATAGTCGATTCATGAATATCAAGGTCCAATTTCGAATTGTAACTCACGAATAGTAAGGGAATAACTTAAGCAGTCGCCACCGCCCCCTTCCGCGCAGCAAAGGTAACCCAGTCAGCACATACTCGTATGTATGTAACCATGCATCCCTACAGGATATTGCACAATTCATGTGGATTTTTGGATAATAAATTCTTTTAGCGGAAGTTCAACTGACGGTGTATTCTCCGCTTCAATAATGGTTACATCATTCATTGCATGCCACCCAGCTACCTAGTATATTTCTACATCATGTTCCTTATCGTCCACTTCCCTACATTGTGCACAATATGAAATCGTGAATTTAATTTGCACAAGTTGGTTTTCAATTGAAAATTAATTTGTTTTCAACGATTCTGGAAGCAATCATATTTAAAATTTTAATTCCGACTTACCCAACGTGGTTGTGCTATGAAGTGATAGTCCATTTTCTCTACATGCAAAGATATAGTTATAAATACAGTTTTTACTCTGGTTAGGTATATTCCTTTAAATAATTTGGCTTTTTTTTCCTCAACCATCTTTCGTTTTCTGTGTGAAATGGAAAAGTATAGAATATATAGGAAATATATTTTGACTTGATTGGGAAATAATTTTTAAATTATCAAACTGATTTGGAATATGATTACAAAATTAAAACAAAAAACACTTTTAAAATATATTTTCTCCGAGCATGTAAAGAAAATCGTTTCTCTCCTTCTAATAGCTGTCATTTCCTAATTAAAAAACAGTTTCCAGAGAACATATAATGGGACTGGACAGAAAGCCTACAATCTTTACTTCCAAGTAAATTTCTAACTTACTAAAATTCCCTCACGAATGGAGGGAACCTACAGTTTAATGTCGACTCCAAAAGGCATTTTCTAGACAGTTATACTCTTTAAAAATTGTCAGTGACTAAAAAGAGGTGGAGCAGTAAAAATATCAAAGATGTTTTTTCGGGAATCGAACTTAGACTTCGAGCTCAGGAGTCGAGGCACTTTTCTATTATGCAACGGCGCCCACAGCAGTTTGATTTAAATAGTATAAAATTTATGGTATAAATGTACATATCCATATGCATACGTGTTTTTGTCAACGACTGATATTGATTGTATTATAATCGTTTCGATGTGTTTTCCATTACGTTTCACAGCAATTCTTGTAGTTTACACCTAGATAGGTGTTTCCATTTATCCAAAAACAAATTTTATAAATAGCCCAATGACACTCTTACCAGAACGATGAGAATTAAAAAACAGCAAGCAGTACAAAAAACGTACCAAATGAAAAACAAAACTTATTGACACACTGGCTGCCAATTGTAATGAGTTGTTACCAGCCATGCCACGCCAACCAATTAAACCAGGCTGGAAGGGTCAATAGCGCTAACAACAAACTTTAGCCTCAAACAATCGCAATATGCCTCAGCATGTTCTATGCAGCCGAACAGTGCTCAACCAGTTTACCAGTATTTACATGAAAAATAAAAGTGCAAACAAAAAAATGTATTGTTAAAGCAATTGAAAACAAATAAATAGCTTCGAAAATTGGCATTTCCATTTACGCAAACAACGTCATGTGTGTACATATATACAAGTTTATACCTATATATGCATGCACATGTATATGTTTACGAACAACAGCAAATGCGAGCTCTCGCTGCCAGGGGACCGGATATCTGCACATTTCAATTGTAAATCTAGCATGAAAAATGAAAATTCCAATTAACATGACTTCGAATATTTTTCCATGTGAATAAATAAATGAGTATTTTCAGCTTGTTTGCTTGTTTATTTGTCAATCTCGTGTTATGCGTTTTGTTGTATGGTGTTTATGAAGTGGTAAACAACAACAATTGCGGGGTAACTCTTTCCCATGGTGGCTGGTAAATTTAATAGCTGTGATTGCAACTGCTAGTTCATTTGGAAAATGTGTTGGCTTGATAAGCACAGTCATAATAATATTTTTGTTTTCCATTTGGTGCTTGGTACTTCACTTCTTTTTATACTAAGTTTCCTATGATGAACAGCTTTTGTAATGAATTGGAAACTTTGTTGAACAATGAGAGCACTAGCATTTAACTCATATAAAGCTATGTTCTCTGTTTGCGATTAATTCTAAACTACCCGACAATTTCAATACCAAAAAACACTGCATAAATAAAACGTATACTTTTTCAGTCTCAATATATTCGATTCATTCGAGGAGAAAGTTATGCACCTACTTATTTTCCGGGTATTGCATCTCAGAGGCTTGTACTTGGAAGCGGACTTCTTCAGCTATCTCAGCGAACTCAACACAGTAACTATAAGAAGTCTTCTCCAGTTCATTAAAAGTTTCAATTTCTTCTCTTAGTGATTATCTGGCTGAGCTCTCCGTAGATCTGCATGACTACACAATTGACCATTCTTGATCTATGTACGTCAAAAATACAAAAAAGTGTTCACAAATCTTCAAAAGATTATAACTTATATTAGTCCAGGACCGCGCAAAGAGACATTTTTCATGCGTCTTATTCACTGCCCCACATTTACTAAGAACAACGAATAATAACATTTAATACAGATACCATAATCCCTATTCACATGAGCACTTATTTGAACATTAGCTCTTGAAGCGATATGACTCATGTTTTCATACTTTTTCTTGAACAAACCGTTTGACACATTTTTAGCAAAAAATAAATGCACGCACTTATTGTGTAGACTATTCTGAAATAAAAGCAGGATCAAAACAATGCGTTCCGCTAAAAGCGGTGGCTGCCACAGGAGCCCATCGCAAACATTAAGTATCGTTTTTATTATGGTCATCATTCGATAATGTCGCCATACCCATCCATATATGACAATAGAAAAATTATTGGTAATAAACCATTAGGAGATTGTGTTATGGCACTTACAGTGTCATCATAATTCAAAATCTTATGTTTATGGTTCTCCAAACAATTGCCTATCATAATTTATCAAGTGTCGGGCGATCGCCTGTGTATCTGTAGGACGTGATTCATTACTTAGTATTGATTTTGGTGAATTGAGGACACATGAGGCCTATAAGGAGGAAACACGCCAGAGGAAACAATGATTTAGAATATGAAATATTATAGATGTACAGTAGCAGTAACTCACGTGAATTGTGAGGTTAATTCACATAAATTAAGTTCGAAGAAATAGTCAGCAATTTTCACAGTGACTACATGTATCATGATTTATTTTTATAATCACAGATCAATGTTGTTAAATGATTATAATTGTATTATGAGAGAATTTAAAAATAATCATTTCTTTGTTTCACTTTTACTTTATATTGATATCTGTGTGTACTTATATACATTTACACAACACATTAATTAAGATCCAACATCAATGTATACGTTATCTATATATACGAGTATATATTTATATTGAAGTAGCTGAGACATGCATATGTAGCTGCACCTTTTCATACATGTACTTTAATTTTGTTTTGTCACATAAAGAATAATTTGTGTAAAGCTTTGTATCAGCACACGTGGTATTCTTTCGCAAGTGCAATGTGAATGTAAAAAATTGATAAATGAGAACCACACAAATATATTCTCGCAGTATTACTTGCAGTTAAAGCTTGTGTGTCATGCTAAAAAAAACATAAAAAAGCCTAAGAGGTTTTTTCTATTACTTATTAAAAAGAAGTTACTATAAAACTAAATCATATACAAAAACTTCGATCTCTTACTTGAATGCAAGAGACTCATACAATATGAACAAAATACATCTTAACATCTTCTAACAAATAAAGCTCTTATCCAAAAAAAAACAGAACCTTCAAATAGTGTATATACCCATACCACATAATTTTTTTTGTTTTAAATTTCTTCATCTTATCTTATACACTCGTATTGCAAAGAATAACCGAAGTTTCTTCCTTAAGAGAGTATTAAGGGAGATATAAATCACGAATTTCCTGCTTTGTGAAATATATTAAATTTCCGTTACAAGTTTCCTATATTGTTCCAACAGTCTCGCCTTGCTCACAGCAACCCAGATAACTAACAAACCGGGAGAAGAAGAAAACTAGGTTAAAAGTGTTTGCTGCCAGAAAAATAAAAAATAAAACGACGACAGCGATAGGTACCTACAGTTGGATAAAAGCAACCACCTTTAATTAAAGAATAAGTTACACGCTTTATAAGAGGGTAAACCGCCGACTCGTAGCCTGTTTTGAACGCGAACAAAAAAGGATTGTACGTCCACCGTGGAACGCTCTCATAATAAATTAATTTACATTCTAGCTAAAATTTTGGAATGATTTATGATGTAAGGTGTTGACTTTTTGGGGATCAAGGGACGATTTCAAGAAATTTCTGCTGTTTTTGGGTAAACTGATCCGTGTTTCAGAATATATTAATCATGTTTGTTCTACGCTCTTAATTGAGTTATTTTTGGATGATTGATTAAATTCCTTGAAGCAAGGAAATATTGCTTTGCAATTTAGTCTAGCGTATGTACATACTTCTTTAAAAATTAAACGACAAACACAGGCATTACATTGCAAAATAGTAAATTTCAGTTGAAGCTATTTTTAAGATGGGAAGTTATCATGCAACTATTTTGTAAACACTGTCTTTGGATGTCAGTATTTAATTAAAATCAAATGGGATAACCTCCTCCTTCATCCATGGAATAAATCAAGTAAGCTTTTCTTTATTTCAGAGTGTACAATGTCTGACAACAAAATCTCAAAAGCTCCGTAACGAAAAACCAAACAAGTAGCAACACCACCAAATTTAATTTCCTCATAGAAATTTGAAGTAATTTATTTGATAATTACAATAATTAATACACTACAAGTACATTTAAAATTTTCAAGTATAAAACTGCATCAAAGAAGGCCCGACAAAATATTGATTTTATTTAATTGTCTCTTTCTCTTTGTTGTTATTATTAATCTTTTGTTGTTATTATTACTATTAGTTTAGAAGCAATTGTACGGAGACTTTTATTGCTAATTTTTTTTCAACTTTTGTGCTGTGAATAAGTTTTTCTTTTTTTTTTAATAGCATTCATTAATTGTATCCTTATTTTCATATAGTTTCTAGTTTGTTTTAAAAGAGTTTATCCTAAAAGTGAGAATGGCATTAACTGGTGTAGGGGGATTTTTTTTGACTACGTGTATACGTATTCCAGAGGTGTTCTATGAGGTTAGAAATACAATAGGCAAATGATTTCTCAACTCATGTTTCAGTTGTATATCAAGTAAACTGTCATTCCTTCTCTTAGCTATACATGTTTCATCCCCTTTTTACCTTTGACGTATGTTTGTACTTTTGACCATATATCGTATCGCAAGTCACCGACATCACGTAAAAATTTCGTTGGCAGACACGTCGTCGGAAGTTGACCCAACTCATTCGGGAATATCAAAGCTATTCTTCTCATCGGGCCGGGTTAACTGCAAAGGCAAACCGAATGGTTACAGAATTTCCAATTAACCACAAATTACGGTTTCGTTCTTCCGCAGTTTTCTTCCGTCGAGAAACGAACTCACTCCCAAAGGCTTAATAAACATGAACAACCCACCTCACCGGCGCATACTCTCGAGAGACCTCACTACAGATACTCGTACATACATTACTGACTATTTTACCTTTAGTCAGATCAGCCCAGTGGAGTGGTATCTCCCCGGAGCATTGAGGAGATGTCAAGTAAAGTCTATACTCACATAACAGCAAGATGATTCTATGGTGTTATGAAAGGCAGAAGGATTAAATGCTAGATACTAGGCTATCTCTGCCAACGTCATTACCTACTTCATCATTGACTGACAGTTGTGGATCTCGGTATGTGAATGGTAGCTTTGCACAAAAAACTCGACATCCATTTCTAAAAGTGGTTTGTTTAATACTCGTAAAAAGAGAGCAGAATATTGTGGTTCCAAACATTATGAGACAGGACCATGATTGCTTTTGAACAGATTCGAATGAATTGCTTCCTCGCAACGAGGAAAACTCACCCCTTTATTCATTCTCTTGATTATTTGCTTTCTGTTTCTGCACCAGAACGAGTGTTAAACGAACTGTCAGCAATGCTTTAGTCAGGGAATGATGACAAAATGTGAAACTTGATGTTGACAAACCAAAGTATACTCGTACTCAATGCCGATATCGCAGACTTGAATGAAGTCACAAAAGGGCAGGTATAATTTTACGGTGGTACCTATAGAATAGTTACGTTTTAACAAATTACACAATTGTAGTATAACTGCACTAGGATCATGGGATATCTTAAAGCTAAGTGAATAGAAATGAGACATATACATATTTTGGTTAAACTGTTCGGATGTACCATTTTTAAAATTCCGCTCTCCGTCTACTATACCCTTACTTGAATGGTCGTCAGCAAGCAGTTTTAAAATTCCTTGTCGGATTTTCTTTTCAATCCGTAGTAGTTCAGGGATCCATTTTAGGTCCATATTAATGATTACCATCTATCGTTTCGTATTGCTCAGTCAAAATTATGGCGATAATATCCAACTACAAATAAGCTGTTCAACTTAAATACTCCTTTATTGTCATCAACGTGGGAGGAGCACGGTTTTCCTTTCCTTTCAAAAAAAACTGTTGATCTGAGTTTCTGGCAGTTCTTAAAACACGATTGTTATGAGAATAAAAAAAGCAAAGTCCTTATTTTATCATAAACAAATAAAAACAACATGGCCTGCGTCTGCAGTGACAAAAATTCATCTGAGATGTTTAACATATTTCGTGAGGCAATAGGGCAGCCGTGGCCGTGTGGATTCGTGCGTCGACCCATGCGCATTAGACTTTCACAGTCTAGGTTCGAATCCAAGTTCAGACAAACAACTTTTAAAAAAAAAATTGTTCGCGGCTCCTCCTCTTTCGAGTCACTGACAATGCTCAAAGAGTATAACTGTCTAGTAAAAGCTTCTCAATCTCGCCGTTCGGAGTCGGCATTAAACTGTAGGTCCCTTCCACTCGTGAGAGAACAATAGCACGCACAACACGAATGGTTGGTGAGAAGCTAGGCCCAGGTCCACTTTGGACTGTAGCGCCGCCATTATTATTATTATAATAGGGCAGCCTAAGCTTATTGGTATTTGTCTTATATACGTATGCGTAATTACTAGTATATAAAGCTAAGTGGAGGGAAGTGGACGATAATTTGGGGTAAATATTTCAACAAAAAATGTATCTAAAAGCTAGGAGCAAAAAATATTCTTTGCCTCAGAAACGTCTATTTAACGCAGCTTAAATGTGGTGCACTGTCACTTGAAAAATTAAGAAGCTTTCTACGCTAGTTGATTAAGATACCTTTTAAACTTGCGAGCAGTAAGTCATGGATATGGGTGTTGTCAAACTTCATCTTAATTATGTGACAATGATCGAGGAAGCAACTGACCTCCACGTGGTGGGGGCAACAGGTTTGTGGTGTGCATATTGTACGCCGCAAGCCTGGCTAACGAAGCGCAAACGCCTCGGATGACCAGAAGATCGCAGACAGCCTCGGGTACCGCCACCGGGCAGTGGCCTCGTGAGCCACTACGGGGGTGGAAGGGGGATCACGCCATGCACTAACCAGTGCGTGCGGGGATTTAAAGGCAACAGACAACGCCATCGGCTTAGAATAGGCACATGGAACGTCTCATCGCTCACAGGAAAGGATCTCGAGCTAATTGGGGAAGCTGCCAGATATGGGTTAGATATCGTATGCATTTCTTCGACCAAACAAAGAGGATCTAGAACTGTGGATCTTTCCGATGGGTGGAAACTCTTCCTGTCCGGAGTGGCACCTCAAATGTCTGCATAGGAAGGAGTGGGGATACTCACATGTCCCAGGCTGGCAGACAGAGTATTGGAGTAGATACCGTTAGGAGAGAGAGTCGGTGCAGGTGTATGCACCGAATCTAGAGTCAGAGTATGCGGCTTTCCTGGATGAAGTTGATGCTGCCCTTGACAGGGTGGCTGAGATGGTTTCCTTTATTCAGATGATTGCTTACGTGGGTGTGGATGTAACGACATGGTGGAGTATGATTGGGAAGAACGGTGATCCTCTTCAAATCATGAACGGAGGGAAGATGTTGGATTTTTGCTGTGTAAATGGCATGAACACCTTCTTTCCACACAAAGGCATCCATAAATACACATGGTACCGTCGGAGTCTTCAACAGAAATCGTTGATAGATTTCTTTGTGGTACCATCGTGTGTGAAATGGATGGTTTGTGACGTGCGTGTGTTGAGAGGGGCTGAACTGTCAACTGATCATCACCTGGTGTTGTGTATGCTGTATCTTACTGATAAAGTACCTCTTCTGCCAAGGCGAAAACCAAGAGTGGTTACATGCATACGGTGGGAGAACTTACAGAACAGTGAGGTGCGGCGACATTTTGCACGGCGCATATCCGAAGGGTTTGAGCAAATTCCAACTGTTCCATTGCATGTAGAGGACGAATAGCGACTGTTTTCAACAGCTGTCATTGCTTCTGCACATGATGTTTGTGGGGTGAAGTGGCTTGGTGTGGCGGCTGGTGGTGAGAAAAGAACTGCGTGGTTTAAAACACCCGGAGTTCAAGAAGCCATCAAAGAGAAGTAGAATACCTACAGAGAGTGGATTCTCTTGGGGAACTCAGATTCTCATGACCGCGAGAAGAACTTGCAAATTGACTGTGCGAGCAGCTAAAGAGCAGACTTGGAAGGAGTTCGGCGAGAAGTTGGAAAGCGATCATAGATCTGCGAAAAATGTGTTCTGGCAAACGCCGGCTCAGAGGAAGGAAATTAAACACCATCGAAAGAATCAAATCCAAAGATGTTGATGAGGTCATCTTGCGCAGATGGATCGAGCACTTTTCGAAGCTGCTCAATCCCGAACAGGGCACAGAGCGCGACAGACCTGTAGTCTTGAGTAGGGCAGAAAATAGTCCAACGGTGAAGGAAGTCATTTTGGCGATTGAATCGCTAAAAATTGACCAATCCGCCGGTGTGGATGAAATCCGGCCGAAGTTTTATGGCTCTCTCGTGTCATTAAGGTGGCTTGGGAAAGCGGTGAGACACCTGGTAATTGGCAAACTGAGGTGATTGTCCCTCTCTTCAAAAAGGGGGACAAAAAAGAGTGCTCCAACTACAGGGGCATATCTCTTTCAAGTCTCCCGGGTAAAGTCTACGCTAAGGTTTTGGAGGCGCGTTCTAGAGCTATGGTCGAATGGGTCCTGGCAGAACTACAACCGACCAGCTTTTCACTCTAAGAATGGTGCTTGAGAAGGCTTGGGAGTACGCAAAACCGATCTACGGTCATTCAGTCTCTATACACAAACTGTAGTAGCTGTGTTCGGGTTAACGGTAGTAAATCAACACCTTTCACCGTGGGCGTTGGACTTCGTCAAGGGTGCGTCAAGGGTCACCTCTCCTTTTCATTATATATATGGACTGGATGTTTCAGCGTAGTCAAGGTGAGGAATGTTTCACATTGGGAGAGTTGAAGGTAAGTCATCTTCTTTTTGCAGATGACTTAGTCATCCTCACATCCTCTCAGATAGAACTCCAGCGCGCGCTAGATAGTTTTGTGGCCGTATGTGCTGATGCTGGGATGAAGGTTAACGTGGACAAATCCGAGGTTATGGTTATTTCCGGAACCCCTATTCAATGCACTCTACAATGCCGAGCTTGGTGTCAAAGCCAAGTTAAGGGTTTTTAACGCAGTATTTGTTCCAACTCTCACATATGGTCATGAAATTTGGCTAATGACCGAAAGAATAAGATCGCGAATACAAGCTGCCGAGATGAGATTTCTTCGTGCTTTTGTGGGAATTTCTCGCCGGGATAGGCTGAGAAACACGGCAGTGTGCGAGGAACTCAATGTTGGGCAGCTGCTTCTTCGAACGAAAAAGGCTATACTTCGTTGGTTTAGCCACGTGGCGCGAATGTCCCCATCACCACGAAAATTAGTTACTTTAAATCATACATGCTCGCGCTAGCGGAGGCAATGTGCTAACAAAATGAATACAGAGGTTGCGACATATTATATAATTACACGCCAAGCTCACGATGCTACAGAAGCTGCATTATCGAAGAAATGTTCTAAAGGGTGAAATATAATTTTAGACAAAAAAGCTCAAAAACAGAAGAATAAATAACCTTAACTTTAATTTTAATTATGGTTAAAATATTGATGTGAACAACTTTGTCATGTATTTTTTTTTCTGCATGCAATATGTTATTCAACTGAATTTTTATAATGTTTACATGTAAAATACATAACTTGTTAATATATTGATTTTTTTTTTAATATTCAATACATTATGATTGATGCACATCCAATTACATAGCTTAAAACACAACTCATTATGAATGCATATAGCCTGCAGGGAAGCATCAATCTGCATTTGAATATCTGAAAGAAACTGCGGTTAATTTTATCAGCAAACAAGACATAAATGAGTAAGTATAATAATGCATAAGTTATTAGATGACTGGAAACATGCACTTGGTTGCAAAGCCACAAGCATAATATGTACAATTAAAATTAAGTTATTCCCGCAAAGAGAGTTTTTTCTCCTTTCACGTATTGGAAGTATTGCAGAAACATTTTCAAACAAATTAAAGAATTAACTTGTGCTTCCATAATTAATATTAAGACATTTTTTTTATAAAATTCGATGAAAGTAAAATAAATAAAGAAAATAAAGTTGTTTTACAGATTAAGTATAAAAGCTGCTTCCATTTGTATAAATATAAAACTTTAGTAGTAGTCTCATATCCATATGAATTAATTTGTTGATCATAAACATTTCATGCAATTTAACAACCGTATTTAACTCATAAAAATTCAAATAAATTATTTTAAGTTTTGTGCATTAACTGATTTAAATACAGTACAGCCTCCCTAGTCCAGACACAAAGTTTTGGGTGTGTCCGGAATAGCGACAAGTCCGGACTATAGAGAAAAATAAAATTAAGTGGACAACCGACAACTTTTCAAACACCAATGTATGCATTTCAAAAATCTTTAAAGAGCAGGAAAGTTCGTGTTTAATTTTGTCTGGAACGCTTTTTCTAAAAACACCTTTAGGCTTTTCTGCGAGTAAAGTAAAACACCAGTTTGTTGTGGCTCTGCGATAGAACTGATCTTTATTTTAATTTCAAAATATCATCGCACATAGCAAACATGGGAATTGTGTCGGACGACGTGCGTGCACCTGATCCCACTGTGGTGTACAGTTTCTTACAAGCTGGAGACAATCGTGGGACCAGACACTACGTCAGCATTCTGACAAATTCCTGATGTCTGCTGTGTTTGATGATGTACATATTATTATATTACTCGTGTAACCTCTTCAGTAGAAGGATGTCCATTTGAGATGCATTATTTTATTCTGCCTGAATGCCCCTGGCGAACTATTTCGTTGCTTCATTGTTTGAAATGTTCGCAACATCGTTGCTTACATTGTCATCTTCTTGCATATCGAAACGCCACATTTTCTAGACTCAAGAGCCGACTGCAAACGACACAACTACTCGTAGGAGGGGAATTCTCATAATTGTAGGAAAATACATATGTACGTATGTACACATGTACATAGAACAGAGTCAAAATATATACGCATTTGAATACTCTGCCCGAATTGGTCCTCCAGGTTGGGGGTTGTGCCGTCGGGGTAACTGTCCGGCCACACCAAAAAAAAAACTAGTTACGAAGCAACAACAAGCCTCGGAAACGGCCGGAATTACTGATGACGAACCCCGAATACGAAATAAGGACAACGATCTTCGGATCTGCACGTGGAATGTAAGGTCCCTTTATGGGCCACGTGCAGCCGAACAATTAGCGGAAGCCCTAGACTTCTACAAAGCAGACATCACTGCTATCCAAGAAGTGCGATGGGATGGGCCGGGCAAAAAGAGGATGAAAAACTGTGATATTTACTACGGTGATTGCTACAGGCAACAAAAGCAGCGCTTGTTTGGATGTGGATTCGTCGTTAGAGACAGACTTAGGCAAGAAGTCTTATCGTTCAGATGTGTGAACGAACGCCTTACGGCAGTTCGCATCAAGGCTAAATTCGCCAATATAAGCCTAACATGCGCACATGCCCCCACAGAGGAGAAAGACGACGACACCAAAGACAGTTTCTACAAGCTCTTGGACAAGACATACGACCAGTGCCCTAGCTATGACATTAAAATTGTCATAGCCGATTTTTATGCAAAGCTGGGAAGAGAGAGTGTCTTTGGTAGTTCGGTCGGGAAACACAGCTTACACGATACCACCTCCGATAACGGATTTAGGCTGATCGCCTTTGCTGCAGGGCGAAATGTTGTAGTACGAGTAGCCAGTACATGGTTCCCACACCTCAATATTCACAAAGGAACATGGAGATCTCCTGATCAATCAACCGTCAACCAGATTGATCACATTGCGATCGACGCAGAGCACTCCTCCAGTATTATGGATGTCCGAACGTTTCGATGTGCTAACATCGACTCGGACCACTACCTTGTTGTAGCTAAGGTACAACAACATGTTGCGGATATCCCGAACACCGCCAAGACAAGAAAATACTGTGAGGAAGTTCGACGTCGGACGGCTACAATCGCAAGAGATCGCCAAATCCTTTTCCGATCGAGTCTCCCTTAATCTCAGAAGAAGTTCTTTGCGCGGACACCAATTATTGAAGACCAGTGGAAACATTGCCAAAAAGCTATCAGAGATGCCGCCTTTGATGTGCTGGGTTTCACTCGGCCACCACAACGAAACCCCTGGTTTGACGACAAGTGTCGGCAGGCGAATGCAGCTAAGCAAGAGGCCTACAAAGCGGCACTGCAAAGAAGGACAACAGCTGCTCGTGAGCTCTACGAGCAGAAAAGGAGAGGCGAACACCGGCTTCTCAGGAGGAAAAAGAAGGAGCATGAGAAGCGCGCGATCGGTAGAATAGAGAGCTACTACTGCAGGAATGAGGTAAGGAAATTTTACCAAAGGGTAAAGTTAACCAGTCAGGGTTATAAAGGCGATGACTTGGTAAGGAGCATGCACCAATTCATCTGTAAAATATGGTCGGAAGAAAGCATGCCCGATGAATGGAACCTCAGCATTGTTTGCCCGATCCACAAAAAAGGAGACCCTCTAAAATGCGCCAACTATAGAGGCATCAGTCTTCTAAACATTGCTTATAAGATCCTATCTGCCGTGTTGTGTGAACGCCTAAAGCCATTCGTCAACAACCTGGTCGGTCCATACCAGTGTGGCTTTAGGCCTGGAAAATCCACCATCGACCAAATATTCACGCTGCGGCAGATCTTGGAAAAAACCCAGGAGCAGCAAATCGATACCCACCACCTTTTCATCGATTTTAAGGCCGCGTATGACAGCATCTATAGAGACGAGCTATACAGAGCAATGTCTAGTTTTGGCATCCCTACCAAACTCGTCCGTTTGTGTAGGATGACGATGGAGAATGTACGCTGCTCCATCAAGGTCGGTAAAGACCTAACCGAGACCTTTGATGTCAAAAAAGGATTCAGACAAGGCGACGCGCTGTCATACGACTTCTTCAACATCATACTTGAAAGAATTGTGCAAAACTCACACGCCAACACCAGAGGCACAATCTTTCAGAAGTCCGTCCAACTACTCGCATATGCCGACGATATTGACATAATCGGAAGAACACAGCGTGATGTCAATGGCACTTTTGTGAGTATTGCGACGGAGGCCGCGAAGATGGGTTTAACGGTAAATGAGGGCAAGACCAAGTATATGCTGTCAACCAGAAAGGACACCCAACACCGAAGTCTCGGACAGAACGTCACAGCAGACAGTTATAACTTTGAGGTAGTCAAGGACTTTGTCTACCTAGGCACCGCTATTAACTCAGACAACGACACCAGCGCTGAAATCAAACGAAGAATAACTCTTGCTATTCGCTGCTTCTTTGGGCTAAGAAAGCAATTGATAAACAAAGCCCTCTGTAACCCTGTACAAGACCCTAATAGTCCCAGTCCTGCTATATGGCGCAGAAGCATGGACTTTGTCAAAAGCGGATGAGGTTGCTCTTGGTTGCTTCGAGACGAAAATTCTTCGGGTGATTTTCGGTCCCGTCTGCATAGAGCGTGAGTGGAGGAGAAGATATAACAACGAACTGTACGAGCTGTTCAGCGACATTGACTTAGCCAGAAGGATGAAGATCCAACGATTGAGATGGCTAGGTCATATAGAGCGAATGGAAACCAATGCTCCGGCCCGGAAAGTCTTCGAATCCACCCCCGAGGGACGGCGCAGTAGAGGAAGACTGCGACTCAGGTGGCGCACGCAAGTGGAAAGGGACCTCAACCAACTGTGCCTGCGAAACTGGAGGCAGCTAGCTAAAGATCGAGCTGGCTGGAGACGCTTGTTGGTTGAGGCCCAGGTCCACCCCGAACTGTAGCGCCACCTTAAGTAAGTAAGTAACCGTAAAAAAAAACTTTTATATTATACATGGTTTCAATATACGAACTTTTCAGTTATATGAACTGGCATAACAATCATTAATTTATATAAGAGAGACTTCACTGAAATAATAATAATCTATATATATAAACAATTGTTGCAAGTGCGTTGTGACTTTATAACTCACGAACGGGTTTGTAGGGTATGTTCGTATGGTCGTGTAGATGGTTTATTTAAAGTTTGCAATAAAATTGGTCGACTCGTTCGTGAGTTATGACTTTTTATGTCCTTTGATTTTGTCCATACAAAATCAAAAATAACAAATACGTAGGCGTCTATGAGTGTGTGCTGTATGTATACTGTGTGCTGATCTCATACAGACTGCAAATACACGTTGACAGCTGTCAGTGAGTGATCATGTTAAGGTTCTTTTTCATCGAACTCGCATTGTGAACGGATGTAATCGGCAAGAGTCGCATTTAATTTTTTTTGTTTATTGAACAAAGAGTTTTGGTGTGTAGATCTGATTTTTTTTTCAAGCTTGCAGCTAAACATCATCAAACAATTAGCTTAATCTTTTTATCGTTTAAACACAGACACATGTGCACATTTTATTTGCGCTTGGTATTCGAATAGTTGAATGATTGAGGCAATGATGTTTAATATAGTATGTATGTAAATCTTTTTTAATAAAATTGTAGTGTCTGTCTGTCTGATTGTTCGGGCTAATCTTCGAAACGGCTGAACCGATTTCAATGAAACTTTGTACATGAAACAGGCATGTAGAAGAGGTTGTCAAGAGTGACTTGGACTATTCTGTCATTACTCAGAGTTTCATATTCATTATGCTTAAGCGAATATGGAAGTTCTAACAGACGACGTGAGCCAACCTCAATTTTCAATTATTATTTTATCATTTGTATCTATAAATATAACACTGATGGTTCCTTTGTATGTATGGGCTAAATTTCTTAACAATCGGTCATAGGCTATAGGAAAAACAGAAATTCGCATCTTTCAGCAAACATTCGACGGAGAATTATGAAATTTTGCACACATGTAAAGAACACCGGGAAGAATTAGATCCTCTGGAAAAATAAGGAGACACTCCCACCAGAGAGGGCGTAGCGAAGCAAGCTGGATACTCTAGTACATTTATAAATAGTCGTGCAAATTTTCCATTTGTTGTTGTACATATATTTACGAATCCGCGTACAGACTTCAAATTTTATTAATATTTCTCATTAAGTAAAATAAATAAAATCATATAAGAAATTCAAACCAAACAGCAGAAATGTCTGGTAGAAATAAATGGCGTACTTATATTTAATAGCCAATCCTTCTTCAAGCTTTTGCATCAGCTTAAAAGTTGTGCATTATCCAAAAAGAATTTTATACCAATCAACCGATGGTGCTTTCTGTTCTCTTAAAATAAGTTGACGAAACAGTGACTCACAATTTAGTAGATCTTATACAATGAATCCATTTTTCGGTTTTAATTACTGGCAAAAATACATAAGCATTTTTTGAATACCTTTTTGAGCATATATGTCATATTTTACCACTTTGTGATTGATGTTGGTTTGCAGGAGGTTTGTTTTACTCAACTGTTTATATTAAAAAATATAGGATGACTTAATCAACACAGTCGATTCCCGATAATTGGAAATGGCAAGGGAACAGCATTTTTACGAAATATCGCAGGTTACGAATTATCGAGATTTCAATTTAACGAGGTGGAAAACTTAAAAATACGAATTAACGGGTCTTGTGAACAAAGAATAAAGAAACTCGTAATATAATAGAACAAAAAAGTACGGTGTGTAAGGCGATACCAAGGAAACAAAATTATGTACAAAAGTTAACGGAAGTAAAACTGAAAATATTTTTTTTGCGTTTTGTATTACGAATTATATGAGGTTTTAAAATGAATTACGATTTATAAGAGGTTTTGTGTTTATTACATTGCAAATAAGATACGAAATAACGAGGGAAGCAAAATGTATGATAATTTTACGAATTAGAGACGATTTTCAAGGGACTCGCAGTTTTGTTACGAATTATTGAGGTTTATCGGGTTACGAATTATCGTGATTCGATTGTATTTAAACCATTCAGCCTTTTTAGGCCAAATATATATTTTTCTACGATAAAAATTGTATTTTACCAATAATCAACTATACCGTAAAGCTTAGACTAAAACCTCAAATCTTTCAAGCTTTTGAAACTCGCACAGAACAAAAATCAGATTAAGCTTACAGCAAAAGCGAAAGCAAGCATACGCATACCTCCAAAAAGCTTTCTGATTCGTTAGCAAAAATCCAACAGTAATTTTGTGCAGTGAAAGTGCTCTTTTTCGTTTTCTTTGCTTACACATGTTTCGTTTGTTTAGCCATATACATGTGTATACATAAAAACGTATATTGCGTTATATTGGAAATAAAACACACGTGGAACAATTACTGCTGCATACTGTTTGCCCGCCCAATTTACACACATATAAAAACTTAATTTGTATTATGTGACTTTGGGACCGCAAGTATGCACCATTTCTGCATAACTTAGCATTTTATATTATGAATAGCGACAGCTTACATACGGTTACCGAGACCGTTATCGCAAAGTTATCTTAGGTAAACTTCATGTGAAGGTATGTACATATATGTACATTGTATATATTTACTGAGGTATCGTTAACTTAATTTATCTCAAAATATATACAGTTGTGATACAAATTGAAATGTGTTTCATTGAAAATTCATCATCATACGACCCAAAGACCAGCATTTTTACAGGACTCATATTAATATATATGTACGTAATAAAATTTTAAAAAAGCCAGGTGATGAAAAAACTAACTGAATCCCTTAGCAAGAAAGTGTGATGATCCAAATAAAAAAAATATTAGTACAATAATTTGTTTTTCAGGCGGTAATCCACATTGAAATTGGTTGGTATTATCTTCACCTTTCCGTAAGAGTTTCTAGAACGCTACTTACCTGAACTTGGTAAAAAGTGGAATTATTTAATTAAATCATACAATTAATTTACAGCTTGAAAATAGAAATGCTCGGTTTGCAATCAGTTTATTTAGCTTGAAGTGCAGAACTATATTTGCTATGCATTTATGTATAATTTATTACTAAATTTGTTGTGAATCTATTCTATTGCACGTACGAAATTTGGAAAAAATTTAAATATTTTATCTAACTTGAGTTAACTTTCAATTGAAATATTTCATTTAACTAGAATATAATTAATGTATGTTAAATTGTGCATTCAATGGACAAGAGAAGGAATTATATATATATATATATAAATGTATATATTATTATAAATCTCTTAGATAATTCTTGATTGAAAAGGTAAGTGGCACTTTGTACTTGTAATTATTTTTTTTTGTTATTAGCTTAAAGCATTACAAAAAACTTTAATTTATAACTTTCTTGCTCTCGCCATTCAGAGAAGTTGTATCCTGGAGAGCTAATCGCAGTTGAGAAGATGATCCCTCGATAATGTTTTCTATAAAAAAAAGGAAACAACAGAGAAAAAAACGAAGAGAACCACAAAAAGTGGGAATAACATTTAAATTGGCAATGAAGGTCTAAATTTAAAGTTTATGAATAGGCGAGAAAACATTCAAATTTCTCTAACTGAAATACAAAATATCGGAACATTCATCACTACCGGGTGGAATGGATGGAGTCACAAAATCGTAGTAAACGGGATAACGTGGTTTGAAAGCCTCCCCCTTGTCTGTGTTAATATCAGTCATGCTGACGTTATGCAAATAATCAGTGTCATCGAAGAATCTTTCACTCAATGCCATGGCATCCTCGTATGATGGAGGGACTAGATTTGAATAAATAATATATAAAGTGGGGTGATGATTTAAATAATACTGGTCATATTTACCCATTGGAATATAATCTGGCGGATTATCACTATCCGTCACAATAAGAGCTGGGGTCTGGTGATGAGGATTGGTCATATCATCACTAGTTTGATGATGGTTCATTATTGGATCCATAATGGGAATACTACCAATTGTGAGCGGAATTTTAAGTTTCACCTTCCAATGAAATTCAGTTGGTTTGATTATAATTTTGATGGAATATGATACAACGATAGGGCATGGAAACTTGACTGATGTAGGTGGTATTGAAAGAATATCTAAGCTACCACGATAAACCTTACGACTCCAACGGAGGACGTTACCAAATTGTTTGCGAGCTATGAGATTCTTATCTAGGCGATACTCATGTTGAGGATCATGGCTTTCATAGGAAACTTCTTGTTTGAGCTTTACATCACATTCGGTCATATCAATTGAGGATTCATTATTCACATATAAGACGAAATTTATTTTTTGGCCTGGCGCATAACCACAGTACGGCGTTGAAAACTTTACTGTAAGCGGACCTGTAGGACAACAAAAGCTCCAAAAGCGTTTACGATCTAGAATTTCAAGTGGTACCTGCAAAGAAACATTAAAATTTAAAATCAAGGAAATTAATTACATAAAAGAATCAGAAATATCAGAAATGTAATGCTTCAAGTAACATTCACTAAAATAATAATACAGTAGGCGCTCGATATAGTGAACAATCCAATATAGTGAACACACGAAATTTTATACATTCTATTCTAAACAGTGAACAAAAAAATCTCGTTTTAGTCAACCTATGTTTTTTTTTCTTTTTTCGAACCTTTCAGCATGCACAAATACGTCTGAAACTCACTAGTGTTATGCAGTCGGCAGTATCAATACAATCGTCCTAATATACCGTTTGTATATGGTACACAATTTGGGGTTGTTTGAAGCAAATACAAAGTGCGCGTTACTTGTACATGGAATGCATTATTTTGTTAAAAATAAAATAGACTTTTTATTTTTAGTAATTGAAAAGAACAGAATATAATTATTCTATTTCTGATGAATAATACTTCAAAACATACGCATTTTGATGAAATTTGTTCCAAGCAGTCCACTCTTGTTACAATGAACAATCTCGATGCAATGAACAGGCCCGGTTTTTATTAGTTCACTATATCGAGCGTCTACTGTAATAATAATAATCATAATGGCGGCGCTACATTCCGAGGTGGACCTGGCCCTAGCTTCTGAGCAACCGCTCGTGTTGTTCGTGCTATTGTTTTCTGACGAGTGGAGCGGACCTACAGTTTAATGTCGACTCCGAACAACGATTTTGAGAAGCTTTCTCTAGACACTTATACTCTTTGAGCATTGTTTTGAACCTAGACTTGAAAGTCCAGTACGTATAGGTTGACGAACAAACCCACACGGCTACGGCGCCCACTCAATTCATTCACTAAAATACTATCAATTACATATATCATCAATAAGTCATCGAGACTTCGTCGTTACGAATTACGAATTTATGAGAACCTTTGGATGTGAGTACTTACGCAAATCCCAAATATAATCCTAAATGGATCAAAATCAATGATTTTGTGTTTGAGTGCAATAAGACTTGTACAACCAACTTGTTTAAATTATTCTACATTCATTCTCATCTTTTATGGTACGGATTTTAAAATTAAAGCATGATGGCTTCAAGCACATGAGCCAAAATCTCATAAACATAAACATATGTACCTACATACAAGTGTATGTATGTATGTATATAATGCAAACATCTATGGACACACGCTCGTCTCAAAGTGAACGATTGTACTTGAGGATAAAACAGCGTTATGTGTATTTATCATATAAAACAAAATAAACACATCTACAATAATACTTACTCGGTACATTGGATCCAAATTTAAATCAAGTGGATGTATAACCGTAAATGGCAGTTTAAACACTTTCGGATACCGCCCTGGTCGATCAATAGTAGTTATAATATCATAGTGTATTTGGCCATACTTTCCATCGAATGATGTTGGCAGATTCTCTGGCAGTATGACGTGAAAGGTGTATGAATATTCACCGGCAATCCATTCAATAACAGAACTGTTCGAACAGCTACCTAAGACATATGACTTCGAAGAAAGATATGACTTAAAAGCGCGACACGCAGCACGTTCACTGTCGCGCGGATAACCCTTTTTTATCCATCGAACTTTGGCATACCCACTAATAGTAATATAAATTGCTGTAAAAAAAATGTTACGCTCTTTAATAAAACCAATAATTTAATAATAAATTAACCTCCCCTCAAGATATTTATCCTAAACCCCACCCATTTTCCCCAGAATCTATGAATATAAACATAGTAATTTAGGAACCTGTTCAATGGAGTTTTAAAAGCATTGTATCAAGCTATTCTTGGATGGAATATAATAATATTTGGCCATAATAATGTTATACATATATAAGTAAATAAATATTCGTACATTTATTAATTCAGGGTATCATATCTGATTACTATGCATACATACTTACATCTATACTATATATATAAATCTAAATGAACATATGTATGACATACATACGTACAAACTAACAAATCCCTGTGTAAGAATGTAAAGATTTCGTTTTTAAATTTCTCAGATGCTTAAGAGCACCGTTATTGGTCACTGACGCTTGTCCATTGTAAATTAAACCTTACAAATTGCGAAGGACTGTTATATCTCAGTGTATTTTTTTCATATTTACATATGAACTATACACATCTACACAAAAGTGAAAGGTATTTGTTAATTTGTACGCAAAACTCAGTCACCCTTATGCTGAAATAAAAAAAGTTGTCGCATGAGTCATAGTCCAAAAGTACTGCATAAAGTAAAGAATTATATGAAAATGATTCACATTAGTTGCACATTAAAAAAAATGTTTCTTGGGGTCGTTACTTTCACTTTAAATGTTTTGTTATATTCTGTGTTTTAATATTTTCCATCTCCCCTTGTCCACTGTGTAATTACACACTAAATTAAAACTATAATAATGATCTACTTATGGCAATATTAAAACAAGAGCACAACAATCCACCCATTACTCATTGCGTTCCGATTGGTTGTCCCCTTTGGCGCGCTTAGTATGACTCAGATACACATTAAAGAAATGAATTCCTTACCCTTGATCCTTTTAGTTGTGTCGACATTGAGTTCGACAACTCCAGATATTTCCTGTCCAGCATAGTAAACACCCTGGGGATTGTGGTCAAACGATATAAGGCACTCAATTGGCATAGGCACAAATTCCTTCGAATTTAAAGTGTGCCACTGGCAGTTTTATTCTGGTGTACTCTTTATTTTTTATACAATCTTTGATTCTTTCTTTCTGTTATTGAATATACAATATAATATAAAAAATCACTTAAGTTTGAAAGCACTCCAGAGGTCACTATTGGACATGGGTGAGACACAGCAATACAAAACCGTACGAAAAAGGACCTTGAGTTATAATATATGCACATACACACACACACACACACTATGGGTGTGGAGGGGGTTTTAAAAAAAAATGTTACTACAAACTGTCCTATAAATCGACAAAAGCCGAGTACATGACAAATTTTCTAGTTATCTAGTTTCGATTTATTTAGGTCTTTTTTCCAATGTAAATATTCATTTACAGTAATACCAATATTTGCAAATGTCTCCTGCTTTTAATGCTCAGTTATTTAATTTGTATGCGAATCCATCTATGGAAATATATTAATCCTAATAATTCAACAAACTGACAACACCACCGAACTAGATGGAACAGACAACACGTTACTATTCGCATAAGAAAAACTGAATATCAACTAAGGAACGGCTAGGGTGACAAAACTATCACGTAAATACTAGCGTAGGAAAATTCGCCTTCCATTACTGACATGCGTAATTGCGTAAATAACAATTGTTTTGACTCTCCCTATGTGTGACATTTTGACAGATACCATATTCCTTCGAAAGCTCCGAAAGTTCCGTAAGATGGCATCCATTTTAGGCTAAAAACCGTTGACTTTTTTGAATATGAAAGAAAACTGGATTGGGCACACTATAGTACCGAAATACCAATCATCTCCAGTTAACACGATTCTTTGCTTAAAGTCTCCAGTTGCTCACATCAAATTTGTTGAGATCTTTTTGCGTTTGTGGTCACTTGAGACGTGGACGTCCTCTGTTGCTTGGTCCAAGACCTCAGAGTTGAGATTCTTCAAACCAGAGCTAAGTTGTCCATACGCTCTAGTCTAGTCTAGTCTTCTCTTGAAATGACCAAGATTTCTTCATCTACTTTAAATATTGTCTTTCGAGAAAAGTTCTATTACTCAGTTGCCTCTTAAGCCCAAAGAAACAGCGAGTGGTATAAGTTATATTGCATTTCATCACCACACTTCTGTTAGTGATGTTTGCCGCGGAGAAGAAGAAGATGAAATCTATTGCTTCTTCTCTACCGCAGAAAAGAATTAATTTTGTCGTCAAGCAATAGACATTAATTAAATAAAATGTAAAAAAACAAAGGGGAAAATTATCAAATTATTTTTTCTCTTTTATTGTACAATTTATAAAGTCTCTCGTAGAGGCTTGGAAATTTCACGGAAACTCGGCAAGCAACGAAGTCATGTCTTTTGGGCTAATTAGTTTGTGAACGACGAAGTTTTACGTAGAATGAGGATGAATAGGGAACTTCTTTTCACGATAAAAGGAGAATACTAAAATACGTTGGGCACGTCCTCAGGAATGAAGAATATAAATGTCTCTAACTCATTCTACAAGGAAAAATCGAAGGCAGAAGAACAGTAGGAAGACGAGCACTATCTTGGATATCCAATATTCGTGAATGGCTAAACTTCTCGACGACAGGCGTCATAAAAGGACTGAAAAATTAGGAACAACTTAAAATGAGTATTTCCATACTCTGGAACGGAGAGGAACTTTAAGAAGAGGAAGTGTTGTTCGGAAAGATTTCATCCTGAGTCGTCTCTGTCCCTATGTTCTGACCTAATCTTTAAAGAAACTCGTTTGGACCTGGACTCCGAAGCTCCAAGTAGCTCATTCTAACTGGATCTTTGTACGTCGACAATAAATAACCACCCGATTAGGTCCTCCTAAGCCATCTATAAAACGATTAATCGTCTCAAAATAGTGTACTGACACATTATTGCCGATTTTTTCACCCTATGTCAAGTGTTGACATCGCCTATAAAATCTGTTCTGCCATTCTGTGTGAACGCCTGAAAACTTTCTCCACGAGTCTGATAGGTCCGTATCAGTGTGGTTTCAGGCCAGGGAAGTCCACCATCGATCAAATCTTCACACTGCGGCAGATCCTGGAGAAGACCCAAGAAATGCAAATTAAAACACATCCCTTATTCGTCGATTTCAAGGCCGCATATGACAGCATGCATAGAGACGAGCTGTACAGCGTCATGTCTAGTTTTGATATTCCTGCCAAACTGGTCAGACTGAGCAGGATGACGACGGAGAACTCTCATTGCTCCATCAAATTCGGTAACGAAACCGTCATCATAGTCAGCTATAACTTTGAGGTAGTGAAGGACTTCGTCTACCTTGGCCCCGCCCTAAAGAGTACATTTTCGCTTTGAGGTAGTGAAGGACTTCGTCTACCTCGGCTCCGCGGTAAACAGTGCAAACAACATCAGTACCTAGATCAAACGCAGAATAACTTTCGCCAACCGCTGTTTTTATGGGCTCAAAAGGCAATTGAGTAGTAGAGCCCTCTCCCGGAAGACCAAGTTGACTTTGTATAAGACCTTGATCATCCCAGTCCTGCTGTACGGCGCAGAGGCATGGACAATATCCCAAGCGGATGAACAATCTCTTGGTCTTTTCGAGAGAAAAGTTCTGCGCGCGATCTTTGGTCCTGTTTGCGTTGATGACTTTTGGAGGAGAAGGTTCAACCACGAACTGTATGGGCTGTACAGCGACATGAGTCTATCCAGGCGTCTACGGATCCAACGCCTAAGATGGCTAGGCCATGTAGAGCGTATGGATAACTTAGCTCCAGCCCGAAGAGTCTTCGACTCTGAGCCTGTGGGACAACGCAACAGAGGACGTCCACGTACAAGGTGGCGCACACAAGTCGAGGGGGACCTCGGCCGGCTTGGTGTGCGAAACTGGAGACAGCTGGCGAAAGATCGTGCTGGCTGGAGAGGCATGTTAAGTGAGGCCCAGGTCCACCTCGGACTGTAGCGCCCTAAGAAGAAGAAGAAAGAGTACAAACAATATCAGTACCGAGATCAAACGCAGAATAGCTCTTGCCAACAGCTGATTTTTTTGGGCTCAGAAGGCAATTGAGTAATAGAGCCCTCTCTCGGCAGACCAAGTTGACTTTGTATACACGGACAATATCCCAAGCGGATGAAGTCTCTTGGTCTTTTCGAGAGAAAAGTTT
This sequence comes from Myathropa florea, assembly GCA_930367185.1. Classification (NCBI taxonomy): domain Eukaryota; kingdom Metazoa; phylum Arthropoda; class Insecta; order Diptera; family Syrphidae; genus Myathropa; species Myathropa florea. Next base: position 432,585 of record OV884004.1, on the reverse strand, counting down.
TGCGAGCATCTTTGGTCCTGTTTGCATTGATGTCATTTGGTCAGGTCCACCTCGGACTGTAGGGCCCTAAAAAGAAGAAGTCTAGTGTTGATAACCCTACCAAGCAGGTTAAGCTATTGAGACTAAGGTCTCAGAAAAAAAAAATATAAATTCTATATATAACATGTGGTTCTCCTATATATACGGCTAGATCAAATCAAAAGTATTATATTTGCCCTAAAGAGTTTTGCTGTACTAAGTGGTATACGCAGACATCTTATGTAAAACGAAATGAGTATTAATCTGAGCTGGCAAATATACTCGTACAGAAAAACATTGAACAGAATGACGTTGTTCATTCACACGAGCTGCTACAGATCTTCAAATATTTCAATGCCATGCTTAAATATTTGTTTAACAATGAGTGACGAAAGCAAAGGTTGAGCAACAGAAATCATTTTTGAGAGAAATCACCTTTTGACACTTCGTTTTACGCACTATGGCTTGAATAATTTTCTATTGTGCAAGTTAGCGCTTTTAAGATTTAATCTTTCGACCCTCAGCTTCTCTATTGTATTTAGAATTATGTCATTTGGCTGGGACATTAAAGATCATATTTAATTTCATAAATAAACACCATTCAATTTTATTTAAAAAGTATATTGATTCATGTATTTTATATTCATTTAAATATACGCATACAACAGTCCTAAATACAAGTCTCTTTAAGACAGCACTTTTTACTACATAATTACCCACAACACTCCTTAAACACCAGCTTTATTCAAGACCACAACTGAATTTGTCGGATTTTATCATAAATGCTAAAATACAGCGCCGTCGTCAAACTGGATTTAAGTAAAGTTGGCGCCATGCCTTTGTACAACCCCCGAAATCCTTCCTGTTGAATTGTTAGTTTAAGACAACTCATTATCCCAGTGCATCTTATATTTTGTCCAAAAGTTTGTCGATGATTCTCAAATCCTTGAATTTGCAAACGTTTTTTTACCAAATCAAAAGGATAAACCATCATTTTAGAAAGCATCCCCGATGATGCACCCATCACCAGTAAAGTCCATGTTGGAAGTTTCCTAGCAAAATAGAAAGAATGCAACATACAGAGCGTGATCATTTTTAAAATATAACTTACGTTCGGTCGTCTACCTGGTACACCTTAATAACCGAATTACTAAACAAACGATAAAACATGAAGTTAGCTCCCATTAACGGGGCTATTTGTACCAATGCTGACGATAGTCCACGATAAAGACCAGTAACACCCTCAACACGTACTATTGCTGATACAGCGCGGGTCGCATTACGATAACCTTTACTCGAATCTTGTGCCACCAACCGAGTACGAATGACATCAAGAGGCATTGAAATGATTACAGCCGTTCCACCAGCAATACCACCACAAACAAAATTCGAAAAATTTGGTCTGTCTTTAAAATAGGATGTCTGATTCGCAAACAAACTAAGTTGCTCATATGTCCAAAACTGTGAAATTCCATACAGTATACTTAGTACTTGAGCAGGATTGTGCCCCTTCCAAAAGGCAGCTACACCTTCTTCTCGAAAAATCACTTTGCACGCTTGAGTAATTGAAATATATTTGGATTCTACTCCTGCCTGTCCTCCAATCGGTTCCACTTGTAACTGGAATCGAATCTTTAACACATCAAGTGGCTGACAAGTTGATCTTGTAATAGCAGCTGATAGCCCACCAGCTAGGACCTGCTTTAGTTGTTCCTTTGTTGTATATGTTTTCCTTTTAGGAGATACTGGCGTATGCTCTACAGAGTGTGAATTTTTCGTCGTTTGTGTAGCCATTTAACGAATTTTTCTTTTCAATTTTTCACAAAATGTATTTCTTTTCACTTTTACTGTAACGAGACGAACAATATTAATATTCTGTTCACAATTCAAAATACAAAAATAGTAATAATTATTAACTCTACTTACGCATTAATGTTCCTAACAAACGGTGTTAATGAGACGGAATAGTTTATTTGCGCTGACGATACGATTGTCTATTTGTTTAAGTTAGATAAAGATTGAGTATAAAGAAAATCAAATTTCACCTTCCAACTCGATGTGGCTGGTATTCGCTTCTTCAGTTATGTTGTTGCTTTTGCTTCTTACTCTACTATGCTTCTTCGCGCGTGAAACAGATCCGTCGATGTCGATCCACCAGGTACAACATTTGTGAGGAAGAGAAATGCATTGACTATTTCATAAACCTCATTTAATAACAACTCAAGACTTTCTTTTTTTCATTCAACAGCACTAAAGAAATATGTAAAATTCCAACGAATACAAAAACAAAATCCGATTGTAATCAGCTGTTTTTGACATTTGTTACGTTTTGTTGTTAAAAACGCAGTAGTATGGAGGAGTGAGTCAAATTCGAGCCACTCAAATGTCAGTATTGCCAGATAGAAATTAATTTTCCGAAAAAGATATGAGATGTTTAATTTTTTTTTTTAATGGCGGCGCTACAATCCGAGGTTGACTTGGGCCTGGCTTCTCAGCAACTACTCGTGTTGTGCGTGCTATTGTTCTCTCACGAGTGGAAGGGACCTACTGTTTAATGCCGACTCCGAACGGCGATATTGAGTCTTTTTCTGGACAGTTATACTCTTTGAGCATTGTCAGTGACTCGAAAGGTGTGAAGCCGTGAAAAAAAGTTTAGTGTTTTTTTTTTGGGAATCGAACTGACCACATCGAGCGTAGGAGTCGACGCACCTACCCAATACGCCACGGCACCCACGAGGTGTTTAAATTAGCTATTCAATTTTGATCTCTAGCCTTTACTAGGCCAAATAGGCCTTGTCCTTTGAACTACCACTCCTGATTTTGAATGCGTATAAGCTAAATTCAACATGACTAAATATAAGCAAACATACGTATCACATACGTGTCGAGATGTAGATTTTTTTTATTTTTGTGTATTTTATGATTTTGTGTTTTAAAAACATCGCTCTAAATTGCTTCAGTTTTTCATTCTCTTACATTTTAGTAAGTAATTTTTTAATTTCATACATGTATGGATATATAGTCTCTAAGCCTTCCAACCTATTTGAATTGACTTAGGAGCTTCCGCATTTGCATTTGCTTGCGGTGGTGGTTGTGCCGGATATGAGGGAGAAGATTTTGGACTTACAGTTGGATATACTCCCTTTGGATTTCGAACTGTACCTCCGGAACTATGAACGGGTCCAAACACTGGGTATCTTGGTATAAATGGATTGTCCTGAAATTGTTCCTTCCCTGTTATATCCTCCACGAAAATTGGTGGAGCTGGAATAAAGTGTTGAATCAGTGTCACTTATTGAATTATAAAGCTCTTACACAATGGATTATTTGGAATCGAGTCAACACCTTCTGCACTAATACTCCCGAATAGAGGAACTGAGCCAATGATAAGTGGAAATACGACATCAAGGTCTGTATAAAGCCCTGACAATTTTACAGTGAATTTCAGAGTATAGTTAATTTTTATTATTGCACAGTTGTTTAATGTTGGAATTGTGGACGGTATCTCAAGGAACTCATTCAACTCCGCTTTATTATGTTTTATTACTTCTCCAAGAAGATTTTGTGCAATTTTTACCTCATTCCATCTCGATCTCGATTCCGGAGAACGACATGTATATGTGACTTTTCTTAGTAGTCTCACTTTGATTTCTGAACAATTAACATCCGACTGATTATCCACAACGGCATTAAATCGAATTTTTTGACCCGGAGCGTAAGCCGAAAAAGGAACTCTTATCTTAACTATAATTGGATCTTTGGCGCCACAACATAAATTCATACAAAACACTTTCTGCTCCTCTTGTTCCATGGGAATCGTATTTGATGGGTCCAGATTTAAGTCGGATGGTGAGATTACAGTAAATCCTTGCTTAAAAGTGTTATTGTATCGAAGGACCCGATCAATAACTACTACCACTTCGTATTGAATTTGTCCATCACTTCCATTAAATGATGTTGGGGCATGAGGAGGAATTGCGGACTTAAATGGATAAACATACTTTCCAGCAGGAAGCTCTAGTTGACTACCACCACTTTTTCCATAAACATATGATTCCGAACTAAAATAAAGCTCTGATGCCGAAAAGGTTTCTATCGCGTTCTCACGTTTTCCATTAGGATTTTGTTTAGTAACATTTTCTGTCCAGCGTACTTCCGCATGCCCAATGACACTGATGTAAATTGCTGAAATCATTAATGAAAACTCTTTAAATTAACAATACTCACAATATATGGACTGTATTATTACTGGATACCTAATTGAATTAAGGGAATTACCATTTATAAATTTTATTCAATTATATTCCTATTTGATTTATGCATACAAGTTCAAGTCAGATGACATAGTCGGCTGAATTATAATTGAAAAGCTCACGCTTGATTATGCACGTATATATGTACATGTATGAATATTAAGTCAAGTAACTGGTGTGCCAATATAAAATATGTTTATCTTGAATAACTCGAAATAATTGCTGATTCAAATAAGACGCAATCGAATTAAGAAAGTTTAGTCATGTTTTATGCTCGGAAAATATGTGCATATGTATACATAGAAATGTGCACTATATTACTTTCTTTTATAAGTTTAAGAAAACATAGGCAACGATTGCGTAAAACTGGATATACAGGGGCCAAGACGCTTAGAGGGCACACGAAATAAAAAAATATGGTCCGACATAAAAATATTGCATCCATCTTTGTACATAAAAATTATAGCAACTAAGAATAACATTTATACTGAATTTAGTGAAGCTTGTAGAAATTAGCTAAATCTTTCGACATGATAATGCATTTAAGCATCTTCCCCATTTATTAAATATTGACTTATATAAATATCTTAAACCTAAAATATGTTGAAATTTGTATGCAGTCTGAAACACTTCGAAAAAACAAAATGGCTTGAAGTATTACTCCTACGCATATAAATGTTTTATTTGATATGAACAACTGCATTTTGGGTTGACCTTATACCTTACCTTATATCTTTTTCAAGTGAATTTAATTTTGGGTTTTGATTTTAGTATATGTCTTCTAGTACTTAATGTAACAAACTAGAATTAAATTATTTTTAATAAAAAGAATAAACACAAATATTCGACTTTGAATAATTCAGAGAAAAAAGTTGCTTAAGTTTCGAACAATAATGTATATGCATGTGCATATTTTTTAAATGGGCTACAATATAACGATTCATTTGCTATATTTTATTCAGCTTTTTTTCAAAAGCTCGCTTCTCGCATGACTTTTTATCAACACCTTAAGAACATATGGGTAAGGAAAAACAATGGTTCCAAACATAACGTTCATATGACTCATTCCTCAATCCGAGGGGTATTGTCGATAGATGAGACATGACATATGTTTCTAGTTTGTTAAGTATAAGAACGATTCATTCAATAGATCAAAAGCTAAAGAGTGCGCACTCAAAAATTAATACAAAGTTTGCTCGTTTGCTCGAAACAAACGAATAGCTTTTATGAGATTGCGGAAACCTTAAATAACTCCCAGTCTGTCCTTAGAATGTCAGCAAATCAAAAAATGGCATGAGCAGTAAATGGTTGGAAGGATTCAGCTTTAGATAAACCTTTTATTAACATCATGGAAAAAAAGAGTGAAGAATAGCAAAATTGACGCCACCACCTCTACAACAACAACTTTAATGAGAGAACCAGTTGATTTCACTTTCGTAAAGAAGCTAACGAACCAACTACATAACTCCAAATGCAGAATTAGCCTATCATACCCAAATTGCTTATTTTTGTATATAACATAATACTGATTTCTGGTTAGACCTATGATTAAAATTAATTGTATATTATTATAGTATTCCCGATCTAAATCTGATTGAAAATCTTTGAGAAAATATAGATTTGATTCTTATGGGACTTATAAAAATATATTTTAACTTATATGAAAACGCAGCTCAATCTCCTTTAGTCCTTTTTTTGTCAATTTTTGTATGATTAAAAGACAGACTTGTTGAAGTTAAAGTCAGATTATGTTGTGGACTACAATTCTGAAATATTAAAACTTTGTTCTTTTATATTAACAGCAGAACTAAGAGAAATGGTATAATGTTCTTTTTATAAGAACATCACTGTACATAAAAATAAATGTTGGCAAACAGTATTGTAAGAATACTGTTTGAATTTTTGAGGTACACATTATTTCGCACAGCATAATGAGTTCAGAACTGGTTTCCGGCAATAAATTTAAACGCATGTAGCCGGTATAATCAGCCTTGAAGTGTTTGGGTTGATTACGTAATATTTCGGAGAATGCCTTGCATACGATTCGGAGGAAGTTTTTTTGCCATTGTTCGCTATAATGTGTATTCGAAATATATATGTACATATATGTTTGTGCAAATAATCACTATTTCGTGCAGGTAAATAGGTTTATATCCATATTAAATTTTGTCTAGTAGTGGAATAAAAATAGTGTGAGCACATGTTTTATCAAAACTATTTCTATGGTATTTATTGTGCAAAGATGCGTACATAAATTAAAAAAAAATAATACATTGTTAGAAGATTTATAAACCAATACTACAATTGTTGCCATAACTGAATCTTAACATCGATGCAAAACTATTTGCACTGTCCACATGGGTACCAAGCCCAAAAGTGTGCATTTTTTACAATTTGTTTATATTAAACTTTGTTTCAAGTTTCAATCACACAGACCAAATCAATCAAAAGCCCTTTGTTTTCAAAACACAAACACATACATACATCGAATTGTCTTCGGTCTGGCCGTGGTGAGCTCAGCTACTCCGGATACCATTTGCCCAGCATAGTAAACACCCAATGGGTTATTATCAAATGTGATCGTACATTTACTTGCCATATCCGGAATTCAGAAACCGCGGTATATATGTTTGTACTTATGTAAAAGTATGTGATATCGAATTCAATTTTCCTTTTAAAAAATATCGAAAGGCGATGACGGAATCAATCTACTCCAGTGCTTAATTCACTCACAACTAAATCCACTGAAACGAAACCTCATGCTCAGAACCCATCATCCAGCAAAAAAGAAAAATGATCACTGTAGCGAATAAAATAACCATCTGTAAGCCTCACCAGTAGAATCTGACAAGAAATAGTCTCTTAATTAATGAAGAATAGCGAGTTGACGATACTCGGCATTTTTGTATAGCCGTACGCATGACATACAAATGTACATATCATTGTATGTGCATAATACAAAAGAGTAATAATTTTGTTTACTTCTTTGTTATGATTGTGATATGCAAACCCTTAAATTTTGTTGTTACATATGTTCAATATTTCTCTTGTTCACCCACTATTCGGAACAAGGACAAGTTCTTGCAAAAATCCGAGGCATAGACGTATCTACGATATGATTCATGTATGCATAAGTAAAATGTTTAATTCTTTATATCAAAATGCTTCAACTATAAAACCAGCAAATATATACATTTTAAAAACTTTTTGAAAATTTTGAAACTTTTTGAAATTTTTTGACAAAAACTCATTTTTTTTATTTCATAATGTTCGATCGGTTTTAGTGGTGTTGATATATTGTTGGAAGGTGTACATATATATAAATGTTTGAATATGTATGGTTACATCTTTCTTTGAGTATAAAGCATTATCTTACAATAACTTAAAATCATTATCCTGAATATGAATTTGTGGAGTCTTTATATATTGACTTTTCCGATTTGCAAACACTTGAAATATATATTATTTAGCTTCTTTTAAATTTACAGTACACATTTTATTAATGTATGTAAAATAATTTATTGGGGACTTATTGCGATAATTAAAAAAAAAATGCTAGAGTTGCACTCATTTTAAATAATTCCTAACTCCCTGAACGCAAATATTTTTACATTCCTATTATGACATTTCTCTGTTCTTTGTCAGTTCACACTGATTCACAATATGAGGAATTAGTCTATTTTGGAATTGAAAGGAAAGTCATAGTAAAACGTTCTCTGCGGTGCGGTTAATTGTGTGGCTAATAAAAGTATAGTTAAATGCTTATATTATTTGTTTAAAACAACATTACCTAGTAAAATAGTCTGTTTAAATTTATGCATATCATGGACAGAAGACATAGGGTTTTGTTCTTTAGCTAAAATGACTAAACAATAAATGCAAAAATGGAGAAGGAGAGAGATAGGGTAGAAATAAAGCTAAATAGCCCCAACAATACTTACTTCAGTGGACAAGAGATATGCGGACAAATATGCTTCTTTCTGACGAAAAAAACAAAAATTCGTGGTAAGTTCTAAAACTCAAGGAGTTAAGTAACTTTAACCAATTCCATTCATCATTAAAGAGTATGTGCCCTTATTTCTTTTTTTGTTTTGCTTTGACGTTTTTAGTTGTTGTAGTTGGTGTAGTGCCATGAGTAATTTGGTCATCGGTTTGTTTTGCAATTATTGTGAATGAATATGTCTATAAATATGATGTTCATTTGGTAGAAGATTAAAGGTTACCACACATCGTTATTAATTACAAAATATTCTTTTTTATTATAATGTGTATCAGAATTTTTTTTATTATAATGTACACATCAGCATTTATCTTTTACCTTAATGAAAGATGGTCAAACAGGAGGATCGGAAGAGCGTCAACCGATATAGACACTTTGCTCAGATTACTCGAGCTTAAGACACACTACGTAAGCGCCTTTAATCCAATCTAAACTTAATTATCTCTGAACGAATTCAAAAACCTATCTATCATTTGTAAAGAATAATACAAATTACATACATTTATTTTATTTCCGTTTCATGTTATTAAAGTAGCTTAGTGTGCGCATACATAAATTTGTCTGTTCTTATATCAAACATGTCAATAACTCATCTTGTTTCAAATACAAATATTGCCGGCACTCAGCTTTATTGCCAGAGGTATTCTTCTTGTTTAAGCGCTGTTGATGCCTTATTTTAGAAATCGGGTAAAATCTAAACTGTATGGATTGTAATAAAAATTAAATACGTCTTGAAGGGTCTTTTAATTCCCAATTATTAGTACATACATATTTCCTAAGAGTTGACTTGTATGTCCCATAATATAAGTAAAATAAGAATTTGTTTCTTCAAAAAGTTAATGCATTGTTTGTTTTATTATTCTAGCAATAAATATTCAAGTCCGTGGAAAAGGAAAATGGAAATGGATGGAAATGTTTCGGAAAGACTATACGGGTACATTCGACACAAGGCATGTATTCTATACGGGAAAAGAAATATTTGTAAACGATAATTTTAACTGTCCAATGATCCCTGCTCGAGGTATAGAAATGGCAGCGGGCGACTGTGAGATTGGGTTTACATATTTACTTTCAGAAGATTTGCCATCATCAATTAAGGGAAGTTACGGTTCCATAAAATATAAACTTAAAGTTATTATACAAAAACCATGGACATTCGATGATAAATATACAATCCCATTAACGATCGTAAAGTATATATTAAGCCCACCGACTACAGTTCTTAATCCACCAGAACCTCAGATATGCCAAACAACGCGTAACGTAAGCCTCTTTGCAAGCGGACCAATATCCCTTGTCGCCGAACTTCCGCACAATTTTGTCATTCGGAATGAAAAAGTCACACTTAACGTTACTGTAGATAACCGAAGTAGTGTTCATGTAGATAAACTCCGATTTACTATAGTGCAGAGATTGTGCTATTATAGTACAAAACCGTTAGAGAACATTAAAATGGAGGATATAATTATATTTACTAAGGAAACGGGAGGAGTAGAAAAGAAGTCTGAGCGCTCATTTGCCCATGATCTCTTGGTCCCATCATGTCCACCCTCAGATAAGACAAGGTTGTTTTTTTTATCTTACTCGCTTAATGTGGAAGCCATACTGCCTGCATTTTACAAAAATCTGTCCCTTTCATTCCCCATTCGAGTCTATTCTAATGATGGAAATACAGAACTTGGCAATCCGTTTGAGGGAGACGACGAATCTAGAGATAGTATATTTCCTATCTGTAATCAATTAAGTTCAAGTATAAATACAAGCAGCCCAGCTCACTCCAATATTCAAAATGAAAGTGAGAGCAGTTCACTTTATTCAACTACCTCTGAATCATCAACTGCAACATTAAGTCCAGCTCCTAGAAATTCTGAAATCAACTCTCTTAGTCGTGGATCATTTCGAAACAGCTTAAGAAATTCAGTTGCTTATAATTTGGCTGGTCAAGCAATCGATATACAAACTACTTTGCCTGATAGTTATCCGACGTTGATTAATGATATACATGCACCGCCGGCAATGAATCACTCTTATCCACCACCGAATATACCTGCATTTCCCCATTATCTGCATTCATCTGTTCGTTTCGAAGTTCAAGCCAGATATCCAATCAATGAATTACGTGAGTATTATGTTCTTAAACAATAAATAATAATCTTATGTGTTTCTATATTTCAGCGCCATCGTATGAAGAATTATTTGGAAGTGTAACTTCGAGTTCTCCAACAGCACCATCACTAGAGCCCCCGGTCTCGTAATTATAATAGGAATTGGAGGATCTCAAAAAGAAAGCAGGCATTTCTTTTTGCATATATGTACATTTCTTCATAAACTAAGCGAAACCCATCTGGGCACTATTGTACCAACTCGATTAAAAATAACTTTTTAGCTACATTTAATTTGTTTACGAAGTCTTAAATTATTTCCGATCCATATTTTCTTACAATTGGATATAGCGTCATATATTTAAGGTCTCGCTTTACATCAGTTTCAAAAAATTGGCACAATTACATTGTTTCACTTTTGCTTACTGACCTTCATTTTGACTTAATTCATATATGAATGTATTTATACCGCCCATAAATAGTACTAACTCGAATAATTATTTTGTTTTGCTTTCTAAGAATAAAGCACAAAGTTGTTGTTATAATTAAATTGACTTGTAATAAAACTGTGACATTTTTATTAAATTAAATATACTCATTTATCCTATGTAATTATAATATAGATCGACGTGTTAAGAATATGAGGGAATAAAAACTAAAGAAACAATTAAAAGTTTGTTGTACAACAATTATTTATTACACACAATTATTTTATTATCTGTAGAGATCAAATTTTATGTATACACATTTTTCATGTAAAAAACATGTAGGTATTTGGTAATTTTAAGGACTTATGCTTTTAATCTAATTTCAGTTGATGAATGTCAAAATATTAATTTACATCAATAAATCCATCTGTGCTGCATTACTTGTGGAAGGTTGTTGGTCTTGGCTTAGAACTGAATTTTCCCTGCCGGCTGACATATCTATGCCGAATAAACCCAATTCCCTGAGTAAATCTTCTTCAGCATGGGTTTTAGTAGCCTGAGTTGAACTATTCGCTGTATCGATTTCCCCAATACTATTATGTCTATTCTCAATGCTTGCGTCGTTACTACCCGAAAAATCAATTATTTTACTAGGATTTTCAGTAGCTTCCTCAGCGGTTGCTACTTCAGCTGTTTCACTTGCATCTTCTTCTTCTGCCTGTGGACTGAGCACATCTGATTTGTACTCAAACGCAGATGACTTAAAATCCACTTCAATTGGGAATAGGTTTGGAGTTTCTTCTAAACGCATTGTAGACAATCTATGTAGCTCCGCAAAGCAATCTAGCATACCACGAAGTTGTTTTGATAGGTCGTTAACGTGCTTACACTCCAATAGTTCCATTTTTTCCAGAACATCATTTCTCAATTGAGCAAATTTAGAGCGCGCTTCCTGTCGACATTTCAAAATCAATCGATATTCATAATTTCCAGTTTCCACCCGATACAATGATTCTTGAAGAGCAGCAAAACTATGCTCTTCGTCATCCATTTCTTTGATTTTCAAGCAATACGATAAGTATGTAAATTTCGCGTCTGCGTACTTTTTTACAGTTAGCTTTGTGTCTGGAATCGCCTTATTTAAATAAGTTCCAATATCAGCCAGAATTGGTTTGATGGATTTGAGCATAGTTACACCATCCTTTTCAAAGTTACGATGAAGTTCACCGAAAATTCTGAAAGCTTCGGATGCTCTTAATTGCGGTTCCTTTACGCTAATTTCAGCAAATATATCACCAAATTGTTTGTAAGTAGTCAACAAGTCAAAGTATGCTTTAAGCATTCTTTTTGCATGTTCAACCAAACCTTTATACATGTATTCAGTTCCCTCCAACTCTTCAAGGCGTTTTACTAAAGAATCATTACATAAAATAGCTCTTGACAGACCCAAGGAGTCGGCCGTACTACTAGACATAGTCTCTACGAACCGATGTTTGACTTTTTTAAGAAGGATGTCAAATGATTTTCCTTGCTCCAAATCAACGTGCAATTTATTATAATTAATAGTTACTTCAGTTGTGGCCATTTGTATCATTTTAGCAACTTCAACTTTTGTCTTACCTTTGACGCTCACGCCATTTACCGAAATCAGTTCATCTCCGCTTTGTAAAGACCCTTCCTTGGCAGCAGGTGTTCCATCGAAAACCTATCATATATGTATTGAGAATTCGTTATTTTAATACGACTATAAGAATATCCTCTGCTCACTTGAACTATATAAAGACATGGACATAAGGGTGCTCCTCCGCCGATGCTTATTCCAATAAGATTGGTCTGATCCTTCGTGATTACAACCGTGCCAGTTGTAACAGTCATTCCCCTAAATAAAACAAAAAACTATAATTTCAATTTTACAAGCTGGTTATCAATAGGGTATGATAAATAAAAATAAAAAAGTAGGAAGTAATACAAACGAACGTTGAATTTGACTAATTAGCAGCAATATTGCTCGTGTTTTACGTACATGTGTATATTCTTATATATATGTATATACTTAAAAATTTCAAATGATTTGAAACATGGACAGTATTAAATTATAATTGTCTTTTATTATATTATTTACTTAAATAGCTAATATATAAAATAGATGAAAGATATGTAGATTTGTATGTATCAGGATTATGTTTTTGCAATGCCAATTTGTGAAATTCTTCTAATATTTTCGCCAAGTAGATTCAATAATACATTTGCAAACACATATATATATTTTTTTTTTTTCGCTAAACTATACCGACCGCTAGAGGTACGCGTTACTTACAATCGTTCTAATTCTGCACCCTGAGTATGCATACGTTTTTTTTGGTTTACGCATTGGTCTTCCAAACAAATGACTGCTATTTCATCTTGTAATTCACATGTTTCGCTAGAATTGTTACCGGTGTCTGGGATACTTTGTAATAAATTTATTTCTGCTTCATCCTGACTTGGAAGTAATAATACAATTATTTGTTGATATAAATACGAACTGGAGGGAGCCAAATGTGAAGTAATATACTATTTTGTGAGCAAGCATGGAAATTTCTACTATACAATCCTTTCAAATTTTACATTTCATATAAATATAATACAAATAAATATTTTACGGAAATTAAATAAATACACATTATACAAAATAAGAGTCCGGTAATGCTAGAATGTTTCTACGCTCCTTACAGCTCCAGATATTGATGTTGTTAGCATTGTGCGTCCTTTACACAAATGAAATTTGTTAATATAATATAAACTTGAAATAATAAGCAATAATCAACTATTGGCTAGACATCCGTTTAGATCGGTAAAAATAAATAATATTTTATGAAAATAACTACGTCTTGTATCATATGCGATTACATCTACAAATTACATCATTGTAGAGAAATTTCTAAATATGTATTCACTAAATCTTATTCTCTGTACGTTAACAGCAAACATCTGTAATGATGCATTACGAGAAATAAGATATGGTAAACGAAATACACTTTCTAGTTGTATTTTAATCTTATTTTTATTTATTTTGTTCTAAAAAATCTGAATATGCAGGCTAAATTCAGGTACATATTCATATATACGCTCTGAATTGGAATAAAGGGTCATCTAAAAAACCAAAACAATCATAAGAGTAAAAAATCAATACTGATAGCAAGGCTCATTTTTTCTAAACTCTGGTACGTAAATTTAAAAAAATCTTCAATATTTACATTTTGTCTTCTTCGAAAAAGAAATCCTCATCCGTATCTGTCAGCATGTTAAATAATTTTTCCTCGGCTACTGGAATGATATTAATTAAAGGATATGCATTCGTAACATACGCACATATGTTTAAAATTGAAAGATTAATTTTCGGGCTATACCGTCTTGCCCTCTTTTATTTAATTATTAATAACATTTCATATCTATGTAAGTTTAAGAAAGACTATATAGATAGACATTCAAAATTATTTATTGTCAGTCAGTGGTATAATTTCAGTACAAAAATTAGGAAACTTACAGTGTTTCGGTTAAAAATATTTGCTTATCACTTGAAGTTTTCGTCACTTCAACAGTTGTCAACCCGTAACAGGAAGACCATTAAACCTTTCTAGCCATGCTATACCCCATTGTGCGTAGTTTAATTCGCCAATTGATGTCGCTAATTATGTAATGTGTAATATAATTAATATTATATTTTCCAAAAAAGCAAATAGTATATAAAGTAGAAAATAAACAGTTGATCCAGTTTTTATAAGACCATACATTTAGAATAATAAATAAAATAAGAATAAAATTAAAAAAGAACAATGAAATGACTTTGAAAATAAAATAGTTAGATTTGTTTTCATTTATTTATTACAGTAAAATAATTAAAAAAAATAAAAACTAGTGCGTCTTATAGAATTATGGTAACTATATAACTGAAAAAATAGTTTGGCATCACTTTAATTGAACGACTCCCAATAAAAATGTATGTGTCATTCATAAGGCTACTTTAAGCTAAATGTCAATCTTTGGGTCCGTCGTCTTGGTCGTCTTGTGTCGAAAAATTCTACTGGGTGTGTTGTGTATCGGTTAAGTGCGTGTTTTTCTTTTTCGACGTCCCCCCACTTTCAGACAACAGGAAATTCTTGGTCCGAAAGAAATTCATAGATTTTGTTCAATCACATAAATAATTTAAGATAAAAAAGTTAGACAATTAATAACGATGGGTCTAAAAGGATGTCAAATACAATTGGATAATCCCTGGAATACGTATTATGCAGGTCAAACCATCAATGGACAGGTTACATTAACATTCGATTCGCCGAAGAAAGTCCGAGGTAAGATCAAAATGACTCTACGCATACTGAATAAAGCGACAGAGATAGACTTATAGCGGGTGGATCGTCTGGGTGTCTGAAAAAGACAGAGGAAAGGGTGGCGGCATCCGTACTGATGAGAAAATAGTTTTACTACGAGAATAAATACGAAAACTAAAATAAAATTTCACTGAACCTCATTCTTACTCAAAAGCTCACTGCACGACAAGATCTCAAACTTATAAAGATAAATCTAATAATAATTTTAGTTTTGAGAGTATTCAAGAAATATGTAGGGAATGTTAAAATAAGGTATGAAGTAATCAAACAAATTTGGGAACCAATGCTGTGATATCAAAAAACCTAGACCAATTGTTAATTTCTACTCTTGTGACCCGTTTGGACTGTATATGTTTCAGTTCAAAATGAAAAATTATCGAGACTAAATTCGGCAATATATTCCCGTAGAATAACATGGTCGATCTTGAAACATCAGCACGATCAATGACATCATGCTCATTCTATGTTATAAGATACAGTGTACACTGATGGATGTGATATTGTCATTATGCATAAAACTAATAATATAGTATCTGGATGTAAATTGTTAAATACCTACATATGTATATGGATTTGTAGAAAACGGTGACTTAATTAGAACGCATGATGACGTTGTTTGTATAAATTAAATATACATATGTATGTACGTCTAACTTGAACGATGATAAGTGTGTATCTTAATAACGAAAGTGTACACTGTTCGGGACACAAAATTATATATAGTGATAAATAATTTGATAATCAAATGTTTAAAATATTTGTTTCTTGCTGACGATAAATTTTTGATTATTTTGAGAATGTGACCGGTAATTTGAAGAGGTTTAAGAGAAAATCCGCTTTGATATTAGTTTGATTAAAATGCTAATGATGTGTTAATTTAATTAATTATTAATCTGCAAAACTTCTTTTAAGATAGAGAAGCGATAAATTGTTTTGAGTTTTCAATTTTTGATAATATTTCCCCAATATTGAATAATGTAATATTTTTTTCTTAGGACTTAATCTTTTTTTATATAATCTTTTGTGATTTTAAAATATATACTTATATTTACAGGAATAATTATTCGCTTTCTCGGAGAGGCGAATACGGAATGGTCTGAATCGAAGCGAGTAACCAATAGCGAAGGTAAAGATGAAGAAGAAACTGAGCATTTAACTGGTCATGAAGAATACTTTCAAATTCAGTATTATTTATTGGGCGGCAAAAATAGTAAGTTATTTTTGAATAAGATCAACAAAACAACAAGTGTATTAATTTTAAATGTATAAAAAGGCTCTGAGACTGAACTTCCAACTGGCACACATAATTATCCCTTCACATGTGCTTTACCACCTACATTGCCATCATCGTTTGAAGGTGAATTTGGTCATGTGCGTTATACAATCAAAGTTACTCTTGATCGTCCATGGAAGTTTGATCAAGACATGAAAATGGCATTTACTGTTATCTCTCCAATTGACTTGAATCTTAATCCAAGGGTTAAGGTAAATATATTTGTACTTTCTGTGCCTAAAGAACTCTAAAGCAAAAAGAGAATGTCGTTTAATTAATTTCAGGAACCCTTCAAACTGGAGTTAGAGAAATCATTCTGCTGTTTTTGCTGTCGTTCGGGTCCACTCTCGGTTGTCGTAAATCTTCCAGTGACAGGTTTCGTATCTGGCCAAATTATACCCATTACATGCGAGTGTGATAATGCTAGCAATGTTAATATTAACTTGGTTAAATTCATTCTTCGGAAAGTGGTTGCCTTCCATACAAACCAACCGCGTCGAGAAACCAAGAAGGATAAAATTACAATATCCGAATTAAGTGTTGGGCCTGTAAGTGCCTCTGAGTCTAGGACATGGACTCAACAACTTGAAATACCACCTCTACCACCATCAAGTTTGTTGAACTGCGGAATCATTGACTTGGATTATCAGCTGCATGTAAGTATTGATGAAATAAAATTAAATGTTAACGCTCATAATATGACTTATAGGTTGAGGTAGAGGTTAGTGGACCACATAGGAATCTTACTGGCAATATTCCCATAACACTGGGTACCATTCCGTTAGCTTCTTTTAAATCTCCGGCACCTTATACGGATGTTCCACCTCCTGAAGATCCATCAATGGCCCCAACTCAGCCTGTGAGTCCGGCTAGTCCACCAAATGGTGCTGGCGGTGCGTTGGGCTGGAATGTAGCCGACAGTGCCGGTGGACAGCTTTATCCTAATATTCGTAAGTGAAATATATATGAATGAATATTATGAACATACAGACATTGCCCATAATTACTGAATGTTATATATTACAATATTACTCCTTCAGCAGTAATTTGAATATTTTTATTATTTTCGAACAGCTCCACCACAGTTTTCGGAGAGTCAGTTTAAGGCATCAACACTGCACAACAAGGAAGACTCTGAGCATACTCAACTTCTTGATACTAATTTTGCTCCACGGTATCCAACGTTCCAATTTAATCCAAGCGCTCCACCATCAAATTTTTAAGTACTATTGTTGTTTTAAATATCTTTCAAATTTCAAAAGCGAAATGAAAAATTTTTGATAGCTAAAAAGTAGAAGCGCACAAAAAAGCAGAAATATTAAAGATTCGTGCCCCTTATAAAAAATCACACTCAATTCTTTTATGATCAAAAAGACGAACTTACAAATTTTATTTAAAGTGTTAGTGTGCTTATAATACATAAATATGTAATTATTATTCTGTGCGATTGGGTGCTGTGATTGGAATTGTCATCACAAGTTATACAAACATATACATACATACATATATTTTGCAAAGAAATACAAACTTCCTTTTACTAGTTAGTTTTTTATTGCATTTTTTTAATCTTATTTTATATAGTCTTTTCATTCGTCAGGAGAAATATTTAAAATGAAGTTATTTATTTTGGCTTTTTCCGTCCGGACAAACGTTTATATTTATTCGCTTCCGAATCTCAACTGAATTAATTTTACAAAAATTTAAGAAAATCACATAGATATGTACACTTAATCATTAATCAAACGAATATATGGACTAGAAATTGAAATTAAAATATTATCAAGAAAACATACATTTGATGAATACAGAATATGAGTGCCTAAAATACATACTTTTCTAAATATTTTTAAACAATGAATAAAGAATAAATGTTTTTTATGAAGAGTGCAGAAAAGCGATCACATGATAAAAAAATGTTTAAAGAAGAAAAATTATTTTTCAGATATCGGAAATTTATTATTTCACTAGTCAATTTATTGGACCGAACTGTGTGGGATACAATATATTGTAATCGAAAGGAACTTGCAGCTTTTTATGAATTACTGTATAAGTAAATTTAATCAATGTATGTAAAAAAAAACGATTTATACATTTATTGGAAACTTTTTTAAATACTACGATATTGCTTTATAACTTGTCAATATGGCATGAAATGCTCTGTATGCAAAATTTCTCATTTATAATTTTGTACAACATATACACAAATAAAGAAAGTAAATCAACACCCGAGTTTATTTTATTTTTCATAAAAATGTCTTCATTAACAGCTTTATTCGTATATAGGCTGTTCTAAAATCGGTCTCTTGTGGAAATAAAGAAAATAATTTATTTATTTATTTATTTATTAAGTAGCGTGAACAATATTGTATACATGTAGTAAGAAAGTTGTTTTTTTTAGAGATTTAGGAAATTTTTCCTTTACTGCTATGATTTAAGATGATATATAATGAAAATGAGATGCAAATAAGATATGGATAACAATACAAGGGAAAGCTACAAGTAAAACCCTTATTTAACTCTTAAAAACTAATATTGCACTATTCCCTAGTGAGATAAAGTTATTTATTTATTGTGACAAACATTTAATGAGCTCATTATCGGAGTTATAGCAATTATTATAAAATCTTTGTGTTAATTTATCAATAAGGATTACTAAAAAGTTGATATTGGTTTGTTCGTGCAATCTATGCGTTGAGTAATAACGTGGTAAGTTGAGCATCATTTTTATAACTTTATTTTGATGTGTTTGAAGTTTAAGTTTGTGTGTCATGGCGCAGTCGTACCAGATAAGAGCTCCGTACAATACGATAGACTGAAAAACTGATTTAAATAATGAAATTTTATTGTTTGCACTGAGATTAGATTTCCTATTTATTAAGGGATAAAGAATTTTGATCTATTTGTTTACTTTATCGACAGTAGAAGAAATGTGTTTTTGAAAAGTAAATTTGTTATCTATCATAATTCCTAGATATCTGCAGTGCTCGGACCAGTCTATATCGAAGGAGCCCAACCGAAGATGAACATTATTAGGAATAAAACAGTTGTTGCGTCTACGAGTAAACCAAATTGCTTGCGTTTTCATGGAATTTATCTTAATCTTCCACTTAAGGAAATATTTGTCTAATTTGGATAGTGCAGTTTGTAAAATATTATGCACATCTAGGTAGTATCTTCCTGAAGCAAATATAGCTGTATTGTCAGCAAACAGCAATTTTAACATCATTACCAGGATCTGGTAAATCAGCGACAAATATATTAAATAGAGTAGGGCCAAGTACTGTACCTTGCGGCAGTCCGTAACCAATATTATGTACAGATTTATCGTTTTGCACTTTAACTCTGAATGTTTTTTTAGTTAGAAAGCTCTGAATGATTTTGATATTAGCTTTTGGAAAGTTGAATTTGATCAATTTGTATATATATATATATACATATATATATATATATTATATATATATATAATAATAATAATAATGGCGGCGCTACAGTCCGAGGTGGACTTGGGCCTAGCTTCTCAGCAACCACTCGTGTTGTGGGTGCTATTGTTCTCTCACGAGTGGAGGGGACCTACAGTTTAATGCCGACTCCGAACGGCGATTTTGAGAAGCTTTTTCTAGACAGTTATACTCTTTGAGCATTGTCAGTGACTCGAAAGAGGTGGAGCCGTGAAAAAATGTTTGATGTTTTTTTCGAGATTCGAACCGACGACCTCTAGCGTAGGAGTCGACGCACCTACCCACTACGCCACGGCGCCCCCATATATATATATATATTATATATATATATATATATAACCCAGTTGACTGTTTACATTGAAATTTACTTTTGACGTGTTTCTTAATCCTTGCGATTTGATGGTACGTATTGTGAGTGTCGAAAACCAAATTGAAAATCGGGCAAAGTACTATTTACACTTAAGTGTTGGTCAATCCTTTCCTTCACGATTTTTTCTAAAAGTCTACCTACCTACTTTATCCGGTATTCCGCAATCTAATTTCGGATTGATTCACTCAAACCTAATGCCGCCGATTAATCTATCTAACGGCATATGCATAGTTATATCCAATACCTACAACGTCATATCCAGTACAAACTCGATTTAAGCAACTAATAGAAATTAAGGCAGTTGCAATAACTGAGGGTATTGCACTTGCTGGGAAATATTTTTGTAAATAAAAAACTATAGTTTAAATAGCTGTTTTTGTAGGGTAGCGACAATGTTATGAAAAAACATTATTGAAACCAAAACAAATCGTTATTGTTGAATGCATTTTTGTTTAATAAGAGAACGAAAGATTAGAACATATACAAAACGTACATGCAATAAAGTTATGGGTTATTTTTAAAGAAGTTACATGTTTTCGCCAGAGTTTTTTTGGAATCAACATTTTTCAAAACTGCCTTCTCTTTTATTTTTCTGAGTTAAAATGTCTTCTGCAATGTTGTTCTCTTCGGCCCATTGTGTACATACGTTCAAGGATCGAACTGCAGCTTCTGTTTTAACACTTGCATGTTTTTATTTACGAAGAATTTTGTTCAGATCCAAATAAAACTAATTAACAATAAAATAATGACAGAAAGATAATTTGAATAAATTCAAGAAATTGCTCTAATTAAGGTAATATTTTTTAAAAAGTTACACCTTGCTATGACTTCAGTGAAGCGTAAATCGAGGAGTTCAGCGAATCGAGTGGTGCGTTAAACGAGTTCGTACTGCATAAAAATATACGTTTACATATAATATAATAAAGTATAAATATTTGCGTTAAAACAATGTTGTAAACAACAAGGTGCATGTCAACTGGTGTAAATTCCTCAGATAACGCCAAGGTGAAAATTCTGTATAATGTATACATATGTACATATAAAAGCATGCAGATATGTATGTGTGTAACGAATTATTAGAGAACCAAAAACCGTTAGACATTAATATAAGAATGTCGTTATCAATGTGTCATTATTCAGTTCGATTCAATTCAATTTTGCGTGTTTATAGTGTCATGTAAGCACTTCAACATTCTTATACTTGCATAGCTTATCAGTGCAGCTCCATGAGTACAGGTCAACACGTTTACGTAAATGCTTTACACATATTATAAACAGCTTATTCCTTATCTAATCTCATAGCGGAATCCATCATCTCTATATCAAAGGTAAAATCCAGATTTACTTCTTAACTTTCCAAAATCTTTAGCAATATTGTTTAAGAAACTATCACTTGCTTAATTCTTTTATAAAATGTGTCTTCTGCAAATGAATTATTGTGTGAATGATTTCAATCACAACACCTTTAATAAGAATCGTTGTAAATTCTTTGCCCAGTAAATCTACAATTTGTTCAATTCATACAGAATAACATTTTGCTGCTTATGTGTTCAAGCGAATAGCTCATTGATTGTTTTATATGTAAAACACAGTGGGGATAGTTCATAAAATTCGACATTATATACGTATGTATGTATTCAAAAAGATAATTATATGAGTTACCTGCATATGAACGTAACTTGTCAAGATGTAACCTCAAGAGTGGTTACATGTGTCTGTACGTATGTTACAACTCTGAACGCGTTTGTGTTGCATTATTTTCATGTCATATAAATAATAATTTCAAACCATGAGTTAATCAAACTAAATGCATACATTTTTTTCTTTAAGTTTAACTTAACCGTACAAATCTACTATTCAACTATATTGTTAGCATTTATTATTCGATCAATGTGACCTAAAGTCGTAGTCAAATATGAAATAAAACTCCCGCATCAGTTCGTGTGCAACAGCTGCCTAAACAGGTTGTCCACTGGAAAAGGTCTATACTATTTGCAAATCTTGTAAAGTTGTATTTAAATAAAATTACGAAAGTAAAATTAATTTTGTCGTCCAAAACTTAATCATGTCCAAGGATAATTTAACAGCTGTTTTGTATGGGGTTGAGGACTTACGTCTGGTAATGAAGTTATTTTTGAGGAATACTTTTTTTAGATTACGCAAATTGTGTGACTAAGTAAATATATATGCATATAATATATATGTACATACATATATTATATTTACTGATTATACGAAATTGTTTCCTTTAGGAACAACGTCCAATTCCTGATATTACTGAAAATGGTAACTTTAACAAAATGTCATTGTCAAAGTATATGCACATATAATTGTTTTTTTTTTTTTACTTTGGTTTGCAGATGTTCTTTTAGAAATGGACTCAGTTGGTATTTGTGGCTCCGACGTGCACTATCTAACCCAAGGGCGCATAGGTGATTTTATACTCACAAAACCTATGATTATTGGTCATGAGGCATCAGGAGTGGTTGTTAAAGTTGGAAAAAATGTTAAACATTTGACAGTAGGCGATAGAGTTGCCATTGAACCTGGGGTGCCTTGTAGACTATGTGAGTACTGCAAAACAGGCAAATATAATCTTTGCTCAGAAATGGCGTTCTGTGCTACACCACCATACGATGGGAATTTGACAAGGTACTATCGGCACGCGGCAGATTTTTGTTTTAAACTGCCCACAAATGTCTCCATGGAAGAAGGGGCACTCTTAGAACCGCTTTCAGTTGGCGTTCATGCTTGTCGTAGGGGTGATATTGGCATTGGATCAGAAGTTCTGATTCTCGGTGCTGGTCCGATTGGACTTGTTACACTGCTTGTTGCGCAATCTATGGGCGCATCAAAAATTGTAATAACGGATTTATTCCAAAACCGATTAGATATAGCAAAATCTCTTGGAGCAACAGATGTATTATTGATATCAAAAAATAAAACCGAAGAAGAAACTGTTAAGGATATTAAAAATCTGATGCCCAATTTGCCTGATAAAACTATCGATTGCTGTGGTGCTGAGTCCACTACTAGATTAGCGATTTTGGTTTGTTCTGTGATTATACAAATTCTATACGAGTGTAATAGCTATTATAACAATTTTAGAGTACTCGTTCTGGAGGTTGTGTTGTGATTGTTGGAATGGGAAGTCCTGAAATAAAATTACCGCTAATAAATGCTTGCTCAAGAGAAGTTGACATTCGTGGAGTTTTTCGTTATTGCAATGAGTAAGAATTTTTAAAATAAATAATGTGGATTTAATGCGTCATAATTTTTCTTGTCCCCCTAGTTATTCCACAGCGTTGGCTTTAGTCGCATCTGGCAAAATCAATGCCAAGCCTTTGGTAACTCATCATTTTGATATAAAAGATACCGCAAAAGCATTTGAAACTTCCCGATATGGACATGGTGGGGCTATTAAAGTCATGATTCATTGTCAACCAAGAAACAAAAATAATATCAAACCTTTTTAGTTATCCGCTATCGAATTGAATTGGTAATAATAAAGTTTGTCAAATATTTTTCTATATTGCATTTTTAAGTCGTATTAAAATTCCATCCAAAAGAATAATAAGGAATCGTCTGCGATTGTCCGCATAAGGACGTTCTAGTAACATAAAATTAAAAAAACAAACATTTTATATGACATTCTATATTGTATTCTATTCTGATAAACACCAGCCCAGCAAGCAAATCCATATTGGAGCTTGGAGTGAAAAATACCATCTTAAGACCGACGTTGAACATAAATTAGGTAGAAAGTATAAATATCTTAGAGTGCACCGAAAATATCTTTTTAAGGAATCAATACGGTTTATAAAACTCATTCTAGAGTCGAT
This sequence comes from Myathropa florea, assembly GCA_930367185.1. Taxonomy (NCBI): domain Eukaryota; kingdom Metazoa; phylum Arthropoda; class Insecta; order Diptera; family Syrphidae; genus Myathropa; species Myathropa florea. The sequence goes on along the minus strand of OV884004.1, from coordinate 408,471 downwards.
TGTAAGTGACATCTTAAAAACTTTCTATTTTGATATGTGAGTCCGGTAAAACGAAAAAGAAGAATAAATTGTTTGACACTTTTTAAGGTTCCGTCTACAAAAACGAAAACTTTATAATTTCGGTGTGTCTGTCCGTCCGTCCGTCTGTCTGTCACACTTTTCTATCTACCCCATTTATAAAGATATCGGCATGAAATTTGCGAATTAATTAATTTTGGCCTAAATATAATTTTTCATGCACGCACATTTAAAAAGTGGGGCCATTTGGGGATGGCTCAGGTATAGGTGAAGTTGCCATGGATTTTGAAACATTGACGCACACCTTCGACTGTTATATCAATCGGCAGATCTTTTGAAATGAGGTGGAAACACTTTTCGATCCATTGTACCGTTTGAAAAATATCCAAAGTCGGTTTTAAAAATCTGAAAAAATCAACTTTTATTTAAAACAATTTCAAGCGTTCTGGCCCTAATAATGATATTAGCCAAAAACGGCCAATCATCGACATGCGAATTTTGAAATTTTGAATTTTAAAGATTTAAAATTTCAAAGTTTATCATTTTCACACATAAATTCCGTGCTGTGATCGACCACTCGATACGATGATGAGTGTATTGTATTGCATATGATTTCTGATGTGTGTTATCTCGCACATTAATTTCATTTCAACCCCTAAATGGCATGAATAGTGAGTGGTTGGGTATGATTGAAGGGATTTTCTGTGTTAGATAAAATTAGATAGAGGTATAGGTATATATGTGAATGGATATTTGTTTGTTTGTATATTTTGAATTCGTCGCATGATACTCAGAAATGCTTCTTTCAAAAAATATTTATGCGACGGAACCTTCACCGTGCGAGTACAACTCGCAGTTGTTCAGTTTATTTTTATTGGATTCATGACAAAAACGCTTAAAACTACACTTACACTAGCTTAACTATCAATAGCTAATTTATTCTAACTTACTAGCCCTCAATGGACTAAAAATCCGGTTATTCGTCGCGGTCATTGCTCTTGCAATGTGCATATATATGTATGAATTATCAGGAAATTGTCTACTCTTATCATGTTCACCCCATTGAATAAAACCGCATCGGAGTAAACATTTTTGCACTGGGACTGTAGCGTTGGATAGAGGCGAAGGCAAATCCTAACACAATCCCTCTCGAACACATTTTTTCATTTTTTCCATAAAGCTTGCTCCCGGGGTGAATCACGCGGAAAACTTCTAAGCAAGCATTGACCGAATAAGAGCCATGTAGCAGATGACCTTAATCTCGCATCGATATGTCTCTTTGTAAGAGCAAAAGCGTCTCGTTGCAGACCATTTTTATCTTAAAGGTACACGCAGAAGTCAGATTGCCATTTTTCACAACGAACTTTCTGCCGGTGAGCATATTAAACAACGTGTACAGGAGTGGTTTATTATTGCCCGTTTGCTTGTAAAAGACCCCTTCTAACCAAGCGGTTTCAAAGGCCTTTTATATTGCGATATTACTTTACCATGTCGTGTATCATTGTCTTGGCGTCAGGAGTACATTCTTAGTACAGTAAAAATAAAAAACTGCTTAATAGCAAGGTTAAATTAGTTTATCTTCGTAGAAAGATTCCAAATATATTTTATATCGTTTTTTATACAGTTATATTGAGCATGACAAGTTTAAACTGTTGCTGGCCTCTGTTATTAAATACAATCAATTAGATAATATTAGGCAAATGTTATGTACTGAGTCCATGAAAATAATTAACTGGAAAAAAGAGAAGCCGATTAAGTAAGAAGATAACCAGAGATACAGATAGCTACCCACAAAGTGAATTTATCACATTTCGTAGGAATTATATTATAACTAAATCATGATTGACAGTGGTGTCAAGATTCATGTGTTTTTTTTTCAATTTTATTGAATAGATATGTGAATTTTATTTATTTTAATTAACAATAACCTTTCTAGGAGATATCGTGAAAGGAAGACAATGAAAATGTCACGATAGGCGATATCGAGTTGCTCCGATCGTAGACGCGAATATAAATCTGATGTATGCTTTATTTTGTAATGCTAGTATGTACACTTTGAGTAGATAAGGTAAATTTACCTTAGGATATTTATCAAATGTATAAACAATGACCACAAAAAATTGGATGTACTTTTTTATTTTTATCAATTATTGTATAGCGACCGTTCCATGGTCGTCTGATGAGTTTCGATATTTCTACATGACGTTCGGCAGTTTTTTTTTTCCAATTTACTTAACTTTTGTAAATTTTTAGTAACTAGTAATATTTTAAAAAATAATGAGTCCAAACAAAAAATCTAGAATACTTGCTTGCTCAGAAACTTACTATCATATATGTACAAACTAACTGTAATATATCTGGTGTACACTTATGATATACATTTGTAACATACATCTATATGTATTATGTGTTTGAATTTATTTGTTTTCTGAACTCATTGGTTTTATTTTCCAAGTATCTTGTTAACATCGTACTATTTTTCCGGTCACTATCCGCATGTAACTACTTAAGGTGAGAAAGTATGAAAGGCTAATAAGAACGTGGAAAGATTAATAGATTTTATAGAACACTGGCAGAGGATAGTGAAAGTACTCTTCAGATAACATAGTTGCTTAGGTATTAAGATACTAAAGAAACTAGTGGTTAAATCACTTTAAGTGCCAACTACGCGAAACAATTCTTATCGATTCTTTCTGATAGACCATGGAAAAGAAATCAGAATACTTAAGTGCTCAACAGCAACCAGTTATTGAATGTGGTTGATAAAATATATCTGATCAAGAAGTACAGTATTTGAGTGATATCGACAAATATAAAAGAGTGAATATAATTGAATTAGGTCTTGTTGGAGTTTAACATTGCAGCACAATGGTCCGGTTAGGAGGAATAGTTGCGGTTATTACTGTGTTCTTGTTTTTCACATGCAGTAAGTTACTTATTTTTTTGAACATTATATTACATTCAATAAACTCGAATAAAATAATGTGATATTATATGAGTAAATATATAATATTATATTTGGAAGTAGAAAAAATTACTTGCAACAACCAACAGCCATAAAGATACTCAACAAAGATGCTTATTCGTTTAGCCTGATTAAGACCGTGCGCATGAATAATAAAATTAGTAGACAAGTAGACATGATTTTGACTGTTATCTGAAGTGTGAAAGTGTGTGGTAAAATGAAGCCAAAGAAGAAGCTAATTGAAATAGAAAATGGCTCACTTGCTTTGATATAATTTTCATTTACAATTTCAGTTTCAGCAAAGAAGGGTTTTGGTCCTGGAGAACAAGACTATGGACATGTCAAAGTCCGAAAAGGAGCTCATATGTTTTACTGGCTTTATTACACCACAGCGAATGTATCAGCTTACACTGACAGGCCTTTAGCGATTTGGCTTCAGGGTGGTCCAGGTGCATCCTCAACCGGATATGGAAACTTTGAAGAGTTGGGTCCACTAACTCTTTACCTTGAACCACGTAATCACACATGGGTTAAGGACATGAATGTTATTTTCATTGATAACCCAGTTGGAAGTGGATTCAGTTATGTGGATTTTCCAATTTATTTAACTAAGTCCAACAAGCAAATAGCCTTAGACTTAGTTGAGTTCATGAAAGGATTCTACGAACTTCATCCTGAATTTAAGCCAGTACCATTGCACATATTCTGTGAAAGCTATGGTGGAAAAATGGCTCCTGAATTTGCATTATATTTATATAAAGCTATTCAGAACAATGAAATTGAAAGCAATTTACAATCTGTTGCACTTGGGGATCCATGGGTATCACCCATAGATTCAGTTAATGCCTGGGCTCCACTCTTATTAAACATGGTAAGTTGAATAAGTATATTACTTGCTCTATTATTTAATATATTATAATTATATATTAGGGAATAATTGATCATGATGGTTATAATAAAATCATGAAATCGGCTAATGAAACTGAGGTCGCTCTTGAAAAGGGTAAATACACACAATCCACACTATTGTGGGGAAATACACAAAGTGTTCTCTTGCAAGAATCGAAAGGTGTAGACTTTTATAACATTTTATTACCCACAAACGGGGAGCAGTATACCAGGAGTATCCAAAGTATCGAAGGTTGTTTTTATATAAATTTGATTAAGTTAAAAATTACCTGGCGATTCCAAAATTACAGATCGTATGTTCAGAACTCTGGTAAATTTTGACATAGATGAAAATCGTAACAAGATTTTGCAGGATCTAATGAGAGGTCCAGTTAGTGAAGCTCTGAATATTTCATCAAAGGTTGTTTGGGGTTCACAAAGCGGTTTGACCTTCGATGTTTTGATGGGTGATTTTATGAAGCCTGTTGTGGACGTCGGTAAATATATTGGAACAAAAAAATCTTTCAATCATTGATATGCATCTATAACATTTTAGTTGAAACGCTTCTTAATTCCACAACCCTTAAGGTAAGTGTTTTCTCTGGACAACTCGACCTTATTTGTGCAACACCTGGTACTGTTAATTGGATTAATAATATGAACTGGATTAATAAAACGGAATATGAGGCTGCTCCAAGAACAGGAATTGTTGTAAATCGTATATTAGAAGGATACCAAAAGGAAGCCGGTAACTTTTCCATGTTTTGGGTGGATCGAGCTGGTCACATGGTACCTAATGACAATCCAAGAGCTATGGACTTCATCCTAAAAAAATATACCAAGTATGATCAGAATGTCACTTCAGTTAATTGATAACATTGGAAATAAAAATAAATTTATATTTTGCATATTATATCACTCTTTTCACTTTGGATAAAGATCAAATGATAAGTTACCGACAGGTTTCGGATTCTAATTTTATTGGTAAATTCAAAATGTTTATAAAAAATGTTACAGTAAAGTAAATTCAAGGATTATTATTTTAAGTATTGTTAATAAACATTTTACAAAAGTTTTAATGCTCATTCAAATTCGAATGCACATTTGGAATTCTATTATTTAATTTAAGTTTTAATCCAAAAAAATTCCAAAAAGATATTTTCCCTATCATTATGAAAATAAAAAATTTTAATTTAAATTAATCTATTCACAATACATACATTCAAATGTAATTATTATTTGGCCTCTCTCAAGTTAAATTGAACCATTTTGTTGTTTTGGTTTGCATTATTGATACATGTTGTAGTCATTCAAAAATATGTTGTTTTGTTTTTATTCGATATGAAAAATATATTAGATATACTCATAAAGAGATACATACAGGTCCATATATAAGATTAAATAGTTTAATTTATATTTTACAATTATTCAACAATATTTTATTGAAAGCAATAATTTTAAAATGATCGTTAAGCAGGAACCATTTTGCTATAACTATTTACAACCGTTTTTTACGACTACTTTCTGGTTTTTCTGCGTTCACATTAACATTTTTTCACGATCTTCCAAAACTATTAAAAAAGCTAAAATACAAATAAACAAGGTCCGCTTTATTATCACCATTAATACTTTTGAAACCGCCGGCAACGTGGCCAAAATTTGCAACGGTTTTCAAGAAACGTTATTTAAACGAATCAGTTATAAGATCTTACAAGGATAGCTCCTCAGTCGATGTATTCGCTTGTGGATTCTCTTCCGGTACACGAATATCTGTAAGTATTACAACTTCATATGGACTACAATCGGAAAGTCGTAAGAAAGCACATAACCATCCATAAAAACCCTTTTCAATATCGGAGATCTCATTCAACCAACTATTTAATTGTAAACTTATTTGGACAATACCTGCATATAATCCAAGTCCTATAGTACAGATAATTATACCAACAGGGTATGTTAATATTAAAATTGGCGACATAAAAAAACGATGTGCATAGCCTTTTTCCTCATTGAAATAATTGAACATATTATACCAAGTTAAAGTACCAATATAGAATGAATATACACCGGAAGTCAAAATTACAAACGGAAGACTTATTAATGATAACAATAAAACATGTACTCCTGTCGAAAATGAGCAAGTACAGCAAAGATTTCCTTTCTTCTTTGTCTCAGTTGCTATTGCCACAGCATTTATTTGCTCCAGTTCTTCGCGACTGATATTTATTTGAAGATCCACACACTGGCCTTTTTTGCGTCCTCTTTTAATGGTACCTGTTTAATGAAAGCTATATGATTTTTTTTTTTAATTTAATAATTTTCTCCTTACCGGTCATCGTTAAGTAATTACTGTCCATTGATCTCCTCGTGTTATATCTTTCTAAACTATGATCATCTGCGTTAAGTACGCTTGTTTCTCCTGACTCCAGGTCTTCATAATTGGCGATGTCTGGTGTATTGCGACCGCTCCGCACGTGCAAGATGTCTGTTCGAATATTCACACGTTTCTTTGATGAACGTGTACTAAGACAATCCTGTGATTTACTTAACTTTGCATCTAAACTACTTTCCGAATAACTGCTAGGTGTTACAGTAGAACTTTCATGTTTTGTTGTTGGTTGCACAACAGGAAAATTTTCAAAATGTTGAAGTTCATTATCTTCGCCTTCATATATGTTATCTGAACTTGTGGATAGTACTTTATTTTTGATTTGAGTTATTGATGTGATATCATCTAGTGGTATTTGGGGCAGTGGTTGTTTATTCTTTAGAATTAAAGAAGTTTTAAGTAAATCATCTTCAAGACCCGGGGAAGACGGCGATAACTTTTGGCGATTCTAAAGCATAACATGCACACAGAATAAAGTTCTAGAAATAAAAGTATATTTTCATATATTTTCGTTACCTGTACTGCAACAATATGATCAACATAGTTTTGTGTGCCATTTGCTTTTTTCGACGTCTGCCTCTTTCTTGGCGGTATAAAAACAGGGCGTTCTTTTATCATATTTACCTCAGTACCCAATAAAGTCTTCCCAACCATATTAGGAAATTTTTGGTTAAACTCCAATCAAAAATATGTATATTTCGTTTAACTAATCTCTTTACCTTTGTTCTGTAGAAACAATGAAACAAAAGCAATAAAAAAGGAAAGGAAATAAGATGCCGGGCTTTTTTTTGTATAGAAAACTTCATTTCTGTTATTACATTACCTAAATATTTGCAATATACATGTCTTACAGTATTTTTAAACAATGTGCAAAATAATAAACTATGGCAATGATATAGGACTTCTTTGTGCAGTTTGATTGCAATGTTTTATAATATTGATTTTTGTGATGCTTTGTCCTTATTCCTGGTTGACGTTTCTCTATATACGACATCCGCCCTTGCTTTTATGATTTACACATAAGAGCTTTAAGGATATTCCTCACGTGTAAGATTCGCGCCAAACTCACTGGCAAAAAGCACAGGGAACTTACTAAGGATCATAACAATGAAGGGATGGAATGTACATATATAATTATGTACATTTATCAGAAATACATATATGTACGAATGTATTCCTAAACAAATTGTTTAATTGTAAGCAAGAGTTTTTGGTTGAAAAATCATTGACAGCTGATATTTGACTGATTTGATTATTATTTTCATTATTATAATTATTATTATTAATATAATTTACATTTAATTATAATTTTCATTATATTTTTATTATTAATATGTGTTTTAAATCTTTGAGATTTGTTTACCAACAGAAAAACGGATGAATATATGAAAACGAACGAATATATAAATAAATATCTATTCAAAAAATATGATATAATGATAAGAACGTCGCTAATAATAGCGATTAATTATTAATGATAAATAAGAATATATATGTATATTAATATCAGAGTGCAACTCTGCGTTTCTTTGGCAATTCGTAATTTGTTGGCAAGTAGATTGACAAACTCGGGGTGTAACGCCTGAGTTTCGCATGCAGATAAACTACTCAAAATGTTATGCATTTGCATACACAAAATAGCCCAACGAAATTGCCAAGAATCGGCTCGTGTGAAAGCTGTCATTTCTCACTAAAGCGATCTTTACATTTTAGGAAACGGAACGCACTCATTTTTATGCAAGAAGAAATGTCAGAGATGAGAAACCTGAACATAAATGCATATGCTTACAAAATACTATTTGTTTTGGTGAAGAAAGAAAAACAATAGTGTTTCTTCAACAGCGACACATACTCCTTGGGTTGAATTTAAATTAAATATAACAAACTCACGTGACATATGTTTAATTCGGTATTTGGATTGAGATACTAGAATGAGAAAAGTAAACCAATTAACTACAGCTGAGATTCAAAAGGAACAACTATTCCTTGTGCAGTTAGAACGCGAATTAACAAATGTTCTTGATAAAATCAATGAAAATCTTAACACACTTAAGGTAAGTTTATAAATCTAGATATCTAAATCAAACAAAACGTAAAAAAATATATATTTTTGCAGGTCGAAGAACTTCAAATAAGATCAAACGCAGTTAACACAATTCACAATCAAACCGATATTCCAAGAAACGAAAGTATGAATAAACAAGAAGATACTGTTTTTAACGATAATCCAGAAACGATTAACCGACAGGAACTAGACTTGGACATTTTATTATCCCGCTTTGAAGACGAGGAAGAAGACGAAGATAATTAGTAAACACAAATTATATATTTATAAGCCATATTTATTTATTACTTGAGCTAACTGAATCTAATTTAATCTGTTGAGACATTCTTTGTTGTATTAAACTTGAATGCAGATGCATGTATGAAGACAGTAGAAAAAAAGTACTGTATTATTCCTCATCAGAAGAGGCCTCACTACTGCTGCTAGATTTTTTTCGTTTTTTCCTTTTCGAACCTTCATCAGAAGAGGATGTTGAACATGCGGACGATGTGTCTGATGTGCTAGACCTAGATGAAGAAGATGAGGACGATGAATCCGAAGAATCGCTTGATGAACTATCCTCATCGCTTTCCGATGATTTGCTGCCATCAGACACTGAACTTGAATCCGCATCACTATTAGAGCTGGAGTCAGAACTTGAATTCCGTTTAACACGTTTTGCCTTTGTTTCTTTTATCATGGACAATTTACCCACGGTCTGTTTCTCTTTTTCGGCTAGATTATTGCTCAACTGTTTTGTACGTGATGTACGGTGAACATATTTGCGCTTTTCTTCCTTACATTCATAACTCCAATGCCCGAATTCAAGGCATTTTTGACATCGAACTCCATTTGGAAAAGCTGCTGCTAACTTAGCATTTCTATAAAAGAAAAATATTAAAATTATAGTAAGGTTTACTTTTTGAATAAAATTATAAACCTTTTTTTAATGGACAACTTTCTGGCTGCAAGGCCAACTAAAGTCATTTTACAAAAGAGTAAAAACTTCGTGGACACAATTTTTGTAAACAACTGTTAACGTAGAGAAACTAAATTATAAAAATTTTGAGATCTTAAATTCTTTCTTTGCTTTTCTAAATTTTCGTTGTAAATAGTAAAAAATATTTTACCGACGAAGTATGTTTATAATAATTGTCCGCTACAAACCAGGCAATAACTCGATTTCCAATTTTTCCAATGTTCCTTTCCAGCAGTCACTTTTCGACACTAAATTATTTGTACTAGATTCATGAGACATCACACAAACTGTGTTCACCTACTCAGTTGATTGCATAAAACAGTTATTTAAAGATGCTCAACTAATGTCCTCTTTTCCACCGAATTGTTTTTTCCAGAAATTTTTATATTTTTAGCTGCCGTGTAGCATATGGGGACGAATTCTTTGCGCTCCATCAAAGCTAAAATCAATCAATTGTAAATAAGAAAATGTAGTTGAAATAGTAGTATGTGAATTTTTCGATGGACGAGGGGGAATGAACCTCTGTAATTTGAACATCCTTATATGACAGATTTGTGGTTTGACGGACGCTCGAAACCCTATTCGCATATCTGAGCTCGAGGTAAGTAGGTTGTTTTACAGCAGCCAACTTGATACCAGGGTGAAGGTAATCTGCTACATGGCCCTTATCCGGCCAATCATGGTGTATGGTTGTCCAGTGTTCAACTTGAGTCCTTACCAGATGGAAAAGATGGGGGTGTTCGAGAGGCAGTGTCTTCGGGCCTGCCTCCGGTTGTATCGCACACCCGAATCCGAGTACAAGAAATTCTATCCCAACGAGGCCTTGTACAACAGGGTAAATCTGATTAGGATAGATAATTTTATTATTAGGTTGATTTGGGGTCACATTGCACGAGCTATGACTTTCACCAACAGTCTGATCTTTGGGGCTTACTACCCTAACATAATGTACCATGAGAAGGTGCGCCTTAACGGCTTTATTCCGCCCGAAGATTTCCTTTATTTGGATACGAAAGGCCTGATACAGGATACGGAAGGATGTAATATCATCTTCCATGTCGCACGCCGAACAGTGGATAGGCGACTCCAATACGAGCTGAACGTCGTTCTCAGCCACGAAGATTTTCTTCGGTTCAGTGTGGCCATCTCGGCCCAAGACAGAGCAGAGTCTGCCAAAGAACGACATTTTTATTGGTGGTTACACCACAATCAGCCTTCGCTACCGTTAACTTTTAGTGACATTGACTAGTTAGTTGACCTCATGTGGCCAACTTGCATAAATTAAGTTAGTTTTAGGTAGTATAAGGGAAAAAAAAGATGCATCACGGCGTTTAAAATATATATGTTAAGTATATAAATACCATATGCTCCCTGGTGCACGCGTCCGTATCTTGTTACGGAAAAGTAAAAAGTTGTTGTGAAAAGTTTAATTAAAAAATAGCACTTTGTGCAGTATTTGGTTGTAACACCAATAATATTAAAAATCAGAATAATAGCAGTGACAATAATGGTGAAGTTAGACCAAAACTCTTCCGTTTTGGAATCGTTTGTTGAAGCAGAGACTATAATGAGAGCTGATTTTCAAGCCGACGATGTAGATGTATTTAAAGAAATAAAAAAAAATATAATGCTTTGGAGTACATGGCAGGGTATTTGTTAAATAAGTTCAAGACGGAGGTAGATTATCTGGTGGAAAACCATTTAGAGAAAGTGGATAAACCCATCGGCCTTACCTGGACAGACATTATCAATGAAGCAAATAAAATATTTATTACATAGTTGGAATATTTAGATTAAATCTTCAATGAGTATAACAATAATAAAGTATTAAAGTCAGGAATAAATTATATTAAGGATATGTCAGATTTAAGTTCCAAATGTTTTTCAAATCCTATAAATTGTAAAAGGTTTTTTAAGATGTACAATGTATTTTTCAATTAGAAAAGGAAACAAACAAATTAGTGACAATTCCTTTTGTAACAATCTACATCTGAAAAGAAAATTAGTTCGAATAGATTCATAATCCATACGTAAAGCGCAAAGAAAAATTGAAATTATGGTTTATTTTGTATATATTACCAGAATACGAATGCATAAAAATTAAAAAAAAGATAATAAGATTTCTATTATTTATACTATAACCAACGTTTTTCATTTCAGTGGGCGCCGGGGCGTAGTGGGGTGGTGCGTCAAATCCTACGTCGATGTTGTCGGTTCGATTCCCAAAAATTCACCTAAAAATTTGTTCACGGCTCCACCTCTTTCGAGTCATTGACAATGCACAAAGAGTATAACTGTCTAGAAAAAGCTTCTCAATCTCGCCGTTCGGAGTTGGCATTAAACTGTAGGTCCCCTCCACTCGTGAGAGAACGATAGCACGCACAACACGAGTAGTTGCTGAGAAGCTAGGCCCAGGTCCACCTCGGACTGTAGCGCCGCCATTATTATTATTTATTATTAACGTTTTTCATTTAATTAATGCTGCAGAAAGTATATACGCAATCATTGTAGTGATTAAGTATAGATTTTCTCCATACAATTTGAATTCAATATGAAGTTGCCCTGATACGTGTGACGGCACACGAATTTAACAGATAAAAGAAATATAATACCTTGATCCAGAGTTCAGTATTTGGCGTTGCCACATATAAAAAGTGACAACAATTATCCTGTGGATGTATTTTTAACGAACACGTTTTTCCTTTTTTTGTGGGATTGTTATTTCTTTCTCGGCTTAAATCTCCACGCTTACCAAAACCAACTAAAGCTTATTTTGTAAGGAAAAAAATACACGAAGCATTTTTTTCAGTCACAGTAAAAGAATATATTCGGTCTTACGTTAATATTACATACTTTAGAATATGAATTTTTTGTTATACAAATAATTAAATGTAAATTGACTAAGAGATTAATTTTTTTTTAAACTGTACACTTTGAACTGTCATATATTTTTATTTTAACGCAAGAGCATTTGTTCGACAAAAAAAATTAAAATCAAAACAATTTTTTCGTGCGACGTCGCAGTGATAAACTCAGTTCATATTGTGATATGATGCATGCGCGATAAACAATATAAAATTTGCACTGTACGCATAAGATTGTGAGAGAAATATATAGCATTTCCAATTTTCAATATCGACGTACGTAGTTTCTCCATTCCAGCAGAACAGTTTTCAGAGGACCTTCACTCCGTGCAGGACAAAAGTAAATTCTCGAAGATCTGTAAAGGCAAAAACTCTCAGTATTGGAAATCTAATTAGGTTTGTACCCTACTTTCAGCAAGTTAAGTGAATTTTTCAAGGAAATTTTATTTTTGAAACTCCTCGGGGATACCCTCAGAACAAGTGAAGCCTTTCTTAAAGATACATAAAGATAACCTTTCGTGAAGTGCATTCAAGTGAGAGACAGAAAGTTTTAAAAGTAAAGTAAATATTCGGCGTTAGAATGTTCTCTGGCTTAACAAATCAAGTAACATCTTGGATTGGTGCAGCCAAAGGCGAACCACAAGACGAGGATGTTCCAGCACCACCGCCTAGTGCTAATCCAGCAGAAGCTATTGAAACTGCTGCAGCTCCCGTTCCTGAACACGAGCAGGGTGCTGGTGTCGAGCAGCCTGTTGACGAAGATGGTGCTCCAAAAAGGTAAAATATTATGTATAATATATTTTCTCCGTATTAAATATGTTCTTAAGATTCTAAAAAAAATGTACATATATATTCTCTGATCACCCTTCGACATTGCAGAAAAAATCGATTTTTCTTTGCCTCGTGGACTGTTGGTATTCCAATGGAATTCTCTTTGCTGGTTTTCTCTCTCTATCTCTCTCAACCCTTTTACGTCCGTTTATACACAGTAATAGTATCTTTCTATAGGACGAAATTGTTGAAGTAAAGACATTTATTAGATGTAATTAGGCTTTAACTAACTTTTCCTAACATATTTATATGTACGTATACGTATCATCTACATATTATAATGCTTGAATATTTTAAAATTTTTGACGACTTGCCTTGAGTTAAATTGTGCGCAAAGCAGAATGTTGAGCATAGATTGCTGGAAAAAATTCCTTGAACCTATGAAGGTTTTAGGTACATTTCCAAGCTGGATTTGACCTCCACTTTTACTGGAAGATAATTTTTTGTTTTCTTTCTAGCTGCCTGATTAACGTTTGAGTTCTAGTTTTCTGAGTGAAAACATATTGAATCTGGAAACTAATTTCCTTGACAACGTTCTCAAACTATATTTCAATAATATCTCGGCAATAAAATAAAAACACAATTTTTGGGTTTTACATAATCATTCTTATGAACATTTAATATGTTATGTTATGATTGTATATTCTCAAAATCAATGTAGATCCCTATAAATTAAAACTTAAACTTAATTTTTAAAACTGATTATTTCATTAAAAGTTGAAGAAATATCTACTTCGGAGATATTCATACATGTACATAATGAGAAATGAAAATATATACTTATCTACTTGGAAACTAATATTAACACATGTTGTTGTTACAGAATATTATTTATTAAAAAATAAAGTAGTCACATACACATAATTTAATTTTCACGATTTGGAATATAATATTGCTCTCATTTTCCATTTTCTATACCACAGATCTATATTTCAAACCAATCGATATACAAACGTCACTTTATTTCTACATGTGATATGTTAGAAATTCTTATCCTTTTTTTATGATCTGTAGAATATTTGTGCAGAACAGATTTGTTTTACAAAATATGGAGTCTACGAAATGAGAAAAGTCTAAATAAATAATAAATGAAACGAATACCTACGAATATCCGCATGTATGAATACATTATGTTTACAGATGCAAAATTATTTAAATATTAGTATAATCCTTTGAAGATGTGACAATTAAAGCAAGAGGAGAAGGATTGAGATTGAGTAAAAACATTCAACAAGATAATCATAATCCCTTCCATAGTATTTAAAAATATTGAACACTTTTTAGGGCGTATACGATGTGTGTATGCGGTAACAATGTAGCTCCTATGTGGAAGTTTACCTTACGATATTATTTTCGTAAGTTCCTTAATAGATCATGCAAACCTTTTTTTGATTTAAATTAGCTGTAGGAAACTAATAACATGCAAATATGTAAAACAGCATACCCTTACATGCTGCTAAGAACTATTAAGTTATTGCAAAATATAGGGTAACCGGTTGTGTAATTTTTTGTATAACTCCGTTTTATTTAAAATCTTTTTTTTTTTGATACCATGCACTTCTTTATACTTAAGGAGGCGTGTATTTATTGCGATTCCTTAAGAAATTAAAGGTAAAATGTTTTACAAAAGGAACACAATTTTCGTGTCAGAGGTGTAATTATCTTATTTAGTTAAATATATACTCCAAATCTTATCGTTTTTTTTACTTTTTATTTTCTTAATTTCTGTATTTTTATGATTTTATTTTTTTTTTTAGAAAAAACTTGGTTTCGTCTCTTTTTGAAGAAGGGTAAGGTTGAGCTACATTTTTAGTTTGTGGATTGTTTTTGTTGGTATTTTGCCTAACAAATAAATCCGTGATCCGTGATAATAATAAGGTTAGCTTTATCAAAAAAGTTGATTTAAAGAAAAAATAAATTAACCAAAGTCTACAGCAATGTCAATAACTCAAACATACCTTCAACTTTACCATATAAAGTTTGTTAAATATTTTTATAAATGCATATACATACACATATTCTACGGCCTGTGATAAACATAAAAATCTAAAGCTGAGTTTTATTTTGTAGTGGAATGTTTTCAAATGTAAAAGGTTGGTTGGGTAGTGCATCCATTCCCTCGATGCCAGCAATGCCATCGATGCCGACAATGCCATCAATGCCAACCATGCCGGCAATGCCATCCATACCATCCATACCTGGATTGCGAAAAGGTGGTGCTGAAGAAGGTAACGTAGAAGGTCTGACGGAACAAAATGAGGCTGCTGGTGCAGTTAGTGGTGATGATGAAGACAAATCGAGGTATATTAGGTATGGGCCAAGCATTTAATGACGGAATACTGGTATTTAACTGTTACACTTTTTTGGTTATTTTAATTATATTTAAAAAGATGCAATTTTATTCGAGATAATGGTACTTTAGCATATCGCTTTATATCTTAAGCTTAAATTAAATATTTTTATACATTTTCTTAATAATTTGAAATGCAGTATTTGATGAGAGTAGGGTTTATTTTTTAAATATATACATAATTAAAATACATAAATCATCAAAAATTTAGATTAAATAGTTATAAAAAATGTTTTGCAGGCTATTTTAGTATCCAACATTTAAAATTCAGGGTTCAAACTAGTTTAGTACTTTCGACACCACATTTTTTTTCATTTGTTTTCATATTCATATGCACAATTTAAACAATCTTAGGTTAGGTTAATCAATCAATCAATATCAGTTTAATGTTGGCAATAGCTTTTTGCATAATAGTTAGTAGTTACCATCTCTAGTAACATTAAGTGATGTTAATTACGTAGGTATGTATGTAATGGTTTTTATACAATTCCAATTTAAAACTTATTACATAATTTACGAAGAATATAATCATGAAATTTCTAAATTCAATAATTTAACAAATATAGAAAAAAAATTCTGTTGGTACTTTTCAGCACTAAATTTTCTTAATTAGATTTTTCTTAGCGTAATATAAGAATGCCACATAAAACTAGAATTGTATTTTAAAGCTCTTGCTTATAGATGAATCTAATTTGAACAAAAAATATAAACTCTTAAAACGTAAGAGATATCATATTTATTAGTCCATTGCCATTAATACATGATTGCCATATATGTACATCAAAAATATTGAAATTCAACGTTTTATTTTTGTAACTAAAATCTACCAAATTTAATTTTGAAACAGCAATTAGTTTACTTAAGTTAGGATATGTCACTTAGTACGAATGTAAAGTAATAATCATAAGCTTTTATATTCACATACTATCAAGTGATTTAATTTGCATTCGCCATAAATTTTATATATTTTATATTTTCATTATTATTTCTCATTTTTTAGTTTATTGAGGCAACACAGCAAAATTAATGTCTGAAGATGATAACGCATAAAGCACATAATATCAAATTCCATCATTTGTGTACGGCCCATTAAAATCACCATTAGAATTATTGTTAGTAGATACAATAGATATATGTGTTAAAGTGATCTGAAAAGTGTTTTCCATCTGTGCTCGATTTGCTGAATAATTGATAATTTTTGAATTTATTATGATTTTATTATTTGCTAATTGTAATTTGTTTGCTATTCTAAGTCCATTCAGTGTGAGTTTATAGTTTCCGGTAAAGAAAAGATATATATTTTTTCTGAACTTAATCCTTTTTTTTGCTGCAAGTCTAGAAATGTGAATTAAATATTTTTTGGATTTACATAACACGAACGCACTCTATTTTCATAACAGTGCAACTTATTTTATTAATGCTTGATAAACTTTTAACTGTTTAGGTATGGAAGATATAATGTAATTAAGGCAACAACTAGGCATTTACATATATACCTTCATACGTGTATACATAATACTAATCATTTTATGAAACAACACGCAAAAACAGAAATTCCAAACAAGGCATACTGCATATTTACTTGTATTTTTTACAATTAATCTCTTCACAAACAAAATATACGTACTTTTTTTAATGCTTGTGCTTAATGTTGTTGTTTGATGCTTATTTAAATTATATCTAATACAAATGTAACAATATACTACCTGGAAATTATATTATTTTATTTGCATGAATAGTTTTAGATATATTTTGTATATATATAAAAATAGATATTTATAAATGAAGATTTCACATTAATACAAAAGTATATGTAATTTTTTTATCACACAGTGCAACGGAAGGAGCTGATTCTCACCCTGCTTCTGGGGGAGGTACTCCAACAGACGAAGGTCAAATTGGACAGGGTAAGGGGGAAAATAAAAGTATGTGTCAAGGAAATCAAAATTGTACTAATTGGTGAAATAATATATAAGTTTAAATTTTAGATTCAGTTTCCAAATTAATTGTGAGTGCTTAACGAATTTTGATTTTTTTAAATCTTACTTAATGTTTCAAAAAATATATGTAGATACATATTTCGCACTAGAAAATAGGATACATATATCATAACGTCATTAAGCATACAAATTAAAATACAAAACTACAAGTGAAGTTAGATTAAGATGATAAAGTTTCCTATAATATCTTCAATTCAGAATTTTAATCTAATTATATTTGTTTTGTTTTTGGTATTTAACTAAAATAAAGACAAATCAGAGCTTAAATTTTTTTCCTACATTTGAATTGAAAACTTGTTCAAGTATTTGCGTACATACATACATGTGTAAATGTACACAATACAATATTTTTATTCAGGCGCTCATTATTATTTTTATAATTGTCTTCATAAGCACAGTAGACAGTAGTCGAGCATTTAAATGTTTTGGGAAACCGAAATTTCAATATCCTTATACAACGCTTATGGATTATCGTACAAAAAGTAAATTTGCTTTTTTCCAGTAACAACAAAAGTTACGCAAGGTGCCAAACATTTTGGTTCGTTCTTATATTCAGCTGTTAACAAAGCAGGAGCAAAAATTAAAGAAACCGTCAAGGATAATGTAAGTAGATATTTGGTCAAATAAACGAAAAGTAAAAAAAACTTTAGCAAGTCCTTCATTATAAAAGTAATATAACAAATGTGAATCGCATGATGTTATGTTTTTACTTAAAAGTAGCATTCAAACTATATTCCGCAAACAGTGGTTGTGATATTAGTACTTGAAATATTTTTTGAAGTATCAGAATAAACGTTAAACTTAAACCAAAATTGTTTTCAAATGTACAGTTATCCTAAAATTGTTTTATTTCAAAATGCTTATTTTCAGACAATCCTGGGTGAATTCAACAAGGAGCAGGAAGCATTTATCAAGGGCCAAGGAACAGCTGAATCAGGTCAAGCCCCATGGGTTGGACACAGCAATGAACTCAAAATTAAAGAAGAAATACTTGGTCTCTCACAAGATCGCCGCAACTTTGTTCGTGCACCTCCAGCTGGAGTTGATTTTCAGTTTGATTACGATATTGCATACCCAACAGCCATTGCTATTATGGCTGAAGATCAGGCACTTGAAAAGATGCGATTCGAACTTGTACCTAAAATGTATATAAAGTATTATATTCTTGTTTGGATATTTGCACTCATTATCACTTCATAACATTTCAATCCCAAATAAAAATAAATTATGCTTTTAACAGAATAACAGAGGAGAACTTCTGGAGGAATTACTTTTACCGTGTTTCACTAATAATTCAAGCAGCGGAATTGGGAACATTGGGTGCTGATGGAGTTGGACAAGCTTCTAGCGAAGACGGTAAGTTGTATATTCATATAGATAACTTTTTATGGATGTTTTTGAAATACTAAATATATATTTGTACATATATGAAATTTTGTGTTTGAGGAAAATGAGGAAATGTTTAAGTTGTTATATTTTATTTAAGCCTCCAAAGACACCCATTTATATTCCATATTTATCTTTTTTTTATGGCATTAGTGTACATATTTACTATTTCGCTTTTACAATATAAATTCATTGATTTAAATTTTAGTGTTATTTATCTTAGATGACATTTTAGATGTATGCAATCAATCTTTATTTACTCCCAATGTATAAATATTTTAATATTGTATAACTTGTTTGACAATTATGAGTATACTAAAAGCATCGCATATGCAAATAAGCAGTTTTGATTACACTTTTTAATTTAGTTGAATATATTTGGATATTTAAGATATTTACTGGTTTCGAAAAGGGTTAAGAACAAATAATTTTCTCTGGATATACGCGAAAGGGATTTGGTAAATCTAAATTTGTATATGCGAAGCCCTTAGAAAAGTTTTTAAATGGAAGACAAAGTACAGACTAGATGCAATTGAATATTTCATTTCGAAATATATAGTTTTGTTGTTTGATTAATTCGTTATAATTGTTATACAATCCATTCATTAGTTGAAGACATTTTATACAGCTTTCTATAATTATATTTTTATAATTATAATTTTTTGTTGCATTTTAAGCATTCGTTTCATTTTTGTTATTACATTTTTATTTGGTTTTTTGTTTTATTTTGGTTCATTTCAACTTTTATTTCTACACAACACAACTTATAATAAACACACTGGAATCTACAACTGACAAAATAAAAACATTCATATCAAACGAATAATGAATCAAAGCTAAAGCGCAAACTTCCGAAACAAATTCATCATCAAGCCTTAAAATAATTGCCCCCAAAGAGGGGCAAGCAGTCGAAAATGAAATAAAAGAAAATTCTAGTTGTCAAAATGATATTGAGAACACAGGGAAGTCAAGCCAGAAAATTAAATCAAAATCAAGTCAAAAAACAAAAACAAAACAGTTTTCTGAATCAGAATTTGTTTCGGATACTTTTCAAACTACAGAAACTGATTTAGAAGAAGTAAAGGATGGAATGCGTAAGCTCGGTATTGACAGTATGACGCAGCAGGCTCTAGAAAACAATGGTAAGAATTATTTTTTGAGTTTATTATTATTATTTTTTAAAACTACATTCTGTTGAATTAACATCAGTTTTAGTTTAATAATTTTTATTACAATGAATCAAGCGATTCATTCCTCCAATTCCTTCATCACAAATGATCAATGATGTTTTTTCATTAGGAGACTGCCCATATTTTTTGTACAGAAATATTTAAGGGAACAAAAATAAAATACTGACTGAAGTATAAGAAATGTCTGTTAGGCCCATGAGTTCTTGATTCATTCGCATTCATCAGTATAATATTATGCCACTTAATATATTTTTAAGTCATCAAAATTTTATTAATTTCTCGTGTTTTGTATTTTTTTTTACAATGTGTATAAAAGATAAATTTAACATGATCATAGCTTTTTTTTAATTTTTGTGTAGCAAAAACATCTTATACGGATAAAAGGTTCATTATTCGGCCATATCATAAAATTGTCCTTTAGCCACAACATTTTAATTTTTTTGTATGTTAATGAAACATTACTGGGAATAACTTCTTAATGCTATGCACAAATTAGCGTTTGATCTATTAGTATGAAGTCAGTTTGTTAGTCGTCAGGTCTAAAGGATATTTAATATATGTTTCATTTGTATTGTATGCAATTGCTTGCTTTGAAGGTGTTACTTTAATTTATTAATATCCACATTTTATAAACTATGCTTCCTTTTGAAGGTACTTGAAGCTTGTAAAGTTATAGTTATACACACCTATATTTTCCATATGCTTGCAGAAATCTATACAGTAAAATAAAAATATAAATTCCTTCTTAGAATGTAATAGAAGGAATAATTTTCATTACACGTATATGGTATATATGTATGTTTATATAAATTTCTGCAATCCTGCATAAATTATTTGTTCATATCAGTTTTTGTCATATATTCTTTAGACTTATAAGTTCTTTTAAAACGTTAGTTCGTAGATCGGTCAACGAGAAATGTGTCTAGAAATATAGGTAATGAGCAGAGTTAAATGCGTTTACTTTTTTCCTAAAAGTTTTTTGTCTGAGCAGCAAATCGAATAAACAATCAGTATAGTCTTCTGTTGCTAAATGATTTGTATGCATATAATTAAAAAAAACATTAAACATGCAATAAAAGGTTTTCAATTCGTACGCATATATTTGACTTAACTTGAGCTGTTTATTATTTGCACTAAAGTAATGAAACAAATGAAAAAAAACGGGTGAACCAGATAAAAAAGTGAATAAACTTTTAAGACAAAGCTCAGATTGAAAATTTTTCTTTCATAAAATGATTTTTAAATGATCAGAGCCACACTTCTCGTTTTTACTTTTAAAAAGTTGAATTCATTTTTTGAAACTTGCTGAGCCATTCCTTGTTCAATTGAACGTTATACATTAAATGTTGATGTATCTTTTTCTCTTTTTTCCAACAGCTTAAGAATATATATACTAATTGAATTACAAACATAAAACCATTTGTCAAAACTGGAAAATTAACGTTTTTGAAATTATAAGTAGAAAATAAATGTATTAAACTTAAGGTAATCAGTATAAAAAAATTAAAACTTGATTTCTAATAATAATTATAATAAATGAAATAGTCAATATAAGAACACTTAATTAAGAAATAAGGTTACTAACTAAGTTTTCTGGGCTTCATTCATTGTAATTCCCATTGAAGCTCTAAAGAAATCAATATTATCACGAAGTTGGTTCTTGATATTAGACAAAGATTCCTATAAAATGAAAATGCATACATATTTGTTTTGTTGTTTATGAAAAAAGTGCAGACATTCACCCAAGACACAATTACACCTTATTATATTTTTGTCTATTAGTTTTTGGTTTAGAAATATGATTTTCGTAGATACAAAATATTTTTTATAATTACCTCTCTTTTAGTATTACTTTACCCTCAAACCTTTTTTATAGCTAATTAAAGGAAAAGAAAACAAAAATATTCTTTATCTCTTGTAACGTTTGAATTTAAAGCTATTTAGGAGTGGACTCTTCTTTACCTAAAGACTTAACAGTCACTAACTTACTATTTATATGTTAAAGGCAGGAATAAGCTTGTTTAATTTGCTTAATTTGAATATTTTATACATTTGATATGCTTCTTTACATTTGAAAGAATTCTTAGCATTGACTGCTTTTTTCATTCCCCGTTTCACTATGAATAATTTCTTTCACTTTCTAGTAAATCTTTTTTTTCGTAGATTGTGGCGGTTAGTGCTATATTTGTAGTGCTTCTATTATTAGATGCAATTATTTTCCCCATTTTCCAAAGTTTAATATATTAAAATCTGCAAACAATATAAGAAAACATTACTTGTATTCAAATCATATATATTTGTTTTTTTTATTTCGATTCATCTTTCAGAAGATTGAATGGATTAACGATTAATTAAGTAAAATAAAAATTTTAAAAATCTTATAAAAATACTGAAATATATATAAATATATATACATACATATATATACAAAATTTTGTGTGGTAAGTTTACATGGCATTTATTTCGTTTGTATAAATAAACAAAATTGTTTTATCCTGAAAAAAAAAACAACAAAATTATTGTTAACATGTTAAGAGATCTTAATGTCTGTGTGTAATTGTTCATTGATGTTCGTTCGTTAAAAATATTTTCAAAATTTTCATTAAACTCATTTCCTTGATGTATAACTGCCAAATTGTATAATTCGGCAAAATCAATTCTATATTTTATTTATTTATTGGTTGTATTCGTTAGTTCTGAATGTGATTTTTATCTTAAGATTCAGTTGTAGACAGTTGTATTGTTTTAATATATAGTTATAAATTGGTATTTAATGCAAAATTATCTTAAAATATTTCGTTCTGGTATTGCCTTTATTTTGTGTGTCGTTTTGCTAAAATTATCAGTCTGTCGATTTCATGAAAAGTATACTTATTTATGTGCAAAAAAAACTGCCGAGGGAGAATAAGCCTTTCTCGTTAAAAGCTTAAAAGTAAAAAATATTATTTGTTGCCTCTAAGTATGAATACATTTTTAATGCAAATGCTGAAAATAATATAAAAAATACATAGGTATCACTAATCATAAATGATTGTTTTTTTAATTTGCTAAATTAAAAGGTAATAAAAGCAATAGGTCTTACAATTTCAAATATGTGTTATTGATGAAGGTCAAATATTTTGCGATAGTTATTTTCTATGTAAAAAATTACTCAAAAATACATATGAAAACATGCTTAAATAAAAACCAAACAAATATTTTAGCAGAATAACTCTGCGGGGTAAATTTCTAATTTGTAAGAACCGTATGTACAGTTGAAAGTTTCCTTACATTGATAATTCAAAACGTCCTGTATGTTAAATACTATTTAGAGAGATGATAAATATTTTAGCAACCGACAAACATATTTAGATCAAAATATTGGTAAGCAAAGTGTTTGGTAGCTTTTCACACGATAATTCAGGTTAACCATATCCTATATTTTATCATTTTAATTTATACAATCCCCAATTCTTAAACTTTGTTTTTATTTATTAAAAACTCACCACACAAAATACCAATTGAGTGCTATCCTTGTTTAAATATTTATATATTACATATAGTTTATGTAGGTTGTTTTTAATTTAAATAGACTCCATTTTTTAGAATTGATAAATACCAAGACGTAAATACATCACTGCATTTTAATTGAATTTCCAAATGACATATGCATTCGGTTACGTCTATAAACTTGAAATGCATATGAAACCATCACTTTATATATTCCTTTTCATATTAAACTAAATAGTCTGCGGCACTGTTTTTCCTAGTATTCTTATTTTCTATTTAATACACTGTATGATTATTTTTATACGGCGGAAACCAGCATAAGATTTTCTATTTTCATACAAATAAATTTTAATATTTATTTAACTTTGCATCGCAAAGTCAATCCAGATGTTTTACATGTAAACCGATTTTAAGGAAATACGGATTTCAGCATTTTGTATAAGCCTTCTTAAACGTACTACATATACAGATATTGATTTGATTTTGTTTTTGCAATTCCAGTACCTTCAAAAATAAATTTCTGTTACGGATTTTGTCAAAAAAATTCGCCAAACATATCTAACAATTCTAGGTACGAAGATTCCAATAAGCATGCACTGACATTTCTATTTGCTTTCTGTCAGGATGAAAATCAATCATGCTTCTTATTTTATGTGCTTTTGGTACTAACCATGAAATTGAAATATGTTCTTATTTTCTGATATTTCCTTTTTGGAAAATGTTAAAAAGTACATACAAAGGGTTTCTTTTGTAACGGGTCACCTCGTTTGCTAAAACGCCTTATTCATTCGTTTGTAAATAAATATTAACTACTCCTGAATGTGTACGTCACATTTGGAAAGAACATATTAGTATAAAATAACGTATCTAACCACAGAGAAAAAAAAATTAATAACAATACGATTTTTAGCACGAATTTATTAAATCTGAAGCATTGAAGTTTAAATACCATACGTACTCATATAAATAAAAATAAGGTATTCAGCAATTACGCATCACTTACTTTCTTTTGCATATTTCGGGCTTATTCTATATTTTATTTGCTATTTTACCTTTTTCATTTACAAAAAAACAATTATTTGTTGAATATTACTAGTCTACTCACAGTTGGTTTCTTTTTACTGCATTTTCTCTGGTGATTGTATATCAACAAGCTAATTTTACTTAATTTGTCCTGCATTTTTTACGTTTCTGTATAAAATCATTCCATCTTATCTCGTATATGTAGAATACATTTAATTATCAGAAACTAATATATACTAAAATTTTGTTAGATAATAGATATCCAAACATTTTTAGAAAGATTACCTAACTGGAACAAATAAATTATGTTGAACTTATAAAATCTGAAATAAAAATAGTAAACAAATAAATAAATACCAAAAATATTTAGAGGAACAGTGGGAAAAGGATCTGGAAGCTGAATTACAAGAATACGAAGTAGTTACAGACGGAGGCGCAACTGGAGGCCTTGATGGCGGTGGAGAAACAACAAAAACCACGATACGCAACCGAAGTCCATCTAACAATGATTGGGAACAGTATGCTGATCTTATTGATGAGACCGATGATTTAAAGTAATTAAGAGCCTATATCGTAGTTTTTTCTAAGTTCTCTTGAGTTTTCTCATTTTGTTTATGTCTTTCTTTCTTTTCTTGGGAATTTTCTTGTGAACCTTATGTCTCTTATATTTTCAAACATTCATACTTTTCATTGCTTAATTGTAATATTTTACTTTAATATAATAAATCAATTCATATTCCTGTATCAGAACATTAAAAAGTTTGAAAAAAGTAATGCTGGGCTAATGGGGATATATACCGCCACTCAACCTTCAAAAATTGCTTAAATCTTAAGATTTAGGTATATAAACATATTTTTTTTACTACGTTTATTAGTTGTTTCGGTATACTTTTCGGTAAGACATTTAATTTAAATATAGATTTGAATTACCAAAATAAGGCGAACCAAATTTAGCATTTTTATAATTCGTCATTCTTACTTTAAAATTGGTTGATCCACAAAAGTTTTAGTATAAATTTATAGGTGGTATATCTTTATATACATAGGTATTTACATATGTAAGTGCTTGCATATATATTTTTAGATATAGCCTATATTTATACTTGAAATAATTATATATGTAAAAATATATATTTATGTATCGGGATTTCAGTGTAAAGAATGTGCATTTGATTATATATATAATAAAACAATATTGCATGTAAAAAATTGCATAGTGCAACCCCAAATAAATAAATTGAAGGAAAACTTTGAATGCTCATTTTCGAAACAATTATGTTGTTCTAAGATACATAAATTAAAAATATTTATGAAAATAATCAAATGTTTATTGAAAAAGTAAAATAAAAATATATACATACATAATTTTTATGATCATAATATACGCAAATACGTTAAAAATTGTAAATATTGTCAAAAAATAGAAAGTAATACACAATTTAACAACAATTGTTGCTTCTGTTATTTTCTTTCTTTAAAATGTGTTATTAACTATTGAATTAATAGGAGTATTGAGAGTAACAACTTTACTGTTATTTTTGAAGACATCAGTATAAATCTAAGAAGAAATTCGTTATTATTTGAGACTGTTTTTCAGCGCAATTATAGTTTTATCATAGTGACTACAATTCTGATAAACATACTGAGCATATTTATCTATATACAAGATGTTAAAATAAATAAATATATATATATATATATAAAGTCTATAAAATGAAACCTGCATACAAGTAACTATAGTATAGTATTCTTCGTATATTCATATATGTATAATGATATTTATATGCTTATACATATTTGAATACAGGAATTTATGTTTTAATTGTAATTAATATTTTTGAAATTTCAATTCTGAGTATTTTTTTCTAGACATTATTTTATATGCGATGTATGTATTGGAAAATGTATGAAAAATAATAACAATAAATTTCTTCCCTTTATTTGTTAACATGAGTATATTAATATATATACATATATATATACCTATCCATACATATGTATAAATATATGTATGTTTATATATACACACTAAATTATGTAATAATCTATAAATGTATCTATGTATATTGTACAATTTTCAAACTTTGAATTTTAGAAAATTATTAAATGAAACATCTGGGAATATACTTAAAAATATTGATACAAATATAAATCAATTGTTTGTTTTTTTAATTAATTTAAAAAATAAGAGTGCAAAGTAATATGTTGTACCTAATTAGAACTGAAGAGCTCAACCAGATGTATAGAAATAATTATGTTCAAAATAATAGAAGCGTCAAATCAGTTTCCCGGAATATTTATGCAGAGTGCGGTTTCATATCGCACAAGTAAGTACACAGAGATCGTACACTGATTTTAAATCTTGATATTAATTAATAAAGAATGTCATCCTCAAACAATGCTCCGTTTCCTCAACAGAGCTGTTTAGCATGGTCAAGCTACATATAAGGAACAAATTTCGTCAAGAAAGTCAAGCGTTTAAAAATAATAAACTGCAAAAAAATCACTTGAATCACTTGAAATATTGGATAGCTTATGGTATGAAGGCGCCTAGCAGCTTCTGGGAAGGTAATCTGATCTTTATTGACGAAACAATGGAGCGACGTGTTTACTTAAACATTTTAAAGGTCACATTCGGTAGGGGAACTCGTGAATCTCTGTAGTTTCATGAGAAATTGGAAATATATTTCAGAAAAATAAAAAGGTTTAATTATCTCATGTGTGAATTAATACCTTTAATATAAATCTTACGAGCCGAAACATCCGTAGCTAACACGCGTCTCCCACACCAACATCATTCAACCGTCAACCAGATTGATCACTTTGCGATCGACGTCAGATACTCCTCTAGTATTATTGATGCCCGAACGTTCCGACTCGACATCGACTCGGATCTTTTCCTTGTTGTAGCAAAGGTAAGGACACGGATATCGAGAGAACAACGGAATCGAGAAAGATAACCACGGTTTGACGTCGCTTTGCCGATCAGGTCTCACTGAAACTCTCCGAAGGTTCGATGTCGTCTGCATTAACAATAGACGAAGAACGGGAACGTTGTAAAAAATCAATCAGAGAAGCCGCTACTGATGTGCTGGGCTTTAAAACACCATCAAGGTAAAACCCCTGGTTTGACAACGAGTGCAGGCAGGCAAGCAAGAAACCTACAAGGCAACGCTGCATCGAACTTCGAGAGCTGTTCGTGAGCTCTACGAACAGAGAAGAAGGGAAGAAGCACGAGAAGCGTGCAATCGAGGAAATGGAGAGGTGTTATGGCAGGAATGATGTCCGAAATTTTACCAAATGATGAATGGTTATAAAGAATGGACAGCTAGTAGTAGATTCGCAGTCAATACTGAGAATTTGGAAAAATCATTTCTGCAGACTGTTGAACGGCGATGAGGACACAAATTCCGCTGTCAGGCAGAATGTTCCACTCAATGCAACGGACGATGATAGAAGAGATAGCGATATCGAGACTGAAGTCTAACAAAGCTGCTGGTGCATATAGTCTGCCTGCTGAAATTTTTAAAGCAGCTGGAGATGATCTGGCAGGACGCATGCACCAGCTCATTTGTAAGATATGGTCGGATGAAAGCATGCCCGATGAGTGGAATCTCAGTATCGTTTGCCGAACCACAAGAAAGGAGTCCCCTTTGACTGCGCCAACTTTCGAGGGATAAGTCTCCTTAACACCTTTCGTCACCAATCTGATAGGTCCGTATAAGTGTGGTTTCAGGCTAGGGAAGTTCACCATCGATCAAATCTTCACACTGCGGCCGATACTAGAGAAGTCCCAAGAAATGCAAATTTACACACCATCTATTCGTCTATTTCAAGGCCGCATGTGACAGTGTGCATAGAGTGCATTATTTAACATCGTTCTTGAGAAAAAACTTAAAATAAAACTTACTGGCCAACACAAGAAGCACGATCTTTCAAAAGTCTGTTTAACTGCTAGCTTACGCAGATGACATTGACGTGATTGGGCGAACACAGCAGCTAAAATGGATCTGGCGGTAAACGAGGGCAAAACCAAGTATATGATGTCATCGAGAAAGGACGCACAACATCGACGACTTGGTCAGAAAGTCACCATAATCAACTATAACTTTGAGGTAGTTAAGGACTTCGTCTACCTTGGCTTCGCGCTGAATAGTACAAACAAATAATAAACTCCTGCCAACCCCTGTTTTTTGGGCTCAAAAGGCACTTGAGTAATAGAGCCCTCTCTAAACTCTGAGCCTATGGGACAACGCAACAGAGGACGCGTGCACAAATGCTTGGTGTGCGAAACTGGAGACAGCTGGCGAGAGATCGTGCTGGCTGGAGAAGCATGTTGGGTGAGACCCATGTCTACCTCGGACTGCAGCGCCTTATGAAGAAGAAAGTTGTTGACCTTGAAACTATAGAAATAATTATTAACACTTGTGTACTATATACCAGAAGCACAAGTTTGTCGCCTGGTAAATACACTACATCCTAATGATAAATTGTAAGAAGAACATCCAAATTTTACAATTCGGTGGAGAGAGACGGTGGTACAAGAGGCGAGTTAGATACAAATCTATACAAGCGAGGAATCATTTTTTTCCGGTATTTTTGTAAACATACATATAAATAAGACAAAACGGTGCTTAACTTGCTGCCAAAATATGTTTTATAATTATTTATTTACTTAAAATCATATATCAGTGTATGTGCCATGCATTTTATTAGTACATTTTGTCGAATAAATATAAAAAAATGTATATTACTAAATATATATCTTTAAATAAAACGTGAAAAGATCAATTTTCCTTTAGTGCCTACTATTTTTTTGTGACATTTTGTGTCTATCATATTTTATGCTTTGGTATATTGGTTGATCATACGCAATCGCTTGTTGTCGAAAGTTGGTTTGCTTGGCCCCGCCTGTAGTGTCTCGCCAAATCATAGCAAGCAAGATATAGAACCCACCAATAACTTTACTACACAAGTCTATAATACGCAAAATAATCGGTGTTGTGACAACTAGTAATTTTCGAGATTCTATAACAAAATGAATAGTGAAAACCCCAATGAATTTTACTGCTTGTACCGTTGCCGACAGCAATGAAATCAAAATAAGCGAGAAAAATTTAAGAACAGATTTAAGATTCTCCTTTGATATATCTTTAGACATAAACTCGTAAATTGTACGCTTTATGCTCGTACCCCAATCTATAATTAAATTTTTGAAATCTTCTAAACTTATGGATGTTTTTGACTCTTGCAGAATACCATTCGAAAAGCTTTTATTTTTCAAATCTTCAGTTTCCACAGATCGAACAGGTTTAACTTTAATGATCACTTCGTTTTCTCTGAATCGAATACCTTTAATACAAAACCAATATTGATCAAAGGCAAGCTCATCTAATTCTACCAAAATACATAAATCTTCACAGCCCCCATGCCCCAGTTGAGTGTTTGTTATACCAATCCATGTAGGATTAGATTTACTTTGACAGAATTCCACCAATTTTGTTCGAATATCCTGAAGTATGACGTGTAACTCCTTTTCACTTTGATGAAGCACCACTATATCTCTATAACCACTGACTGCATCTACGTAACATCGTTCTTTATAAAAACCTCTAAACAGTCGTGATTTCAATATTTGTTTACAAAATGACTGGAGAACCTCTTCGTGTGGATTTAAAAAAGTTCGAGCAGGTGAGTCACGCATAATTGCTTAGTTCTTATCTAAAAATATTTGTGAATTTAATAACGCTTGTTTATAAAAAATATATATATTCTTATTACATTTTTAATTTGAATTATATTTAAGCAGTCGAAAGGAAAAAAAGTTTGCTAATAATTTTGACTGTTTTCACTTTCTCACTTCCATTGACATTTGTTCATTATTTTGACAATTTGCAAAAAAAAAAAACATATTTGACGTAAAAAAAAGTCTCAAGCAAGTACTAAGGTTGATCCACAAGACGGACATGAATGTGAAAAAGTACACCTCATAATGAGTGTCTGCACAAATGTTTTTAAGATTAATGTAGAATAATCTCAGAACATGAAGAAGAATATAAATTTGCGCCGAAATATTGGTAATTAATTTATAAATAATTAGTTTTCTGACGACTTAAAACTGTTTTAACGTAAATTAATAACATCTTAGTGGAACAAAACATTGAAAAACATTAAAAAAATATTTTTCTTACACATACACATATACAGTGCCTCACAAAAGTATTCGGAATTATGGATTTAGGTATTGTTAATCAACAAATAATTATTATAATTATAATATAAAAAAACAGTTTCAATTTAACATTCTCTGTTAATAAAAAATCAGAAAAAAATGCATGTTTACTGTCTGCAACAACAACAAAATGCAACAAATTAGGATCCAGGAAAAAACATAACTAGCACCCAGAAATATGCAATACATGATTGTGAGCATGAAAAACGCAGAGAATTTTTGATTAATTCTGTCCCTATTTTTGAAAAAGAATGCAAATACTTTAAGTGAGGGTGTTCTAACCAGCTGATTGATAGGCAGTTTTGTCCTTATTGCAGAGTGGTTTGTGCATCCTGTGGTACAAAATATATGAATGATGCTAGGGCTTTCGGCCCTCTGATGAAGTGAAATGAAATGATATGATGAGCTGCTTTTGGGGCAACTTGGCCTATTGGAAAGCAGAGCCAGCTTCTGTTTTAATATAATTATATAATAATAATAGCGGCGCTACAGTCCGAGGTGAACCTGGGCCTAGCTTCTCAGCAACCACTCTGTGTTGTGCGTGCTATTGTTCTGTCACGAGTGGAGGGGACCTACAGTTTAATGCCGACTCCGAACGGCGAGATTGAGAAGCTTTTTCTAGACAGTCATACTCTTTGAGCATTGTCAGTGACTCGAAAGAGGTGGAGCCGTTAAAAAATGTATGATGTTTTTTTCGAGATTTGAACCGACGACCTCGAGCGTAGGAGTCGATGCACCTACCCACTACGCCACGGCGCCCACCAGCTTCTGTTTTATAAAACGTAAAATATCTAATTTTGTGAATTGGTGACTTTGGCCGTAATGATCACGGCCAACCTCTACGGACCCACATCAATTTTAGTTCATTGGGAGCCTTAGCGATTTGGTTACGAACATCAATTATAATTATTACGTTTTGTTTCGGATTTCTTACAACTTTGATCACCGAAAAGATATCAGAGCGTTGTTGTATTTTCTCTTCGATTTCGGACCAACACTTGTGGTTATTTTGATAGCTAAAGCTACTGCTGTGAAGAAAAAGCGTAATTTGAAAGGAGGCCTGTTATTAACAAGCCGTTTTTCTCGGTGACACTAGCATAAATATACAAGAATAATAATTTCAATCCATTTGATTAAAAGCGAAAATACGGGGGAATGATGGAAGGAAAACCTCTATTAAGGTACTGCTTTCGTCATAGCTGGTTCAGTTTAAAATAAATGATTCTGGCTCAATGTTCAACTACATATGCTGCTTTTGTTAGCGATCGAAAAATTAAAAGACAATTTTTTCAGGGAAGGATATTTCTTTAATGTTCGGTAATTCATGATAGACTGACTGTACAGTTTGGTTAATACAAAATAAGAGAAAATACAATAATAAGACGAAACATATGCATTGAATAATAGTTTTGATAAGAGATTCGTAATTCAGTTACAGTGGTGCGGAAAAGTTTTACAACAGCTTTATTAAGGGGGCAGAACCATTGCTTGTTTTCAGTATTGGGGGATAGAGCCTGATTATAAGTAATTGCAATAGAGAGCGATTAGTCTACACTTAGATTTTTAAGCATAGGGTACGATATACGAATTCTGCTCTGAGTCAAACCCTCGTGATTAATTAGGTAATGATTAGTTCTATAACCGTAATAAGTTTTTATCCCTTTTAGAGCTCGAGATAGTGCTAGGGTTACACATCAAGGACGAGATAGCACTTTCAGCTTTTCGGTTATTAAATTTGGTGGAAAATATTTATCCTTCGAGAGACTCCACAATGATAATTTTAAACCAAAGAACACCATTTAGGGCTATAGTATAGTATAGTATAGTATCTATAGAGTTGAAAGAGCCAGGAGTAAAATTACCATAAGACTAAGAAGATTTTTGCTATAAATATTTGCAGCAACCTTGATAGCTATAGATAAATTATTGCGGCTTCTTTGTTGATACTGAATAAATTTATCTTATCCGATAAAAAGACTGTCAGGAGCCAACGTTTAATAAGATGAGGCTGGAGTAGGTAATGTAATTTTCAATTAGATCCCCTTTAAAAGTTGTGCAAGATGAGCGATGAGCACTAAAGAACAACCCAGAAGTTTACATCACTCACTCCGACGATTGAGGTGTGAATTTGGTGCATTATGTTATCCAAATTGGCTTTTGAAAAGACTTGATTTGGTTGAATATAAACACAACGGAAGACCCTTCTTCTTTTATTAAAAGATTTTAATTCTTGACGAAATCTTTTATATTCCATTGGTCAACTTTGCGCGTTTTGTTTACGATAGTTGAACGTAGGGGGTGTTGGTGTGTGAATAAATTGATTTCAAAACAATGGGAACATTTACAATTGGGGTGAAAACTTGTGTATTTTGAATTTAAGTATCTATAGAAACTAGGAACCAGTAACTGGGAAAATAAACAAACATCAAAAGGTGGCGAAATTTTGTGTGGGTATCTATAGAAACATTTTGAAATAAAAACAAACATGATAATAAGTTTATGCTGCAGAATAAAAAACAGATTGCTTGTAAATTCAGTTCGATATAGTTAAATGCATTAAGTTCGTATTTATATAAAAAATGTTCTTCCAACAAATTGTTATATTAGTCTTCCTATATAGCTTAATATATTTAAACATTAGTGATTGTGTCCAACCACGTGGAATAAATAAGACAGTATTTTTGTTCAACCGTCCCATTAATTGTAAACGCTCAGAAATATATAGCTTTGATAATTTTTCATGCTTTCTGTGCGATTCTAATCATCACTTAGAGCCTTCCTTTGACAGTAAGTTGAACTGCCTTAAAACGCTTGTAATACTAACATTAATTGATTTAGTGAAAGTATTAGAATGTTATTATTATGAAAATAATTAATGTAGTTTTCAAGCTAGCCGAAAAATATCGAATCTTTATAATTTTACCTTGAATTGTATTATTTCAGAACTTTCATGTATTTGCGCTAAAAATTATAACACTATTGCCCTTTATGATTCACATCTTAAACGTCCACTGTGTGCAAGCCCGTGTAAAAATAAAAAATACGATGTATGTTCTAATTCAACCGCCCCATGCGAATTTTATTACATAAATAAAACTAATGACCAATCTGGATTATTTCAACATGTTCGCATACTTACATACACTCCGGGCAGATCTAATAACTGTAGCTGCAACAGAAGAAATAATTACATCTATAAAAATTACTGTATTTGGAAAGACTTGATAAAGAACTTTCTGAACTATAATGCTTATTGGCAACGAGGAAAAATATTTGCTGATCTAAAATTCATCTCATTCTTTTGCCAATATTTCAATAATATGACATCCTGTAATCATTTGGCAAATTTATGTGTACAATCATTTTTTGACACCGATAAAAATTCCCCGTGCAGAACTTTTTTTCTTTCCCAAGCTTCTGATGCAAGTCTATACTCAAGCATTGGGGAAGAATTAAATGAATTTCGACCATTTCTTTTCTACAAAAGAGGTAAAGATACCATCCAAGAACTGGAGAAGAAATTCGAATACATAAATTACAAAGGGGTAAGTCTTATAAATCCGATGTTCTAATATAAAATGCAATGTACAACGTCTTGTAGAAAATCTCAATGGAGCTATCAACAGTTGTATACTCATTAGAAGGCCAAATCATTCGTTGGGGAACTTTTAGGTTAAGTCATATTAATCTATGCGACCAAAGAAGTGACGGACCTTATAGGAACATCGCCTTATTCAAAAGCTTTCACTTTAGTTGTGAACTTTCAATGGATACTATTATAGACTTAGCAAATTTGTTTGCCAATAAGCAATTTTACAGTGTTTTTCTAAATTATTCGTCAGATGATGGACAGTATTTGCACACCATACCAATTTTGATTGATAACGCCTTTGACGGAAATATGGTTCGATTTAATTTACAAATTTCATCATATAGTACATATTTTAAAATATATTCGTTTATCCCCTTTTACTTGTTTCCAGGAATCAAACAAAGCTGAATGGCAGATGGTAAAGCGTTTTCAATTAATAAGTGCTAATCCTTCACCAAGCCCTATTTCATCGCAAATACCAAATTACGAAGACAACTTTAAGTTACGTCTATATAAAAATATTAATATGTTAAAAAAGTTTGAATTCTACTGTAGTGTCACAAGAGACAATACCATATCATTGCCATACATAGTCCTAAGCTATCATAATCTAAATATATCATCAAATACGTCACTTGATGATATATTCAAGTTCCAAGTCTCTGTTAGATTTGAGAAAGAACATACATTATCTACAGTATTCAAAATTTGTCTTCCAATTTTCTTAATTATAAGCTTCGGTATGGCATTATTTAGATCTTATACTCTAAGATGTCGCCGATATTTAGAGTGCAGTGATATAACCATTATTACGCAGTTTATTTTACACTTTATATCATACATTGGAAACTCGTTTGTGATTACCGTTATAATAGATGCGACTTATTCGGCTATAGTCGTTATAAGTCGACCTCAAATGATTCTGATAAGCCCAAATGAAACTCTTCAAATACCCAAACTCATAACATACCTCGCAGTCGTTTTAAAGGTGAGAATAATACACAATTTCATTTAAATAATCAAATCGAATAGAAAAATGTACGAAATTTCGAATTTTAAATAAGGGTTTACATTTTGGAACATATTTCTGGAATACCGCCCGTGCTGATGTATTTTTTGTTGATTGGGAACGTCCCAAAAATAGCGAAACTGTACACGTGAAAAACAATTTGGAAACGTCATCACAATGCTCCAGCGTAAGTATGTTAATAAAAAAATAAATATTACAAAATTCTTAAATTATGTCAAAGAAAAATATGTTTACATATGTAACTTTATTAGTTAAGCATTAAGAATGGAGTCTATACTTTTTAGATCCGAGCTGTAGCGGAAACTAATGTTTCAGCATGGAGGATTTTTTTTGTTGCAAACGAATGGATTAAATTAAGTAATGTACATATCGTTTCAACTTTTTTACAAGGGTTTTCATCATTAACTCTGTACTGGGTTTGTACTTGAAATTTTATTTAATAATAATTATATTCAAATAATATTATTGCAGTTTACTACTGGTGCCTATCCTTCTTTTAACAGTGATCCAAGTGTTAGATTAATAATGTGCGTATCTGTGTATACTATTGTTCACGTTAGTCAACGTATTTTTAGAAATACCGTGTTAAATCAAATTTGTGGTAGTCCATTTAAAAGATTTGTTGATATTTGTACGATGACCAATGTGTCAATTCTTGCGCTCGTTGATTCATCTTATGGATTTTATATTCATGGGAGATCACCGCATGGTTCCGCAGATATGGATATGCAATCGATAATATTACAATTACATCGTGAAGCGCAAAACATGTGTGCCAAAAGAGGTCTTTTGGATGATTCTAATTTCCAAACATATATTATATTACCGCCATTTAAATTAAGGTGATTTTAAAAAGTTATTTGTATTATTAGAGCATTTCCAATTTTAATATTTTTAGTGAACAAATTCAAAAGCTCACACATTTAAAAACTAATACAGAAAAGGTATCCCATGTTCGCTTTCAAACTGAAAGTAATTTTATTGGCAACCATTTTGAAGGTACCCTGGTAGGAAGTACAATTGCTTACAACAGATTAAATAGATTTCTCTGTGCTTTTATTGATCACGTAGGTTCCATTTATGTTAAAATATGTACAAATATACATAAAATAAATAATGTACGATTCCTTCTCCTAGGCTATTAAAGATATGGACTACATTATAAAGGAAAAAAACATAATAGAAAACATACTAAGTTGTGAATTTGACAGCTTTCTTACAGAAAGTAAGCTTTTATTATAACATGTTAATCACATTTATCCTTAGTAATGTTATTTAATTTTCAGACAAAGGAACCTTCTATATAGATAATAACACAACATTTAGTTCACTTTTTCCGCATGGTAACCAGAATAATATATTTGTAATGGAATTGGTCTTGCTGATGACTTTGCATTTAATAACAAATAACTTTGTTGCTTCGATACTCATTGTTTGTATTCATACAAAGGTACTAAAACAAGTATAACTTTATTTTAAAATCTTATTTGTTTGATTGAATATGATTGAATTACTCTTAATTGATAGTTGTTTCAGATCGTATTTCGAGCATGGGTCAGGAACAATATTGCGAATAAGACATTGATTGATAAACGATTTCTTATGTAGCTCTTAATTAAATAATAAACCTTTGAAAGTATTCAGGCTGATTCCATTTATTTTTTTTATAGTATAAGAAAAAAAATGTTTTTACACACACCGAAAATCATGCAGTTGATGTCCAAGATTTTAAATACAAGTCACAATTTAAATAAAAAACTTGTTGAATAATAACCCCATTTTAGCTGTTACTGTAACTGACGGCGACTAATAATTAACAAATTCTATTTTTTTGTGTATTTATATAAATATCATAATTATGTATCTCAAATGTACAGTTTATTTTATTAAATTTTATTTGATTTTGTTGGGTACGATTGAGTAACACGTGGTTTTGAATCCGTCTAGAAAGTAATATGAGAAATTTGTATGTCATAATTTTGTACTATCATTTTGCTGGTTCGCGAACCTAGTACGGCAGCTTGCAACTCCAATCTAGGAATTGACATTAGTTTCTGAGGTGCTCCTCGTGTTTTATCGCAGCCAAAAACAACTTCGATTCCTTGCGAATAGGTTATTCTCAAATACGTGTGTCAAGATAAACCTCAATCGTTATTTTTATAAACAGATATTAATTAATAATTAAATAATAAAATTGTACATCGATACAATTCGACTTTATTTTCTCACACTCTAGTCGAACTTCCTCTTTCTTCGATGAGTTTTGCATTTTGTCCTCTTGGACGAGTGTGGCCGTTGACACGTGTAACTCAATTTTACTTGCTTGAAACAAATATAACGAATAACAACGTTTTATCTGAAATTTCTTACTCTGCTGAAACTCTTCCCACCACGCTTGCCATTTCTTACTCATGTCGGTAGTAAGTGGATCATGCCACATGTCCAAGTGTCACGTACTAAAATTTTTAAGTACAACAGAAATTCTGTTGTAGTCCATATGGATCGAAAATTGCCATCACTATTCCTAGAAGTTCCTTTTTTGTTGGCGGTCGAATGCTATCTAAAACGTCTTTTGGAATACAATGAAATTTTGTTCTGAATTCGAAACTACCCGTAGCAGTGTTCCAATACATTTCCAGTATTTTCTCCGATGTTGCTTGACGTTCCATGTTCACCGAGTTGAGACATTCTGATGTTTGTTTGTTCAGAGTTGATTGTAAGTTAAAGGAATTCGATGTAAAGTTTCTTAAATCGAAACCGGCTTCTTTATTGACCTTTACAACATCTTTACAGATTCTGATGGCTTCTTCTTACGTTGGAAGACTTGTAACATAGTCATCAACATAATGCTTATTGATGATTGTTGCGGCGGCTTCAGGATATTGTTGTTCAAAGTCTTGTGCATTTTTATTTTTGATGAACTCTGCACTACATGGAGAGTAAATTGCACCAAATATCATTGACACCGTGACAAAATGATCGATTTCTTGGTTAGTGTTTCCTTCTCTCCACAAAAACCTTTGTGCGTGTTGGTCATTTAGATGTATCTGGATTTAAGAAAATATTTCTCTGATGTCAGCAGCTACACCAATTGATACTTTTCTAAACCTGAACAATATGCTCATTAACGGTTTTGCTTGCTCAGGACCTTTGAGGAGAGCTGAGTTGAGACTGGTTCATCAACTGTGGCTGCAGCATCGAAAACAGCTTTGTCTTTGTTGTGCTCTCAGCTTTTCTTGTTTATGTGAAGTTTGCACAGCAAAATGAGTTAGATACCAAATTACCTTACATGCGTCCTCTATTTCTCAATTTTGAAGTTTTCTGGCGTATCCTTTAGTGACATTTTTAAATATTTCTGTTTTGTATTTGGTAGCAAATACTTCATTTCGAGACATTCTTCTTTCGACTCCAAATATACGATTTTCGGCCATTTTATAACTGTCTGGCAAATTAGGATGAGGACTTTTCCACAGTAATTCAGTTTTGAAACTTCTAACAATACGTTGTGTGGTTTCTTTCATAATTTGGCGAACTCTCTTGTTGTCTTCGGATTCCAAAAATATTGGCGATGGATTGATGCCAAAATTGTCCGATGTAAAATATTCATGTAAATCATCTTTAGGTTTTCTTGTTTGGATATGTAGTACCACAGGAGATGTTGTTTCATTGTTATTATTTGGACCAAACACTGTCCAGTCTAATTTTGTTTTACGGCAATTGGCATATTATTCCCAGATTGTACTATTGTGGATGATAGTCCTAGATGAGCGTTGTCTAATCCGAGGAGTATACGTGGTTTGACTTCTTTATAATTTGGTATCGGTACAAATTCGAAGTGTTTGAACTCTGATTTGTTAAAACTCTGAACCAGAAATCAAATAATTTAGTTGATTTCTGCTCTGAACTGGCAAATTTAAGTTTTGTATTGTACGACAATTTGTAATATTGAAGGTGACTGGTTCGTTTTCGCCTTTTATGTCGACATTGAAGTGTCAGTGGATGTGATTGACCTTTAAGTCCTAATTTAGTGACAACATCCTCGTCTACAATGGAAACGGCTGAACCTTCATCAAACATTGCGTAAACATTAGATTTTCCATTCGGTCCAAATAGCGTAACTGGTACAATTTTGAATAAGAGTCCAAAAGATGGGTTTGTTCGGCAATTTAATAATGTCTGGTCAACTGTGGAGTTGGTGAGATGATAGCGACAACGACCCTGAATACCACATATTTTTCTGTTGCGACAATTTGCAGTGCTGTGTCCTTTGCGTAGGCATGAGAAACATAAATGATTTTTTTTACCTCTTTCCAAAGGTCTTCGATTTTAAGAGTCTGGTTGAAAATATTACATTTTGAAATAAAATTATTCTTACCGCATTGGTAACAATTTGGTTTTTGTACATCTTGTGAGATGTTGGTGTTTTTATCTATGTGTAGGATACGTCTTGGTTGAGATTATGGTCTTGATGGTCCAGGATATTTGTTTGCTGATGACGGCGGTAGCAGCCACACAACTCTGGCTAGTTTGAGAAGTCCGCTATATTTGGATATGACTTGATGGTTAGTGAATGCTTAACCCACTCGTACTGTTTGTCTTGTGTTGATTTTGATATAAAATCGTCCAAAATAGATGAATTGATAAGTTCATTATTTGGTGATTTCACCATTATTTGCTTCTAGAGAAGGTCCGGTTAAGCACTTTTGCAGTCGTTACAGATTTTGGCGATTGTTGTACTGGAATTCTTCTGTAGAGTCGTTGTACTGGAATTCTTCTGTAGAGTCCTTGTAGTTGGCTAGAAGTAGTGGCCATTCTTCCACGCTTCCCGTAAATGTTGGCAAGTCCTGGAGTTTAACTATAACGGTTGGTGGCAGAAAGCGTTTGACTAACTCCAGAAAAGGCTGATAAATTACGTTGATCTTGTAAGGATTCTGCAGTGTTGGCGTTAACTACAGGATCAATTGCAGCAATAAGACCCGTTTCACTACTGGCTTGGTGTTTAATGTTTAGCCTTTCGATATCTTTCTGACTTTCACTAGCACTATTTCTTAATACTTTCACAGATGCTTGCAGTTCAAACTTTTAAGAATTGAAGTAA
Source organism: Myathropa florea (assembly GCA_930367185.1). NCBI lineage: Eukaryota > Metazoa > Arthropoda > Insecta > Diptera > Syrphidae > Myathropa > Myathropa florea. The sequence continues at coordinate 368,103 of OV884004.1, read as the reverse complement.
GCGCGTCCGATTCCATTATTGTTTCGTCGTGCTCGCCCGTACCATCGCTCTCATTCAAACATACTGCCGCGTCCTTACTCCTCAAATTATATTAAATTAATTAAAAAAAATTTTAAATTTTAAAATGATTCTGATTGGTTGTTGAATTCTTGTTGTGGCGGCTGTGAATTGTAATTCCGAGAATTTTACCGATGAGATTTACGAATAAATTTGGAAATCATGTAACTGACTAATAATTAACAATCAGTGTATTTATATAAATATTATAATTACGTTTCTCAAATGTACAGTTTATTTAATTAAATTTTATTTGTTTCTGTTGGGTTAGTTTCCAGATTGTATTTTGCTTACGCTCGTCTCAAAGGTTTAAATCCAACTGCCTTCTCAGTTGGTACCTGGCTGTATGTTTGTATGTTTGTTCCGCTCTTTCTCTCACTAACAGTTACTATTTAGTTTCTATTCTAAGTTTCTATTCTGCATAATGGTTTCTTAGTTAAAAATTAACTTAGTAGTTCAGTTATTCGAACTATTGTATGTTGGTAGTTACATATTGATGTGAGAATTTCCAAATAAAAATTAAAAGAAAAATTGATTTTGGGTATGTTTTTTTGTACATGATAATAAACTTTAATTTCTGCATAAGTTTATGAATAAGCTATTGAAAACATCTCTTGATAAAAGTATGTTACTTACGTGTTCTCTGCTTTCTGGCGAAGAAAACCAGTAAGACAGCGCCCACGGTTAAATTTTGAACTAGTGGTCAAAACGTTAATGAGACGTCAAATGATATTGTTTTATACTGTCAAATTTCAACAGAAGTAAATCTGTGATTTTAACATTTTTAGAAATAAAAATAAGATAAATAAAAATAGTAAATCCTTCGAAAGAATGGATAGTCTAGGTAGTGAAGTCGGGCAGAAAATGAGAGTGAGTTTTTTATTTGAGATAATAGAATTAAAACATTTTCTTTAAAATCTGTCATGTCTTATTGCAGAGTGCCGTCAAAGCTAAACTTCTCGAATTAGGCACAGGAGGCTCAGCGGGATATATTGACGATGAATTGCCAGACTACGTTATGATAATGGTGGCTAATAAAAAGTCTAAACAGCAAATGATATCGGACTTATACTTATTTCTTGGTTCACAAACTGATCTATTTGTTACGTGGTTGCACGAAGTATTGCAAAAACTCCAAGAAGTTACTCTGCCAGCAGTAGGTATGTTAGAAAAATTAAAGTGAACAAAATAACTTTATTTAATGTATGATAATATTTTCATGTTTAGCTCTGCAGAAGAAAAGAAAGGCTAGCCAAAAGGAAGAAGCCTCTTCTAGCAAGAAGGACAAAAAAGAAAAGAAAAAAGATAAAAAAGTACATAAAAAGCTGAGTGATCCCGAACCCAGTGAAGTTACTTCTATTACTGACGTTTTCGCTGGAGATTTTCTTGAGAAGGCAAAAAAAACATTTGATATTGATACCAATTCTGTTCAAAAACACAAAAAGCAAGAAACACAAAGCTCTAGGGGTGAAACAGATAACTTTGATATTCCAACAATTTCGGAAATATCGAATGAAGGTCAACCTCTAGCTGAAAACCGGGAAAAGGATTTGGCGGAATTAGCGGAAATACAAAAAAAAATCTATGCGGCAAAAAAGCAACTGAAGATTTTAGACGATGTAGATGAAAGTGAGGATGAAGATTTTCTGAACATTAAAGAAGATGGGGAAGAGTTTGATGAAAGTGGTGATTTGATAAAAGACAGGAAAAAAGCATCGAAGGCGAAGAGCCCAATTGTATTTGATAATAAGCAAGATGACAAAATATCAACGATCCAACCAAATATTACAGAAGGAACGAGGGCAGAACCAACGCCAGACACCAGTACCATATTGATGAATAGACAAAAATCAATTGAATTTGAACGGAAACACGAACAGAAGGACAAGGTAGTAAAAAAGAGATCCATACACGAGCGCTTGGGTCATCTCTCAAAAGGTAAGACTGAAATTCAAAAAAAAAAAAATTTAGCATTTATTATTTTGGCGAGAAATTATTTCATAAATGTATGTATGTACTTTTTTTAGATCATAGAGCTTCAGAGAACATACATCAGCATCGTAGAGCAGAAAAGGAACTGTATATTCCAGCCTTTCGTCGTCGTGAAATGGAAAAAGAAAAAAGACCAAACGGAGAAATTAATGTTGGCTCCATTAGAAAAAGCTCCTCATCTGGAGACGTACATAAAAAGGATAGCTCCCACGAGAGAATTTCACAACGTATTGGTTCGCGAGTCGTCGTAGCCCCCCCGAAACCAGATATAGCCAATGATGAAGATGATATCAACCAGTCGCAAGAGCGACCAGTAAACTCAATAATTAAAATAAAACCTCGCCCTTCAATTTCCCCAAGTAAACAGGCTTGTAAAAATCTACTGCTGCGTGCAGTTGCCGAGGCGCAACGATCCACAATCCTAGTAAAGCCAAAAAAAGACATCTCTGTTCGCAAGAATTCATCAAATTCCCCAACAAAACGAAATACAAAATTTTTTACGAAATCTTATCGTGACCGGGTCAATCGAGATGCACTACTTCGAAGAACTGCCAAGAATTTAGTAATTGAAGTGAAGGCTGATGTCAATCGGGGTTTAGAAAGAAACGAAGATGAAGAAATGCAGGAAGTCCACGAAGAAGAATATATTCCGGAACACATTTCTGATAGGGGGGAATCAGATATGGAACTCATCTATATACCACAAACAATTAACTCTGGGAGCAACGAAGAAGAAGAGTAAGCATTTATTATTGTTTCAAATTGCTTATTTAAGTTATTATTATTTTACAGAATTAGAGAGGATCCAATTGGAAAAGATGCAATGGAAAGTAAAACGCAATTCGTTGTTACTCTTAATGGTAAGTAGCTGGAGCATATATATGTTTCACGATTAATGTTTGCAATTCTTTAGACAAAAATTCGTCGAAATACAAATCTAAGCCAAAGACTTCACGTTTAAATGGCGCCGAAAGTAGCAACCGAGCCACAAATAGTTCAAATAACCGTGAAAAGGCGGACGTTCGCAGTCGTTTAACACTTAAAGCAAGCCAAAATCGTAATGATCGTGAATCGAATTCTTCTCCTTCATGTAATACTCCGCCAAGACCATCGTCATCGATGTCGTCAAGCAAAAAATCAGAACTGATTAAAATTTACAGAAAACCAAAGGAAGTGAAAAAAATTGTTATAAAAAACGACTCTGAAGATGAAGATTTTCATAGTCCAAAGAAAGAATCACCCAATAAATTACATAACTCAAAGGAGGAAGATTGGAAAGAGAAGATTTTTGAACCGAAGGATAAACCATGCCCCACAACTGATGAAGAAGGATCAACAACACCCCCTCTTCCCATTTGCAAGCGCGAAAATAAGACTCCAGAAAATCTGCCCAACAAACGCAAGAGGCAACTTATTAAATTTGATTTGGCAAAGCAGGCGAAAGTGGAAAATATAATTCCAGCTAAACGCAGATCAAAAAGCGGAGATCGCAACCAGGATCATACGATTGAAAGTTCAGTTGCAGATGAAAGGCAAAAGATATCTATTAGGAACGTGGAATCAAAAAAATATGATAATCTGCCCTCATCGCGTAAGTACAGTTCAATTTGTTTTATAAGTCTCCTTCATTATATGTATATCTTAAGTTCAGTCATTTAAAATACTTTTTTTCGTTATATTTTGCAGTTAGTTCCGTACCCATAGATTCATTAGTCATAAAGGCCAAGCCGAAAGAACGTTGCAAGTACTATCCGAGCTGCACGAAGGAATCTTGTGAATTTTATCATCCAGCCGCACCATGCAAAAGTTTCCCCAATTGCAAATATGCGGATAAATGTCTTTATGTTCATCCAAAGTGCAAATTTGATCAAACTTGTAACCGAATTGGTTGCAATTTTCAACATAGCACTTCTACGACAGGTCAATGTACTGCACCTCCTCTATGTAAGTATCATAAATCTATACACATATTTTAGGTTTTCAGATACTTATAGATTTGCTGATTTCTTTTTTGTAGCATCGCATGTGGTGCCAGTGCAAAACTATAAATCTATTTCAACATCTTCTGCACCATCAATGTGTAAATTTTATCCTAATTGCTCGAAGCCTTCATGTCCGTTTTTCCATCCAAAAATGTGTCGTTTCGGACGAAACTGCAACAATAAGTTAGAGTGCAACTTCTATCACCATGATGTTGCCAGCAACAAGTTTAAGTGGGTTGCGTCTGTTGTATAAAAACATTATACACATAAACACAATTAGTTTAAAAATCTATTTTGCTATTTTAATCACATATTAACGTTTAATAAGTTTTCCTACTCCTGAAGGTAATTTCGAAAAAGTGACAGATTCGAAATCAATCTTAATTAAAACGTTTATTTATTTTTCATTTAGTTTTGTATACACATGGATACATATACTCACAATATATATTGTTATTATCTAAATGGAGTAGGTGCTTTAGTTTTTTTGAAATACAACCATATTTATATACACAAAATATGAACAAAAAAATAGTTTATAGATGGATGAATAAAATATAAATAAATATCGATTTAATATTAATAAAAAATAATGTTTTGAAATTAAATGAAGACAGAAAATTACATCAAAATAGTTTTTGTTTGCTGACTTTATTTGTTGAATGCTTTGTGTATTCTTGAAACGATTAAGGAAGTTTCTGACACAGTTCTGGGATTGTTGGATTGGTTCATAATATCCCTTTACATGGAAAATTTAGAAAAGTAAAAACGATAGTACGAAAAAAAAGTGGGGCCATTTGGGGGTGGCTTCCGTATAGGTGACGTTGCAATGGATTTTGAAACATTGACGCACCACATCAAGTGATTTATCAATCGACAGATATTTTAAAATGAGTTGAGTTTTGCTTAGATACTTTTCGATCCAGTATACTGTTTAATAAATATGGAGATTCAAAGTAGGTTTTAATGCGTCCCCCCGTCCCATTTCTAAACCAAAGTGTCTAAAAATCTGAGAAAAACGAATTCATTCATTTGAAAAAAACATTATTTCAAGCATTCTGGCTCTAATAGTTTTGGAGATATTGGCCAAAAACGGTTAATTATCGACATGCGAATTTTGGAGATCTGAAAACGTATTTTTGTAGACCTCAGTGTAAACACTTTTTCACACATAAATTCCATGCTCTGATCGACGATTCGAAACGATGATGTGTGTTATCTATCGGACTCATTTCAACCATTAAATGCCCCACAGCAATGTGGGCACAGGAGGCATGAGCATGATGAAAGGGATTTTCTGTGTTAGATAAATTTGGATAGAGGTATGGGAAATATTGAAAACTTATTTCCAAAGTGAGTGCTGTGTAGTGCGTTTTTTGAAAAAAAGTTTTGGCCGAAATTAAGCACAATTAAGCTATGGCCGAGATTGTGAGACTTAATACAGAAACAACAACTCGCCATCGATCTTAACAACTCAACATTTCACGCACTAGTCTGAGGAGAATTCTGCAAAGATCTCGGATTCTTCGCTAACAAAGTCCAATTGACTCAGCAATTGAATCCGCGCGACCATCCGCTTCGTTATCGCTTCGCAGTTTGGGCTTTAGAACAGATTGAATTGGACAACGATCGCTTCTACTTCTTGGAAATTGATTGGATCTTTGGAGACGTTGTTTGAAGATTGCTAGTAGATTTCGTGTGAACCTATTATAATAAAAATGGTGTGAAATCGATAAATGATTACAATACCATATAAATGCAGTAAATTGCTATTATTTCTATATTTTTCCGTAATTTAGATTTATTTTATTAATTCAGTAGTATAATTTTCAGTATTTTTTCAGTAGCTATTGTGTAGATCTCCCCTTATACTTTCTTTCAATCACAAACAGGAAAAGGATGGCTGTTTTAAATTTACAAACTACATGTGATTTAGGCAGTACTAGAAAATTATAGATTAGAGAAGAAAGATATGTAATATTTATGAAAATTATCTTTTACTCATAGGAAATAAAAAATAGTGCGATAGTAGGATAATTGCAAAAACACTCGGGCAATCTGAAGAAGGAGAACATTTGTTTGATGTTGCAACAACAAAATACTCACTGACAAAGTATCAGATCACTTTATACACTATATTTTAATAAAAACTAGTACACATTTTTGTCCCACTGCAAAGCATTGCAGTTTTTATTAAATTTAAAAATTATCACAAATATTGCGTATAAATATTTATCAGTTACTTTATGCCGTCCTCGTTAGTTTCACTTAAATAATGTACAAATCTTCATACATGCTTGTATTTAATTGTAACTAACAAATTCAATTCAACAAACATTTTAAATATAAAAATAATTCGTTCTGTTTAAATATATCTATACACGATATCTAATTTGTTTCTTGCGTGGACGTATTTGTTTGTTGAGTTCGTATTTTATTCTCTCTTATTATTCCTACATAGAATTTTTGCTGCAATTAAAAAATTTAAACAGTTGATATATTGTTTAAAACAATAAACAAAAATGAAAAATTAACTTTTTATGTTTATTCCTTACTGTTAACTTTTAGCAAGGCACTTAAGTTAAATTTATTTTTACGTGAATAATATATTAATATTTATATGGAAGGATTTGTTGCTTTATCTTAATGTATTTTAGAACTAAGTTAAAAAATATTTTCTATATCATTTATTCACGTTAAATATACACGACGGAATGTCTAACTGCCGTTGAAAGTTGGAATGTTCTCGTATTATTCTTTATCTAAAATAATAAATTAATATTAAGTACTTAAAAAATCTGAGGATTTGAAAACGAAAATACAAAAAATATTTGGACGCAACGGTGATACGCCTTTTAACAGATAAAACATTCACTTAAACATTTTCGATCCATATAACTAAATAAGACGTTCTTCAGGCGGTGGTTTCAAAACATTATCCATTTCCAAACGTGGGTTGCAGTACTCTTGTGCACTGGGACTATATGTGCCTCGCGTTGCTCGCTTATTCCGCGCCATCACCAAGAAAGTACCAAGCAAGGCTGCAGCTATTAGTAATAAAATCACGACTACTGGAATAACAATTATGGCAATATCTGCGGTAGATGGGCCATCATCTTTTGCTACGATCTAAAGATATTAAATATAATAATTATAGACATATATATTTAAAAAAAAAACTTGAAATGTATACCATTGCTGAACAGTTCTTTCCAGTAAATCCTTCGGTGCAATTACAAAAGTAATCTGCGATATCTGTGCAAGCTTCTACGCATATTCCCCCATTCATACACATGTCCTGCTGTTGACATGGGTCCATTAAATTGCATTCTGACCCACAGAGTTTTACCTCACACAAGCATTTAAAAGCACCACGTGTATTCATACAAACACCTCGCCCTCCGCAAGTTATATCACCGGATTGACATTCATCGATATCAATTTCACACATTTGACCTTCAAATCCTGTCCCGGTGCAGTTGCAGGAGTAACTACCAACGAAGTCTGTGCATTCTCCGCCGTTCTGACACGGTTGCGAATCGCATTCGTTAATTTCCATTTCACAATATCTGCCAGAATAGCCTATACTACATTGGCATATAGGCGGCTAAAAATAAGCATAGAAAAATAACCTTTAAAAAATAATCTCTTTTTTTTTAATTCAAATTCTACACACCGTGGGCTCTGTCGTCAAACAAAAACCTCCGTTTTGACAAGGTTCTACATGGCAAAATGGAATATCACACAGTGGACCTTGAAGACCTTGCATGCAATAACATGTAAAATTGTTACCCGTTGTCATATCTTAAAAATAACCAATGATAAATTATATTGCTTTATGAATTGTTTAACTTACTGAAGCCATCTACGCATGTTGAGCCATTTCTGCATGGAATGTTTTCACACGTCACTAATTTTAGTACGTCGCACTGTGGTCCTGCATAATCTTCTGTACATTCACATTTATAGGCTGCTACTAAATCTGTACAATTCCCACCATTATGACAAGGCATCGAAGCACACTCATCAATATTATGCTCGCAAAATTGTCCATCGTATCCAGGCAAACAGCTACATACAAAACTGGCAACTTTATCTATACATGTTGAATTATTTGTACAATTTGCTGTGAGGCATTCATCTATATCGATAGAACAATCATCTCCCTCGTAGCCTGGCCGACAATCGCAGGCATACTGTTCTGAAGGATTCGAACAGACAGCTTCATTTTTACAATCTTCTTGAAAGCACAACACACAACCTTCATCAGGCTTAGTCGAATTTAGGCGGAATTGAGAACGGGGTTGAAGATTTTCCGAGTACATTTCATTGTTTAAGAAATATGGCAGAATAAGGTCACCAAGTCTGGCTTCACCCAGACATCCCTTGAATGTAGCACCAGATGTCATACCCCGTGATAAAAGATTGTCTGAGAGCGGCATTCCTCCTAAGTATACCAAATATTTTCCAGAAATCAAGTCTTGGAATGCGTTTTGGTCAATGTCAATAGAAAACGCTGGTGAAGGATCCGGTGTTTCTTCCCATCCTTTCCAACCGCCCTCCAATTTTCCTTTCTCAACTCTTAAAAACACTCGACTCCATTCAAAATCAGATTTGTCTTTCGTAAAACGCTTTGTTTCAGGCAATTCTGGACTCAGTTTCCACTGTACCGTCACTTGATCGCGATAAGCCGCGACTTCAAAGTATCTATCCCCATCTTGCACATACAGTAAGGTACCTCCAGTCTTAGTGCGATAAGAAATTTCAACCACTGGTTTTAAGACAGTCTCTTCTTCCGGGTTTACAGAGAAATACGCAAAAGCTAATGGTTGCTTTTCATTTCCTTTAAATGTCATATTTGCGATGCACTCGAAGCCATCATCCAAGTTCTGGCATACACCTTCGCCTGGGCATTTATTTAACTGACAAAATTCTATATCTTGACAATATTTGCCTTTGTAACCTTTAGGACATGTGCACTCAAAATCATTCCAAGTGTTTCTGCACTCAGCATTATGTTGACACGGTCTTTTGCGACAAAGGTCATCAGAAACTTCTCCTTTAAGTACGGAGCTACGATCAATTGTAACTTCGCCAAAAGGTTTTGGTAACTGGAGGTCTTCTTCGTTCAGTGGATAAAGTTCAACGATCATAGAATGAGATCCATTGCTTATTTGCACATCTTGAATGATTCCCTTAAAATAGAGTTTATCTTCCTCTTCCTTAGTCATATTAGCTTCACTTGTGTCAGCCGTTGGTGGAGGCCCCCCCAAGTAAAGTACTTGTGCATCAAGTTGACCAGTCGACGATAATGTTTTTCGAAAATATTCCGTACCATTAAGTTTGACTTGGACTAAGGTTTGATTTCTAACAACTTCAATAAGATGATTGTATCCATTGTCTAATTTGTTTCCACCGACTGTGTATGCCTCCGGGGTTCCATTAAATTGCATCTTTACTAGAAGCTCACCCCCATGAAGCGTTGCTGAGACGTAAGAGTCACCAATTTCATCTAAATAAAGAATTTGTATTATTGACAGGAGCGATCTTCTTTATTACTTACTAGTACTTCGGGTTAAAGTTAAAGCCTTCCTCGGATCACTTCCCAGATAGAAAATTTGCCCTGTCGATTGCCTTGTTCTGATAAACATCGAAATATCTAAAATCGATCTGATCGCTCGGCGTGCTGTTTCGTTAGTTTCAACTATTACTGCAGAATGGGTTGTGTTTTCGTGTCCAAACGTTGCGGCTGTTATATCTATAAGAAAAGTGAGCATAAATTAATATCAAAAGTTAATAAATAAGTACATTACTCACTATATTTGCACGTATGACCTAGATGAGGTCTTTGGCATCCGCATGAGAAAGTATGCCAAAGATCTTTACATTCTCCATTTGAGTGGCAAGGATTTGGTTTGCACTGTTCAGTTCTTGGACATCCGCTTTGAATTTTTACTAATGATGTATTACCATCCGGTTGCTCATCTGGGAATATCCATTTTCCATTGATCACGATATCCTGCATGCATCCAACGAAACTTGATGGTCGGTGTGTTAAATGTCTCAAATACGACTTCAAGTTTGGTATTGTCCCTCCCAAATATGTTAATGGGAAATATGGTTGACTTCCATTTGCGCTCTCATAAGCGCCAATAGGATAAATTGCTTGCTCATCATTTGCTGATAAAACCAAATGAGAAGTATTGATTGCAACGAAAACCTTGTGCCAATTACTATCATTCAATTTTGATCCGATAAATACACCCTCCCATTTGTTCAAGAGCGAAGAGTGAAGATTCAATCTTCCATTGATCAGTTCTAAAATATAACTGACTGGTTCATTTTGACTACCAGATGTGCCAAAAGCCAGAACTCCATTTGGCAAAGTTGTTCTAAACTCTAAGTTTATATCATATCCTTCCTCTCGTGTCGTTTTAACTGTTATTAAACTACTAACTACCATTGATATTGTAGTTGTTTTTTCACAAATTGATCCCTGAAATCCATGCTGACAAGAGCAATTAAAAAGATGTTCAGTTTCGTTAACGAGATATGGCTTGCAGATGCCGTTGTTTAAACAAGGTGCACCGGTGCAACCCACTAACTCAACGCTGCAGTTTTTCCCACCCCAATTTGTGTCACAGTCGCAGTCATAGTCGTTCGTTTGATCGATACAAGTTCCACGTACACAGGGCGTATACCTGAAAGTAAATAAATTCGTCATATTTTGTGCCAAAAACCTCATATTTTTTTCTGTTTTATTTGCTTACCTATCACATTCGTCGATATTATTTTCACAATGGACACCTTCAAATCCAGGATCACATTCGCAGGTATAACTACCTATCTAATTTAATACATTTATTTACTATTTCGATAGTATATAGAGTAGAAAAACACTTACTCCATCATTGCAAGTTCCGTGTTTTGAGCAAGGGTTGCTTTCGCATTCGTTTATATTAATTTCGCAATTTTTTCCCATTATTCCTGGGACGCATATGCAATCGTATCTACATACCAAGGCCTGTTAGTTTTTGTTTATCTGTGCACATAATGTGGATAATGTGAGACTTACCCACTAGCATTTTCATAGGAAAACTCCTGTGAAAAAATCGGAGGCAACATTTGCTTATCCATCGTATGATATAAGGTTACGTTCGATCGTTCCAAACAAGTTCCGTTGTACTGACAAGGATTGCTCTCGCATTCATTTATATCGACCTCACAATTTTTTCCGGAAAATCCAGGATAACAGTTACATAAATAATCATTTATTTTATCTATACACTCTGCACCATTGGTACAGAGATTTGATAAGCACTCGTCAATATTTATCTGACATAGCTCTCCAGTGTATCCGGTTGCTGCACAGTCACAATGAAATCCCCCCAATTCATCAATGCATCTGCCGTTGTGTTGGCAAGGTTGTGATACACAGTCATCAATGTCAATATCGCATAATCGGCCGGTCATACCAGGGATACATGAGCACGAGAAGTTATTTACCATATCAATGCATGTAGAGCCTATAGCACAGGGATTGCTGGCACATTCATCAATATTAACATCGCACGCTTTGCCGGTGTAACCAGCTGGACAAATGCACTCATAGTCGTTAACCTGGGTAAATGTGATGTTTTGTATAGTGATAGGCATAACACAATTCATTTAAGTTTTTATAATATGGTTTAATGGGGTATAAAAAATAAAAAATAACGCATGATTCACGGAGAGATGTTGTTTCGTACTTCGTTTTTATCATCTTTAATAATCCCGAATGATGAATATATTGATGAAAGCAGTAATAATAAAAAAAGTATTATTTAGCAAATACTACGGTACTCATTATTCTCCCAGCATTGTTTATAGGTGGTTCCATACTACATATTTTATGTCTCCTTTTATAACAATTGAAAACTATAGCTTTTTTCAATTTTATGTTTTATAGCTAAAATGTCCTACGAAATTATTTTTATGTAAGTTTAATGCGAAAAGCGGTTAGCAAAGTGCTATGTGGGGGTGAATGTTCGTTTTACTTACTTCTCTTAAAATTTTTCGATACTTTCCGTATTTAAAGAAAAACAGCTAACTCAATTTTAGTAAAAATTAATTGAAAATATCGAAATCGCTTAGACTTACCTTGTTGACACAAGAAGCCCCATTTTTGCACGGTCTACTGAGACACTCATCCACATCGGAATCACACCGCAATCCTGTGAAACCCGGCTCACAGTAGCACTTGAAGGATCCAGGACTATTGACACAGATTCCGTGTCCGCATGCTGAATGCTGAGCGCATTCATCGATGTCAATATCACAATTTGTCCCATTCCAACCTTCAGCACAAATACACTCGTACCCGGCACCCTTATTTCTACACAATGCTCCATTATGACAGGGGTTTGAGCTACAAGCAGCGCAGTTCATGTTGTCTGGACAGATGCACTTATTTTTTGAGCACATCATTGGCTCTTCACATGTGGTTGGATTACAAGGTTCGAATTTCTCACATCGATCGCCGTCAAATCCGGATGGACAATAACAATGTGTGCCATTTAAGGAACAAGTCCCACCATTTATACATTTACAACCCTCCGTCGACGAAGAAAATTCGCAATTAAAGCCTGTTTTTTAAATAAACAAAGTCAAATCAAACCCACAATTCTGAATAATGCACTTTTAAATCATACAATATAATACTAGTTTTACAACATTTGGAATGCGTTAATTATTATTTTTAACGTTGTGATTCGATACTTTGGTATATCTAAATTTTTTATAATTTAATTCCAAACCTGAGTATCCATTAGCACAAGTACAAGTGTAATTTGAAGCATTTCCGTTACAAGTACCACCATTTAAGCATACAGAATAGGAACATGCATTCAACTGGGCGGATCGTGACTGGAGGATTGGGGTTGATATTGGGACACAATGGCCTATTGGGCCTGGATTAATTAATATTTGAAAGAAATAATAAACATTATTTACATATTTACATTTTTAGCCTATATTAATTTTATTACAGTCTACGCAAATACTTACTTATGTACTACTATACATATACAACTATCTGCGAAATTTAGATTCATGAATGGTTCTCATTATTATAAACTTCATCAATGCGCATATACATATCTTATATTCACTGGAGCATATATATACACTTAACATTGATACAATACAAGCAGCTTTATAAAGGGATTTATTAATATGGCCAAGTACAAGATTTGACTAGACTCTACTAACTACATTCCACTAATTGCACGCACATCTTTTGTTTTTCAGCCAACTTGATGGAATCCCTCTTTTCTGTCGACGATCGTTCGGTACTATAGGAACATCCAAAATATTGCTTGCTTTGGATTTTAAGAAAAGATTATACAATATATGTACATAAAACAAATAAAGAAAAAAATACTTAAATTGAATTAGATAAATTTTGCTCTTATCCTATCTTTTTTTTAAACTTTACATAATATAAAGGGTTCATAATATAAAGGGTAAAAATGCAGGAGCCGATTCGTGATAGACATAATATACGACACTTTATAATCCTATTTGTTACAAACGGATTATATTATATAGTTTTCATACTAAGTCTACATTTGATTTTTTTTTCTTTTTTCATTCATGTCATCATCATTTGAAAATAAACCGAAAAATAGAATATGTGTAACATAGATGCACATATTAAATGTATGTATATACATAAGTACGAAAATCAATAATGCAGAATAACGGAAAGTGTTTAAATAAATGAACTCAACAAAAAAAAACCCACCTCATAATAAATGTGTAACCTAAAAATATTAGTTTTTAGAATATTTTTTTAGTAAATATAACCATACATACAAAAAAATGTAATTGTTTGAATTTATTTTTTAAAACAATCTAAAATGTAGACTATATAAAATGTATCTGATTTCCTTTGTGTTACTAACTCAAATTTGTTATGTTAAAGAAACAAAAATAATTAAGTTTAACAAAGATATTTCTACACTACGCATTCATCCAAGTTTAAATACTGTACATGTAACTTAAATAGAATAATTCAATGAGTTTGTAAAAAGTTATTTGCTCACCGCTGGTTCCAGGCTTGCAGATACATTTCCCACCAATACAGTCGGAGTCAATAGGACATTGTGGGCAAGGTGGGCCTAATTCACAAAATATACCCGAAAAGCCGGATGCGCATATACACTGAAAGTTATTCTTTTTATCCAAACAAGTCCCCCCGTGTTGGCAGGGCTGGAACTGACATTGATTTATGGAGAGTTCGCAATTATTACCTCCCCAACCTGGTGGACACTCGCAAGTGTAAAAACCGTATGTGTCGAAACATTTTCCACCATTCTGACATGGACTTTGTTCACACTCGTCAATGTTATTTTGACAAAGGCTGCCTGTGTATCCAGTTCCGGCACAATCACATGAAAATCCATTGATCATATCAATACAGCGCCCGTTATTAAGACATGGCTGCGAAGCGCAGTCGTCGCTGTTTATTTCACAAAACTGACCGGTGAATCCTTTTACGCAATCGCATTCTGTGGTTTTACTGTTTGTCTGCACTCTACATGTTCCATTATTTATACATGGATTTTTCTCACATAACGGGTGCACACTAACTTCTGTCTCGCACAATTGACCTGTAAAATTGGGAGGGCAATAGCACTGATAGTCGCCACGTTCGTCTTCTTGACAGGTTCCTCCATTCTTGCAAGGATGTGATATGCACGGAGGACCAGTATCAACTTCACAATTTTTACCAGTATATCTTGTTGTGCAATGGCATTCGTAACTATCTATTCTCGATACACATGAACCGTGCTGCATACATGGATCATGCAGGCAATAATCGATTTGAACACGTATAAGAGTGTCATGGTCTCCACAAGGACCAGGTGCTAGTGGACAAGCACCAAATGCAACACCTTGAGCATGCATTGAACTAGCATTAAATATTAGCCCTGGTCCGTGAAGTAGGCAACCAGAATACGTATTTCCAAGAATTAAAATAGCAGCTTCATTTTTGACATCTTGATTTGTAAGAAATTGTGAATTGTATGTTGAGTTCGCTGCAGAATTAAAAATAAATCAAATATATATTACGTAGGTACATGTTGCAAATTTCTTAGTTATTAAAACTTTTCGTTTATAAAATTTACTATATTTTCTTACCAATTATCATTGCAGTACGATCAACGATGAGATTCAAGTTTCCATATTCGTATTTGAATTGAATAGTGTGCCACTTATTATCTAATAACTTAAATGGTAAACGTGCATCAACACGTGTATTTGGCCCCGTGAGCGATACTTGAACAAAGTCATTTAATACAGAGAGCCATAGTGTGTGTCGATTGTACTGTTGTGAGAGGATTTCACCACCTGCATAATTAAGCATTAAACCAATAATTAATTACAATTGGATCTAATCTTACCTCTGCATGTCCTAAAACTAATAGCCGAATGTCCCCATATGGGCATCGGTGTTAACAGTCTGAGGTACGCGGATCCATTGAAATATGCCTCTTTGGAATCGCCGGTTGCTTCTGTCTTATGTACTAAATCTAATGCTGCAAAGATAAAGAAAATTTTTTACACTAAAAGAAAATGTTTGCATTTTTCATTCATACTCAGGCATACATATGTACATGTATGACTATAAAAGCGGTCAACGGTTCGTGAATATTTTTTCTTCAGTGTTTGTTTAAGATAAACGAAGATTGCGTTCGAACTTTCTTTCTACTTATGGACAAATGAAAGTTATTACATGTCGAATGGATATTCATGTGAATGACTTTTTTGACGTTGATGAAGGTATAATAAATAATAAATCGTAAATTAGGAGATGTTATAATATAGTTTAGTTTAGCGGGAGCACCACCCCTATTTATTCAGCTTAATAAAATCAAGGGACTAACGCATTCTAAACTAAAAGACGATTGTTTAACTTAAATACTAAGGGAGAATTGAATTGAAAGGGGCAGAGGTGGGCGCCGTGGCCGTGTGAGTTTGTGCGTCGACCCATGCGCACTAGACTCTCATAGTCTAGATTCAAATAAAAGCTCAGACAAACAATTTTTCAAAAAAATGTTCACAGCTCCACCTCTTTCGAGTCACTGACAAAGCTCAAAGAGTATAACTGTCTAGAAAAGTCTTCTCAATCTCGCCGTTTGGAGTCGACATTAAACAGTTCGTCAGTCTGGCCCATCTGAGGTTAGCTATTTCAAGGAAGTGTACTTCCTCTGCAAGCGAGCACTGTTACAAATTCAGCTGCGAAGATCAAAGTCTAAAAAGTGATAGCAAAACGTAGAAAAAACAAACGTTCATATATATCATATATATCATATACAGAATTTTGCGGCATTTTTAATGTTATACATACAGTACAGTCCGGACACATAAAGTTTCGAGTGCATCCGTAATAGGGAATACTCCCGGACTATAGAGAAAAAATAAAATGAAGAATACAGAAGCCATAATAAATATTAAAAGAAAACTTTCAGTTAGAGATTCAAGCCTGAACCACAAAAAATACAGGACTGTAGAGGTAACATTTTGAAAGTGTCCGAAATATGGAGGTGTCCGGGCTAGCGAGTGTGCGGACTAGCGAAACTGTACTGTACATGTATCAAACTATTGAGCGCTAACTGGTCTGAGGCAATTTTATAAATTACGCCAGTAAATGTTAAAAAAGTAAAAGATTATTCTTTATATTTTTAAGAATCTGAAGACATTAAACAATTTATGTACATCAAATTGTACGCCCAGAAACACTATGAAATTATTTCAAGTAATACATATTTTATTTGATATTCAAAAAATAATATATCCATTACTTTTGTAATTAAATAGTAAAAAAATTGTGTATAAAGAATTTAAATAAAAACTGCAACCATCTCATTCATAAAATAAATGCATCATTCTTCTTTTTCAGAGGATCCCACAAGATACATACGAGTATGTATGTATATACATATATCAAAGAATATATCTAGGCAAACGTACGGGCAGATAACCCCACCTTAACATGCGACTCAGGCAAAAAAGGTATACTTTCTTTCAAATCATTAACACGTTATTATCTTAATTTATTCCCTCACATAACTATACCATGGGAAAATAAAACAGAGCCTTGATTCATCAAAAATACACATCTTCACAGCCCGATGATTAATTCTGAATAGCATTTTAGTAACATGTTTCCATACGTAAAAACGTAAACACATATGTATGTATTATACTTTTATTACGTATAAGTATGTAGTGCTATGTGGCTAAATCAAAGCTAATTAAGCCACATGCTCCCTTTCAACCCTTTCTATGACCGCAAAACAAAAGCCCGCAAACTATTTGCCAGTCCTTAAACTGAAGTGCATTCTAATCGACAGTAAAATGCACATCATCGCATTATTCAATAGTGCAGTACTCAAAACAAAACAAATGACAGCTTTGCTCCAGAAATGTGCAATTAGCCAACCGCCTTAAGGTAAACGACACGGAAAACGTAACCCCTTTCTAAAGCTATACATAAACTTTTTCTCCTCATTACACCTTCCATTGCTCATTGCTTGAATGCATTCAAGCCGTGGGGTAGCAGTAAACTCGCGATGCTTTTTTTTTCTAAAGAATATCATTGGAAAATGTTTTCTTTCCCCATTTAACTCTTCTACCGACAGCAAAGTGGTGACAAGTGATGCCTTGGTAATTTGTAGGACTGCAATTCAGTAAAGAAATTACCCTCCAAACTAACTATCGATCTTTATATAAAAACATAACGACAAAGAAAAAAGGGCAACCCTGTCATAAGGCTACTTGGGTTAATAGGCTTTTTTAATAAAGAGGCAAATGCCGCGCACGGGCTTTGCAGCGTTTTGTTTATGCTAGTAAAGAAAATCATTTGTCTATGGACAGGGGTGGTAAGAGGAAGTTACTAAGGTTGAAGAGGATTGGACATCCACATACATATGTATGTGTTCCATATGGCCTTGTAGTCCCACGAGTTCATTAGGCCATGTGAAGGGATTGACTATTCTTGTATTCCACTTTACCTCGTCTTATGGCATAGTATAATGACGATTTAATATGTACATGTTAGAGCTCATGTAGCAGCTGCCCTGACCGCTATAGGTGCATAATATGTATGTATGTTGTTGCATTTGTGAATATGCGTCCCACAACCAAAATTGTTATTTTATTTTATAAATATTCTACGTTTTAATCCATGCTAAAAATTGGCAGATAGTTCATTCATTCACGTACGTAATGCGTACATAGGTATGTGCATTTCTATAAATTACCCGGGGGAAATTATGTACATATCTACTAATTAAAATATTAGATATAGCCATAATTGTGTAATTTGTTACAAATTTATTTAGTTTTAATGAACGCTGTATTACTTTGAAATTACTATACCCTCGTACGTACATAGTATGTAGCCATACTCATATATTCATATTAATACTCTTGTATATATGTATATTATAATAATAATAATGACGGCACTACAGTCCAAGGCTGACCTGGGCCTAGCTTCTCAGCATCCACTCGTGTTGTGCGTGCTATTGTTCTCCCACGAGTGGAGTGGACCTACAGTTTAATTCCGACTCCGAACGGCGAGATTGAGCAGCTTTTTCTAGACAGTTATACTCTTTGACCATTGTCAGTGACTCGAGAAAGTTTGAGCCAAGAAAAATTTTTTTTTTTTGAAAAATTGTTTTTCTGAGCTTGTATTTGAACCTAGACTGTGAACGTCTAGTTCGTATGGGTCGACGCACAAACCCACACAGCCACGGCGCCCGCATATGTACATATATTAATTGTACCTTTATTTGCCCACAAATTTTGTATAAATCTTAAATTGATTTAAGTATAATTTAATACAACTGATTCATTTAAATGAAAGGGTCTGTCTCGATAATGTGAATGTGAATTGTTAAATGTAAAACGTTAAATAATAATTACTTAATTTTAAAATTATTATACTTCGTTGTAGATAATGGTAAAAAGGTAGATTGAAGATTTGTATGTACAGCATTATCGTACAAAGCCCTCTTCGACAGGTGTTATATTATCAGAGCACGTTTAACCCAGAAATATGAATGGATTATTCTTTGATGGAATGATCATAGATAGAAGAACATCTTAATATTACAGTAAATAAACGGATACAAGCGATAAATTTACAATATAAGTAGTATATAACATTAAATTATACAAATACTTATCTCATCTCATCTAATTTTCAGTGAACCGCATGTTCCACTAAAAGTGTTGCGGGGTCAATGCATGCACGAAAGATCTCGACTCTAACCCATCAGGAGCTATGCCCAAGAGCGACCAGGCGAGTTTTTGGACTTGGTCCAACCATCTCGTCCTGGGTCAAGGGGTCGCGTACCTGATGGAATCGCATTCAAGGCACGCCTCGGAAGTCGTGATGACCAAACCACCGAAGTACAACCCTTTCCGTACGAAGAAGCAGTTGCTCAACGTTAAGTTCCTCGCGCGCTGCTGTGTTTCTCACCTTATCCCGGCGAGTAATTCCCACAACAGCACGAAGAAATCTCATCTCGGCAGCTTGTATTCGCGATCTTATTCTTTCGGTCATAACCCTAATTTCATGACGATAGGTGCGACTTGGAACAAATACTGCGTTAAAAACCGCTAACTTGGCTTTGACACGAAGCTACACCTTCCTGATTACAGATCGACCAAGCTGTTTCAAAATTGACCCAGTTTGACTAATCCTACAGGATATCTCAGCATTATTCCTTCCATCACTCGTGAAGAAGACCCCGAGAAACTTAAACTTACAAATACGTATCGTATTTTAAATTAATATTGTTTAGAACATAAAAAAAGATTTCTGATTTTATATGATTCCACATAGAAATTGTTTCGACGGAATCTTTTGGAAAGCATGCGAAGTACATGCCACAGTAAATGACATAATTGAATTGCAAATTCAATAGAAACACATTTATGTATGTTTAGTTACTAATGATAACGCGTCGCTTATAATATGATTTTGTTTTCATCCATAAAATAGGGAAAAGAAACATTGACAGTGCATAAATGATGGGTGTTTTGAACACCTTCAAGTAGAAGAACAAACATATTAATTTTACACATCTCTGAACTAAGTATATGTTCATGGAATTTAAATGCAAGGTTTGAAACCTTAGTTATTAGTTTCTGGAATTTCATCTTAATTAAGCATTTTGCAACACCACAAGTTTCAGGCAAAAAATTTGCTTATTTATCAATATATGTAGTACATACATATATGTATATGATATAGAACATTTATTCATTCATTTAGTTTATTGAGACAATATATGTATATATGTGCACATTATCTAGTTTATGATTACATTTTTTTTCGTGATAACCGACTTCAAGGATATTATCTGGTTAAGCTCGAATGTTATCAGCTACTGGATATTATTAAACAAATATTTAAAATTTAAAATATACCTTAGTTCAAGTTTCGTAAGGGAATATCAAGTAAAATCCGAATTCATTGAGTAAATACATACATGCCTAATCCTCAAATCATTAATCTTGTTTTACATTCCACTTGAATTACATCTTTTAGTGTACATATCAACTTCACCTTCGTTCAGTTTTTGTAAACACAGTCGCCTTTATGAGAAGCTAGGCCCGGTCCATTTCGGACTGTAGCGCCGTCATTATTATTATAATTATTATATAGTTGCCTTTGTTAAATAAAAGATACAAACGATAGTTTTTTACCGTTTCTACATCTTTGGTAAAAGAAATCGTTTATACCCAGATTAAATTCCTGCGTTATTATCTGTATCTCTATGTCCCATTTTTCTTACCCTATGCTCTTTGAAGTCAGTACACGAAATAACCCAACTGAAGTTTGATTGGACTTTTTTAGAATGACACATCACTTATGCATTTAACTATGACGCCCTCTAAAGATAGATACAATTCAGGGGGTCTCGGGGGACATTTGTGGGGGACTCTTGGGATTACTCATGTATGTACTGTTTAGATGTAAGTATGTGTAATACATTAATCTATATGCTTATACGGATATGTTGTTTATTTATTTTAGATGGTTTTTTTAACATCTGTCAATAATTTTATAAGTTATGTATAAAAGTTATCAGGAATTTCCTGATAATACACTCAAATTTGATGTGGAGTGCATGTATTTCGCATAGAAGTGCAAATATGCATGATAATGGTATGTTTGGAGATATTATATACACACATATTGTATTATATACATATCTTATAATTTAGTTTTAGCATAAATAGAAAACTTATGCGCCAACATATCTGACAATCAGATTATCAAGCTTGACACTTTTCTGATCCCGGTAATAATAATCTTAATGTTTACATTTTGCATGCATGCATTGATAAGCCCAGTTTGTATGTATGTATGTATGTACCAACATACGATCTTTCCCTTCGTACATATAAGTAGCTTTTGCTTTGCTTGGTCATGACTCAAGTAACATAACTCTTATAATTGGGTCCTTTGCTATAACTTAAGTTTAATTGTAAAAAAACATATGCGAAAAAGTACTTTCATTACGAATATACAAAATGTTGCTTTAACGCTATTAGCATATTACTTAAATACGGATCAGGTGTAAAAGCATTTGAATGCTAATTCACCATTCTCTTCTTATTTTTAAAATTGTTTGGGCACGATGGACTCATAGTGGTCTAAGTGAGCCGTTGACATGTTCTTCATGTCAGCAAGGGCATCTATCTACTTAACCTAACCTAACTAACTATTTCTCAAACGCTTTAAATACAGTGACCCACATCAAAATTCACTAATATATGACTTTATTTTATTAAACAATTTTTGGTGATCGGGAATCATTTTAGGATAATAATAAGTATATGTACATAGTTATAAATATGTAAATTGAAATGTATGTGTTTATATATTAACAATCATATAGGTGACAATACTAATTCATAACGGCGAATTTACTTCACCGATTGTAGGATATTCATCGACAAGAAATCGAAAACACAAGCCACAAAGAAAACAATTGAAGACTTCGTAAACGATTCACGCAAGTCTACCTGTCGCATATTTGTATGTTATGTTGGAGTTGTCTGGTTTATACTTAGAAAGGTATCACTAACAGCAAAGCAAACAATTGGAGGAGAGAGCGAGACATGCAGAGACAGGTATTTCACTGCTTTGTATCAGTTTTTTTTTCAATGATTTGCAGAGGTAAACACACCCATCTTTAATTTCCCCATGAAATATATATGTTTTTATTAGCTAAATGAAAAACTTCATCCTAAGGTCTATAAAATATTTCTTTCTTACCAATTATTACATAAATTAATAGAAATACAGCCAGCCATCGGAAGTCGCGGACAGGATGTGATGATGAATAAAATCCAGGTTTCATTATGATATTGTGTATTACCCTCTTCGCCTTCTATTCCAATGATCTCACTCACTCACTAAGCTAATGCTTAGGGTACCAATAATTCTCTCTCGCTCACTTGCTTTCGGATAGAAACATTTATGTGGACATTTTACAACATTTTTAATAATCATGCACTCTAAAATAATCAGCTTTTCTCGTGGGCAATACGAATAAACTAATTTTTCACTTCAACTAAAATAAAAATATCCAAAATGTGCTTAACAAACATAAAAATACTAAATAAAGAAGACTATTCGAGATTTATATTCTTCTCTTTGCATTCGTCATCCGCCAAATTTCACTATCGCTTCAACAGCCACTGAATCACGGGAATAAACAGACCAACAGACACACTACGTACGAAAACCGAAATCAAACTGAAATTGGTTTTCAAGTAAAGTGAAATTCTTTGAAACTGACCAGCTGAAATAGAAAACAAGTACTCTTCATACTAACGTGGTTAGTAACTGAGATGTGGGTGAGAGATCGATAGTGTGTTGTCATATTTTTTTTACCATACCTGCAGTTAGTTAGAACAAGCAAGATTGATTACAGGTGTAACAGGTACTAACATATGTGGATTGTATTTAATGATGGTTGTTGTCCCGAATATATTGACGGCAGTGATCAGGTTTAAAATTTGTAAATATACAGGATAAACCTCAATACGAAAGATCTCCGTTTTTGTCTGATATAATTTGTCCGATTTGAATCTAGATATTGGTCTATGAGTTAATTAATAATCATTAAGATAGTTGATAGTTTAAAAATATATTTATTTAAGATATGCCTTTAAATATTCAATATACACATGTACATACATAATTTTGTCTTTAGAATTGTGCAACTCTTCAGTATGACCTTATTGTATGTTCGTACTAATATATACGTACATATGAATATTTTAATTCGATTGCATCTCGTAATACTAGTGGGTTGTATTATTTCTTAAATATTGATTTTGTTCGAAGAAAACGTTGCCATGCGTGCTTAGCTGATTACAGAGTGTTGAAAAACGACGTATTGCCATATACGCATCACCATCTTTTAATAAAATGATAAAAAATATTATTGAAAATGTAATAATAATAAATATTGTAATGAGTCTCATTAATAGAACATCAGTGGTTATTCCGTAATAATTAACTCTTAATATGTATTAAGGATAACAGCGATGTCATATCGAAATCATTCTCCCAAAACCTTTTTCAAAATTAGTAAACACTTTCATCCAAACTCTTAATGTACAAATTTATAAAAACAATTTCGAATTAAGAGAGGAGTTGCGATTGTTTGGGAATAAAGAATTAGTTTACAAATAATTATAGTTCGGTTTAACACCACTTCACTTCGCTTCACAAAATTTGTATAAACCTTCACCTCGTTATTGCTTTCGAAAATATATTTATCTGAATATATTTTATGCACAAATTTTCAATTGTTAATGAGTTTTTATTTTGTCTCGAAAAATGGGTAATATATAATACAAAGATAAGTTTAGTATGTTCTTTCAAACATTGCTTTTATACAACGAAAAAAAAAACTAATGTGAATTATATACAAATGTAATATAGAACTTTAAAACATTGACTTTGATATGCATAAATTCATACTTGTAATCCTAAATTACATTTACAAATTAATTTTGTGATGGAACGGTTATTTTTTGTTTTAATGAAGGTTTTTAGTGGCTTTTCCTTCTAAATTTAAAAATCATGTGATATTATTTTAACCAATTGTATTTACATTATAGTAGTAAGGTACTTTTACCATATCTCTGTAAAACAATAATTTAAAATTGTATCTATTGTACACTTTATGCCACAATAAATGAAATTAAAAAAAAAAGAAAAAAAAAACGGTTATTTTTTAAGTACTTTAAGTACAGTCAAAATCGTTTATAACGACATCGGTTATAACGACGTATCGCTTATAACGACAAAATTCTTAGGTCCCGCCTGAGCTCCATTATATGTAATCCAATAAAAAAAAATCGGTTACACCGACATATCGCTTACAACGACCAATCGTATATATTCATTTGGACATAAAAAAGTGTTAGACAAACACTAGAGGACTATTGCAATATAACATGTATTCCCATATGTATCTTATTACTATTTTTTAAGTATTTTTAAATTCCAAGATTTCTGAATACATGTTTATATTGATTGTAGAAATTATCAATTGATGCAATTGTATAAAGCATTATCAAAATTAATTTGTTTATATCTTTTACGACTCGTATTTGTTTTGTAGTTGCACTTATTATATTGTTAATGTTATTCAATAATATAGAATATACAATTTATTTTGCATGTGTTTTAGTCGGAAAAGGATATAATAACTTTATTACGACTTTGGTGGGGGTTAAAAGTTGTAAAATACAGCAAGCGGTTAATGTGGCCGTAGGATGCTTGATGCAATCGAAGAAGAATTCTTACCTCCTCCGCATGAAGAACCTGACAAATAAGAATTGCACAAATTAATTGCTAAATTTGTGGTTGAGTCATGTCTTGAACGATTATTCAAAAAATCCCGTATATGTTGCACAATAAGATCAATTGCAACTGGAAATAAATGAAAAACAAATAAGTTTAATTCATACATATAACGAACATGTAAAAACAATTGTTAAAATATGTTCAAACTTAACTCAGATTGGTACTGAGCATGATAGTTTTAAATCGCACTACAATTTTATGCAAGAAATAAAACTGGTGGGTTGTTTTATTACCTGTGGTCTGTTGAAGCGATGTTTCATCTGAAGTATTATAGAAACGTCAACGTTTTTCAAAACACTAAAAATCTCTTTTGGTAGTAAGAGGTGGAAAAGGGCAAATAATCCTGAACATTATAATAACACATGCTTCTAAAAATCATATGTAAATGTTATAGCTTCGTTTTAGCAGGCAAAATAGTAAACGTATATTTAAATGACGTTAACATAGAATTATGTTACTTGACGCAGCACACTTTATGTTCACAAACGTATCAATATAAACAAATACTTTGCTCTAAAAAGGCTTGATTTATTTAATGATTTGATGCTATAGTTATATAGAATTCAAGGTACAGTTACTTAACCATTTTTGCTGAACTCAAAACAATTTTAAGCAGCTATTGGATCATTTGCTGCAGCTGCAGGTAACAAATTTTTGTATTTTTGTTGTCGGAGAAAAATAAATTTTAAGCCTTGAAATACTTAAAAGCTTGATAATAAAACAAATTTCAACACAGTGTAAGAGTTTAGGAATATATCAGTATTTATTTGTGCTTTTCAAGATTTAGTGTATAAGTTTTGTGTTAAGAAAATGTTTCCATGTATTTTACTAAAAGAAATACGTTCTTGATGATATACTCAATTTAAATAAAAAAACAAT
Organism: Myathropa florea; assembly: GCA_930367185.1. Classification (NCBI taxonomy): domain Eukaryota; kingdom Metazoa; phylum Arthropoda; class Insecta; order Diptera; family Syrphidae; genus Myathropa; species Myathropa florea. The sequence continues at coordinate 342,237 of OV884004.1, read as the reverse complement.
TGTAGCTAACAAAGATTACAGATTGTTAATAACTATATTATAAATAAAACAATCATAGCAAGGTAAAGTAGTAAATAATTAGTATGGTTGATTTTTTATACAATACGCGTAGCTACAAGAAGGTGATATATCAATGAGATGAACTCTTAAACTAATTTAAAGATGGAAACCATATAAGTCTCATTTGGTTCTTTGATTAACGGAAAACATACATATATGTACGGATATCGGAATACTATTTTTTTAAATACCTAGCACAGATTCCCGAAATATGTACTCATAATAATGGTTTATAATTTAGGCTATTAAATATGTATAAGTATACTATTTCTTAATTGTATATTTATTTATTGACTTATTTGCGCATCGCATCTTATATAATAGAAAGTGAATAAATACTCTTAGTGTTCACTTTTCATTACGAAATGGGTTGTTGATGTCGAGTTATTTGGTGCTCCGCCAGGTCTAAGAATTTCTCCAATGTGATGAACAATGAGATCGATAGCAACTGTAAAGAATAATAAACAAGCAAAGAAACTGCTGGAGCTTTGGTTTTTTCTTTATTCTCAGCTTTAATTTTTGTTTTTTTTTATCTTATTTATTAAGCTCGTCTTCCTTTTTTTCTATTTTTGTTCAGTAAAAACTTGAAATAAACTATTAAATGTTGAAGTCAAAGATGAAAAATGAAATATTAAGAACTTTTAGAATTTAAAAAGCTGTTAATCAAATATAATGTTTAAGTTAAGATATTCAACAATTTTTTACTTTTAAATCAAAAATGTTAAAAAATAAACACCCAAACTACTTGCACAATGTACGATAAACAAGCAAATGCATACGGATATACTTACCGGTATTATCAGCACCCCTTGGGATAATAACGTCAGCAAATTTTTTCGTCTACATGAAATGGTATTGTTATATATTGTTATCGAATTGTTGTAATAAAAAATTAATTTAATAAGACGTCATATGTACATTTGTATATACATTTAAGGCATTTATAACATACCGGTGAACAAAATTCCTCGAAAGCCGGCTTCACGAAAGTCATATACTGAGTAAGAACTTGATCTAAATCACGACCTCTCTCATTTATATCCCTTGGAACTAAAAAATATACCAGGAAAATATATACATAGTTGAATTATTATTTCAAAATTCGTAAAAAATACCTCTCCTCGCTAATCGCGTGTCCGAATCTGTATCAACAAATAATTTCATGTGAAATAAATCCCTTATTTTGGGAAAATAGAAAACAAGTATTCCTTCAAAGAGAACAACATCAGCTGGATATATTGTTAGCGTATTTTCGAAATCCCTTAGAAATTAAGAAAATGATGAATGAAAATTTGTAAAATGTCATATATCTATGTATACTTACAGAGAATTTGATTTATAGTCATAGGTTGGGATGTCCACTTTAAGTCCCTTAAGTATAGATTGTAATGTTTCGAACATTAATTTCTCATTAAAGGCGTCTGGATGATCAAAATTGAAGAGTCCCTTTTGCGCTTTATTTTTTTCAGATGGTGTAAGTTCACGATAAAAGCAGTCCTGGCTGATTGTAACGACCTTCGGTGAAAAGTCATTCGAATCTATATTCATTAGAATCTTTTTTTAATTCACCTGGCGTTGTGTGTGATCCATATCCGCTTGACCGAGTTGCTCCATTATTTTTTTACACACAGTAGACTACAATATTATTTTTTTTATTAAGAAACGTTTTGATAACAAATGGTGTTTCCTTCTACCTTTCCGCTTGCAGTTCCACCGGCAACACCAATTAGGAATGGGGTTTTTACTTCGTCTCCATTACTTTCCCCATTATGGACACGCAAGGTATTTTTTTGATCCATTTTATTGTTTTTTTTAAATAAGTTTAAATAAAATGTTGAGAATAGTCAACCACACGTTAAGATTTATTTCCGCGAAATCTTTAATATGAAACCAATGTGACATTTGACAATCAGCTGTTTGCAAATCAAATTTGGACTGTTATATAAATGGGTGATGGCTTTGCTATTTATTAATATATTTGGTATAAGTCAACAGTTTTTCAGAAATGTTTGTGAATAAAATATATGTAAATTATTAAAAATTGATTTCATTAGTTTTATTCTACAAATCAACACAAAGATTTAAGCAAATAACATCTGTTATACAGCGACTCATAAAAAATCAACAAATCATCAATCTTGTTACTCTATTTGCTACAAGTATTTTTTCTGAATACCTGCAAAAATATCTGTTTTGAAGAAATACAATTTTAACTGATTTGAACATTAGTATTTTTGTGCGTACTATGCACGTATATATACAGGTTCTTTTTTGAATAAGTCTACACAAAAAAACTTAACATTGAGATACGTGAAATCGCTCTTTAAAATAGAAAAGTCATAGGTCTGTTTTGGTCAAAAAACAATCATATTTACCATTTGATTTCTAATTTTGGTAAATACTAAATTTGTAGGTATAACGAACTGTATATTTAATTAAATTAATCTTTATTTAATATATTGAGAATACAACTATTTTACACTTTGCTCAACTTGTAAGTCTGTCTTCGTCGACTGCTATACTTCGAATCAGAAATCATATAGTAAATAGAACTATATGATTTCTGCTTCGAATGACCCTTCTGTTCTCCTTCTTCGTCGTCGGGATATCGCCGTTACATAGGTATCAATGGCGTACGTTGTTGTACAAGTTTTCAGAATACTTTTGTGAAATTTTGCACCCTTAACCATTTGCAAGCAGTGAATTGATGTAACGGTCTTTTCTGCGAGTTTTTGGTGAAGACAAGACTATAAACAGTTAATGTCATTAAATTCAAACGATTGTGAAGGGTGTTAAAGCTTTCCCTGAAAATTGTAAAGTTATTTCCAATAATCAACTGACCTGATATCTGGTTATCACTCTATGTCGAGAAGCAGGGTTTGTTTCGGTAGTTTTGCATAAACCGAATTTGATTAAAATTTTAGTTTTAGCGTGCTCCGGAAATTTTTTTTTTCTTTTTTAGGAAGATATAAAAAGCCCAGAGAATTATTGCGATTCTCTGGCAATATTGCTGTGCCGATTATCTGCCTCCTTTGGGGTAGCCTCATGCTAAAGTGCCCTTAAAGGAATGCTTATTTTATACCAATGCTGTTGTTCTCTGTCAGCATCATCACTAATACCATCAGCTGCCAAATAAACTTACAAAACAAAAAAAAAACAAAACAACGATTTGATTTATTGAAAACGTGAAATCTGACGAAACCAATCGACAACTAATAAGGAAGTTTATAAATATAATATAAAATTAATTTATAACAGTGAATCTAACTGTTTACACCTGATTTTGACAATTTGGTGAGTATCAAACCATCTAATACTTTCTTTCAGAAATTTCTTTTTGATCTATTACATTCTTCACCTTTGTTCAGTGGGGAAAATGTGTACTGCTGACGTCAAAGGCAACGCTTATTTGTAGTTTAAAACTTTTATGAGAATTAATTAATTATAATCTTTTTTATATTGACCTTGTATGAACAGCGTTAATATGTTACCCCCTGGATATTTTTTGACACTCCCACAAAGGTGAATACATTTTAGAATATTGCTGTGTAAAAATGTAAACTAAAACAAATCAAATCCCTTTAATTTCTTTCTGATTGGTGTTGTCGATCGTAAATTTAATTGCAAAAAAGGAACCTACTTCTTTTGTCTTTTTAGAAGGAATTTTTCACAACAGACCGCGTCTCCAAAATTATTACAATAGCTTGTTATGAAAATTTCGTTTAGTTTTTGTATCTTAAAATAAACTGGGGTGTACGCCGTGGCGTTGTGGGTATGTGCCTCGAACCCTACAGACTAGACTTTTAAGTCTAGGTTCAAAAACAAGCAACCATTTTTCAAAAAAAGTTGTTCATGGCTCCACCTTTTTCGGGTCACTGACAATGCACAAAGAGTAGAAAAGCTTCTCAATCGCGCCGTTTGGAGTTGGCATTAAACTGCGGATCTCATCCACTCGTGTGAGAATAATAACATGCACAATACGATTGGAAGCCAGGCCCATGTGCTACTGCGGCGTGAATAGCTTTCAAGTACCAAACATAAATCAATTTTGAAACCAAAAATAGACTAAGTATATACGACAAGAATCCTAACAAAAAATATATATTTAATGATTGTATTGTATTCTAGTTAGCATAGAAAATAGATGGTTGTTTATGGGATTTACCGTTACATAATTTTCTTTTATTAATTGACAGAAATATTAACATACTCTTCTCAGGTTGAAATTTTGCAGTCTTTGGATAACTAAAATGTTTCAGTCTCAAAACAGACGCACTGAACTCTACATTATGCGCTTTTTATAGATCCACGACTTTGGAGCGTTTTGTCTAAATGAATCAATCTTTAAATGTAGGTGAATGTATGTTTTTATAGCTGAACCTGATACTCAATAAATTAGTATATATATCCGATTAGTAAGCCTTAACAAGCAACGGTTTAAATGCCGCCATATCGCATAAATGACATAATATTTTTAATTTAAGTCAGATGTCAGCTTGATCAACATAAATATGCGTACTGGAAGTTGCTGCTTGTTCCTGTCTAGAGGCGTATCAAGCTACTATTTTTGGGTCATAAAACGCGATTTTCTATTATAACCACTAATGGCAAGATTGAAATTGAGTTTGCGTCAGCTAAACAGCACGGTACGTAATGTACTCGGCCGTTAAAAGCATACATCTCCGTACACTGGTCATAAAATATTAGATATTATTTGTTTTTGTTATAAGTGTGATCCGAGCTATCAATACCATCCTCGCCATGGTAATGTTCGATAATTTGTTTGCATGTTGCTGGTGTTAAACGAGGTAATGTTGGGTTGTACCACGTTGTCGAACATATATACATACATATATATATTCTCTAGTCACACAAAGCAATGGGTATGTTTGTAAATCGTTTCTGCTATGAATCGGTCGGCTCGGCACTCGACAGTTTTCAGATGAGGTCATTTGAATGGGGTAGATTGAAATATCAATTCAATAAATGACATGTTTGTGGTGTTGAGCGTAATTGGCTTGTAATAGTTCTACTGGCGGTTAGGCCAGCGACATGATTATTGTAAGAATTAATTTTTCAGTACAGAATATGGTGTGAAATGTTGATTCAAGTTTGCCATATTATTGTTGACAGTGCGGTCCGAATACTTGTCAAAATTGTTGGTTGGAATCAAAATAAATCGTATACACGTGAATTATATATCTATGTATATAGTAGATAAGAATTAGGAGGGAAATTAGCATTGGAGCAGATAAGATGTAGAATAAATATGTGTTTTCCTAAAAGACTTTAAAGAAGACTTGTCACTTCTACTATATTAAATTAATTAAATTAACTGTTTTTTTTTGTCGCTTATAAGTATTTTTCTTATGTGTAAAAGAACAAAGTCAAGTTAAATTCCACCACTTTTGAACCTATTTTAGCCAATATAGTCCAGATTCATAATCACCAAAGTGAAGTAAAATAATCAAATGATTCCTCCCGACGAGTACTTTGTAGAAAATTTATTTTAATCCTTACAACTATTAAGCAGCATGTAGGGAGGTATACTCCCTACAATTATCAAACAATTATCTGCGATTCTACTCAGTCTTAATTAATTTTCATCCATCGCAACCGAATAGGAATGTATCGAATTTTATTGAATTTAATCACTGACCCTGAACATTTACCAATTTCGAACATATAAATGTATACATAAATATAAATATCTGTACACACATAAGCATTTTATTTATTTTTCCTCCGACATCAGAATCAGAAGAAAGAAGTCTGGCCCTTTTCCATTAAAATATATTTGATAAAAAAAAATCTAGAATGTATTAGGTAAAATATTTAATGATTTAATTTTAGTATTAACTTTATACTTGAAAAGTTGATCCGAATGTAGTGTCCTTAGAGCAACACAAAGAATTACAAATTGAGTGTTGGATATATACCAATTTTTTTAATCAAGTTCTGTAGGCGGATTTTTCAGCTGAGTTTTTATTTATAACCTAATTTTTGTTTTCTTTTGTTTTTACTTTATAAAGTTCATTAGAAATATTTCTTAAGCTTATATACAAAAACGGTATTAAATAGTCTTAAATCAATATGACACAATACGAATTAATGGGATCATTTTTCTTTTCTAAAGTTTAAAGAAACATAACAAACAGTTAAAATGTCTTTGCTTTTACTTATATCAAAATGTACGATTTAAAAATGTTTGTATATATAAGTGAAAACAGAATGAAGATAACAATTCAAGAGAGAGTTAAGTTAATGTGAAATGTAATAAATAAAACAAAAAAAGTTCAATTAGTCACGTTAAAAACAAATCTAATGATGTATGCTCTGGAAATTCAGAGTGCAGCAGGTCACCAAATGGATTAAATGCGTCTAGTGTTGCCAATGGGCTTATACATGTCGATGGTTGCTGATCAGTTGAGAATTCCAATGAAACACTATCTGATTCCAAAAGTCTTAAACTCAATTCAAGGGGGTTATCTGCTATTGCTGACATAGGTGTACTTTTTATCAAATCCTCCATTTCATCAATTGATGATTGCATTCCTAGTTTGTAGTTTCGATTCAATGGACTGAGGCATGGTTCAGATAAATGCAAAGATTCGCCATCAGATTCCAAAATCATACTGCTTATATCGGTAGCCGAATGAAGATCTTCGAGAAAAGGTGAAGTTGACATTGAAGCGTATGCTGATGAGGAACTCGGGGATAGAGATGATGAGATTGAACAATTTGATGTTAAATGTAGAGAAATTGAATCCGGGACTTTCGTTTTTGTTCTTTGTCGCCTACTGGAGGTTTTACTGGCCGGTAACTTAGACTTCTTGACTTTGCATCGAGATTGCGTCAGTGGAAATAATTGTACTTCTTCCTCACTTGGCATGATGGGAGGTTGTACCCAGTCCATTGTTGTAAATCGGTGATCGCCATCATTTTTACATTCTAACAAAAAATCTTCTTGGAATGCGGGATTATCTAAGGCCTCGGAGAGAATTTGAATATATTTCATCGCTAAGCGCAGAGTTGTGATCTTAGTTAACTTTTCATTTGATGAAGTAGATTCATCTCCGGTTATAGTGTGTGGAACGCATCGTCGAAGGTTTTCAAAAGCAGAATTAATTTCACGCATGCGAGTTCGCTCTCGTGCATTGGCTGTTTTTCTTCGGTACTTACTGAGTGGAGCAGCTTTATTCTTTGCTTTTTCCTTGGGAATGAGGGTTATTTGATCTACGGAGGTTTTTAAGCGTTTAGAAACGGACGTTGCACAGTTCTTATTATTGCAAGACATCACGGTGTTATCCAAATTTGATGCAGACTTTAATGACACGACAGCCACAGCCGCAGAAGTTGGCACGGCAAATATTCGCTTCTGTCGTTGTCGCAGGGAATATTTTTCATTTTTACTTCTGACTGGAGCGGATGTATTTGTTATTTTATTTATTATTGTTGGGTTTGAAGCAATCGTCATCATAGCTGTGCAATTGTCATTGTTGTTTCCATCACTGACTTTGATTTTTAGGCTGCTACCGCTGTTGTCGATGCAGCTGTTTCGGTATTGACTATGATTCTGACGATGATATATTATCGCATCAGATGATTTTAATATTTCCGTCTGTTTATGGGATGCCGTTGACCTCATATTTGTTGTCTCTTGGACAAATCAATACATCAGCTTACTGCCTGAAATGTTTTAAATGTTGTTATTATAATTTTGTAATAAGTAATAATATCTATTATAATAATAATATAATAATAATGGCTGCGCTATAGTCCGAGGTGGACCTGGGTCTAGCTTCTCCGCAACCATAAGAAAATACCAATGGAAGCTATATTAAACATTCTCCAATTGCACACCGCTATAAAGGCTGAAGCTGCAAAACAATTCTTAACAGTACAGAGGAACTATAAATATAAAGAAGAAGACCTTGTGGGGACATCTAGAGATTCTCAAAAAAGGTGACAACATTTGGGAGTTAACACGAGTGAGTGATCTGATGTCCCCAAAGTTGAATTTCAAAATACATTAGAAAGTACTCAATCCAAGCAGAGAAGAATGGAATAACAACAACAAAAATGGTACACAGATGGGTCGAAATCTGAAAACAAGTTAGGGGCTGGAGTGATAGGAACAAGATGCAGCCTACACATTCCTCTCTGTATCTCTGTCAGCTATAGTTCAAGCTGAGCTGTTCGCAATCAATGAAGCAGCACACCGCATTAACGATAGAAAACCCACCATAAAATATACATATTCTCAGATAGCCAAGCGGTTCTTAAAGCGCTAAAGAGCTACACATTTAACTCGAAGGCTGTTTGGGAATGTCACAAAATACTAAACAAAATGGCATAAAACAACAGGCTAAAGTTGATCTGGGTGCCAGGCCATGGAAACCACGAAGAAAATGAAAAGGCTGACATACAAGCCAAGAAAGGTGCTCAGGTATCTAACGGGACCTTCACCCCTTTATTGCTTCAACAACACGGATACAAATTTTCGTCTACACAAATTAATCTTCAAACAAAAGAATCAATTCTGGAATAGCCAAGAGGGGATTAAACACTCAAGAATATTCATGGGACAAAACTACAATCCCAAACGAGCCAAAGAAGCTCTAGAACTTAATAAAGCAGATCTAAGAGTGCTATGTGGCGGCGTGGCGTAGGGGGTAGGTGCGTCAACTCCTACGCTCGAGGTCGTCGGTTCGCATCTCGAAAAAAACATCAAACATTTTTTCACGGCTCCATCTCTTTCGAGTCACTGACAATGCTCAAAGAGTATAACTGTCTAGAAAAAGCTTCTCAATCTCGCCGTTCGTACGCACAACACGAGTGGTTGCTGAGAAGCTAGGCCCAGGTCCACCTCAGACTGTAGCACCGCCATTATTATTAAGAGTGCTATGTAAAGCACTTACAGGACATGGGGCATGCAACTACCACCTTCACAAATTGGGTCTAAGAAGCACAGAAATCTGTAGGCGATGTGGACAGGCCAAAGAAACTATGGAACATTTACTGACCGCTAGTCCAAGTCTTGCCCGAGAAAGATTTAAAATATCAAACCAAACAAACGTAAAAGGAAAGACCATCTAGAGAAGTTGTCGAATTTTTGAAGGCAGCACTAAAATCCTAGATCAAAAGAAGGGGGTACAATAGATCTTTACGGTCGCAGTATTAGTGTTACGTGCATGACACACCCCGAGTTCTTCAATTCAATTCAATTCAAAAAAATAGTAATTTAGTAAAGTGTTACTATAGAAGATAGGCTTTCGTGTTACTAATTATATTTCTTCTAGTAGAAATATATGAAAGTTGGTTGATGTTAATAAAAACACGTAGGATTCTGCGCGCCGTGGCATAGTGGGTAGGTGCGTCGACCTCTACGCTCAATGTTTTCGGTTCGATTCCAGAAAAAACACCTAACATTAAAATGTAGGTCCCTTCCACTCGTGAAAGAACAATAGCACGCACAACAGGAGTGCTTGCTGAGAAGCTATGCCACCTCGGTCCACCTCGGATTATAATGCCGCCATTATTATTATTATATTATGATTTTGTGTTTATGTACAGAACAAAGCTCAGCAAATTCATAACGTTTTCCTACTTTAGGTATTTGATTTTCTTATGCATACTTCAGCAGGAATTTCTTAACTATGATATTGCACCTCAGAATATCTGTATAAGGACAACCCTGTTGCAAATAACTTTTAACCCACAAACGTTCAATGGCAGGTTTACCAATTAGGCATATATATATATATGTATGTTATTTCATGACGCAACTGTGAGATATGTTACCGTAAAAATATTTATACCTGTATGCTATCGTAATAAGCTGGCTTCTTAAAAAGGTAACACGTTATTTTTATATGTATGCAGTTACACAACTGTTTGGTATGTTTTTTCATTTCATTGCATCCCATGAAGTTGTATTATTACTTTTAATTCAACGATATATGTGAAATCAATTGATGTGGTTTAGATCACATCTAGATTCAATATGACAAGGACGCGATTTTGCATGCGATTTGGCAAGAATGGTATGCTACCAGCTTTTGATGGGGTGCTTGATACTTTTGTGATATTTTTTTTACCTATCATCATAAAATCATTCATTATTATTTTTAAATAATTGAAACCACTGATTTTTATTGCATCGACCAAGCAGAATTAAAATACTCGGTACCTAGATATAAGGATGTAAGTGCTAGAATAGCATCATTCAAAATTTAATTCGCAGTTTGACAATTTTTGAATGTTAGATCTGAACATAATTAAGGTATGTGTAGTCATGAGAATTTGATTTTTGGTTTTTTGGTATGTGCGTCGACACCAACGCACTAGACTTTCAAGTCTAGGTTCAAATCCAAGAACAAGCTACAATTGTTAAAAAAAATTGTCAAGGCTGCAGCTCTTTCGAGTCAATGAAAGATTTACGCATACATATCTATGTAAATCACTTGTCACACTAGTTGTATGGAAAATGAGAAGAATAATATCTGAGTATATTTAACATATGTCATAATAATGTTATTATGTTCATATTTTGTTTAATTAAAAAAACTAAAGTATCAAGCGATTCGGTTACTTATGTATGTAGAATACAAGATATTCATAACAGAGGCATAAATCGCCCTCCTCTCTTCACCTGTTACAAAACAAGTTTACTTAAGCCAATAAAATTAAAAACCTAGATGCGAAAAAGCCACAATGGTAATGGCAACTAGCATCTATTTCCCCGCAAACACAATTCAAGTGTTATCAAGTTTCGTTTGTACATAAAAAGATCAAACCCTACTACGAGTAATTGTATCCAGAGATATCCTCTGGTGGTTCCATTATTTAGAAAAAACGGTTGCATTAGGAGACATTACAGTGGCATGATTGCGTCATTTATAACATTGTGCGCTTCAAAAAGGGCAGATTGCACCAAGAACCTTTTTTGAATCGAAAAACAACTGTTACTTTGTGCTATATCGCTTTTGTTTTATCTCATGAAATAATCGATATGGGATGCTATCCAAAGTATCAAATGGGAATCGATATTCAACATGTAAACCCTATACTTATATATAATACATTTGTTTCTTTTACGAATTGAGATTGACTCGTTTTTTTTTATAATTGTTTTTAATTGAAGTAGTGGGTTCGATATGGGCATCGTAGTTTTGTTTGGCAGTTTTTGTGCCCAATCGAGAGGAAATACATTTATGCGTTATCCAAATGCCCGGAAAATTGAGGAAAGTAAGGCACCATTGATTTTAGGGTTTGTCTTCCACACAATGGACTGTTTTTTTTTTTTTCGTTGAAGCGCCTCTTGATTTATTCTATTTTGGAACTAAAAAACTATTTGACACATCTAACGAGTTCAGCAAGAAATTAAAAAGTATTTTTCCAAAACTGAGAGTGGGCTTGGCAGATGTATTTATGTATTTTTTGGAATTAATACCAAACATAAAGTCTTTGTACATAAATATATATCTGTGGATGACAGTGGGTGGATCTAATTACCGGTAAGTGTGTAAGTATTGCGAAGATACCATTGTTAGATGGTGCTCCGGGCATCAATTTCCTTTGTTGTTATATGTATGTATGTATGTACATATTTCTTAAGTTTTTTCACGATTGTTGTTTTTTGTACATTGGACAATTATTTGGAAATTTGGTCTCAGAATTCGCATTTAAATTATTGTTCTTGTCCTATGTCACATTCAGAATTTTTTTTTAATTCCAGCCTTCGGCCGCTAGCAAAATGTATAAAGAAAACACTTCCAGGGTAAAAACTTTCAAGGAAACAGGTATCAAATAATGATTTACATGAGGCATTTGTCAAATCCAAAGATATGACTACTAAAGTACATCCTCTTTTCCCTGCTCTACTTGAAATCTCTTTGAATATGTTTGGTTAACTATTCTGCTCATCGTATGATGAGTAGACGCAATATGTGCGTAATAACGAATAAGTATGTATTTCCAAAATGCAGTCCTTTTAGTTTAAATGTATTAGCTTGGTGCATATTTCATATACGACAGATCGGGTTGATGTCTTTTTGTGAAAAAAAAAAACAATTAATTTTTTTGATACATTTTCTTTATGAGTTGGAATCAAGTCATTATATTGATAAATACTGAGTGAAAGGAAAACTGTATTGTAAAGAACTTATAATTCGTCAAGTAAATATAATAACTGCTTACAACAAAATAGCGCGAAAATAAAAAAAAACTTTTATTGAGATTCGTTTGAGATACATACTTATGGGTATATACTCGTACATATATGAAACAGATAAAATCGGTTATAACGATCTTCAAGGGATTGACGAATTTGGTCGTTATAATCGATACGTCGTTATAACCGATGTCGTTATAAGCGATCTTGACTGTATATATATATATAGCAGAATCGAAATATTCTTTTCTTTTGTGTGGTGCTAAGCCTATAATTTACAAACATATATGTACCACTTTTAATTGTAGCATTTCAGAAAATCATTTAATTTTTCGGATCCATGTGTGTTCTAATTTTAGGTCGATCTTTTTCTGTTCGATATATACTCTGCAATTAATTATATATGGCAGCTAGGATATAATGCCATTTCTAAATATCTTCAAGCCTTAAGATTAAGATTTACAGAAACAAATATGAAATTAATACTCTGATATTCAAGCTTCCTTTTTATTCAGCACCATCAGGAGATACGCAGCCAGTCGCTAAGTGAGACACAACAAACTTAGGCTAAAAATAACAAAACGCATTCACAATTCTTTGACTTCGTCTTTCCCCTGCGTCTTATATCTTATTCATCGTTTAAGAAATTAAGAATATATTTTTGAAATGTTCAATAAAACTTGTTGTTGCACGAGTATATTGTATGTATCAGAACATAGGAACTTATATTCTAATAGTACCACACGCCAGAGCAGGGACACCCAACAGAGTTTTGAAAGAAAATATATGTACAGCATTTAAGTGAAATAATTATAGAAGAGAGTCAAACGGTTACATTAAACAACTAACCTGTACAAATGGGGGAGTTAAGTTTTTCTCTTGAATATAAAGCAGTTAATATAATCCAATAAACAAGAGTTCTTGTTAAAGGGAACAAGATCATAGACGAACAAGCAACTGACAATTGATCCTCTAGAATAACACTCGACGTTATTGATCTTTTCCGACAAATTCAACCCAGAGAACGCGAATAATAATAATACACGTTCATATCACTGCAAATATTTCCCGCAAATATATTTTCCATGCGATGCAAGAGAAAGAGAATAAACAATTATCAACACAGAACTAGTAAAGCAAAATGATGGAATAGTCGTTACTGAAAGTTTCTTAATTTCCGAGAGATGCGTGAACGACCAAATGACAGCGAACTATTTTCTCGATCACATTCTAAAAATAAAACACTCCGTCACACTACATAATCCATCCCTCAGCAAGTAATAATCCCTGTTTCGAAAGGATGGTCTCCTGCATATGAACAAGAACAAATGGAATATGATCAAGTGTAATTGATCGACAAAAGACCATCTACACGCGACAATTGTCCAATCCACACTGAGATCTCGATCAAAACACCTCAGAAAATTCAGTATGACGAGTTGCACAGAGACACGAGAGTGAACGCGAACACCGTATTCATTGAATCACTGCACATAGATATGAGTAGATCGATGGATGTCTTATACGACACACGGTACTATGAGGCACCATCTTCAGAGCGAATGTTCAAATGCGCGACGGCGTTGCAAATGATATACCCACACCGAGCAACAGGAAAACCTTTAATTTGTGTTATGTGGGTGTCGAATCTTTTTTTATATGGGCAACCAAACTGAAGCGGAATGAGAAGAGTTTAGCCAATTGAGTTCAAGTGAGCGGAGAATATTGACTTTTTCTCTTCTCTTTGAGTTAAAATTTTGAATCTTATCTCAGAAACTCAACAACTTACTCAAAAAACTATAAGTAACACATAAAAAATCAAAAAATATAAGAAAAATCAGCATCAATGAATGTGACTTCTGCGGACCGAACCGTGTTATTCCCACACGATAACATTTCGCCAGATTAGGTAGGTTGAATTAATGTACACACGTATATAAAATATATAAATACCCACTTCCTCACAAATATGGTAAGACCACTATTTGGCACTGGAGTAGGTTAATCACTGCGTTAAAATGAGTAAGCCAGTTATATATTCATTAAGATTGGTGTATTTTAGTTTTTTTTGTTTAACTGTGTTTTTGATTCTATACCTTTACTATATACATATACTTAGAAATATATATATGTGCTTTACAGACGTACATAAATATATTCGAAGTAATCGCTTGAGTGGGCTTAAGAAAAGTTGATGATTTTCATACCGCTCTGTTGCATTTATTTGTAGAGTCGTTCTGCTCCATTAGTTTTATGTTAGATACAAATGCACCGGTTGAATGGAAGAGACAAAGTTGAAACGGATAAATCTGTCGCCGGTCTGTGACATCCATGATGATTGATCGATATTCACTGTAACCATTGCTGCTTAGTTGACATGCAAAACTTTTACTTGTTTTCTTTGATGGTTTATTTATGCTGCTTCATGCTACATGTCTATGTTATCAAATTTATTAATATTTTTATTTATTGTAAAATGAAGCAAACAACTTTTAAAAGTCTATAAATACAATTGAAACTGAAAATACCTGTACTTTTTTGTGATCAATTACCTGTCAAACTAATGGTTGCAGAATAGAGCAAGCTATAGTTTACGTTGTAACTACTCTATACATTAAAAAACTTTTCTTTTGAATATCTGTAGAATTTTTATTATTAGTAGTATTATTTATTAAAGTGTAATAAATTACAAATTAAGGTATTAAACTACGACTCTATTTACCAGGGCTTTCGGCCGGATCTGTAGAATTTACTAAATAGACTTGTATAAAAATATAACTTAAAAATGAGGCACCAGCTTAAGAAGGCAAGTTTTGGAAACGATGGTAAAAACGATAGAGCTAAAAACTTTGTGCACTTCATGTCGAATAGACTGATTAATTTTAAATGAATGAAAAATTATAAAACGGAAGGATCTGATATATTAAAATATATATGTTAGCATAGAAGTCTTAAGGTATTTTATTTCAAAGTTATAGTTCTCCTTTTTCTATATTTCTGATTGTTAGCTTTCCTCGAATCTACGAACAAGTCTTTAATTTTTTCGTAAAACGAAATAAAAAGTCAAATTAAATTTTAATTTTAGTTGGATGGAAATATATCTATGCTTGTGATTAATCTTTTTTATTCTTAAGAAATATGGCCGGGAGTTTAAATTACACATTCTAGGCTTTGGGCTACCAGATTTTTAAGAGAAAAAGTGGACTTCGTTGTGTTAAACACATAAAAATCAAGTCATCAAAATCATTAAATGTAATTAATTTATATTTAACTCAGTTGACTCATGAATGAATAGCCGAATATCCAAATCTACTGATATTTATATTTGTGTTCACATACCAATGTAAACTTTGCATATGAAGAACATTATGTTCATATGTATCTACGGATGTAGATGCGAATCTTCTTTCACCTACTCATCAGCAAAAATAACCCAACATCAGTTTTCATACTTTGCTTATACCTTTGGGAATATAAATATTTATGTACATAACATCTGATGCAGCAACGTCCACTCATACCTTTGATTTGTTTTTAATAAAACCAGCTAGGTAATACGTGGGTGGAAGGTGGATAAATCCTACACCCACGATCATCGTTTCAAAGAATTTCCGTTTTCCAGCAACCCACACCTCCATACCCGCTTCAGTAAATCCATTTCCGTGACTGCAATAATAATACTCGTAATGTGCCAACAGAAAAATATAAAAGCAAAGTAAAGAGAACAGAAGAAAACTCTTATGCAGACCATCCGGACGTTATGCTATTCTACTTCAAATTAAGATTATCAAATTTTAAATGTATTGATTGCCATGCTAAGCAACAATCAGAGACACAATTTATAGCTATGTGTGTTTTGAGTCAAATTAATCTAAATATGATTTCATTAATTATTGCACGCCGTTCTTTGGCGGTGTTGGTTTTTCTTTCATAAGAGAAGTATGCATCATAATAACCTCAAGCTGACTTTTGAGTTGGTTCTAATCCGTTGCGACTTTAAGACTGTTCTCTTAAGTAACTCTGAGTTGTTTCTTGCTGGTTGAATTATTCTTCAGACTTATTAGATTTAGCTTGAGTGACACAGTAATGAAGTCTTATCCCTATTTCTTTTTTTACTTTACATGGACCATGGTTGTATCGAATGCTCATGAGGTACACTACAAATGGGTAAAAAAGACTTACAATTCTAGAAGTGGGCAGGTCCACCAATGAAATAATTACATTTTGAGTAGGTTTTCCGGAACATAGAAGATTAGTTGCGAACTTGTGCATTGCATCAATTCCGCCCCAAAGCAGACGTAACAAGATTAATTAAAAATCGATCGCTTTTGTATTGACTAATTGAAAGGCAATTTTTTTAATTTTCTTCTACCCGAGGAGTGATGTGAAGAATTTTAATTGCCCATATGTATGGAAGCAGTGTTCTCAGGACTCATAAGACCCTGCTGATTGGTTGATTGATTCAGTTAGAGTGCAGCAATAAAAGGCAGTACCGGTTAAAACAAATAAAATGTAATGCAATTAAATAATTTGTGGCTTTTGTTCTTTAGATTCTATAGTACGAGATAGCATTGACTAAAATTATATTCTCTATACAACATCCTTATGTACATATATTAAGATAACTGAAACGAATAGTCAATGTACTGCTTTTGCAATATATATTTCACGTGTTATGACTGCTTCTAAAGGGATCTAGATACAACTGTTGACCATGAATGACTTTTTTAACCATGTTATGGCAACCATACTCTAAAATCAACAATCTTATCTTATTATATTGATTATAAAGCTCGTGATATGGCACGTTGCTCTCTGTCATATTTACGCTCTTCGATTGGAGAAAAAACAAGTCAGAAACCATGGATGCAATCTATATCGACTGCAACGTTCTGGTCATTACTTTTGGGGAGAAACATACACCTGTATACATACATATCTCATCTCATTTCATCTCATTTTCAATGACCCGCATGTTCCACTAAAGGGGTCGCGGGGGCAATGCATGCACGAGAGATCTCCAGGCCACTCGATCATCCGCCATCGACTCTAACTCATCAAGAGCTATGCCCAAGCGCAACTAGGCGAGTGTTTGGACTTGGTCCAACCATCTCATCCTAGGTCGGCCAAGCGGTCGCATATTTGATGGAATGGCATTCAAGGCACGCCTCGGAAGTCGTGGTGATGGGGACATTCGTGCCACGTGACCAAACCAACGAAGTACAGCCCTTTCCGTTCGAAGAAGCAGCTGCTCAACATACATATACTTTTGAAAATTTTCAAAATCTTTGGCTGTTTAAAATAAGCGTTCGTAAAGCTTGGGTCGAGATTTTAAACTGCACCCCAAATTTATTGATTTTATTTAATTAACAGCACAGTTTAAACTTCAAGAGTTAATTTCTTCTAACCCAAAATTGTTTAATTAATAATTTTTCACGACTCCACCTCTTTCAAGTCACTGACAATGCTCAAAGAGTATAACTGTCCAGAAAGAGATTCTCAATCTCGCCGTTCGGAGTCGGCATTAAAATTTAGGTCCCCTCTACTAGTGAGAGGACAGTAGCACGCACAACAAGAGTGGTTGTTGAGCAGGTAGGCCCAGGTGCACCTCGGACGGTAGCGCCGCCATTGTTATTATTATTATTATGGTTATGATCCTCGAAATTCACGCAGGCAAAAGATGTCATAGACATAAGTTTGTTGTCTTGATACGTGTTTGCGTCTGGAATAGAACCTTGACATTCAGTGTATAAGTCGACGCACTTACTCACGCTGTATGGGACGCGAAGAGGCAAAATGATAGGTTTCTTTCTTTCTTAAATTTTAGTTATACAACCAGTTTAGTTATAATTTTTTTGAGTTTTTTCATTAAGGTTGAAATATCCTTCCAACTGTAAGTGATTAATTTGTGTTATATTAACACCTTTAATCATTCCCAAGGCTAAGCTTGATCAGTTTCTTTTCGATCTTCTTATGCACATCATTTCCTCATGGCCTCATAACATAAGGCCAGTTCGTACTTTTCTAACGAAAACTGGCAACTGCTTGCATGGTGGTGTCAAAATTCTATTATAAAAAATTAAACGAAAGCATTGAAATAAATATCATACACATATATGTATATATACATATGTATCAATTTTCCAATGACTATTTGAAGGTTAACTTCCCAATCATGTTCCAATTATTTGCAGAAAATACTCTCTTCATCTGACGATATCTAATTATTGAGTTTCTATTTTATTCCCAGGAATATTATCTCACCGATATAAACACGGACTTTATTTGGTTTCACCCCCATATTTACTCACTTTTGTATCGCACAACCAACTAGAAACATACGCTAAGAAAAAAAAAATAATAATAGCCGATTGGACAATGTTGACCTGGTAATGCATTACCTTTTACAGGCATATCATGTTTGAATTATTCCTAGCTCTTGTGTGTTAAAGAAATGGTAAATCGTATTCTGAGGTCTATGGCCGATCGAATGAATGATTTTTTTATGGCATCTTAAAGAAAAATACTTGTCCAATTGTCCATATTAAGTCGTCGTCAGAGAATTGCACCACCATTAGAAAATCCTCCACAATTGGAGTGGAGTTTTGACGGTACAAGGACGCAGTGGCGCCGTCGCTATCATATAACTAGCACCATAGCACAGAGCTTCAAACACACGTCTTTTCAAGCCATTGCTGTCGCCGCGCTGGCGTGACGATGTAAATCTGACGTAATGCACAAACTTACACTCGTTCAGTTTGAGTACAAATTCCCCCTTCCATCGCCTTTATATTCCCCAAAGAAAGAGTGCATAGAAGCAAAGTGTGGCAAGTGAATGCTTACGGCAACAAGTGGTGAGCGAGCGTAAGTTAGTGCTGAAGAAAATAGTGTAATCTGAAGGCTGTTTAAAGATGCGTAGGTGATCTGGAATTATTGATTGCCGAGCGAAGCTACATATACTCGTGCAGTTTTCCAATTTGTAGTCTCTGGCTGTCATAATAATGTAATAGTGGACTAAGGATGATGAAGAAAATGCGAATTCGTAGCGGTGACTTTGGTCTTTACATGATGGTTGATCTTAGAAACGAACGTAAAATTCGTAAGTTTTACTTATGTTTTCCCCTCATGTGGGAGTAAAAGCGTCATTTTGCATATGTTTTGTGTTCACTCAAAAATTGAGATGTCGTCAAACAGATAAGGCATTTTTGACTTAAAATAAAAGAAATTTGAAATTCAATTCAACTTCAATTCATTAAAAAATACACAACCATAGCGTATAGACATAACGGTATATTCAATTAGAAAACAGGATTTAAAAAAAAAAACTAAAAAAATGTGTCTCCCATTTAATGAATCTAGAAGGTTTAAGTTGATGTATCCTTGTTTCCTCACAAATCTATTCACTCGAATTTTTTTTTATTTTAACCTGAAAGACAAACGGACATTTAAAATTATAATTTCTGGGTTTTGAAAGATCATTCTTAATTTTTCTGGTGTATAGGATGTTGTAAGGGTTAGACGAAAATTCTTTTCATCAGTATTTCTACTCTACACAGCAGACTGACGTATGGAATGCTGAGAGTGCTTCGTCAAAAATGACGGCCCTTTAGGCATTAGCATCAGTAACATTTTTCCTTATATGAAAAAAACAAAGTGCTAACACTATGGATATAGAGTACACTTTATGGCACGTAAGGCGGATTCGTACGGGCAGCCACTTCTCTCTACACATTTGATAAAGGGCGTACTTTAAAAAAAAGACTGTAAAATATGAAAAGTTTTCAAATAAAATGAGTTTCTCTCTGTTCTTCAACTTGCAGGGTAATAACTGCAGTTGTTAAAGGCTTGCCGATGGGGGAGACGCTGCTGTGATACTTGGATCCAGAGACACATTATTATTCCATGAAACAGAAAGCAATTAACTGGACGAACGTACTGCAATAAGGCACGTGGATGTATGAATATCTAAATATGCATTTACTATACTAAACCAATCTTTAGTCTATGGCATAGTGAGTAGATGAGGGTCGGGAGTAGACTACACTCATAAATACATCCTTCAACACATGTTTGTATATTTATAATATAAAAAGTAACCTTATTATTTCAAGTAATTGTACGTAAATATTATTTAGAAAATCAAAATTATGTCTGTATTCAGTTCAAATGTCCGCATCACTGCAATCATTTCAAATGTCTTCATCTCGAAATATTTCAAACTTCAATTCAAACTTCCTTGGTTTTCAATCGAATGCCAAACCAGAAAAAATTTATTTTGAGTTTTTATAAGGTCTGGCATTCGTCGGAAAACTTTCTATGAAACAAAAGGAATAAAACAATGCCCACATCGACAGACGTACGCACTTATGTAGGTCAATTTAAGGCCGTTTTTAAAACATTCTTCTTTTTGTGAACATGCCATGTACTTCATTTTGTGGCTCGCTTGTTTCTATACATACATATGTATGTTAGTGCGTATTTTATGAATACATGGATGTACAATACTCGCGACTGACGTTGTGCAAATTTAAAAAAGACAGGTACAAGAAATAAGTGTATTTCCATTCCACGTGAACTGTTCTTTTATAATTTTTGGACAATTTCCCTCACATAACTACCGACGGAGCAGGTGCTCCATAAAAGGTCATCCTTATGAAAAATGTACAACGTTTTGGCCAAAACAACAATTGCGATAGGATATATTTTTACGAAAAAGTTGGTCAACTTACGTGCATTTCTGTTGCACAATGCACCAATTTAACAACATGACGTGTACGCAACATCATGGTCATGCCATTACTTATAACAATCGAGATTTAAAACTACATTGACAAGTGAAGTGCGGCTGCTACGGCTGTTACTGTTATTGGTGGCTGTAGAAAAAGAACAATCGCCCGATATCGATCCGAAGTAAAGTCAAATTTAAATTGATAATTCGCTCCTGTCATTGGGCTGCAACGGTTACAAAAGGTATTATATCCACGACTTGGCAATTTGTTGTCTTTTCACCGTTGCGGAGATCGTCTTCGTCGTCACACACACCTTCATAAATCAAAAGTGGACTCGTGGAACAACAACAATACGAGCATAAGTGCACGGTCTGACCACCACTATGTTTTCCGTTTACGAAGGGATTTGTCATTGTGAGGAGATGATGTGCTGGGGACACACACGTTTTTTGACTGCCCAACAGATTTATTGCATGAAGAAGCTCCCTCGGGCCTTATACGCTGAATATGCGTTATCAATTAATTTGAATGGGCGTCGGAGAATATTTTAGGTTGACTCTTTTCTCTCTTTAGTTTTATTTGACTATAGCCAATATTGAAACTGGAAGTCGAAATCTTCACTCTTGCCACCTACCCAATAACGATCGATAGTCAAGTAGCGGAGTGAGTTTTGATTTGAAAGGTTATATAGACGTGTGTTTAGTTAACCAGACACTTCTCTTAAGTGGAGCGACTGGGTGCGATTTGATATAAAATAAATAAAAATATTTGTTTGGCGGTGGAGAGGATTTGCGGTTACGTTAGACAAAGTTGTGTTTAAACAAGACTATGGCTGTGCGCTCTAAAAATGTTGTCTTTAAATGAGACTGGCATTGAAGTGAAACGTGTTCTAAAAAACGACCGGCAATCTTCTTCTTTAAATCTTTAAATGTCTGAACATATATAAGCATTCGTACATACGTTTATGTAGTTGTATACCTTACCTACAGTTTGCCGCATTGCAATATATGTATATTATATCAAATTATATTCTTTGAAACAAAGAAAGAGGACAATTACCGACTGAAGAGCTAGCTTTGAAATGAGATTTTTATGATTACGCCACTTACACTGACAAAGCTTTCTGGTTTTGCAATTTTATAATTATCAAACTAAAAGTTCTGCCTTCGTTTTTATGAACAAGTTGGTTGGGAGTTGCATAGAGAGTTTATGCGATGCGGTATAAAGACCAATACTAAATATAGTTCATATATAGTATATTTGTGCTCAACAGCTTTATGTAAAATAGATAGATATAATTTTTGAATTTCCTCTCAAAGATTCTCTTCAAGTCGCCCATTCAGCGCCAATGAAAGTACAGGTAGGAAACACTAAATTTTTAATTTTGAGTAAAGTAACAGAATGAGACACTTGATTGCTCATTGAATCTTCACAAGAGCAACAATTGTGGAACTTACATAGATACCTATTTTACTTACATTCGAGAAAGACAAGCTTCTTAAATTTACAAATTAAAGTCTATATTTATTTTATGAAAACCATTGTACTTTGGGTGGGTACCCATTTCTTCGATCTATTGTAGATTATTTTAAAGACATGTGATATGTCGGTAATAACATTGAAATTATCTCCTCAGTCGGCTTTTCAGGACTAAGTGTTTGAATTTATAATTCTTACAAAATGTAAGGTACATAAGTGTACAAATGCGGATATGTAATATGTGTTATATGTATCTGGATTTTATGTGTATATATTCATTAATATAATTGGGAAAACAGTACAATGTATATTACAATTCGCTTTAAACTTGTGCGAAGGGCTGCGTAACAATTCATGCCGATTATCTAATAATTGAAGTGCTTAGAATTTTATTTTATTATTAAACAAATGCAAATGCTATGTAAATGTAAAGTGCTTTTCATCTGAGAAGGAATAATTAAAGTCATTCTACATATATCGATGGTGTAGTTAGCGTCGAATATAACGTGGTAGGTTGCAAAAAGCATCAAATATGCTAAAGCAACTAAGAGTGGGGTTAATTTAATTTCAAGGTGAATATACGTCATCAAATAATTAAGAAAGATGGATCATATTTCGTATTGTTCCCGTAATTAGAAAAACTTCGTGCTTTTGTTTTATGGAATTTTATTCATACATCTGGCTTACATGTGTAGCTATCTCATTAAAACCTCAGGATACTAAGCAAAAATAAAATTAAGAAATTGTATATTCCTTCCAATATGGATGCTTTGTAAAATCTTAAAGGGTTTGAGATTCAAGAAAATGAATTCTTCGTATTATTCATTTTATCAGGTATCCTGCTATAGATCTGAACTTGTTCATCTTGACATTTATAATGTCTGGGTTTTATATAAACATATAAGCAGAAATACTCTTAATGGAAGCAATTGGCTAAAATTCAAAATGTACACGTATAATGAAATTATCATGTTATGCATGCAGCCCTGATGTTTGTGAATATGTGGATATGATTTGGGTTGAAGATGCCAACGTACATAATTTTTGATAGTGTAGACAAGCACAAATCGATACAGAAAATGGATTAGGAATATATACCCCTATATTCCTAAATCATCACAAGAGATGCATTACTTGCTTAGTATGTTTAAACGGTAGAAGCAAAATTGTGACAATACTACCAATCTCTCTAAGTCAGATTCATGTATCTGCTTACGACATCAAAGAATGATGGATATTGCAGATTAACTCCAACAGACTCTTCTTCGATTTCGTGATAAAACATTTTCAGTTATATATTGTGGGGGTATTCCTGTGGGAGTAAACGCCAATGTATGTACGAGTATAATGAAGAGAAGCAAGTGTATTGTAATCGCGCGTCCCTTTTGTTTTAGCATGCCTACACGTTAGCTTGCATGCAGAAAATGCTTAAGGGCCTTTATCCTTCCTGTGCAGAAATGGGAAAATAACTAATTGGTAACACATTTCATCGGATATACGGAACTCGTTTACCGATTCTAAAGGAAATCGTATAATCGAGTTCCGATTATAGTTATCAATTATAATGGTTACACAAACAGCGATTATAAAAACTAAATTAAATATTACCACGATCTGATGGTAATGCCTCGATTATATGTTTGCCTTAACTATTTTTAAATATTAATGGATTATATACAAATGAAATCTGGTTTATGTTGTTCAGAAACAAAGTTTCAAAGTTTTCAAAGCACATACATTTTTTTTAGTTGACGCGTTTTACTTTGTATATTTTGTATGAATTTCAAAGACGCAAGTTAACATTTCTGTTTTATCCGTTTGTGATAAAATCATCTATATGTATAAATGTTGAAATTTCGAAGAAGCATCTGTAGGCGTGAAAGTAAAACAAGATGACGCGATAGATTGATGGAATGATAAAACCTCATACATCATATGTGATTTTGAGGGATGTTCTAAATTAGCAAAACATTATTTAGATGAAGCGTAATATTTTCCGACAAATTACCAATAAAGTATCATACAATGAACGTATAGGTTGCTTGTATTCCAATTTACGTTGAAATTTGTATGTATGTATACATATGTATGTATATAATTCCAATTCTTTCTAATTCTTGTTGCTGTTTTCCCCAAAACGGTGTCTTATCTCTTTTTTGCGGAATATGAATAAATGTGGAAGAAAAAATCGTAATGAAGTTGCAAGCAATTGAAATAACATTTCTATGTAACGATCGGGTCAAAAAAAAAAAGATTGTAATAAGTTCAATTCAAAAATTTCGATTGGCAAAAGAATATTCTTTTAAACAGACGTCTTGAGAAAGAAAAATGATTTAAGATAATTAAGTTCTAAGCCTAGGCCATATGTTAATCATAATGATTTTGGTTTTATTTCTCACCTCGACCTTAACATTATTAGGTTAAGAATTAATGTAAACCTATGTCTTACTAGTTGTTATCTTTTGCGCAGTCTAAATTGGTAAGGACCACAATTTATTTTGGTTCACATCAAATAACTGAAATAAAGTAATCCAGTTTTCATTCTCCAATAAATTACACCGTGTTTTTCATCTTTTCCGATCAAAATAAAGCCGTTTAAGATTTGCACGTGATAAGTGCTTGCATTTAAATGAAAGTTCTTTTATTTATGCATGAAATTCATATTTATTTTGAACAGTCCGTCTCAAATACGGACACTGAAGGATCGCAATGTATTGCGAACTTGAAATCATAACGAAAAAAATATTTCTTGCTATCTCTTGATCGTTGTAACTTTTTTCCCATCCTCTTAAGATGGCATCGATTTACAAACAACAATTGCGACGATTTGTGCAATAAAGCAGAAACCGCCCAACAAGAATGTCACAAAGTTTCAGGGTGACACAAAGTTTTACTTTTGGAAGGCAAAGTGGGGAAAAAATTAAGTTTTTATTGCAGAAGATTTATAGGAAACGAATCTGATTAGAAAACTTTTAGATATTACATAAAAAAAATACGTATGTGCACACTCTCTTTGAAAAATAACGGATCGTGAATACATGTATGTACAATATGTACATATTCTGTCCCTAGTTTGGAAAACCTTTTAAATTTCTGATTAAAAAAAATATATTATTATTAAGTAAGTATATCGAATGTTACTAGACGATCAGCTGTACATGTGAATTGCAAACTCCCTTAGTCCAATTCAAACAATTTTAATTTTTTTATGTCACATAACTTCATCGTCAGTTCATCAGTTCGCAATCATCACAGTTATGCGTTTAAATTAATTCCATGTAAAAACGCCTCGTGCGAGTGTAGCATACAATTGACCAAAACTGACTAACACTTGCTGGTCAATTACACTGTGCCGTACCGCAAAGGACGGGTATTAGTTATTTGCATTTCAGTGGTCCCAGTATATACGTCCCAAGAAGGCTTCTTGTCTATTTGATGTCTTTCCGATAGTAGCACTATGATTTCAAAAATAAACGACAACCATTACAAATCCATCTTATACACTTACGACTGCATATTCTTTACAGCATGTCACTTATTTTTGAATACATCGACGACAAAGAAATGGTGTAAAATGCAAAGCCGTTGTATCTTCATAGAAGAGGACGTGGAAAGAAATAAAGGGATTATTTTTCTGGACAGAAACGCATTAATTTAAATATTAATTTTTTTCCTTAAAAATGCTTCAAGTAATTTACAGAAAAAATGAATAATAAAACTGAATATTTTTTTTCCACTAAATGTTCGACCAGCTTTTTTCTGTAGATGTATGTACATATTTTACTTGTATATTCAACATCTTCTGTATGTTATACATATATAATGTAGTTCCCCGTGTTTAAGTTGTTTTACTGTTTAGATTTTTTTTCTCTTATCCATAATCTCTTAAAAGTTTTTTCTTACATTTTATGACGTCAATTAAATCTGTTCTTTTATACTTTTCACGTTTATATTAGAAAAGTCTAGAAAATGTAATTTTGGTATGCCATGTTGGGATTAACTGCCGCAAATAACTAAAATAAGACTGGGACTGGAATGAGTGGTTGTATGTGTGCAAGGATCTATGAATAACTTAACAAAAATTAAAATTGACAGTTGGTAAGCTTAACAGCATGGTGATTTTGATAGAATAAAAATAGAATATAAATATATTGACACTTAAAACAGGCTAATCAATATCCCCAAAACTTCTATACCACACGTAAGTAGAAACTTTATGATGACTTTTTATAATATGGCTTTAAAATACATTAAGAAACATTATCCGACGACACCTGCTTAACACAGTCGAGCTTAGTTGTAATTATGTAAATACTATTTATTTATTACACTACTACAATCTTTTTCTATTCGATATGTGTTTTCCTGATTCTGGTCATTGGTTCAGTATTGAAGTTTAAGAAAACGTTAAATGATAATCATATTAAAGTGCCATAAACATACCACGAAAAGTCTATGGAGATTTTCTTTAAACTGTGCTCATTATATTTCTAAATAAACACAAAAATTCTGTTTTTAGACAAAACTCGAATAAAAATAATATTAAATGCGCAAATAATACTTCGAATCTAAAAGTCATTCAAATGCGTTATACAGTTAATATATACATATACAGTCGAACTTCGATAAATCGAACCTTCACTTGCCACAAAAAAAATTCGAGTTATCAAGACTTCGAGTTATCAAGAAAATACAAAATGTATAGGTATAAATGTTTATTAATTTGCGTTAAATTAACGTACAGGAACATGATTATTATTCAAAGTAGTCTGTAATACATGATTGAAGAGAAGATTTTTTTATTTTGGTTTTAACCATTTTTAACCAGTTCTGCCTCCTTTTCATTTTAAACGATTCAAAAACTGCTTTGTCCACATTTTCGTGCGTTGGTTTTTTAAGTCTCTTTTCACTTCCACTTACACCACCATTTTCGATTGCACTGTTCACTCTGTGTATGATTTTGTCTTCCACTTTGAGTTTATCTAGTACCAAGTAAGTGTTACATGTCTTCTATTGTGTGTTCTTACTCCTACTTATAAAAAATAAGACAATTCTTAAGAAATCACAATTTTTTAAACGTATGTACAGTATTGGACAAAACATTTGCAACTAGAAGTGAAATCAAGCATTTCTTTAAATTCATTAAATTTTGTTTGCAAAAGCATAGCAACCTATATATATTCTAAAGGGTCTATATTTGAACTGTACAAATAGTAAATAATTTTTGAAATCATGTTAAAGAATTGTGTAATCTGCGCTGATTTGTAAGTGTAACCTCTTATTGGTGCGCGACAAAACATTTGCAACTTTCAATGGAATTACAGAAAAATTACAAACAATCTGTTTAATGTTTTTAATGAATTTAAAGAAATGCTTGATTTCACTTCTAGTTGCAAATGTTTTGTCCAATACTGTATATTAGTTTATAGGAACATACAAAGACAGTTCGACTTATCGAAGTTGGACTGTATATACATATTTGTGAGTTAAATATATTTAAATATTTCAATACACACTTCACATTTAAATATTAAATATATATATTTTTTTAATATAAATATTTAAATATGAAATAAACTCCTCATTTGCAAACAAATATACATATGTATGTGTAAACAAAAAACTTTGTCCGGCCAAAATTCCTTGCAGCTAGTGCCGTAATCATTACATATATTAAATAATAATAAAAATAATAAATAAGATTGACTATATTCGCTTAGTAAATTGTGCATTCTTTAGTTATTCAAGAAACTTTTATTTTTTTTTGATTCTTAATATTTTCAAACATTAATGGTTATTAACTTCCTTAATACAAGTACCAGGTTTACACATTTTCTATTTTACAATGTTCTTGTAATCAATTTAGGCAGATTAGATTCGCAATTTTTGCTTGCACGTTTTTCATATGTACGAGTACGTTTGTACACACTTCATTCACTTGTCCGAAATTTTACATAAATACATTCTTATTGCAGTAAAATCGTAGGTGGCGCGCTGGATTATTATTCTTTCTTTTTTATTAAACAGTGATACTTTCGGCCTGTCAGATTTCCCACAAGCAGAACTAAAAATATGACTCGAAACGAGTTTCTCGTCCCACATTTTTCAGTGGAAACACCACAAAGATAATTACAATGAAATACTCACTGTCAAAGAAATCCTCGAGATTAAATCAAGTGGGCGCATCATGGGTTGCTTTGCTTGATACTGTATTCTGTACCCAAATGCCTTTATTGCGTTTGATGTGATTAAGTGTACTGTATTTATTATTCTCTTTGAGTGCAGCACATATTCAGGCGTACAGGCCTGCCAAAATGACTGTAACATTGCAGTGTTAAAAATAAATAGGTTAAATCAATGAAATGGACTGATGCTACAACAACCTACGCAGTCAAGGACCTTTCGCATTGTAGAAAACAATTGGGGTCTTCTGAGGCTTTTAACGTTACATACACACAGCTACTTGTATTTTTTATTTGAGAATCGACTAGTAATCAGATGTTCTTTACATACAACAATAATATGTACGTTGGTGTAAATATTATTTTATATGTATACTATATACGTATACGTTTGTAAATATTTAAGTCTACACAATATGTATTTACATATGTATATACAAATGTATATTACTTTGTAATGCACTACTTTCAAAGTTCATTTCAGACCAATCGTACATACAACGTACATACAAAGATAATATGTGAGGAAACACTCACATGATTCATTTGACCAATTGACATTTATGCTTACCTTGTCAAAGGAAAATTATTGAAGATCGATACAGTGCGCCTTATGAAGTCATGAAATGTTTATAGCGCACCTACAGAGCGTGCAGAAAACATGAAAAAGTGTTTAACAGACTAAAAGTTGACCCAAGATTTTAAGAAGCACGTATTGTAGCTCGGGCTCATATCGCAATGTTCACAACGAAATGGGAGGAATAATATAGAGCTATCAAATTTAGTCATAACTTGTTTCTACGAGCTACGTGAAGCGGGCACATTTCCTTGGTTTGTGTAAAATATTGATTATAAGTTTGTTAAGAGTTTACAAGACCGCGTACGTGCTAGACAAAAAACTAGGCCCTATTATTTACTATATGTTTGGAAACTTGGTATGTATAGGTTTCGTGTTGCTTTAAAGGTTTCTTCTTATACACATTCTTATATTTCGAAATGTAGAATTTAAATTGTTTTAGTAAATTTATAAATGTGATATATATATGATAAATGTCATTTTTTTCTGTAAATTGTTCTAAGCAACTACAACAGAGTCAAAAAAACCAGATGATACACCAACAACAGCAGACAAGGTTTGACAAATTTGCATGTTTGTGTAGTTTAATATTAGTAGAAAACCTTAATATGAAAATTTGATTTAAATTCTTTTAGAGCTAAAGTGTTATTTACATGACATCAAAACTATTTGATACATAAGATACTCCTCAAAAATCAAATAATTTTTAACTATGCACAAAAAATGACGCACTGGTTCTTTAACAATTTCCATAGTTGGAAAAAAACTAAAGCATATTCGTGCTTACGTAAAGGTTTTGAATAAAAGCTATGCAGGTAGGAGAGACATACATTCACTGGCATAATGAGATAAAATCCATTTAAGCGCACCCAGGTTTCAAAGTTTAGATTATTTATTTTCTCGAGAACTCAGATCACGTTGCGATGTCCATTCATGAATCAATATTAAAATTTATTTTGTAATTCAACTTATCTCGCGAAATTCATTCATGAATTCAGCTGCTGTTTCAACAAATAACGATGGTGACCCCTTGCAGTGTGAATCTGAGCGTAAGCGCATGGCAAATTAATCAGCAAGGCATGATTTGTTTGTGCATTAATTAAAAGCGTTTTGTCGCCGCCAACAGGTTTCCACTTGAGTTGTGGTAGTCGTCGTTGCATTGTTATAAAATTATCACAAACTCGTGCAAATTCGCTATAAAAAAAACTCATTTCATTCTCTGTGGATATTGAAAAGCAGCTTTTCTGCTGTTCCCAAGAGAAGTGGGTGAACACTTCCTCACTTTAAAGTCGCTCCAATGCTTATTTAATCGCGTGCAAAAGCGCTAACAAGTGGGCTGTCTACCAACACTGCAATGTGTGTCCACCAGAGGAGTGCATTGAATTTGCATATCTCTGCGGCAATAATTGGGTTTTGGCTGCATTTCGGTGCTTTGGTATGCAAAAGACTCAACCGACAATGGGACAACGTGTTTCTCTAAGAAGTATCCATAAAGCTTATAATTATCACATGCACATGCACCCGTTTCATTAAGAGCATTGATTAAGGTTGTATGGACACATTGAGAACGTATCGAAGTCACCCCTAAAGTGAACGGTTCCTAGGAACATTTTATTAAACTTTGCCTTAGAAAGTTATGTGCGAACATCACCTGCAGCACTCTCGCGAAAAAAAGTTTATAATTTAAGAGCAGTAGAAGGTAGAATCGTCATAAAAAGACCGTTATCGTTCTACTTGTACTGCGGAGGGCAACTTCCGCAAAATCCATTTTACTTTTTCATCTTGGCAACCTGGAAATTTTAAGTAGAGCAATTCGTCAGGTTTTTTATTACTCTTAATTTTATTTTTGTGAAAACAACAACATGGCCATTGCTTTCTAATCATAGTTGGTCATAATAAATAACTTGACAGCTCGTGTACTTTATTTCAGATTTTACTACGCTGAATTACTTCATTAAATTACGTCTGACCCCCTACCGTTATGTTGATTGTTTATGATAATTTCGTTCTCGGTGCTCACTTTTAGAACTTCCACCGGAGTTGTCATCATTTTTATAGACTATTATAGATACATTTACTTATTACGAACATTTAATTTAAGAAAAAAAAACAGAATTATTAATATATTCAATAATAATAATAATAATAATAATAATAATAATGGCGGCGGTACAGTCCGAGGTGGACCTGAGCCTAGCTTCCCACCAACCACTCGTGTTGTGCGTGCTACTGTTCTCTCACGAGTGGAGTGGACCTACAGGTTAATGCCGACTCCGAACGGCGAGATTGAGCAGCTTTTTCTAGACAGTTATACTCTTGGAACATTGTCAGTGACTCGAAAGAGGTGGAGCCCTGAAAAAAAATGTTTAGGTGTTTTTTGGGGAATCTAACCCACTACGCCACTGCGCCCACAATATTTCAGTTTGATCGATTGGTTGTAGCAAGGATGTCACTTTAGAAGGCAACAATTTTTTTGTCTGTTTTGCATTTTAGTCCGGATATTCGCGAATCCGCATAATCGAGGTCCAGATAATTGAGGTTCTACTGTATATGCTGTCACCGAGAAAGGAGACACACCGAGAAAGGAGCACAGAGCGTGACACTTGGCAGCAAAAACAAGTGGAGAAGGGCATTAACCAACTTGGTGTACGAAACTGGAGCCAGCTGGCGAGAGATCATGCTAGCTGGAGAGGTTTGTTTGTTGATGCCCAGGTCCACCCCGGACTGTAGTTTTGATTTGTTATCTAAAGAACTCATACATAGATAAGAAGCATCACTCGTTTTCTTTTTTGTTTTGCGCTGGAGTCTCAGGTGGATCTGGACCTAACTTCCACTGCAACCACACGGACTTGGTTTGTTCTCTCATTTTGTCTCTCAGTAGAGGTGATCTAGAGGTTTTGTCGACTTTGAATGTCTATATTTAAGAGGCTTTATATAACAAATATACTTTCTGGACATTTTCAGCGACTCGAGAGAGGTGGTGCCATGGAATATGAAAGTTGTTGTGTTCGGCTTTGAACCATGACCTAAGTTAAGTAGGCGATGTACTTACCCATTATGTGGCGTTCATATAAGCATCATTACGGTCTCATTTATTATTACTTTGCATAATCCTCTCCCGATTTACATACACACGTATGCATGTTTATCAAAAGGGCACTGAAGTTCATTAAGAAAGCACTTATGGAATGGTTCGAATTATCATGGCTGGGAAATTTGAATAAAGATTATTCAAGCGAAAAACGTCCTATATCGTTA
Organism: Myathropa florea; assembly: GCA_930367185.1. Taxonomy (NCBI): domain Eukaryota; kingdom Metazoa; phylum Arthropoda; class Insecta; order Diptera; family Syrphidae; genus Myathropa; species Myathropa florea. Next base: position 309,777 of record OV884004.1, on the reverse strand, counting down.
ACTTTTAAACTTGAGCAAACCTAAGAACCCACATGGCTTAACAACATCATCTGAAAAGCCGTAATGAAAAGAATGCCTCACATAATGGAATGTTACCTCAAACATCTAGATTCGCAACTTAAAAGGCTTCTGATTCCTTGGATTATACTGAGGATTTTCTGGCTTAAACACAACCTTAGTGAATACTTTATGTGGGATCCGATACAACAAAAAATGTGGTAACGACCATATCTTGTGGAACTAAGGAACTCTCATAAAATATGCCACCACAGAATGGAATACATTTATTCTTACGAAAAGAAAAGGAGCAAATGATTGCGGATGTGCCTCATAGACATCGATAAATTTTTATTCACTTTATTCCGAAGACGTGGGTGTAATTATTTATTGAAATCTATGTATAATTCATTCTACTTTACCTTCTTGATATCCGTCAATATTTAAGGTATGATGGATTGTTTACCGACATCTGACATGATTTTAATTAATTAACAAGTTCTTCTGCAAGAACATAAGGGCTGGGTATATTTGCATGATTTCACAAAACTTCCTCCCAAAAGACTTTCAAGGGTATTGTTTCTGAACATTTTAATTGGGGTCTAATCATGACCACTAGCGCACATTTAATTTGCGTTTAACATTATAATAAGACACTCTACACTTAATGGTTATCAACGTTGCTACTCTTTAATGAGCTCAATTTACGAATAATGAATAATAGCTAATTGAGGTAAAATTATAAAATTAGGTTCTGACTTTAAGCTGCAAAGGAGTCCTTTCATGTTATCTGTAAGTTCTTATGTAAAGCTCGATCCACAACATGACAATAGTTTTTTGTAATAAACTGGGTATGGAATTAAATGTTTGTTTGATCTGTATGCAAGTGAATTGTCTATGTCTGCCTTCACATCATCCATTAAGTCCACCATCTAGCACATTTATTTTGCAACGAATAATTTCTAATTGTGAACCACATTACGAGGACGAAATGGAATTCAATTAAAGATTCGTATGTATGAACATACATGTAGTTACATACCTTTTCATGGGAAAAGTGACGGTTTTGTAACAGCACACAACCATAAGTCAAAACGTTGAGTGTCTGTTTTAAAAGTCGCTTGCCAACTTCATCCTTGACTCAGCTTAACTAAATCCATTCAATTGCTTCATCATCCTATATCCCTGGAAAAGTCATCTATGCCATTTGCCACTGTTTAGACATTCAGTTCACAGCGGGACTCATTGTATGTGTTACAACGATTTTACGTGCACAAATTGCATGCAAATGCTAGCTGAAGGGTGGGTGGCTTTAAGTTGTCGTGTATAGGTTACAGATATCTCACAGACCAACATCACCACCGACACAAGGAGGCCACTAGAGACCACTTTGTTGAAACAACTTGAAGTGTAGGTCGGGCGAGGGTCGGTGTGCGGGTGCGGGTGCGGGCGGCGAGAATGAATTGCTAGACGATGGTAAGCGGGTGCAGCAATTTTGTATCATCCAACAAAGGCGACCGAACAGAACTGCTGAAACCGAGAGCAGCGAATTACCAAGAACGTGGTTTGAGTGTTTAATTAGCTGGCTTGACTTTATTGAAGCATGTATTTCTTTTCCTTACATATGTACATATATTCTCCATCATTGACTAGATGTTAAAATCGCAGCGCAATCTGAATGCTCAGTTCTTGGAGCTATTATAATTTTTTCTAGTCTCTTGATATGTAAACGTTTTTGTTATAACCATGTCTGTTACAGTTGTTCCGCAGTTGAGCGGAACTGCTTTACAACTGGGCGGAAAAGCGTTCTTTGAGACTGACTTATGTAGAGATATATGACATGTAGGGAAACCTCCCACAGTTTACAATATTTCGTCTGATGTTACTGCAGCTTGCTTCAAACTGGAAAATGCTGTTTCGTTCTAATGATTTCTAAAGTTAATGTGACACGTTTTGCTAGTAAACTGCTGTAATTAGTGATGATGAAAACTATCAATCCCTAAAAATGACAGCGGGGTTAGTAGTGTGTTACTTTAGACTTTGCCGCCTTAAATGAGTGTTATATCTATTGTCTCAAATACAAAAAGTATTCCAAGTTAGACATGTTTTTGAAGAAATATTGATTAAAAAATCCTCTCTCAAGCAGAAAAGTTATCTGAACATATCAATATGTCTATGTATGTGATAAATTTATCACAAATAATTTTTCTGATTCTTACTTGAATACAAAAAGATACACACACACAGAAGTTTTAACCCATGACGAATAATTCAAATAAAAAAAAACTATCAAGTACGGTATAACCTTGAAAAGCTTATTCTATGTTTTATATTTTTTGTAGAAGCATTTGAAACCATCCGCTTCATAGGGCTTGGTTTTACGGTTCCTTTTGTTTGCCTTATGTGTAGGGCCTTACGTCAAATGAGAGATGTCATAAATTGGTACCAACACTCTGCGAAATGGGTTGATAAATGCAAGCCCATTTCATTGTCCACCATAAAACGGATGGCAGTCATAAAATACAACTGCACTTTCCCCCTGAATAAAATATGCAAAAGTAACTTTCAACCTCCTTCACATCCATTGTGACACAATTTTGGCTGGGGGCTTTTTTCTTACGAGTCAAAAATCGTCACAAAAGCATACTTTGTACATATAAATGCGGAGATTCTGGTATACCGAAAATAAATTGATATGTGGGAGTTCAATACATAATTATAGCTGGGCCGGTTTTGTTTACTCTCACCATTTGTTGCTTCTACAAAAGATTGAATTATTCAAAATCAGTTTGCAAATATTGTCTTCATAGCCCCTACCATTGAGAGTTTCATTCATTCACCAATTCATTCATTCATTTTTGCCTTCGCTTGCACAAGTTGTTATATTCGGCCCACAGATATTGACCTTCTGCTGCGATCTGGCACTAACTACTGTAACTACTGCAGCAAAGTTGAGCACCTTGCTAAGTAGTATTAAGTTTTTTTTAGTGGAAACGCATTTTTAATTCACCTTGACCACCGGAAATGGTAGATTAAATTCATAAATTATTATTATCGATTCACCATTAGACTGGCGATTAAGTGATTCACAATTAGACTGGGCGATGAGAAGGTAAAACAATTTTCAAGGAATCAATACGTTTTTGATATCGTAATAATATTTTTCGGTTATTGAATGGGTTACTTATTTAATTTCCAACAGTTAATACAAATTGCATTCTTAATTAATGATCAATTCACAGTCAGCTCGTTTCATAAAGCGTTTAAAATTAAAAAAAAATTTAGTTCTTTGTTAAGAAAATTAAAAATTAAAGTTTTCACAGGTGTCATTTAACATTGTTCTGTTTTAATTATTTCATATTTATTTGTGACTATTATTGACTTCGAGGTTCCTACATTTCTTCATCAGAATATATTATTTTTGTTCTTATCCGTACTCCATACCTGTATGTTAATTTGAACTCTTCTTGATGTGAGGCATTGTAACTTTTGTAACTTTCATTGCTATCACAATCAAAATTGTGTCATTTCTCATCTTCTGAGGAAAGGAAAGCAGATTCTTTCCATATATCTAAGTGGATGTAAGCTAGGGATGATTCTGTAACTTTTTTAACAGATAAATATTCTTCTGATTAAATTCTTTTCGAGATTATTAAACATGCCATGAGACTCTGTCCTCAGAAGTTTTATTTGGAGTGAACATGTATATATGCTAGATAAAGTACCACTTCATAAGTTATACACTAATGAATGTTATAATGATTATGCTGATGTTTTCAAAGTTAATGCGCCTTAGGATAGGCAGATCCTTGAGAGGAACTCTTCGCAATTTTCCAGAAAGTGCTTAAAGGAACATTCTGTTTTAAGTGTTATGACATACACACATACGAGTAACTCATTCAGTTGAAATTAAGCTCATGTATCTTGCTAGATAAATGTTTCATTGATGCTTTTCTAATATGTGCACTTTATGGTCGAACCAAAAATACTAATAATAAAGCTTAATGCATATTTTAAGTCTCAAGTCCTCATATGCCTTAGTATGGATTCGTGTTTTCTCGAGGAATATATTCATTTTTATCACATCGTAGAAGGTACAATAATCATTTCTTCATACTTGACGTTAAGTGCATTCAAAGAGCACCATTACTTCTCAAGCTACATTCATGTTTCCTTATTCTTAAAATGTTGCAACACTGTTCCTAAATTTTACGAAAAAAATTACTTTAAAGGACGACAACAAATCCACCTCATTTCCGGCTTTGGGATGTAGGAGTATAATAAAGGCCATTTCACAAGCTTATGCTACACACTAAAAATACAAAGGTTATCTTATGCCTGTTTTCAACTCCGATTCACAGTGTCAAATTTTTTATGACAAGGGAGATGTAATCTCGCAATTATTTAGCTGTGTTTGCGTCCAACGGTCTGAAATGTAAGTGACGGCGTTTAAAATGCGAACTCAGATCCCACGTTAAGTCCTATTATCGGAAAGAAGAAACGTACGTGGGCATTATAGTCACCTGAGGCAATTTTAAACGTCCCCTTATATTTTCGCACATACATTATTTTTTATACCCTTCACAACGCTGGGTATGATATTAGCTGTACCATGTTAAGAAAAACAAAGACTGCTACATATAAACAAGTCCTTTGGTAGAGCTCTGCTTAATTGACAATTGAGGTTTAGTTGAAACAACATATGAGTCAATGGGAGGATGTTGGGGCTCAATTAGGGTTACTTTCTCTTAAGAAACATATAAGGTATGTTTGTATATACGTATTCCCAGAGGTTATTATACCAATAAAAAACAAATACATATATATGCAGATATTCATTACATGGTCTTGAAAAAATCGAACTCGATATTTTGTATTGAAACATAAAATACAAATCTAGTCACTAAATTAGTAAAAAAATCCTTGAAGGCAGGATTTTAATTAAAGACAGTATGATTATAAATTATCTTGTTCATAGTAAATAATGAAATCCTAAAATCTTCGCACTTATTAAAAAATGTATTTACGTACAATATCCATATATGTACATATACATATATAGCAAAATTACTACTTTTACATACAAAGAAGAAACCTAAATATTAGATATATATATTATGTTGAAGTGCAGGGTGAAGCTTTGAAGGATCACTTTATTTAACTCGTCTACCGGATCTGACGTGGAGAATTTTATGTTTTAAATCTGAAAAAGCATAAACATATTTGTGAACCTAACCAAAACTATTTTTACAGGCCATTGAGTTGCGGTAATTCCTCTCATGTAGAGCTACAGCTTCTCATCATTTAAGTGTGTTGTTGTCTTCATAGAAGAATTTAATTTAACTTTATGCCGCGCGAATACACATACATACCTACACACAGTCTATTAAACTCTTCTGAGGTGAAAATAATCTTGATTTACTCACACAAGAGGTAATCTTTCGAGAGGGTGGTTCGTGTTGTTGTAACACAAACTAACACTGGTATGTCTAATATTCTGGAAATGTACATTATTCTGGTGATTGGCTTGGATGATTAATTACAACAAGAGGATTAGTGAGCGGATATTTATCAGATCTGCTGTGCATTTTATTCACCTCGAAGTCTTGCATTTTGTATATGTTATATACATATATTCATATTGAAATTCTTTTCACGTTGTATATGAAATAAGTAATCCTGTCGTGCTCATCTAATTGACGGAAAACTAATTATATTCCAATCTCAGTAACGATTAAAGTGAAGAAAACTGCTTTGGGAATACGCGTGGGTAATTATCTGATGATGGCTTGCTCTAAATTCATTTAAAGGAATGTCTAACCTATGGGATTGAATACATCGGTATGGGTATATATGGTCCATAACCTTTTGTGTAAACATACATATACAGTGTTGGCCAACACTATAACATGAAAAATGCTCACATAGGAAAAAACTAAAAAATATTTAAAAAACTTGTAACAGTTTAAAAAATTTTATATTTTCTTATTCATAAAATATTACTCTTTCATTTACAGTCATTAATTTAACGTTAAATCTTATATAATTTTTAATATATATAAATAATAAAAAAGTCATTGAAAAATAAGTGAACAAAACTAAATCACATTTTCATAAAGTTTTTGAAACTAATACTTGGTGGCATATCCGCTATGAAATGCGAAATGTTTTCTTGTACATTAATGTATTTATATAAAGAAGTAAAATATTCTCATTATCTGCCTGGCGAAAACACAGCGTCGCTGTTGAAGAAGCCATTGTGTATTCGCTTTTAGATCCTTGCGTTCATATGAATTCAAAGAATTGACGCCCAGAGGGCGGTTCTGTTGCTATCAAACATGCAAGCGCCAAGCCGGCGTTAATTTCTTCATAGCATTGTGTACTTCGTCGCCGTTAGGTCGCAATTCAGTTTGATCACATTTAAAGTGCTTAGTTTATTGAAAGTTATATTTATTAAATTTTAACATGATTTCGTCACCGAGCAAGTCAAAGAAATAGGATAATAGTCCTCCCTGTTCAAGGAGAAGCTCTTCGTCTTCAAGTTCTTCATCCTCTGAGAGTGAGAGAATTGCTTCACCACATCCAAATAAACGGAGGAGAATATTCAGATCTCATGAGCAGACATCTATTGATCAGCAGCTAGGTGAACTAGCAGATCAGGTCAGTTATTTGTCCTAATATATGTATGTTTATTCCACAGGCATGTTTATTCCACATGCAGTCATCGGATGGTTTTCTCAGTCATCCAGAATGCTCGAATAGAACATTGTATCTGGGTCAATTGCCAGACTGAGAGTGGTGCGAGTGTAGTGCAGCCAGCAAAGAGGGAACATCTCGACTCCCTTGTCAGATTGCAACATTTTGGACTACCAACGTGGAAGAGTGTTAGGTATTCGAAAGCTATGAAGATGTTGGCGGTGACTCCAGAATTTGTCGAGCTGCAAGTTAACGACGAACCTTGTATGCTCAGTAAGACAAAGGATTATTTAGTTTCTACAGAACAGGTAATGGCAGCTCTTTTTAATTCTTTGTTGGAACAGAAGTCATTATTGAAATTTGGACTTCAGTCAGTTATTGATTGGGCTTTCAAGTCTCCTGAGGACTTGAACCCAAATTCTCTATTTGATAAATTCACAAATTTGTTTGGATCGTCCTCTGATTCTTTTAAGAATACAGAGCTAGCCTTATAAGTCATATGTGGTAAGAGAGCTGAGTGCATTGAGGTGAGACGTGAGAGGTTGATTTCTGAGGTTTCTAATAAGAATGTTCAGTCTGCGCTTAGATATATTCACCCATTGGCGCCAAGGCCAATAAATGACACACAACCATCTTTCAGGGGAGGTCAGCTAAAGTTTTTCAAAGACAGCTGGCAGAGTCTTGGCCCTAACTCCTTTATTTTACAGAGCATTTCTGGAACCAGGATACCCTTTTGTGCCAGACCCCTTCTAGTATTTCCAACACCAGATATTTTAAAATGTTTTTCAACAATACTATCTTCAGAGATGGATCTTCAGGTTCAAGAGATGAAAGAATTAGGTGTTTTAGAGACCTACCCTCAAAACAGCTCAAGTTTTATTTCAAAGATGTTTCTGTTTAAAAAATCAAGCGTTGGAGTTCGTTCCATCTTCGACCTCAGATCATTGAACAGTTTTATAACAGTAAAGTCTTTCAAACTGATCTCTCATGCCTCGGTTCCAGATTTTTTACAGGCAAACGATTGGATGGCAATGATAGATTTACCACAGGCATATTTTCATGCGCCAATAGCAGAAGGCCACCGACCTTTCCTGCGAGTGGTATATAGAGACGAACTCTTGCAGCTAACATGATTTCCATTTGGCCTGTCGTCAGCCCCCAGGTTGTTTTCGGCCCTGACCTTGGGTCAGTTGAACTCTGCAAGTTTCGTGGTCCCAAGAGGAAGATTAAACAGTCGTTGCCTTCAGATCTTTCTTCGAAAGTTTCACAGACGTACAAAAAGGTCACTCCCCATCCCTCGGAGGGCTTTGGAGGAGATCACCTGGTGGCTCAGAGCCATAGACAAAGTCACGCAAATTTACAGACCGGCAGTAACACAAGTTCCACAAGTGGAACGTTTGAACCTGAACGTATGGAGAGTTGGGGGTGGGGTAATCAGATAGAAAAGTGGTCGAATGAAAACATACTTATTTTACATCGATGTTTGTAAATCATCGATGTTTCGTTCATATTAACATCGATGTTTTGATAACCGATACATCGCCGATACATCGACGGCAAAATTGTCAAACACCGACATCGTTCATTCATTTCGTTAAACATTGTTGCTCATATTTGTGTAATAATAATGGGGCGTAAAAGAGCAAGAGACGCGCAATATAATGTAACTTTGTTATATCTTAGCCTCTCCTTGTCCAACATTCTACTCCGAACCTCCAAGTGGTACACCCTGAGCATCGAGCAACCCTCAAACAGACCGGGTATCCAACTCCTATGGAACTGTGGGTCGGTGACTAATCTGAGAGGGTTCATGTTTCGGCATGTATTGGCTGGATACGTAAGCATAGCAGATCTTATGTCAACAGCCTGTTTACCAAGGGGATGCAGCTTGCAACTAGCGACTCACTATAAAAACGTGCATGAAGGGCCCGCTCGGGAATCCTAATCTCGAACCGTAGCGTTCTCCAACGTCACTTTGGGTTTTTCGTTGGCCCGATAAGCCACAAAGTAAAAATCCAATCGTCAAAGAAACGGAATACGTTCAAGGTTTTTTGGGTAGAAAGTGGTAAGACTAGTATATTTTATTGTTTAGGTACAGTTCATCGTAAATATAGGCAACAACGAACGGCGAGATTGAGAAGCTTTTTCTAGACAGTTGACTCTTTGAACATTGTCAGTGACTTGAAGGAGGTGAAGCCGTGATCAATTTTTTTTGAAAAATTGTTTGTCTGAACTTTAATTTGAACCTAGACTGCGAAAGTCTAATGCGCATGGGTCGACGCATGAACCCACATGGCTACGGCGCCCACTGCAACATACTGCGGCCCAAATGCAATAGATCATTTATCTTTACACTTTTTAGCGAAACAAATTTTAAAAGCTATAGCATTAGCAAAACCTGCTACGAGAAAGCTACAGACTTGGGATCCACCTACAGTAGTAGCTTGGCTGGCATCAACGGATGGTAGAGAGACTCTTTTTGAAGCTTCGAGGAGAACAGCGACTATTATATATAGTCTATTTATTAGTATTAAGGGACCAGTGAGACCAGCGTCAAGAACATTAATCGGCGGTTGGGTACGTTCAGTTTTACGAGGGGCTTTAATAAGTGATACACCCGGTAGTGAGCGAGCAGCAGTAGCTTCATTAAATTGGCTTCAGAACCAACCTGTAGATGAAATTCTTTCAAAAGGGAATTTTAAATCGAAGTAACTATTTTCGAAGTAATTTATTTATATAATTATAAAAGTAAATCTATAATTTGTCAAGACAATCATCATATCTCGGAAATACATGTAAAATTGATTTGAAACTTGACAAACACATCTTCAACAGCGACAACAGTGTTTTCTGTCGACAAATAATATCGGTTTTATTTTATTGTAAAACCGTCATATTATGTCATCTGATGATGTTCAAAGTTATAGATACATCACCGATCGGAGACAAATACAAAAATTGTATATTAATTGATTTATTTAATAATAATAATAATGAAAATAATAATGGCGGCGCTACAGTCCGAGGTGGACCTGGGACTAACTTTTCAGCAACCACTCGTGTTGTGCGTGCTGTTGTTCTTTCACGAGTGGAGGGGACCTGCAGTTTAATGCCGACTCCGAACGGCGAGATTGAGAAGATTTTTCTAGACAGGTATGCTCTTTAAGCATTGTCAGTGACTCGAAAGAGGTGGAGCCGCGAGCAATTTTGTTTTTGAAAAATTGTTGCCATTGCTCGGATTTGAACGTAGACTGCGAAGGTCTAGTGCGTATGGGTCGACATACAAACCCACACAGTATAAAAAAAGCAAACGTACAAGTAAATGTGAGGTGAATAAGTAAATTAATTTCGAATTTATTCCCTGTTTTGGTGGTTTTGGCAGTGACATTAATCCTCAGTCACTCACACTTCTAATCTTCACGAATTAAGATCGACATTAAGTGACAGTTTGTGAATCCCAAAAACGTTTATCGTAAAAGATTCCCACTCCTTGGTCATGTTGTTTTATTTTCAGGAGGGACATCACTCTTCATGTGGATCGGAGCATCAAATTCTGTCGTCAGTGCCCAACTTGTGACCCGGCAAACATTATTCCTGCTGGAACAAAATAGAATTTACAACGAGCTGGCCTCACAGAATGGATAATTATTCATACCGCGTCCAAAATGAAGCCGAAGCTTCAACCTTCATTATATAGAAGTGGGTATTATTCTTCTCGGAAGCTTTTTCGCAGATGTATGCATGTTTCGAAAGGTGTGGTACATTTAAAAGTAGTGTAGAATAAATAATTAAAAATAAGTTGCTCTCACCTGCTATCAAACTCCAACAATGACAAATTCGAGTAAATTTATCAAAAATGCTACAAAGACTTACTGAGTGTTTTCAGTCCTAAACAGGAGAACAGTTTATTATTCATCATCTCCATTTTGAAAAGTACAAGTGGAGTATATGGATTGCTTGATTAATGTTTTGTAATTTAAATTTGACAAACGAGCGTACGCAAGGAACTTGACGCGCTGGGGTGTGCGATTGGCAATGAATGTGTAAATGAGCTCTTTACAATCGGCGCGTATCTCGGGCGCCAGTCGGTAGCTTTGCAATAAATTTAAATTTGTGTCAGTTGTATGAGTCAGGTTGTATCATTGGCAGAACATTTGAGGTGCATCAAAAATAAAGCATCGGTAAGAACATTTATAGTTAAATTATAACATAAATAACATCCTTAGAAAAAAATAATCATTCAGAACATGCTCAGCCGAAGTCGGTAACAGCTCCGTAATCTCAGACAGGTTTAGCAGAAACGTATTGTTGTTGAAAGTGAAAAACTGAAAAACTCAACAAAGAAATCAGGTACAGTTAAAAATCTTAAAATCTGCATTCTAATTGCATAGGAGAAAAATGCTGTTACCTTTAAGAAAAATGTATTATTCATGTGATTTTTCTTATCAATGTACGTTATTTACCTAATATTTGGATATCCCTTTGACTTCAGTACTTCTTTTAGGAAGGGGGCGGAGAAGCTAATTAACTGATTGGGCATCGGCAGCATTCACAAGTCCTGTCAACAGGAGCTACCTGGTTTTCCTGGTTAGGTTAGGACCCTGGAATAGAGACGGCGGTGGATGAGCCCTTCTCTTAGGGTAAACGGCGGCTACCGACACCGGAACCTTCCGGACCCCTTTGTGCAGGGGTTAAACTAATGGACATGTCCTCGCAATTGGAAGCTGTGCGTGGGCTTAACTTTGGGCCATTTTTATAGGTGAAACTTATTACAGTCGAATCCCGATAATTCGTAATGGCAAGGGAACAGAGATTTTTACGAATTACCGCGGATTACGAATTATCGAGATTTTGATTTGACGAGGTGAAAAACAAAAAATTACATTTCATATGATTTTCCAATACATATTGTTTAACTTTATGAAAATTAAGCGCTCAATTCACATATATGTAAAATAAAAAAATAATGTAAAATAATATAAAATAATGTAAAAAAATACAGATACAAAAAATAAAAAAAGAAACATAAAACAACATTAAGATACAAAAAGTCAAGAAAATTCTTGTTATGTAAAAAGTACGGCGTGTAAGGCGACATCAAGAAAACAAAATTGTCTACAAAAGTATTTTTTTTTTTCGTTTTGCATTACGAATTATAAGAGTTTTAAAAAATGAATTACTATTTATAAGAGTTTTTGTGTTCTTCGCATTACAAATAAGATATGAAATAACGAGGGAAGCAAAATGTATGAACATTTTACGAATTACGAGTATTTTTTAAAGGACTAGCAATTTTTATACGAATTATTGAATTTTTGATTTATCGGCGTACGAATTGTACAGTACTTTGAAATTAACACTTATAAAGAGGTCCATCAGAGTGAAGGCGCAGTATCTAAATATTTAAAAAGATAATATTGTAGTTTATAACCAAAGTAGAATAATAGGAAATGTGGTTAACAACCAATTATATAATGCTTTAGGAAGTCCAACTTAATCAAGGAATTAGGGTTTCTAATTTAGAAGATGCTCTAAACGATAAAAACTCATGTTTTTTACTAAGATCCATTTGTATGCATTACAACACCAACACATGATCCTTCTCATGAATTATATTTAAAAAGTGATAAGAGTTACAATAGAGCAACATTAAAATTGAATAGCTTTAAAATTAAATAACTGCAATTAATATCATATATAATGCATTTTTTTAATATAGAGAACTAAAATCTGTACTGAAATGAAGGTCGTTTATGTGCGCACAAGAAATATCCACAAAAAGAAAATATACTTCTGTTAAAAGACAAAATATAATTAACTAATCTCTTTAAGTCTAGATAAGCAAGGTCATTCATAAACGCTCAAATTCATCTTGCGTCATTGTCAACTGTATTCATCATTATTCAATAACTTAATTTAGTATCATCAAAGAAGAAGATATGAAAATGGAAGTAAATCAGTGCAAATCAGTTCTAGATCGATAAATTCATACAAGAGCTATTGTCAAGAATTCATGTACACCAACAACAAAACAGATCTCATTAAACAAATTCTAAAATAAGTTTTCCTCTCAAAATTTAAATCAATCAAGTTTCAGTTTATCGTTTTGTCAGTGGGTTTTTATTTAAATCTCATAAAAATGTATATTGAAGTCTTATTTTTACATTTTTATTTTGCATTTCTCACTCCAACTTGTTCTTAGAATGTAAGAGGTGCGTAGCACCTCCTGCACCCTAGATTTTCAATTTGGGCTTAAATACCACAGGAAAAAATATATTTTAATGTTTCACTGTTCCACCTGTTTTGAATCACTGACAATGCTCAAAGAGTATAATTGTCTAGGAAAAGCTTCTCAATCTCGCCTTTTGCATTCCTCATTAATAGCACGCACAACTCGAGTGGTCGCTGTAGCGCCACCAATATTATTATTAATTTCATTTCATTTATTTTGTGAAATTTTTTATATATATATATATATATTTCTTATTTAGAAAATTAGAAACTATATATTATGTACAGTCGTGTATGGCCATAGCTCGAAAACATTTTATTATATACTAATAAAACAAATAAAAGTCACGGGAAACGTAGTCGAAAATTATGACTTATACAACATTAGATCTTTAAAGAATTGATTAAAGTAAGATCAATTCAAATTTTCGATCACCTCTTTAAAATTCGATTTGACTATGACACACTGCGGTGGCGGACACATGCAATGGCTTTCGTATTCGCATGAACCAATCAATGCAGTCATTCATATGTTCGATGTACAATAACTAAATAGCTATGCATGACGTTGACATTTTATTCTGTTCTTGCCAACAATAGTAATTTTAAAAATTTGAGCTTACGACCATATATATCTATGTATGTATGTACCTCGTTAAAAGAAAATGGACATAAACCGACACATTTGGCAAAGAAGTGCGTTTTATAAAAACTTATCAAATGCATGAGTAAAATACACTTATTTTACAAATATCAAAGCAATTTTTCTGATCAATTATTTTCTAAGTTACTACTTTATACATCCGTAGTCGACTGTGGCGGCAATTTTTTTACGAATCTCTGTACACTTTTGTAGGTATTAAAAATTCAACGACTTCCATTGCTTTTTGTATCTGATTGTGCAAGCTAACTTGATTTCTTCTCTCGTTTTATCGCATTTTCCTTCTTACTCATTTTATTTTAAATTTATGCGCTGTTGCTTGACAATTTGTTATTGGTTGGAATAGTTAATTTTTCAGATTTTATTGTGTCTCCTTACTAAATGAATGAGACAGTGGCTTCCATAAATAGATGTACCGGCAGTGTTGTGGTATAAATGTGAGCCGAATAAGAAATAAGTGGCGCCTGCTTGAATATCATGGTATTGAGTGAGTTATTTTCATCAGTGACAGTTAAAAAGCTCTTACTTTTCATTTTTGTTATATTTGTCAATATAATGGCACAGACCCCTTCAAAAAAGATATCTATGCAAATTTTCTCTAATAACAAAATAATTAAATAATAATTAGTACATTGCCTCGATTACGTACCTCGATATAAGTGAGAATTTGATTATGTACTTTCATATTCTTAGGTAGTTTTGTGTATTTCTTATAGTTTTTTTAGTAAAGTAAAAACATACAATTGAATTTTAAGTCTGGTACAGCTTAAAATACACTCCTCCTCACAGGCTGAAATTCTTGAGTCATACATTTCTAGTAGATACTTTCCATACTCTAAAGTTAAAGGAATCAATACGGGCTAATTCCACGAAAATGCTTGACAGGGGTATTAATGATAATAATAATTATTCCTCCCATCACTCGTGAATAAGACCCCGAGATATTTCAACTTCTCCACCTGCATTGAACAGGCGTTTTGGAAATAACCATAACCTCGGATTTGTTTACATTAACATTCATCTCAGCATCAGCACATACAGCCACAAACTGGCACGCGTTGGAGTTCCATCTAGGTGGATGTGAGGATGACTAACATCTCCAAAAAGAAGATGGCTTACCTTCAACTCTCCCAATGTAAAACATTCCTCGCCTCGACTGCAACATCCAGTCCATATATATAATGAAAAAGAGAGGTGACAAGACGGACCCTTGACGAAGTCCAACGCCCACGGTGAAATGTGTTGATTTACTACCGTTACCCCGAACACAGCTGCTACAGTTTGTGTATAAAGACTGAATGGCTCTCAACAAAAACCCATCAATCTCATAGTCCTGCAGAACACTCCAGAATTTACCTCGAGGAACTCGGTCATATGCCTTTTCCAAATCTACAAAACAAATCTAGATCGGTTTGGCGTACTCCCAAGCCTTCTCAACTACCATTCTTAGAGTGAAAAGCTGGTGGGTTGTACTTCTGCCTGTAATCAGAAAGGCCGAGCTTGGTGTCAAAGCCTAGTTAGCGGTTTTTAACGCAGTATTTGTTCCCACTCTCACCTATGGTCATGAAATTTGGGTAATGACCGAAAAAATAAGATCGCGAATACAAGCTGCTGAGATGAGATTTCTTCCTGCTGTTGTGGGAATTACCCGCCGGGATAGGGTGAGAAACACGGCAGTGCGTGAGGAACTCAACGTTGGGCAACAGCTTCTTCGTACGCAAAGGCCTGTATTGCGATGGTTTGGTCACGTGGCTCAAATGTCCCCATCATCACGACTTCCGAGGCGTGCATTGAATGCGATTCCATTAGGTAGACGACCGCTTGGCAGACCCAAGACGAGATGGCTGGACCTAGTCCAAGAACTGGTTGCGCTTGGGCATAGCTCCTGATGAGTTAGAGTCGATGGCGGAGGATCGAGTGGTTGTGTTTTTTTTCGAGATTCGAACCTTAGACCTCGAGCGTAGGAGTCGACGCACTACGTCACGGTCCTTAGAGTCAGGAGCTTTGAGCCCAGGGCCCTTACTTTGTATTGCTACTCTAATATGAAACGTACCAGCCAATTCGATCATATATATGTATTTTATTATATATGTATTAGCTCTTAGTATTTTTCTGCATTATGTATCCAGCCGCAATATTTTCTTCATTAAACCAATATTCAACACTCCCTTATCACTTTATATTAATTATTTTCACATTTTAGACCCGAATTCATTTAATAAAGCCAAAACACATTAACTTTTAAGAAATAAAATTTTTCTCTCCTTGAATTTGAACTGTCAATTTAATTTTTTCCTTCGAAGTTAAAATTCGAAATTAGCAAATTGTTGGATGCAAATGGCAACGGTAGCACTCGATTCTACTTCCATACAGACTACCGATTAGAAGTAGAATCGCAAAGCATTTTCGCATATTTGTGCTATTCGAATATCAATACAGTTGTTTTGACAAACCGAAGTAGCATCGGTTGGCAAGGTCTATTCTACGTCGGATCTCCACTGTGATGTCGTTCGTGGAGTTCACTTTTGCGAGGTAGACAAACTCCTTCACTACCTCAAAGTTGTAGCTGTCGATAGTGATGTTTTGCCCTAGGTGGTGTGCGGTGGATCGTTTTTTGCTCGACAGCGTATACTTTGTCTTATCCTCATTGACCTTAAGACCAGCTCGTTTCGCCTGTTCTTCCATTGTCGTGAAAGCTAGTGGAAGCGGTGGGAACGCGCAACGAAGTCGATGTCATCTGCGTATCACAACAGTACCAACAGCGCCGAAACCCGGTTCAGGTTTTAAACGGCTCGGAGGTCCTCGAGCTGAACTGCACAGTGTACCGCGTATGTGTTCGCGTGGTGCGACACAACCGGATCTGTTTTCCCGGGATCCCGAATTCGGACATCGCTTGGAATAGTTCCTTGCGATGAATGCGTTTGTATGCGCCTTTAAAATCGAAAAAAAGATGGTGCGTATCGATTTGAAACTCGCGCTCTCCAGGATTTGCCTTAGTGTGAAAATTTGGCCTATAGTCGATTTGCCGGGCCAGAAGCCGCACTGGTTCACACAGTACGCTGGACAGGATCTTGTAGGCGACGTTGAGCAGGGAATTTATAGATTTTCTAAAAACTGATAGTGTTGTACACTATGAGAACCTTAAGACTATTCTGCTCTTGGTCCACGCTAAATAATTGAAATTGAAAAATTCAGATTGGTAGGTCAACTCATACATATGAGTACATACCCTTAAACTTAGTTTAAAATATAAGTGCAAGAACATTTGCATTCAAATCAAGTGAGTTTCACAAATGTTTGAATTGAAATTTCAATCTGTAAAATTAATTTAAACTTTGTGTGTGTTAAGTTTAAGTTAAGAACGACTTTGTCATCGTAATTATCTGTTTCCAGTATGATCTCATCTGTTTTTTTCTTACACCTCTCATTGCATTAGCGTATGGTATTATATCATTCTTAATGGAGATACAAATTAAAAATCAAAATGTAGACTTCATTATAACGTTCTCACTGAAACACTTGTGTGCGGTATTTGCAATAAGAAAAATCAATTACTGGATTAATTTATGTTTAGCAAACCTTTATTGCTTGTAGTAAACAAGTCAAGTAGGTGAGAGTGTTCTACGAGTACTTAATATATGTATGTACATACTTCAGTTCTTATCAGGCCGGTTGGCAAAAAACTAAATGGCTTTTAAATTTAACTTTTTTTCTGTAGGTACGTCCTTTAAATTTAATTGCAGTTATCTCAATCCTTAATCAATTGATCCGATTGAATTGCACTGAAACTGGTTAAACCATTCCGTTTTTTTTATTTTGGAACTACCAAGTGACGAGAACATCAGTCACTTATTCAATTACCATACTTTAAGGAAAACAACCGATAAAAAGAGAAGGTGGTGCACTCAGTCCACTTAACGTCATAGCTTAGTTGAAAGCAATGAGTTAAGCCGAACCGTGACTAGTATCTCTTTAACACTTGAACTTTTTAAAACTTAATTGGCTCGGTTTGTCTGTCGACGAAGCTTTGCGAAATTGCATTATTGCGATATCAAAGTAAGTTTCACTTGCAAAATTGTTTTGATTGGACAATTAAATATTTTAAATTAAATTATTTATTTTCGATATGCCAGCAAGTATGCCTGAAAATGTCAATACTACTCCTCCCGATTTTAACATAGAAATGGGTTTGATTACCTAGGTAAGTATAGCAAAGTGGTTTTCGTTAGGACCATGTATGTATGATGTTCTGTAAGAAAGTTAATCGAGCAAAAAATTACTTGACTTGACATAAACGTTTTGGTTTTCGGCATATTAAATGAACTGTAGTTACGTACATACAAACGTGGGCGTACATAATTTAACGGCTCAATGGCATGTTGAGTGGCAATCGCAATTCTTTACATTGAGAACGTATTTCAATGTCTTCCAGGGTTGTTCATTATAATTTGTTTAGGTCAATTGGGTGCAGTCGTTTATATTATGTGTATGTACAGATTACTATGGAAGAAAGCCAACTTTCAGATTTATATTTATGATGTCATGTTACTTTATATATACAAAAATAAATACAAACAACGAACTATGTTTCCAGGTTGGATTTATTGATAAATTACTTGATGCTGACATTGGGCACAAGTAATTACAAACGTAGTCCTGATTGGTTTCGGTCTTATAATCCACGTGTTTTTTTTTTGAAAGAAAAACTCCTTATATTTTTCTCATTTCCTTTTGTTTATATTTAATTAAAGTACATATATGTACATATTTACCTGTATAAATAAGTATGCTATATATACAGGAAAGTGAAAGGTGACAGATTTATTTCCAACATTTGCAAAAGTGCGTTTTATGCTATGACCATGGGGGCAGATAAAACGCACGAAATAACCAAAGCAAGCACTCAATCCGCTGTGATCTCTATTTATACATGTACATCTTATGTCTCGTATATCGACATGTGCAGGCGTTCACGAAATCACAAATGTATCAGAATGTTTAGCTATTAAACATTTTTGGTCCGAATAAATACATGCATGTACCGTCGTTCAGTTGTTGCAATAAGGTATGTCATGTTAAGCCCCTCCGTCATTCCTACACAAGCGATTTCCAATGGGTCTTCATGATGTGGGTCTGCATCGACATTGCGAGTATGAGTGCATAACGATGACATGCGCTACTGGGATATGACAATCCAAATTTGGAAAACCAATAATTATGGACCGAGTAAGTTCTTCTTGTTCTCTTGAAACCTTTACGCCTTCATAAGTATATTCATAAGCGCCTTCATATACATACATGCAGTTATGTAGTACATGCATGAGAGCCGAAATAAATAAGTTGCTGTAGTCAAATGACTAAAATAATGATGGTATATATGTACTGGAATATATATATATAATATAAATTTGGTATGACCAAGTGTTTATGAATATACATTGCTTCCTACAGCTTCTTATGAAATTCCACAGGTGTAAATATGTGGGTGCCTTGGCGGAGTGGGTAAGTGTGTCGTCTATGCTCGACGTCTGGGTTCGATTCCCGAAAATTCCACCTCTTTCGAGACTGTAGCACCGCCATTATTATATTACAGGAGTATATAAAGATGCAAATGTATTTATTGTACAATTGTACAATTGCATTTCTATTTGTCTTAATATTTGTAAGCCTGGGATATAATTACCGTTTTCGTTCAGCCAACCATAAATCTAAATGGAAATAAATCAGGGAACTGGCCTACAGTCCAGAATGAATGATCAAGAGTATCAATGTACTTTTAGGAACCCTGGTTTTAACAACTGTGCACGTATTTTAAGAGTTTTGAGTAGCGAAATAATTAATGACTTCCAAGGCCAGGAACACTAGCAAAATTTACAACACCTTAACTAACCAACAATATTGAATTGAGATTAATATTTTAAAGGTTATGCGAACGGATTTGTTAGTTTATATCCCGTACGGCTCTTACTGAAAACAACTCCACTTACTATTTTCATAGAATCGAATAACAACTAAATTTGTAGTCGCACTGCAAAGTTCCGTCTCTTCAATAAATCTTGAAAGAAGCATTTCTGATATCACTCAATTACTCGTAATTAAAACTAAAATAATTAGTTAAATTGTCTTCTGACATTAGCCCGAATTCATAAAAATCTCAAATGCATACATTATGTACGTAGATGTTACATACACATATTATATATGTATACACACATGTCTATCCGAATGTATATAATACAAGAAAACTTTCTCAATACTTTGCATTATTCACTTGTTGTTGTGCATTAGATGTCAAGGAAATCTGGATGTTCATCCAGAAAACATGATGGTTTCAAGAGCAGCTATTGGAAGCCGACTCAGTGGCATCACAATGGATCCTTTGGCCCTAAGTGAATACTCCACCTGTGAAGGAAGCCACCTTACATACCTACCTACCTACCTACCTGTGCATTTAGAGGTTGAAATGAGTGTGATAGATACCACTGTGAGTTGTCGATTTCAGTTGGGAATTTCTTCTTTTTCTTGTGGCGCTGATTTGGGCCTCAACCAACAAACCTACCCAGCTAGCGCAATCTTTTCCTAGCTGTCGCCAATTACGCACTCCAAGTTGGTTAAGGTCACTCTCCACTTGGGTGGGCCTCCTTGTCCCGCTGGTTCAGTATCAAAGACTTTTTGGCCTAGCCATCTTAGATGTTGGATTCGTAGACGTCTGGCTGGACTCATGTCGCTGTACAGCCCATATAGTTCGCGGTTGAATCTTCTTCTCCGATTGCCATCAACTCAAACAGGACCAAAGATCGGCCGCAGTACTTTTCTCTCAAAAAACCAAGAGTTTCTTCATCCGCTTTTAATAACGTCCATGTACCTGCGCCATAGATCACAACTGGGATGATCAGTGTGTTATATAAGGACAAATTGGTCTTTCTAGAGATGATTCTATTATATATATATACTCAAATGCCTCTTGAGCCCAAAGAAACAGCGATTGGCAAGAGTAATTCCAAGTTTGATTTCAGTACTGATGTTGTTGTCCATATTTTCTGCAGAGCCTAGGTAGACGCAGTCCTTCACTACCTCGCAGTTATACATAGCTCCCTATAGTGAAGTTCTGGTCGTCGATTTTGTGCGAAAAATTAATTATTTTTTGTTATTTTTGTATTCAGTTTTTTTGTTATTTGTCAAACCGTTTTGTTTTGTCATTAGAAAATGAAAGAAAAACCTTTTCAAAACATCAAAAATTTCCAAAATCAGAGGTCTGGAACTCATTTTATTAGTCTTTTAATATGTCAGCGTGGGCGCCGTGGCGTAGTGGGCAATGTCGTTTCGATTCCCGAAAAAACACCTACAATTTTTTCACGGTTCAACCTCTTTCGAGTCGAAATGATTTCAATCGAATGTTTGATTCTCATTAAAGCCAATTTTTGTTAACTTTTTTTTTAGATTTTAGATACTTTGGTTTAGAAATCAAAAGAAAGGTGCACATTTTGGAGCTCCAATATTCTTAAACGGCAATCTGGATCTCGAAGGGATGCGCCAAAATTTCAAAATCCACTTTACGTATACGGGAGCTACCCCTAAATACCCCCCACAGACAGATATGCCGAAATTATAACGGTTCCGATTACCTGAACAATGCTAACTATTGCGTTACTCACATGATAAACAAACTATTTAACGACATAATGATGACCAATGTTTACAATCACCTTTCGAAATGAACAAAAAAATGATCATGCCTATATTCGTTTATTTGTTAAGAAACTTCTGAATAAACAGAGATTTATGAAAATTGCATCCGTGTGTTTTAAGAAAAAGCATCCGAAATTAAATCTGAAAGGATTTTCATTCTTTTCGCATTTTTTTCATGTAGCTAACATGAAGAGTCACAGAAACAGAATTAACTCAAGAAGAAGGATTTTGAAAGAGATTTATTGGATGGATACGGTTTGCTCCAAGGAAATGAAATCGTAAATTGGAAGAAAGAAGAAAACGAAAATGGAAATGAGTATGTCGGCTAGCATAAAGGCTCTGGTTATGGTGAATACAAAGGTGCATTTTCACTAACACATGTAGTAAAAGTCAGCCAGTAGTGTCCCTCGCCGTCTTTCAAGGAAACTAGCAATGCTGTCTTATAAATTATGTCAAAGTGAGTTTTAAGAGTACGCAGATTTGTGAGGTGTGTTTAAAAAAAATTAATATTGAAAACATTGATAAAATATATTCCGATTTTCAATAACCTTCCAAGTAGTTTACTTATGTTCTGATATTGTCGCAGCAGCCTTGGAAGTAAGACTTTATTCTTCGTCATTTTTACATATTTAATAATTATATTTATTTATTAATTATTGTTAATTAGCAAATACACCCGGCAAGAACATCTTTCAAATGTTATTGGGTCAACAGCACATTGATTTAAAAATTCTTTATACTTTGGCTTACAGCTATACAGATCATACATGGTCAGCATCGATCCTCCCTTCACTCGTGGATCAGATCTCGAAATACTTAAACTTTTACACTTTTTTCGATGGCAGTCTTCTAACATTCAGAATCTATTAAAAATGCGTTCTGAAAATAATTTCACTTTTATCAGCATTAACCAACATTCGAGCATTAACACATACGTCTACAAACCTCTCGATGAAGATTTAGCCTTAATTCCTTTATTGTGAATTGTATTAAGAACCATTCTATACAGGATATATAAAATAAGTCAATTAAAATTTAACAATTTATTATTCTAACGCATCAAAATAATCCACGTAGACAAATTAAGTTCACAGATGATACACCGGTACTTACATAATTAATAATCATGCATAAACTTTTGCACTACAAGCTGAAAAACGATTTAGAATCGAATTTTTTTATACACTTCAACAAATGTGAAAGTATCTTGACTTTAATTTGAGGTGAACTGATATTTTGTTTTGAAATAACTATTACTTGAAGATTATTTTTCTTGAAAATAAATTTACTAAAGAATGTTTTAATTGCAACGCAAGAGAATCACTTCAAAAGTATCATCCTTATCTAAGTATTCCTACCCTCGTCCGACCTAGGAAATTCTAAGTATAAAAGCAATGAAACTCACTCCTATTTGTCGGTAAATTATATTCAATAGTTCTTTTTTTATTTGTTGCAAACAAAAGTGTTTTCTAAGAACAATCTTAAAGCAGTGTTGATAACCCCTCGTTGTCGGCTCTGTTACCTTAAGTCACAGTTTTCTGTTTTTCTTATCTGATTGTAGCTGAGTTCTATAAATTGTTGATTCAAACAAAAACCTTAGTTAGACGATTTCAGAGAACAGAACCGTAGACAAGTGCTTAAAGTGTGTATACATGTTTTATTTTAAGTAACAAAAATAATTAATTAAACTCAATCCTTGTTCTTTTGTTGCAGAATGAACTTTTCTTTCGTGCTTTTATTTGTGATGGCAGTCATTGCTATTGTAGCTGGTCAATCATGTCCTGGCGGATTTAAACAAGAAGGCGGCAAATGTACTGCCAACCGTCCAATTCACGGAGAATGCCCACAGAATTCCGAATACAGTTTGAACATCAATAAGTGTGTATACAAAACATAATAAATAAATCAGAAATATTAAATGATTTTGTGTGTTTTTGCTTTGACCTTTACTGCTCTTAAATAATTGTGTTAGATACATAATGCAATTGCAAGCACCCACGTCATGGGTGCGTTAAGCGAAGATAATTTTGTACTTTGGAATCTCGTTTTAACTTTAAAACTTTTTTGTAAACGAAGAAATGCATTCTTTTAGAAAAGTCGACCTGCTATTTGCAGTACAGAAACTAAGTTGAGTTGTGTGCATTATTTTTGTCTAAACACTGAATTAATCTAGATGTTATGTCCAAAACAATAAACATGATTCACTTGGATGATTGTTGGCAAAGTTTGACTTTTCCAGGACTGTGGCGGTAGCCACTGAAGAGTCATAATCTAGTTCCTTTTATTTCTTTGAAATTTCGCTTTTCCATTTTTTATTTATTCTCAATTTGTTCCCTTTTTACCTTATACTAAATACTACATAACACATATAACGTATAACCCATGGAAAGTGAAAAGTACGACAGATATTTAGGAAAAGAAGTTTCGTCCGTAGTCAAAGTTTTCCATTTGCCAGATATTGCTGAGCGGCTTCTTCATTTTATCTAATGAATTTCTTTTGTCAAAATTTGTTGTACAGGACCATCCTGAAACTGATACATATTGAGTTTGAGTTTACCCAGAATCACAAAGGGTATTTGCAAAGTTTTTAGCTATCAGACGATCAACTTTTTGTCAAGCGATATTTAGCTAAGGAGCAAAAGTAAATACCTAGAGGAAAAGGGGTACAAAACGGAAAAATGAATGCAAACTTAAACTAATCATTGCGCACTTAGTGAGATAAGCGTTCAAAACTTACGTATCTATGCACAAAAGATAAGATTAAAATTGAATTGGAAGCTGAAATTGAAATACATTTTGTAATTTGTTATATTGATTTAATTTGATTTTTTTGAGTACAATGATTTATGTTCACAGTGTTGAAAATGCATTTTTGAAAAAAAGTAAAAATAAATAAACACGAATATTGTTACTTAATGTAATCTGAAAGCATTCGTTTGTATACATCAAATCAGTCTAATATGAACGTACATATGCACATACATACAGTCAGCGTCAAAAGTGAGTAAACAGTCATTAGCCGAAAGGTATTTCTCTAAATTAAAATTTACTGAAATGGTCTACGTCTGACATTGATGCCTCAAATAAAAGCTCTAAAATCATACTTCAAAATAAGCTATATTTCGTCTAAAATAACAGTAAACATAAAGAAGTTTATTTAGTTCAAACGAAAAAAGGGGCTAAACACAGGCGTCAAAAGTGAGTGAACACATCTCTTTAAAAAACTGTATCTTATTGAGAAAAAAATTGTACTTTGTATGCCTTTACAGCTTTTTCAGTTATCGTATATAGCGGTCTAAATGTTCATACAAATGTTTAATAGTATCCTAAGCCTTTATGTCTTACAGTCACTGACATAACCATATATACACTTACTTTTCAATGCTGTTTTTAGAACTTTTCTCTTTGAAATACAATTAATTGTTTTATATATACACTTATGTTAAATATTATTTACCATATTTCAAAGTATGACTTTAAAGCTTTAATTTGATATATCCATTTCTTGTCTATCTCAATCCGGTGAATATTAATTTAGTGGATAAACCTTGAGCAGATGACTGAATGTTCACTCACTTTTGACGCTGACTGTATGTATACGTGTATGAACATACCTGAATTGATTCATGGATGTATGTACGAATAAAAATTCAATATTCATATGAATAAATGTTAATTTTTCTTAAAATAAATAAATGTTTAGAGTTCAGCAACTGAACGAAAATTAGACTCTCGAAGTCTTTGTCCGAAATTAAAATATGAACATATAAGGGGTAGCATCACTTGTGGACCATGCTTTGTCTTCTGTGAAAACGCATGTACGGGGCATAGGAAGTAGACTAATCGCATGAA
The DNA here is from genome assembly GCA_930367185.1 of Myathropa florea. Lineage (NCBI taxonomy): Eukaryota > Metazoa > Arthropoda > Insecta > Diptera > Syrphidae > Myathropa > Myathropa florea. The sequence goes on along the minus strand of OV884004.1, from coordinate 284,651 downwards.
ACAAATTAGGCGACGAAAATGATGCATCCGGGCGAGAAATAAAATTAATGCCCTCACAATGACGTCTCCGGGGTAAGACTTTGACACAAGAGGAACGTTAGGGACAAAAAGAATTAAAATATAACCGACCGAACTAAATGTTGGTGGCAGGAATCAGGTTTGCCATAGAATTCCGTTCTGGGGATTTAAAGGAATTTCCTTGCACACTGGAATTCGGTTAAAAGGGTCTTTTTGGAAAGTTTCCCGGAAATGCCTCAAGCGATGTCTCTCATTCCCCTCCAACGTGCCGGTGTACAGTAAAACATTCTCCCAGCGGGATAATATGGCGGTCCGCTTTGGAAGGCTAGATGTTCAAGAGAAGTTTCCTTGTCGCCTGAGAACGTTTTCGGGTGGAGTTTTAAAGTTTGTATGTACAGTGAACCGGAATCCTATTGCTCGCCGCTAAAGTCGTCGTCCATCAAACGGTGAAAAAATTTCTCAAAACTTTGGGCGACAAAATAATCTTTTGATAAATGACACCAACTGAAAATAACTGTTGCAAGGATATTTCATATTTTTCATCTAGTAATTGGGAAAAGGAAACTATTTGAGATATTTTATTAAAGTTCACTACGCCTTCGTGCCCATCACTGCATTATTTAAAACCATACACTGTTTGAAGAGTCAACTTTAATAAGTGTTGAACCAATGGATTATAATCTCAGCCGCCTTGTTCCACTCAATCCAATATTTTTTTTCCTCTTATTATTTTGTTTGTACAGTCATAAGGTTGCATAGCTCAAATTTTGACTGAGTTTTATTGAGAGCAATTTCTTTAAGGTGAGCATGAAGATCTGAAAATCTAGGTCCCGATACTGAATCCAAATTTCATATATACCCCTTCAAGTCACTACAATACTTAGAGGGTATAACTGGCAAAAAAAGCTTTAGACTTCGCCATTTGGAGTCGGGGGCAATCTGTAAATTCTCTTCAATTATAAGAAATCAATAGTATTCTCAATACGAGTGGTTGCAATAGTAGCTAAGCCCTGGACTGTAGAAAGATCAATATCCTTTAGATTGGAGCAGTTCCATCAGTGTGTTAGAAATGTTCGTGTTATCTAAGCTTGAACAATAAAGTCAAGAAGCTACTAATATCTTCTAGAGGTTTATTATTTATCTGTAGACAAGTCTCTAGCAATAATAAATAAAAGTCATAAGATAACGGAAGGGATTGCAAGAGAAGTAAACTTTACTGTTCTACAAACCTAGCACTCGAAATTACTAAATAAAATATTCATAAGGACTGCAGTTTGCACTTATGTGTGCCCTTACATTAATAAAATACACAACGGATGCCAGTGGTATGTGTTTTTCTGTTCCTGTTTATTGCAGTAGACCGACATATATGAATACGAATTCACGAAACAAGACCACAATCATTATTTTTGCAACACGTAACAATTGCACATTTCACTAATTAAATATTTACGTGGTAACATTTAAGTGAAATGCACAATAAATGCTCAGTAAAAGCAGCAATGTATCTACAATATAATGCAGTAGTATAGACAGTAGTTCTGCAGTGCATATATTGACGAGTTGAGTGTAAGAATCGCGAACGAATTATCCATGGCAGTGGTCAAGAGGATAAAAGGAATACTAAGTGACTATTGCGAAAAAACAAGTTTTGTAGGATTTGGTTATATTTCAAACAGAAAGTAAAATTACTAATGAGAAAAGGTTATAAGTTGATGCATCTCAAAACGTTTTTTAGCATTCATTTAAGTGAACGGATATTTTGGGTAATCTGCATAGTTTTGACGGCTGGTGGTTCCTACCATCTTGTACGGGAATATCAAAAATCTTTTGAAAGTAACGCTATAAGTTTGGTTATTGAGGACACGAGAATTCAGGATAAAACTAATTTCATTTCAATTGGAATATGTGAAGTAGGAAATATACATGACACCTATCCAACTCTAGTTAAATTCATCAAGCAGTAAGAAAAAATATGCATAAATGGAAGATCTTGCATTTTGTCCGAAATCTTTTAGATTGGATGAAAAAAATGGACAACACGATTTTGAGATTGAAGATTTTATATTTCGTATAATTTTTATGAACGCATATAGTCAAGGGGGTTTGGGTCAGTTGTGTGATGGTCGATTCGCTTGCTCAGATTGTGTAAAATGTCCTTTGACGGGTTATGAAAAAATTGCTGAGATGGTAAGACAGAAAAAACACATTTTTCTAATAGTCAAGATAACCGAAGAGTTTTTATGTATGTATAAGGTATTGCGCAATTGCTCAGACTTAATTGTCTACTGCAGTTGGAATGGAGTTCCATTTCGTTGTTGCGACTATTTTCTACCTTTGGCGACAGCATTCGGAAAGTGTTTCGTTTTAAATTCCTTACATACGACGACTAAGTTATAAGTTGTTTACATGTAATCGAGTATATGTATTAAGATTTAGTTTTTGATTTTAGAGATAGTTCAAATTGGTTTAAGGGTGAAATCGGTTGGGATGCTGGAGACGGTGAGATGGTGATAAAATTAAATGCATCTGTAAATGTAAGTTCTTAAAATTGAATTTTATTTCCAAATAATAAATAAAATATAGTTATATAAAAATATATAACTGCTTTGTACTAATATCATTATATATAATGTATGTCATAATTGTATACAGTGGTGGAAAAACTAATAGAAACATTGGCTTTGAGAATACCATATTTGTGTAGGTACTGTCAGCGTTCATTTGACAAAAGACGTAGTGAAGATTTTGAGAAAATGGGTCGTTAAGTTCATCGCAGCAATACTGAGCGGGAGTTGATTAAAACCTGCGAAAAGATGGGAAAACAATGGATAAAATATCCCAAATTATTAAATATTCGGAGAAAAAAGTTTACCCAGTTATCCATTTTAGTCCCAAACCGGAAACTAATAAGTAAAGAAAACGAGAAACAGGGTGACACTGCTTTTTCTTCTTCAAATGAATTTAAAGGAAACTTGACGCACCAGTAACGAGTCGTACCATAAGAAACTTTGGCAGATTTCCTAGAAAGGTTCCATATGGGAAGGTTGAATTTCGTGCACAAACAACTTCAACTTGAAAATTGGAACAAATTCACTCACTGAATACTTCAGTTGAAGCCAAGACTAATTTCTTTGTTTCTAAAAGGAAAATGACATCCAAAGAATGCTGAATTTGATCCCAAATGCACTATAAAAAAACAATTAAACATGATGGAGGTAACATTATAATCTGAAGTGAAGCTTGGCTGGGTCACTGGACACAAAAGGATTGCAGGTAACGACTCTGCAGATGAACTCGCTAAGTCTGGTTTGGAAATTGCTTTCACAGGTCCTGAACCGTACTGTCGATTGGACAACAGCTACAACGCTGATTAACGAATGGAAAAATAAATTTAGCCTAGACCATTGAACTAATGGGGCAGGTCTTAGGCAATCCAAACGATTAAACAGACCCTATTCCTATAAGGAAATCCTTTGGTTACACGAGGGAAGTGTTGTATAAGAAAGCAAAGAAGCTTTTTACTGACCACTGCCACCAGGGAGGAAAACAGAGGAAGAAAAAAACATTATTTTTACTGCTTTTGGGTTGGTCCAATTTTTTGTATAAAGAATTATAGAATAGAGAATCACGGAACATTATTGTTTCTATTATTTTTTCAATCACTGTATATAAATTTAGAAAAAAATAAGAACTGTATAATGATAAATAGTTTTTTTTTTTAAATTTCCTTCTTTTTTGTTCAAAGTAAAAATAAATAATTAATTTTAAATAATTAAAAAAAATGTATTATGTATAATTTTATTTTAGTTGCATATGTTAAATGAGGAAGACGTGCCTTCATTTCTGATGACGCACAATGTTTATCAGATTATGTCGTATATAAATACCGATTTTCGATTATATATGCGACAAATTATCAACGATGCCGATGTACGGGAAGTATCACCAAAACACAGAAAGTGTCGATTTCCGGATGAAAACTTTAAAAATTCAGCATATGATTATTACAGTTTTGAAACTTGTGTAGTTGATTGTATGAAGCGTGTAAATTTTGAACACTGTGGTTGTAATACTTATAAAATGTTAATCAAAAGTTAGTTCGTTTAGATGTGCGCATGAGTTTGGGTGATAATATATAATTTTTCTATAGACGACGATAAAACACCATCGTGTGACTACCGCGGATTCCTTTGTTTGGATGAAAATATGATTTTTTCTCCAATTACAAACATTTTGCAACCATGGAATTCTTTCGGAATTAACTGCGAATGTTTACCTTCGTGTACTGAGAATGAAATCGAAGTAATAAGCAAATTTGAGGATGAACCTGTAAGGTGAGGTACTTTCTATCTTTACAATATATTAATATACTAGTTAATACAAATTTATACACTTAATATATTTTTAGAACACTTAATAATAGGTCATACCAAGTTACGATCAAGCAATCAGTTTCCTCTGAAAGATTTCGAAGGCAAGCCGTTCGTTCGCCTATGGATGTTGTCGTTACTATTGGCGGAATTTTGGGACTTTTTATGGGTGCAAGTATTCTTAGCGGAATAGAAATAATTTATTTCTTTTTTATAAGAATATTCAATTTAACCAAATAATGTTTTGCATGCTTTGTATATCTTAATAAATCACATATAAAATATGATGATATAATTTCCAGAATTCAAACGTATATTCTACCAACTAGATGTGAAATCAGTATTGTCTAAAGAGCTTCATCAAAATAATAAAGTAAACAAATTATTTATCCCTGTCACCAAGAATTTTTTTAGTCTAAGCGTGCCTTTTTAAAGCCTTTTGTTATATGAAAAATGTTAAAGGCATCCTCTTTACGTCGATTTTCGTTATAGAATTCATAAAATTTTTATCAGAAAAGGATGTGTGCCTTTCAATTCATTTCTTTGACGACTTTTACGTCGTCAAACGCCCACATGACACTCAATGACAACTTTAATATCCTCATATTAATCGCTCATTTGAATAAAATGAATAAAAAAATGTTCGCAATTTTCACCGCATTTCATATTTGAATATCCTGCCTTTACTTCTCGTTGGGCTGAATTTAATGTTTTTGTCTTTTGATTCGCTTGCGGTACAAATCTATTTGATATAGCAACCGTTTTATACCCGTTTTATACTCCACTGCATAAGCATGACTGTGCATACATATATTTGCAGATCTTTTTACATTCATATTGGGAGCTCAAAATGTGTTTTCAAGATGAAATTGCGGAAAGCGATTTTAGTTTGGTCTTTTTCTATTGTTTTACATCGCATCCTTTCGCACATTCATAATACTCGCATACTGAAGTGAATGTAATGCAAATGCAAAAGGAAATTGAATAGAAATTGTGAAAATTGAAAAATAAAACAAAAGTGGTAAAAATAGCGTTCGTTCGCTTGCTCTGCATTCTAATTGAATATTTGTAGGGACATGTGCAAATATTTTATTTCAGTATTAGCAGTTCCAATGAATGCCACGAAGTCTTTTTACCTAGCATTAGTGTTTCTATACATTCTTCAACATTTGTAAAATAGGAAACTTGAGCAATTTTAAGGTTAATATTTGGTAGCTAAAGTTGTGGAATGAATTAACAAATTAAAAGTGTAAACATTTCTTTGATGGTGGATAGAATGAAATCAGCAAACATATATATTTTGATATATGCGAGGCCTGTTCCATAAGTCAATGACTTTGATTTGAGATGGTATTCGGGTTGCATAAAGGACTATTTTTCTGACATCTTTGTTTCTTTCTGAGCATAGATAAAAGAATTAAGTAGATCTGTCAAACACTGAGCTATTTACAGTGATCAAAAGAACTTCGGTTTGGTTGGCCAAAAAAGGGCAAATTACCACTTTTTGCTAGGTAAAGCTATTAAGGAGACTGAAGACAGACATAATATTATGGAGAGTCTGCTCCGTCACATGGAATGGTGGACAAGTGGTTCACTGAACTTCGTTGCGGTCGTACGAGCACAAAAGCTGCTGAGCCCCCAGTGCATTCAAATGACGCCACAACGAAAGAAATGGTCAACAAAATTTACCATATTGTGTTGAACGGTAGCAGGGTCAAGATTCGGGAGATAGCTTAGATTGTAGCAATTGTAGGATCATTTGGATCCTCCATGACCATTTGGACATAAAGATGGGGGCCGCGTTTGTTGACGTTAGACTAAAAACGGATTCAGGTGAAGATTTTAAGCAAAATTCAAGTGAATATTTACAGCGTTTCGTAACAGTTGATGAAGCCTGGATACACTACACTAGACTGTAGAAATGAAGGAATGAATGCAAACGTGATTCAACAAGGCAAAGTGAATATTTTAAAAAGTTTGAGAAATCAAATTTTTTATATACTGTAAATAATGGAAAATGGGCGCCGTGGCGTAGTGGGTAGGTGCGTCGACTCCTACGCTCGAGGTCGTCGGTTCGAATCTCGAAAAAAAAACATCAAACATTTTTTCACGGCTCCACCTCTTTCGAGTCACTGACAATGCTCAAAGAGTATAACTGTCTAGAAAAAAGCTTCTCAATCTCGCCGTTCGGAGTCGGCATTAAACTGTAGGTCCCCTCCGCTCGTGACAGAACAATAGCACGCACAACACGAGCGGTTGCTGAGAAGCTAGGCCCAGGTCCACCTCGGACTGTAGCGCCGCCATTATTATTATTATTATATTATTATTAAATAATGGAAAAGTGGGCGCCGTGGCAGTATGGGCTCGTGCGCCGAACTATGCGCATTAGACTTTCACAGTCTAGGTTCGAATCCAAGATAAGACAAACAAAAAAGCTCCACCTCTTTCGAGTCTCTGACAATGCTCAAAGAGTATAACTGTCTAGAATAAGCTTCTCAATCTCGCCGTTCGGAGTCGGCATTAAACTGTAGGTCCCCGCTATTCCTCCATAGAATGAAAACCGTTTCTAAGTACGAGTAAATGATTATTCGCAGCAAATTTCAAAATAAGTGTTGCAAGTTCGCCATAATTCATCCTGGAATTTCATATGCAGATATTCAAAACTGTGGGTGCCGAATAACAAGTACGGCAAATGCTTTGAAGTTACAGTTCCAGTGACCTTGAGTTCACATTTTAGGTCGTTAATAACCAACTCATATATTCATTTTAAGCATAAATTTCGCTACCCTTGGGCAATGCATTCGATATTTAGAAATGTTCATATGACACCCTTCTACAGAAGAAGAAAAGAAAATGTGAGAAGAAAAGGGAATATTTTTTTATTTTTATTACTTTAATTGAGCAGGGCGATGATAACACCTGCGTTTATGGTGTATATTCACTATGATGTCACTGATCAAAGTTAAGCATCAAGTCATGTTTTTGACACTCGAAGTGGCAAACGGATTAAAGTTTTCAATTGACACCATTCAGCCTTTGACAAATGACCTTGATCTGATTGGAGAACCTAATCGACAACCATTCACAACGCTTTGCAGATTACAATCCATTCATGCGGAAAGACAAAATCCTTCACTTTTCATCGGCGTAGGTCAAATGTCGTCTTGCCGTTGCCGATATCAAGTTCTTATCTTACCATTCCATTACGGCCATTATACAAAGTTACATCTGAGATATATGCTTGTTGGAGAAGCAAGAAAAAAACGAAATATCGACTGTCGAAAACCCATGTCAACATAAATCAAAGATGTGTGACACCCTAATCCTGAAAGTTTATGTTAGGTGTTTTTTTCATGATTTCTTTTGGATTGCTTAAATGTTTGGACATAAAATGCGATCTATGGGCAGCAAGCCTTTTGATAGTTATACATAGTTACTCACACTCACAAATGTTACGTGAAGTGACTTTTACTTGTGCAAACTTTTTCCACTCCTTATGCTCAAGTATATTTGGCTTTGAGTGTACATATTTTGTAAACTATTTGAAAGGGTTTACCCCTCCTTGGTGACAATTTCCTTGTTGAATTTTTTCTCATTTCCTACAAAAAATTTAAAAATTAAGATTTGTGGGCAGGATGGTTTTACGGAAGTAGACATGCACGTGATGCAAGAAATGGGCTTGCACGACTTTGATGACTGTGTTCTTACATAAACGCTGACATTTCCGATCCAAATGTAGTAGGAAATGCAGTAGCTCAAGAGAAAAACTATTTTTCATGACTTCAAGAATTCCTGGTAGTACTTTCGAAGGTAGTGGAATGTGTTGCTTCCTGTGTCATTTGTACATTGTATGTGTGAAATACTACACATAGCGCACTTTAGTATCCACGCTTGCAGACGTATCGTTATATTTGAATTCTATATATATATGTATTAATTTTGCACCAGAATCGCATTCGTAACAATAAAGTGGACTTTTACCGGCTTCTACAATTAATGTTTACTTTCCTTTTGAAATTTGTTGACACAACATTATATGTATGCTGATATAATAGTCCACCGTTTTATTATGAACTTCAACTTGTGAACGGTAAAATGCTTTAAGGTATTGGGTTCTAACCCTAATACTTGAAACGATTGAAAGGACATTAATTTACTCTGGTGACTTTATTAATTCTGGTCTTTGAAATATGTTCGTGATACAAAAGTGTCCCTTTAGAAGCACTCAAATGGCATGACAAGACGACTACATATAATTGATGAACTTATAGTGCTACTCACATGTTGAATATTAATACTTTTGAAAACATTTCACCCGCTAAAACCCACAGTCTTATCACCTGTTTTAGTTTCACCCCAAGAGCCGACCGTATCAAGTCACACCGCTGGCGCGACTTTCCTCTTTCCTCTGTATAACATTATTAAACCACAGATTGTTTGCAGAAAACCAGCCGCAACATTTCATCAACTGTTTTAAGTGGAAGTAGAAGGTGAGTGTGATGCGGAGGTTGTGGGTTGCCTAAATCTGCACTTAGTCCATTTAATGCGCAAAATTTATACACAATCATCTACCCAAGCAAGTAAACCGCGCCAAGCTTTGTAATAAATTTAAAAAATGTAACCAGCATCCTATCATGTACCGAAAATTGGATTATCGATTATGTTATGAGTGTGCACATATACTTTGTACGTCCGTACATATGCGAATGTGTGTTATGAAAGTCATTTCGAGTATTATCACGCATTTACACACTCAATTCTAAGCCAACATAATCGCGTCGAATACGTTTTACAAATCGGAAATAAACATGGCAGGGATTTTCGTTGTGCTTTATACTTGAGCAGATCTGAAGGCTAGGAGCTTAGGCATCTTACGTTGAAAGAAAATATACAGCATATTGTATGTTGAGATTAAGGGTTTATAAATGGTATGGTTGTATGAAAGCTTTGCGGAGGTCATCGATACATAACTATGAAAAAAAAAAAAACGGAAGACGGTGAGTTTAATTAATAGCAATGTAATTTTCTGAAATGAGATCGCCAAATTAAGTCAATTTTTCGTCTAAAATGTCTAAAATAAAACAAGAAATGTAGGTTAGTGAAGAAATATAGTCATTATAGAACAAATCTGCTTTCTCTATTGTTATATACGTATAGAAGTTTAGGATACTTTAGATGAATTGAAACAAAAACCATTGGGTTATGTACCTTGACTCATTCAGATATCACTTTATTAACTAAAAGAAGGTTATGTTTGTCAGTGCAATCATTCTATTAGCAGGCGAAGAGTTTTCAAAAACAGATCATATAATAATAATAATAATAATAATAATAATGGCGGCGCTACAGTCCGAGGTGGACCTGGGCCTAGCTTCTCAGCAACCACTCGTGTTGTGCGTGCTGTTGTTCTCTCACGAGTGGAGGGGACCTACAATTTAATGCCGACTCCGAACGGCGAAATTGAGAAGGTTTTTCCAGACAGTTATACTCTTTGAGCATTGTCAGTGACTCGAAAGAGGTGGAGCCGTGAAAAAATGTTTGATGTTTTCTTCGAGATTCGAACCGACGACCTCGAGCGTAGGAGTCGACGCACCTACCCACTACGCCACGGCGCCCACAAAGAGATCATATAGATTTCGAAATTTCTTTGTATTAATAAACAACTTTGGGTCCTTTGAATAATCAACGTATCATATTTGAATTATATTCGCAACAATCGCTTTATGCAAATGATTGTGATGTCAATTTGATTAAACAAAATAACCAATCTGTACATTAATTTCTAACTAAAGTAGTAAAATAAAACAACTTTTAACTCTGTTTAAAATGAATATCATCTTTTTTCAACCACTTACATTTTTTTAGTCTTCATATTTATAAAATATTTAATAATATTTATTCATTTAGTGTTGGAAGTCTTGAATATGATCCCATAAGTCAAAACTCATTAAAATAAACAGTTAAATAATTTTCAATTCCTTTTGGAAATTAGTGACTTAAAAGTCAATATCTGTCTAAATATCAAATGATATACCTTCAAAATAAATTCAGTAATTTCTACAGAAATAAAAACAGGTAACAACTATGGAACTTTTGAGTAAGCCTTTCATTCATTGGATATGCTCAATAACGATCAATATTTCTCGTATCTAGAAGTCATGCATTGATATGGATTCTATTTGCACATTTATTTTGTGTACTCTAAAGCATAAGGGTTCAAACATTTCATTTCATCATCCATACGATTGGTTAAGGATAATAATAAATCTCTTTAAATCTCACCTGTAGTAGCAAAACTCAATTTTTTTGTGATCCAGTATGCGAAAATATTTTGATGGCCATGTTGCAATGACTGAAAAAGTTCAAAAAAAAATTATCATATTCATGACAATATTGCACGTCAAGTAATATCATTCATCAAACGTACAGATATTGTACCCTTTTTCCTATCGATTGCACCTATCCAATGCAGATTTTTTTTTTCTACTTGCACCCCTACATCACTCAATCCTATCCTTTAAAAAATTCAGAATTCTAGAAGTAAATCTGGGTGAATAAATTTGCAATGCAAAAACATCATTAGCAACCTCAATGCATACTTCGATGTCCGGGTCGGCAGCGATTATTTGCTGCTGTTCTGTCACAAGCCGCCCATTCTGTAGTCACAATAATGGAGCTATGCTGACCCCATTGTAGTTCGTGGGTATAAAATGTTTTCCCCAAGAGCTCCTGTTGATAACACACATATTTAAATTTACGTTGTCCCATTCGTTTGTATGAAACAAACATGAAAAAAAAATATTTAGCTACTCGATGTGGACAGCACAGAACTGAACATCCATTAATTGAAGAGATTATGCTACAAACTGTGATGCAACCAGCACCACTAATATCGAAATTCATTTTTCGATTCCCATTTATGAAGACCACTAGCTCCTTTTCAGCTTGTTCGAACACTAAAATTTAAAACATATGTACATATGTGTGCATATCCTAACTTTGGTTTGGTGTAGGACGATAAGAACGATAGCTTCTGATTTGCAGAGATAACTATACTAATACTATAAAACCATCACAGGCGTTAAATAGAAACAGAGGTGTTTGACTTACATTATGATTATCCATATAATTAATATCGTATGTGTTTTCGGTTCTGGGAAGTCATTTTCGTTTTGCTTTTTTAATTCATTCACTAACTGCACTGCATCGTAAATTAAAATATTTATATGAATTGTGTGAATTGGCAAATTATTGCACTGTGTGGTTGCGACTGCTATTGATTTGTTTTGTTTACGTCAGATTTCATTTAATATAGTGATCCTGGGGTAGAGTGCAGAACAATACTGAATGGCTGCCCGAGATTGATAACAATAAATGAGAAATGTGTGAATAACGAAAGTGATTTATTTTAGAAAACATTTTTGGTAAATATTAGATTGGGCTAGAGAAGAAGATTATATTTGGTACGCTTTATGTGAATAATACGTGTTTATACACTTGGTACTTGTTCCAAGACAAATTACAATTTTGTAACGCCCTTCTAGGACAAAGGACAATAAAGAAAAAATATCTTTTTTGAATGCCAAATTTAAGTGGCGCCACACAATTAGACTCCTTTTCCTTTTTACATGCTTTTGATTTTCGGAGACTTTCCATATACACAGTTGAACCTCTCACCCTACATAACTAACTAAAATTATATATAAATGTACAAGAATGTTTTTTTTTGGAAACTTGGTTATTCTATCCTCCATTCATACATTGCTATGCCACTATATTTCATATTTTGGTGTTTGACTGATGTCTGTAAAATATGCTATCAACACAGTAGTTTTTTTGTGAACGAAGGACATGTAGCTTGCAAGCATAATATATACACAAGAGACATGTCATCATATTTAAATTTGAAGAAAAGTACTTATACCTTATCCAAAAATGGTTCCAAAAAAGGGTTGGAATCATTTGGTTTTATAAACCTTTTGTGCCTTTGCAGGTGTGTCCATTCCAAAAGGTTAAGACCTATTATCACTCTTGTATATTTCATTCCCACACTTATTATTCTAGTAAACCAAGCAATCAAAATAAAAACATGTCAAGACGCAAGATACTTGTGGATAAGTACACCCAACAGTTCACTATACATACATATATTATCTTCGATTTGAGAGTGTTTGGTTGTTTCTATTTACGATAGTCTTTTGAACACTTTGAATTGTAAGAAATGTGCGTCTTTTTCCTATGTAAAATAAAGTATGTAAAGAGGAAGTCTCTCACCCAACACACTTACCATTTCAACATACAAATGTGCCAATTGCACAACTGTAGGGTAGAGCTAGGAATGAATGAAAAAAAATTCTTTATTTATTGTTTTAAAAGTACAAAGTCCTCCTTTTACGATGAGTTTTTCTTCTTTTTCAGTGGCTGGATGGCTTTCTGTTTTCTTTTTATTCTTCCTTTTTTTGCATTCCATAAGAATTTTCTTTTGTGTGGCACCAAAGCTTGGTTGGTGGGTTATTTGCTGTGTTTTTGCGGTATAGCGGTTTCTGTTAATGTTGTTAGGGATGCTACGTCGTTCTCTGTTCTGTTTTGTTGTTGGCATATAGTGTGAGGTTTCCTTGCCAAAATGTACACACAAACACATTGCGTTTGGGGTTTGTTTTGTGGGTGGGTGGCTTGTTGTCATTGTTGTTGTCAGCGGCCGTTTTAGTTGTATTTTCCGAATTCAGAGCGACGTCAAGATGTTTCCGATGTTCATTAGAGAGTGGCTAGAATAGGGAGCAACGAGCGACGCTGTTTCGTTAAAGGAATTCAAATTGGAAATGCAAATTGCGGTTGGCAAATATACATACATATAAACCTAAATTCACATATTCATATGGAGTTTCAGCGTAAACTTGGGGTAGTGCTCAAATTTAATTGTCAGTCATGAGAATTATTTTCACTACACATTTGCCTGGCTCTAATATATATAATAATTTTGTTTAACTAATTTGAAAAAAACTGTTTTATGAAGCGTGGAGGTACTTTACTAATCGAAATACATTCTACTAAATGGTTCAAATAGCTATAATCTACAATGCAATGATAATTGTGTGGTGGAACAAGCATTTAATTATATACCCGAGTCGGATCCAGTCTGCATGTCGAGCTGTGTTTAGAAATCGTTCTGATGTATAGAATTAGTTTTAGTAAAATATAATTTTTTCGAAATCCTTGAAAAAAAAACGTACATGCGTAGTACTTTTTGATTGCATTATTGTGCATTAAAATTATGTAAGTAATTAGAAAAAAGCGTTTGCAAATACTGTTATGTGTTCTAAACTGAATAAACAAATTCATAATTCCAAATGAATTTGTATTCTTGAATACATACTCGTCAAATACAAATACCTATCACAACATACCGCACCACAAGTAGCTAATAATCTTCATAGTTCAGTGACCCATATTCGATATAACCCAAAATATATCGAACGTCAGTACAAGAAATTGTATCCTACAACGAGGCAAGCGTTAAAAGATAATTTTATTATTAAGTTGATTCAAAGGTACATATGTTTCTCGGACTATTACTTCAACTCACGGTCTGATCTTTAGGGCTTACTACCCCAACACAATGTACCATGAGAGAGTGCGCCTGAACAGCTTTATTCCAGCAGTCTTCTATTTCGAGATATATTTACGTATAAATAAAATATAAATAAAATAAAGGAAAACAATACAAAAAAGGCGAGCTATCGTGTTCACATCTTAAAATGAAATGAATGAAGCTTAGTTTTTTTTTTAATTTTTCTTGCAACAAAAAAAAGAACTTAAAAAACAAACATGTTTATGCCGAAAGACAAATTAGTGTAAGATTAATTACGCCACAGTATGAGGTGGACTTTGGCCTAGCAACGACGTGTGTTATGCATGATAGCGTTCTCTCACGAGTGGAGGTAACCTGGAGTTTAATGCCAACTCCAAACGACGTCGTCATTCGATAAATAAAGCTTCTTCATGAAAATAACTTTACTTTTGCAACTCAACAGGATAAGATTTTCACTCAAGCTGACTTTCAGTATCACGTTGTATAGTTTGGTCATATGGTACAACCGTCATGCTTTTCGATTGTTTTTATTTTTAATCTAAAATTATTTCTCTACGGTTTTTCGGAAAGCTGTTGTTTTAAGTTGACTTTCTTTAGACACGTTATCTTAAATCTAAGGATGGCGCAAGAGGAGCTCCAACACCACTTACGAAATTAACTTAAAACTCTATACACGTCCTTGAGAAGTACATACAGGAGTTCTCCTTCTTGTTTCAAGTCAAAGAAATATGCAACTCGGAGGAAGGTATGAATGTATATATATGCATGAATAAAAAAATTTAAGGACCTCCGAGGGAACTTAAGAATTTCACTTGCATGAGCGGAATATGTACATGAGACATATTTGAGACGCGCATAAAGGCAATCTTCCTGATTACCTTCATGCCATCATCGACCGCGTTATCTTTGTTCATCTTCATTTTCAGTGGTGTTTGGATACTTGTAGGTATGTAGTTTTCATGTTAAGACGCAGAGTGACTGACAAAGTAGCTGTATTAACACAAGTTCTTATGATACGCTCTCAGGTAGACATGAATGAAAGACTTGATTGTTGTAGGAATTTCATTACCATTTGATAGCTGATTCTTGTATTTTGTTATAGAAACAAAGAGGCGTTGTGGGAATATGAGGATATTGGAGGTGCATTTATGTGACAAAAGCAATGTTTTTATAACTGGGGTAATCAATGCACAAAGGAAATATTCTAACCAGCTATAACTAACATTGAATATTAATTTACCTAGATCTGTATATATATTATGTATATGATCAATGAGTGAACTTGTGAGATAACTGGTTAGGTGTATTCAAATGTTAATATTAGGTACATACAGTACAAACAACTAATAGAAATTAAGGCAGTTATAGTAACCGAGGTTGTTGCACTTAATAATAATAATAATGGCGGCGCTACAGTCCGAGGTGGACCTGGGCCACTGTTCTCCCACGAGTGGATGGGACCTACAGTTTAATGCCGACTCCGAACGGCGAGATTGAGAAGCTTTTCTAGACAGTTATACTCTTTGAGCATTGTCAGTGACTCGAAAGAGGTGGAGCCGTGAAAAAACGTTTGATGTTTTTTTCCGAGATTCGAACTGACGACCTCGAGCGTAGGAGTCGACGCACCTACCCACTACGCCACGGCGCCCACGCTTTAACAAAATTTATTTCAGTAATTTAGCGACTTTTGTAGCGGAGAGTCCTTTTTATGCTGTGCAATTAATAAGAACAGAAACAATTTCGATCTAATAAAACAATATTTGTTAAATTGCTAATTTTGTGTTGATTTGTGTTTTTTTTTCTATTGGTTAGCGTAAGAAATCAGTATTGGGGTGTACAATTACAATAAATGTTATGGTTTGTCTAGAGAAATACTGTCAGTAACAGGAATTCCTCTCCCCAACGTTTTGAAATAATTGAAGGTCTTAGAAAGAAAGGTACCTAATTCCTTAAGAGAAATTGTGATATTGTTTCTTGCTCCATGGGAATGGTGGTAAATGCTTCAAATAGAAAATAAATTAAGAAACACGTGTTCGAAATGCTGAACAACTTCGAAAACGGATATGACCATTGTTCAGGGCGCTAAAAAGAAACTGTTTATAACATGTGTTTATAATATTAGCAAAAAACACTGCTATTCGTCTTTTGGCCTCCTCCTAGTGGACCAATACCTCATATGTTCACTCCTCTATACTAAGTTCTCTAAACTTCCCGACTAGAAATGTAGGCCACGCTACACCCCAATACTTTCCTGATAGGAATTCTGAAACCCTAATTTCAGATAGAGACTTTTGGAATGACAATACTAAACCATTTGCAGGATTCATGCACTTCTTTACGAATGGGTCAAAGACCCAGGATGGGGTCGGCAGTGGGGTTTTCTCTAATGAATTAAACATAAGTCTCTCATTTCGCTTACCCGACCATTGTAGCGTGTTTCAGGCGGAGATAATGGCGATTAGTGAAGCTCTATCCTGGCTCAGATGGAACGTAATATCCGCACGCGATATTTGCATTTTCACGGACACCCAAGCAGCCATCAGGGCTCTAGAATTGGTCTCAATGAACTCGAAAGCAGTAATCAATTTTCGCTCATATATAGACAAGATGGCCGATCAGTTCCGTATTCGCCTGTGTAGGATACCAGGCCATAGAGAAATTCCAGGTAACTGCCAAGCGGAATTAGCAAGTTCGCAACCACACTGCCATTACTACCTACACAAAGCCACTTCGGTACGCCCCTTACAACTTGTAAATTGTTGCTTTTAAAACATTTTTAACAGATGGGCGAGAGGCACTTCATGCCACACCTCCAGAAAGAGCTTGCCTAAGCTAGATTTCAGAAGATCTAAAGAAATAATCTCTCTGGACAGATCATCGTTGGTGTCACTACAGGAAATCATGCCAGTAGACTAGGAGCTCTGGCTAATGATTTCTGCAGAAGCTGCCTAGACGAGGAGGAGGTTTCACACCTCCTCCGCTCCTGTTCGACCCTGGCGTCTTTTCGACGCCATCATCTAGGTTCCTACTTCTGTGAGAGCTTATGTGAACTTAGCGAGGTTCCCATAATCAATCTTCTACGCTACATCATAGGCTCCAAATGGTTTTCCGCATATGGATTGACCTGATCAGACGAAGGCTTATAGAGTAAAATTTAAGAACCTATATACCAAAAAAATGTCCTCTCTTACCATCAAAGAATAGTAAGGATCGAATCAATTTCACGAAAAATCACATTCACAAACCAGCTGAGAATTGGTGCAATGAACCTTGGTCAGATGGAATCAAAATTAACTTTTTTGGGCCATATACTACATAATGGATATCAATAGATAATACAGAAGATCGTTTGGAAAAGAATTTGATCCAAAATATTCAGTAAAGCCATAAAGCACGGCAGGGGAAATATTATAGTCTAGGAGTGCTTTCACTGTAATGGTGTTGGACCTATTCATTTGATACATGAGATCATAAATAAGAAAAAATGCGCTAAAAAACTTCTGTATCCCTTTGCTGACGACAACAAATAGAATTCAAATGGTTAAAATTGGGAACTGTGAATCCAGAATAATTAAGGTCCTATCAGTTGTTCCCCAAAGTAGCCATATAGGTCCTATACTCTTTAATATATTTGTCAACGAGATTCCTAAAGTCCTTAATCATGTCAACTGTTTAATGTATGCAGACGACCTTAAGATTTTTCTGCGTGTTAAAAACTCTCAAGATTGTGTAAAAATTAAAAATGACTTAAACATTTTATTTAATTGGTGTGATGTGAATAAACTAATGTTAAATATAAGTAAATGTCATTCCTTTTCTGTTGACCATGTTATATTACCCGTAATCTTTGACTATTATATATGTGGGACTTGTCTTTCTAAGAAAACTGAGATGAAAGACCTTGGCGTTATTTTTGACACGAAACTTACATTCTTGTTTCATATTGACTACATCGTTGCTAAAGCTACTTCAATGCTTGAATTCCTTAAAAGGACGTGTGCTGAATTTGTGAATCCCTATGCCCTTAAATCTGTCTACATGTCTATTGTACGTCCATATCTTGAATATTGTTCTGTTGTATGGTGTTCATAACGTACACATATGAATGCTGTGGTACGCTTAGAAAAAGTTCCAAAATCATTTACACGTTTCGTTATAAAAAGAATGGAGTGGAATCTTGACACCATGCCCCCATATCCAACAAGATGTGCATTAATTGGTTTAGATACTTCAGAAAAATGACGAAGTGTTAATTGCATAATGTTCATTCATGACATTTTTTCGTATCGTGTAAATTGCCCTAAGATTATTCAAAATGTTAGGTTTTATGCACCAAGCCACTTGCATAATTATGGCTTTAATGAACCGCTAAGTAAATGTATTAGTCAATTTAATTCTATTTGTGTAGAAGTAGACCTATGTGATGGAAGACAAAAATTTAAACAGTCCATTTAGAATCTCTGACAATTTCTATTAATTAAATTTTCCATCTATCTATATATTTATTTTATTATTTACTTACTAAATCTAATATTTATTCACTTAAATTTATTGTTATATAATTATTTATTACTAATATATATATTTTTATATTTATTTATTATGTTGTTGTCCTATATTTATTATCTCATTGTAATCCAATATTTCTATCATGTACTTACAATATAAGAATGTTATTATATAATTCCGAAATCTGTAAGATTTTAACTCGTTAGATGGAATAAATAAAGTAAACTAAACTTGCCGTTGTTTTGGTTGTTTGAACAGGACAATAATCTAAACACATGGCCAAAGTATCGAAAAAGTGTTTTGAAGACATGAATACACAAGCCCTGGAATGGCTCGCACAATGCCCAGACCTTAATCCAATAGAAAATCTGTGGGGATTTGTTAAGAGACAGCAGTGAGAGTCCAAAACCAAGAAACAGGCTTGAGCTGTGGGAAAATGTCCAAAAGATTTGGTATTGACTCTTTGCTGCGAATACGTAGCTCTGTATTTTGCACAACCCCAATTAATCAATAATTGTTAACTTTTGTTTTTTTTCTTATTTTTATTTGTTAAAATTCATGTAAATCTATTTATTTGAATAACAAAAGTTCCAAAAACAAAATAAATTGTATAATATGTAAGAAGAATCTCATTAAAATTTTTATTTTTACAACCTTAAGTAAGGTCTACTGCCGACCTGTTCCTATTATTTTGCACAGCACTTTATATATGGGGTTAATGAAATATAAATCATAGAAATTGATTGATTGGGGTAATTTTGTTTGAGGAGTTGCACTTGTAAAGGTTACATACGTTACATACGTCTGTTTCATAATGCTGCAAAATAGATGGATTGAGTGTATCAAGTGTTGCGATTACTTTTCGTTCAGTATGTACTATGTAGATTAATGTAAGGTAATAACATGAAGGAACAAACAAATATACAGCCTTGGCCAAATGTATTAGGCACCCTATAAGATTCGTTACATCTTCAAAAAGCAAAAAAAGTAATGAAATGAGAGGAAACAGATATGATAAAAAAATTGTTTTATTGCAAATAATTAATATTTTGTTGGGCCGCCTTTATTACTGCAGCTCTCTTTGGGGCATAATACTTACTAGCTTTCGACACTCCTCAAAAGAAATTTCACTCCACTCTTGCTTTAACACATTCATGACTGTTTCTTTTGAGGTAATTGAGTAATTGATTGAGAATCCGAATCCTACGCTTCAGAATAACCGATAGATGTTCTATAGAGTTTAGATCTGCGGACTGCGCAGGCCACTCAAGTAGGTCTAAACTATTCTCCTCAAGCCAACTCATAGTTAGCGCTGTGGCAGGGTGCGTTGTCTTGTTGGAATTTGACATTTTGCATGTTGGTGTCTCCGAAAATGTTGGAAAAAGAAAGATAAAGTACACATTTATGTACTTTTTTATGTACTTTAATGTACTTGCGAGAGTCCATCCGACCATCACACACTTGCATTTCACCCACACCGCTGGCAGCCATGCATCCCCAGATCATTATACTGCCTCCACCGTGCTTAATGGTAGGTACCACGCATTCTGGGTTGTACTTTTCTCCAACCCTTCGTCTCACAAAAGTAACACCAGGGGTTCCAAATATCTGAACATTTAAAAAAAAACGGTATTTAAAAATTATAAATTTGTCTGAAGAACATCAAAAACTATTTAAAATTTTTGATGTTCAATGTAAAAGCGATTCATAAATAAAACGTACCTCGAAGTTAGATTCATCTGACCACAGAATATTGGACCAATCTTCTTCAGTGAAATGCACATGTTTTTGGGTTTTTGTTTTTTTTTTCGAGAGCAACGCATTCTTCCTTGCTTTCCATCCTTTAAGTCCAACTTCCTTAAGTCTTCTTCTAACAGTTCTTGAAGAAATTTTTTTTTCCTCGATCCGTCGACTGTTCAGAAGCAAGCTCAGGTGACGTTTTCATGCGATTTTTGAGCGAAGATCGTATTAAAAATCGGTCCTCCCGTTTCGTGGTAACCTTTTTTCTCCCGTATTTTTCGCGATTTTCGTGCGAACCAGTCTCGTTGTACCGCTTAATTGCATTTTGCACGGCACAACGTGAACAATCCACATTTTAAAAGAAAAATTAACAAATTTCACTATTATGAACAGTAGAAAGCAAATTGGTTAGGCGTCTGTCGATTTCGAGCAATGATCACACACTGATCCTCCATCGGAAAAAGTGCACAAACCCAAGATTGCATTACACCACTCCAAAGTGCATTAGTGACCTTTCTTGAAAAATAAAAATCGTTTACAACCCCAGATAGTGTCGACGAAAAACATAAAATTCAAACTAATTACTTCCGATAAGTGATTTGGTAGTAAAGACAAAATGATAGGGGTGCCTAATACATTTGGCCAAGGCTGTACATACATGTTTATATCAAATTATTCTTCAATTTGAATAGTAATTTTTGTCAACAATCATAAATCAAATACATTTTTTTATGCGATTTAAAATGAGGATTTGTGTATTATGACATGTTGATATTCTTTAACCTGTGCTATCTTAAAAATAAGATAACATTTTCTAAAATTTGCAGCATGGTCTAAGAGGATAAAATTTCTTTTTGAGAATCCTTAGAGAACCCTGCTTATTCCCCTTCTCCCATCAGGCGATTTTATATTGAAAAACAATTAAAAACACGCTTGCTGATTTTTACGCACATATGTACATATGTACGAGTACATGCATACATACCTACAAATCTAGCGAAACCTTCCAGAGATCGAAAAACAAATTTAAAACAGTTATAGTCACACTTCTTATTCCGCATTTGTTGTCCTCCAAAGCGATTCACACAAATTTCCCACTTCAAACATAAACGAAAATCCTCCCCATTTATCCGAACCCGTTAATGATATTCACAAATACCTCTTTATATGCAGAATGTGATTTTGAAAAAAAGTATTGTTTGCTATGAAGAATTCTAGGTGAATTGTATGTCTTGTTACCACCTTCTCCATGCAAATTCATATTCATTCATATGGCTATGTGTGTATATAAAATATGTATATGTTTACATATGATACATGCCTGGTATGTACATGCATACATACTTATTGGTATATGCGATAGCTTTCTGGTGAAAGAAAAGGAATACATTTTGTGTGGGATTTTATTTCCACGCTGTTGCCTTGTTTGGTTTCCTTAACTTCATTTTTGGCGAAAGTGAAGATTTTCTCTTCTTCCGGAAAGGATGGGAATGAATGGGCATGATGACGGTTATATGAAGACGGTGACTGACGCGATGCGAGTCTATTATAACCAAGAGCAAAGGAATGTACATAAGTGGATGGGTTACGATGACCTGACAGCTGCTGGTTGTTATATTTTTATTGCCAATCGTACATAGAATCAACTTTAGCCGTGAGAAAATGCCTGCCATTTATCGCCATTTTATTTGTTTCCCATATGGGGTTAAATTACAGAAAGGGTTCTTGGAATTATGGTTATTTTATTGAATTTGATCGGTTATCCTTCCTTGTTCTGTATCCCAAACAAAGATTCTCTGGGGCAGGAAATACATTAAGTGCTACAGTCTGGCTTTCAAGGAACTGTTACCAGCTAACATAAAGCCATATAAAATATTTCTATGTATATAACTTTCTGTATTTTGTAAAGTGAAAGAAATCTTGTCTATACATTGAAGTTAGTTGGGAATAAATATATTGATTATCGATATTGTATCAATTTCAGTTCGAGTGTTAAAGACATTTTTTTCTTGTCAAACATACAGTAAGCTCAATTCACTTCCAGGAGTCGGTTAATTTCGAAAAAGAGGAATAACATAGCAACTTATGAGGGTAACTGCCGAAAATATGTGTTAATGGTTAACCCATGATGTAAATTATACGCAAAGTCATGCAAAATATGTATTTTAAAAATCGTTTTCATATATACCATTAAGATATCCTACAAATGTACAAAATAATCTATAATCGTTATTGGTATTTGCGGACTATTTTGGTATTATTCTATATTGGTACAGATATTATTCGTGTTCAGTGAAATATACTATTTTGTTTGAACACTACAATTATATTATCGTAATAGTAATAATAATAACAATTGGAATAATAATATTGGTCTAGGGTGGACTTGGGCCTAGCTTCTACAGCAATCACTTATGCTTAGGGAGCTATTGCTCTCTCACAAGTGGAGGGAACCTACAGTTTAACGCCGACTTCGAACTGCGAAATGGATAAACTTGGTTTAACAAATTATTTGTACTCTATGAGAATTGACAATGACTCGAAAAAGGTTCAAATATAAAAAAGTGTAAAAGGTGTTTTTCGGGAATCGAACATAGACTTCAAGCGTCAGAATAAACGCATATGTATACCTTCTACGCCCATTTTACCGTAAGGCATTTAATATTTTCGTTTCATTTTCCTATAAAAGTCATATTCGTGTTTTTGTTAAATTAAGTATCCACAAACACTTAGGTACTTTTTTCACAGATCTCGTTCAAATTGACAAACAATGGGTAGAAGTCCAGATGTCTTATCTATTTTTACTTTTCCTTCTTCTGAATAATAAAATAATAAAATAAAATTCGCATTTGAATAAGCTCATGTTTGATGATGATGATGTTTGCATCTACCACCATTTTATGGACTCGAGCTTTAACATAGCAAAGTGTTGTTTCAGTCAATAATTGGATAGTACAGTCATGGAATTCAAAGAAACCGATTTATTTCTTGGCTACAATATAAGAAATGCTGTTCCTTTAATAGCAGTGATTATTTTACTTTAAAATAAATTCACAACAGCTTCTTAAAGCTATTTTACAAAATTTAATGTGTTTTAATCTCTTTAAAATTATGCTCTTTCAATGGATGTAGCGTTTACGGTGGCACACACCATCAGAGGCAACTGATTCGCTATCATTTATATTTTTCATCAATTTCGATTGCTGCCTGCGTTTTACACACACACATGTACATTCTATGCAAATATGTATGGATGGTCTTTTCACAAGTATGAAAATATGTACATATGCATATATACTACATGCCTGAGCGATGGATAGTCAATTTTGAACCTTCGTCATATTGGAAAATGATGACGAAGGATTGATATTGGTCCTCTAAGTCAGACAAACGATGGGAATAGCATCTAAGTTTACTATATTGATGGAATGTTCGGAATGTTTTAAAGCATGCATCCAAATGCGGCGCATTTGCTATGTAGAGACAGAATGTAGGAGATTGAAATTGAAAATTATATTATGTATACTTATTTAACGACTAGTTACATACATATATGGGTTATGTATGTATGTATTTACAGATACCTGGTAGATACATAGGTTATACTTTCTGTATCAATTTTCTACCACCAATCTACTTAATTATTAAAAAAAAAAAAAAATGGTGGATAGTAAAAATATGTATATTTATATATCATACATATATACAAATATCTTCTTAACATGCGCTTATATATCCTCCTATTTATTTCGATTTTTATAAAATAAACATATTTCTTAAACCCTTCAAGCTTAACCCACACACTCGTTGACAGCTCAGTTGGAGATAATCCGATCAACAAGAAGGAAAAAAGTGTCATACAATCCTAATGATACATCACATGCACGTCATCTAATGTTAACCTCAATTTCAAAAAAGTACGGTTCACTTCTTATAAGTTGTTAATGGCTTGGGCTGACAGGCATTGATTATTACTTCAATGATTTTGACTTTACCCTCAGTAGAGCTAGTATTTACATCTGCACCGTAACCTATACATGTATGTATGTATGACAGGAATCTTGTGCTTAATTATTGATAGGGGTAACGAGTGGTATCACACCGCTGTTGATTCAAGCGGTTCTTCCACATAGATTTGATGTAGCACTATAGCTTAAAAAAGGGCTTCGGTTTTTTTACTACTGATGCGTGTCTGTATATCGTATACCTACCACAGGAATTCACATAAATAATTGCATTTCCTTATTGTAATGCAAAAAAACCTTCATACAGTAAATTAAAAGGTATCCAAAAAATTAAGTATGACTAATATAAGAGAAGAAACGTTTATATTCAATGAATTTATGTATTGTATATTTATTTATTTCTGTATTTCAAGTTTGTAACAATTAAATTAGATCTCTTATATCAAAATCTGAGTAAATTCATGTTCCACATTCCTACATTCAAATACAAATTCGTTAAATAAAAAAATTCTAATCGACATAACTACACACAAAATTTTAACTCATAACTCTTATGCTCAGCAAATAGTTATTGTCCCTACCCTATGAGTTTCCTCATACCTAATAATTAAAGTTTTTAACCCTTCTTGAATTTTAACAACAAAATGGTCAGTACCAAAAATATCAAAACCCATGTGGATATTGTTATAAAACCACCATAAACTACGGGGTTACTTATTCCCCAACCACGCTGCAATATCGAACGAAGTGACTCTGTTGGCTTCGTCAATGGCAAGAAGAATGTGATAACTTTAAGCAAAGGATACATGCCCTCAATTGGCCAAATAATTCCACACAACATAACAATTGGTAGAAAACTCCCCATAGCAACATATGTAGCTGTACGTTCGGTGTCAACGGTGCATGATATCACAAATCCAAATGACATTCCACATAGTCCGTTCAACACACAAAGCAAAAGAACAAGCCAAATATCCCCACGCAGTGTCACTTCAAAGAAATAGAAACTGAAGAGTAGCACGAAGAGGGTTTGACTTAACATCACGGTGAACTGAGTGAGCACTTGAGAGAAGAGAATTTCCACACCAGTTATACCAGCAACCAGGCACCGTTCTAGCATTCCTTCGTTGCGCTCAATTAACATGGCGCCCGATGTTATAGCAACCGACAGGAAGAATATAATTGTTAGTATGACACCGGGTGCAGCGAAGTCTGTGAAATTCGGATTACGGTCACCGTAAATTGGTTCTTGAGTATCGATGGGTATCCGACCGATCTTCGGATTAATACCGCAGTCCGCCAGCATTCCCGCCATGAAATCAAAGAATGTGTATTGAAGGTCTCGGTACAGTAATGTGCTGGTTTGTTGATCTGTAAATATTTTATAAATTAAGCAAAATATAATCTTCAATAATTTATTAGTGGAGATACTTACTCGACATATCAAGACGAACATTTAACTCGCCTGCGTCTAAAGTAGCATTATCAGCATATCTACCATTTTCCGCTCGTTCCATCAAAGATTCTGAGAAGTTACTGGCAATAACCACAGAAGCCCAAGCATTACCACGCCTTACTTCATAATGTGCTTCCTCATCTGATTGGAAGAATTTCTAAAAGAGGAAAGGCAGATTAAAATTGCCATTTGCAGAATTAAATGCTTAAACTATTTCTATATAATTTAATTCGCATATATATATATACAACAAGAATAATCAATACATATGCCATGTTTAATTTCATCGATTCATGTAAAGCGTCCTCTGTAAGGACCAGAATCTAATTAAGCTTAATGCAATGAAATTATTCTAATCATCATTAGTGTGGGAAATACAAGTCTATTTATCATTGAGTAAATGCGAAAAGCCATCTTATCTTAATGCAACTTACAGCAAGAAATTTATTTATCACGTCTTACCAACCCCGAAAGCCCATCAGTTACCTCAACAATCATCATCACTACTAACGCACTAGGTATGCCACATCAAAAGACCCCTAGGCTAACCATAGTCAAAGGCTTTTAATATTCGGATTGCTAATAAAAACCCTCCCAACATCAGGCTAATAACTATTAAGGATACTACCACCACAACAAAACCCATTCTGCAAATGTTTCACAAGTATGTTCTACTACCACCACTACTGCTACTCCTCCAACGATATAAACATCCGAAAGGAGTGCCACTATAGGAGAGAGAAACACTTTAAATAATATTAATGTCCTGACAAATAAATTACCTTCTTCTGGGTTTCTTTTCTCTCTTACTCAGACAGAAAGTGTTATTCGTTTATTTTTATGGAAAACTTGTAGGCAGCCAGAAATTAGTGCACAAATCAAATGAACTAAAAGGAGGAAGCAACGTCGCATTTAAAATTACTAATGATGCAAACTCACTCCCTTAGATGTCCGGATTCTGTTATCAGATGCATCCCCCTACTTTACTCTCTTTACTAAAGGGAGGCATCTGGTTTTTGATTAATTGCAGTCTCCCATATTCGGTAAGAGTGTTTAATAAAAAAGTTTGCGAATGTTTTCCAAGTCTTTGGTGTTTCTAATGACCCACAAATTACTCCACAGATCGTTTTATCGACGTGCATAGAAAAGACTTCGGCTTCTCATGGAAACCCTTCAGAACGCTTCTGAATCTTGACATTTTTCCTCCTCGAGAAGAAAAACTCGTCAATGGGAAAACTTGATGTACCCGTAATACGAGTCCTGAACTAACCGAAGATTGGTGTGCAGTTAAGGATGAAGTTTAAAAGGGACACAACAATCTTAACAACCAACCCGAGACGAGCATCATTTTACTACCACTGCCTGTTTAAAGTAAAGACATTTTGGGATAAAAAAAAATTTGTCAACCGATTTTGAAAGTATTTGCCGTCAAATCTCGATAAAGTCGCAGAAACTAACTTTTACCCCTTCCTGCTCAATTTATGTCTGATGAGACTCTTTCTTTTTTCTCCTTTTTTTTTTTTTTTTTCAATGCGCAGTTTTTAACTTAAAAAGTTTTTGCATTCAGAAATATAGATGCAGAGTCTTATTTGAAGGAATAAAACTTATTTGACTTTGATGAGATGTTATTGTGTATGAGTTGTATTTTACAAGGGTGATGCAAAGAATGAAATTTAATGGTGCCCGGAAGATTGTAAGCGAGAATAAGAAATTTCAGAATACTTCAGACAGGTGTAAAAAGGTTGTGGATGTTGACGGTAAGGGATGCGTCAGAAGCAAAAGGGATGATGATGGGTTCATCAACAAAAGATGATTGTATGTGGGATTTACCCAAAGGATGAATAAAGGATTTTTAAAATCAACTGAAGCGGGATAACAGATTGTTTTTAGTAAGGAAATTTTAAATTGAGAAATTGGTTTTAAGAAGGTCTATCTATATATGACCGAAATTAAATCATGGTTGATGGTAACTGCGCAGCTTAGTGTACATATATTTGTTCATGTGGCCGCCGTGGCGTAATGGGTAAATCCGTCGACTCCGTGAAATTTGTTCACGGCTCCATCGAGGCACTCAAAATTCTCAAAGAGTATACTTGCCTGAGAAAAGCTTCTCAATCGCCGTACGTAGTTGGCATTTACGAGTAACTGTAGGTCCTCTTCACTCGTGAGAGAACTCACTTCCTACTCACTTTTTTGTAGAAACTAGGCTGAAGTCTACCCTTTAACCTTAGCGTTAAAATATACAGTGCCTCACAAAAGTATTCGGAATTATGTTTTTTTCCTGGATTTTAGTATTGTTAAACAATAAATAATTATTATAATTGTAATAAAAAAAACAGTTTCAATTCAACATTTATTCTCTGTTAACGAAAAATCAGAAGAAATAATGCATGTCTGCAACAACAACAAAATGCAACAAACTAGGATCCAGGAAAAAACATAATTCCGAATATTTTTGTGAGGCACTGTATGTATATACAAAACAAAAACACTTGTATTGTCGCTTGTATATACATACGAATACGTATAACTGAATATACATAGATATTCGTAACAAATTGTGTATTTCTGTTCACGTAGGCGGATAAAAATGCATCATAATTTTACTCACCACAACAACGTTATTTTTGGTTCGTAATAAATCTAAATATCTGCAGCTCAGTAGCGTTTCGTTGCACCCAGAAGTTGCAGGACAAAACTGATCAGCTATCATCTCATCCGTCAGTTCATGATTAGCAACAGCTATCTTAAGCCCAGTGGGGTCATGTCCGATTGCATAACAAAATAGAACAATCTGAACAACAGGTAAACCAACAATAAACAGCATCACTCTGTAAGTAAATAGTTTTGAAAAAAATGTTCATTCCTAACTCAAGAATGTTTTACTTGCCCAACATTTCTTAACATCCACAAAAAATTTTTCCAAATCAGAGCATGCAAATGGTTTTTATTCATCACATGAAAATTGTACGTCCAAGAAGACGGAGGCTCCTCCTCTGGCGGCAGTGGTGGCGCTGGTGCTGATGATGCAGTTATTGGATCCCTCCCATGTGATGACATTGATATGTTGTCACCAAATTCTCCCGAAATTTCCGGATTTACCTCATCTGATAAATCTAACGCTGGATTCGAAATAGCTGGCACTTCCACTTGTTCAATAATCTCTTGAGCTATCGATGATCTTCTTCTCTTGCCCATATTTTGTAAAACTGCTAACTTGAGGAAAACAGCTTCCAATGATTCAGCATTATATTGTTGCCTTAGAAAAGCCGGTGATTCCTCGGCTAGCAATCTACCACCACGCAATAGACCAATCTATGTATATAAAGAAAAACATAATGGAACATAACAACGAGGGGTTACTTGTGTGTAAACATAAATCGAATAAAGGAAGTTAAGAGAAGAAAAGTTTTCTAAGGAGTCAACTTGTAAGTCTTACTCATGTCAGCAAAGCAATGAGCCAAACACGTGGCAATTAAGCAAATTGATTCAACAACTTTTTGACTTATAATTGACTTAATTAAGTGCGAAGAAAAAACCAAGTGGCAGACATCATCTAGTAGATAAGGATGAATAATTGGGCTGATAGCCAGCAGTAATGTGGAACATTGCTTAGAGCACATAACATGAACTTTCAATGGAGTACATTCTGTTGATGTACTGTTTCTGATTATATCTTAGATTTTTGGGATACTAAATAAATATGACGATTTATCTAATTTAATAACAAAATAATACTACAAGCTTAGGAAGTCACTTCACCTTTAATTTTTATGAAACAGATACACACTTTTATGGTGGCATTTATAATCTGATTGAGCGCAGATACATAATAACCCAAATTTATTAAAAAGATTTTTTTTTGATTTTTAAAACACTACTGGAGGACCCAGACTCAAAACTGGTCCATTGTACTGCCAGGCAGCAACCTACTCCAGTGCCGTAAATTTGCTCCCAACGGCAAATGGTGACTGGACCAGATTCGATTTCACAGGGATTCGAACCTGGGGCAGGCACCTAACCAACTGCGCTATCCAGTCGTTTGAAAAGATGTTATTAATAATAATAATGGCGGCGCTACAGTCCGAGGTGAACCTGGGCCTAGCTTCTCAGCAACCACTCGTGTTGTGTGCGCTATTGCTCTCTCACCAGTAGAGGGGACCTACAGTTTAATGCCGACTCCGAACAGCGATTTTTGAAAAGCTTTTTCTAGACAGTTATACTCTTTGAGCATTGTCAGTGACTTGAAAAAGGTGGAGCCGTGAAAAAATGTTGTGTGTTTTTTCGAGATTCGAACCTTAGACCTCGAGCGTAGGAGTCGACGCATCTACCCACTACGCCACGGCGCCCACCAAAAAAAGATGTTATCAGCAATTTGATAAATATGTATTATTTAAAATGATTTGAATGTATTAAATTTGTATTTTTTTGCAATTCCTGCAAAAGAGAGTATTTAAAATAAAAACTTGAATTCGTATTTCCCCTTTAAAGTAGAATCTTAAAAATGCCTACAAACGCATCCTCTTCTCCCCCTTATCGGAAACCGAGAAGGTTGTCTTCAGCGGATAAAATATACAATTATGTATATACATGTTATGAGTACATATTTCTTTAGCATTGTGGTACAAATCCCCTTTTTTCACTGCTGTGGGGTTAGATTGTAACACCTATTTGTGTAGTACAAATTTATATGGTTTCTTTTCTCCATGAAAATGTCAAAATATATATCCGCACCATTGAAATTGTATGCCTTTTGACAGTGGTTTGATGATGATAATTTATTGCTTGAGTGTCAAAATGAGTTATTTGAAATTCGGCTTAGCACTTCATTCATGTCCGTCACAACTGAAGTGAAAATAAATGTGCGTGAGCCATGAAAACGAAAGACAAGTTTAAATCAATATTCGCCAACAACAACATACGCACTACTTTGATATAGAGACGAATTACATTTATCCGAGATAATACCGACTCCGAAATGCGAGATTGAGAAGCCTTTTCAAGACAGTGACTATTGCCAATGACTCAAAAGAGGTGGTGCCGTAAAAATATCAAGAGTGTTTTTCCCTGGAATCGAACCCAGACTTCGAGCGCAGGAGTCGACTCACTTGTCCACTACCCCACGGCGCCCACATATCTGATTATAATATAATATAAAATGTAATGCAAAGGTGAAACACAAATGCTCAAGTGAACTTGTTTTGCATAAACATTTAATTGTGAATATTGTATTGCACGACTAAGCATGATGATAAAATTGGATTTGTTAAATTGAACAATTTCAATTGCGAATAGAAAATACAATCGGGTACTTAATTACCCTTTCGATAAATATTCATAAAAAGAAGCAAGGCTTAAATTCCATACGAATGTACGAGAATAGATACGAGTATATACATATATGGCTTGCAAAGTTTAACATGCAAATTCAAACGAACGCAACACATGGACATGTGATCTTAAAGATTCGGAAAAATTGACCCTGGAACTTTCCGCCGTTACACATTCTGATTTAATTTATTAGAGCGGAAAATGTCCCTTAATTCTTGCAGACTAAATGAGGGCAGAGGTATAACAAAGTCAGAAATATAATATAAAAAAAGGAGAAGCACTCCCTTCGCTAAAACTCGGGAATTACATCTGTCGGCATAGGACCGCATTTAGTGCATGTACGTGGGGTATCATCCCCAACGGGGGAATATCTGCACTTAGAGTAAAAAAATAAAAAATAAGAGTTCATATACTTTTTTTTCTTTTTCTGTTGAGTCTCGTGAACACCCACGCCAAGGAGAAAAATTGCTTCCTTGTGGAATTATACGAGTATCTTTCCCAGCTATGGCAGCAACTCAAAGGCTAAGTAACTCCAGCATGAGAGTGGAGAGGACCTAAAAGGAGTCTGCCGGCGATTTGAGCTAAGCGTCTTGCAAGCAGAAAAAAATACTAAATACGAAAAAATAAGAGAAACACAGAGTTATAGTGCAGGGATGAAATTTATTTGCACACCATTATATCGTGTATCGCATCGTGAGTATTCTCTGAAGACGGCGTAAAGTAAGTGGACGAAGGTTCCTTTGATATTCATTCCTTAAAGAAAATTTTAAATTGAGTGGAGGGCATAAATGAAAGGCGTTGTGAGAAAATGGTTGTTTAATGGAGCACGAAAGTGTATCATGAAGTTACTACTTTACAGGTAATTCTGTACATCTTGGGATTATGTACTTAAAAATATTCCTAATGTTGTTTCCTACTTTATATTCATAAAGCTTCATTAGAGTTATAAGTCACAATATTTGTCAGATTGAGTTAATTAAACCAAAGTATGAACAGCTCCTGTTCCAATAATTATAATTCTTGAATAGAAAATATTTTTAGTTTTTAGTTTACTTTTTGCATTTAGTCAAGAAAGATTATTCTTTTCAAGGTTAGATTTGTTGCATTTAATTTGTCCATTCTGGACAAATACGTATTACCAACTAAATCATACATAACAAGAGTGTTTCTTAAATAGGTATACGAAGACTTTTCATGGCCTTTAATTCGTTTGTTTCTGATTTCTAAAAGTCTGCATTATGAGAATGGAGAATGGTTTTTGCTGTATAAGGTTAAAATCAAAATCATTTAAGACCAAGTAGACGTTTACGATTTTCTTATTATTCATTATGCTGTTCCTATGTTCATGTATCTACCAATTAATCTTTAAGCAGTTTCACCCTAGAACAAGTGCCGATGCTAAACTTCTTATCATTTTTTTCTTCGCACCTTATTCAATGTATAGAAAAGTTGTCCTTTATCATATAACCTCCGCTCTCGCTTACTGTCTACATGCTTTTATTGTCAATAACTTTTCCCACAGAATGGTCATTGATTCGGCCATAACTCAACCTGATGATTTGTCAGGTTTATTCCTTGTAAACAACTCCTCTCGCTCTTTTTCTCTCTTAATATTTTTTTCTGCTGCTTGTGATGAAAGCGTAAATAAATCTGCTTCACCGTAGCACGACACTCGTAAATCGTGCGGTTTGCTATATCCCAAAGGACACACTAAAAGAGCAATAGCACATTCACATACGTATGTACATATAGGGTAGGAGAAAATCATTCCTCTGTGGGATCCCAGAGTGGGTATAGAAAAAGGTATCATTCTGTTCAGTCATGTGTTACCGCTTGGCTACATACATGTGTAGACATACATAGATATGTTACCAAGTATACATAGTTAAAAAAGGTACAAAAGTTAGATTTATAAACATAAGTGTACCTACCACATGTGCTTGAGCACATTCTTCGATGTAATGTGTCGTTATAATAACCGTTGTTAAGTCATTTTTAGTTATATCTACCAAATGATCCCAGATGCTAAAAATAATAAATTTTGTCAAAAAAAAAATTTGTCAAAAGTGTAAAAAATTAATGCAAAATGATAAAGCAAAACCACCTTTGCCGAAGAACTGGATCCACACCGACAGTTGGCTCATCTAAAATCAATAGTTCCGGTTCTTGTAAGAGGGCAGTTGCCAAACTCATGCGTCTCTGTTGGCCACCACTCAGATTCTTTACAAACTTTGACCCATTGGGAAGGTTTAAAAGTTTCAACAGGAACTCTGTTCGGTCCTCGATGTAACTTTTAGACATGCCAGCAATTAGACCAAAATATAGTAAGGTCTCCCGCATTGTAAATTCCCCGTACAGTGCTACTTCCTATAAAAACACAAATATTTGCAATCACTTCGGGCATTCTTGATTTTATAACTAAAACAAACTGATGCATTTACTATGTACATACATGTACGTGCACTTCGAAACACACTTACCTGAGGCATGTAACCAATTCTGGGACCGGGAACACCAGAGCCACGGGAACCTGGTCTTCCTCCTAGTACCCATATTTCTCCTGAATTCAGTCTGCGTCGCCCGACAATGCATGATAACAGTGTTGTTTTACCACATCCCGATGCACCAAGAAGGCCATATCTGAAACGAATAATGAACCAAATAAAATTCAATTCGTGGAAACGAGTCACGCATAAAAATACGTGTACGGTATAAAATGTAATTATTGCATCGTAAACCAAGTAAGCTCTTGCATGCTCTTGCCATCGTAAGCTTAAATACAAAAGCTCTCCAACTTTGATATAAGTAGTCGGAATTCTATTGTCCATTGTCTTTCGAAGAAATAATGAAAATAATTTTCCTTGAGATGGAATATCAAAGCCGTTTCCATTGTTCACGGAAACTTACTTCTTTTCGTTCCTTTATATCCATTATATGAAACCGCATGTTTTATCCAGAGTCAGTCATGTATACACGTCGCATTCATGTATGCTGCCTTGACAGATATGCAGGTGTTGTTTCGATAACTCATATGATATAAACTCGAGGTGAAGATGCAACAAACATTTTATCCTCTAGTGCTTTCAAGGAACGTACAGAATACTGCCACAGAATTTGACAATTTTCTATACATATTGCATATGCTCTTTGCCATCTGTTTATATAGGTCGGAGCATAAGAGCTGCTTGTGGGGTAAGTTTAACTGGTAACTGACCTTGCTCAACTTTTTAATCTTACAACGTTTTCTCTCTGCATTGTGTATTGTTGTTCATCGAGATGGGAAGTTTATACGTGACTGGTTTTCATTATAAAGAAACAATGTACGGATCGTCATAGTAGAAGAGTAATTTTGATTGTTCTCGAGATTTTAAGATTCTTCTATACGTTGCATCCACCAGAAGCAAATTAAAAGGTTATTGGTGTGTATTTTGTTGACAATAACATAGAAGATTATTTCAGCTTATTTTTTTTGTAGACTTTCGATGAATTTATTGTTGTTTTATTTCAATTTAATATAAAATCTCAACTGAAATCGTTCAATTAAAACGAAAGAGCAGTTTAATATTAATTGGCCAAATTTGATTGTTATAATGGACATAGAAATTAAAGCGTGTTCATATTTGCACGCGTATATATTAGATTACAGTGTAAATAAAAATCGTAGATTATACAAGTTTTGCATTTCAGGTAGACAGTCTGTTAATGACGAACGCCAATGTATAATTTAACTACAATAACTTGCTGAAGTCATCAGAAAATATTGTAAAAATAATTGCATGATTGTAATTAAAACAATAAAAATACGTAGTTTTTTGGAAACAATCATTTACCCAATAACAAAATAGAACACGTGCATATTACAATATACAAAAAACAATGCACAATTTTAGCCGGAAGCTTCAATGAACAATATCTTTGGTATGTAAAGAGAGAGAGAGAGAGACGACGACAGAGAAGACCATTTGACGATGTTAGATATGTTACGTAATATCTTGGATCAATTAAACATGAATTGCAAATTCGTGTTTCATCTAAAAGGTATAAAGCATTGGTCAGGACTCCTGACTCAGGGGTACATAAAACTTGCCTTAAGCTCATTAAAATTTCTTTAATCAACTTGCAATTGATTGCGGGCATATAGTTCGAACCTATTTCTATGCCTATGCTTCCCAGGCATCAAGTTTTGATTGGATATAATTCAACATTAATTAAGTCAATTACTCTCGAAATTAATTCGACTTTAAGAAATATTCACATCATATTTATATACAAATGCAGAAATATGTCATGAAAGTTTATATATTCACAATCATAATCAAGACAACTTAAATGAATGCACATGAGTACAATGTGCTCTTTTGCTAAAATTTTTAAATTACGACTTACTTCAAGAATAATGTTTTTAAATTGAACAAACAAATTTGAAATTGGAGGGCTGCAGAGTCAAAATTACATTTTAAGTTATTTCTGCTTCTGTTGACAAATTCATCTACATACACATTTAAGGATATCCTTCGTTAGCGACGTCCGTTTTAAATATAAACTAAATAAATAAATAAAAAATAAAATAATAAATAAATAAATAAATAATAAATAATAAAAATAAAAAAATAATAAATAAAAAAAGAGGCTAAATAGTGCCTCTTTTTTTGATTTTTTGAACGTGTTTAACGGCTATGAAGCATTGTCATAGAAAATATTGTTAATGTTGTTGGCAAAGAATAAATCTTTCCAATAAGTTATTAAAGTGTAGCTTCATGATGGTACATGTGATATAGTACCTATCTAATAAATTTATTTTATATATTTATAAAAATAATAAATAAAGGAAATATAGTGAATAATTTGCAAAAGGCACCTTCAGTGTACACACATTCATTCTGATTGAATTATCATCTCCCGGAAAGACAAGATAATTATATTTTCCATTCACTATGAAAATTCCAACAGAAGTAAACTAAACTTTTCTAATGAAACATTTTTTCCGTCAAAGTTTCCAAGAAACCGTTTTCAAAATCTAATTACGAAACTAATTCATAAGTTTTGGTTGCTTTAACCATTCGCAGAATTTCTGACTCATCAAGAGCTTGTTAGACTAGCGGAAAAGGAACCAATCACACTACTATAGCGACCGAAGAAAAACTACCAGAAGGCAGAAAGGCAACACAATTACAAACACCAACCAAGGCGTAAATAGAAGTTGTCGAGCTAAATTTTCCGCGTTAGCCTGAAGGACTTTTAATTATGGATTCTTACTTGATTCAACTGAAACAAGTGAAAACAATTTGATGGGAAAAGAAAAACTCGATTCAACTTTTATACCAGTTTTTTTTTATCTTTTGCTATTCGAAACTTTCAATTAAACAGCTTCTACGTTGATGTATGCAAATACCCATGGTTTAAAGAATATTCCGTTCGTTGTATATGTAGTCGTGCACTTCCCCTTCCCTATATATTTTTTAATTATTTTGAAATACGTGTATATTGGCATGTATTTACAACTATTGGTGGATTGATTGAATAAAGTGGAAACGAAAACAAAATAAAATGCGATAAGATGATGTACATTATACAAGTACGTACAGGTTCACATTATCTGGTTGATATGAAAGCGGATGTAATATTATATGTCAAGTTCAAATAAACCTATGTGAGGATGATATGCGAAAAGAATTTAGTGAAGTATTCAAGTATTTAGTGAAGTATGCTGCAAAAAATTGACCTAACTTCGGAATCAAAGAATCTGTAAACACTTGTGTGTGAACTTAATATCTACATATGTATCTTCATGCATTATAAGAAGATGTTAATTTTTTGTAAATGTGTTGATGGTGTTCAGAAGTATATTGTGAACAAACTGTTTTAAATTTATTTGTTTCTTACAATCAGTGGCATAGTCAGTTAAAGAATCTTCTCGTTGCTTATGTGGTGTCTACGAAAGCTGTAATAATGAATGTAAATACCTTCGATTGTAACCTCTGTTAATTATTGCAGTCAATCTCAATTTAATTGTTTAAGATCAAGACCTTTCAACTCTCATATTTATCTAGTCTTCTGGTGTATACTTTCCATTTAGTTGCAATAAACACAACACCAGCTGCACAAAAGTTGTGATTATCTTTTTTAAATGCGTCACTTTAAAGTTTTCCAGTATCTTGCAGTCGTATGCACGTGTATAAATTATATGAACTAACATTCTCAATGAAATTAATCAAATAGAGAGAATAGAAAGAGAAAGAAAAAAAATTAATAAATGGATCAATATTTCTTTAAAATAGAAACTTCTTTAAAAAGAAGTTTTGATCAAACAAATTTCAATGTCTCAGAGTGTAAAAAAGTTACGTATTCGACAAAGAAATCGAGAAATAAATAAAAGTAAGATTTGACTAGTGATGAGATGCCCATTTAAAACTTTTAGTTGATTATGATAATATTGAGTCGTTGTAATAATGCATATTATACACACTTTACCAGATGCCAATCAAACTAAAATTAATTGAACTTTAACCACCCCTATGTGTCTATGAACTATACACTCAGTAGTTAAAGTACTTATAGAAAGGTTAAGGTACAAAAGTAATCAAAAACAAATTTGCCGAACAATTAAAACCTTGAATATACATACATACGAGTACATACGTTTGCTAATATTATTCAAACATCCTGTATGATTGTGGTTTAACATTTGGCCTTTCTGAAAGAGTAGGTATGTGACACGACGAGTAGAGTATGTCAACAAACGTTGAGTGATTAGGAGCTAATACTTTTAATATTTATTGTCAATAGCAGGTTAATAAGAGCTAAATATGTTTTACTTGATTTAACTGAATTTACTCAATTTAAGTAAGTATGTATGAGATTTCCAACCTTTCGAAATCAGTTCAAATCATGTTCAAAATGAAAGAAAGTAATATGACGTGTTCATATTGAGCATATTTATCTAATTAATACTGTTAAATATTTGCAGATGAGTAGGTCTGATATTGGATTTGAGAAGCATAAAAAGTTGATGACAAAGCACATTTTCAAAACATGTATGTACATAAAAGCAAAACTAAACGTATAAATAAATATATATATATATGTATATATATCGTCGTTTACAAATTTATTTTATATGCGATATTTAATTTTCCGCATGTACAATCTAAATATATATCACACATTCGTAAACAACAACATCCGAATACAGATCTCACCAAGAGTGTTCAAAATGTACGCCAGTCACTCTGTTCGTATGGCCCGCAGTGCTATCCTGACCACCAGAAAGAAGAAAAGAGGGAAAAAATGTCTGGACCCAACTTCCGACAGGTGCATATCCGGACAGCTTAACTGCTTGTATAGCTAGGAGTTGTGAGAAATGTATTTTACTGCTTGCATTGCATTAACTTCAACTGACATCCCGTTCCCAACACAACAAACAACTACGTTACTTTAACCCCTATATGCACTTCTAGATTCGTAGCATCTGTTTCATAACTCATCGTTTCGTTGCGGATTTTTATGCTGCAGTTCTTAGTAGAATTAATTATATTCTCAAATGCCTCCAAACCAACTCTTATGTATATATAAATATATACATATTTACACCAATTACATACGTATAACGCTGACGATAATCCTCTTTTAAGAATGACACCCACAGAGGAGATAGTAAAAATAAGCTTTTGTTTACAAACACAATCGCAGTCACCCTTTTTCTATTAAACAAAATATTGCAGTGAAAAATATACATCTGACCAAGGAATGTTTGTATATCAGAATAGATTGTCCTTCGCCGCTATCTTGGGTTAGTTTCCGGTCGTCCCGCCATGTGACAAAAAACAAAGTCTAACGCTATACATTTGTACACATGTACAGGTGGGTATGTTTGCACATTGCCTTCATGGTTACTACCGTCGTGAGCACTGAGCAAGATAATTATTTCCCTGCCTCGACTAATAGAATTGGCTGAAAATGTCTTAAAATCCCTGCACTGTACATATTTTCATGTATATGTTCATATTGCATAACGCCAGGTTAATCTGTGGCTATGTTCCGGTTGAGTGGTAACTCAAAAGATGAGATTTCTGTTTTGTTTCGCTTTATTTGCGAAACTACAACAGAAAAGTAGAAAGAAAAGAACAAAAATAAACAAAAGCAAAATTGTTGTCAAAACAAAAAACGAACACGGTGCGGGCGAGGTAGTTAACTACTCTCAGAAGTTAGTCTCTTAATGTTGCTCGCCACCTTTGTGGTAGGTGGCAGGTGCAAGTGTGTACTTCAACTGCTAAATAGAAGAATAGTTGTTGAAGCTGGTTTAATAATTATGAGTAACTTTTGTTTACTCACTGCAAACATGCAAGCGCATACACTCCTTTCGCCATATGTGTACCTTAATTCAAAATTTCGCAAGTACACATTTTCAGACGAAGGATCTCACGATTCAGTGACTAGGGCCTCGTACGAGTATACAATGGTATTTCTAGGCCTTTGGATGAGGCATCATCTCATTTGTGCGCTTGTATTTGTACAGGTATGGTATGTGTGGCAAGAAAAGTACATATACTTTAATGATTAATAAAAACTTTGCATTTTTTACAATAATTATGTAACATTATAATGTTATTACAACCAAATGTGAACTTAATTAAATAATTTTGTATGTCATGGCTTTTATTCAGGAAAATATAAGCGTATGAAAAATAATAAGCAAGAAAAATCTTCCACCAACACGACTATTACATCAAGGCAATATGTGCTATGCTATATTTCATACACATAGAAAGAAATTATACTAAAGCAAAAAGAAAAACGTACCCATTCTTGCACAAAACTGAATGGGGATTTATTTAGATATATAGAGTAATATATATGTATATACAAGTGCGTATATGCGTTGTCACAACATAAACATCCTTTCAGCTGATTTTACAAAATGCAAGCATACCTGATGCTACATCATCTCAACGACAACAAAAGCCCGACGAAGGATAAGAAAAAGTCGGAAAATCCTGAAAAGAACTTAATTTTTGTAGTAAGAGTGGAAAATTGTTAAATCAACAATTGAATAAGGAGGGATTGTAGTGTATACGTATCGACGTTAACAGTGGAACTTTCAAGTGAAAGTTATGAAATACAACTCTTAGAATTTTAGAGTTTTGTCTACTTCATGTTCTTAAACCATCATTCAATACCAGATTTTATTGCTTTTCTACTACAGTGACAACTGAAATTATATTAACTTCAAAAAGTCACTTGCATACATATCGTTTGGTTCAAGAGGTATGATGAAATATGAAAATAAGCATTGTTTGCCGCATTTTTTAGCCCACTCATGAAGAGGAATATCAATGTTTTTTGATG
The DNA here is from genome assembly GCA_930367185.1 of Myathropa florea. Taxonomy (NCBI): domain Eukaryota; kingdom Metazoa; phylum Arthropoda; class Insecta; order Diptera; family Syrphidae; genus Myathropa; species Myathropa florea. The sequence continues at coordinate 244,325 of OV884004.1, read as the reverse complement.
TTTAAAAAGTGTCTCTTTAACCCAGAATGCATACGAGTATTTTCCACATACAATGCAAATAAAACTTGTGGCGATGAATCCACTTTTGTGTATGTGAATACAAGTATGTTTATAAACTTATCAGATATGTGAAATCTGCATACCGAGTGTAAGCATGTGCAAAATATACATTTCTCACACTCACTATATATATAAAAGACGGTATTGCTGTATGTTTGCTTGTGTTGGAAGAAAACTCATGCATGAGATTTAGTAGAAATATTTCTGGTAAGAAATTTAATTATTAAAGCTTGAAAACAGATGTAATGTTTATGCAACCTGCATAGCTCATGACGAACAGTTAGCCACAAAAGCTGCCACTTTAGTTCATTTATATACATTCGAATTGATTTCATTCTATATGTCCATTCGGATTGTAAGTTAACATACATAAGTGCGTAGTATTTAACTCTCAAATAAAAATTAATTAACGTTTAAATTACTGTAGCAGATAATGATGAAATGAAAAATAACTAATTGAAAATCATTAAAAGAGGATTGCACAATTGGGTTGATTTACTTTTGCACTTTTTCATTTTACTTTAAAATAATTTAATTACTTTTTTACAGTAAATCAAAAGTGAAGTTATTTTTTTTTTTATTCCTGAAGAATTAACTCAAGCGAAATTCACTTTATTCACGAATTTCCGAAATTCGTGTTAATACAAATATACTACAGATAACCATAGTATGGGCGCTGCAACCTTTCGGTGTTGTACGTTGTTCCTATATATGAAATTATTTCATGCAGGTTTCCACTTTTGTAACCAATGTATGACACATATCCGACAGAACAACTTTTTATGAACATACATACTTCTCTACTAGCCCCTATTAGCAGTTCAAATATGATAAACAGTCAATAATTAGCAGGCGCATTATTTAGATGGATTAAGCAAACGGTACCGGGTTTTCATTATTACCACAATTTTAATCGACTTTTCAATTATAATCTATTTAATAAACTTAGCTAAGGCGAACTAGAGCATCCTTTTCGAGTACACATAAAATATTTTTTTCTTTATATTTATTGCATATTCAAATAGGTGTACCTCCATGCTCTGTGGTTGGTCCCATTCAGTATAATCGTCTGATATCCCAAACCTTCCACATTGTAAAATTGTTATTTATGTATGTGTTCAGTCTCAATATTGAGACGAATTAAAAAATGCAATTGAAGTTTTGCAATTAGACAGGTAGTCTAAGTGGAAAAGTAAACTGAACGCCTAGTACAATGGACCAGTTTTTGAGTCTGAGTGTTCCAGTGTAGTGTTACAAAAACTGAACGCCGATAAAATCCAAGCCAGATTTTTTACCCGAAAAAGAAGGCCTTGCTTTCTTCCGGCTTATCTAACTGATAAGTATTAAGTATTAATGATCGATTATTAGTTCTTAGGACGATATAACGATAATAATATTTTCTAGCTGAGGTGTATTATTCGCGATAATCCACTAATAACCAAATTAAATTTATCGTGATAACTTTAATATTATTTGTGTTTATAAATTAATTCACACGTATATATCAATTTGTTTATTTTTAATTTATTTATTTATTTATTAATTGGTTTATTAATTAGTTATATTAGTATTTATTTAATTTATTTTGTATTCTCATATGTTTATCTATCTTTAACTATTTATTTATTCAGTTATTTAATATTTAATAATATAACAATAATTGTGGCGCTCAGTCCGGGGTGAATTTGGGCCTAGCAATAACTTTTGTTGAATATTGTTCTCTCATGAGTGGAGGGGACCTACAGCTTAATGCCGACTACGCACGGCTAGATTGAAAAGCTGTTTTGTAGACTACTCTTTGAGCGTTGTCAGTGACTCGAAAGGTAGAGCCTTGAAAATATCAAATTCGTTTATAGACATAGACTTTTTTTTCTAATTTCATAAATTTTTTCTTTTTATGATTTTTCCTCAATCCAACAAAATATTTAAAATTCTCTAAAAAAAGTTCTTAGATAATGATCTAGTTGAAACACAGAAATATGTCAAATCTCTAAAAATTAAATTTTCTGTAAACTGTGCAACAACATATAGTAATTTCTGAAGCAATTAAAATAAAGTATGTATAAAGTATGTATCTATTGCATATTTAAATTTCAGTTGCGTCGGAATTTAAACATGAATTACTTAATACGTAAACCACTTTCGAAGAAGAAAAAAAATCGTCATTTCAGTTTATCCAACTGGTAATTGTTTATTTAAATTTTAAATCAATTGCCGGATGGAAAAGCCCTACGGAAAAGATTCAGAACCTACAGCAGCAAATGGAGACCATTAAATGTCATGAAATAATTACACAGGGTATGTGATTTCAGAAATGTTTGAACATTCCCCTTTTACAGGAAATTTCAGCATCAAGTTTATTTGAAGTTTACCCAAAGTTGTTCCCGCCTTTCATTGCTTATTAATGAATTTTTTTTTTATTTATGTACTCTCGCGAGCAAAATGTCGACTTATACTTGCAAGTATTCTTACAAATAAATATGTATATCTGTTTCCGTGCAACTACTCACCATGATTCATTTTAAATCAAATATATCTCTATTAAAATGTTCAATGTTACACATCACTTTTGGATGGCATTTATTGATTTTTTTAAATCCATTTATTCTGCGAAAAGGAATTAAACTTGATTTCGGTGGCTTTCCATGGTTTTTTAGTCCTCGCGGAAACAATATAAAATTTGTGCAAAAAATACTTTCCGCGTATTCCCCCTGCTGAAAGGAATATATAATTAAATTTCTTTTATTTTTGGGGAACCTCTCTCGTGTATGAATTTAAAAATTCAATTGGGGAATGAAAATGCAATGATCATTGCTTGCTCTGTCATCAGTCTACGTGTTTCTCCGAGTTTTAATTGTGAAGAAAATTAATAGATTTTTGTTAAAGTTAACTTCATTTCCAGGATAGATTTTAAAAATTTAATATATTTGGGTATATTCTGAGATATATTCAAAATGAAGCAAGTTTTCGTCTATTTCGATTGACGGAGTAAGTTGCGGGTACAATTAATTGATAACCCATTATTTCCTTACTCTTATTTCCTACAATTTTACGGTTGATATATCTGTATATATATATATACTTCAGTATATTCAATGGGTCAAGAAGATATAATTTTTTCTAAAAAAAAAAGAAGGTTTCATGCTTCTTCTATATTCTTCTACGAATCATGGATTTATTTTTATGTTTACATGTATGTGCATAAAAATGTATATTTTCAATAATTTGCTAACTGTCTCATTCATCTTACTCTATCTCATTGATATATTCCCAAGAGCTTTTTGCAAATCTCTCATTCTAAAGTTATTGATATTGTTTATATTCTACAAAATTTAAAAACGGATGTCATATAATTTGTTGATTGAAGATCTATCAGTTAGCAGTTAGGTCGCATCATAGATGTGTGATATCTATGTTTTATAATAACTATGGTAATACACATTGATTCATTCTATTGAACACATCAACAGGAGATAATAATTTACACGATAAAAACTGAAAACTGCTCTCTCAGGTAATGACTATACATTCTTGATGTAAAACATTCTCTTTATGATTTTCCATCGGTGGAGGACTACTACAAAAAACAATATACATATGTATGTAAACTAAACAATCAATCAAAATCTATCAATGGAATTTGAGTCTCGTTTTTCTCTTACTCCTCCTTACTAGTGAGAAAGTTGTGCAAATAAAGACGTGTTAAAAGGTTATGAAAAGTAAGATACTGGATGATGTAAGAGCATCTTGAATATATCAGACTCAATAATCCAATCCAAAGGGCCTGACTACTACATATATCAATCTTCATGCTCAATTATGAAATCATCTCATTCTTAAGGAATTTAGAACTAAGGGGGTAATTAAGATTTTATATGTATATTCGTATGCCTGATTTGGCCGTGGTCTGATAATATAACCTTACATCGTTAACACGCTTTTCAGCCAATTATTTTGAAATGTAGTCAATAAGTACAAAGATGTAAGAGCAGATATTTTATAAACATCAGAGAATAAAATTGTACATTCGTTAATGTTTATATCATATGAACAGTCATACAATCTACACACTGTTGAGTGTGTAAATAAGTATTCCCACTTTAATTGCTATACCTCAAAAACAACATCCAACTGGTGCTTACCGTGCCCGCAATCTAACACCCGCCCCCGCTGCAATTAACAATTTTATATTTACTACCCCCATCATCAAGGATGGAAAGAAACATAATCTTACACGTACATATGACGCTTTGTTCGGTTACTTTAGTGGTTTCGCTGTCAACCCCTTTAATAAGGGGCAACGGTTATGAAACATACTTTTAATTGAAATCTCCAACAAGCTGTGTAAAATTCACAAATACATCCAAGCTGCTCTAATTTCATTACCGTCACTTAGTAATTTCTCTGTCTCTTTTATGTCATCCCCTCGTTTCAGATACATCTAACGGATGGATGCTCTGCTGGAGGGTTGAAAGTGGTCAGCGGAAATTCAAACAATACAAAGCCAACAAAGAAAGCTCAAAATGATTTTATTTATCCCTTTGGTGCCATTTCACACTGAAAGCAGTAAGTAACAAAATATATTTTTTCCTTACTTTTGTTTTGAATTGTAATAAACAAATAAAAAAGAACTGTCTAGTATTTTTTTAATTTGAATGGGGATTTGTGTTTCCAAATTACCTTTTTTCAGTTCAGTTCTCAAAAATGTTTTAACGAGGGCGTAAAAGAATTACTATTATTGTCTCTTGATTATGCTTTGTTCTTGAATTTTATTTTGTATTTGGCTTCATTTTTTTACATCTTTGTTCTGGGTTATGAGTAAATTAAAAGAAGTGCTGAAATACGAATCCTTAATGCGAGTGTTATGAAGTTGTTAGGCAAAGAAATGACATTGTAGTGGAAAATGGGGGTTCTGCCTTATCCTTTTGAGTTATTAGCCTTAAGCAAGGAGACTTAAAGAATAATACGTGTTGTGAAATTTAGAAATTAATAACTAAGAAGCCGTTATGTTCTCGGATGATATATCAAGATAAATTGTAGACAAATTTATATAGAATTTTCTTTTATTTTGAATTTATTTCTATTAATGTTTTTTGGATACATAATAATGGTACACACCTAAATTTTTAACTCAAATATACTGAAATTCAATATTTCATTACTATAAATTTTAGGTATTTTGACACAAAACATCTGTTATGAGAAGCAAATGTTTGTTTGCTATAAATTTTCTATAACCTGATTTGTTTAATTTTTCCTTCTTTGATAAAAAAAATGTTTTCTTTTGGTTTGACTACAGTACAGGGTAAACCTGGCATTAAAACCAATCACAGTTGTCAGCTGCCTTCTATTTCTCATGCCAAGTGATCCCCTTCAACTTGTATGCACCACATTAATAGTGGCCGTCTTCAGTTTGGATGATTTGTCTGCCGTCAAATTTATACACACGCAAGTACTCACGATCATGTAAGTTGGAACGTTTCTCTATTTTTTTAGATCAATTGATTTGCTCACATTAAACAAAATTGTATTAAAGCTAAAACATTTGAAGAACGGATTATCCAAAGCAGTATTTTCCGTGGCCGTGTAGGTTTGTGCGTCGCTCCATATACACTTGACTTTAACAGTCTAAGTCCAAATCCCAGCAAAAGCAACAATTTTTTTAAAACAAAATTGCTCGCGACTCTCCCTCTTTCGAGTCACTGCCAATGCTCAAAGAGTATAACTGTCTAGAAAAAGCTTCTCAATCCCACCGTTCGGAGTCGGCATTAAACTATAGGTCCTCTCCACTCGTGAGAGCAAGTGGTTGCTGAGAAGCTAGGCTCAGGTCTACGTCGGACTGTCGCGCCGAAGTTATTATTATTATTAATGCGAAATGTAAAGAAAAGATGAAATGACCGTGGAAAATGAAAAACAGAATGTGGAACAATGCTTAGAGTTTGCAATAATTTTTTTTCGTAAATTGGAAGGTAAAACTGTACTGTTTCTTTAACGGGTTGAAAAAAAGCAATAGTTTTTGTTTATTTTAAACATTTAACTATTGTGTTTCTCTTCTCGTTTACGCCGTCCCAATTTGCATGTTTTTTTGTCAACATTTTTTTTTTTTTTCAAGGTACACTACAAAAATTAAATAAGAGTGGTCAAAATGAGTGGTCAATAAAAATACTCTCGAAGTTGGAGGTTTGTTGATTTGTCAATCATTTATGCCTAAGCTTATAATCTCAAGAGCCCATATAGGTATATATATTCAATGACTCTTTTCTTATTCCCACAAGTAAGTGAATATTATACAATATCGCGCATACTCGATATTCGTTAAATATTATGCAATTAATATTAAAATTATTTTGATTTTCGCAATACAGTCGAATCGCGAATTAACTTTTGTAGATAATTTTGTTGCCTTGATGTCGCCACACCGTACTTTTTAAATAACAAGTTTTTTCTTGACTTTTTGTATCTTAAAGTTATTTTATGTTTCCTTTTTTATTTTTTGTATGTGTATAGTATTACACATTTAAGATATAATTACATATATGTTAATTGAGCGCTTTTTTTAAATAAAGTTAAATAATATATATTGGAAAATCGTATGAAATGTAAAAGCCCCGTTAATTTTAATTTTTTCCACCTCGTTAAATCGAAATCTCGATAATTCGTAACCTGCGGTAATTCGTAAAAATCTTTGTTCCTTGCCATTACGAATTATCGGGATTCGACTGTGTTTTGCAAAACCTTGAAATACAGGACACACATTTTCAAGCAATACCAAATATTGTACAACAATATTGATCGTGTATAGGACGCTTCACTAATAAGACCGTTTATTTCCTTCTCAGATGGAAAAATCAATATATGTGTAAAGTTTTGGAATATCAAAAAAAACATAAATGGAAAATCGTTTTATACTCAACGCCAAACACAACAAACCAAGCTCGGAAATTTGATTTTTCCAATTATAGAGTAGAGGCATATTTAAAATAATACAAGTACATGATAATAACTATAATGATAACAATTATTCTACATATAATTGCCTCTAAATCAGTAAAGAGGGGATAGTCAAATCAATGGTTTGGCTTGATCTGCATATATCATTAATACATATATCATCAATAACATTTAAAACGATGTGGGCTACCATTAGATTAGGAAATAGACGAGGATTGTGCTCAATTGCAATTTATCGATGGAAATGCCTAATGGAAAACTAGCCAGGCGAGGGTGGGTATCCAAAATATTGCAAACAAAACAATGTTTAGTTTATTATATTTAGTTTAGTAGAATTATATTAAAGGGAACGTTTACTAAATATTAACGCAAGATTAAGTTGGGCTTATCTATGTATACATATATCGACGGTTGAGTTCAAAAGGGCAACAGCTTGAAAGAGATACGTTTGAGAAAAGCGATTTGAACTATTTTCTGAAGCATATAAGGGACTTAAAAGCATACTTTGAGTTAAAACTGTATGGAAAAAGGGTTTCTTTTTGCAATCGAGTTTAATTTTTTTAAGTTTAATTAAATTTGCGTGTGTACAAATGTTTTCAATATGCATTCATACGCATGAGAAATTATTGTTTTTGTTTATTAACAGGGAAATAATATGATATGATAATATTAGGGCTGGCTTCAGCCTAGCTTTTGGGACTATTTGTGCAGAATTATTTTATATTGATATTGATATAGAAGAGCATAGTGGGAGTTGTAAGTACGTAGACTCTACGCAGTATATTTTCAGTCTTTTACACTAATAACTGTAAAAATGTATATTTACCCGTCCATAATAATAATAATAATAATGGCGGCGTTACAATCCGAGGGGGACCTGGGCCTAGCTTCTCAGCAACCACTCGTGTTGTGTGCGCTATTGCTCTCTCACTAGTAGAGGGGACCTACAGTTTAATGCCGACTCCATACGGTGAGATTGAGAAGCTTTTTCTAGACAGTTATACTCTTTAAGCATTTTCAGTGACTCGAAAGAGGTGGAGCCGTGAAAAAAAACCATATGTGTGAGAAAAATAACTTTATATATAACCGTCCCGGTTCTTCTTTTTGTTTTAATATTGAAACAGTGCATCACTATAAATACCTTTGAGTGTTAATCTACAGAAATTTAAACTGGGAAGATCATATCAGAACTATTAAATATGTCACATATGATGATCAGCATCATGATGAGGAAAATGTTTCACATTGCTCAAAAATAGTTCTGAAAACATTTTATTTTGGTCTGGACTGTACGCTACAATATGGCTTCACAAATTGGGGCGGTGCTTATATCAGCTCCCTCAGACTGAAGTCGTTAATACCAAATGAAAGAGAAAAAAAGATTGAATTAAGCCCAATTAAAAACCGAAAATGCTTTTTGACTTAAGACCTTTTTGCCTAACGTCAACGAATTAGTACTTTAAAAATGTAAAGGAGGCCAGCTCTAAAAAGATTCGTGATGCAAAAAATGTGTCAATAGTTTCCAAAACCTATTTTACTCAATTCAACACTGTAACAAAATTAAATTCTGTAGTTATTCTGCATAATTTTGCTTGTGTATGAAATGCGTAGCTTATATTTTTTTCTGCATATGTATGTATGTATATATATATATTTTTCATACATGTATATTTTTTTGGTAATCCCACTAAAGAATTAGAATTTCATAATTCAGGGTCTTTCGAGTCACTGATAGTTATTACAGAGTATAACTGCTGTCCTACTCTTCTGGTCTATTTCCGAGTGGATGGAAAACAGCATTTGTCCAGCCGGTCCCTAAAAAGGGCAAATCTTCGTCACCCTCCTCCTACCGACCCATAGCACTTACGTCCCTTCTTTCCAAGGTCATTGAAACGCTGATAAAACGTCAGCTTATGAAATATCTTGATTCGCGGAAGCTTCTCAATGACCGGCAGTACGGTTTCCGCAGCAACAGGTACACTGGTGATTTGATGGCATATCTCACCGAAAAGTGGAATCAGTCCTTACACAATTCAGGAGAAAGCAAGATCGTTGCGCTTGATATTTCTAAGGCATTTGACAGAGTCTGGCATCAAGTTCTTTTGTCGAAAATGCGTGCTTATGGTATCGATGAGTCTCTTCTTCTATGGATTAGAAATTACCTTTCAAACCGTTCAATTCAAGTCGTTTTGGATGGGTTTAAGTCTGATATCCACCAAATTAATACTGGTGTTCCCCAAGGCTCTGTTTTGTCTCCGACTCTCTTCCTCATTTTTATAAATGATCTCCTGTCTGCTCCTGTCAGCAGCGTATGTTAAGCACATTAAATTCCGACCTTGACAGCATTATCAATTGTGGTAAAAACTATAGAGTGGAATTTAATGCTTCCAAAACTCAATGCTGTCTACTGTCACTCAAGCGATCCCAAAACAATTAGCCATTATCCCTGAATGGCAATTGTGTCGAAGAAACCGAAAAACTTTCCATCCTCGGTATGTGTATCAACTCAACACTTAGTTGGAATGATCACATATTCGAGGTCGCCAAAAATGCTGCGAAATGTCTAGGTTTCCTTAAACGATGCAAGAAATACTTCACCCCCTCTGACTTGGCTTCAATTTACAAAACCTACATCCGCCCCAAGCTTGAGTATAACGCTCATATCTGGTCTGGTGCTCCCAAGAACTCTTTGCACCTGCCAGATAGAATACAACAGCGAGCGCTAAATCTTATAGGAGATAGTAATATCGCGAAGTCGATAGACTCGCTCGAACATCGTCGTAATGTCTCATCCTTATCATTGTTTTATCGCTATTTTAACAAACGATGCTCAAGTGAGCTAGCCAATTGCATTCCTCCCCTTCATGAATTCACCCGCAATACTCGTCTCGCCAGGAATGCTCATCAGTTCACCCTCAAGCCTGTTTTCGGACGTAGTTAAGTTTAGTGAGTCGTTTTTTAGCCGCACCACACGAATATGGAATGCTCTTCCCAGCCCAATATTTCTCACTCACTACACTCACTTAAGGATCGACAATGATAATTGGCCCTTACGCGGCCGGGTATTTGAAATTTTTGGCGGAAAAGTAGGCGGTACTAATTAGTACCGTCAGATAGGAAAGGGTTAAAAATATCTCCAATAAACCAAAAAAAAGCATTTATATGCATTATATGCAAAAATATGTTCTAACGGTTAAATGTAATTTTACAGGAAATCCACTGATTCGAAAAACTATATTATTTATTTGCTTCTATCTTTATCAAAAAAAAAATATATTCACATAGAAATCCTAGCCCTGATAATAACAATAATAGCGGCGCTGCAGTCCGAGGTGGACTTGGGCCACTCGTGCTGTGCGTGCTATTGTTCTTTCACGGGTGGAGAGGACCTACAGTTTAATGCCGACACCGAATGGCGAGATTGAGAAGCTTTTTCCAGCCATCGTATCATAGTAAACAAGACTATTAAAAATGTTTGCGAATTTAATCAAATATGAATACCACCACTAGCGATGTTTAAGCAATATGGAAGTGGTTAGGCCAGATAATATGACATTATTTCTAATTATTACCTGTATGTGATAATATAGTAAGGTTTTTTGTAAACCTCTCTTGTGTAGAACCTTCAACTATTGTATTGAAGGAAAAGATGAACCAAACAGGTTAGCCTCGAAAGAATAGTTTCATTTGGCATCACAATCAAATGGAATAAAGTTGTATTGATTATATCAGGCGATTTGACGGAAGTCCGAAGAGGGTATGATCGGCAATTTTTAAAATTTAAATTAAGCAATGGTGATTCAGCTCTATGGGCGGTTGTGTGTATATTTCCTTTTATATAGCTTACTATCTTTTTTTGAATAAAGCCTACTCATGCATGAGTTCAAAAACTTATGCAGTCACACACGTTCGATTCGATTTAAATTTATTAAATCTCTTCTCTTTCTTTAGAAATGAATATGCAAGTATGTACATATACACATAAGGTCCATATACCATACCGACTCTTAAACATGTTATATTTTTATATACATGTTTTATGTCGCAAAACTTGATTCTTACCTGTATCACACTTCTGGAAACTCATATTGTAAGACGAAATTTTTACACTAAGATACTGCTTGTTGGACCCATTCAGGTGTGCCCTCAGTGAAAGCATTCGTTTTTTCTTGTTTGCTCTTTTTTCGCTACATCATCAAGTAGGCCAATGTCAAGCGTTATTTAATACAAAACGCGGGCTGCGGTCCGGATTACGGGTTGAATGGAATGTTCGTTTTGTATTTAATTCCGAAATCACTACCTCATCTGGCCATGAAAAATTTTTAGACACTAATCATAAAAAGAGCAATGACTCAACAATAACGTCGTGCTAAAAAGAAGTGATAATGATTTAGTCAAATGACACCCGATTCGTATTGAAACGGAAACTCATCCCACAGATCTATGTATGGAATTGCTGGCCAAAATACTGTTTTCATTGCTGCATTGCTCTATGTAAGCTATTAGCTTAGAATATTATTTCGCTATTTATGACTTACATGTGAGAAATGCACAAGTCTTCGTAGTATTGAAGAGGAAAAAGCAACGAAATTCTATGAGACAATAACAGTCAGAATTACCTAGTCCTAAATAATGCTGATTTCAGTAATGTTTTTTAGTATGTACGAGTATGTAGATTTATTTGCCTTGGACTACGCCTGAAACACAAATTACAACATGTTCATTGATTTTGTTGCTGTATCTAAAATAGTTACGATCCAGTTTCTCTTAAATGAGTAATTATCTTGCATTCGGAAATGAATTAATATAATTTTTTTTCTTTTCTACCTGCCTTTCGTAAAAGATATTTATTTCTAATTATAAATCGGAATCCCCTCTCAACAGAGAATTGACGCAGCGCCTTATGTGTTGTAACTATCTGCATACTCACTGCATATATGTATATTTACATATCGTATGCATAAAAGTAGTGAAATGGAACAAGATCTTACAAACAACTCATGACTTCGATAGGTAACTGCATTTAAAAAATTAAGGTGATCAGAAGCTGTTGCACGCAAAAAATTAATATCATGTTTAGAGATGATATATTATTTGAAAAAAATAAAATGGAAATATCGTGGAAACACGAGATTCAGACGGTTTGACTATCTGCGAGGGTTTACATTCACAAATATGAACGTACACTCTATAGATACGTATAAAATCTTATCCGTAATGAGTTCATGAATTTACTTAATCAGGTGAATGTGGCTACGTGAAAGGCAAATATATTTGCAAATATGCATACATGTATACATGAATTGTGTTGAAGACATTTTTACATAGGTGCTGCACCAGAAATGATGTGAAGTGATTATAACTGAAATAACGATGATTGGCACAAACTATTTTGATTCTTTCGTAAACGTAAATAGATCGGACTTTGAATCGCGAATTTCACGAATGCGTATAGTTTCCTAAAGACGTAGTGTTTTGCACAATTTTTACAATTTCACTGTTTATTTTTAAATTAAATTGTTGAGATTTTGCCTGAACTTGTGTGCGATACTTTTATACATTCATAGGTACGTGTATGTTTACACAACTGAAAAAAGGCATCATTATTTAATCTTGTACTCTGAGGTAACGCACATGCATACATGTGTAATGAACTAACAAACTACTGTCATAAATAACATGGCTTATGCATATAAATATTTTTTTTTCTTTGATATATCAGAAATACCTATAAGACGGTTTCAAAAATTTCTCAATCGCTATTCAGCTTAATTCAACCTTGGTATAGTTTTGAACAGTTGTATAACATGGAATGAACGTATCAATAAGGTTGTCTCCAATGTATCTGTAGCTAAGAGGTCTTTCTATTACCAAATATTTTTTGCTTGTTAATGTTAAACTAAAACTTGTCAAAAGTTTTATTGCACCAATTATTACTTATGGCTGTGAAATATTTCCTGCTTCCGATTTTATATCTTTCTAGAAACTCAAAGTAGCTTTAATTCGACTGCGCATTATGTTTTTAATATGACTCACTTTCTAACTTTTTTAAATTGTAATGTATTCATTTTGTATAAATTATTTATTTAATATCTATTTTAATTTTAACTGTACTATTGTAAAGACTTCTTCTTTTATGCGCAGAAATATTCGAATAAATATATATGTAGGTACATATATTACTAATCAATTAATAAATCATAAAACTTACATTGCTCCCTTTGGTACAGTCATATTCAAGCCATCGAGCACGATGTTTGGATTTTTTGTCGATCCATACATTTTATGGGCCCGCCGAACACACACCGCTTGCTGTTTTCTAGTGGCTAAAGTGGATGGTTGTGATATAAACAAACGCCGACGTGCAGCTAAATCCATTTCTGGCACCGCTGGCTCGACTGGCGGTACACCTTCTGATTCAGCATCCATAATAAAGTTTGTGTACGCAGTTTATCGTAAACTTTGGCAATATATGCTATCCTCTCGTGCTACTTAGTGCGTTATCTTTGACTTTAGTACAAGATCGGTAAACCTAAAAAAGAAGATTTTTTGATGTTTAGGCTTATCTTATTAAAAACCAAAAACCTAATTAAATTATTATTTTATTTTAAAATGTTATTATTTTCTTGTAAATTATAGATTATATATATATTTTTATTTGTTTATTTGTTAATTCATATGTTCTCGCCGCAAAACAATTTCCAAATCTTAGTACCTGTCGAATATTTGACTAGAAATGTAAATACACACAACGATGCTGGTGTTGTCAGATTTTCCTTTATTTATATAGAGTAAGTTTCAAAAGCTACTTTATTGAAATTCTCATAAATATGAGTAAGACAAATGGTAACATTGTCGGAAAAAATCCAAACAAACTAGACAAATTGAATTTGATTATTTTTTTTCTTCTAAACAAGCAGAATTCTAATCCTCTGCTCACTGTTCATAAAAGTTCAGACAAACAATTTTTAAAAAAATTTTTAAAACTGTAGCGCCGCCATTATTATTATTATTATATATACCTTTGTATATAGGTTAATATATTTATACCTAATTACGGACGTGAACAAATTTAGAGCAACCATTTTTTTCATAAGCCTTGTATTGTCGTCTTTATGTTATGTCTTACTCTTCTCTACATATTCTCATGATTTACAATTGTCGCTATTGTAAATACACATTTAAGGTATTCCCTATTGATTTATTGCAATCAGAATTGTATCTACTATTATTTTGTTATTTTTTAATATTTTATAAAAAAGTATGTTGTCTAGTGTGCTTAGTCATATAGGGAAGAGTCATTATTCCTTCTAGAGTAATTTGAATTTGAAATAAACATTCTGAAAAGTTTAACTGGATTCAAATGAAGTTATTGTAAAATAAAGTTCTAAAAAACAGAAAACAAAGTAGTTTCTATCGATCCATTCGCCGCTCACCAAATGGGTCAAAATGTCACAATCGACAAATACACCTTTAAGGTAGTTAAGGAGTTAGTCTTCCTCGCGGCAAACATGAACTCTACAAACATCTTAGTGGAGATCTGATGTGAAATCGCCCCTGACAAACGCTTCTTCTTCAGTTTGTCGAAACAAATTGGGCCCATATCTACATTCAAATACTTGTCGAAAGACATAGTCATTGATGCTCATGACATCAATGCTATGAAAAATAATTTTTTTTGTCATCCACACTGAGCTTATTCACATACTTTAACACATTGTCTGCTATTTGTCGACACGTTTAAATTAGGGCATTAATATACATAAAAGTAAATAAGTCTCTCGGGGCTTGTTTTCTTTTTTCTATGTTTATCCGTGATTGCAACGGATTCTTCGTCACCCCCAGGTGTTATTTCTGCTGACACTTACGCACAAATTCAAGAAAAAAAAGTTGTTGGTGGAATAGGAGATGTATCCACCACGTTTAAAGGCAACAATCTAATATTATAACAATTTGCTTCCTGTTCTAAGAATGTTAAAAAGAAAAAAAAGTAGAAGACAACGATTCCCACTGAATGCTCACTACCATTGCTATGGTATTATAAAATCAACGCGTGTAATAATGCTAGGACCGACACACCATCTTCCCCGCAGAACCGGATGTCATTGTGGTTACTGAAAAATTGCAAGTGGATTTCATCAAGGGTGAAATTGACTTCGTGCGGGTGTTTCTTCTAATTTCCCCGCTCTCTCCTTACTGCGTCACCCTCCTTCCCTTCCGGTTCAAATTTAAAGAATTGGTAGACTTCGCAGGCATTCATGTTGTACACAATGAGTATAGTCTGAAAATTAGAACATTTTTCTCTCTTGGATTGGATTTCCTTATTATTTGAAAATGTTCCAACTGTCGCTGCAAATTGAGTGAAGACATCTCTGAGGGAAGTAATTCATGAAGTATTATCGGAGTCATTAGAATTATCATCTAAATCATCTATGATGAAAATGATAAAGCCATTCCAAAATGCCTGTACGTTTTTACGAGTTAATGAACTTGAGTTCACTGCGCTTATTCAATATATGTGCGATGGAGGAAGAATGATACCACAGAAAAAATTAATGAAAGGAGGGGTTTTGACTTTCCGTGTAAGTATATTTTTTATGCATTGTACTTGATCAAGGGGTTGGATGAAGTTAAGACTCAGAATAGACATTTGCAAATAGATAAGAAAAACTTACTGAATGTATACAAACATATTTTAAATTCAATTATAATGAGGCAGATTCGTTAAATATTTAAGATATAAATAATGCGTTTATTAAAATGAAGCTACTTCACAAACGCATATATCATTTCTTATTTCTATAGAATATCGGATTGATTCAATAAATTAATACGTTTAGCTATCATTATTAGCAAACATACTAAATATATTAAACTCTATATACTCGTAAATTTACAATTGTAAGATTCAATTAAGAAAAGGTATCCTCAGATAGGACATCATCTAAATAAATTTAATTTTAATTAATTTTGCAACTTTATTAAAATATAAAGTATTTAATTAATATTCCTGTATCCCTAATAAACATCGAGAGTAAAAAAATGTGAACCATTGGTTAATGAAAGATAATAGTGCGCACATACAAATGCGTGTACGCGATTCTCGCCAAACAAAACAGTACAGAAGTGTGCAGTGAAAAACTGGAAATAACATATGGATAAGGCAGATGAAATAAAATATTATTATAAATACACGTTAACGTATGTACGTATTTGTATTTATGTTGGGTCCAAAGCAAACTGGTTTATTTAATTTCTGCAGTTTGATCTTGAAATTACTTCTTGTGTCTGGCTTCGTAATTTTTGTGATGCAAACGGCCTTTAATACTTAACATCCACATACGCATGCAAATATAGACACTTAGTGACGAAAGTCTACGTACACTCGAAGTTCTAGCGAATCAACGTGATTTTTTCTAGTAAAACAAAATAATATTCAAGAAAAGTAAATATGTTTCGCTTTCTTATTCAAAGAAGTATAAACTTTAAAACTTGTTTCTTAAAAGAAATTTAAAAACTAGGGAAAAAACTTAATTTATCTGTAAATGAAAGAAAACCAGAATGTCAAAAGTCTACGTATACCAGTTGTAACTGTTTCCATTTTGTGTGGTAAAGTTCTGCAATTTGTTTTCTTTTGTTTTGTTTGAACGCTATAGAGCACGTATTGGATGAATCAAAGCGGAGCCTCAAGAAAGAACCATCCCAAACAGGAAAGGTTTGAAAAAGACACTTGAGGAAGAATGGTCGATGCCGAAAAGGATGAAAGCGGTGGTATCCTCGAAAGGAAATTTAACGTCTTATTGACTACCAGTTTTTTTAAATTCATGTTATAATCTCTAAGTGTAGACTTTTTCACCCTTGTTTCCTTACATTTACAGACAAATTACATACATATGTAATTTTTTAGTTTTTAAATTTTTTCAAGAAAGAAGTTTTAACGTTTATACTTCTTTGAATAAGAAAGCGAAACATATTTACTTTTCTTGAATATTATTTTGTTTTACTAGAAAAAATCACGTTGTTTCACTAGAACTTCGAGTGTACGTAGACTTTTATCACAAGTGTACATACTTTTGCTTGTTACCTTCCCTTTCATTTTGAAGATTATCTTGTTTATTTTGCAAAACCGGTATTATATTCTTGAGTTTTAATTTCACCGCAAATTCCAATTAACGCGGAAATTAAACATTGAAGAATTAACGCAACAAAAGGCCTACCTGCTCAAATAATCATTTTGTCTTTCATTATATTTGTTTGAGAAATCATAGTTTTGGTATCAACTTGGGAACCCAGTTATCTTTTTTTATCAATATTTATTTTTATATATCTTATATCTATACATATATATATATATATATAATTTATCAATTAATTTTAATATTAATAATAATGGTGGCCTAGAGTCCGAGGTGGACTTGGGCCCACACGTGCTGTGAAAGAACTGGAACCGTGACAATTTTTTTTTTAAATTGTTGTCTGCACGTAGACTTAAAGGCTACTGCATAGAGGTCAAAGCAGATACCCATAAAACACTTTATGCATAATAATGCCCAATTAATTAATTAAAGACATAATTATGTACAGTCAAAATCGCTTACAACGACATCAGTTATAACGACGTATCGGTTATAACGACAAAATTCTTAGGTGCCCCCGGAGCTCCATTATATGTAATCCAATAGCATTATAAATCGTTTACAACGACATATCGCATGACTAAATTCGCCAGTCCCTTCAAGGTCGTTATAACCACTTTTGACTGTTTGTATAACGAAACCTTTCGAAAATTCATGATTTCTTTAGCATCACAAAATTGGAGCCAAGTCAAAAACTAAGGGTATATAATTTAAAAACCACACTATTATATGAAGAAAGTTAATTATTTCAGCAACCTTAATCAAATTAATAACCGTAATCCTTGCAGCAACCCATCAAAAATTTCAAGATTTCTCATTACTATGAATGCATTAATTAACTATGAAATGCAAATTTATTACAATATTATTATTATTATTATCTTTTTTGTAAAATTCTTCCTATTTAGATAACTAATTATATGACATTAATTTGTACCACCTTTTTAAGTTCTAAACCACAAAGGAGTTTAAGAATTTCAAAACTAAAGAGTTCTCAACACTATTCAAAGCTTTAAGAGAACACATTGCAAATTATATCGTTAACGGTTGACGTAATATGTTTTGATAAATATACCCATGTACAAATACACATATACCGATTTTATATCCAACCAACTTTCTTCGCTATATTGAAATATAACGCCTGAGGGTTATATTTCACTCTTGTTGAAAGTAGTACATTTAATATTTGTGTTGAGTTAAGTAAAATACGTACGACACTTTAATAAATTGCGGATAGTAAAACCCTCTATTGACAATTATTTAATTATATGGTATCGTTGTTTCGTTTTTGTGATAATTCAGTTTATTTGTTAAACTTGGCATTTATATATGAGCATGTTTAAATATTCGAGTATTATACAGTGACGACCTTAACGTAAACGTAGGTAAATGAGTAAACATTTCTTTTCTTATGACTAAATTGAAAAGACGTTAAATGTTTATGGAAAGCAAAATTTTTGTACTTTGTACAGTGGGGTCAGATACATTTGAAGTGATCAGGAAGTATAGCGAAGTTATAAAAACTTATATCTTTTTCAGTGACGTACTTGCGCTTCTATAAAAAGTTAAGTACGTGGAAGTAAAAATACATTTATAATTAGGATTTGGATAATAAACCTTATTATTAAAATATTTTTTTTTTTTTTTTTTGAGGAGTCATTATTTATCTTCTTCAGCAGCCTGGGGTGTGTTTCACGTTTAAGTAGAATATAGACTGAAATTGGCACGATACATATGATAGGAATGACCCCTGCGCCAGGATGGATGACACGCAAATATAAAGTCTAATATAAAAAATGTTGTAATAAATCTTAAGAATAGTAACGTTAGACATTTTATATTAAGGTCAAATTAACTTGAAACTATTCTTCTATTTTTCCATTTTGAAGCAACTTAATTTTCTTATGGATGAATAATTATTTATTTATTTTTTTCTTTATTTAATCTACCGAGTCTTGGCTCTTACAGATTACAGATTTTCCCTACATTAAGAATGCTTTCTTTTTGTAATCAATCACACACCCTATCGTCGCTACCATGTTAATACTTTAAGCATCTCCAATTAGGTACATTGGAAGAAGAAACAACGCAAAGGGACTTTTTCGTGGCATTGTTTCAACTGAGCCTTTGATCATTCTTTTTGTACGTGGTCTTTCAATATATCGACATAATAGACATACTCGTATGTCATTATTAAATCGATTAATTATTGCAACAGAATCGCCTTACCCCCACAGATATTGGATACAGGTAGTCTGCTGAATGTGCATATTTATCTCTAAAGTATCACCATAGAAAGGTAAGCAGAAGTTAAAGATATGGGCAAAGCGATGGCTTATACATCCACATTGTTCGCATGCCAACGTTCCGAAAGCTCCTTCAAAGATATTGTTTTTTAATTAAGTTTATCCTTTCGCTGATACGCAAAAATATTTGACTTTTTTGTCTATATTGCGTTTTAGCATAGCAAACTTTCAATCATTTGTTTAAAGGTAGTATGTCTTTATATTTATGCACATACAAAGCACCCGACAAAATAAATTCAAAAGACTTCTTTAATTTTAAACTTGTGATGCGACCTACTTTAATTACTCCGAAGGTTAGGTTACACGAAACATTTAAAAGAAACTCTGCATAAAACGAGAAACCTACTATCCTGTACACAATGACAACGGTTAACAACTCCTTACTATGCCACTACTCCTGACGATGAAAACTGAAAAAGTGGAATGCAGCATAATGTTGTGTCTGCTATAGCTTGATATGACATACATATGTATGTATTTATTTTTATTTTTATCTAGGTGTAAAAGTATTCTTGCAATATTCCGTAGTCAATCGAGTCGAACCATTAAATTCCAGACCGCGTTGGTAATGGTCAGCGACTCAAAATGAGTCATTCAACGAGTGAACTGTGAAAATAATGCAATCACAGTCACTACTGAAAGTTACTACGTACGAGTATGACTACATGTATACGTTATATTCGTAAATAGGAGTTTGCAACTTAAACTTTAATTTATTTAATGGATTAAGGACGATGGTAATGTATTATGTAGCTGACATTGCAATGAAGACTTACATATTTCCGTTTCTATTGTGTATTGTATTTATATTCTATTCATAACCAACGAATTGTTTTATTATTATTCATCTTTTTCACAAATGTTATCAGAAGCATCGTTATTCTTCTGTGCGAAATGATAAAAGTTTAAAAATGTCCAAAACTTAAAGGTGCTTAAGCATACATATTCAAAGAAAGAAATGTTTATAGCATTCTAAGCAACAAATATATAAATTTAATAATTCATAATGGCTGCAATGTTTTGCTTGTGTCTGTTAGTTTTCATTTTGTGAATCAGTTTTATTCTCTCATTTGTTGCTCTCAGTCGGTGGACCTAGGAAACAAGTCTGTTCGGTTAGCGATTCACATTGCAAAGCTTTGCAATTTTCCATTGAATTAATTTTTCCGTTTGAAATTGATTTTGTTTTTGGGTTTTGCTTTGGCTTGCATTCGCTGTTACATCAGCAGAAAAAAGCTACAATCCAGCCGGTGCACATCCAATTACCTATTTCAAGTAAGAAGAAAAGTTACTTTATGTGCACTAGGTGAACTAGTTTAACTCAAAATCAAAACAAAAATTATTTTCCATAGGCAAAGTTGAAGAGGAGATCAGTTTCAATATCGATCTCATGGAAGACCTTTAGAACTGCAACATCCCACAGTATGCATATAATGTATTCTCTCTATGTATTATTAGGATTTGTATTTTTTATTTGTATGTACTATGAACTCATATAGAAGTTGTATATGAGGTGTGTATCGAAAGCAACATACCCTGCGAAATCATACCGTCTATATGTTTATGTGTAAACAAGAATGATGTTTACCTTGATTAACGATAAATTTAATGACGTGTAATCCTCCCCCATAATTATTTTCCCGGTCAATAGAGGCCAATAAAATAGCAAGCAAATGGCTCCATTAGTGCGCGGAGAGTATCGGAGAATTGTTGTTAGCGTATTAGGGGCATACTTAATCGGAATTTAGAGTGGCCCACCTTGCCCCTTGGTTAGATGCTCGGATTGGTAATTATCACTAATTTAACGAACTGGATCTTGATTTATGTGTATATCGTAGGAAGTAAGTTCCAAAGTTCGTTTAGAAAAATGGCATGGGTCTATATTATAGTTTTCTCTGCGAAAATCAAATGATGACTAATGTACGCGACCAACAATATGAATTTCTAGAAACATATTTCATCATTTGCCAAAACAAAAGTCTCTTTTTTAAATGATGTTAATGCAGTCAGAATCTTATTAAGCAAATCAAAACTAACACCGAATTAATTACTATCAATGACTCCATTGCATTACCAATCAATCTGTTCGACCTTAAACTCTGTGTTGTATTCAACTTGCTTACTTATCTCCCATATAAAATGATGTATCTTAAAAAACATTTTAAAAAATTAATACGATTGTGTAAACAATTATGCATTTCGCTATATATACATGACGTTTTTCTTTCATTTTTATCTGTATGTAAATACAACAATGTATGTACAATATTGTAACTCTGTTTTGGTGAAGATTACATTTGCATTAGTTTAAGCCAAGAGCATGTTGCTCTTATATTGGAATCAAGTTATTACCAAAAAACTAAAATTAAAAGTTTCACATACAAAGTGGGAACTCGTCGAACCCGCATTTATTTAGGAAGTTCGCTCCATGAAATTATACAAACATAACAGACCAGTAGGTAAACATAAAAAAGAACAAAAGCTAAATTAACTATGAAAGCGTTGGTGAAAAAATCATCACTGAATGCGCTTTGTTTGCCATCTGGATGGGAAATGCTGAATTCGCACATTCATCTAACAGTTTACTGGTAGTCAGCTAAAACTCAAAACCTGCTCTGGTATACTTTTTTATCACCAGGGGTTGCATTAGTCATTTAAATAAAACGTGTCGTATCTTCCAACATTGACAGACGAATAACCTTCATCAGCAAGGTGGTGGTGTAGGTCATAAAATGTAACTTGAACTGTCCGAACTTAAATAGAAGGAAGTTGTGTGAATTGTAACTTTGACACTTCCACAAATATACTTTGCTCGCAGTTTTAAAAAAATGTTGGACTAAGAACAAACGTAAATTTATTTAACCGCTTGTACTAGAGCGGCGGGTTTTAATCCAAATAAAATATATATTTTAGTATTTTTCTGATGCGTTTATGGGATTTTTCCACCAGACATCGTTGAAATAGCGCCGCAAATGAAATACAATTATTGATGTATTTAAGTCGATAGACCCAGGGAACTCGCCACACAAAAACAGGTTTCCATGATATCATGACTCAGTTATGACCGCCGCTTTGTGAATCTGTAAAACGCCAAATTGAAAAAAAACTACCTCGTCAGCATCTGATGAAGTATAAGGAATACACACAAATATATGTACTTATACTGGAATGAGCGTATTAACATAACTTAGGTAAAGTGCATTTATTTGCACATATGCGTCTACTAGCATTTAAAAGGTCGCAGCCTTGAGATAGATCACGGCATATTATACATTTGAGTATTTATACACATGCATATCTAAAGCAAACTTAAAGTATGTTCTTAAGGTGGCTACAAACATTGTTCAAAGTAACATCTAGGACTAATTTTTTTATAACAGACGAACTTTTAAATTTAACTTACTTTTTGTATGTGTAAATACACGCGAATGCATAATATAGAATTATTATGGAATACAAACAAAACTGCATATAAATATATATATACACACACATTTATATACTTGTGTGTGTTTTCAGTATTTTAAGAAAGAACTTAAGCAATACAGATTTTACAATGATGGAACTTCATTTTTTAGTGCTTTTGAGTTCTTCAAATAAAATTTACATATATCATCCATCTAATAGTTTTACAGACCAGCCACACTCGAAGCGATTGTTAACCAAAAATGTAATACTTGTAACCGTTAAAGTCCATACGGATTCAATCAATTCTTCTCTAACTCGCCCTTAAAGTATCAGACAAAAACAAACCAGAAACCAGAAGGACTATCATTTAACTTCTTTGTAGCGCATTCAACTACCAAAAAAAAAAACAATTCAAACAGGCATCTAAGCAATCAAAATTCCATCGTCATGTAGCCAGTCTACTGTGTAGTGCTCAATTAAGGATGACAATAAACATTTCGCACAAATTGAAATTTTTCTATGCTGCTCTTGCCTCCCTTTGGCTATTCAGATGATACTACATGTGCTCACTGAACGGACGAAACAGTAACCTGTTGATGTCTGAGTATGCCAAAAAGCGCATCCTTTCAATTGAACTTGGTTTGATAAAACTACATATTAAATTGAAATAGGTTGCTTACCATAAAAGAACCGCTACAAAGAAGTAGTAGGGGCCATCTCAGATTCTGCATTACAAACGTACAATCGTGAATAACATCGTCTGCATGCATATGTGTTTTCCAAGATATAACAGGACTTTTATATAAATAGGGATAAATAGGGAAATTAACTAAAGAAAGGAAATTCTGATTTGATGAGAGATAAGTTTAATGTCTGCTACATTCCCATACATAAACATACATATATGTATGTATATATAACTGAGTACATATTGGTGCGAAATTTAAAGCCATTTTACTATTAACGACTTTCAGTTGTGTCTCCGTTGGTGATGACGGTATCCTTTGGGATACAGCTAAGTCCCGAAAAGATCTGGGACCTATTCCGATTGATTTTAATATGGAGAGATTCATGTTGATTGGAGGATACAGAATGAACGATATGTAAGCGGATGTTGGTGAAACCATTAAATTGTTGAACAGTGCGCGTGGATTTTAAGAATTACATTGGGCGGAGACGAGCAGAAAACACGATAAGTGAGCAGATACCGGTGAGGATATATAAAGCAGAAAGGATGTAATAGGAGATGATGGCATAAAGTGGGTAAAGCCGCTTAAGGGCTTTTGCTTTGAGTAAGAGTATACACGAAGGGTAATAAAAGGCGGCTTGTGGTGTTAGTGGTTTTAACTCGCCCCTTTTAGAGTAGACAGTACTAACGGGGTATTTTGCCTGCTTGAGATAATTTGAGGGTCGGTATTTTATGTTTGATTGATTAAACAAGCTGGAAATGTGATAACGTCTTTTCAGGAATGAATGAAATTTTTGGAGTCACTTGAATTTAGATTTTTGACACTTTCTTAAAGGATTGTAAAGCTTTTTGTATTTGTTATAACTGACCAACTTTATTAAATGTTGATTTTTGTTTTCGTTTTTATTTAATCCAGTCCAGTTCATTACATTTCGCATGAAATAAGCGATTTAATAATATTAAAAGTATTTCAAGTGATAAACAGTATGCAAACTGGGGGGTAACAAGAACAAATCTTGAGGTTAGATCACATTTTAATGTATATTTATATATTTCTTCGCATACATTTTATATGTGTGCATATATCGTTTATTTAAGCTGGGCATCAGTGAATTAAGGAACGAATCTGTAATTAATTAACTTCTACGAAATTCAGAACACGAGGTGAATAACCTATATATTGAAAGTCTCCAGGGAACAGAAGAAGTTCATCCAAAAGTCGAAATAACCTGTATTGCTTTAATTGCACACGTAAAGTATAAGGTTTAATCTATATATGAATTATAATTAATCCCAAAGATCATAGCACGTTGATTGGCATAATATCTATAAAATTGGTTTTATTGTGTCAAAATTTAGCAGAGTGCGACTTCAATTAAGAATCGTTAACAAAATATTGAATACAATTTGGTTAAAAGTGTAGTGTTATGTGGGGCTTTGAATATTTATGACTATTTAATTAGTTTTTATACTTATCAGTTACACATAAAATACATTTTACTATTTAACGTTTTCTTCGCAATAAGTGAGCAGTTCGATTTTCCCAAGTGAATGGTTTCTAAACTCAAAGCAATTATGAAATTTCGTTAATGTTGGATGTTGACTTTGAGAGAATCCAAAAACGTGTTAATAAACAACAATAAAGAGTGATAAATTAACATATTTTTTGGTACGAGGTGGATATGGCCTTGAGCTCCATTTAAAGATCTCATAACACCAATTTGAACAAAGTCAAAACGTTTACAGACATGAGTGCACATATATGCCATTTATCCATTATTGGAGCAGTGAGGAATTAGTTTTTAAGTGAATTTAAATATTTGCAACTTTTGAATGTTGTAATATATTTCTTATTTTACGGAATAAGACGCGCACAATTTTAAAATTTTGAATTGGTTTTTGTATTCCCGGGTATTACAAATATTTTTTATACGTTTTTTGAACAAACTATCTAGGTATTTGCGGAAAGAAAAAAACTTAAAAAATATATATATCTTTTACGGATGAATTTAATAATATTCCAGACTACACTATACGCGATTGTAGTTAAGTCGCAGTGAGTAAAGAACAAGTTTTACCTTTTTTGTGATATATGCAACTTTGATCGCACATTGACTACCACTTTTTGTATAACAACGAAATGACGGATAGTAAAACTGATCAACAGTAAGCTTCAAACCGAACTAACTTAAGAGTAATGAAAGATAGTCGATGTACTGCAATATTTGATCGCCACGACTGAAGATGTTATTTTAGATGGAAGCGAGACGGTAAAAGCACTTAATTTGCTTATAGGAGTGGAGACTGGTTCCGAAGCTGCTTTTGTTGACAGGTGGGTAAACAAAACAAAATGTCTTCGGGTGAGGTGATATTCTCTAAATTCGCCGGAAAGCTTTATAAGTGTGAAAACAAATAAGTATACAGATGTGTACGTACATATATATGTTCATGCATATACGGTTGCAAAGCTTTTTAGAGAAATGTAAAAGTTTTCGATAAATTCGGTTTTTTGAAGTATGCTTTTGGGTGTTATGTACTTGAATCTTAAAATTTATCTAACGTAAAATGTGTACTATGTAAAATGTGTACTACACTGACTAAATTGGCCACAATTGATTGTTTGAATACAAATTTGCAATAAATGATAATAAATGTTGTTGTTTTATAATGTGAATCGAGTTTTATAAGTTCAATTTCTATATAATAGTAATAATAATAACCAAGATGCTACAGTTCGAGGTGGACTTGGGCTTAGTTTTTTCAGCAACCACTCGTGTTGTTTAATGCCGACTCCGAACGGTGAGATTAAGAAGCTTTTTCTATGGCAAATATTCTCTTTGAGCATTGTCAATGACTCAAAACGAGTGGAGTAGTCAAAATGTTTTTTTTTCAATGTTGGTCTGTTTTGATATTTTAATCTAGAACATAAAGTATTATACCAATGATCATCATATCATATCGATACTTTGGAAGAAAATCGATACACTGGTTTGCACAAAATCGAATTAAATGAAAATGTTTCGTTAACACAAAGCTGAGAGTTATGACTACGTCCCGACGTACATATTATATTCATGACACTCTTCCACATAAAACTATACCCCTTTTCGTTTTGATTGCAACACAAGCGAATAATCGCAATTTTAAATCATGCGGGCTTCTTTCCAAAATGGCGATATGATTTCATAGGCTTTTTTATGCAACTCCCTATTATCGTCAAATAAAACTAATGTTTACTATGCCCCGGCCAGGAATTAAATCCAAGGAGTCGGGGGTAGCAGTCGATGCACTAAATCCTTCAACACGTTGAAATAGAGTATGGTTAAAAATTCAATGGCCCCTATACATACAAATTAATTCATTTCATATATGTATATAATACATTTATTATCATTAAGGTGGGTTCTAATTTGTTTATTCAAAGAGCAGGCATAATCACAGTACTTCTTGCTGCTTACAAAGATTTTCATGAATTTCCTTCTGATAAACCAACAAAGGTTTCTTTAAATTCCACTCTATTTGCTACCGCTGATAAAACTTTATTCTATTATCCGGACGAATTTTTCAAGAGAATATTTTGTTGGCATTATCAACACCCACAATGCTGTAGTTGGTGGTCACAGTGTGTCTTTCTAAAAGAAATCGAATGATCCCCTATTTCAGAAAAAAATAGTAATTTATATTCAAGGTCATTTCACCCTCCTCGCTACTGTTGTCATATAATTTATAGGATTGTAAATTGGGGTTTATGACAGCATCGTCGAAAGGCGAAAAATGGACATCCCCAGGGCGGTAATCTTCTCTTCATTTTGGGGACAATTTCTTTAGGTTTTCTTTCAAGAATTTGAACTTGGAAAAAAGTTTTGACATAAACGGCGAGTTTGAGGTCTAACCGCTATTCAATGAACAATTTTTAATTAAAGAATTTTTATTGTTATGCTGCAGGGAAGGGACTATTGGAAGAGTAAGCATCTGGCATTTTTTATTATATCTTAAATAAAACTTTAAAAATAAGAACTTCTTTTGAAGAAATGGGCGAGTTTCGGTGCGATTTTTTTAATGGAATTTCAAACAAAAGTACTTGCCCGCAATATAGTCAAATTAAAATATCAGCATTTTACTTGGATTACTTTATTTAAATGTTTAAGGAAATTTATCTGACATGCTATGCTACACATAGATTTAATGGTATTAGCCCGATAGTTTACTTGCCAGCAGCTATAATTAAATTATTATTATAATAATTTTTTTGCGTTCATTTCGTAGGCAATTTGCGCCTTAAAGTATTCTTTATCTATGAGGTTAACTGACAGATATATCGCTATCACGACGACTGTGCAAGATAAAGTGCACTCTATAGTGGCGGAAGGAAAAGTGAACATAGTCATTAAAAAGAGACATAGGGTTTATAAGCTGTCGTGCAAAGAATTGCAATTGCAGAAAATGATAAAGAGGGTCGCAATCGATGTGGATATTTTGCATCGTCTATGTATGTAAACTACTGTACGGCTTTATTAGACGTTCTTTTTTTTCGGAATATTTTTGAATCACTACACTGGAGTACTCAAACTCAAGACTGGTCTATTGTACTAACAGGTAGCAACCTACTCCAGTGCCGTTAATTTGATCCCAATGGCAAATGGTGACTAGACTAGATTCGATTTCACTGGGATTCGAACCTGCTACACCTCTAACTTGGGGCAGGCACTTAACCAACTGCGCCTTCCAGTCGTTCTTATTAGACGTTAGTTCTTTTTATAATAAAAAGCTAAATCTCTAAATTAAATATTCTCTAGCTCCCTATAAATAAAAGACATACTCATACGTTTATACATACATATGTACATACATACATACATATGTATATCCGTACATAATGTTACATATCTTTATCCTTCAACGATTTACTCGTACATATGCATTCGTCAACTTGATTTAGAAATGGATATTGTAAAACAATTGAGAAATATAATTTCAAAAGAGCATATGTGTATTAGAGTATTATGTTACTTATTTACTGAAAACGCACTGACAATTTTAATTAGATTTTCAGCAACGTTGATTGACATAGTATTTGAATGTCCTACGGTATTAGAATCTTCGAAATTTAATTCCAATCAAGCAAGTAATAATTATTAAAAACTATGTTTTAATTTAGGAAACTTCCCTTCATAATGAACGTACTAAAATCAGAAAATTGAAGTAAAAATCATTAAAACTACCAATATTCTATAGTTTTGCATGTCTTGCATTATTCCTTGTACAGATTTGTATGTTTGCAAGAGCAACGTCTTTCTTCGCTCTCTGTGAGTTTTATGCTTTGAATTTTAAGTTGCAATTAAAAAAGCAGTATTTCTCTTGCATTTGAATAATTAAAGTAAATACCAAAGGGAAGAACAACCGGGGAATATTTTTTAGTCTGACGGCGAAAGCTGTTTCGTGGATGGCAATGCAAGGAATGAAGTAGGGTACCGAAATTAGGCAAATAAGTAGATGTCCAGGTATAACTCTCCCAAAAGTGTCACAGTTGTCTTAGGTTTTAATTACATAAAAGAGTTTCACCTCTCCTTGCCCTAAATTATAGTCCGTAGTTTCTAGCTCAATTTCTCTTATAACATTCAGTCACCACCAAATTATAAATTGTGAAAAGATCTTTGTGTGCAACATTAATATCATTCACTCTTTACTTTTTGCATTTTTAATTAGAATACGCGAAAGATGTATTCATGCTGTTGCGGCTTATGTAAGGACACCCTCAACAAACTTAATATGGAATTTAATTTTTAACACATGAATGTACATATGTGCTTAATCTATTAAGATACTTTTATGTATCTACATATTCTTTTTTGTTTTATATCAATAATAGATTATTATTAGTACAGAATTAAACAAAAAAAAATGATACCCAAAGATTTGTCGTTTGTTTCAGTTGTGTCGCTCATTAGCTTTTAACTCTTATTCAAATCATATAAACATGCCTATACTGAGGGAATTGTAGTGTAATTTACATCTTATATCTGGAAACATAAAGCCTATAAACAACCATCTTTTGTTGAAGCTATTCATGTTCAAAATAAAATATAGTCAGTGTACACATACACCATACGTGTATGAAACAATGCGTAAAGCAGAAGATTTAATAACTTTTCAGATAAGCCAATGATTACACCAAGGGGTCCAATTACTGTGCTGGCAAATGGCTGAGCTATCTTCCTAAGACAACACGTTATACATACACCTATTATTACGCATTATTTGTATTGTCATTTCACACTGTTTCAAATACACTGGACTTCGTATAGTAATTTAAATATGTACGTAATATGCATATCTTTATAGTTATGTTCTTATTTACTGATGAAGGAAAGGTAGATGTGCGTACACAAGCACATATGTACAGTTTCTGTTCTTAAAAAAATAAAATTGAGGTCAGTAAGGATTCCCTTCATGTATTGAAACAAAGACCTGCAGATTGTTAAATGTCACTTGTAGCTGACAGCACTAATAGGACCATGTAATAGTACTGTTGAAGCGTGTATTCTATACCCAGATTACGATACAAGTACATACATGCATGTATATGCAACTGTATGACAGCACAATCTCAAGCTTTACTTCTGAAACTGTAATGTCATTATCACCCAGGACAAATAGATGGAGAGATGTGCATGAGAACCCCTCATTTTGCCCCAATAAAGCAACATTGTGATATTTTTGAGCTGAAAAGGAGCCATACAACTACGATTACGAAGCAGCTGACTGCACCAACTGCAGGACACCCTCTCATTCCATACTTGCAAAACACTTCTATTATATACATATATACACATATGTACATATGTGTGTATGATAGATAACAAAGGAAGAATAGTGAAACTTATGAGATACTTTAATTAAAGTACCATCGTCAAGTGTTTGACAACATATGCTTCCTTTTATGACATATCACTGAAAATATTTCCGCATGAAACACATTCCCTGCAGACGTATATGTATATAGTTTGTATCTATATATACACTAAGAATTTATACATAACTTAGTATGTATATAGGTATACATATAAAGAATTGTATTTCAGCGAATAAATTCAGCCTTGAATTTTATTCATTAAACTCATTCAGTATCAGTATTTAATTCAAAATCCGTTTCGCTACTGTGTGCCTGCACGAAATCCATACCAACAAAAGTAAATACCACTTAAGTATATAATATCATATTGTCAACTTGTATTGATACAAATATGACGATAGTATCATGAAAATAGGATGGAAAAATGAATACTTCAGTGCAGCTCATAAATATAAATAAATAATAAATAAAAACCTGTGGATAGACATATAAACTATGACATCTCACAGAAGGAGAATGGTACTCAAATTTCCATCTAAATAGATTCACGCATGTGTGTTTATTTTACTAAATTAATTTTTTGATTTTTTTGTTATAAATTTTAAATAAAGTTAATAAAATCTTTGATATATTTTATAGTTATGTATATTTTTAAATTTCGCTTGGATGCATATAGAGACTTATAAATAGTGTGTAAAGTATGTATGAACTCTAGCCCTAAATAAGCCCGAATTTACATTCTGATGCCCTTCTGAAAACATTTTTATTTATTTACATTTACAGTACAAACTCGGTTAACGCAACACTCGATTCGCACAACTCCTCGATTTTCGCAACACTACAGTCGTAGCACGTCTTGACTCTATAAGTGCAACTTTTTAAAAATGTTACCTCGATTAGTGCAACATCTTGTATTTATTCATCTGTTTCTGCATGTACCTTCTGAAATCAATGACTGGCTTTACGGATACGTTGAGTTTTCTACAAATTGTGAGGATCCGACAGAAATTGAGAGCTGCCACGGCCATCTCTTTATCGAAAGATAAAACAGAAGTTACAGTTCGATCCTTCAACATACTTATGTTTACAATGGACCGAAGAGAACAACATTTCAGCAGAAGACGTTTTCACTCTAAAAAAACAAAAGAGAGAACAGTTTTAAAAAATATTGAATTTCAAAAAATATCTTAATAATAATAATAATAATAATGACGGCGCTACAGTCCGAGGTGGACCTGGGCCTAGCTTCTCAGCAACCACCCGTGTTGTGCGTGCTATTGTTCTCTCACGAGCAGAGGGGACACCTACAGTTTAATGCCGACTCCGAACGGCGAGATTGAGAAGCTTTTCCTAGACAGTTATACTCTTTGAGCATTGTCAGTGACTCGAAAGAGGTGGAGCCGTGAAAAAATGTTTGATGTTTTTTCCGAGATTCGAACTGACGACCTCGAGCGTAGCAGTCGACGCACCTACCCACTACGCCACAGCATAATGTTTTTACTCTATGTATCACATATTTTGTAATTTAATTTTTGTAAATGTTTCTAATATTTCGTTTTCTTATTAAACAAATCTCTAAAGGAATAACCCGTTTAAAGTATGATTTTTTATTTTAAAAAATATAACCCAGTAAGTGCAACAACTTCGGTTATTGCAACTGCCTTAATTTCTATTAGTTGTGTAAAATAAATATTAGTAATTATTATTGAATCCATAAGAGGTTCTTACAAATGGTTTAATATATATTAATTAGGAAAGCTTCGTCGGCTCACATTTATTTTTGAATTTATCATACATTTTACATACATACATACAAACTCAAAACAAAAAGCTTTTAAGTAATGTTTTCTTAAACGCTTCGTTTGTTTTGAAAATGACTGCTTGAAAACTTATGTCCACCACTGTATTTATATTATTAAATAAGATTATGAGCTTATAGAGCCACTTCAGAAATGTATTCGAAAAAACATAAGAGCCTTATTATATTTTCTTTAGACGAGCTTCAAATCGAAAGATTTGTCAGGTTTTTAGATGAAAACTTTAAAATAATTATAACATTTCACGTTTATTTCATCCAGATAAACATCTGGATCAAACATTGAATCGCTGCATACAGCATATATCACATCAATATTGGATACTCAATAAAAAAATATTCAGCTACACCCGAAAATTGTTCTTTAAATAGAATAGGGTTATATATACTCGTAAGTTAAATATGTTAAATGAATAGGATTATAATTATTATCTTTCCTATGTGCCTACAAACGAGTATATGCACATAGAAGTGAGATCTTAGAATTTATCTTTGACATTCAGCATTTGCACACAAGTCGATATTTTGATATTTATCATTTGAACAGACTTAAAGAACTGCGTATTCAGATTTACAAAATCCGCATGTCGATGATTGACCGTTTTTGACCAAATGTCCAAAACTATTTGGGTCAAGTTTTCGGGATTTTTTCAGATTTTTAAGCACTTTGGAGCTCCATATTTTTCAAACGGCACTCGGGATCAAACATTTTTTAATCAAACCTTCTCTTCATTTCAAAAGATCTGTCGATTGATATATCACTCAATGAGGTGCGTCAGTCTTTCAAATCCATGGCAATTTCACCTTCATGCACCAATTTTTAAATTTGCATGTATGGAAAATTATTTCTTATTCTAAGGTACAAATCCAAAATTTCATGCCGATATCTTTATAAGCGTTGGAGATAAAAAAGTGTGACAGACACGACAGACGGACGACGTATAATGAAT
The DNA here is from genome assembly GCA_930367185.1 of Myathropa florea. NCBI lineage: Eukaryota > Metazoa > Arthropoda > Insecta > Diptera > Syrphidae > Myathropa > Myathropa florea. The sequence continues at coordinate 211,157 of OV884004.1, read as the reverse complement.
CTTAAAAATTAGATCTGCCGATTCGCCAAATAAAACTACTATGCGAAAGCGAAGGTATACTATTATATGTATGTACATACCTGTACTGTCAGCATGAATTAAAGATGAATGCCTAAGTACTGTTGTTTATTACCGAATGTATTTTCTTCGATTTTCCCGAGGCAACGACTAATCCAATTCCCCAAAGTCAATGCAAAAGGGCAAGGATAAAGTTACTCAGCTTAGTGCTCAATAGTGTCAGAACATACTTCCTCTTCCACTTGTCAGGCAGATAGAAATTAGAATGGACGAGAACAAATTACCATTTGAAGCTTTTTCGATTTGTGTTTTTCCCGTTATTCGCATTTCTCCAAAAAGACTCCGTGGTGTACCCCGGAGGAAGGCAATTTATTTAATCTGAAACGACGTTCATCGTTGAAACACCGAAAATCTGTGTTCAGGAAAATAACTGTAGGCATTGAGTTCAACAGAATGTGAATCATGTGAAACACTTAATTTACCTACGTTCATACATATCTTACTATATATACACATGCATATATCTGTTATTTGAGGATTAATAACACTTTACGGTTTGGTTAAAACTTAATGATTAGCATGGCCTATATTCTGTTTTCATCAAAATTGGAAAAAATGTTACATTGGCCATCGAAATTGCAACATTTTTTATCTATCTTCAATAATAAATACAATAAAAAAATTATTTAAGGCTTTTCATTAAGAAAACAGTGGATAATCATTGTTTAGTGTTTTAAATACAATAATTTGATAAAGGGATAAAACGATAGGTTATTTAAACGTGTTGTCTTAAATACCAGGAAACAATATCCAGCATATTTATTTCGATAAAACTTATTTGTTCCTCTGAAATTTGGTATATCAAATGTTAAATTCATACGGTATTACTTGTAGATACTTTCGGTTTCAAATAAGTTGAAAAAAGAAGTTGTAAAAAATTATTTTAATCTGTTCTATTAAAGTTCGTTATAATTATTGAATAATACATACATACATTTGTCGGAGATATTTTCTCTTAACTTCAGCCCTGTCCTCACTGACAAGTCCTACATTATTACATCATGGGGCAGAACAACAATCAATCAGAGTTGTTGATTTGTATCATGTTTCATGTTATTTATTCCGCATTTACGTACTTAGGAATTTAAGTGATTTGTCTACAATTCTTGAACTAAACAAAACAGTATTTTATCCATGATTGATGGTGGTAATTTTCGTTGACAGGTCGAGTATTTAATTTGTTGCCCGAAATTTCGCGGTTGGGCTGTAAATGTTTGGAGTGTCAAGTTTAAAATTTATAGTATTAGGGTAGATATCATCACATAATAGTATACCGTACATTTTTATTTCTTTTCTTTTTAGTCGAATTCGAATAAAGTGAAACAGAGGATTAAACATATTATATACATTCCATCTTTAAGTTTGTGTGTTTGTATATCTCAAAAAGAATTAATAATTAAAAATAAATTTTATCTGTAGAAAAATGTAGTCGTATATATTCGTATATACATATATATATAAATATGTAAGTGTTGTATGCAGCTAAAAACATGCAAGTGTAAAACACTTTATGAATGTCCCTGTAAAACTGTTAATTGCAAAGATGATTCTCTCACTTATACGTCATACTCTTGGTCAAAGAAAACTCTGTAACACGTCCAAAGGTACATCTCATCAAAAGTATAACATATAAATATGTGTATATAAGAAAGCGGATGTATGCACTATGCACACCAAAGCTAATCCTATTTAGTATTCGTCAAATGCAGAAATCGTAACTGACAAACGTTGTATAGGTGTAAATTGGAATTTTATACAGAAAAATCGATTCGTTTTGCTGTCAATTCGTGTGTGATTCTGGATTTGGATAGAAGTGCAAATGGAATCTTTGCTTGTTCGTACTCTCTGCTCTACCACACAACAGTCGCAGGTCTATCGTATATTGAGTTTGAGTATTCTTCTGGAGAATTTTTTTTTTCAACTTCATTGCTTAGTGTGTTTGCATATTGAACCAGAATAGTAAACTCCTCTGATGGCCCCGTTTATAATGACGTGTATTAGAGCCTTTTCAAGAATTTCAACAAGATTACTGCAGAAACATATTTTTAAAATTGGATTTACCGAACTATAGTTCATCATAATGTATTTTCAGTCATTCTATACCCACTCGTAGATAGGTAGGAGAAGATGCTTTAAGCACTTAAGCTTAAACAGTTGCAAGCGCCTTAAGCAGTACCTTTTTCTGGCTGCATCTATTTACGTCTTGCTTTAATGGATCCCTTGAAGACAAGCATATGTACATGCAAAATCAGTAGTAGAAATTTATAAATGAAAAGTTGCAAATATCATAAGATAAAAGATCGGCGTTGGGTGATGATATGTATTCCACACCATTTTCTCCGTCTCCATCAAATGGTAATTTGTTTCTCTTCGTTCGCTTCTTTCGCATTTTCAGCAACAAATTTGTATTTTATTGTACTGAAACCCTTCTACGCAAAACATGGAAATAAATCCTGAGCCTCATATTTCGCAAACTTAAAATTTATATGATACTTATGTGAATAAAAATATATGTATGTATGTACATATATCCTAAATTGTGTACCAGATTTAAATTTCACGTCATATTTATAGGCAAATGTGATTTGTACTACTATATCAAATGAAATGATTTTTGTCTGGTATATATGTATGTATATATATGTAATATATGTAATAATAATAATAATAATAATAATGGCGGCTCTACAGTCCGAGGTGCACCAGGGCCTAACTTCTAAGCAACCAACCACTCGTGTTGTGCGTGTTATTCTTCTCTCATGAGTGGAGGGGGCTTTGAGTTTAATGCCGACTCCGAACGGCGAACTTGAGAAGCTTTTTCTAGACAGTTACATACATACCTACTCTTTGAGCATTGTCAGTGACTCGAAAGAAGTGGAGCCGCGAACAATATTTTTTTTTTTGGAAAATTGTTTGTCTGGACTTGGATTTGAACCTAGACTGTGAAAGTCTAATGCGCATGGGTGGACGCACGAACTCACACGGCCACGGCGCCCACATTATATAATATATTCATATATGTATGTTTTAGAAAACTGGTAGTGGGTTATCGTGCATGTCGTAAAAAATGTTTGCCTGATGTAATGTGATCCATACGATCATAATTTTAGGTCCATTTTATGAAATAAAAACACTAACATGCAGCTATTCAAATCTATGGCATACATAAACCTGCGGGTACTCTTTAATTCCGGTACTCTTCTATTCCGCTTAAAATACTAACGTACGCATGCATCATCGGAGTGTATCCCATAAATGCAAAACATTTGTTTACGATGCAATCACACAATATTTAACATATTACCATATGCACAAACATACGTACATATATGTTTTCTCTAATTCTATAAGTTACAGTATGTTATTTATCTCTTTATCTAGAAAAAATATTTAAGAAAGGGTAACATAAACTGCAAAGCCCAAGAAGTGACTTACACAATCATTAATTGGACCAAAAATTCGGGTTAGATATAGGATTATTACAGGGTACATAAATAATATTTTCAGTAATTTATCAAAGCGACAACCAGGCCAGAGCAAATGAGCGCATCACTGCCACTTTCCCACCAATTTAGCTTTAGGGCATTTAACCCGTCACATTTTAACTTCCTTGTATCATGTCTCTGTTTGTTTCTTTTATTTTTTTTCTCTGTTGTTGTACACAATTTTTTTACTTGTAGCCCATTTCAGTTCTTCTTCATTGCTGTTTGCCGTTTTTGTTCATCTGTATCCCTTAGTTTGTTCCAGAGGACAAGGATTAATTGGATTTTTCGTCCATTCCTGTTGTTTGCTGTTTTATTATAGTAAAAAATGGAAATAAACACGAATCCTAACAGCAGTACCAGAATTTAAGAGAAAAACGAAAACCAACCAAGAGCCCCACGCTTTGTTCATATTTAAAGATCAACACGAAGTAGATATTCTATGATATACATAAATATATGTACATAACGTATATGTAGTTCTACATGTGCGTATCGTGTTTACTTCTTGTCATGTTCGCATCAATTCCACACAAGGATGTGCTTTGATTTCATCACGTTGTGACAATAACACCTTTTTGAACAGGAACAATGAACACATGACAAATGAAAACCTTATCCTAGACTTTGTAAGACAAATACGTATAACGCTGAGTGTGTATCTAATCTACAAAGAACATCGAGTGAGATTTTTTTTTGTTTGTTAGTACAGACTCTACAACTTCATACAAATTGTGATTATTAAGCACCGTATATATTGTTCTAAAATTTGACACTTTTGTTCTTCCACTTTAATTTATTGTAGTTTTAACTCTTTTAATGCAATTGAGCTAATGTCATTCGCTAAAAAAGTTTTCGATTGCTATTTAAATTATTAAAGACAATTAACAGTCTTAAATAAAAACTTCCTTACACATCGCAAAAAAATACATCAGTTTGATAATGACGTCAATCGAAACGCCTTCATGGGTGTATACATATATATATATATATATATATATATATATATAATATAGATGCACGCACGACACGACTGTTTGCTGAAAAGCTAGGCCCAGGTCCACCTCGGACTGTAGCGCCACCATTAGTATTATTTTATTATTATTATATAAAATAGCTATTTCAAATTAAAGTATCTGTACATATATTACAATATACATACCAGATACATGTAGACTATATAACACAGCTGTTTCCTTATTATTTATCTTTAAAAAAAGCTAATGTTTGCAACAGAAGCTACTTAAAAGGGAAAAGGCAAGAAGAAGAATGAAAAGCCCTAACATATAGCAACCAGTCGTGTTGTAAGTACAAGTCTCTTTAAAAATAAATGCACACATATATTGCAACTTTCAGTTTAAAGAAAACTTTTTCTTTTCCTTCTTCTTTTGGGTTTCAAGATTAACCTTGCCATCTAACAGCAAGCTTTTCTAGCCAGCACGATTTCTCGCTGCCTACATATATATTTATAAGCTAAGATCCACTTCAACACCCAGGTGACACCTTAAACGAATCATGCTGGCCTTCAGTTGCATCGTCTTACTGGTTCAAAGTTGAAAATTTATTATATATTTCCAAGCATTATTAATAACTCGAAAAAGATGGTTCTTCACAAAAATTCCTGTTTTAAAGTTTATCATGATACGTTCCGAGCAGTTGTTGTCTATACATAAAAGTCAAATTAAATTGAAATCGAATATAAGCAAAAACGATATAAACTTCTGGTTAAACAAATATTAATATACATATAGATCAACCTAAACAAACTAAAAATGCTGTTGATTAAGCTAAAAAGATTCTCTTTTATACGTGTTCTAAGATAATACTTACAATTCAGTACAGCATTTCAAATTATCGTCAAGACACAAATCTTGGTTCCTTCTTTGACACCTTGGTCATTATTTTTGGTAGCTTCCTTTACCCTAATAAAATTCTCCTTTTTCACAAGTGAAAGGAGAAATAACACTAATCTACGGAATTCTTCGCAACAGTCTTCCATTGTTATACTAACACATGATTGTGCCCACTTTTGTATACAATGTCACGTAAAAATTTACGGCCCATTGGCGGTTACAATTTGCAATCACGTTCAAATATCCTTTTCGATGTACTCTTATCCTTTTCCCCTTTTTATTGTAGCTTGATGTACAAAACTCCACTCTTCTAAAGAAACATCCTTAGTGTAGGGAGGATACTCACTCAAGTACGTGTTCTATTATATCTCTCCTTTTCCGTGAATAGATATTGTTTTTGCTAATGTTTTAGTTTTAATTATATCCATGGGAACTGGACACGACTCAAAACTAAATTTGCTTTAAAAACTATTGCCAGAGGTAACTGGTGTGACTTGAATTGAAATGAGGGGATGTCTGATGGTAATTTTCTCTCTAATAAAAACTTATATACATATATATTATGTGGTCAAATTCGATGCTCAGAAAAAAAAGAGATATATTTGGATAAAAAGTAAATAGAATATCTGCATAGAACAGATCTATATCCAATTAGTCATAACGTTCGGTATTGTCGATGCGACATTTGCATTTTTACCCTGCAAAAGTTCTAATATTCATGTTAATGTCACACCTCTTTTATTAACATCAAAATGATCGGCGAAACAGATTTACATTTTCCAAATTAGATCCCAAAGTTTTCCACTTTTATTTTGTATGCTCATTCGGATTTAAAACCCAAGTTTCGGTACACACCCAATGAATGGAATAGATTTTGTTTAAAGTTACTACGATTTTATGGATTTAGTTTTGTGTGAAGGCTCCAAGTCGCAAAAGTTTTTTTTCTCGTTGATGCTATTAAACCCTGAGAGGTTTCCATGTTCGTGTCCCTTAGAATTTTAGTTTCCACTCGATTGGTTCATCACGGGTGCCGTTCATAGATTGTTTGTGTAAAACACGCTGATAAATTTTTCTTAACACAAAACATCAAAAGTTTCATTTACCCACAAACGACAAGCGCTGACAGTACTGTCTAGTTTTTGGGTAATAAAGTGGTGGTTTTAGATCTCATTTCATGAAATTGGGTTTGCCTTCTTCACATCTTTCTTGCCTTGTTAGCGTGCACATGTTGGGACATATAATTCTAAGCAAAAGTGGTTATACAATTCAATAAGAATGAGTTGGTGCCATAAAGAATTCAACAGAGAACAATGGAAGCAAGTATGGATTATGGTACGACGGCAATAGCATCCTATACAGAATATGAGTTAACTTTACGCTTTATGAATGATGAATATCCAAATAATAATGAACATTAAATGTTTTTTTCTGACGTCATAAATGTTTTGCATTCCCTGTGTAAGAGATGGGTCTTTTAATATCAATTTGCAAGTAGTATCATATTTACAGAAACACATATGTGCATATGAACATATATTGAATTCATAGAAAGGATTAGCTTATTTTAAATTATCACAAATTATAGATGTTTAATTACGTTTTATGGTCGCCATGGTGCTGTAGTGAAGTAAACCAGATTCTACAACATCGAAATAAAATGAAAACCACAAAGCAAAACCAAGGATCTTTCCGATGATAGTAAATCCAAGTAATATAGTCAATCCAAGGTTAGGTACTTCCATTCAAAAGCAGCAAACGCATCATTGAAGAATCTATGCACCCTAAATTTAACTGAATTTAAAAATGTTAATTAATTTGAGTTATACTCAAATACAGATATACTCATTGGGCATTATCAGCGACTCGAACGTGGTGGAGACCTAAAAATATCAAAGGTTTTTCCCCGGGAATTTGAGTAAATTATATTGTTTGCTTATAAATAGAATGTATTAATATTGTGATTTCACTTCACATACTCATAGTTGTGGTTCCAAAATTAATTACTTTCACCAATACACAAATCTTTATGTTTTATTAATCTAACTTGATTTTAGTTGTTAGGCTGTTAGTTGACATTGAAACCCTTAATTTAACTACCTACGAAAGCTAAAGTGAAGTGCCTGTTTGCACTGAGCATCCTGTCAACTGAAAAACCCTTAGAGATCAACGAAAGACATGTTCGAATGCAAATTTAATCAAGAAACTTTGTTCACTTTATTTGGCTAAAGTACCAACTTATTTGCTAGCCCGACGAACTTCAAACCGACATCGCAGAGCATCCCGAATATCCCTTCTGTTTCACCAAATTAATTAATATCGATGTCCTTTTGGAATTCACAATTCTCTGATCCAATTTCCGATGACAACAGCAGTAGCAGCACATTGGTATCCAAATGGATGGATGGATGGTATAACGGTGGTGAATTTGAATGGATGATGTCAGGCCTGGGAAATGGACAGGACGCCTTTGATTACCAATTCATTTGTCATCTGATATTCATTTTCGGGGATGGGACCTTTACCATGGGCATAGTGGCATCTTCACCCCCTCGTAATACATGCATATTTATGTACCTATACATACATAATTGCGAACCGTTTTATTAACTTCTGAATAATAATCCCAATAATTATCTGGGGTCTCTTCTTTACACACTGTATTACTTGAACATGTGAAACTTCCATGCGTATGATGGGAGTGAGGATTGGTTCATAAGTGGATTCCGAGAATGCATAGTATAATTGTCAGATTTGAACGGATGGAAGGCTTTACGACCACATTGGAAATAAGGACTCCGGAATTATTATTTCAGCATTGACACTTATATCTGCTAACAGATTGTTCTGTATGTTTAAAAAATAGAACGCTGTAATTGTTTGGACCAGAAGTATCAGCATTCATCCAAGAAACTTAGAAAGGTACACTGTGCACAAAAGTAAATACATATCTTCAATGCATGGATGAATCATAAATGATAGTAGTCTATTAAGTGTGATACAATTCCTAAGTGGATACCGAGCTCAAACGTAGAATGAAGACACTGTCCAACATATTCTTGGAGCAGTTTTATAATTTCGGATCTCGTTATTAGTCGGAAATAATTGCAAGTATTTTTTGTTATTGCCCTAATAATAAAGTCAGGTATAACTTCATAATTTTTGCATTTACCTTGTATGGTTGTATAAACTCCAAAAAAATAGTTATCACCGATTGAACTGCATGCGATTGAATAAAAAGGATTTTAAGTTGAATTTGTGTATTTGACATGTACAAAGGAAGACTCCAAGAAGTTAAACGAAAAGATGTACACATTTTGATAAAGCGATTCTATTCTTTTCCGACATTTGTAACGTCTGTTTGGTAAGGAAATCTAATGGCAATCTCTCTGGAAAGTTATTTTACTTGTGAATGAGCTTGCATTTTCAAATAAAGTGAAGTGGGTTAGCGCCACCCTACTCATGATGCAAGCATCGTAGGTATTCGAAGTGAAGTGTAAGGCCGCATCAATGCCTCGTGCAAAGAGACAAGTTGTTTGAAATCTTTTTCTGGAAACTACCACCATTCGAATTGAAATTTAAAATTAAATTGGTTTTCACTGTATATCCCTGTCCATGCTCACCTTCTTAGCTATTGGGACAATACGGAAAATGAAACTCTAGTTTCTTTTTTCCTTTTTACTTTTCCTTTAGTGGGACTTCTATGTTTATGACATCGTCTCTCGGAATGGTGAAAGATTTAGAGAACAACAAAAGGAATCCAATTCCTTACAACACCTAAAGGGTACAATTTTCATTTGCAAGGCAAATATGTATATGTATGCACGTATACTTGCAAGTATAAGATCCTTTTTTTCAAGATGCAAGCCACGATGACACTTTTTCTTATAGACAGAGAAGCGTAACATGGGACTGTTTATCCTGTCAGACCTCATGAAATATGAAATTCAATTGCCAGATTTTTCTCTGTGAAGTGACACACGAGTTACGAATAGAGGTGGAGCAACAGAACGAAAATACTTCAACAAGATCAAATAGATTTACACGACATTCTACACTTACTTGAAGCTTTACTCCAAGTGGTGTGAACTTATGTCAAGAGCGGGATTAGATTTGTATTAGATGGAGACATCAGAAAGTCAACTATTGAATATACAAAGCATCCTCTGTAATACATTAATTAAATTTGAAAAAGTAATTCAAAATCTTATTGATACATACATAATCTTATTTTTTATATTGCACATGCAATAATAATAGTCCGAGGTGGAATTGGGCATAGCTGCTACAGGCCCACGAGTGGAGGAGACCTACAACTTAGTACCGACTCTGAATGGCGAGATTGAGTAGCTTTTTCTAGATAGTAAAACTGTTTGAGCATTCTCAGTGGGCTAGAAGAGGACAATTTTTGTTATTGACATTATATATTGGGAGCAATTTTTGTTATTGAAAAATTGTTGCTTGTGCTGGAATTTGAACCTCGACTGTAAAAATTAAGTGAGCGGGGATCGACGCACATACCCACAACGCTTCGGCGCCCTCTTATGCACATACTTTTTCACATACTTACTATTTTAGAGCATGTAAGAAAAGTTGTATGTACTCCAGCTACATAGTCTAGTCATTGACAACAGCAAGAGAACAATAGCACGCACACGAGTGGTTTCTGTAGAAGCTAGGCACAAGTCCACTTCGGACTGTTGCAACACAATATTATTGTTATTATGTTTTTAAAATATATCAATGTAATATGTGTTGGAAGTTTCTTATTATTGTAATGCTTTTATCATTGAAATTTTCTTTATATCAGTACTCAATATTTAATTATGATTTAAAACTACAATAGTTCGACATGAACTCAAACTTGATTGAAATTGTATTTCATACATTTAATAGAATAACTGTTTCTATGTTTATGTTTAGCATTTTTATACATAGTAAGCCCATCCATAAATTCTACTTCATATCTGCAAATAGAGATAGCTTCATATCATCTCCCTAGGTGTACTCATTGAAATTTTAAACCTTTTAACTTTCGATTGAGTACACTTGAAAATCTTAAATAAACAAAATATCAAAAGTAAAATAAACTTTTCTTCACAGTGGCAGTAAACGTTTTTCTTTTTTGAATGCTTTCGAAAGCTCTTGCTAAGAATGTTTTTGCTCATATTAGTATATACGAGTATGTACATATGTATGTGTATTCACTGATATGCATGATTTTGTAAAGCAGGATGTCTGAAGACGCAAAAACAAAAATCCAATAGGTGCACGCCGCTCTTGTATGGGTGTATGTATATGGGTACGTAAAACAATATCTTTGTGCATATGGATATATATGCATTTACCTCTTTATCTACATTGTCACAAACTACTATACGAACTAAATGTTGGGATAGGAATATAGAAAGCAGGCATTTTCATCTGCTAACAACCAACTAAAGCCAAAACTGGTCATCCGGTTATAGACATCGAAGGATTTCCTACACTAGAAATGTTCAATGTTCCAACGAAGAACCAAGAAAACTTAAACGAAAAGCTGAGCAAGCAAAAGTAATTTTGATGTTTTCTTCCAGAATCGTGGGTAGAATTTTCATTTTTTTTATTTTTTCCCTCCACTACAATTCCTGAAGCCATCCAACTGAATGGTTGAAAATATATGCTATGTATGTTTATATATTATTACAAAACATTAGGGTCACCAGAAGGCAAACATTCAACTTAAGATACAGAAGCAATGGATATGTGAAATACGAGACGGCTTTCATTGCTTTTTTTCAATGAAAAGGTTAGGTTTTTTTTAAGAAAAACATTTTCCTAAGATTTTTTCCTCGATAAGTAAATATGTGCAACAAAATGATTCCGTTTTGGTTTAAATTAATTAAAATAAGAATAAGTCACTGTCAAAAAGAAATATAAATTAATGCTACGAAATGATACAATATCAACAATAAATAAATTTAATAAAAAAATGAAGATAAAAAAAAATAATAATAATAATAACGGCGGCGCTACAGTCCGAGGTTGACCTGGGCCTAGCTTCTCAGCAACCACTCGTGTTGTGCGTGCTATTGTTCTCTCACTAGTGGAGGGGACCTACAGTTTAATGCCGACTCCGAACGGCGAGATTGAGAAGTTTTTTCTAGACAGTTATACTCTTTGAGCATTGTCAGTGACTCGAAAGAGGTGGAGCCGTGAAAAAATGTTTGATTTTTTTTTTTTTCGAGATTCGAAGTCGACGCACCTACCCACTACTCTACGGCGCCCACGAAGATAAAAAAATACACAATAAAATTTAAAGAAAAGTGTATTTGTACATATTTCGTATGTTGTTAAATGTAGTTTTATCATGAGTTTGACGTTAAGTTTACATCTTGTCTTGTCAGGGATCAACTTTTACCGCTCTTCAATTTTCTTTCGTTACCATGTGTGTATATGTATATACACTGTACAAATATCTACCTTTCGAAATATTCTCAAAAGCATCACTTGATACATTTCTTCATATTCTATCCACTTTGTGTCATTCATTGCTTAGTCATTGCTAACGAAAATGTGCCATTCCATGTAATCGAAAAATCATGTGCTACACACTGTTTAATTTCTAATGGCAAAGCCTTATTGATGTAGTCCAAATTGTCATGTGACAATGATCTGCAGTATCTCCTCAATGACAAGGTGATTTAAGCTGTCGTTTAGTCAAAAGAATAAGAATTGTCGTTTTAATTCCGTTTTAAAAATGTGCCGGACAGTTACAAATTGCTTTAAAACAAATTCTCATCCATATAAAGAATTACTAAATAGTTTTACGATACGTGCAAGTGAACATACGAAAAACTTGTTTTGTAAGTTATATAAAGTGTCCACAAGCCGAAAAGGTTCTCTCAAGGGAGCAATTTTTACACTTTCGTACCTACATCGGTCACACTGCGAACTCCTTCACTATTGATTGGAAAACGGTAAAGAAGTGGTGGGAAAAAGGATGTACAAAAACCATGGGCTTGTGAGTTGGCTGATATAAAATATGACAAAAAAAGATTAAGTGAATTGAGTGAGGTTCAGGTAAGAAAAGAGGAACATTTCACAATGTTTGTAATGTATACATATAAGTACACATATGTATATTTGGTCTTGCTTATATTCATAGACAATACAAAAGATTTGACACATTTTATTGTTAACAGTTAACTTGTTTCCAATTTTCTTTACAAACGCTTGCAAATTAACAGAAAATACAATAAAACTGGAAAAGAACCATAACAAATATTTAAAAAATAAAGGTGTTATTAGACATATTTTACATACATAAATTACTTCACAACTTTGATCTGAATAAGATGTCCTTAAATTTTAATTTATCGATTTATATATATTGTATATATATATGTATATACATTATCTTATTAATATACAATTGCGAAATATTATCTAAGTAAAAACATAGGCGACTATGTTCAGAATTCGGGAAATTTTATTTGAGGTTTGTAACTTTTACATTTTGGAAAGTCATTAGGAGCAGGTATCATTTGCTTTTGTTTTCCCACTTGCACCACTAATCCCATTCCTATAGACAAATGCCATTCGTAATGGCAATGCATGAGCCAATACCCTAAGCAAAGCCGTAAACGTAATTCCACCCAAATAGATCAATGTGAAAATGGATTACCTGGGTTATTAGCTCTAAACCGTATTACTGCATACCCACAACTTGGAATCGAAACGGTATCCTTAAACGGTGGTCTGTTATTATGATAATTTCTCGGCAGAAGATCTTGTTCCTCCATTTGCATTGCCTGTTTAACAGTCATTCGGTTACCCAAAGGATGTTGGCCAAGAGCAGTGACCATAAAGCGGTAGCCATGCAAATGAAATGGATGGTGCATGCGGCCAACTTCTAGAATGTTAATATTAATAATAAAAATGGTGACTGATTAAAATTGATTCAAAGAAGTCATTAATACCGGTTGATTCATCAACTATAATCAATTCAACAATACTGTCCTTTTTAATTTTTAATCGGTGTACACATGAGCATAGAATATTATCACGGCAATATTGCGGCCTATGTAATTCATCGCAAAACAACGATTCATCAACATCCAAAGGTTGTATAAGTGGCGGAGAAGACGGAAATACCATGCTAAGATTATTTATTGCGCCTACTATAGTTAAATTCGATTGAAGGTCTAAAGATAAAATGATAATTTAACAAATTTAACGAACTAAAGAAAATACGATTTTTAGAACTCACTGGCAAAATGATTAAATTCTCCTGGTCGGAAAATTTCTTCATTTGGTACTGGAAAATTATGAAAAGCTAAAAAAAATTGTTGGTCAGGTTTCTTAGTTAGGAGTTCATAGTCTTCTTCAATTGCGGTGAGTTCTGTAATACAGTGGTGAAGATTGCTGCGAAAACATGTTGCATTTGGATGGTTAAGAACCTGACATTAGAATATACAACTTTTTAATGCTGGGATGTTAGTCAATTATTGTCTAAATTTAACTATGTCTTACACTTCCCAGTGAATATGTATGATTGTATTCTGGATAAGGAGGCTGGGTTTCTTCAATGTCATCGTTTGCTTCATTCGTCTCATATCGTAGAAGAGCAAATGATTCAATAGGATCAGTTGCGCAAACCCCAAGCCCAACAATTCTTATCCAAAAATCTCCTTGCGTATAGTTAGCTGTTAAAATGAAGTCGTATCTCTCTCCAGAATTTGAAACAATTGTATCGAATGGCGTAGCATCAACATTGTAAGAGTCTAAAGCAATAACTAACAAACTGTGGCCTTGAACCTATATTAAGGTTGTGAAAATAGAATGGGACAATATACGTATGTGATAAATAAATGTATGCGTCACTTTACCTGTAACTGAACAGCACAAGAATGGCTAACTGAATTGATTAAACGAAATCTGTATCTTTTTCCCGGTTTTACAAAGTACTTTGTAACACTAACCTTTGTGTGTACAAAACTTTTCGGCTGAGGGAGACAACCGTATGAACCTCATTTTTAATGATATATGTAGGCATGTATGGAATGTTGCCACTTACGTTAATATAGGTTCCTTTTCCATTAATTAGAAACGAACTCGGATATATACCTTTGGATGTTGGCAGACCTGGAAAATATTGTTCACCATAGTCATGCATCCAGTCTGAGACAAGTATATAATTTCTGGAAAGATCATAGTCGTATTTGAACTTCATATACTTGTCTCTAGCTTCACGGACAATTAGAGCCCCATATTGACCGTTCACCTTGTGCAGACCTAAAATAACATGTCCTAAACAAATTTTAAATAATAATCATCTGCAAAACCTGAGTGAGAATGATAGAAGTGTGTTCCAGTTTCCGTTGCCCAAAAACTATAACGAAATGTTGAAGCAAAGGGAATAGGACACTGCGTTACGTAGGGCACGCCGTCCATAAACGGTGTTTCCCGCATATGTTGTCCGTGCCAGTGAAGTGATGCTGCTGTTCCATGAGCATTATTTACAACGTCAACTATAATCATATCCCCTTTACAAATTTGAATTGCTGGGCCAGGAATCATTCGATTAATGCTCATTACACCCTTTTCAACTCCATCTCCTACGATGCACTGTGGCTTATTGCAATCATTAATGACGCCTTCTGAACATCTACCGCAAGCTCTTTAAACAATAAAAATGAGTTTGAAATATCAGAAAATAAATTGCTTTTTTTTACAACTTACACTCCCATTGCTTGGTAGTGTTCCAAGACAAATTTAAAGTAGCAGACTTTCTGATTATTTAGAGAACATCTTCGATTACACAATTCACCAGGATATTCTGTCACATTAACATATCGAATTAGTGAATTATTTGTATAGCTATCTCCAAATCGATTGAATAAATTTTCCTTATTCGCAGGAAGAATGTTATTATCAATTACGTCACTATTTGCAGCAGCCAGCAGTCTTAATATTAGGTATATATACGAGTATATTACGGACATTTTTAAATGGAATTTTTTGTAACTTGTAATAGCCAAAGCTGCTATTGCAAATGAAATCGCGAATGGTATTACTTATTTGTAATTTCTATAAATGCGAAATCTGAAACCGAAAGTGAACAGAAGCCCATATTCAGCTGCGGTGCAAGAGATAATACGTATAGTATTAGCAGTGTGTAAATAAATGATTTATATGTTCTCTCTAGTACACTATCTCTAAGCATCGAAGGAAAAGAGTAGATAGTGTAGCACACAGGAATGTGTTTTTGATAATAAGTTTGAACTTGATAAATCAAATCCATAACAACTTCATCATTGTAACAATGTGTATCGTTGTTAAAAAAAACCTGCATTATTCTAAATCACTCCCTTGATACATTAAAATGAAGCGGAT
Source organism: Myathropa florea (assembly GCA_930367185.1). NCBI lineage: Eukaryota > Metazoa > Arthropoda > Insecta > Diptera > Syrphidae > Myathropa > Myathropa florea. The sequence goes on along the minus strand of OV884004.1, from coordinate 195,370 downwards.
AGTTCAAATACATAGCTTCTTCTAAAAAGATACATGGCCAATAGTATTAAATAGAATTTAAAGTGTACATTTATTTAAAATTTAGAATTTAAGGTGTAAAGATGATGGTGGCCGATAGTATTAAAAGGATGTAAAGATGATTTGCGTAGGATCTCATTAAAAAGTAAGTTGTCAAGATTATTTTATTCAGCACTACACTGAACGATTCCATCAGCCGCTTGCTTATCAATAGTTAGACCTGTATAAAGCCTATTTTGATAATGATGCTAACTTCAATTCTGAGCTTGTTGGACGCAACAGTTCAATTTAAATTGTAAGAGAAATAACAAAAAATGTGTGGCAAAATAATAAAACAATAATAAATGTACTTAGAAAAGAAAGATTAAAGTATGTACTCGTATATATGTAGTAAGACTTTTATTTAATGCGAGGTTGGTTAATTTGTTTCGAGTTATTTCCTCTAATAAATGTCTGGAGCTGCCGTGGCGTAGTGGGTAAGTGCGTCGACTCTTACGCTCGATGTTGTCGGTTCGATTCCCAAAAAAACAACTAACATTTTTTCACGGCTCCATCTATTTCGAGTCACTGACAATGCTCAAAGAGTATAACTGTAAGCTTCTCAATCTCGCCGTTCGGAGTCGGCATTAAAATGTAGGTCTCCTCCACTCGTGAAAGAACAATAGCACGCACAACACGAGTGGTTGCTGAGAAGCTAGGCCCTGGTCCACCTCGGACTTCAGCGCCGCCATTATTATTATTATTATTAAATGCCTGTAGGAAAAAAATTAATTACTTCTTCTGTCTTCTAACAACAGACAAGCTCGGCTGTGCCTCAGGCAATATAGCCTTCGAGGCAGTTCTTATCGCAAGATCTAAATAAGAGTATTGTTCTATTGTAGCTTATTACATTTTATAAATTTCAGGCTAATAAATGAAAACCTTCAGTTTCGAAAAAAAATCAAAGCTAATAAAATATTACCATATCGTTAGAGTACGTATTTTCGATTCTATGACAATTTTATAAAAAAAAGTGTGCAACCGTGAGCAACATTACTTTTCCCCCAGATGAAAAATAATGAAATAATGAAAAGTAAAATACGTACATATCGCTCGTCGCTCTTATTATCAAAATAAGATAAGTTATAACTTAGTAGATATACTGCAAAGTATATCTAGAATCAATTTAAAACTTGTTAAGTAAATTATTTCTTTTACATTGAAAAGATTTTTGTGCAAATCAATATAAATTGATTAATAAATATTAGTTAATTTTTTGATAAAATTTAAATATTATAATATGAAGTTTAAGTATAGTAGACGTCCAGTATAACGAATTATATAATGCAGTCATTCATGAAAACAGGTGATTTTTACAATGTAATTTATGGATTTATTTATACGAAAATAAAAATTAATTAAAAAGTTTTTGGTAAGCAAAATAGTTATGATTTGGAAAATACACTCTTTTTAATACACTGTCTATAGTTTTCACTTTGTCTCTCTGTCTGTTACTTTATTTTTGAACAAATGGTAAACATAACAGACAACTAGAAATACTTTGCGAAATTAAAGGACTAAAATAGAACGTAAAAAACCCAACCAAATGAAACAGTTAATTTTCCTTTAAAATTTATGTATATATTAGCAGGTATTAACAAAAAATAAACTGGGCAAGTGCGAGTTGAACTCGATGGTTCCGTCGCGTCGAACCCAGCGTGAAATTTATGTGTGAAAATGAAAATAGTTATCATTTTAATTCTTAGATATCTCAAAATTTCAACATAAATCGATATTTTGAACTTTATCGATATCTTCAAAACTGCGTTTTCAGTTCCTCAAATATCGATGGTTTTGGGCCTATATCTCTAAAACTATTAAGGCCAGAATGCTTGAAATTATTTTAAATGAAAGTCCTCAATGAATCCAAGTTTTTGTGATTTTTTCAGATTTTTAAACACTTTGGTTTAGAAAAGGCAGGGGGAGACGCATTAAAAAAAACTTTGGAGCTCCATATTTTCCCAACGGTATTTTGGATCAAAAACTGTTGAGGCAAAACTCTACCTCATTTCAAAAGATCTGTCGATTGATATATAACTCAATGGTGTGCGACAATGTTTCAAAATTAATGGCAACTTCACCTGTACTGGAGTCACCCCCAAATGGCCCCACTTTTTAGATTTGGGTGCATGGGCAATGACATCTTAGTCTGAAGTACCTATGTCTATTTTATAAACTTCGGAGATAAAAAAGTGTGACAGACACGACGGACAGACGGACGGACGGACACACCGAAATTATAAAGGTTCCGTTTTTGTAGACGGAGCCTTAAAAATGAGTGTATTTTTTAGCAAATACCTTCGTGATTTGTACACTTTATTGACACACACAAATTTTCTTACAGTGACCCAGAACAATGATTTGTATATGAATTATTTCTTCATCTTCACATACATACGAGTACATGCATACATACTCGTACATACGCATGACCCAATACAACTCTTAGGCTCTCATATTCTTCAAATTGTGTATTTACATTCTTCTCTGAGCTCAAATATAGAAATGAAATCGAATCAGAACAAATCGTGCAACAGACCGTCTCAATGTTTATTGCACCTTATACAGTCAACTGGCATCGTCACTAATACCTAAATATCTTCTAGTGGAATTTATCGCAGCAACGTTTTACTCTTCCTTTCTTGTTATAGCCATTACATTTCTAAACGCAGTTTCATTTAGAAAATATCCAAGTGTGTATATTGTACGCATATCTAACATACATACATGTGTATGTACATATAATTATAATTCCATGGATTCCATTCTTTTGTACAAAAGGAGCAATATTGAAAGGGATCCAGGGAAATTGCTTGATTTTCTTTTAGAAAATATTTCTGTGTCCAAACGATAGCCAAAAATAATTTGTGATTATGAAAAGTATTGTTAAGGATTTGCCATTCTCATGTGTGGTATTTCATTATTAAAATATGGTCAGAGTCGAGTCTTCCGAGAACTAATAACTTCTTGATTGCGTGATATGTTGGCCAATTTTATTCAAGCTTATTCTCTTATAAATATTAATAATAATAATAATAATACTAATAAAAAAATAGATTGGGCAATAGTGATTTGGCCGGATACCGGATACCGAATATTCGGCCTGCAGTTAGGCCGGATAACCGAATATTCAGCGGCCGGATATCTGCCCAAATTAAAAGTATATAAATACTCAAATCAGACCGGTACAAGTAAAACCAACTTAAACATTTTTTTTCCTTCTCCTCCACAAAATATTCTTACTTTCAACACAGCAAAATTTTTGGAACATTTTTGAAGAGGTTGTGGAAGGCAAGCCAGATTGAGTTTTCTGCCGACGAGCTTAACTTATATCTCAAAACAGTTTATTTTGAACGTAATAGTGACCCTTGGGCTTGGTGGTCAGTAAATGGAAGACAGTACCCAATTTTGCTAAAACTTATTTTTCATCTCCATGTAGCAGTGTATACAGTAAGAGACTCTGAACTCTGAAGCATTCTTCGTATACGAAAACAAACGTAATAAATTATTACCCCTGAATGCAGAGAAACAAATTTTCATTCATCATAATTTAGCCTTAGTAAACTTCCAATATTAAATTGTTTTTTACTGAAAAAACGACTGTCCGGTATTCGGACGGATATCAAAAGACTATTCGGCTCCGGCCGGATATTACAAAAGAAGCCGGATAGGCCGGATACCGAATACTTGCCGAATATCCGTCACACCTCTAGTGATATATCAATCAAAAAAATCAAAGATCTTTTGAAACACTTGCTTTTTGCGGTTTTAATGCTTTTCCACATTCTATTTCTAAACCAAAGTTTTTAAAAACCTGAAAAAAATTACAATGCTTTCTTCAATGTGTACTTTTTTGACTACCCCCTACGCCACGGCGCCATTGCTTTATATGATCTATGATATGATCACAGGAAGGAGGTTCGTTGTGAAAAATGGCAACATAACTTATACCAATATAGTAGTTGGTTCGCCGATCCTGTTCGCTATATTCACTAGCGATCTTATAGGTCCCATGCCAAACTTACGTATGCCGATGATCTGATAGCGTACAGATCAGGTCCGAAGGTCGAAGTAATAAATATCTTGTTGCAGTGTGGCTTTGACAGAATTCAGCGATTTTGCGACGACTAGAAGATGAAAATCAACTTCCGGAAGTGCGAAACTATTCTGTTCAGAACCCCGCTGTCCAGGGCCTCAAGGAATACGAAAAGAAACTGGCGCAAGATCGGCATAGTTGATCCGCAGAGGGAGCCGTTAGCTGTGAAAAGTGTATACAGCTACCTAGGCATTTGGTTGGATCAGTATCTATATTTCACCTTGATACCAGGGTGAACGTAATCTACTACATGGCTCTCATCCGCCCAGTCATTGCATACGGTTATCCAGTGTGGTTCAACGTGAGTCCTTCCCAGATGGAAAAGATGAGGGAGTTCGAGAGACACATGTGATTTTTTTCAGATTTTTAAACACTTTGGTTTAGAGAGAGCATTAAACACTTTGGGGGGACAACTAAGGACCTCAATATTTTCAAACGCTACCCCGGATCGAAAAGTGTTTCAGTATATCTCTGCCACATTTCAAAAGATTTATCGTTTTATTTATCACTCGAGGGTAAGCTTTCTTTTAATGAAATAATAATCAGAGTTAAACCAAACATTCGGATTCGGCTTCGGCTTCGGCCACCTTCGGCAAAACATTAGGCTTCGGCCAAATGAGGCCGAGGATTTTGTCGAAACCGAATGTTGAATTTTCTGTTTCGGTAAAAATAGAAGTTACAAGGAACGGTGTGTTTTTTTGTTTTGTTATTGTCGGATATTTTGTATTTTGAAAGTGCGCTTGTTTACAGCTTTAAAATCAAAAGATTTTGCATTTGCAAGTTGGTAAACTATTAAGTGGTCTGTATAAAAGTGTGCAATTTATTTGTACTGGTTTCAGGTAGAGAGAACATCAAAAATAGCAGCTAAAATCCAATTTGGGGTTATTTCGTAAAAATGATGCGAATGCAGCTTGGAAAATATGTTCGAAATAAAGTCCGACCGAACATTCGGCTGCAGCTTCGGCTTTGGCTTCGGCCGAAGGTGATCAAAAAGCCGAAGTTCGGCTTCGGCCGAAAAACTGGCCTTCGGTCGGACTCTAATAATGCTGCCAACATATGTATGTAAATATAGGTACATACTGATATTCATTATTACATATTTCAAGCGTTTTTGTTTGTTGACTGTCATTTTATTGCACATGTTTTTCGCTTGTCTATCTATGCTCTAATTCTTTTTCGTTTACTTCGATTGTTTTATCTTAAATGATTTGTTGCTTACCTCAACATGGACTTTTTTATTAATAAACGTGGAACCTTTGATAAGGGCTTAAACAAAATCATTTTTTTCGAGTGATTTACTTCGCATATTTAAAGTGAAATACAAAAAAACTGTTTTGTTTGTCGTTTTTATTCTATTTAGTGTAAGGCCAAAATATTTCAATTTATATTTTCGAATTCAGATTATGTGCTTTCAGAATGTACAATCAATTGACTCTGATAGGTATTTATACAGGCAATAAATGAAATGATGAAATATAATTTTATAGCCCATTTTTATCACCACAAATGTAATTTTATTATTGTGGGCAACGAGGTGAAATCATTTTGCTGAAATTGCCAATCGCCTTAGGAAGGATATTCTGTTTAATACATTCATCTTTTCGGTATGGGGGGCGCCGTGGCCGTGTGGGTTCGTGCGTCGACCCATGCGCATTAGACTTTCACAGTCTAGGTTCGAATCCAAGTTCAGACAAACAATTTTTAAAAAAAAAATTGTTCGCGCCTACACCTCTTTCGAGTCACTGACAATGCTCAAAAGAGTATAACTGTCTAGAAAAAGCTTCTCAACCCCGCCTTTCGGAGTCGGCATTAAACAGTAGGTCCCCTCCACTCGTGAAAGAATAATAGAGCGCACAACACGAGTGTTTGCTGAGAAGCTAGGCCCAGGTCCACCTCGGACTGTAGCGCCGCCATTATTCTTATTATTACATACATCTTTTTAAGATCTTAATGTTTATCGGCATCAACTTTTAAAAATTATCCACCGTAAATAGTATATCCGTGTGATTGAAAATAAATGGAAGTCAACATTAAAAGTACAAGCACTTGATTGTTAATATCGAAGTGCCACCCAAATAATCAAATCAATTTAAACAAACAAACAAATTAAAGAAAAATAACTTTTAGCCAAAATTCCTAAGTTTCAAAGAAACTGTGGTAGTATTAAAACAATAATGTTTTTCATCATTAATGAATTTTATATCCTTAGAAATTTTAGTTAAAAATTATGAGCATGCTGAAAATAAATATTATTATTAAAAAATAAAATAAAAATATCCACACACTAAGCTCTTATTGAGTGTATTAGAGTCACTGGTAGTGCCCAAAGAGTATAACTATCAAAAAATAGCACGCACAACTTAAACGGTTGCTGTAGAATCTAGGCTCACGCTATGATATGTACATATCTGTAAAATTTTAGTAATTCCAGGCGACATGCGGTGAATGTGGCAATGTAAAGGTAGCTTTATTTTGACCTGTACCAATAAATTATATATATATTTGACGCACAAACAAAGCAGTGCTGTTCCTCTTTACAATAAGTTTAATTTAATATTTCCCCAGAACTTTTTGTTTATATTATTACACTTATGTATGTATTGTGTCTAATCTATTCCTTTGCTGTAATACGAAAAAATATGTTAATGGAGTGGAAAATATGATTCACAATTCAAACCGCTTAATGGAAACAGTGGCAACAAATTTAAAAAAGTATTAATTGATAAAGTTTCTTGTTAACTTTACAAATAGGAAAAGAAATATACGATTTAAAGCAGCAAAAGCAACTCAACAGCAACAAAATGAAGGATGTAAATTTCACTTCGACTCTTACCAACAACTAGAGTAAATAACCATTAAATTATTCCGCCCATGCCGTCACAGACACAAGACCCAGAGAGGGTGCAAAATTTAGGCATTCAAATGAAATTAATTAAAGGTCCTCCTCAAAGTCTTAAACGGTAATCACCACGGCCAACGAATGGAGGGTAAAATAATTTTTTAATTATTCCGCGAAGAACTCACTTATGAAACAACGCGCCTGAAAATTACTTACACAACCTTAGCGAGGTGAAGGAAAGTTGAATCATTACTACTAGGAGCACCGCATCATGGAAAATTCTCACGTAAGGCGACAAATATTAAAAAAAAAAATAATTGAATAAGCAAATATTTCGCAGGCCCTTATGAAAACTGTGGGTGAAAAGTTTTTCTCTTTGACGGAGGTTCATAATAGCATTGCAATAAAAAGGCAAAACACAAATATAAAAGCCAGCCAAACATTTCTCAAAAGGATTTAATTTAATGTTCCGAGCAAATACTGAAATGGATACTTTTTCAAACATAAACAAATGAAACGTAAAGACACCTCCTTAAGCAACTGACATTATACCAAATGGTATTTAATTTTTCCCACCTTCCATTTATATGCTTCCTTTTAATTTGTACCTTTCATGTGGCTCTGTCCTCTTGAAGTGAATGTAAATGAAGGGAATATGGCACGACTTCAAAGCTCAAAGGTGATAATCCCCGTTCAGTTCGTTGACTTAAGCGTGGTCTTTGAGATAATTTTTTTTTTCTTATTTTTATCTGCTTTTGCACACAAATGGCATGACAGGCAGTGAAAATAAAATTTAAGGAATACGTCGGTCAACGCAATGAGTGGAAGGATATTGCGGGTAAACGCATGTATTTTACATTGCATAAATTTGGATTTATTATATGTACCTAGCCATGAGTTATGACCATTGGGATTTTCTTCATGTGAATAAGGATAAACAGACATTTTTATTAAAATTATTTAGGAGATTTTGTTGTTTTTTTTCAGATTTTCTAATATATACTTATACGTATACATACCTACATATTTATATGCAAATAAGTGTGTGTCTGGTATGCAGCCTATGCAAAAATCCATGCATAGCTTCGTTTTCCTACCACCCACTCCTGTTATTCTACAGTTCTCAAACGTAAGAAATTACCTGCAGTTTTATGCGGTCTCTATACGGCGATTTTAAGAAGATTTGAGGAGACAAGTATTCGGCTGCGTTTTCTTATATGTATTAATTTTTAAGTCAATAGATATTTACTCGTATTTATGAAGAAGAGAACTTTCTGTGATGATAAATCGATATAACTTCAGAAATAATAAACACATACAAATACGTGTATGAATTTGTCAGTGCACTGCTAAAATTTCCACAAATTTAGAACAATTTACATTTGAGTAAAAACTTGTTATAGGGTATTTACCCTATTCAGATACTAACAAAGAACTTTCATTTATAGATTTATTTATACAGGATATGCATACCTGACGCATATAATTCAATTCATTCTCAAAATGTAATCAAGTTCTGACACACCAAGCCATAATATTCTCCTCTCGTATCAATATTCCTATACATTGTTTTCTTATCTAAAAGTATGAACCGTGGTTTGTATGTATTTATATACTGCAGTATGGTTTTTTTTTCTTCTAAATTATGAGAACTTGTCGAGAAAATACGTAATCAATTCCAACATTTTTAGTTTACGGAAGTTATTTAATCCTCAATATGATGCCTTTGTACGAATTATTGAAAGCGACAAATTATAACTTTTCCTATAAGCATTCAAATTCAAATCAAGTAACCCAGATAAGTACCTAGTGAGTTAGGTTTATGAAAGCATTAGATGTAAAAGAAGTATGGAGAATTTATTTCTTACCGAATTTTCACAACCATTTCTGTTGACATCTGTTACAAATGTTGAAAGTTTTCTTGTATCCTCAAGAATTCAGAGTATGCTGAAAATATGTCATTAAAAAACAATTCGTTTTGTTATATTATTTCGATTTAATATATTTTTCATTTTTGGTCTTCAATTTATACAATTTAAAATCACTTTCAATATTTATATTTTCGTAAGTCTACGTATGTATGTATACTGTTTTGATAAATTGTTGTAATTTTTTGTTGAGTTTTATTACGCTTCTTTTTATAACTAAGTGTCTAATAAAAATATGTATCGCTTAAGATGAATAATCATTCCGATATAGATATAGTATATATATAATATTTGTATGTACATATTAGATTTATTTTTGACATTTCGCATTGCCGAAACTTCCTTATTATTAAAATACATATCTAAACTTAATAAAAATGTCCTTTTAATCTATTCAGTAGTAGTTGTAGTATACCCAAAATTTGCTATTTGTGATATTTTACATACGCAAGAGAAATACATATGTGTATTCCTTACGAGGATTTCCAAACGATGTAACATGTTTCCCCATCAAAAATAAGTTAATGTATGTACAACAATGCTGAATGCATGCATTATATCTTTAACTAACTCGTCTATTTATAAAAAAAGTAAACCTAAAATTGTATTTTTACATAGTTATGAATATACGTAATAGTAATATACATTGATGGATCGAATTCGTTTCGAACGAATTAAATTATTGGAGTCATGTTCTTGGTCCTTGGTATCGACAGTACGATCTCCCCATTATGTCTTCCGGAGGAATTGACTGATCAACTGGAGGAATTTTTTGGAATTCCATTTGATCCCTAACCTGAAAGTAAAAGATCAATATAAAATATATTATCACTTAATATCATTTAAATACAATTGTACAACAGTTGCAACATTTTTGATTTGATTTTCTTTTTATTAACTTTAACACGAAATTTTAATGGTTAGTAATCGTATTAAAATTTCAAACGTGACCGAGGTTATTTTTATAAAAACCGCTGACAAAATAAAAATTAACGAAACATTTTAAAAGTGACACCCGTAGAACAATACGTTGTTATATTGTTATCGAAATGCCCAAGCGCAATCAGGCGCGTGTTTTTACTTGGTCCAGATATGAAACAGCCCCGTTCATATTTTCAAATTGTTCATCTTTCCAAGCATCGAAATTTGATTGAAAAGAGACGTACATAAAAACACTACATACTCGTATATCAAAATAAAAATTAATTTATTCTTTAAAAAACGAAACACATCAAAAAATAAAAAAATCTAAGAAGTAAAATATCAGACTTATTTAGACGTTTCACTTAAAAAACTGACTGTCACCTGGAAGACAAATGGGGAAAAAATCGTTCCTTCCAAATTGTTCATATTATAGAACCGTTCAATATGTATACATATATGTACTATTTTATTGATTTCTATTGAATTTAAGTTCAAATTAAAAAAACTAAATATTAGCTATTCTTTATGTTTATGGTCAGACGATCCATGTCAATGATCCATGACTTCCATGCATTACAATAACAACACATGATCTTTTCTTTTCCTATAAGCATTCTTGATTTGAATCATTTTTGATGATTCGAAAATTAGTTAATTTGTGAGTATGAGCATTTCCGTGTGCATCATTGGCTGATTCATATATGAAATATTGTTTTGTGAATTGATTGTGTAGAAAATAGTTTTAACCAAAGAAGAGAAAAAAAATCATTAAAAAATTAGACTCCGCGGTTATTAAACCACTGGACAGGAGATGACGAACTTGACCTTCGTTGGACATTTTTGTTAAAACAATTATGATTCAGAAACTCAATTCAAATTACAGGAATAATGGCGAATAAACTGACGGTCAATATTTAGTTTTGCAGACGATAAACTAAGTCACACAATAGACCATCAGCACAGAATCTAAGAGCAGAAGACGAGGAAAACAGGAATGTGTGTTGGTTTCAACCATGCAGGTGGACGCTTTTTCATTGTATAGACTGTTATTTAAAAAACTTCTGCCTGACAGATAATTAGTAAAACCCAACAAGATTTTGTACCATTCATTCAGAATAAAAGATAATCCAGAAAGTCATCCAAAGTATGTCAATCAATGAATGTCTAGTAAGACTGGTTGTTTTGTCAAACCACGAACACAGCATTTGCTTAGTAATTTCAGCAAAGCTTTATTGACGTACTCGTATGTACCTGTTCTTTTTGAAACTTTATGGATTACGCTGTCATGATTCGTCAAAGACAATTTTTTTAACAAACAAACGACCAACTTTATATTTTTTAACAAGAAGACAGTATTGATTTTCTTAACTCTTATTTAAGATGTAAACAGAGACGGTGATGCATGTACTTGAAATGAAGATTCCGCTTATGCTATGCTTATATGTATGTATGAAAATGAATCAAATAATTTGATTGTACTTTATAAATTAAAACCATCCCTACGCAATGAATAATGAAGGACATATTATGGCAAAATTAATACATCTATGTAGATATCTTTTTACATGTACATCCAACGTTGATTGTCAATGAATAGAGAATAATAGAATACTGCATACTTCCTTTTCTATTTGTCAAGGGTGTTTTAATTAAGATTTTCTCCAGATATTCTTTCTATGCTCTTTCGGAGTGAAATAAGAAGAATACAACAAAATCTTCTTTGGAGAAAATTTTGTGACGAGTAGATAGATGAAGTTATTTCCTAAAAACTCACGCCTTATGAATGAGAAGAATCTCAAGTAGAATTAATCACCCCATTCACACCCCTTCTTGTCTCTACAGATGTGGTACTGTGATAAATAAAGCATGGCAATAACATTGGTGCGGGTAACTTTCTTTTCCTTTTTTCATTTCATCTTTGATTGATGATGACATTCATATTATCCATATATTTCTCCAAAGGACACCAAAGAATTTCATCAATTTTGAATGCTGAAGCATAATACTTTTTTCGTGAATTTGTTGGCGGCAGTCTTTTGCTAGGATCCATTTTGGTGCTGGTTTCACATAATCGCTTTCAAGGTATTTACACATAATAAAAGAAATATAAATCAAACATCAAAATGTGCATTAAAATCAAAAAAAAAAAAGCATGAAAATATTTTAATATTCCTTGCAATCCTGTGTGTAGGTGTATGCAAATTGAGTCACCTTTCGCAAAAGTTTTTAGAAAATTGCATAAATTGACAAAGATAAACATTTCCTACAAAATTGTATGGTATATCGACACTGGAGATATTACTATAATAATTACAGTTTTTCATCGCTAAGAAATACACAAATGTTTAAGAATTTCTTTTATTAATCTTTTCTTTTATTAATATTTATTATTTTATAAATTGGGCAAGTGCGAGTTGAACTCGCACGGGGAAGGTTCCGTCGCATTATTGATGGATGATTTCTGAATATCCAAACTATTTCACTTGAATTTTCTTTTAACTTCAACCCAAATCAACTATTCATTACTACATTCATACATACAAACAAACAAGCATCCACACATGCATATACCTACATCTCTATCCAAGTTTATCCGATAAAGAAAATCCCTTCCATCCATACCCAATCAGTTTTCATGCCTGCGGTGTGTGTGTACACTGCTGTTGGGCATTTAGAGGTTGCGATCGTTCTAAGAGATAATACTCATCAACGCATAGAGTGGTCGAATACAGCGTGTAATTTATGTGCAAAAATGAAAATATTTATCATTTTAAATCTCAGATATATGAAATTATTTTAAATGAAAGTACTCAAAGAAGCCAAGTTTTTGTGATTTTTAGATCAGACCAGATTTTTAAACACTTTTAGAAATGGCATGGGGGACGCATTAAAAAAAAAACTTTGGAGCTTCATACTTTCCAAACGGTACTTTGGATCAAAAACTGTTGAGGCAAAACTCTACCTCATTTCGAAAGATCTGTCGATTGATATATAACTCAATGAGGTGCGACAATGTTTCAAAATTAATGGCAACTTCACCTGTACTGGAGCCACCCCCAAATGGTCCCACTTTTTAAATTTGGGTGCATGGGCAATGACATCTAGGCCTGAAGTACCTAATTCCAAAATTTCAAGCCGATATCTTTATAAGCTTCGGAGATAAAAAAGTGTGACAGACACGACGGATGGACAGACGGACACACCGAAATTATAAAGATTCCGTTCTTGTAGACAGAACCTTAAAAACAGAAAAAAAGTTAAGATTGAATACCACAAATCTACTGTTAACCATTGGCATGTATGCACACGTACATTTAAATAACACGGTCATAATTCTGTTTGCCTTGCCAAGTGTACAACATTGGTCCCTACTAAAAAAATAAATTAGCACTTAAATTCTATACAATTTGCAGTACCCATACACATGCATAGTTTTTAATTTAACAGCTACATAAATGCGAATTTTGTTTCTCTATTTTCAACATCCCAACAACAACAATCGTCACTATTTCCCTTTTGACTTTCTTCGTGAATAAATATTCACATTTTTAAGCGACGAAGGTTTTTCAGTTGCTTTAATTGTTGTCACCAATTCCCACCGACTTTTCAACTTCAACGTAAATGAATTAATTATTTTCGGTTGAAAATTAATTTCTCAGTTCGTCGAGAACTTGCCTAATTTAACAAGTTCTGTGTGAAATTCGAATACTAAGTTTTCTTGTAGCAGGTGTATGCGGTAGCATGAACATTAGTTAGTTGTAGAACAATAAATTTGTTTGGGTTCTTGGCCTTGTTTTTCTCACCCAAAGACTTATGGTTGGTAATAAAATGTGTATTAAGTGTGAGGGATTAACCTTTTCGGAAGTATTCGGGCAGAAGATAAAAGAAGACTTTGTGAAATTTATTGCCTGGTGCCATAATATTCGTTGGCCTACTTAATCTGCTGTTGATCATTTTTAATGGCAGTGCAATTATACCTTAATAACTTCAAATTGACCCTTCTTATTTATCGACGCGTTAACTTTTGCAAGGCTTTTACTGACAATGAAATGTCGCGGGTGGGTAGAAATTAGATGCTATAAACTGAAATTGATGTTAGCCAACCCTGAAGAACTGACTGAGATTTCAAAACACGCTATTAAATGCATGAACTCATGTGGAATTAAAATAACGTTCTAATAATACTTAAGCAAAATTTAGAAATTGTGTAATGGATCAGCGAAATAGCTGGCCTATTATTTTATTTGCAAACCTTTATACAAAGACAAATTGTAATGCTATAATTATAAACATTGGTAACGTAAGGATTTTTATTACTCACCGCTTCAATTTCCTTAAAAACTCTTATAAGATTCTTTCCGGCTAGTTTAGCTATATCCTCTTCAGTCCAGTTATCGTATTCAAGTAATGCTGCAAACAGGTAGGGATATTTAGATACATCCTCCAATCCTTTCGGTACTCTAAATTGTTTGCGATATAGATGAAAAAAACCATCGTTATAAATAATTCTATGTCTGACAAAACCCTCAAACTAAAATAAAATATAAAATGTTCAGTCCGAGTCAGTAATACAACACCGCCTCTGTCAAAAGAGTACTTGAAGCCAATTAAAAATAATATTATGAATACAAGACAGTTTTGTGTCTTCATGTCTGTGTCTGTTTATTTCAATTGCCTCTATACATCTAATTGTAAGCTTAATTTAACTCAAAAATATCAAAGCAAATCACGAACGTTCAGCAAACACTCGAGATGTCTGTTTATGAATTGATAAGCAATCATTTCAATTGAAATGAATATAATTGGGGACAAAATTTAACTGTTTAAATAAATTGTATAAAAGAAGAAATATAACAATTGCGTCATGTGTGTATGTACTTACAAATTTACACCATCATATCCTGCACCTATGCCTACGTGATCAATACCCGCAACTTCTCGTATGTGATTTATGTGGGCTTAATTAAGATTATGTGGAGTTATATAACAAGAAAAAAATGAAATTAAAGTATTTACCAACAACATCAAGTAAACTGGCTTTCTCCGAACAGCTAACAAAATGCGGATAAAACGCCACCATCACTAATCCACCATTTATTGCCTGCCAAAGAAAGTATGGACAGGATTTTATACATTTGCATAAGGCATACGTTTTTTGCGTTTCTGAAGTAATCAGGATTATTTGCAGACATTTTTATTTAAGCATAGAAATATATGGTTTAAATATACCGAAAAACTGTAAGAGTATTTATTCTCATTTTCTATTCAACCTCCTGGTTTATTTTTCCTAATATTCATGTACATATATGTATGAATTCATATGAAATGTACGGTTTAAAATATTCTAAAAGAGGTGTATATTAGCAGTAGTGTAAGCATGCAACTTCATGTTTTAAATTGAAAACAAAAGTGTTTTTTTTGCTGAATGACCCAGATAAATAATTTTGCGCTATATAATATTAACTTAAATATAACTATATGTATATGCATATAATTGTGCAACCCATATGCTATATCTATTATTATTATATTAAAAACAAAACTTAATTATAATTTTTATGAATACCTATAACTTATAAAATGCATTTGTAGATCGTTACCACAATGCAAATATTTTACACAAAAAATTTCCATTAATTGACTAAAGGTCAATTGTAAATAGTTAATAGAGTAGTTTTTATAAATTATAAACTGGGCAAGTGCGAGTTGTACCCCCACGGGGAAGGTTCCGTCGCATAATATTGATGGATGATTTCTGAGTATCAGACGACGTTTCCAAACTATTTCAGTTGAATTTTCTTCTAACTACAACCCAATTCAACTATTCATTACTACATTCATAAATCCAAACAAGCAAACATTCATCCATATATATGCCTATATCTCTATCCAAGTTTATCCAACACATAAAATTGCTTTCATCATACCCAATCACTGCTCATGCCTACGGTGTGTTTGCATTTCTGTTGGGCATTTAGGGGTTGAAATCGATCTAAGAGATAACACTCATCAACGTATAGAGTTGTCGAACACAGCGTGAAATTTATGTGTGAAAATGAAAATATTTATCATTTTAAATCTTAGATATATCAACGTCTGTACATAAATCGATAAATTGGTATTCATAATTTCTTAATGCTTACACTAAGGGTCTTCAAAACTGTGTTTTCAGATCTTCAAAATTCGCAAGTCGATGGTTGACCGTTTTTCGCCAATATCTCGAAAACTATTACGGCCAGAATACTTGAAATTATTTTAAATGAAAGTACTCAATGAAGCCAAGTTTTTGTGATTTTTAGATCAGACCAGATTATTAAACACTTTTAGAAACGGCATGGGGGACGCATTAAAAAAAAACACACCGAAATTATAAAGGTTCCGTTTTTGTAAACGGAACCCTAATAACGTGATTTTTTTGCGATATAACGGTAAATTGGTTTAAGAAAGTACTGGCTACCAACTCATCTCATCTGCAAAATAATATTTTTCTCTATGGTCCTTGACTCTAGAAACTAAAAATTAATGCGTTCCCGTTTAAATGCATTCATATTTGCTTATACAACGTTGAATAAATTATAACAAGCTTGTATTTCTAATACTCCGTTGGCCTCTAATATAAATCTTATAAAAAGTGCACATCTAAATACATACATATGTACATATATATGCAGTTATGCACGAGGTACATGTGAATTAATCTGTACCATGTGTATCTTTGTGTCTGAACTTTTTCTCGGTTAAATCTTTCCTTTTGAACATACATATACGAGTACATACATATATATACATATTTAGACGCGTTTCCGTGAATTGTATGCATACACTCAATTTAAGGATTCTTGATGATTCCATTACTTGGAATGAAAATAGTACGCTTTCAAACTATCTCAGAAGGAAATTCAGAAAAAAATACGCAACAAAGAAATTGTAAAAAATAAAGTAAAAACTAAAACTCTACTTACTTACACAATGAAACTATGATAAGAAAATCTCTGTGCGCCTAAATTTACAAACAACGAAGGTATTGTAGTGAAATCGTACGAATGTTGCAATCTGAAATGAGGAGCCAGTGAGCATCAACCTCAACAATCTAAACATACGAACATTCATGCACAGTCATGCATTTTCCATTAAGTGAGGGATATTGTAGGGAATGGTATTTTAAGAAAAAATCGTTATTCTGCATACAAACTTATGTATGTATGTATGAATGTATCTACTGTATCCGTAGCTTTTTGTATGTCATATCTATCCTTTTCCTCTCCTTCTTTTGCTTTTCAGGCGGTGTGTAGAGTAAAGATACATAATGCAACTATTGGAATTTACTTATGTATATAAGCGAAAAGAAGGACACTTTTTCCGCTCACTTTCCTGGTCTTGAATTGTTCATTGAGTGATATTTATTTGTTATGTCGATAATAAAGTACTGTGAGTTGCTCTGCAAAAATGTGCATTTCCACACCAGTACATAATATGTGTGAATGTACAAATGTACATATATATGTATGTTTTTACATGACCGCCATTAGGTATTTTTGATTGGATTCTTGTCCATTTTTATAGATTGTATCTGTATCGTATTAATCGTATTAAAACCCTATTCATTTTTAAGTTAAAGTCAAAAATTAATTTCATATGAAAAATTTAAGCTAGATATAATTTTATCAAACTAAAAGTGAGTGATAATTTTCAATATTTTTCAATACCTCGAAGGTATTCTAATCAATATGGTTAGGTAAGGTTAAAGAAAGGGAGTGTTATAATAGATACATCACTTTCACTCGGAAGCACAAAGCCATATATCATCAAAGTAGCCCAATAAAGAATACATTTATAGACTATCAATTGGTGCTTATAGAGCCCAAGAACACTTTAAAACTAATTATAACACAGGCTTAATATTATAGATATAAATATTTAATACATTGAAAAGATCTGTTTTTTTGCGTAGGATTGTAGACCATACTTTTTATCGATAATGTTATCCATTTTTATATTTTACTTACTATTCTTTGCAGAACATGATCTGGCACATTTCTGGAACTGTTGCATATTGCGTGTGCTGATGAGTGTGAAAATATAACAGGTGCTTTCGATGCACCTAAAGCATCCAACATTGTTGGCACAGACACATGAGATAAATCAACTATCATTCCCAGTCGATTCATTTCCGTAACTACTAACTACAAAAGAAAATAAATCGTAAGTAAACAATTTATAATCAAGTTATGTACATATGAATCTTATATTAATATAACTTTACTTTTCCAAATTTTGATAATCCCCCAATATGAGGGATTTTCCCTGGTTCATCAACTTTGCAGCAATCCGCCCTAAAAAAATTAAGCATATTTTTAATTAGTATATTATAAAAAAATGTTCAAGATAAAAAAACACAAGAACCATCTGAATGTCGCCTATATATAGTAATGTATGTATGTTCTTGCACTACATATATACATAAATACTCTTTATAACTTACGTAATATATCATAATCTACTAATAAGTATGTAAAAGATGTATTTAAATAAAAATAAATATTAATTTAAAAATAAAAGTTACTTTTTCAAGTATTCATACCACGGTGTGTTGCAGGTATGTGTCAATGTCAAATAACGAGCTCCCAACTGGTAAAACATCCGTAAGACGCTTAAGCTTGTACCGATTGCGTGACCTCCTTCGACTCCTATCAGACTGGCTATTTTGCCATTTCTGTGAGTTTCTTCTATTCCTGTAAATGAAAGCCATTGAAATCAAGTAATATTAATAACGATTTATAATTTTAAGTTTATGTATCTATGGATATACAAATATATGAATGAACATACAAATAAGTAGAGAACTAGTAATTTTTAATTTAAAATAAATACGTACAAATGTAAAATTTCTTGGAGTTTTCATTTCAAAAATTGGTCCTTTTGGCTAAGAAGCCACAATAAACAAATGTAGAGAAAACAAAATAAACTATAATACACATCTAAGAAAAACTTGTCATTCTTAGGAGCTTGGTCTGCAAGGACGTCATTGTAAAGTGTGTTGCGAATGAAAAGTTACATAGCGACTTAATGTATACAAATTGTTTGTTTCTGCTCTGTTTCATGTCCTTGCTGAAGGCGGTTTTAAAATCTTAGATATATATAAATTTAATTTTCATACATCTTTCTAGAGCGCAATGTAGAAATACATACGTTCACATAAATATTTATATACATACACAAATTCATATTTAAAATAGTTTTAAATGGGTGGCATGACATTTGGTTATAACCTTGTTTCACTTTAATTATTTAATGGCAAGGTGAAAATGTCAGACCATGAAAGATACACATACCTGAGGCAGTTGTCACAAGTGTCATATGATGAGGATATAAATGTACGAGACGTCTTATTAAATCTATTTGTTCTAACGTTAGTTGAACAGCATCCAAATGTTGTGAGGAACAAGGGGCATACGCAGACCAAAACTAAAAAAATGTTTTTTTTTTAATGTACATCTATTTACATGTATATACATAATACACAAAGGAATTGAATAGCAATTAAATATAACAAAAATGTAAAGCTTGTAAAGAACATTTGACTCTTACATACAAACATACACAAATGAAAATAATGCAAAATCCAATTAAATCTGCAGTTAAAGCTTCACTTCCACTTTAATATAATAAATCTTTCAACTGAAGAATCTTTTCCTTATAGTACTATACACATTCTCCTCATACTTCTTAGCCTTGTTATATTCTTTATCCATACATGTTTACCGTTAGAAATTTGTGTCATTTCGTAATAGAAAATATTACCTTATATATTAATATACCTTACTCTATTTCAAGAATAATTGTGCTTCATATCACTTTATCTTTTCATCAAATTCCTTAACGCATTTTTAATGTAATGCTCCATGTAATTTTCAATTTTCTTACACAATAGATGCGTTTGCGAATCATTTGGTGTTTTTCATTCTTGCAAAAATTAGTTATTCTATTCTTTTCAATCAGGTCCTCAAATATAGTCAACTAAACCTGTAATGACAGTAATTTAGATATGCGTTCCAACAATGCGTGCCATATCTTGTTTTGGGTTATATCCACATTTATACAAACATACATACATATGCACATATATTTATATCATTCTATAGGAAATTTTTCGAAATGTATTTGAAATTTATGATGCTATTAGCGTTAAGACGAAGGAAAATAGAAAAATACGAAACTAAACTGGCTTGGATCCATTAAGTGGACACATCCGAGCTTGCTGCGAAAATCAATAATTCACTATATATACTTATTTATAATCATTGTAGATTATTCGAAATGTATATGTGTGGATAGTAATATTTTATAATTTCAATGTAGATATGTGTATTTATGAATGCATTGACTAACGTAAAAATTTCGTTCACCAAATCAATAGTTGTGACTTCTAATCCGATATAAAGTTACAGAATTCTTGTTTGCCCATTCATACTTCATATACTTATGTATATATTCAAGCAAATGTTCTAAGGACATCAAATCGAAACAAAACGAACCCTCACCAACCGCAAAAATTTCACAAATTCTACGAAGAAAGACAATGATAACAATGCCCGGGGAAAAAAAACAAAGAATAACAAGTTCATTGTGTGCCGCCAAAATGTCTGGTGTAAGGAAAAGTGTCGGAACTCATTAGTGGAACCCACTAAACAATAATCTGTATATCTGGCCTTCACTACACAGCAAATTCTGTTGGTTTTTTTTAAGCGTGTCCTAATGGATGTTAGATGTCTATTTGTATGCGTATATATTTGTATGAGATAAGATTTAGTACACAGTCATTTAATTGTTTTCTCACCCTCTTTTTCATTCAATTCCACCAGTTTCAATCTATATCTCTATCAGGAAAAATGTCTAGGAAAGTGTCTTAAATTATTACACTCAAGCCAGTTTGGTGGTGGTGGGTGGTGGATGTATGGCATTATTAGCGTAAAATAAAAGCCATCTTATGTTTTCGAGAATCTAAGAGGCAAATGTTTTTTTATTCTTATAATACTTATTTTTTGCTCTTAGTTGGACAGAGAAACAATTAGCATAAACCATTTTCTTCGCCTGACGGTTCCCCGAAGAGAAGAAATGGGAAAGAATTATCTAAATTGCTAAAAAAGATTTAAGCATCGACCTTTTCAAAGAAGTTCTCTCTAAAAGCAAAACTAAAACCATAAAACTGAATGCAGTGCAAGTTATAATTACTCAATCTTACAGCAAACATTCTGTTAGCACATGGTTGGTTACATTACAAACATATTTGTTAATGAAATAATTTTTAATAAAGTTGTATATTTATATGTATATTCATTGATATATAACGCTCAATGCTGACCAATAAGTTGGCTTATTAATGCGAATATAAACATTTTATTTTTTCGAACAAAATCTAAATATTTGTTGACACTATCTACAATTTCTTCTAGCGTATCTAATCCAATTAAGGCACATCTCGTTGAATAAGGGCGGAAGATCAAGACAATCATGATTCCATTTCACACGTTTTATAACGAATCTCGTATATTACGTTTGAACCCTCTCTCGCAACACATGTAAACACATGTAATATGTAAACCGAACACCATATAACAGAACATTTAGACGCACTGTAGAGCCTCCATTATTATTTTTATTATAACAGGAAATCTCTAGACTCACTTGTGCTGATACCATCCCTTCTTTCAATCGCCTCAAGTCCGTGTGACTCCAAGCGCTTGTTGACCAAGGGAGTATTTCTCGAAGGTCTCCCCCAAAACGAAAGTCTTTTAATTGATTCTTTAGAAACTTTCTGATATTCCATGGTAAGTCGTTGTGTCTATAAATAAAAAAAATAAGTGACAGTATAAATATCGAAATCATAATATTTTGTATTTAATATTAAAATTTTTCATTTAACAATATTCATTTCAATATAAATTTGTTGGCATGGATAATTAAAAAAAATTACTTATTTTTAACACATAAAATGCAATACGCTAAGGATTTTTAATTAGCAACTTTTCAAACTTTCTTACCCATCGATTAAAGGCACTTCTTTCAACACTTTCCGGACCCTCTGCAGTCGATAATCGAAATCGCTTGCTGTACATAGTATAACCGGTAATACTAGTGGAAAGTAGACAAAAGTCAAGCAATTTAAGCCGCAAAGCACAAAGCCTTTATGGTGCTTCCGCGATTTCATTGCATTACACAGGTGACACCGTCACATTGAGTCCTATAAGTAAAAAAAAACACTATACCGTTAAAAAGATATCCTTTTCCATAATGATAATCTTCTACACTGATTTTAAAATACAAATAACAATTTTCGTATAAATTTAAATTTTAATTTAAATAAATTAAAAAAAGACACGCTTTCACGTGATTTCTTCAAAATAATACTTGAGAAGATCGTGCAAAATTCACATGTCAACACTAGAGGCACGATCTTCCAAAAGTCCAATCAAATGCTAGCTTACGCCGATGACATGACGTGATTGGTCGAGCACAGCGGAGGCGGTTAAAATAAGTCTGGCGGTAAATTATGGCAAAACGAAGTATATGCTATCATCGAGAAAGGACACACAACAGCGCGTCACACTTGGCAGCAAAAACTTCGAGGTAGTCAGTAGATAGGAACGAAATCATCAGTACCGAAATCAAACTTAGAGTTACTCTTGCCAATCGCTGTTTCTATGTGCTCAATTGAGTAATAGAGAAATCTCTCGAAAGGACAAGTTGACCTTATATATACACGTTAATCTGCCCAGTCCTGCTCTATGGTGCAGAGACAGACGCTATTAAAAGCGTATGAAGAAGCTCTTGATCTGTTCGAGAGAAAAGTTGTGCGTGCGATTTTTGGTTCTGTTTGTTTGGAGATTCAACAACGAACTATACGGGCTGTACGGCTAGTCGAGCATCTACGGATAACGCGTTTAAGATGGTTGGGCCATGTAAAGCGTATGGAGATCATAGCTCCGGACCGAAGAGTCTTCGAATCCGAGCCATTGGGATAACGCAACAGAGGACATCGGCGTTATAGATGGCGCACATAAGTGGAGAAGGACTTTCACTAACTTGTTGTGGGGAATTGGAGGCAATTAGCGAGAGACCGTGCTAGCTGGAGAGGTTTGTTGGTTGATGCCAAAAGATGGAGAAGAAGAATTTAAAGAATAATTGTTGAAATAGTAGATTGGAGGAATGCAAGCAGTGTACAAAAAATGTTTCATTACCAGGCGTAGCTATTACAGAACTCAAAGATACCCATATTTAACCTTGTTCTTGTTAATATTCTGTAGTCAACTCAACTTTACTTTTAATTATAACAACACACACAAACCTTAACTTCTATTAGACACGTGTAAATAAGTGAAAATGTTAGCTTTACTACCTATAAAATGTACTAAATAAAGTGTGTATATGCTTTTAAATTTATTCGTGCATATACATACAATATACATATGCATGCAATATTTTAAAGCGAAATATCATTCACAAAATTAAATAAAATTAAGTTCTTTATGACAAATGTATGCAGACGAATTCGGACTAATAATATTTTAACATATTATTGAATATGTGTGCAGATGCATTGCCCGAAAATTAAGATGAAGCTATATAAAAGAAAGGATACGCTCATAAAACAGCAAATTCAAGAAGTTGTGCCCAACTGGATGTATGTACATATATCTCCCCCACCTCATTTGCGGAGGACATACCCACGTGTGTATATATACTCTCGTTTTCTTCATCTGTAGATACGAGCACATACATATGAATATTTCTGGCAGCGCATTGCAGTGGTCTTTTGACAGGTTCGGTAAGTGAGATTAAACCAGTACACACTCAACTTTTTTTAATTCAAACACTTAAAGTAAACATAAGTTTATACCCACATAAATATCCAAACAAAAACGGAGTGAGAACTGAATGAGTTTTATTTAAGTCTTCAGGGAATAACTTCGTTTTTATCTAGTTGTGTATAGCAAGATTAAATGGGGATCATGAATTCCTCCAAGGTAGTTACCGTGTAATTGTTCACTTTTTATAGTCTTCCTGTGTTGTTTGGATAAGTGTATAGTGCACCTGAATTGTTATCAGTGACGTAATACAAGAAAAAACAGGAGTGATAAATTATTATTTTAGAGGGAGAGAGTGGAGAGAGAGAGGAATGGAAGTTCTGGGATTTTTTGTTCTAAATGCAATGTTGAGATGAAATTTATATTAAAATGACCGTACTTATAGTATTTATTGTGCAAACGCGAATGAGTGGGACTTGCAGTTTTATGACAAGTCCCAAAAGCGAAGTGAGACAAGCTTTCCAGGACGGTTAATTTTTGAGCAGTCTGAATGACTCTTTTATAAGCATAAGTTCAGAGATTTTATTTATTATTATTTTTTATCCTACATATTTCTCATATTGAACTGATTAAAAGTATAGAGTGGTTATATATGCATCTGTAAATTTGCCTTATCATGTCAAAAAATGGAATTTGCATAAATGCCATATTTGATTTCGTTTAGTGGGAGCTTGCAGGAGCATGCAGGGTAAACGTGCTCCTGACTATGCTGATGTTTACAACAAACAATTTCCAAAACTGAACTAAATATATTTTATCGTCACTAGAGTAACTATACAATTTTTGGAATAAATCTTGATGCTATGACATCGAAAACTACGACGTATTTTGAAGCGGCATTTAAATAGTAAGTGATTTATTTAAGATAAGTTTTATTAATTGCGCAATTTATGCAAAATTCTCCTTTTCTTTAACAGCCAAAATAAAAACAACGCTAACCAGCAGTTAACACCAACATTTACAAATTCAAGGAAGCAATGAACTTTTCATGAAATAGTGAGTTAGGTTCGCATATGTACAGTTATTCTGTGAAGTCCATTTGCTAGTTGAGCTGACTTTTACAACTATGTACACATACTAGAAAAGCAAATGTGTTGGTTGTAAAGAAACTACTGCTGTGACCGCTTTTTTGGTAGTTTGTATGTATACTCTATAATAACCACAGGATATAAACTTGTTTGTTGGCAGCGTCTTTATACCCGCCCAATTCTCTACGGTAGTGAGAAATAAGGCTTCGAATGTAAAAGCAAGTGGCCTTGGGGACTAGACGCGTATATGTATGTGTGTATGTACATTCTGTTGAAGATTGGAGAGACTTCTATTCTAACTTTTATATACATATGAGTGTGCAAAAATACATTTGTTCAAATGAGTGTTTAGAATATGGCACAACTAAAATATCAAATTATATTTGCTTGTCGTGACTAAACGGAAGTGTCTAAATTTTTCGTTTTTAAAATGTATAAATATTATATATGTTACAGTATATGTTATATATTATAAGGATATATGTCCAATCACATTTTTTTTTGTTTCAGTAGTCTATACCCGAGAGATAAGTTATTAAATAATTAAAATGTCAAAAATATCACGCAGTTATTCGTAAAATCGTGGTTCATAACAACTTGTTGAAACGCAATAATCTCATTAATTTTGACTCAGAGTCATGAATCCATATATTGTATTTATAATGTTCCTTTTTCTAGAAAAGGGCTCATTTTGTTTGGTGGATTATTTCCTTTGTGACATTGCATATTATAGCTTATAACGGAGATTTGGTTTGATGATATGAAGGGATGTAATAATGGATGACCATATTCCATAAAGTTACTGTAGTGGACAGACGACGTCTTTAGAGCCTATTTGACTATTTTTTTAGTCATATTTGTTTTTATTTTGTTTTATTTATTGATTCAGTACGCATTTTCATATCAGATTTATTGTGATATATAATAATAAATTTACATATGCATACCATTTTATATATGTTAGTATAAATATTATTATTTTTGCTTTCAACTACAAGTACTAAGCAAGCGCTGTATTTTGTTGCGGACGTTCAATACAAAAATATGGAAAGTACCTGCAGATTTATGTATTCTTATCTAGAATCGATATTGCAATAAAAAGCGATATGAAAAAATGTGTGTTCTCTTTCTGCAATTCTATTTAAACCATACTTGACAATGCATAACACAAAATGTACCAATCAACAATAAAAAATGTGTTCATGTTTATGTATATACAACATATGTACATATACAAAATAAATGTATTGAATTTAATTAATTGAACAAGTATTGAAATGTCCTTATATGCATTGACAAATGTTTAAGTATACTACTGTTTCCTCAAATGGTATTTTATGTTATCTGTTATGTTTCTCCATACACCCATGCACATATAATTATGATTAGCTAGGGCAAAGGATGGAATCGAATTAATGACTTATAATTTGAATTGATTGAAATGTATTTGTTCGTCGCAATTATAATTAAACTATCAATATGTAATTATGGGATTCAAAATCACGTATGTATATATGAAATACTTCGAGGTATGTAGCTCAAATATGTACGTTTCTGATTGCAAAAAGATCCTTATAGTTAACACTGCTTCAGTGAAATTATTCCGCGTTTTTTAATAACCACTTTTTTGATTCGGTTGAACATATTATCTGGCTTGGATAGAAAAATGAAATATTTTCGAACACAAAGTTCTGTCTTTAGTATACTGTAATAGAAAAGGTATTGATAAATGCATCTTGAAATTTTTTTTCAACCACAAATTTCTACCTTTACTAACTGTAATAGATAATATAATAAAATAATAATAATGACGACGCTGCAGTCCGAGGTGGACCTGGGCCTAGCTTCTCAGCAACCACTCCTGTTGTGCGTGCTATTGTTCTCTCACGAGTGGAGGAGACCTACAGTTTAATCCCGACTCCGAACGACGAGATTGAGAAGTTTTTTCTAAACAATTATACTCTTTGAGCATTGTCAGTGAATCGAAAGAGAATTTTTTGGAAATCGAACCGAGGACATCGAGCATAGGAGTCAACGCACCAACCCACTACGCCCATTCAAATCTAAAAAGTGGGGTCATCGGGGGGTCGCTCCTGTATAGGTGAAACGGCCATTGGTTTTTAAACATTGACGCACCCACTCGAGTGATATATGAATCGGTAGATCCTTTGAAATGAAGTGGAGGTTTGATTCAAAGTTTTTTTTTAATGCGTCCCCCATGCTATTTCTAAACCAATAAGTTCAAAAATCTGAAAAAGTCACAAAAACCTTGCTTCTTGGCACTTTCATTTGAAAAAGAATCTATTAATGTTCAAATTTCGATATATCCAAGGTTTTAGATTTCAAAGTTTACCATTTTCACACATAAATTCCATGCCAATCGATGCGATGATGAATGTTATCTCCAGATCCATTTCAACCCCTAAATGCTCAACACCGATGTACGCACCGCAGGCATGAGCAGTAATTGGGTGCGATGGAAATGATTTTCTGTGTTAGATAAATTTGGACATAGACATTCGTATATGTATGTATGGGTGTTTGTTTGTTTGAATGTTTGAACGTTGCAATGAATAGTTGATTTGGATTGAAGTTAGAAGAAAATTTATTTCACTTAAAGTTTGAACTTGTCTGATACTCAGAAATTATTCTTTAAAAAATTATTTATGGAACGGAACCTTTCCCGTGCGAGTACAACTCTCACTTGCCAACTTTATTGTTAATGATATTTCCTACCGTGTATGCACTTGCGTATATGTACATTTATGTGAATGTATATTTAAATAACAGATATGTAACTCGTCCGCAAAAATCGAACATAAGCAATCAAAGCTAAAAATGCGTACAGTTCTTTATCGAAAGAGTTTAGTTGCATTGTATTTTGGTAAAAATTATTTTAGTAAGAATATATATACGCATTAAATAAAGAATGTGATAACAAAATGCAAATTACGCCTTACCTATTTGTATGGTTTATAATGAATAGTCTGCACGTAGAAGCACGATTAGTAACGAAAGAAACACATTTTCATAGAAAATGTAGAACATTAACATATTGCTACAATTATATACTGACCAAAATGCTATGATTGTATCTCAGATATTTGTTCTAAGATATTATTATATTAAATTATAATAAAACACATATTTATTATCTAACTCAAAAAGATGAATATACATATTTGCAGATGATGTTATATTTCATTTTGTGGAGATATAAGTATATTTAAGTGAATTCACGAGTTCATTTCATTATGAGACCCGACCCAAATTGTAATTTAACTAAATATACAGCAATCGTTTATTGGTTCAATTTTCACATGAATGCAATTTGTTAAATTGGATTACAATCAAGTTCAACCTGCCACAGTTGCAGATACAATTTCGCGTTTTAACTTTAATCGTCCTAAGGGACATATGGTCTGCTCACTTGTGTATACGTGGAAGCATGTATCTACATATATTTATCTGATTTGCATGCATAAATTTAAATATAATTGGCTTACCTTTAAAAAAAATGGGTTTGCTTGGAAGTACCATGGGGTAGACATATACTTTTTATCTGTAGTGGTAAATATCGAATCTGCAAATAAAAAAAAAACCGAAATAAAACATTTTTATTTTTGAGTCAGTAGAAGATTTATGGATATTTTATTTTTTTCTCGTATTACCCGTCGCATATCGTTCATAAATTAGGAAAAAAGCAATTCTAAATATCAAGCAACGAATTCAAATTATATCAGTTCCATTCACTACATGCTTCAATGCAAATCAAGTGTAGTACATACTTGCCCCTATTAAATTCAACTAGCACATAAAGAGTGGTCCAACGAAAACGCACGATGATAATTGTAAATAAAACAAAAATTTTCACAGAATTATCTTAATATTTTTTTATTATGATAGAAGGATCTATGACAATTATGTGTGAAACAAAATATCGGCCAAATGTTCGCCACGGCTTCGGTGGCATACCTCTATCCGATGGTTTATATTTTCAATGACTCTGAGACATAATTGAGGTTCAACGTCGTTAATGTGCCCAATTATCTCATCCTTTAGCTCTTGAATTGTTCTTGTCTTATTGACGTACACTTTTTCTTTTAAATATCCCCAAAGAAAGAAGTCCAACGGTGTCAAATCATATGATCGTGGAGGCCAATTAACATCGCCACAACGTAAGATAACACGGCCATTGAATTTCTCGCGCAAAAGTCATGAAAACTAACATTTTCTTAAGAGCTTCTAAAAAAATTCTTCCCATATTGTATGTTACTTCGTAACTTCTAGTCAAAATTGCAGAATTCCTGTATATGTAGATATACATTTGCGTCTCTACATAAACTCACGCGTAGACTTATCGTAAAACCTTAATCAAGAATTATTTCAGCTACAATCGCAACTACGGAAATTTATGTGAGTAGATCAGGGTCGGGTATTTTAAATTGTTTTTTGCCATTTTGTGAAAAGCTCTATTCCATCAATGGGCTCTTCTTTTGCTGAGTTTTGTTATCTCATTATTCGAATTCCGGATACTCAGAAGGAGAGAGAAGAAGATTAGATGGTAAAGCCTATTGTACTTATGAACAATGATTCACAAGCTCGTTAATGGATTTGAGGTTTGATTTTCATTATTTGAAAATTATTTCATTGTTCTCCCGGTGCTGGAAAACGTAAGTAAAAAAAAGCTTTTTTTGAACTGACGGAGAAGATGCAAGGAATTAAGTAGGTATAGCAATATGCATTGTGCAATGATTCCTTGTTGTATTTAAAAGTATACAAATATCAGTTGAGTGTCACATCTTAAGCGGAGTTACTCTTAAAGGGTAAAACAAAAGTAAAGAAGTTCAATGAAATATAATATATCTGCAAAATAGTTTCAAATGCTGACAAAATAGAAGTCAGAAAAAAAAGTTATTTTATAAAAGAAATTGTGTTAAGTGATAACGCAATATCTTACTTATTACATATAGAATTACAGTAAGTTATTACTTTTGTATGCTACACATACATACAATTATAAATTTAGAAGGTAATTTGTGGAGCTAACCATTTTATTAAAGTATGGAATATACGGAGGTCAAAGAAAATCATATTTTGTAAATGAAATCATGAAGCACACGTGCAACCCTATTTTTATGTACGCCCATACATTCCTATAAATTTCCTTTTTTGATTACAATTGCCTTTAGCTGTGTACACAATTCTTCAAGGGTTGATATAAAGACAACAAATACGATATTCAATGTCGAATCTTGAAATTGGTGAAATCGTGCCTTTGCATTTTTTAATCAAACGTAAATATTAAACTTCACATTTAATCGAAATCGTCATTTCTCAATATCCGATTACATGACAGGAGATTACAAAAAATGTATTTCAATATCACCGATGATGAAAAATTCCCATTGCTTAGTAAAGCGAAATAAGTAAAATGTTAGCGCGTAGCATAATGTATTCTTTTATATCCTTGAATTGATTTTAATATTTTAATTATTAAATTATTGCGAACAAATTTGAGCATTGAGTAAAATCTTCCGTTTTCTAACTTCAGTATTACGACATCTTCAGTTTATATAATTGTAGTTGTGAGTGGAACAGTACAGTTAAAATTTTAAGAAATTCATAGAAGAAAAAAATTGTTATCATTAAAAAAGAACAGCTTTGTAATGGCTTATATATATATATATATATATAACATAGTGGGTATGAACGTTTGCATTAGCTTTTCAAGTGTAGGTTAAAATCCCAGAACAAGCAACAATTTTTCAAACAAAAAATTGTTCGCGGCTCCGCCTCTTTCGAGTCACTGACAATGCTCAAAAAGTACCACTGTCTAGAAAAAGCTATTTAACCTTGACGTTCAAAATCGACATTGTACTGTAGGTACCCTCCACTCGTGAGGCACACACAACACGATTGGTTCCTGAGAAACCTCGGACTCTGGCGCCGAATTTATTATATATTATATTATATTATTATATACACACCTGATGATAGATACACCCTCATTCACCTTACATTGAAAGAAATAGTAAAAGTTCGCAAAAAAGGCTAATATATTGGTATTCTATATACTTCTTAAAAACTTAAAACATACAAATATTTTCAATTTTTACGTAAATAATTCTTTTATGAAGATAAAATTGAGTTAGCTCAAAAAATCGTATGATCAAAAAATTAGATACACTTCAGATTGTGATCAATATTCAATTATATCATTATTTTCTTTGCGTTTTTTGTCAAAAAGGTTTAGTATATTTAATTTTAATTGCTTGGAATTTGTGATTGACTTGTACTCTACAAATGATTTTTCACAAGTTTGTTAAACGTCGCTGCGAAAATTGAATAAATCAATGTAAGATGATTTTTCATTTATAAAATAAAAAAATATTAGATTCCTTTTCCTTAATGAATCTTATTTAATAAAAATAAAACGAAATAAATAGACAGATTAAAATTTGTAAGTTGGTGAATTAGACAACAGGTCTAGCGCTGCATCGTTAACATACATATATGGTCATACAATATACATTGCAACCAATTGTTCCTTATTAAGTATCCATCCCTGGTACTTATTCTATTTTATCCTACCTCATATTATTCACGTGTAATTTGAAAATCAATTTGAAAATCACCATTGCATGCACATATCCCAAATTTGTAAACGAAATGGAATTCTTTCATATTCAGTTTGGTAAATGTCCTATATGTCTCTATAGATGCTAAAATCTATTTCAATATTGGTATAGCTAGTGGTGTTCAAATCGTAGTTTAAGCGTTCTTTGAAGGCAATAAATCGAACGCTATAAGGGGTTTTGAAATGGGTTTCGGTAAATCAATAAATTCCATTGAAGTTCTGATATACCGTAAATTACATATGCATTCATTTATATGTACCCTAAGGGAGTGTGTCTATTCTATACTCGATAGTCATTTACACATCACAATTATCCGATTCCAATTATGTTTAACAGACTTAGTAGATGCGAGAAGATTATCAAATCATTTGTTCCTAATGCAATACGACAATATATTTTAAAGATACAAAGGTGTAATAGTATAATATACACAATATAATAATATATATATTATATATATGTTGTAGTGCAATGAAATATGCAAAATATGAAGATATACAATATAGTGTGGCGCTACAGTTCGAGGTGTACTTGAGCCTAGGTACTGCAGTCATCACCTGTGTTGTTCCTGCTAAGTGGAGGGGAAGTACAGTTTAACACCGACTTCAAACCGCGAAGTTTTGAAAATATTTATACTTCTTGCAGCATTATCAACGGCTCGAAAGAGCCGTCAATTATGAAAATTCTTGTCTGAATCCAGAAACTTTCGGCGTAAAAGTCGACGCGATTACCCACTACGCCACGGTACAAATGAAAAAAAATATCAGGAGATGTTTCACCCGCCTCGTTAAAATGTTCACTTCTGGTTCAGTACAAAAACCGTGAAACATTAACACGGTACCGCCGCTACTTCAAAAAGTCTTAAAATATTTTTTTTATTAAATTGCTTAACCCTGTATGATTATGCATATTTAATCCACAAACGTTATGCCTCTTCAAATCCACGAAGTCTATTTTTAAGCTAACCTTCGCTTTAAACTCTTGCAGCTTGAACCCTAAAACTTGTAAGTTAAATTTTTAAACGTATTTCTTAAAGAATACGTTAGATTTATTACAATTACATTGCATTGATTATCCGATTTAAATTTAAATTAAATCTTATAACTTAATTTTTTTAACAATAAAATGAAAGATGTCGCAGGGTTGCTTAATGTCATATTTTTTAGTTTTTATACATTTTACCGTATGAAAGCGTATAAAAGTGTATAAAAGCGTATAATATTGTAAATGTATAAAATGGTATGAAAGTGTATAAAAGTGTATACAATTTTACAAGTACCTATAATAATAAATGTTTATTCTCTTCCTCAGCAAGAGCAACAAACAGATACCAGGAAACAGGGTATCCAACCAAATCGTGAAGTACCGTATTTTTACAAGAAAAACCTTTTTTTCTTTGACTTTTATACATATTTTTCAATATTATACCTATTGCTTGTTTCTACACACTTTTATACACCAGCAATATTTTTCAAATGAAATAATACACACTTTTATACTCGTAAAAAAGGTGTATAATACGCCAATGTGGGCGCCGTGGCCGTGTGGGTTCGTGCGTCGACCCATGCCCATTAGACTTTCACAGTCTAGGTTCGAATCCAAGTTCAGAAAACAATTTTCAAAAAAAATTGTTAGCGGCTCCACCTCTTTCGAGTCACTGACAATGTTCAAAGCGTATAACTGTCTAGAAAAAGCTTCTCAATCTCGCCGTTCGGTTGTAGGTCCCCTCCACTCGTGAGAGAACAATAGCACGCACAACACGAGTGGTTGCTGAGACGCTAGGCCCAGGTCCAGGTAGCGCTGCCATTATTATTATTATTATTATTATAATATAAGCAAAGAAATGTATTTGGCAATTTAGAAAAAAATTATTTCATAGTGCTCAAAAATTGGGAACAGAAAACACTCTATTTTTACCAGGACATTCACCCCATGCATAAGTCTTTGCTAGTGCGAACGGTTATTAAACTGTCCCAAAGTGGTGGAAATACCTCACAGTCCAGATATTAACCCGATCGAACATTTATACTCCCATAAATGTGGACAAACAAATTAGTTCAAATAACATAACACGGACCAAAAGCCAATTATGTCGTATGAAATTGGATGTTCCTATATTTTTGTTTTTTCTATATTATTTTTTTTTATTTTGTTGTAATTATGCATTTTTTTATATTTTTTTCTTTGTTTAGTATCTAAAGTATCTAAAGTATCTAAAGTAATTAAAAGTAATAAAAAAATATTCAAATTTGTTTGACTTCCAAGGCTTCCATTTAAATCAAGTTTAGTATTCAAAATTGCAATCGTATGAAACTGAATGATCCTGATTATATGTAGGTACTCATCTGCTTACCCTACCGTACTTTAACGTGTCTGAACCTGACGGAACATGAATTATTGTGGAATTGAGTGTGAATAATTTAAAGGATAAGTTATGCCTCTTTATATTGAGGCTCGTTATATTAAGGTTACACTGTATTTTTAAATCTCAAAACCGGGAAAATCTTTGATAACAAACCTGGAACAGTAAATCACATATTCTCAATTATCACTTATAGCTACGGTGACCATCCGTTTATTATAATAATGAACAGTTCTGTGTTTGAAAACGATGTTCATTATGAATTATTTAGTTTACAAAAACATATAAATGTTCTGTATTTTAGAAGCAGTTCATTATTTGTTCTTTATTTCATTTAAATTCTCAAAAACGATAACGCAAGCATTAAGAAAACCAAAATTCAATGAACATAATGATAATGCTAAAGAGCCGTAACTTGCTGAACGAGCAAACTAGCAAAAGTAAACTAGTACACATTTCTATCTCTATCTCTTTTCTAAGTTTTACTTGAAATAATTTATTAAAATGTGTTGGATTTAAGTTTTTTTGAAAGTTTTTTTATGAAGTTTCTATTTTCAAATGAATTTAAAAATGGTTTGAATTTTGTTTCTTTTTCTATTTTTCATTATTTGGAATTCTAAAATATGGTCACCGTACTTATAGCCAAATCTGTATCTATGTACTTATATTTGTATTGTACACGACTGAGTATATCTACCCCTAGATACATACATGTACATACACTCGTATGCATATGAAATTAAGTGATTTTGCCAACAATTTTTTGTTATTTTCTGTAACTGTTTTAACTGCTATTTAGCATTCTTTCAACTTTATTTCCGCCCATATTATTTCCTCTACCACTAAACCATCACACGCCACCAGAATAATTTGGTTATAGTGGTCTATAGCATAACCACAAGCCCCGTCATTATTAGAGTATCAGAATTATAAAATGTATGTATATGTGTATGTACACATATTGGTTTTCTGTACATATATCTAACTAATTAATCTTCATACTTGGCTAAGTGATGTCCAATGAAAAAGGAAAAAGTTGAGTTTCTCCAGAAATAGAACGTAATCAATTTTGATTTATTTTACTTTGCCTCAAATTCGAATTATCCATACTCGTGTTTCCTGTATCTTGTTGTTTGGGATTATTGTTGGAATATTCAAAATTTACAAAAATCAAATGTCGTAAAAATATCACAGTTTCTACATTTACATCTACCATCAAGTTTGAGTTCCACCAGCACCATGCATTTTGAAAGAAACAGTTGTCAATATTATTTTATCCGTTAAGATTTGAATTTTATCGAGCTCAAATAAATTAAACCCAGACAAGAGAGCGTTGCCAAAAAAATGCAAGGATATTTAAGAATAATATTATAATGTCATTGGGCGCCGTGGCGTAGTGGGTAGGTGCGTCGACTCCTACGCTCGAGGTCGTCGGTTCGAATCTCGAAGAAAACATCAAACATTTTTTCACGGCTCCACCTCTTTCGAGTCACTGACAATGCTCAAAGAGTATAACTGTCTAGAAATAGCTTTCTCAATCTCGCCGTTCGGAGTCGGCATTAAACTGTAGGTCCCCTCCACTCGTGAGAGAACAATAGCACGTACAACACGAGTGGTTGCTGAGAAGCTAGGCCCAGGTCCACCTCGGACTGTAGCGCCGCCATTATTATTATATTATATTATAATGTCATTAAATAAAACGTTTGGTCACGATTTAAAATAAAAGTCAGTAACAAAAGTATAGTGGGCGCCGTGGCGTAATACGTAGGTGCGTCAACGCCTACACTCGATGTTCTAGGTTCGTTTCCTGAAAAATCACTTAAAATTGTTCTCGGCTCCACCTCTTTCGAGTCACTGACAATGCTCAAAGAGTATAACTGTCTAGAAAAAGCTTCTCAATCTCGCCTTTTGGATTCCTCATTAAACTGTAGATCCCCTCCACTCGTGGAGGCACAACACGAATGGTGTTGAAAAGCTAGGCCCAGGTCCACCTCGGACTGTAGTGCTGCCATTATTATTATTATTAACAGAAGTATAGGTTATTATTAAATTGAGTAAATCTCGATCAAAATGTATCTAACGTGAAAAAATTTACCAATATTATGACCAACGATAATCACTAATCATGCCAACTCTGTGTAAGTTGCTATTGTAGACCAAGGAATTGAAATAAACATGAAATAAAATCACTTCAGACAAAATGTCATGTCTTCAAAGAGTTTATAAATTCTGTAGAGTCAAAAATTTCGTAGATAGATATCAATGTGAAACCATAAGGGTTCCGTTGGTACCATTCTGAACGGAATACTATTTTGATAACTACAGAGCTTTTTGAATTAAATTTCTATGCTACTCCCAATTTTCAAGTTATTAAAAAGATTTCTCAAATTCTAATAAGAGTAACTTCTGGTATAGCTGGCAAATAACAATTTATGATTGTATGTTATATCATGAAAATATGTATATTAAAAAAATAGCACAAGCAAAATTATACAATAATACACTAATTCTTCAACAACTTACAAATTTAATTATGATGATTAAAATAAAAATCTACATTACAATCATCAACCAAATTTAACTTTATGTAAAAATGAATTGAAATTCAAAGATGTTCTTACAAAATATGGTAGTTTCTTAAAAATTGTAGGAGCTGTTAAAGTGTAAAAACTTGTAAGACTGGGTTAGTACAATAGGTACTCAGTACAGTACGTAAAGGTGTCTCAGACGGAGAGCATGTAGATGTAAAACGAGTCCAGTTATGAGTGAATCGTTTTTTATTGCAAATGATTTGAATCGAATGTTTCTATACTATCAATAAAAGTCATATACATAAGGTCACAAGAACCACCCTAACTTGAGTTGCCATATTTTAGCTTAGAGTAGGGAAGACCAAAATAAATTAAAGCATTTTTGGAACAATATTGTTTGATCAGATAGAATTGCCTCAACACCAGTATCATATGCGATTTAATTGTTTGAATATGATTTTTCCAATTCAAATTGCTGCCGATTTACAATATATTTATAGTGGTGCACCGTAATAGTGCCCTCTGCCGAAGGTTCGGTCTTCCTCTCCTTCTCGATTCGAAGACTCTCTTGGCTAGAACATTGGTTTTCATTCGCTCGATGTAGCCGAGCCAGTTTAGTCGGACAGATTTTTGCCTTCCGCACTATGTCTACATCTTTGTACAGCTCATAGAGTTCGCGGTTGTATTTTCTTCTCCATTCGCTCTCCTTACAGACGGGAACAAATATCCGACGTAGAATTTTTCCTTCGAAGCCGCCACGAATCGGCCTTGCAGTCCTGCTTATCGTCCAATTTCGGCGCCATATATGTACCAAGATTTTATAGAGCATAAGTATGTCCCTCGAGTCAGTCGAGTTTTGGCCAAGAGTTACCAAGAGCGATTCTGCGGTGGATCTCCACCAAGATGCCATTTGTGGAGTTCGTATTTGCCCCAAGGCAGACAAACACCTAAACTACTTCTAAATTGTAGTTATCGATTGTGGCGTTTTATCCTAGATGATGTTCGACGAATCGATTTTTACTCGACAACATATATTTCGCCATCTCCTCATTTGCCCTAAGACCAGCTTCTTTCACCCGTTCTTCAACCGTTGTGAATGCTTCTACTACGGTTCGTTAGGAACGCGCGAGTAGCCTTTGACTGTGATATTTTGTCCTAGATGATCTTGGACAGATCGATTTTTATTCGACAGGATATATTTCGTCTTCTCTCCATTTACCCTAAGATCAGCTCGCTTCACCCGCTCTTCAATCGCGGCGAATGCTTCTACTACGGCTCGCTAGGAACGCGCGACAATGTCGATGTCATATGCATAACCCAGTAGTTGGACCAATATGTAAAAGATAGTCCTTTCCATTTTTACACCTGCCAGCGACACTATCTTCTCCAGAACCAGATTGGAAAAGTCACACGATACTCTTTTATACATTTAAATAACGTTTTATACATTTGTATACAATTTTATACACTTTTATACGTTTTTATACGGTATAATGTATGAAAACAAAAAAGTGTGACATTTAGCAACCCTGCCATTCGGAGTCGGTATTAAACTGTAGGTCCCATCCACTTGAGAGAACAATAGCACGCCCAATAATAGCATCAACAATAGCACGCCCAACTCATGTAGTTGTTGTAGAAGATAGACCCAAGTCCACCTCGGACTGTAGCGCTTTTATTGTTATTATTATTAATACATATATGTGATCACTTGTTTATGTTTTGATAAGTTAAAATTCTTTACACAAAAAAAAACTATATAATTTAAAAACAAACTCTGCAGAAAATCGTTTCATGATAATCGTTATGTATGTATGTATATAGATTGCAACCTTTCTGTAGATGCTAATAATTGGCATGAATCCAAGAATCAACAAATGGTGACAAGTATGTAGACATTATCGCACAGAAAAAGATATCTTTTTGTATAAAATTTTCCTTCAGAATATATCTGAGTTTTCTTTTTTTATTTATTTTAATGTATTTTTTGCACCCAAAACAAACCTTTTGCCAAAAATGTTTTCATTCGAAGGCCTCGAAGAGATTATTAGGCTATGATTCAATATTGGGCAGAGTAAGCAAGATAGATTTGGTTTGAACCACTTTTTTTTTTCTAGCGCATGCATGTACTACATGTACATGTACAAGTTATATTGGAAATAAGAAAGATAAATATGTATAACTATAGTCAATTATATGAGCATTTTCACTGTCTGAATTTTCGATAGTAAATATCAGTTCGTGATGTAGGTCTAACTTTTGTTTCAGTTCTCAAAAATTGTCTTTAGTAATGTTACTGCAATACCTTTCTTTAAAACGGTGTAATTTCCTCTTTTGCCCTTTCATTGAATTTTATTGACATTCTTTGAAGGCATTTCCTCTCAATTTACTCATATAAAAGAACATCTTAACACGATTACGGTGTTAATCTTTCTTCTTTCTTTCCCTCTGACATATCTCTTTTTATTTTCTGCAAAGCTGAACCATGTCATGGAACTTCCAGATAAGTGAAAAGAATTATTTCACACGTATTCTTAATAGGATTACACATAAAGGTAAAAGATTTCCTAAAAGGGAAATAAACATACATATTCCAAAATGTTAGAAGATATAGTATGTCTTAAAATATTTCTATGACTGTGACTTAGTCATCAAATGTGCTATATTAATTATAGGCTAAATATAACGGTTATACAAGTAGTAGCGTATACTATGATTCCAGTTTTATAACTGGAAGAAAAATATTAAAATGCCATTGTAAAAACATAGCTCAGAAATGAATTCGTATGAAACATGTGAATAAATATACTTAATGAAGTGAACTGGAAGCAAAAGTCATCATAAATAGACTGGAGAAACCAATTGCACTTTAAAGAGTCGTGAACTTAGGCGCTCAGTTTTATATACATTCATCATAATGTGTCAATGTTTCGGATTGTGAAATACAATATACCGCCAACTATAGCTGCTCTCTCTTCTTGGTATTACATACATATCAAATCATAGGTAATGTACACTTTTGTATGATTTGTGTAAGACAGGAAAGACTCAGTACACCAAATAATCCACAAAACCGCAAAAAATAAAAAAGCAATCTTGTTCTACTCTCAAACGCATGAAGCAGTGAAATAACATAACTTATGCTATTGGGTGGAATATCGACTACTCGTGTTACATAAAGTAGGGTGCGTTATTTTATCCTGTGCTTCGGTTCTATAAATCAGAACAGAATTAATTATAATTCAATTGAGTGGAATGGTTCTACGAACGCAAGTGTATATGAAAAGGCATAATTGAATTTCTTTGAAGCGAACACCAACAAATTATACATCATTAGGTTAATCCGTTTAGGGCAGCAGGAAAAGAAAACTGTAAAATAAATTGAAAAATAATGACAACAACTTATGTCAAAATAAAGATTTGCGAAATGATGTTAGCAAATAGGTTTTATGCATATGCTGTGTAACATCATTTTGAACTTGGTGCTCAAAACATTTCAATTTTCATTTAATTTTTTATAACATATGGCTTTAACGTTCGTAGAATAATTTGCAATGTAGTTTTTTGTACCTATATGATTGGGCCCTGAGTGCTGGCTATATTGCCTATAAACACTTACTTGGAAACACAGTCAATTGTTATACAAACGAAACATGTGTATGATGATTTTAACATAGCAATGTAATATTTGTGTAGTATACTTTGGAGACAGAGCAATGTAGTATTTTGTGTCAAAGCTTTCAAAAGCTTTCTATCGTAAGAATATATGTATGTTACAATTATATGCATGTGCAAGTTGTGTTTTTATATTTGCAACCATTCAATCCATGAATTCATAAAAGGATATGTGATCTCGATGTACATAAGTATGTATGTATTTATTGCAGTATGCTTATAAGGCGCAAATTTATAAGCAACATTTTTTTATATAATTCTTTTATTAGCACCTATAAAAACCTAGATATACCTCTGTTTTGATTTTGTTTATAGAAATAGTTATGTTAAAAATATTTCATAGATATATTTTTATTAACTGTTTGCAAACTGAAATAAACATGTCAATAGAACAATACTGTAGTAAACATTAAAAACACAGTGAAAATATAAAAAATATTAACTCAACCAATCAATATTTTCCTGCCATGTTAGCCTCGCAAATAGACAAAGAGTGCCAAATTATTGTGCTTGTCACCTCTTGATTGTGAGGAATTCAAATAGAAGGGGTAAACAACGAAACGTTTTACCACCAATTAACACAACAAGAACGATTTGCACTTCCCAACCACTCACCCACCAAATATTTCCCTTCGCCTAAATGCTTACAAGTCATTAACAAAATTGACAACCAACAAAAATTTGGCTTACATGTACATAGTTGCTATGATAGAACATCAGCAGTGACACAAATTCTCCACCTAAACTCTAAAATCTCAATCTGAATATTTCCTGGGAATAGCGCGTTCAATCTTCCACCCTCTCAAAAATAACCCAGCCGATTCGGGATGTACGCAATCAAACCCCACGATTCTCTTGGTACTGTCATGGGTATAGATGGAATTAAATTAAATTTTGTCAAATGATTATTACGGGTTGAATATTACTTTACGTTAGATACATTTGTATCTGGATACATGTACACATATTTGATAGTATACTCGTATTTAATAAGTAACGAATAAAATGCAACTTGAGTGTGTGAATAGATGTTGCAAGCGTTATTGAGTATGATAGGTTGATAGTACTTTGGCTATAAAAATACCACGTCACATGTCAAAAATTGTAATTTAAGGAAAAATTATGATCAGAGTTTTTAAAAAAGTAATCTTTAATTTTGCAATCAAAATACATATCGGAAATACTTCCGTACAAACATTTATTTACTTGTATATGTATACATTAAGAAATTGTATAAGGTAATGCTTTTAATACTTGACATACAATAATTTCTATGAATTATTCATTATGAACCTTAATATTTATTAGCTAATTAAAACTTAGCACGTATTTGTGCAATAACAGCTTTTATGGACATTTGAATATGTATACATATACCTTGGTAACAATACACGTTTCTATTTCAATAAATCAAATTATTTACAAAGTTATAATTTTAATTTATTACACAATTTGTAGCAATCAACAAGAAAATGTTTTTTGAATTTTTAATTATTTACAAAGCACGAATTTTCATACATACATAAGTCAAAGTACCGAATTTAATTTATGATTTTGGGCTTTATCTGAAATGTTGGTAGTAAATTTTACAAAAACGAGGTTTAAATTATGGTGATACATCCAAATTTTCTGTTAATCTCATTTAAGTGGAAAATAATAGTCATATTCAGCAAGTTCACTTAAT
Source organism: Myathropa florea (assembly GCA_930367185.1). NCBI lineage: Eukaryota > Metazoa > Arthropoda > Insecta > Diptera > Syrphidae > Myathropa > Myathropa florea. The sequence goes on along the minus strand of OV884004.1, from coordinate 153,740 downwards.
AAAAGTAAAATTAAATGCGATGAGGGTTGAATATTACAAAACATGTTCACTTCTTGAGAAGCTTTTTAATCAACTCTATTATTTAAAGTAATATGAGCAATGATTTCAATTTTACGCGAGGTTACTTTTATAACGGAAACCCAAATATTTTTATATAGGGAGTGAATACGAGTAGCTTAGAAAATCAGTGAAGAATTTTTGACTCTTTAGAATATAAGTACGTTTACTCATAACTGTTATAAGGTTTTAAATTAAAGTAAAATAGTATGTAGTTGTGCAAAAGCGCCAACAACATCAATATGGAAAATTCATGTTGGGAACGTCTCAAGAACTGCCTTCTGGGGATATTTTTTAGTAGGTCCTAGGTATATCAATGACATCAATCAATGACACCATTAATTGTGAATTAAAAGGTTGAAATTGTTGTTAACTACCACCAAAACACATACAAAATTTCCTTCATAACCACACCAAACAATGTATGGTGAACGATAAATTAACTTTGGAGTTTTTCCACTTCAAATGAGATAGAATACAAAGGAAATAAAGACACCTCAAATGCCCAATATAATTAAACTCACAATGCTAAATTGGAAGCGCGTAAATCAAAGTCCTCTGTCAAAGACTTGAATTTTTTCAATTGTTTATGATAGCCGTTAACTAAAACATCCTTTTACTAAAACCTGCTTTTGTAAACGAGTTTTAAGTATTTGTAAGCAAAACTAAGAGTTTGTCTTTGCATTTTGATTTATCAAGTCTATTGCTTATTAAGGTAACTTTATCAATTAACAACAATATTAATATAATATAATAATATAATAATAATGGCGGCGCTACAGTCCGAGGTGGACCTGGCTTCTCAGCAACCACTCGTGTTGTGCATGCTATTACAGTTTAATGCCGAATCCTAACGGCGAAATTGAGAAGCTTTTCTAGACAGTTATACTCTTTGAGCATTGTCAGTGACTCGAAAGAGATGGAGCCGTGAAAAAATGTTTGATGTTTTTTTCGAGATTCGAACTGACGACCTCGAGCGTAGGAGTCGTCGCAAATACCCACTACGCCACGGCGCCCACAACAATATTAAGCGAACTTTAATATATAAATTATAAAGCTGGCCTTGGGCCTAGAGAAATAAATTTTATCTAAAACGAAAGGTATTGATCGCCCTTGCAATGTGTTTTCCAGAAACTTACTAAACACAAATAAATTTAAAATTTGTTGAAGTAACGGAAAAGGTATTTGATTCGATAAAAAAGACATACGTATTTAATTTTAAAAGCTAATAAATTGTTTTTCATTCCTTCAAAGATAATTGGAATAAAAATTATGGATAAAATGCTAAAAGTTTTTCAAGGTTTTAAAAAAATAAATGTTATTTCTAAAAATCAAATCAAATATAAATCTACATAAAAGTATTATTAATTTATTTTATACATTTTTCATTCAAACAGGTCATAGATATTTTGGCATACCAAATTTGTACGGTCATAGAACTATACAAATATTTGTAATTCGAGGAAAGCCAATAATAATAAGAAATTTTGACATAAAATAAAAGCTACTACATCAGTATCATTAAAATGAAATCCACCAATTGATATTTCCAATTTTGCAATTTTTGGCTAAATTTATGTTTAAAATAAAATAGTAATAGGAACAAATAAACGTTTGAATTGTATTTTAGTTCTCACTACAATTATTTTAAAAACAACTGTATATGTGTATTTTAATTTTGACAATAATAATATCTCCCTCATTTCATTTCATGTTCATAGTATTGAAAAAGCATTGTGTAATGCTCGTGGTCTCCAGTTCAATACCGTCTATATACTTATAATATTTGTCCCCATATCTTCCGATTTATATTGATATTTATTTTGTATTACATTTAGCTCATTATTTTGATGGTCTCTGAACTTTGCTAAATATCAGTATGTAGCGTCTACGAGTTTCCACACTTACTTTTATTTAAACAGCCTCTATCTTGGAACTACATATAAATGTTATGTATATGTATATATTGGCATATACCTATATTTGTTATTTGAAATTAGTGAAGAAAATTATTCTTTCGAGACTATAGAAACGCAATAATTTTAGTAAAATATAAATTCTTCATAAATTTATATATTAAAACTTAGTTCCTATAAGGGTGTTTACTAATATTATTGAATTAACTAAGCATACTTCATTAACTTATACAGATATAAACTAAGTTATGAAAATAACAGTTCCATTATCATTTCTACTCGTATGTCTTGTATAAACTTTTCTTAATTAACTAATATGTTTCTGCTTAAGTTTATTTTACCATCGTCAGGCTAAAGAGAGTCATGATGGCCCTACCCATCGCTGCATACATTTCCCAAACCACCAGTTTGTTTCTACCTTCGTGTAAAGGGGCGCTTGAATTCTCAACATCACACACAAAGATGTAAAAGAATGCTTCAAAAGAGAGGCATGAACACGAAAACACGGAAAATTTTATCATTGACTCGAATGAAGAAAAAAATAATTATATTTATATACATTTATTTACAATAAGCGTTATATATTTCGTACAGTAACAGTAACTTTTTTTCATTCTTTAGAACGAACTGGTTTAATTTAAAGATTTGATTTATTTTGCTGATTCAGGCTGACTGAAAAACTAAAATTATGTACCCTTTCTGATAGATCAGTATTCTTAAAACACTAAAAGGTAATTAGAACTTAATTTTTTATATATAATAGGTAAAAATCAATCGTAAGTAATTGTCTTTCCAATAGGGACTTTTTTTTTATTTTATTACAAACGGATCATAATACTTTTTTATGAAATGGCCTAGGTTCTACAGCTATTATTCTCTCACGAGTGGAGGGGAAATACAATTTAATACCGATTCCGGACGGCGAGATTGAGAAGCTTTTTCTAGACAGAGCATTATCAGTGACTCGAAAGATATGGAGCCGTGAACAAGTTTTTTTAAATTGTTGTTGTTGTCTGCGCTGGGACTTAAACCTTGACTGAAAGTCTAATGCGTAGAAGTCGACGCACCCACCCACAAACGAATAATGATGATTTAATAATTTTTAATACATGATCTATTGATAGGACAAATACTTGTTTCAGCGTATAGACCATATATTATTCTTTATATAATAAACTAATATCTTTTGTCATTTGAAGTTGCCTTTTATTTGTATTGTATACTACACATTAAAGTGTGTACCACTCATAATTAAGCACATACGTTTAATTTCAACGAATTATAAACACTTTATATAACTAGATTTACAAAACCTAAGCATTTCTTGCCAAATGTATTTTTTATATTAAATACAACATAGCTGTAAATGTAATTTAAATGTAATATAAATTACTGTACCAACATCCGCACGCTCTTTTGTATACAATTATCCTTTAGTTACCTTTACGAAAATAAGCATAAATAAACATTAAAATCAAAGCCAACTTTTTCATAAACCTTTTCTATGACAATAACTCTTAATAGCTCACTACAACAAACTCATCCAAAGCTCGATTCTCCCTATCTTATCATTACTTACCTAATTGTAGTCTGAACCACAGATGGAGACTTAATCTCTCGTAACTTTCTACTCCAACATGACAATGCCAGCAGCTAACACAACGAACTTCCAGTCCTAATAAAGTAATTTGCCAACCACTGTACTTGACACTGCCAGCAGCTGAAATCATTAAGCAATCTGGCGACCTGTCTAAGTAATACTACAACACCTATATCCATATGCCAAAGTGTGGGTGCCGTTGATACCGCACCCGTTTTCCTACCAATTCTACCAATTCATCCCACACCAAACCTCTCATAAATATTCGATGCAGCCATAGTGCTACGGTCGATTAAACCAATGACATTTTGCCACTTCTACGTAGACGGTTGTTGTTTTGACGCAGTAATCTGCAAGGAGCGGATAAGCGAACTACTTTGAATTGGATGAGCATCAATAAGATTATGCGAAAATTTAAATCTGTATGCTTAGATTGAAATTTGCTCTCCACATTTTAAACACACGAGACATGACGTAAACAACGTAACCGACAAAAGAAAAAATAACGATTTTTCTTTAAAAAAAAAAACAAATTATGTAGCAAATAGATAGGTAGATAGTTTTATTTCGTATAGTTATGTTGTATCGTATTTTATGGAGATTTGATGGGTTATAAGTTTCTTCTGAAACATTATTTGCTAAGAGATGAAGATAACTAGATACAAAGAAGATAACTAGGTACTTTGAAGAAAAATACGAGGGAAAAACCTTAAAAGTAGCGGACAAAAGAGTGAAATAACGTTTTTGCTTTTTCAAAAACTAGTATAATGAATATATCCTCTCTTAATTAAGTTCAAATCAGTAATTTCATCAGGAATGTTTCGATTTGTATGTACCAACTATTGAAATGTAGTAAATAATTTCGGGATCTTCCATATTTTACCATATTATATATTATGCGATTGTATATATTATTATATTATGTTACAATGCTACACTACAGTTTCTTGTATTGACCCCATCTTAGAAATGCTTATTACACATTTTTTCTATTTAAAATAGTGGTAAGGACCGAAATGTAATAACAAAGGTCTACAAACTTCCTCTTTGCGTGAAATGTTTACAAATTTAGTGTAATAATTATGTATACCAGAAGATTTATTTTTCAAACAATTTTCTTGGAAATAACCAAATAAAACAAACAACCACTACGCTATACTTACAACTGGAAAAGCACATCGACAGGTTCCATAAACTATTAAACTATTAAAAAAAAACACTGCCGCCATATTTTATTTATCATTAATCAAATATTCTAAGCTGCCTTTTGTGAAATATTTTACTACGATGTTTATTCGCCAGTCAACTTACCTTAGATTTCTTTTTTCAAATCCTTTTATTCCTTAATAGTTGCTGCATGTGTTAGCATTATTATTATAATTCAACCTTGCATAAGGTAATGACATGTAGAACCTTGTACTTATTTGTATATATATACGTATGTATGTGCATATATATTTAAAAATATTTGTTGTACGATCTTTTGAGCACAGCTGAACAACAATTATTTTATTTATTCCCTTATGCAAATTAAGCATTAAATAACCGGAAAACAATATCTGTCCCAACATATAGGGAGGATATTCACTACGTTTCTACGGTTATTTTTTTTTACAAAACACTTTTTGTATATAAAATATACTTCTATAGATTTGCGAACAGACAGATTTTATTTTTTTGTACTTTCCGTACACTTATTATTCTGAATAATCTAAATTAATTTTCACTCCAGAATGTGACTATTTTAGTAAAGGTAATAAAATGTAGATACGACATAGAAAGGCAAATCATTATTACAGTAATTCCCATTTCTAACTTGTACCGCCATTGGAATTGAATATATTTTATTTATATTATCACATTATTCTCTTACTACATGTTTACAACTTCCACTCTTACACTTTGCTAAAAATATTTTAAATTAATGCAATATTTTTTGAGGTGAATTATTGCCACAAATTCACTATATAAATAATTGTGTGCATTTGATTTAACTTTCGAAAATACGTTATGTTTAAAACCGTAATAAAAAAAACCTTCCGAACCGTTCAAGGATTCGAGTTAGACTGTATTCGCACCCGCATAAACTAACCACACAACTGACAGGATGGATAGATATCTTTGATTTTGCTCCTTTTTGTCTTATATTTGCATGCTTTTGGAGAGTTGTGTGCTCACAAAGTGAGTGGCAAATTGTTGGATGTACTACTACAATACTCCGAGCCAACAACTTCGAGAGTACAATGTCCTAGAAACCGACAGCGACTTCAACGAACACGATGCGAAAACAAAAAATGATGAAAAAATTCACAAACAAAGCAAACCCTGTTGTTGCCATTATCTGAGAACTTATTTGAGAAAACTGTGCAGAGGGAACTACTCGTACTAGTAGAACATCCTTACACTAGGTTAGTGTGACTTTGGCTGTCTATCGTGTTTGCACTCTCATTCTGATTTCTCATGCTCTCAGATACTCTCTGTGGAAAATCGTACTCAGAGAATCTCGTTTTTAATAGCATGCGCACTGTTTTTTATCCAGTTATCCGTCCAACATGTCTTCATAGTTAATTTAAAAAACTAGGCCAAAGCTTAGAAAGCATTTTATGTATATCTGTTGCTTTCATATCTTTTATATTATTCGGTAAGTTTGTTGATTGTGCATTGTTCACTATATATTTCGTCAATGCATAGTTGTACTATCATAATTTATACTTTATTATTAAAACTATTGAAGGGAAAAAAGGCAATCGTTGTGCTTTATATATTAGGTTTATTTTGCTTAGATATTTATTTTGTCATAAAATATATTTTTTATGCAGGATCAATGTTTTTTTTTTTTGTTTTGTTGAAAGTGTGTAAATTAGTGTACAATTAATTACTTCTTCTATGCCTCATTTCGAATTTTGTTTTTTTATCTTTAAATAATTAATAAAGTTTAATAATTTTTATTATATGTTTAAGAGTTTTCTTCTTCCCACTTCATAAAACCCTAAATTTGTTAATTAGCTAGCATATTTATCTGATCAAATCTAATTTGTGATATTTTGTTAGTAATTATTGGTTAGGTGAATAGAAAAAAACAGAATACTCTTGCAGTGCTTGTATTGTATGCTAAAAATAAAACAACGTCGGTACTAGGCTTTTTTGTTGATTCGTATGCTTGTTTTTACATGACGTTCTAAGTGAACTCATATAGATGCATGAACGTATGCATACACATTTATTGCAGATTTTTACAATGATATAATTTGAATTGAAATTATGTATAAAATTGGTCATCTAAAGATACGTGTGAGTCAGTATATCAAAAATCAAAGCAACGCCCTAAGCAAATATTTACCTCAGCTCAAGAGAGACAAGTGATTTAATCCGATATTCCCTGACGAACAATCCTGGCAGAGAGTACATGCTGCGGGTTACAATTTTCCATACTTTTCAACGAGATCTGAGATAGGACAGGATATACACATAATTTTGAATTAGATTTGATTATGGTGCAGCATAATGATAATAATGGAAGTACGTGAGATTCATTCAAAGTTAAGTCAAAACCAACAAGAAAAATGAATATTTATTTTATTTATACGTCTGTAATATTTTGGACTGCGAGTATTACATTTTTAATCAAAAATAACGTTAAACTTGTCTTTGATAAAATTGCTTTAAAACAAATCCGCAATCAATATTTATTAATTTATAAGAGTCACTTAAAATATGTGACTGGAAATATGTACATTATTTGACTGTAAAATATCACAAACGTTACTTTTATACTGACTTGAGCTTAAAAATAAAAACATCAAAATTGAGACCATTTTTATGAATTTTACAGGTTTTGTATGTATGTACAGCCAAAAACAGAATAAGTATTTTCTGATTTCCAAGTTTGTATAAAAGAAACATAATCTCAAAGACCGATGGATGTTTCGTTATAACTAATAACGTATTATATATAACGTTTTTCTTAAATTCTACTTGGGGTGATGTAGGCGTAAACTTTTCACAAATCAACAAATAAATATCAAGGATATCACCCAGCGATTAACAACGTCAATAGGTATGCATTAAAAATACCTATGTACCGTTTCGTCTTCACTTTTCGTTACGAACAATTTCAGAGAAACATTTTTATGTAAGCACATGAAAAGTGCACAAACTAACTTTCTATTGGGAAATGCCAACAACCTAAAAAAATGACTTACTACCCTTGAGCGTGACATGACTGCATCAAACCATTTTAACATGGAAATGAAAATGAAGTGTTCTCTTCTTCATTTCATTTTTTTATATTTTCTGAAACACTCACATAAAGTCTTTGATGTATTTAGTATTTCGTTTGTCGTTTTAAATTTTTTATAGACTTCAAATAAGGATGTATGTCCGAGTCCATAAATTATATTTACCAAGATAGAACTATTTTTTTAGCATCCGTTGTTATTCCTGTATACTTACAAAATTATTTGAAAAATAAAACATAATTTAAAATAATGTAGGGTACTTTATTATAATTAATTATTCTACATTTAACAATTATCTAAATTACATATATTGTTTAGACGTGTATTCGTATTTTTGTGTTTTTAGTTTCTCTAAGTCACTCTCAGTTGCACTCATTATAGGTAAACTAATTTAAATCTTGACTTTCATTCCATATAAGAACATACACACTGCGAACTTATATATACACATAGTCACATATTTATATGTAACATAATAATTGTATCACAATAAATTTTCGAATAATTGATGAAGTATTATTATCCAAAGAATGAAGGCGGATTTGAGAAATACTTTGGAACTATTACGCGAACCACGATATTCTTCTTCTGGCAGAAACTCCCTAACGTGTCTTGTCTTATTCATCATCCAGTAAAAAGCATGCATGTTGCCTTGACGCTTAAGTTCATCACCTACATATTGCCGAATTTTCGCATTGTATTCATTTAACCAGCGCTTCTATATTACAAGAAATACATATATTTATTTATCTAAATACACACTTTTTTATCAAAGGTCAATACATACTTCCTTTGCACTAAGCATAGTTCGGTCTATCAGTTTTGGCTCATAGGGCACTAAAGTTACTTCCTCAAAAGCCAAAAACTTTTTTCCTGATGGATGGATTCCTTCAGTGTCCACAACTTCCAAAACATTTTCCAAACGAATACCGAATGAGCCACGGCGATAGTAACCAGGTTCTGCAAAAGACTGATTACACTCACACTCACACGAAAATTAAGGCTGCAAAAATACAATTACCATTTGAAAAATAGTAACCCTCTCTGAAATGAAACGTGCTATTGTCTGAATAGGACACAGCAATGGGAGCTGCAGCAATGAAAAAATACGATAAAGTCAGTTTCCGACCAGTATACAAAGTTCTACTTACGTTCTTCCACTGATAAATGAGAACCAATACCATGACCCGTGGCGTGCGGATAATCACTCAATGCATCCCACACTGGACTTCTAGAAAGAGCGTCTATCTCCGATGGGCGCAAATCTGCCGGGAATATCAAATGTGATAACCGCAAAATGCCGGATAGGACATTTGTATACGCTTGTCGCTGTTCTGTGGTTGGTTCACCAAAGTGAAAAGTTCTAGAGACATCTGTGGTACCATCGAAATATTGCCCACCAGATTCAATTACTAACGTACTTTGATCGGTTACTTCAATGTCAGTCACATTACTGGAAATATAATAAGGCAGAGCAGAATGCTTGCCAAAGGCAACAACAGTGCGGAGAGAAAGGCCTTTGGAATGTGGCTGTGAAATACGACTCCGTTCAACCTCAAATTTAATTTTTTGTTCCGTCCACCTTTCGGAAGAAAACTATAAATTATATAAGCATTAACTAATTTTATCTCATTAAGCATGAAGATCAAAGATTTGTATGTATGTCTATAGCCAAATAAACATACATAGGATTTCATATACTGACCCTTTGTTCTAAGTTACTCATGGCTTCGCACATCGCAGCACCATCTCGAATGTGTGCAGCTCGCATTCCCATGCGTTCATCATAATTCTTTTGAGCACGCATAAAAATTATTGGCGATATGTGTTCAAAGATAATAGTCTCAGGCATTGATCTATAAACAGCATAAGAAGCACCATGGTCTAGTGGACACGGAGCTGGAACTAGGACCCTTTTCCAAACTTGGGAATAAGTTCGAATATCGCTCCAGACAGAGCTATATTCTTTTATACTAAACAACATTTTCTGAATCAGTTTTCATTAAAATTATCACATGTTTGAAAACTTACTTAACACACATGGTACTATAGCACACATCAGCCTTTAAGTGAAGCAATAACCCCAAAGTAACTTTGACTCGTTCAGTGTAGAATATAATTTCGTTTTCTGATACAATCAGATAAGCCTTTATAAATTCATACAATATAATTTCAGATTTAAAAAAACATGTGACGGTACTTACCTTTACTACAGGAGTATATGGTATGTCTCGACCTCTAATATTGAGAAGATACGCTATTTCCGTTAGCGAAGTAACAATCATAGCATCACACCTATGAATCTTTAGAATTTGCCGCAGTCTTTCAACCTTATCTTGCCACTTTTCACCAGCAAACCTCAGTTCTTGAATTTTAATTGTAATGTTTTCCGATGGAGGTCTTTCTATTCCCCAAATAAGGTCTATCAAGTTATTATTCACCATAACCAAACGAAGGAATTTTTCATTCAATTCACGTTCCCACTGCAACCAATTGTTTCGAGGTACCAAATGAGGATCAGCGCCTACTCGCATTTCCGGATCAAGGTAACGCTGAGAAAAGCATTTATTAATAAACCGTCTTCTTCTAAAACTTCTGTCAGCCAGCGAACCTCTAACCAATCGCAAATTCGGAATGTATCGTTCAAACGATATATTTCCCAATCGCACCCTAATTCACCATCTGCTTGCTCTATGTACCGATTATCTGTCCATAGGGCAGCACCCTTATGAGTAATTACAGAAACAGCCTTTAAGCCAGTGAACCCAGTTAAATAATTTAAGCGCTGATCGCGCTTAGCGACTTCTTCATTTAAATGCTCATCATAAGAAGGAAGAATGTAAGCATCAATTTCTGGGCCTTGAAGGGATGCACGTATGGCCATTTGTTCTCGCAAAGCATAAAGTCTTTTCCGATATTCTGTTACAGGTTGTATCTATGTAGATTTTGGACTGAAATATTTTAATATGAAATATTTACTTATTTTTTTCTCTTACCAATCCTTTGGCGTTGCATGATGCACGTTTAATGCCTCCAGGTATGTTAAGCGATAATGCGGTTGAAAGAATACCTTTAATAATATTAAAACTTATAATTTGTACTGCACATACTCAATTAAATCAGCATTTCACTGCAGAAATCAAATATGATTTAATATGTATACTAAAATAATTTTTCGGAAAAATATAATCACTGTCATATTATATTTTATCCATCTTAAATGCTCAAAACGAAATTTAAGTTATAAAGGTTTATTATAATTTATAAACATTCAATGAAATTTTACCACGCATATTTATTATAAATGATTATTGCCGTTTATTTGATTGTTTAAATGATTGTTGCTGTCATAACTCATTCAATCTCATTATTATGTATTTAAAATATAAAACAAAATAGATGAAGTGATTATAAACATAAATAGTTCTAATAGATACAACAATAGTATGTTCTCTATAATTTGCCTTTCTTTTTCGCAAGCTAATTTATTTTTCTTATGCCAAATTGTACCTAATGAATATATTTTTGGAAAATAACAAAGCATTCGCTCGTTTAAAGAGAACGACTAGAAAATGAGTCACTTGATCAAATTTGAAACCAGTAATAGACATGCCAATATAAACGACGATGTCGATACGTTAATAAATATAATTTTATCGTTATCCTGTGTTTTTTATGATATATGTATATGAGACAGTTTATGGAAATAGAAGACCAAAATGTGATAAATCTTATATGCATACATAACTTAATTTCTTGTGCAGTACTAAATGATCTTATAGATCTTTTGTTTTTTTTAAATTAAATATGTACATACATATGTACATAAATACTTTATGTTAAATGTTTTTAATAGAATACATTTTTTTGGGTACAACACAATACAAAATTTACAAATTCCTTACCCAGTATAAACAACGTCAGCTCAAATAATCGCAGTTGTGAAAACATGATCTTTACCTACATATATACATATATAAAGTTAATATATACGTATAAATGCTCAATATTTTTCAAAAGCATATATATACATGCACAATTAAACTGTACTATATTCAACTTTAACCGATATATTTCAATATGTACTTATTTTTTAAATTCACTTTTTCAACCTACACATACAATTTCTTTTACAGCGAAGGTCAAGAGTAAAACAAAAAAAAAATTGAGAATGTAATTAGAATGAAGTTTGCTAATTACTAAAAGACCAGTACGAATGATCTTACTTTATATCAAATAATTTGCACGCCTTCTTCAATTCTCATACTAGGAAAAGAGCATTCCTCTTCATTTTTTTTAATCATTAGTGTATTTTTGGAAAAATCATTAACTTATGTTCACCAATCACATTAACAGCCACAAGCACGCGTAATGAACAACATTGAAGTAAATGTATGTAAACAGACAAATACGCACAATATTTAAGGCTTTTAAATAACAAAAAAAACTATATTTTCAAGTTACGCATGTAACATGTGTATGTATGTATTTAAACAGCACTTGTGGACTTATTCTAGGACGATCTAAACGCAACCGATTCACCTATTAAACTGACTATCTCTGATCACACGCTTGTACCGACAAAATGCTTTGAGTTGTTTTTTTTATTTAACTGAGCTTTTCTTTTGCAATGTGTTTGCATTTTCCTTTTTTTTTCAATATATAATTGTTTAGGTGAATAACATAGATGGCTCTGAAAGTTATCTTAAGATTCATATATTCTGTTCACATTGTAAGAACGTTCATACTTTTCAGTGAAAATACATAATGATGAAGAGTTTTGTAATGTCCGCCAACTATCTATTCGATCCATAAAGAGGTTACACAAAAATGGACTCGTATCTGTGTGGGGGCAATAAGATGTAATGCAGTTCCGCCAATTTGACATAGAACTAGTTTCTTATACAGCTGTTTTCCGGAAGATAACAGTCGGACTTCACAGTTCAATAATTGACGCGAATATGAAATTGTTCTATATATAGGGGCGAATTAGAATTAATTACGGAAACAATTTGCGTGTATACAAAAATATCTTGAATTTGCTGCTCATAGGGTAAAAAGCATCTTATTTTTAATCTGGAGATTACTTCATTTCATGATTGTGTTGCGCAATGCCAATGCTTTCATAATATGTGAACACCTAATGCAAGGTCAATAAAAGCATAGCATTTTATATAAATAGAAATTCATTCACAATATTTTGTGTACGAACATTCCTATACATTTTACATGTACATACAGATATATTAAATTGTGTATTTTAATGTTAATTGTAGCGATATTACAAATCATTATAATCTGCATAGTAGAAATTTGTGGATTGATGTAGGCATCAATATGTTAAATAGTGAATATAAAGTTTAAATAGCAGCGGGTAAATAAGCTTCTAGTTATTATTTTATCTAACCATTGCTCACATTGTTCTACATATCATCAAAAATATTGTTGCATCGCTGAATTGAACTATAGTATACTGGCACTGGAGTCACTTTGCATCATCAGAAAAATTAACTGTATTATTATTGCAACTACTTATTGTACTTCACATTTGATACAAGTAAACATTTTTCATTCTGAAATTAAACTCATACTTTACAAACTACATACTGTGTAAATAACATACATACATAAAGTATAATAACATACATACATAAAGTAAACATTCTAAAGAGCGCTAAGTCAGCATTCGATAAGCTAAATTTAATTGATATTGGTTATGTTCCACCATGGTGCGCGCAAAAAGGTTTGTAGAACTCGCTTATTATTGTGCAATCCCTATGTTTACAGACATACTACGATTAAATCATTTTTTCAAATGAGAACAATTTTCTCATTTCTGCGGCTAAAGAATGGATTTGAAATAGATGTTTGCACGACATATGTAGACGTTTGCAGGTCCAAGTGTACCCACATATTAACATATATGACTGTGCATATTCAATAAGAATTTAATTCAAACACAATGTAGCAATAAAAATGATATTAATAATAATAATAATTATAATTATAATAATAACAATAATAAAAATAATAATAATAATAATAATGATAATAATAATAATAACAATAATAGAAATAGTAGTATATCCAAAAAATGTATTAAAATGGAAATTTTAAGTGTTTATATTATTTTTAGACTTAAGCTTTTTTACAATTGTAGACTTGTTCAAAATTTATTTAAAAAAATGTTCGTTCTACAATTGAATAAATATTTCCTCAATGTTAAAGTGTTGTGGTTTGCAAAATACCATACTGTTAATGGCATAATAAGTTTACTGAAAAACGATTTCCTTTATTGTATAATTTCGCCTAATGGGCATCAAAAGTGGCCCAAGTTGATGATGACACATTTGAATTTGTACACACTATTTTTTTGCATTTAACATACGTATGTACGAGTACATTTAGAATTCGAATTAAGCTAGAGAATGATACAACACCCACTTGGCTATGGAAGAGTGACCAATCCTTGTACATAACCTCGAGGTGAGTCAATACCGGGTAAGATTCCCTTAATAGGCATAAGATCCGCGAGTTGAATGTGATGGTTCCATACATAAATTCGAAATTCATAAAGTTACGTCTTTTTTTATTTAATAAATTATGGTTATCCGGGATTGACATAATACTCGCCCAAAAAAATCATTTTAACATACAAAAAGAAATACATGCAGTTTCGATCATCGAATAAGCTGCTTATATATGTATGTACTTCTCATAACACTGCTGATGGAATACATCTAATGTATTTTCTTCACCATCTAAATGTTTGTATTCTTTCACTTAGAAATGGGGAGAAAATAACTCCAAAGTCAAAGTGAATAAAAGCAATTCTGAGAAAGAAAGAACAGGGGCAGTAACCGAAAGGAACCATTGAAAGCTTTCAGCTTCGGAGATAAATCCTGATTTACCCCTAAAACCAAAAAGCACTTGGTATAAAGTGCCGCACCGATTAAGATTATTTTTTTCCAACTTCTCTTGAGCTGATATGTATGCTTGAGAGAATTAACTTTTACTACTAATTACCAAATTATTCGATAGTAAAATGATTATAACTCCACGAAAAATAGTTCAATTATATAATTAATACTCAAATAATTCCAAAAAAAATTTTAAAAAATTGGCTTCATTTTAATATTTTCCTTAAACTCATATATGTATGTAAGTACATGAAATAAGTCACAAAAATAACAAAATGTTGCCACAATATGTTGCTTAAAGAAGAAGGACCATTGGCTGATAAAGTAAAAAAGAAAAGTCAATATTATTTAACTTATTTCATTACATTACCACATTATAAAAGTGCAAGAAATGCGTTCAGAGGAAATTATTGGAAGCGTTGACACCAATATTCAGGTTTCAATGACACCCAGTTTAAAGATAAGATCACTAATTTTTTTCCACAAAAAAGAAAGAAATGGTATACGGAGTATTTGGATCTAAAGAAATTTTGGCAGACATTTTTTTTTAGTAGTGTTCGACATATTATCTTTCCTTTTGATTTCTCTTCTCCTGTTAATTTACATAATTATATGTAATTCATCACAATATTTAATTCCATTTATAAGGATAAAATAAAAACTCAAAAATTTGAATAGTATTTAAAATGTTTGCAAATTTGATATGCATCACATTTGTTTAAAGACAACCGTTAGTTAGTCAACACTGAAATTTATTAAATTAGTGTACATAAAGATAGTAATGCCAGTCACTTCCTTTTGTGTATGGATAGCAAATGCAGATGTTTTAACCTTACCTTTTACCTTATAATATAGTTTTTACCTTAAAATAATAAATTAAAACTTAGAAGTTTGCTATTTAACATTCCGGGTACTTTCTTATATGATATCTGGAAGCTTAGCAAAATGTATGCAACGCTATTGAACCATTCGTGTTCATAGGTAGGTTTTATTAAGGTTTGAGGAAGGACGCTAGATACGTCCTTTTAATTGAGGCATATAGGTGATTGAAGCTCAACCGTTTTCAAAGATAATAGTGCGGGTTATTGATTTCATCAGTATATACATTTAATAGTGGATGTGGATATATGGATCTATGGATGTATGTTTTTGATTTCCTAAAGTAACGAATTCGATTATGTTGGAATGACTACATTTGAAAAATAATTCCTCGTATTGGATCAAGTAAGCAGTTTACGGATTAAAAGTTTTAACCACATTTAAAATGGGTTTTGAATGAGAACAGACTGTATTGTGGTCAATCCAAAAATTTAGAATTTGTTCACACACAATATTTTATGTCAAAATGTTTCCTTGTACAGCAAAAATCGGTTATAACGAACTTCAACTCGAATTTAGTTCGTAATACATTAACACTATCACGAATCACGCATGTGCTGTCGAATAATTGAACACTGAAAAGCCCAAAAGAACTTAGTGATGTGTTGGACGCAGAAAGTGACGAAAATTATACGTTCTCTTTTCTGCAATCACTAAAGTCTTCCTTTTTTCAGTAGTATATCATTCGTTGTATT
Source organism: Myathropa florea (assembly GCA_930367185.1). Lineage (NCBI taxonomy): Eukaryota > Metazoa > Arthropoda > Insecta > Diptera > Syrphidae > Myathropa > Myathropa florea. The sequence continues at coordinate 137,435 of OV884004.1, read as the reverse complement.
TCATTAGAATTACTTTAAGTTATTGAATAAAGTCAGTTAAACTTCAACATTTATATAAGCCGGTTGTTTTGATTTTCTTTATTTGACGAATTTGAACGAGAAAGTTTAAACACTTCTCTACACAAAGCAACCAGGAACAACAGCAGAGTTCAACGTCTAACAGCGAAAAGTTAAAAAAAAATATTTTTATTCAGAGTTTCCGGTAAGTTTTTTACAAGTGGGCGCGTATAGGATATGCAGTATTATTTCAAATGATGCCAATAACATACTACCTTCCACCTTCATACGTTGGAAAATGTCAATTCATTTATTAATTTTGCTAGTTATTTACAATTCGGCGGCGTGATCGTATTGGGTAAGTACGTCGATTACGCTCGAAGTGGATTCCCGAAAAAACATCTTTGATATTTTCACTGCTCCACCTCTTTCGAGTCACTAACAATGACAACTGATATGGACGCAACTAAATGGGAAATAAGATTTGAAGTAATTATTGTACTTTCGGTACTTACCACATCTTCGGCCTGAATACGAACGTAAACAATATTTGGACTTCAGTGTGCTTGGATGTCTATAGGGACCTCCTTTCGCACGTACCACACCAAAAAACACCTCTAACATATACTGATTTAAGTAAGGATATACTCTGCTTCAATCTTGTCATTCAGGCATTCGAAAAGCAAAGTCAATGAGTAGAGTTTTATGTCAATATTTTTTATATTGCCATATTGTTTACACTTTGTATTTGGTTGTATCGCAACCAAATATTGCACAACTTGCTATTTTCAAAAATATATAATACACAGATTTATTTCAGTTTATACAAAATTTCATCCAACACTGACTAAAAATTGCTCGAAACTGAATATGTAAACACTTCAATGAATGAGAAAATAAGATATTACCTTGTTTTTTTTTGTGTGCGTACATTTTTATTAAAAAATTCATTATTCTTACTTCATAGACAAAAATGCTTAAAACCAGCTTAAGTATCTGAACAATTCTTCTTAAATCTAACTTAATGAACCCGCACGGGTATTCTTAGCTAATCTAAAACAGACTATTAATAAATTTGTCTCACGACCTAGTTTATTTATTTACTTAACTCTACTCCAGGATATAATCTTTTTGCAATACGGACGCGTGCATCAGGGCGTATACGGCATTTTATATTTCATATGCTCATTTTATATTTCATATGCTGACATATATATTTCATATGCTCTTATGCACCATTTTGTGGATATATATAATATATAACCTTTTTTAATTTTTTTTATATTAATTTTCCTTAATCTAACAAAAACTATCTTAAGAACTATGTAAGCTGTTACGTAGTTCTTTAGTTACGTTCTTTAGCGGACTGTGCTCTACCTCGGGCGGAGATCACCCTACTGAACCGAAGAATATCCTCGTGGATGCGAGCGACCTCCGGTTCGTATTGGAGTCGCCTGTCCACCTTGTATTCTGTGTAACATGTACCACGAGTCTAAGGTGATCAACACATGCTATGTCGATATGACCGACCTCGGGAGGGATATTGGTTGTTGCGACTGAAAAATAGATCAGAGCAGAAGTGCAAAGGCCACACCCTTTTCCATAGCGTTCTGGATAGCGGTTGTTGCGGCCGAGAAATCGGGCGGCCGATAACACGGCGCGGCGGAGAGCTGACGAGTAATAGCGAGTAGACATCACGGACACTTCTTGTGTGAGCATCAGAAAAAGCAGTAGTACAATTAAACAGTCCACTATGCTTATCAAACAAAATAAACGATTATTATCTGTGCGTTTTATTTGTGCATTCGAGTCTAGATTCAAATTCAAATACAGGCAAACAAAAAATGAATCACGGCCATACCTCTTTCGAGTCACTGGCAATGATCAAAGAGTATAACTGTCTAAAAAAAAGCTTAAGCTACAGGGATGTATACTGTTCGCGAAATTCTCCGAGACGGACGAATCATTATTACGAAGTTGGAAGCAGCTAATGGTGCCTACGAAAAGCTGCCAGGAGAGCATATGCATGTGGTTTAGAATGTGGCTTCTTCAGAAGCGCAACAAGAAGTGAAGATGGGAATCTAGTAGTAGAATCACAATCGGTGCTGAGAATATGGTAAGATCACTTCCGCAGACTATATAACGGCAATGACAACCTAAACTCCACTGTCAGACAGAATCTTCCATCCTACATAAGCGATGATAGATTCATCGAATTCCGTCCTCCCAACCTCAGTGAGATCTCGGTCATATTAGCCAAGCTAAAGTCCAACAAGGCTGCTGGCGCCAAACTTTTTAAAGCAAGCGGGAATGAGTTGGTAAGGTGCATACACCAACCTATCTGTAAGATTTGGTCAGATGAGAGTATGCACGACGGATGGAATCTCAGCATCGATTGCCCGATCCTAAAGAAATGAGACCCTCTTAACTGCGCCAAATAAATAAGAATAAGTCACCTAAACATCGGGGATAAAATCTTCTCTGCCGTTTTGTGTAATCGCCTGAAACCCTCCATTAACAACCTGATTGGTCAATATCAGTGAGGGTTCAGGCCAGCAAAATTCACATTGACCAGGTATTTACACTGCGGCAGATCTTGGAAAAGACCCAGGAGTTCCAGATCGATACTCACCATCTATTCATCGACTTTAAGGATAGAGATGAACTGTATGGTGCATTGTCTAGTTTTGGCATCCCTGCAAACCTCGTCCGTCTTTGTAGGATAATGATGGAGATCATACCGATACCTACGATGTGAAAAAAGCATTTAGACAAGGCGATGAAAGGTCATGCGAATTTTTAAACCATAATTCTCGAGAAGATCGTGCGTAACTCAGACTTCAATCTCTCAACTCAGACGGAAACTGAAAAATAAAGCCCTCTCTCGAAGAACCAAGCTATCTGTATATAAGACCTTGATACACCTAATCCTGGTGTATGGCGCAGTAGCAAGGACGAAGAGATTCTTGGTCGGTTCCAGAGAAAAATCCTTCGAATTATATCTGCCCCGTTTGCGCAAAAGTAGTTTGGGGGAGAAGATTGAACGACGAACTCTACGAGCTGTACAACGACATCGACCTAGTCAAACAAATCCGAGAGTATATGTTCACCTTAGTCCAACTAGTAATTTTAACAATTCTAGAATAAAAATACCACCTTCCATGATCAATCGAAATGTTTTAAGAAAACTGGAATGTAACGTTTAGTTAAAAAACTAAACGCCAATACATTAATACCTTTGTATTATACATCAAATGAAAATGGAAACTCAAAAATCTAAATATTCAAAAAGTGGAACGTATTTTTTCGTTTTTAATTGTATCATCAGACGAAGCAACTGCCGTGTGATCATTTGATCGAAACAGTTACAGATCTTCCACAAGTAATTTATATTTTGAATATCCTCAACCCAACCCAAAAAAAAATACATGAATTATACCAATTCAGCTGTGACAGTTAATTCGGATACGGAAAAGTGCCTCCTATAGAGATTTTTGTGTAAAGATCGAAACACTCGGTGAAACCAGCAGACTGGTTAAAATTCTTAAAAAGGACAAGGTAATGTAAGGTAAGGCGGGTGCTAGTGAATTCACCAGCACACTTAACTTAACTTAACACGTGTTGGTCCATTGTGATACCCACAGTCAGACCACTACCACTGATCGACCGCTCTAGTGATAGTGCCGTTAATTTGGTACCAACGGCAAATGGTGACTGGACCAGATTTGAAAAACCGGATAATAGCGTATTAGCTTTGCTTTAACAGGGATTCGAATCTGGAAACCCCTCTAACTTAGGGCAGCCACTTAACCAACTGCGCCATCCAGTCGTCTAAAAAGGACAAACCAGTCAGACTGGAAACACTCAGGAGACCAGACGGTACCTACACTGAGTCAAAAGCTGAGACCCTCAGCCTCACGCTTGAGACTCATTTTCCAGGTAACCATATTACAACTGGCTCAAAACCAGCTCCTATCCCTGGAACTGAAGATGAGCTGATCAACGTAACACGCCGAGGCTGGATTGTTTCATCGTTCGTGGAGACACATGAAACTATGAAGTACACAGTAGCGTCCTTCGATGGTTTCAAGTCGCCGGGTACCGATGGCATATATCCAGTTTTGTTACAAAAGTGTGTAGACCAGTTGCTACCGGTTCTGAAAAGAATTTTCACAGCCAGTCTAACATTCACCCCGATCACGAAAGGCGTTTTACTAAAACGACAAAAGGCGTTTTAGGAGGCGAGTCACTTTTTAGGCGTTTTAGTATCGGTATCACGAACCTTAATCGACTCGAGTTTATGTTCCACATGCATTCCACAACTGAGCTGACTGTCAATCTGAAGTTTCAAATTGTTAAATTATGTTGTTTTCACAAATTCAATCTAAATAAATATATTTGTATTGTTTTTGTGTGTGATATTGGTGTTTATTAATAAAATTACTCTGTAGAATCAACGTTTTTAAATAAATATGGACAGCATTTCTATGGCAATTGATTGTAGTAGTGACGATGACGTCGATGGTGAATGTCCTGCATCGCCAGAAAGGGAGGAGGTTTCCATTATATTTGAGCCACTTGCGCTTTTTGTTGATGTATAATTAAAATTTTAAATGGATGGAATAAAGTGCTTGTTTCGGAGTAATTTTTTTCGTTTCGTTTAAAGTGAATATCATTGCAACCAACTAATCGAAAAATGTTTGTGTGAATGGTTCTCCTCCTGTAGCTTCGCAATCGTTCTTGTTCTGCACAAGTTTCTTGCTCACTTTAAACTTTAGATCACACCAAATGTATTGATAACAATTTTATAAACTTTTTTAAAGAAATTTTACGTATACCTTTTGCCATTCTTTTTTATCTTTTACAGATAGCTCTAAACTATTCTAAAGTCCTGCTACCTCCTTCCACCTAGTTTTGGTTGGAAATGTTTGAAGAAAACTTCTTTCGAAAGTCGTTGTTAAATTTGCATTTTTCTCCCTCAATTCAATCAGTCGTTTTGTTTGTTTTGGGCCAATGTTTGAATCCTTGAAATCAATAATTAATACAAAACACATTCTTCCACCATTTCAATCAAAGGATTGAAAAAATTCGAGTTTTTCCAAGATTTACCATACGAGGCGTTAACAAAATCCATATCGACCTCTTTTGTCGTTTTAGTAGACTGAAACGCCTATCAGAATACCAAATCACGCAAGAAATACGCAAGAAATTGCGCAAGAAATACGTTCCACATGAGGTTAAACGCCAAATGTCGTTTTATGACGTAAAACGACTACTTTCACGATAATCGTGATACCGACATTATAGTCGTTTTTTGACAAGGCGTTTAACGCCTTTCGTGATCGGGTGATTATATCCCGACCCCTTGGTGCACAGTTAGGGTAGCCTTCATACCAAAGATTGGTAAAGGGGACTACTCACTCGCCAAAAACTTTAGACCAATCAGTCTAACCTCCTTTCTGCTGAAAAGCATGGAAAGGTTGTCTGAGCTTCACGTGCGCAAACGCAACACTTTGCAAATCCATCCTCTGTCTCATATGCAACATGCCTATCAGCGTCGAAAGTCTTGCGAGACTGCACTTCAAAATCTCGTTAGCAGAATTGAATGTGCACTCGACAGGAAAGAGTACCCGTTGGACATTTTCATCGATATAGATTTGACAATGCGACTTTTGATGGCATGTGTAGTAACAGGGCCAGAGAACACGATGTAGATGAATCATTAGTGTTGTGGATCAAAGCAATGCTAATGAAAATCGCGAAGGCACTGTCAGTTTTCTGGTAGAGTAAGGGAATTTTCGGCAAATCCTGGGGTCTATCACCAAAAAGATCCGTTTAGATCTACACGGCTAAGATAAAGACCCTTCTCTCCTATCTATCGGTCGTTTGGTGGAATAATCTTCCGCGTAAATACGTAACTGCTGCTTTCACCAAGCTTCAGAGAAGCGTCTGTCTCGGCTGCATAGGGGCGTTCCCTAGTACGCCTGAATCTGTTCTTTATTATAGTTGGAAGTGGCGAAGTTTCATTCATCATCATCCAATTTCATTGCTCTCGGTTTTTTCAAAAATCTTTGAAAAAGTCATTAAAAGTAGGGTCCTTCTTAGAGCAGTGTTAATTTTTCGGTCCTAATCAGTATGAGTTCAGAGCTGGAAAGTCAACCGATGATGCACTTTTAACTTTTTCTAGCCATAATTATGAGAGCCTTAACAAGAAAAAGATTACAGATTTGACTTATTTGTTGATTAGCCATGATTTAGAACTACTTAGACACTGGTTCAGTACTCATAAGCTAGTGATAAGTGACAAAACTAAATTCATGATAATCAGCTTATCGTCTGTAATTCCTCAGTTCCCTATACTAACTTATCACACTGTGAGCTGTAAGTTCTAACACATGTTGTAATACTAAGGACGTAAGGACCTATAAGTCTCATTTTAACTGCTCTTCGAAATGTTTCAATATCGAGCAGGTATCTGTTTTTAAGTATCTGAGACTTGAGTTTGACAGTAAACTCAACTGGAGTGTCCATACTTCCTCGGTTAGAAAATATTTACTAAGGGTAACAAGTATAATTTAACATCTTCGATTTTGCTCTCGCAAACGTATTGAAACAATTTACTACGGACTTGTACAATCTAAACTACAATATGGTCTAACTTGTTGGGATGGTACACATATCAATAAAATCCAACCTTTGTTAATTGTACAAAAACATATCCTAAGAAAAATGTGGAGGAAAAAACGTTTAGAACACAGTTTTATGCTTTTCGTTAACTCGGCAATACTACCTCCTAAACATCTTTACTTTTATAAGGTATTAAGAACGTTTTACTTAAGAAGTGGATACTCATTGAATCGCAATCCTGCCGATTATGGAGTTCGTAGTAATGAATGTTTTCTGGCGACGGTACCCAAGCATAATACCACTCACTTCTTAAATTTTTATACATCAGTTGCACCTAGAATATTTAACTTCTTACCGCTTAATATCCGTATCATTAGGAATGCTCCCATCTTGTTCAGGAAGATCAAAAAATGGCTTTTTAACTTTGATTTCAACGCTATAAATGATTTAATCAGAGTGTTAGTTTGAAATCACCCTTCATCACACTGTATCTTATCAATTTAAAAAAAAAATATTTATATATATATACTATAATGAAAAAAACAGATTCGATACATTCGATACTAGTTGCTACAACTACAGAATGTATCTATATATTATTCAATGCAGAATGAAAAATACTTCTTTGTAATTATTGATATTTATTATATGTACATGCTTTTTATCTAATTGTAAAGTAATGAAGTAATGGAATTTGTATTCATATAATTATATTATTAATGTATTGAATTAAATAAATAAATAAATAAATAAAGTTTATGTGCCTGTAGCGAGAGCCAAGTTGTGCTTAAGGCCTTGCTCAACCCTTTAACCACTTCCAGGATAGTTCAGGAACGCAAGTCTTCTATGAATTTGATCGGTAGCTTGAATTCGCTAAAACTTGTCTGGGTCCCTAGGCACCATGGGATCATGGAAATGGAAATGAGATCGCCAATGGACTTGCTAGGAGAGGATCAGAGGAGTTATTCTCAGGACCTGAACCTGCGCTGGGACTGCCTGCGTCCTTGGTTAGAGCTTCCATCGATGGTTGGACCTCTCGAGAGCACAACCGTAGGTGACATGACTCTCCGGGATGTAGACAGACCAAGCATACTTCCCAACGTCTGTAAGAAATCCGCGGCTTTCTTGTTATCTCTTAACAGAAAATACTGTAGACAACCTATCGGCGTACTAACAGGCCACTACACCTTCACCAAACACCGAAGTGTGCTTGACCTAAGCTAAGGAATCCTCTGGGACGCCTGTGCAAAAGACGATGACACTGCAGAACACTTCCTCTGCCACTGTCCCGTCTTTGCTCGTATCAGGTGGCAGTTATTCGGTGCTGATGAGGTGAGAACTGATGATACTAAAAATACGTGATGAAGTATAGATGTAATACTCTACAATTTGTTTGGTTCACTGTAAGTTCATTCCTGTAGGTACGGGATCAACTACCATAGCAACCTCCTTTTTCAAAACAGATTTACTCTCGAGGCATTCCTAGTGACTGATCAAATACTCTCATATTATATGTCTCCCACTATGAGGTAGGTACACGATGTAAGCCCACTCCTTCCACTTCACCCTTCACCATCTATTTCGAACGACATCTTTTTTTTATGTTCTTTACTAGATAACAGAATGTTATCTAACCATGTTAGCAAGTAGATCATTGAATCAAGAGATATTTCAACAATGTTTTTGTAAGGACTATTTGATTACAGATGACTAATAGCTTCCTAGCTCCTTCTTCTTTTCATTTGCTAATCTGTAAAAAAAAAAAAACAATGTTTAGAAATACATGTGTACATTGATGGACAAAAGTAATCGGCATATGATTGTTGTTGGCTTAAAACTTTAAAAAGTATCAAAAGTATGTTGTAGCCAAGGTAGGGACACGGATATCGAGAGAACAACGGAGTCGAGGAAGACAACCACGGTTTGACGTAGAAAAGCTACAATCGCATATGCCGACTACTTTTGTCCATCAGTGTAGTCTATTTGAGTTTTAAGTCAGAATTTATTTTCTTACCTTTCGAGTGTAAGTAATGTAGCAGCCTAAAATCCTCAATAGTTGGAAGAAAACCATGTGGGTCCATTTCTGCAACCCTACAATATTAATGCATATAAAAAAAATTATATCGTATAACTCTAAAGAATGCGGCGTGTAATGTAAATTAAGGCCAAATCGCAACAGCGCGTTCGGACTTTCACAGGCGTTGGTACGCGTTTTAGCGATCTTACGAGAATCTTATGTCAAAGTACCCTCAGCCTTCCAAATCAAAAAAGAACGCGCGTTTGACAAATAAAATATATTCAAGGGTTTTTTTATTCTAATTTTGTGGTAGCAAAAATTAAAATAAAAGTTTTATCGCAGAAGTAATTTCAGGTATATACATTATATGTATATACATTACACAAAAACAATAATAAAATGTGAATAAGAAAATTAAATTTGGACCGAGATCAAAATAGGTTCTTCCAAATCCCGTTTGTGGGTATTTTTATATTTTTATATTTTTATTGTTCTCTCACGAGTTTAATGCTACACACTACAGTTTAATGCCGACTCCGAACGGCGAGATTGAGAAGCTTTTTCTAGACAGTTATACTTTTTGACCATTGTCAGTGACTCGAAAGAGCTGGAGACGGACCTAGACCTAGACTGTGAAAGTCTAATACGCATGGGTCGACGCACGAACCCACACATTAATATATAATTATTATATATAACATTAAGACTTATATGTATATTAGATTACAGTGATTTTTGCATGTGATATATGTATATATATAATCAGATTTGATTGTTTCTATAACGTTTTTAGTTTCTAAATAATAATGCTATGTATCAAAAAATGTGTCTAGAAAAAGCTTCTCAAAAATCGCCGTCCGGAGTAAGAGGACAATAGCACGCACGACACGAGTGTTTGGTGAGAAACTAGGCCCAAATCTAACTCGGACTGTAGCGCCGCCATTATAATAATTGTTATCAAAAAATTTGCATTTCATCTTAAACTCTTTAAAGATGAATAAGCGTCAAATACAAAAAGATGTACATATTTTGAAGTGCTTATTAAAACATAAATCCCAAATTGCAGGAAAGGATTTGTACCTAGCCAATACTGTCAACACAATACAGCAAGGGTGTTCTAGTAGCCTTTTTGAGTGCTCAGAGATATGATATAATATCAGAAAGAAAAATGTTATTCATCAAACAAATCTTAACGTTTCTTATGCGCCACTCTGTATAAGTACATCTACAATATACTTCTATTTCCCTTTTAATGTGAAATTGTTAGTAACTAGCGTCTCATCCGAATGAAAAAAAGCATACTTTCATTCACTAGACAGTTCGTGAAAATGAAAGTGGCAAACGCATTAAGAAGCCTTTTCATAGTAAATTAAGACTTGGTTTTTTACGATATTATCTTACAGCCCTTACAGAGCTACAGTTTCACAGAGAATTGAAAATAAGAATATACATATTTATGTAGACCTTTTATGAATGTCTTGAAACAGGTCTTGAAACAACAATTCTATGACTTTTAATATTTAATTGATTCAACATTAGTAGTCTATCTATTCGAAATATATGTATGTACATTTGTAGATATGTACATACTTAGATACATATATTATGTGAGCGTACCAGGGTGGAATTTTAAGTTACGATAATCCGAATAAAAGGGAAGAAAGACTATCAAGAACCGAAAGAATCAAGATGTGGCTTAAGTTTCTCATTTAATTTAGGATTCCGATTGAATGTTCGAATTCAATTAAAAGTTTATCGGGACACACAAGGATAGAAAAATTATCTTGAACTCATTTAAACTGGGCATTAAAAACCTCCCCTTTTAGGAATACCTTCGAATCGAAATAGATGGGAAATCGATGACTGTAATCTGATTGAAAATTAGCGTAAAATAAAGTTTGCAAATGTAAAGAGATTTTTTATTATCTTTACATACAAATCTATTAGAACTGGGTCTTAAAATAATACAACACAAGATTGCTTCGACGAGAACTTAACTACGGTAACTTATTTATTTATTTATTCAATCAATGGATATTTACATCTGTTGATTACAATAATGCGAGTACTTATTTTTATACATTAAGAGATATGTTAATGATATGTTTAGTTTAAATGGTATTAATATAGGAATAAATACAAATAAAGAAATCAAATCGCTTTCTGACTGACGGCAAATGCCAACGTTAACACTAATTTTGAAAAATTTCTAAGAAAAATTAATGGGATAATACAGATTACTTACTACTACGACTACTTACTACATTTAGAGATTTAAATAAGCTTACAATTTTACTCTTACAGTTATCCCTGCTCATTTGTAGATCGATTTCATACCAAACAGAGTTGTATACAATTAAGGAACGAGTTACTGGGTCATTACACCCAGTCTTAAAACAATACAACACACGATTGCGTTGACAAAAACTGAACTACGGTAACTCGTATTAATTATGATAGTAAATTGAAATAAAAATTTCTGACGGTTACCATAAGTAATAAAAGCGAAAGCAAGAAATCTACAACAATGTCCTTGAATGCAGAATAGGAAAATTATAATTAAGCTTGTCATTTTCATTGGTACGCCATTTTCAAGGAACAAAGTGTCGCTGTATTATTCTCAAATATGTAATATGTATCTACATATATAAATTTTTAGGAAAGACGCTTTATAGTTTATAAAAAGCCTGCGCCACATATGTATATAAATTACTATCCACCGATGGAGTTATTTCGATAGCATATTCTTTTCAGCCTTTTTCTGACAAAACGTAAATATAAAGCTAAAAAATAACAATAACAACTGTATCACTTCATAATATTATATAATTTTTGAAACTACAAAAATTTTACTACAATATTTACAAAACAAAGTCTTTTTTAGATGCTTTTTCGTAGTCTAAATTTGTCAATGGAGTGCAACTGAGATGAAACCATCTGAAGCATTTAGCACATCCAATTTTCTTCAAGTTTTCATCGTTCATCACTTTGCAGCTCATCGAAACATCTTTTACATTCTTCATTCTTCTTAATAGATTTCATTTATTTTGTCGGTTTTTTACACACTTTTTTCTAAGGCGTTGTTGTTTTCATTTTTCAATTGCATCTTATCCTGTTTTTCTTTCTCTTGCATGAACTTGTCTCCAGGCTTCAGATGAAATAGCGCTAAACAATCTATATATTGTGTTCCCGTGTTGAGTATGCAATCACTCGAAAAACGTAGAAAAGTTGCTGATGTATTATTTATACATCAGTAATTAACGGGCATTATTGAATGTCCTGCGTTGGTTCAAAAGATACCTTTCAACACTAATCCTCGTTCCCTTAGGGTAGTACCTCTCTTCCACGTTTGATTTTAATACTAACAAGAGCTCACTGAGACATGCCTAAAAAATTGTATATCTCAAGTAGTTTTAAGAAGTCTTAATAAAATTATTGTTAATAATTAGTCATAGTTGCTTACGGCTTGTATTAAGTTTGTGAATAAAATTCAAATAAAAAAAATGGTGTTTTGTTTGTTTTGTTACAGATAAAACAAACGATGAACTTGGTGTTTTTTCTAGATCGTCTTGGAAATTTTTTCTTCCTGAAGACGTCGCTAAGTTTTCAACATTGCTTTTGAGGCACTTTGAATAGTCCACAACCGATGGATTCAATGGATAGTGTACATTTTCTAAAACCATTTTGTACTAGAGCCATCATATCTTAATTTTTTTTAAATAGCATCGTTGAAAATGAGACAGAATCTTTGTTTTGTTAGAGCATGTCCTACATTTTTGATTGCCGGTCACGGATTGTTGTTTTCCAATAAGATTTCAAGGGTTGAAAGACACTAACGTCTGATGGCTGCATGATGTGGGAGTTGAACTCACTAAGTTCAATTGTTAAATGAGACTTATGTCCATCAACAAACAATATTACGGGCTTTTGCAAATAATCGCCCAATAACCGTTCATGGACACTATTAGCGATGTACTCGAAAAAGTTCTTGCTCGCTAAGTATGGAAACACCACCATTGGCCCGAAAAGTATTCCCTCAGCTGATCAACACCGTCAGCGTTTCTTGTTTCTTTTTCCTTATCCGCTGAAAAATGTTTGTATATCCTTTCGGTGCTATGTATAACTTTTCCAGTGTTTGGGCAAAGGCAAAAGCTCATTTCGTAGCCGATCAAAACTCGTTTTGGGTCGTTCATGATATGTTGCTACCTGATGTTTTTCAAATAATCTTCAAGTCTCTGGCCATACTTAGATTTTCTGCTTCCCTCATTGTCAAATATTTGGAATCCTCCTTTTAACAAATGCTCTCATCCATGTTTTGCCTGTTCGCTAATTTTTGAAAGGTGTTTTTCTATTTTCTATTTCTTTATTATTTTTTTACCGTATTTAAGAGATCATCAGTTTTTACGGCAACCCAAATTTACATAGATCGGCGCACCGTTTAGCGATTTGTTGTTTTTCTTCCGGAGTCAAATATAGAATCTTTATTGCTTTTGCTTTTTCACCGATTAATCTTTTTCCTTTTAAACGGTCGAGCAATGTTGAATGACATGCTCGTTTTTAAGGTTCCGTCTACAAAAACGGAAACTTTATAATTTCGATGTGTCCGTCCGTCCGTCATGTCTGTCACACTTTTTTATCTCCGAAGTTTGTAAAAATATCTGCATGAAATTTTGGAATTAGATACTTCAGGCCTAGATGTCATTGCCTTTGCACACAAATTTGAAAAGTAGGGTCATTTGGGGGTGGCTCCAGTACAGGTTAAATTGCCATTCATTTTGAAAAATTGTCGCACCCCATCGAAATATATATCAATCTTTTGAAATGAGGTGGAGGTTTCTTTCAAGACTTTTTTATCCAATGTACCGTTTGGAAAATACGGAGCTCCAAAGTTTTTTTTAATGCGTCCCCCCTGCCATTTCTAAACCAAAGTGTTTAAAAATCTGGAAAAATTATAAAAACTTGGCCTTATTGAGTACTTTCATTTAAAATAATTTCAAGCATTCTAGTTTTCGAGATATTGGCAAAATCATCAATGTAAGAAATTATAAATTTCAAAATATCAATTTAAGTTGAAATTTTGAGATATCTAAGATATAAAATAATTTTTTTTTTCATTTTCACACATAAATTTCATGCCACTCTATTCGGTGATGAGTATTATCTTTTGGATCTAACCCCTAAACGAACAGAAAGGAACACACACACCGCAGGCATGAGCAGTGATTAGGTATGTGTATGATGATATGGTGGATTTTTTGTGTTGGATAAATTTCGATAGAGGTATAGGTATATGTATGGATAAATGTTTGTTTGGACGTGTGAATGAATAGTTGTTTTGGGTTGAAGTTAGAAGAAAATTCAACTGAAACAGTTTATTTTGTCCTTATGTCGTTTAAGGCTCGGTAAAGTCGATCTACGTCCATTCTTAAAAAAATCAGAGAAAAAACGAAAAAATAATCGAAATACTTCATTTAAAACAGTTGTCCGGTCACTGAGTATTATTTTTCAGTTTCCGGAAGGACATACTCTCACTTAGAAAACCCCAATGCATTAAAGAGATAATTTGTGGATTTTGTCATATTTTCAGTATCTAGACACTCCGTCCGGAAATGAAAGAAGCTTCTATATTTCAGATTTAGTGCTCGGACGTCGAAAATAACACTAACAAATTATTTAAAATCATGTTTTTCTTTTAATTTACCAAAATTTATTATATATAACTGATAACGGTCTACTTTTTATGAACATGAACAAGTAATTGAATAAATTCACTTTTACTTACTTTTTTGCAAATACCACCACTCACGTAAACGTTCGGCACTAAACTGATTCGTCACTCTTACAATATTCTGTTGATTGACTTAAGACATTACATGAGGGTTTGTAATATACAAACGATTGCCTTTTTGATTATCTTTACAATTTACAATTTGCATATCTTCCTTATTATCAAGTTTGTCGCTATGTAGAGGTGTTCGCTTTGTGGGGGTACACATATGAATAAAAAGAAACAAATTCCACACACTCTCAACCTCATTAAAAACTGAGCTGCATGACACTCCTACTTCAAAACACACACATACAAGTCGATTACTAATGGGATTACCTATATATATATACACCACTTGTGTGCGCCACCTTGTTCGTGGACGTCCTCTGTTGCGTTGTCCCACAGGCTCAGAGTCGAAGACTCTTCGGGCCGCAGCTAAGTTGTCCATACGCTCTACATGGCCTAGCCATCTTAGGCGTTGGATCCGTAGACGCCTGGCCAGACTCATGTCGCTGTACAGCGCATACAGTTCGTGGTTGAATCTTCTCCTCCAAATGCCATCAACGCAAACAGGACCAAAGATCGCGCGCAGAACTTTTCTCTCGAAAAGACCAAGACACTGTTCATCCGCTTGGGATATTGTCCATGCCTTTGCGCCGTAAAGCAGGATTGGGATGATCAAGGCCTTTTGAGCCCAAAAAAACAGCGGTTGGCAAGAGTTATTCTGCGTTTGATCTCGGTACTGATGTTGTTTGTATTGTACTGTTTTATCGAATGGGTATAAAGTTCGGACAGAAGCTTGCCGGGAAGAAAATGGACAGCTAATAGTAGATTCGCAGTCGATACTGAGAATTTGGAAAAATCATTTCTGCAGACTGTTGAACGGCGGTGAGGACACAAATACCGCTGTCAGGCAGAATGTTCCACTCAACACAACGGACTATGATAGAAGAGAATACCGTCCCCCCGACCTAGACGAAGTCAAGATAGCGGTATCGAGACTGAAGTCTAATAAAGCTGCTGGTGCAGATAGTCTGCCCGCCGAAATGTTTAAAGCAGCTGGAGGTGATCTGGTAGGGCGCATGCACCAGCTCATCTGTAAGATATGGTCGGAGAAAAGCATGCCCGATGAGTGGAATATCAGTATCGTTTGCCCGATCCACAAGAAAGGCGACCCCTTTGACTTCGCCAACTATCGAGGGATAAGTCTCCTTAATATCGCCTATAAAATCTTCTCTGCCGTTTTGTGTGAACGCCTGAAACCATTCGTGAACAAACTGATAGGTCCTTATCAGTGTGGTTTCAGGCCCGGGAAGTCCACCATCGATCAAATCTTCACACTGCAGCAGATCCTGGAGAAGACCCAAGAAATGCAGATTGACACACACCATCTATTTGTCGATTTCAAGGCCGCATATGACAGCGCGTATAGAGACGAGCTATACAGCGCCATGTCTAGCTTTGACATTCCTGCCAAACTCGTCAGACAGCGCAGGATGACGATTGAGAACTCTCGCTGCTCCATCAAGGTCGGTAACGAACTCACCGAGACCTTCAATGTCAAAAAAGGTTTTAGCCAAGGCGACGCGCTGTCATGTGATTTCTTTAACATCGTTCTTGAGAAGATCGTGCAAAACTCACTGGCCAACACAAGAGGCACGATCTTCCAAAAGTCCGTTCAACTGCTAGCTTACGCGGATGACATTGACGTGATTGAGCGAACACAGCGAGCCGTCAATGATGCGTTTGCTGGCATTGAATGGGAAGCGGCTAAAATGGGTCTGGCGGTAAACGAGGGCAAAACCAAGTATATGCTGTCATCGAGAAAGGACGCACAACATCGACGACTTGGCCAGAACGTCACCATAGGCAGCTATAACTTTGAGGTAGTTAAGGATTTCGTCTACCTTGGCTCCACGGACATTATTTCTGCCATAACACCTCTCCATCTCATCGATCGCGCACTTCTCGTGCTCTTTCTTTTTCTTCCTGAGAAGCCAGTTCTCTTCCCTTCGTTTCTGTTCGTAGAGCTCACGACCAGCTCTCGTGGTTCGATGCAGCGTTGCCCGGTAGGCTTCTTGCTTTGCTGCATGTGCCTGCCTGCACTCGTTGTCAAACCAGGGGTTTTTCCTTGTTGGCGTTTTAAAACCCAGCACATCAGTAGCGGCTTCTCTGTTGGCTCTTTGACAACGTTTCAATTCTTTGTCTATTGTAAGTGCAGGCGACGTCTAACTTTCGGAGAGTTTCAGGGAGACTCGATCGGCAAAGTTCCTGGCAGTCTGTTGCGATTGTAGCTTTTCGACGTCAAACCGTGGTTGTCTTCCTCGACACCGTTGTTCTCTCGATATCCGTGTGCTTACCTTGGCTACAACAAGGAAATGGTCCGAGTCGATGTTGGCGCCTCGGAACGTTCGGACATCAAGAATACTGGAGGAGTGTCTGACGTCGATCGCAACGTAATCAATCTGGTTGACGGTTGAATGATCAGGGGACCGCCAGGTCCCTTTATGGATGTTGAGGTGTGGAAACCGCTTGCTAGCTACAGAGAGGTTTTGCTTCGTAACAAAGTCCACCAGCTTGAGTCCGTTTTCGGACGTGGTGTCATGCAGGCTGTGTTTACCGATGACTCTAGCAAAGATGTCCTCTTTAAACAGCTTAGCGTTAAAATCTCCTAGAACGGTCTTGGTGTCGTAGCTGGGGCATTGATCGTACGTTCTTTCTAGGAGATCATAGAAGTCATCCTTGCTATCGTCATCTTTGTCCTCCGTTGGGGCGTGGGCGCAGATTAGGCTGATGTTGCCGAATTTAGACTTGATGCGGATTGTTATGAGGCGCTCGCTTATGTACTTTAAGCTTAAGACTTTTTGCCTAAGTTTGCCTCGAACAACAAATCCACATCCAAATAATCGCTGCCTTCGCTCTCTGTAACAATCACCGCAGTAGATACTGCAGTTTTTCATCCTCTTTTTGCCACGCCTAAAATAGCTAGGCCATGTAGAGCGTATGGACAACTTAGCTCCGGCCCGAAGAGTCTTCGACTCTGAGCCTGTGGACCAAAGAGTGGTTTTATTATCCTTGCAATATTTTCTTGTGGTGAGAAACATACAACGCAGTAGACTGTTTAAAATCTCGAAGGAACGTCAAACATTCTAAAGTATTATCTCCAAATCTGGTAAGTTATGTCTGTGTTCACTGATTGTCGAGCAAGCGACTGTGCCATGGTCGTCTGAATATCAGGGACATCTAGAGAATCTGATGTAGCTCGCGTTACCCACTTGGCGATGTATAGCTTCTTTTGCTTCTCATTTTCTTCGAATTTTCACCACTCAGTTCAAGCTCCAGAAGTTTCTTTTTAAGTTGCAGCTTCAACAACTCTTTTCGAATTGAATGCTTGGAACTCGTTGACTTAATCTTTTTCGGAGCCAACGCCGATTTGAAATCATCTTGCTCCGACGAGTTGTTTATTGATGTAATTAGTTGCTTCCTTCTTTTTTCAATGTCATCAATTACTTGGAACAAACTTGCAATTTTTTTACATCAGCGTCTGATAATCTTTCAAGAAATTTATGCACGTAACATTGTCCTGTTCCAAATCGAGCCTGGAAACTTTAGTATTTTTTTAATTTGATACTCACGTGATGCGTTACTGTTTCTTAACAAAAGTGTAGTATAATAATTCGTCATCTACTTTTGAAAGATTTTCTAGATCTGGAAAATGTAGTTGGAGCAACATTATAGCGTCTCTTCTATTTGTCCTTTTAAATCAAAGTTTCCGTTATACCGCAATGCGCACATATGAGTGCTGTGCTGTTAGCCTTTTTAAGATATTATGTTTTCAGAGCCCTTATACTTAATATTTAGTTCACTGTTGAGTTGATTCCACTTCTGAAATCTGTTAGCTTTATTTTAAACAAAACATGTTTATTTAATTCTGGTAAATAATACGTCTGCTCTGGATGTCGTTCGTCACTCGTCTCTATTTGCGTCTCCGTTAACGTCTCGTGTGTGTCGGTGTCTGTGGTTTGTATTCATGTGGTTCTGTTCGTTTTACAATTTGCGGTGCTTTGCAGCTAACATGAGTTTAAACTAAACTCGTGAAATTAGTTCGGGAATGGAGGTGAGACTCTTAAATCTAAATATACGAGTATACACGTTTTTTGGTGAGGAGCACATTTTCCT
The DNA here is from genome assembly GCA_930367185.1 of Myathropa florea. NCBI lineage: Eukaryota > Metazoa > Arthropoda > Insecta > Diptera > Syrphidae > Myathropa > Myathropa florea. The sequence continues at coordinate 118,845 of OV884004.1, read as the reverse complement.
ACATATTCTTTAATAAGAAATAATATCTATAGAGTATACATGCTCGTATGTACATACATACTTATACAGATATATAGCGCACTGCTTTATAAAATTGTTTCTATTTCTTTCAATTTTAATATAACTTTAAACACAAGTGATTCATACTTTTCTTCTAGTGAATCCCTCAATGATGATAATGTATGTATATCCTGAGAGAATTCCGGGCTTTTCTATAACCAAGAGACTCAGGCATTTGTCCTAGAACGCTACAGCATAGTTGCCTCACATTTTATGTACCTGATGTCGGTGGAATACACTGACGATTTACTTTCGATCTACATTATTTAAATGCGTTGATAAACGTGGATTATTCGAATATGGAACTAGAGATTTGGAAAAATCTCCAAACTCGCGTACGGCTTAATTCCTTTGTAGTATATAGAATAACGCTGTTGCGTAGTCGAACATTTTTTGATAAGTAGCCCAGGCTCGGCAAATTTGTCAAGCAACTGCCATATTTGATGGATCTACAACTAGGCTCTGTTCTGCGTCTGAAGCTAAATCTGACAGGTCAGTGGAGAGATTTTAGCATAGACTGCGTTTGGTACCTATCACGTTGGATCTTCTTCTCCGCATGTTCTCTAAAGCAGACCAATAGCCTTTCGGAACATGTGGACAGGTCGCAACCAATTTGAGTTTAGAGCACCTCCCACGACCAAACTGTCGACCGCTTTAGAGAGGCAACGATTCTCGCAGTTCCTTTATGCAAGCGGAAATTACGAATTTTTGAGTCCTGCATGATTCTCGATCTCCACAAGAAAAAAAATAGTTTAAGACTCCTGGTCGCACGCACTACACTCATTTGCACACTGGGACTCTTTTTCATCTCGCGATATACCGTTAGGGTCACCACTTTGATGCACTGAAAACACTTAATTTCTCAAAAAGAACAAATAAGCAAGAAATCATTCCAGTTCCGATATTAAATAGGAAACCTCTTTACTAAGCTAAACGAATAAACACTAATTGAAAAAGAATCGTTCTCTGCGTTGCCCCTACTGATACCAAAAAATCCGACGAGTGACAGAACGAACTGATGTATGCTTGTTATACAAATGTCCACTTCCTCACGGAAGTCATATAATGATCTTGCATTAGTAGTTCGCACGCAGCATCGACGTTTTCCGAACTCAGGTTTTAGTTTAGTTTTATTTATAAACATTTTTTTTTATTTTATGTTTTAACACATCAACACTTAAATCCTCGATGGGTACAGCATAATGCGAATGCGATGTCCCATAGCGTGACCGGGCAGGTTCCTGTTGAAACGGGCACGAACAGCGCCAGTGTTTCCGTGCAATCGGGTCACCTTGCCCCACATGGCGCGAAGGCGGGTCTTCCTTTCTGGATGCTGGGGCACACACTTCCTGGTCTGTGCTTTGTATACATAAACGCATCGCTTGCCAACATAAAAGCTACCGTGTTCTTTCCTGCGGCAACCCTCGATCTTCAAAATGGTCTGGTTCTCGTGTTGATTCCTCAGACCACGCTTGTATCCAGTGAAAACGGCCTTGGCAAAGAGTTGTCCATGTCGATTCAGTGGGCGAACATGTTTTGAATCTTTTTCTGCAACCTTTTCAGCTTTAGCTGGCTGTGGTGCCTTGGTAGCTGCTGCTACTGGTTTAACTGTTGTGTCAACCATTGTTACCGGAAACTTGACAAATGGCGAAAAAAAGGCGCATGTTGTATGTGGCTAAGCAACCCTTGAATAAGAAGTTTGCGGTCAAATAAAATTATTCAGTTGTAACAAATTGCCCGGTTGACATTACGTAATAATTTATTCATATAATATCGTTAATGCGTTACTTTTCTTAGAAATATATCGTACATATTAACTTACTTTTCAAATTAACTCTCCTTTGTTTTTTACGCTATCAGAATCGACACATACTTGGTATACTATTTAATTTAATTGTAACGATACTGAAGTTAACATGCTCTAATATTCCCCAATTCAATAAATGGGGATGATTTCAAATGGTACACAAAAAAAAGTTTACTAATTTCATGTTTTTATTTCTTATTTATAAATACAAGTAACATGAATTATAGTTCCAATAGATAATACATTGTACTTATAGTTCTTAGTTTTGTCTTAAATCTGACAGCATTTTGTCTGTTTTCTTACACATATATATGAAGCAAGATTTTGTTGTGCCGTTTGCCCGTTTGTCCCTTTGCGACTTCCTATATTTTGTTTAGCACTGATTACGCAAATCTACCTACTAAGCCCGACGTTTTGTCCTCAATGTGGTTCGTTAAGATTATATACATACATGATGAGTGATATAATGCGGCCCGCGTGATAGTGGGTAAGTGGATCGACTCCTATGCTCAAGGTCTAGGTTTAATACCCGGCACAATAATATTTCACGGCTCACATATTTTCCTAGTCGCTACGAAAGCTCAAAAAGCACAGATGTTAAGAAAAAAGTGGTGAAAACCTCACCGTTCAAAGTCGGCATTAAATTGTAGGTACATACTTTAGCAGAATGATGCAAATGGTAGGCCCAAGTCCACCCCTTTTTTTCCTAATTTAGAACGTGAAACTGTGACATGTAAATTTCTCATGGCAGAACAAATTGTTACTGTATGTAATCCGATCCTGTGATTATCATGGCTCAAAGCTGCTTTAAAAAAATATTTCCAACATAATTTTATTACACACTCCAACAGCACTTTTACATCTTCGTTGTTCAATTTATCTATTTTTTTTTTATTTCACAATTTCACAAATTTAAACTTATATACATAAGTATATTTTAAACTTTTTAAAAGTGTGCAACTTTTATTTTTCAACGTACTTTTTCTGACTCTCTGAGAAAAATTCGTTCCCACCCCTTGAAAATGGCGTGTCTTCGTGAACAAAAGTCAAAAACACATGTCGTCTTCCATTCCTGAAAATGACCCTTTTTAAAAAATTTTGTTTTCCAGGAAAAAAAATACAAAAACGGCGAGTTCCATTCTTAACCTAAAAACACAACACAACCTAAAATCACAATTTTTTCATAAATTATTAAATTGGCAACTAAAACGATGCAAAAGAAATTGCCCGACAGAAATATAACATTCAAAAGAAAAAAGAAAGGTGTTATGCGTGTGACTATTTCAGAAGGCATATATTTTTACAAACATTTTTTTTAATTGCATCGCTGCAGTCCGAGTTTGACTTGGGCCTAGCTTCTCAGCAAACACTCGTGTTATGCGTGCTATTGGTCTCTCACAAGTTGGAGGACCTACAGTTTAATACCGACTCCGAACGGCGAGATTGGGAAGCTTTTTTCTAGAAAGTTATACTATTTGAGCATTGTCAGTGATTCGAAAGATGTGGTGCCGCAAAGAATTTTGTTTTGAAAACTTTTAAAAACGCAGAAAAATCACCATATTTGCAAAAGAACATACACTGGAAAGACATTTCAAATGCTGAATTTACAAACCATCCCAGTATTGCCAAATTGTAGAAAAATGACCCTGTTTACGCTCCATGTATGTATGTTTGCCGATATAATGCGGCCCGTGTAGTAGTGCGTCGACTCCTAAGGACTAGATTTTTTGTTTAGGTTTAATTTCCAGTACAGAGGAAAGAAAACAAATTTCACGGCTCCACCTATTGCGAGTCACTGACAATGATGTGATGATCACATGAGTGGAAGAAGGCAGAAATGTCAGAAAGAGAGCGTTTGATTTTCCAAACAGTTTGAAAGGTATGTATCTTCGGCGACCCAACCCATCTCTTCTCAACCTTTTGGAAAATCAAACGCTCTCGCTCCGACATTTCTGCCTTCTTCCGCTCATGTAAACGCCGTCAATGATTATAGAGTACAACTCCCAAAAAGCTTTTCAATCTCGCCGTTTCGAGTCGGCATTAAACTACTGGTACCCACTCGTGAGAGAACAATATCACGCGCAACACGAGCGGTTGCTGTAAAAGCCAGATTAAGTGCTACAATAAGTATGTATGTATGTAGGCTGCAGAAAATTAAAAATTGTTAACAACCTTATGACCTTTAACTAAGATGTACAACAAATATAACCAATGATACCAAAGATAGTCAATCAATAATTTTGTTAAGAAAGTTTATGTACATATACTAAAGTATACAAAGATAATATTTTATCTTCTTTTGTGTTTAGCTCCTTTGTTTTTTGTTTGTTTTTATGAAATTCATTTATAACCTTAATTCTTTTTCTTTCCACACATGAGGTAAAATTCTCTTAAAAGGTGTCACGACCTTTTCACGACGTTTTGTTGAGATATTTTAGTTTTGTTTCTTTTTATCTATCAAAGCTATCAACATCAGGGCAGAATCAAAAAATACAGCAACGGGAAGCGTATTACTAATGTTGGTGATTACTTTATTATTTTTACTCTCCATATCATTATTATTACACATTTCTCCTAGTGATCTAAGAGATATGTTCGCAAAAGAGCTATGATAAACTGTTTAGGGATATTCACGTAGAAGCCATCAAAAGAAAGACGATAATAACGTATTATAAACTAGTAATCTTTATTCGACTTTAAAGAGGAATCTAATTGGGCGGATTATATTGTGGTATAATGAAACAAAACCTTGAAGTATGTGGTAAACAGAAATAAGAAAATGATAAGGTGTTAGCCGACTTATTGGGCACCTTGTAATGAATGTTGATATTTTACCACAATTTTGCTTTTTCAACAATATATGTATATATACATAAATCAATACATACATGTATATATATATATATATTTATATACATAAATAAATATATATGAATACATATATATAATGTATAAACATATATACATATGCATTGTATGTGTGTATATATTCAAACGCATGTACATACTGTATGTAACATTTTCCATTAAGCTAATATTTTATTGAGTTCATATTAATATAAGAGCATATTAAGTTTTTAGTAGCTCCCATTTCACATTTTTGCAGCCTGTTAATATGCTAAGATCCGAAACAAAATACGTATATTAACAAATACATATGTATACATATGTGGATCGATTTTAATTTTTATAATATTCTTTATTTTGTTAAAATATTTGGCTAAAATAAGAGCAAACTATTTATCGCCGTCTATTCAATCTTTCAATATATTTTGTTTTAGTTAATGCTCCACTTCCACTTGTAGGATCCATCATGCGAGACCAATCCGTTTGACCAACAACAAAGCCTATGGCGCGCATTTTTTCTTGGGCTCGTTTTTCTTCAATATCTGCCCAACGAACCTTTATACATAAAATACGATAAAAAGTTAGGTCCGACAAATACAAGAACACCTACTCTCTTTTTTCCATTAGTGGAAGAAGGTGGCGGTTCCCACCCATCTATCTGAAGATATTCTTCTAGAGTAGCTGTTCCTCGTTTAGATATCGGCTTACTAGTGCCATCAAGTCGAGCTGAAAGCGTTTGATACTCATTTTTTATTACAATATAATTTAAGCAAAAACATCACTTACCTAAGTTTTCAGTAGTTGGGTCCGTGTCCCACTTACTTTTAAGAAACCCACCAGCCTAATATTGCAAAATTATTATTAAAGAACAGAATATTATTTTCAATAGAATCAAAATTCTTCTTATGCATGGGCATTATTGACAGGCATTAAAAAAAGGTATTTTCTTTCTCATGCCTACTGACAGAGTTAATCAACATCGGCACTATTCAAACTTCTAAATAAAAAATCAGCACTACAAGAGACAAATATAACCTGCCCGTCTGTCTTTTTGCAGAATCACTGTCACATAAAACGGTTTGGAATTGTACAATTTTTAAGTAAATTACATCTTAGCCATTTACATAAGGATGACAAATATGGAGATATATGTGCGTAATATAAATGTTGCTAAGAATGTCAAATTAGTTCGGTTAAAATATTTTCACAGATTAAAAAGATTTTTAAAAAAAAATTATATAAAATAATAATCTGAATGGATTATTTTAGAGTTGTTGATAGCATTTGTCAAAAAGAATAACAGTAACAGGAAACATTTGAATTAAACAAATTGCAAATACACATAAAAAGTATCTATTTACTATGCTTCATTCGATACTAATTTAAACTTACATTAATATCATCTCCTTCTTCGTCTTCGTCGGGATCATTTACTTCAGCATCTGCGACAAAATTATCCTCCTGTAGAAAGTATTATTATTATTACAATTTATTAATAACTTAGAAAACATGATTTGGGAGAATCCAAATAGTTTTAATACATAGCCCAAGTGTCACGAAAATTTTTTGCGTTCCAAAATTCATCACAAATTTTGAACACTTTTAAAAAATCCTACTTCTTATACATTATATGAATATACATGTATATATTTTCATACAAAATCTTGATTGTTGAGAATATTCGAAAAATCTTAATCTAAAATTTCCGTATTTATTTCAGAATTATGTCTTACCAAATCAGAAACATCTTCCATTTCAACAATGTTTTCCAATAAGTTTGAAACGTCAAGTTTAATATAGTGGCCTGGACAGTCTTGATAATTTTTAATAATGTTCTTTATATCGTCTTCAGTTCGGTTATGAATATTTTGATTAAGACATTTGTCAATACCACATTTCATATCTACGATAAATGGCTAAAAACATATCCGAATTAATAAACATCAAGTTTGTTATAAGGTCATTGTTTACTTACAGAGAAATTACCATCTCTAGCAGCATTATAGAATTCGTTAAATGTACGTAATGATTGATTGCAACAATCCACAATAATAAAATCAAACAAATGGTCAGTTATAGTTTTCTTAAAAGACTTAATCAAATACTGCATGTAGGTATCTTCCATTTCCTTTTCATATTCATATAAAATTTCTTTCTTTGGAATCTGTAATATTTATTTTTGAAATTAATCCCAACAAATTTATATTTTATACATATAAGAAATAATCATTTAAAAACATTACGTTTAATATATTTGTAATGATTGTCAGATTTTAATTTTTAAACAGTTCATTATTGAAGTCGGTAAGGAAATTAGTATCTGCTCTACTAATTTCCTTACCTTACCTTATTAGTTTTATTTGCTTGTGGTGTTTGTATATAAACGACTTAGATTTGATCAGGTTAGGTTAAAAAAAAGCAGACATATTTCTAACAAAAACTATATTCGTAAAAGAGCAGGGCAAGAGTGAGGATAAAAAGTTTGCCAAGAATCCTGTTTGTAAGAAATTCAATTTTTACTTGATATACATAATAGGAAAGAAAAGTTATTCATTTAAAAACTCATATTCGTTCAGTGAGTTATTTTACTTTATTTCCCGCCCGCTTTATGACATTTGCTGCTGTATGTTTAAATGTCAAGAGCGGTAAAATACTGTTATACAGAAAAGAAAATTACAGACAAAAATTACATCTCTCATAAAAAAAGATAGGTGAGAGAACAATACTCCGCACAATACGAGTGGTTGCTAAGAAGCTACGCCCCAGTCCGCCTCGGACTTTAGCGCCACCATTATATACATATATATAATTAAAGTTCTTAGTATACAAATTTAAGGGTATTTCTTTCTTAAAAGCAAAATACTATCACACTCACCTTGCGCCCACTTTTTGGACACTTTTCCACATAATCATTCTCAATCATAAAATAATCATCAATGCTCAACAACCGCGGTGTTGGGCCTCCCATTTCCATCTCTTTGTCTTTTATAAGTTTGGCCACATGCGACTTGCCACTGCCAGGTGGTCCCCTTATTATAATTACAATATTTTTGGGTCGTGTGAGACGACCAGGCTTGAATAGAATCTCATCTATTGGAATTGTATTATTGTTTTCCATAGAGGGAAAAACCATAGCTGTATTCGTAAGGGAATCAGACACAGAGGGGAACAGAGGTCGTATTTTGACCTTAAGCTGTTCGCCATTTGACGCTATGTCATTGGTTTCATTAAGTCTAGAATGATAAAAGTAATATTTAACAGATAACAAGTATAATTTTTTTTAAATATTTGTTATGTTTAAACTCTTACTCTTCATTATCGGAAATTTCTTCAAAGTTTTCTTCAATTTCGTCATACTCTGTATCATTGTCCATTGGTACACTATTCTGTTTGTTTGCAAAATTAATACTATCTCGCTTCCCTCTTTTCGTTGGTGGTCCAGGCCTTTGTCGTGCTTCCGGGTTTTGAAGAATCCACTTATTTTTTGGGTATTGATTCTCAGCCTCGAGGTTTTCGTCTTTATTCTATATCAAAAATTATAATCCATACAATACATGTACCAGTATTGATTGAGGTAATTCTTTAAAGGCTTATTATTATACATACAAGAACTAAATTAAATTCCAACTCATTGGGAAACATCAATTTATTGATTATTTGATTATAATTGAATTTTTCTGCGTCGATACTTTAAAAAAAAAAACATTATTTCTTATTTTCTTAAACTGAGCACATTCCGTAAGTAGATTCAGTATGTTGATATCAACCTAAAATCTTTGCAGATCACCAACATCAGAGAATAGATTGGGTTACATGAAATGGGTGTTGCCAATCTCAAAAGTTACAAACGATTTGATCCCATTCATGTAATATATGTATGTGCATATACAATATAGTAATATCGTTTTTTTTCACTTAATGACAAGTATTCCAAAGGGAGCCGGTCTGGGTCTATTCAAAACCCGTATGTTGTCCCTTTCAAAAAATTGGGTTCTATACAATATAAACTACCGAAAAAAATTCAAATATAGGGTTTAAACATTAAATGTAAAAGCAAAACAAATAATAATTAAACAAATTAAGATTTTGAAAAGCCTGATGAGGGTGTTAACAAAATTGAATACAGAATAAATCATTTATCATGACATACCAAAATGATAAATCAACCAAAATTGAGAACTCTGTAAAACCAGCTATTTGTTACTCGTTTTTGATACAATACACTATATACAGATCGTGTACGCAAAAATTTCGTTGTTTCGTATAAAACAGTGCGCTCTCGAAAGAGGTGTGCTGCACGACAACCAACTTCCTTCCATTATTTAAGTGTGTGAGCTATTTTTTGTGTTCAAGGCGTTTATTTACTTCTTTGCACTGATTTAAAGGAGAAATGAATTGCGAGAAGTTGATAAAAAGGTACTCGAACAGAACTGATATAAATACGTTGGAGTTATTGTTATTGTCAAACGGGCGCAATTATATGTCAGCTATTATTATTAATAGTATACAATACAAATATTTCTCACTTTAAAAACAAAATTAATTACTTCAATTACTCACCATTTGCATTTGTTGATCATTTTTTCCTTCAATATTGTTGATCACTTTAAATTTAACATCCTCATATAATCCTTGTAATGTTTGATCATTATTTTGAAGTTCACTGGTAGTTTGTATTGTATTGGCAGAATATTCATTATTTTTTTCTTTTTCTGGTAACGGCGCGTTTCCTTGTGTTGGTACTTGTATTTGAAATCGTTCTCCCAAATTTATTTTTTTATTATTATTTGAGATATTCTTTGAAAACTGATTTTCAACTTGAGCACTACTAGATGCATGACCATAATCAATCGTTTTCACTGGAACAAACTCACTATTATCACGATTGAAAGATTTCGTTGATGCAACCGCAGATGGTCGGTGGCCATAGTCAACAACTTTTGTAGGTGGAACTATGGCATCTGTACGTGAGCGGTTTTGATACTCAAATACTTGGGCTGGACGATAGCAGTCATCATCACCACCACGATCGCCAAAATTGCTTTGATTATTCCGAAAGCCGAGAGACATTCCAATATTGGAAAAGGGTCTGTATTTATCAAAATGCAGTGATGGAGAAAATTTTACATTTTTTTTTAAATTTCACAATTTAGGTTTGATTGAAAAAAGATATACATGTCTCAAAATGAAATACCCCTACTTCCAATGCAAACATATATGATTTTTCTCAATAATGATTAAAAGACAATTATTGAGGAAATATTGCTTTAGACAAGAATATTAATACATACACTGCTATCATATTGAAATATTAATGCTCACCTCATATTTCGAAAATCATATTATTACTCCAAAAGCTTCATGAACAATGGTACAAAAAGGTAATTTTTATACAAACTTTTTTGAATAAATAAGGGGAGTATTATAAACTTATCAACAATATTTTGTAAGAATATTTTTTATGTGGCCTTTTTCTCGAGATTGCTGAACGACATACACTATATTTGCGAAATAGGTATTCCTTTGAATTTGATACTTACATAAATATTTAAAACTTATTTGTTTAATTTATACTTAAAATAAACATTATTTTAAGTGTATCGTTTCCATGATAGTTGTATACAGTTGGATACCAACGATTCATTGATAATATTAACAAATTAAATTTATTTAAAATATGCTTCTTTGTTTGTGTTTTAAGCATTAAGGAAAATGCTTTATACACCCAAACTTCTGCATTTCAAAATAAATGTAAATATTATTAATATTGCTAATAGCCTCTCAAATTGCCTTACATGGGTGAATCTCAAAACGTTTTAAGATATCTAGTAAAATGCGTGTTTTTATGGTAAATAAGTACGTAAGTTGTATCATAATAAGAATTCAAGCGTATTTAATTGGTATTGTGAAAGATGAACAAACATCCATCCATATAAAACAGATAAAATTCATTGGTTAAAAGTATAACCAAAACATCTAAGTATGTATCAATAATATATATTGAAATTAATGATTAGCCCTAGACGCAGCACACTGTTTTTAAACTCTTCAAAAATGGTAACATCATAAATGTGTACATTCATTCATTCATGTAAGATATTGGATTTACTGCCTTTCCATTTCTTATTATTATGATCTCTTCTCTTATTACACTTTTGATGTGTCTATTCAAAACCAGTTCCTCTCGTGGACATTGTAACAGTAAACGATGACAGAATACCAGAAAAAAAGACAAATATAAAAGATGGAATTTGTACTGTTTCAAATCATGTTTCACATAATTTAAACAAAATAATAAACATATGCAAATGTTTGTATCAATAAAGCCTCTTTGCAAATCAACGAAATTATTCGTTATCAATTAATCTGATCCAGACTGAGAAATAAATATTTTTTTATTATTTATTTCACTTTAGACCAATTGATATAGGATAAAATCGAAAACAATAGTCTTTTGTATTTATTGAATTAACTTTATTTCTTTGAATGTAATTAATATTTTTGTGTTAGTCATATATTAAGCAAATATTATATTATTCTGTCACTTTCGAAAACGTCTCCTTTGATGGCGTTTATTGCTTCTAGGACCTTTCCTACACCATGTAGTTATGAATGATGAAGATAGAATTCAATATCCCAAAGGGATCACAAACCGTCATAGAAAAGAAAATCAAGGGAAATTGTTAGGAAGGAGAAAAGTATTATTCTAGTTGAATATTTTTAGTAAAAAAAGTACACTACTCTCAGAAAGCGACTTTTCATCCTTTTTAACAGATTTATATATATGTTGTAGAAATGCTTTCTTGTAAATTACTTCGTACAGACAAAATACTGAAACTTTACAGAAACTTTTTTATCATGAAACGTTTAACGTTTTTATGGCAGGTATTTTAATTTCACTAATAACAATGCATCAGCAAAAACATAATGCCCAGAGAGAAATCAAACAATTTCTATAAAAACAATAGTATTCAAAGCATATTTATACGAATATTTCCTCAATAACGATCATGACATTTGCATAAACAGAACACTCATCAGGTTGCAATCCTTAGTCAAATTTTCGAGTTAATGATAACAAATTTTAATTGTTTACTCAAAAATCGCATCGTGAGAATATGTATAGTAAAGGGGTAGGTGTTGTATATTTTTATAGTTACCTAACCTTTCACTTTGAATCTAAACCTATTTTTTTGGGCCATTAAATGCTTGTAGGTTCACGCCACGATAGTTTCATTTCTTGTGGTAATATTTGCGATATTTACTATCACTAAGACAAAATATATCACAGGAAGAACAGATGCATACCAAACATTTTTAGGAGTTATAGGGCTTAGATATGATACTACAGGGCATATAACAGTTTTTAGTAGTACATATTTTCTTCTGAACCTATAATAACGAAGTTTGTTCCAGAATTTTAAATTTGTATACGTGAATAATTTTGTTCCTTAGCCTGCACAATTAAATACAAGTAATTAGAAGCTATCGTTACAGTTCTGTAACTAGCACAACTATTTGTATGTGTCCGAATACGTTAGGTGTCGTATATACTGATTAAATATATAACTTTTTAGTTCATCGAAAACAGACAGATATCAAAGATTTATATTTAAATAAATAATTACTACACTAAGTCGCAGTGTACCATATAGTGAAAAATGCATACCTGTTATTATCAAAAAGTCCGCTTCCACTGAAGTTGCTTCCTCTTTGTTGTTGAGCAAATGTGCCTCCAAGAGAACCTTGACTTAAATTAGATCCAAAACTCTGATTCCCACCACTATTATTATCGCTTCCGAGACCACCAACACTTCGACGGAATGGATTGTATGGATTTCTTTGTTGAGTATCATTATTGCCATCTGATTCGTTACCACTTCCAGGTCCGCGACTAATTTGCTTCTGATCAATGTTTCTAATAAATGGGTTACTGCTCCATGAAGAACGATTTTGATCGGAACTATTTGAGGGTTTTATGTTAAATGTACTGTTCTGATTTTGCCACGAATTTAGGCGTTGAGACTGTTGATTATTCCAAATCTGAGGCAAACGATTTCTTTCCTGCTGAATTTGAATAAGTGGTTGAAGTTGCTGAAGTTGTTGTAGAAGTTGACTCTGTTGCGAGCTACTACATTGATCTATGCCTCCAGTCTGTTGCGCTTGGGCCAATGCCACACTCAGTAATTGCATCACATTGGGATCTTGAAGTGCCTTTGCGATTTCCGAAACATTTTGCGGCGTATTGCTTTGTTCTTGAAGACGCCGACTTTCAACAGATTGCTCATTTGACCTTTCTGGTACATTACTTAAAAATGTTTGTCCTTGACTCACTGATGATGCAGACCTTTGACCGGGTGACAATATATCACGATCTCTGGAAATACTTCTTGAACGTGAATCACCAGATTTTGTCGACTTTATAGCAGCCGGTGATCGTTCTCTTGAAATAGAAGGATAATCGCTTTTATTTTCAGGGGAAAGTTGTGGTTTTTCTACCACTATATCTAAGAGCGAGGGTATCTTTTTCCTTGGACTATCAGTATCACTTAAAACAGTTTGCTCGCGAATACCCGAATCAGGTAATTGCGATTTTAAGACGTCCTGTTTATTAGGTGATTGCGACGCATCAAATAAAATTGAGTTCATAGAAATTTGTTTTGTTCTATCGTTATCGAGGTCTAAATCTATGATCTCAGAATCAACCACTTTCTCGTTAGGTTCTCCAACCCTTTCCTCATCTTTTCCTTCGACCAAATCTAAGCCAGGAATTCCACTAGCTGATTTAAAAAGTTCAGACATTTCTTTATTTTTAAACACATTATCTTCCAATCCACAATTTTCCGAAATTTTAGACAAGCCACTTTCTTGGTGCTCAGTAACATTCGGTTTTGTAGATTTATTTTGTTCGGCATCATCCCTTTCGGTTTGTTCGACATCGGACACTCCACAATGCTTTATTTCAATTGCCGCCACACTTTCTTTAGGAGGAAGATCTGGCTCTGCAGTTTTGTCAATATTCTGTAGTTTTTCTTTTGGTTCAATTTGCTGCAGTTGTTGTGGATTCTCCAGCATTTTTCTGCGTCTCATTTGTTCACGACGTTCCAATAAACGAACTCGTGTTTTTTCAAATTCTTTTTCATACTGCATATACATGACACGATCTGGGTGATTAGCGTTTTCTTTTTTCCAATTTTCAAATTGCTCCTCCCAAAGACGAAATTGTTCATCAAAAGTTTTTTCATCTACTGATCCGTTACCAGATTTTGTAGTGGCTTGAGAATTCAAAGCCGTTACATTCTGTTTTTCTGGCAAATTATTATCCTGATTCCAACCAGAATTAGCGGAATTTTTATGATTGTCATAATTGCCAAAACGATTTGAGTTGAAACCCACGCGATTATTTCTGTTGCTTCTTTCTAGTTGACTGTTTACTCCATCTTCAAATTGATGTTGTCGACTGTTATCGAAAATTTTACCACTATTGTTTTGGACTCGATTTCGATAATCATTTTTCTGTCTATTATCACGTCCCATGTCATCATTATTCTGATTTCGATATTGAGTTTCGCTTTGGTTATCGTTGTTAAATTGTTGATTGGAGTGTGTTGGATGCTGAATTTGCTGATGATCTGCTAAAGCAGGTGCTTCACTCCAACGATTTTCTTGCATTACCATATTGGGTGGTGGCTGTGACCACCGGATATCTTGATTTTGCATAAATTGTGCACTAGGATAACTTCCAAACGAAGGAGGAAGGGATTGAAATTGTGTCAAAATTTCGGATCTTCCATCTCGTTTTTCTTCTGTTTGAGGAGGAGGTGGTGGGGGTGGAGGTTGTTCGTAGATATGGGGTAGAGACTTAACGCCAGACAAATTCCTGGTATCATCTGGTGGAGGCGGAGGTGGTACTTGATTCTGCGCTTGATGTTTTTGAAAAGCGTTACCAACAGTTGGTGGAGGAAAGCTGAATGTATTTGTAACTGGTGGTGCTACTGTGCTGTAACTGGGAACTGCTGGTGCTGGTGTTCCGTGCATCGCAGCCATTTCTCGTTTATACTTAAAATAAAATAAAATTTCTTGTAAGACATATATAAAAGCACCATTTAAACAGATTTGTTCAAATAAACTAGTACATATAAATATAATTCGTTAATGCTTTAATAAAATCGTCCCAAAATTTGCATATCCACCAAAATTGTGTTATCTTTTCTATGCAGCACCAGCCGCTTTAAGAATCAGCATTTTGGTAGAAAAATTAGTCGCTATATTTCTAGGTCACCTTAAACATAAATATATCACAAAATAAACGCAATTTCCCTTTAAATTTGGTTCAGATCGAATATAAAAATAAATTTATTAAACAAAATTCATTGATACATTCATCCACAACATTTGGAATTTTTCAAGTAATGTATTTACAATGGTAAACATTCCAAACTCAAAGTAAACATTAGTGCATATTAATTTACATATGGTTATATACGTTTTATACTTTGTTACTGCACACATATTGTATGGCACGATACATTAAATATAAACGAAAGCATTGTAGAAAAAACTTTCCTTCATATTAATTAACAAACAAGAGATACAAGAATTTTTTTTTCAAATTTTACAACCAAATGTATGTATGTTGTATCTAATATTTTACTAACCTGTTCTCCATATTGTGCATGCCATTGCGCGTACTGCTGTTCGTATGCTTGCCATTGCTGCCAATGTTGTTGAACTGCATATTGTTGATCCGGGGTCATAGCAGCGAATTGTGCCGGGGTATATGAAGGAGCTCCAGAAGATGTGGAATACATAGTTGCTTGCATTGCCTGTACACCGGGAAGAGTTTGTGCCGGTGTAATATTAGGTGCTGGCGCAGTTGGTTGAACAGGCCCAATCAGCGTTGCTGAATTTACCAACGAAGTAGAAGGCAGTGGCGGTGGACCCACAGACCATTGATTCCACATTTTGTCACACTACTCTTTTAAGAATTCTATTTATTTCACGCACTTTTCAAACAGAAATTCCGATTAGTGAAATTCTTTTTGAAATACTTCCTATAATCTTATTTTAATCTTTATAAAATGCGATTCCGCTTCTTCTGAACAAAACGATTTCAATAAGAAAAGGTAACCATTTTGCATTAGGTTTTCAGTTTTGTGGCTGTCAGTAATGACGGCACTAAAGAAGTACAAGAATATAACAGTCGTAATAGTAGAACAATAAAAACATTTGAAGGATAACTTAAAAGTTGTGTTCAGCAGTATCCATAGACAGTATATTTTGTCAACTTTTAACGTAATTGACACATGGTCTAATAATAACTATCTAACTAGCAATAACTATCTTATGCTTCTACGTCCAAATGCCAATGTGCAAAATATTCTTTTAATTGTTTGGAACAATACCGTATTTTGTGCTACATGCAAAAGAATTTCTATGTATAATGCAGACTATAATAGCAAAGATTAGATGCAATATTTGCGAAATCAGAAATATTTTTTTGTGATATTTATGGAGCAGATTTGATATTAACAGACATATTAAATCAGAGAAGCATTAACTAAAAATACCGGAATCAATAACTTCTACAAAACTAGATCATTATTGTCCAGGGTGGGGAAAATGTGTAACAAGGTTCTTAATAATTACTGATGTTGAACTTGCCGTGGTATCACTCTACGAAAGAAGTGCACGAAACAGCAAATGCTGAATTGATCGCTGACAGAATACGATAGCTAACTGAAAAATTTAGGAATAGTTGCAATTTTACCGAAAATAATTGCTTACATTTTGTTGTTTTGTGATTTCTAATAATTATGATCTATAAACTTACCTATTTGTACATTTACTTAATGTTACATATTATAATTAATTATTTATTTATTTATTTATTTACTTATTTATTTATTCATATATCAATATATTTATTTCTAATATATATATTTACCTCATTTCATGTATTTGTGTACTTAATTATTTTGTTTTTTTTTTTTATTTATTATATTGAAGGTTTTTGTCGTATTTTCCTTCTAAGTCTGCCTTTTCTATACCCTGATCTTACAATTGTAATTTATGTTTTAAAAGTAAGATAAGTTTAATATCATATTTCTGTAATTTGTGCTGTGCGATCATTGTAGAACAATTTACTACGAAATAAAAATATCTAACTATCTAGATCATTATTGTCGGAAAAAGGTTTAAGAAACTGAAAAAATGTGCTATCTTAAGCGGTCGTGTCCTTTCAAGCCGCTTGCAATAACCAAAGCTTCTGATCGATTAACTGTACTTCAAAGCCTCTTCAGAAACATTTTACTTCCAAATTTACCTTTACCCGGCCTAAGTGCAAACTAACTAACAATGGGAATTGTCATGAGTAAAAGCAGCCATAAAATGATAACAATAAGAAAATCTATTACTTTCACTGAATACAAGAATACTAGTTTTATAACATGCGATGATTACAAACTTCATTTCGTGAATAATTCTATGAATTCTATGAATTTACAAATAATCTGAAAAAGTACTTTGAAGTTTATGGGACAGACTGGAATGAAAATACATATTTCGTTTATTTACCTCGCAGTAGAGAGTTAACTTATTGTTTCCCTGCAAAAAGTATAATAATTTAATACTTTTATACTATTTTTATTATATAGAATAGAACTAAGGTAAACATAACTATATAATTTTTTCTTGCTTCTGGTGTATTGAATTGTTAATATACATATATACATATATATATTATCAATTTGAATCCGAAAAATAGCACGTGTTTCAAACCATAACAATTGAATCGAAACTATGACCTTATTTGAGAAAAACTTTCGGATAGTCGTTGAAAAAGTTTTTAATCACTGGCCGGATCTTAAATTAGCGGTTGAGCATGGCATGGGTGGACGCAAGGGACAACAGGTTTTTTTATATTATTTCAGAATTGTATATCTTAATGTTTTAATGATTATTAGACGGCAATTCAAGTTATGAACTACACATATTCATATTGTGTCGGCAATGAAAACATAACACAAGGGGAATTACAAGACGTTCTGGAAGACCTTATGGATCAGGAGTTTAATACATTATGCGATGACAACTCTATTCCTGGTAATAAATACGTATACATATCCATATAAACTAACGTTTCTAATTAATACATATATTGTAGAAATATGTGCAAATCTCTTACGGTATATGCAAATGTGTAAAGATGGAAGATATCCTGATATAGAAGCAGAATTTCAGCAACTACCACCATGCAAAATTTGGCTAGGGGAAAACATCCCAATCGTGCCAATTAATCAGGACGGCAGTTCATCATCTGAGGACGAAAGTAGTAACTGTGATTCTGAAATGGATGTAGATGAAGAAGAAGACCAGGCAAAAAGTAGTGCGCATAAATCCAATGCAGAATTTGTAGAACCCGAACCAGGTTGGACCACAGTGCGATCAAAAAAAAAACATTAAATGAACTGTATAAAATTGAAGAAATGTATTATTTATTGTAATATTTTCGTCAGAGAAGCGGCGTAGAATTTAAATCAACAAAAAAAATTGACAACCAGTTTTTTGATCATAGGCCACTTAAATTTATGAACTTCTATGGTTTCTCGGAAGCTGCAGGTTTTATAATGTATATTTTGTAACAATATTAAGACAGGATAAAGCAAAGAGCTCACAAATGCCAAATACAAAAACAGAAAATCAAGAAATTCCCTTTTGGAAATTCGGCAGTCGTACAAATTATCATAAATTCTTTTGAAAGCCTATTACGTAGTACATATGTACCACAAATCAGTGATATTTGAAGTTGAATATCTATGACTTATTTGTGATATGTATGTACTTGTTCTTTGGCGTAAAAGACCACCCCTAATTTATAAGGGTTTGTTATACTGATGATGTTGTCATAGTGACGGGTCATCGCAAATAATAATTTGACAATATTTCCGTCTGCATTTCTGTTTAACAAAAAAATGTCATTTGATTGTAAATACAACTATCCCCAGATTGCTAGAGATTCTGGATTTAAGCTCCGGCAATGCAGGGATGGTTTTTTGGATTGGCGGTTCATTGGTTTGTATGAGATGTAATTTATAGTTTTTTTTGTAATAATTTCTGATCTGCTTAGGGTCTTTGGAAGTTGAGAAAATTCTTCGAGAACAAGATTTTGAAAAAATCGATGGTGCACTCTCTTATCTTTCCGAAGCGCCATTAGCCCCAGCTCTCGAAATTAACATTTTAGACAGTAGTGTTAGCAAATATTTCTTCATATCGCAGCTCGCCATACAGTATCTAATTTTTTGCCGAAAATTTTTAGATGAATCTGTAAAGGCACTTCGCTTGTCGCTAGTTAAAATGGAAATAGAAAACGAACACTTGAAGGTTTTAAATCAAGAGCATAGTGATGAAACAGTTCAACTTCACAAAAAAATAAGCCAATTGGAAGCAATGAACGATATTATATTTCCATGTCACATATGTACTAAAAATTTTGTAAGTAATGATGCTCTGAATGTACATTTAATCAGAAAACATTCGGATACACCCAATGATCTTCAGGCAGTGAACAACGATAAAACATTGATAAATACAATAAAATTGGAATTGGAAATAAAGCATCTGAAAGAGCGACTTAATATTGCTGAAAAAGACATTCGAGAAAAATCAGAATGCAAAAAATTATCTCCAAAGAAATGTACTCAAATTTCTTCGAGTACACAAATTGATATGGTAAATGTTGAGATAGGTACACAGTGCAACTTGTTTGAAACAAAAGAATTAGATTCATCCGAAGATGAAACAAATATGAAGTTATTTATTTCCGAATTACAAGAAAAACTATTAGTCTTAGAATCTTGGAAAGAAGCACATCGTTTTGAAAATAAAGAATCTATAGATGTCATCGAACGGACTTTAAGACAAGTAAATGAATCTCTTCGTTCAAGGTACGAGCAAGACTTCAAAAATTTGAAAAAAATAGTTGAAGACGCTGTTTTGCCATTAAAACCATCGAACGAAATTAGTCCTACGTCTACAAAAGAAATACAATCTTTACTATCGAGTGCTGTTTCAGATATAATGCAACAAAACTCAGAAAAATTAAATGATATTTTAAATAAAATCCAGACTATATTTGAAGAAAAATTGCTTCGCTCACAATTAGATATTTCACAAGGCAATATAAAAATGCCAAACAATGTACAGGATATTTCATTAGATCCATTAATTGTGATTAAAAACCCACCTAACAAAAAAACAGAAATAGAAAGTCATCAAACATATAATTTTGATGAGCCGTCAAGTAAGTAGTTTTATGAACCTTATTTTACATTATTATACATAGATATAAAATATTTCTATTGAACTATTTAGGACACGAAAATCAAATTACTGATAGTTCGCTTCACAAATCTGCAAAAGTGACCCCGCTAAAAGATTCCAATATAGAAAACATATTCAATTCAAAAACTTCACAAACCACATAGTAAGTTAAACTAACGACATTATAACCTTAAATATAACAAAACCTCCTTTAAAGTACTAAAGAAATGCTGAAACAAGAACTGGCATCTTATGGAGTGGTCACAGACACAAAAATTATATCTTTGTGTGAAGCTACAAATATATTATCGCATTTGACGAAAAATAGAAATAATATGCAAAAGGTTGTTAAATTTTATTTTTCTTATTAATTTAATTTAAACTATACCATTTTCTAGATGAACCCCGAATTTATTACAACTCGCAATAAATTGAAGAATTTTGTTAATAATCATAGTTTAATAAACCCTTACAATGGAAATGTTCACGAACACTCATTGAACGCTTTTAAATCACAATTTATAAATTTGAGAAATTCAACATCAAAAAAGGATGCCTGTATTGGAAGCGACCCTTTTAAAGAGCGACTGGAAAAGATCCTCTGCTCTCCCATAAAGAAGCCGTCAATATATTCTCTTAGCTATACAACCGACTCAATTAGACCAGTCCCATTGCCGAGAAAACGTGTAATGTTTCATCATGCTGTTCAAATGACTGAATTATGAATTAAATTTATGTCGTGCTTACATATGCATAGATATTTTAATATATGTATATATGTATTATTTATTTATAGCATAGGATTTAAATGAAAGGAAGTAATTAACTTTACTAATTTATATTAGATGCGCTTGATCTTTTTTTATTAAGTCTGCCACCAATTGATAAGGAATGATATGCTGGGACCCAGCGGCTAAATCAACTTCTTCATCATCCACTCCAACAACAACAGCAGGGACTAAAAAAAAAACATGCTATAACATAGACTCCAAGGAATACACAAGGAAAAACGATACAACTCACCTGACATATTTGCTTTGATAAAGACATGACTCATAAGATTTGGTCGAATAAGTTGCTGGTCTACCTCTGATCGTTGCATACTGGGCATATATTGTAATGCGACTACGTTGAAGTAGTTTTCCATACTATCTACATACTGTTGTGCATAAGTAGCTTCCTCTTCAGACAATCTTTTTTCATTTATTTCACGTACACTCTCTTCTATTTGGATGTGTTTTGTATACGTTTCTATTTTTTGCAGTCTGCAGCGAAGGTAACTTGCAATAATATATCTTATACGTTCTAACTCCATTTGATGAGCAATGTAGCGAAAATCATTTTTATTTAGCTCCTTCATATTTTCTTCCATGTGTGATATTTGCCCAAGCATTAGCTCCAACATTTCAGTCTGATGAGTTAGTATTTCAGGAGCAAACATTTCATTTGCCCAAGCAACTTCGAGATTTGTAAGCACCTGAATTCTTAAATGTTTATATCTTTTTCTCTTCCATACACAAGTACAATATATTCATAAATACATATCTCACCTTTTGTGCTGTTATAAATTCTTCATCTTCATTATCGAAATCTGCTTCTTGGTCCATTTTCAATGTGGCTGTAAAACAGTGAAATATGCCAAAATAAATTGTGTATAGCTAAAATAAAATAAGGAAAAAAGCCACCAAAATCTAGATCCAATTATTAAGCGGAAACCCTTGCTAAACAACTAATAAAGTATTGTTAAATATTGTATTTATATTTATACTTCAACTTCAGTTCTACAGATCATGCCAAATTTTGCGCTTTTTACAAAGACGACATCTCCAACGAGATGTGTAACTTCACAGCGGTTCTTCTGGCGGATTTTTTTAACCATAGAATTCTGACAATTCGATGGCGGGAACAAATTTATATTGAAACTTGAAATTTGGTGGAGAAATAAATTTGTAAAAGCTAACATAAAATTGTTAGTTTCAAATACAATTTATTGTTGAATGTCGAGTAAAAATATGTTGCTTTTGGTATTGTTGGTTGTCAAGTGTTTAGAAGTGATAAGTTATACACAATTGTGTCTTGAAAAATGCAAGAAAAAAACGTGTGTTCGAGGAAATTTTATATGTTTTTCATGTTCAATTGAATTTTAAGTGACTAGTACATAATGCAAACTGTGTTTGTTGATCAATTAAATAAACAAACGCTGTATTGACGCGAAGTCATTGAGGCACAGCACCACGTAGCGGCATTTTTTGTCCCTGCCAAAGGAATATAGAACTCTGACAGATCGTAAGCAGGAACAAATTTCCATAGAATCTTTCAATTCGGTCGTGATTTAAAACGATATTATCTATTAGAAAATTAATGCTTTTAACTACAGTAAATGTTTTAATGTTGAAAGCATGTACCAAAGTCTGGATTTAAGTGGTTGTCAAGTGATTATAAGAGACAGTTCAAGTATAATAGTGCTTTGAAAAATGTGAAAATTGCACTTGTGGCAAGAAGAAATTGTTGTTTTTTCTTCTTTAATACAGCGTTTGTTTATTTAATTGATCAACAAACACAGTTTGCATTATGTACTAGTCACTTAAAATTCAGTTGAACATGAAAAACATATAAAATTTCCTCGAACACACGTTTTTTCTTGCATTTTTCAAGGCACAATTGTGTATAACTTATCACTTCTAAACACTTCACAACCAACAATACCAAAAGCAACATATTTTTACTCGACATTCCATAATAAATTGAATTTGAAACTAACAATTTTATGTTAGCTTTTACAAATTTATTTCTCCACCGAATTTCAAGTTTCAATACAAATTTGTTCCCGCCGTTGAACTGTCAGAATTCTATAGTCCTCGGTAGGGACAAAAAATTCCGCCAGAAGTACTTCAAGTCGTCAATAGACTTTGGCAGGGACAAAAAATGCCGCTACTTGGTGCTGTGCCTCAATGACTTCTCGTCAATACCTTTATATGACTGATAAAAAGTTTATGCAGAAAATGCTTCTTATGGTCGGGGATGTGAAAGCTATTTTGGAAAGCTTTTTTATTTCTTTACATTATAATACATCTGGGCTGTGGCTGCTGATGAAAATTTCATCTTTACTGTTCTGCTCCTAAAAGATAACCTAGATTTGCTTCTGCAAAAGCATATATTAAATGATGTGAATAAAAAATCTGAAAGATTTGATTAGCAATGTATTTAATTAGGTTAACGTTATTATTTTGTTTAATCTGTAATGGTGGTTGTTCGGGTAAGTACATGTACACAGTCTGGAAGAATTCAATAAGCATCTTCTGATTTTTTTTGCAAATTACGTTTCCGTAAACATTCACGAAAGTGCGCCGGGCTATCCGCCTTTATACATTTTAACATTTTAATTAATAATTTTTTCAAAAATGCAATAACTATTTTCTTTTTTTATATTTTCTTTGAACTTTACAGTTGTTAGTTTCGAAGCAAATCCATTTTCAAAACGTCTGTATGACGATCTGCTTAGTAACTATAATCGTTTAATTAGGCCAGTAGTTAATAATACCGAAACACTCACAGTATGGCTGGGCCTGAAGTTATCCCAATTAATAGAAGTTAACTTAAAAAATCAAGTTATGACAACTAATTTGTGGGTAAAGCAAGTAAGTTTTTTGTTGTGGCATGCGTATTGCAGGCTGCATTTACTGCTATTGTTATTATAGTTCTATTTTAATTTAATATTCTTTGGTGAATATTTTATTTACCCATATGTACATTTATGTATTCAGAAATGGTTCGATTATAAATTACGATGGGATCCGGAGGAGTATGGTGGCGTTGAAATGCTGTATGTCCCATCAGAGCACATATGGGTACCAGATATCGTTCTTTATAACAATTGGGATGGTAACTATGAAGTAAATTCAATGAATTGCTTATAGAAGCATACATATATTTTTTATTATAACCATTTTACGTTTTCAGGTTACTCTTATGACAAAGGCGACCTTAAAATATACAGGGGAAGTATTTTGGGAACCGCCAGCTATATATAAGTCATCGTGCGAGATGAATGTTGAATATTTTCCATACGATGAACAAATTTGTTTCATGAAGTTTGGTTCGTGGACTTATAATGGTGCACAAGTAGATTTGAAACATCTTGATCAGGTGATGCATGAAAACTTTAAACATTTTAAGCTTAATGTTCTCTTGATTAGGTTCCTGGAAGTAATTTAGTACAACTTGGAATTGATTTAAGTGAATTTTACTTATCAGTGGAATGGGATATTTTGGAAGTTCCTGCTACAAAAAATGAAGAATACTATCCGGATAGCTCGGAACCATTTTCAGGTATAAGTTAGTAATTGAAATAATATATATAAAAAAACGATATTCTTTTTCAGATATTACATTTAAACTTACAATGCGTCGCAAAACTTTGTTTTATACTGTTAATCTAATCATTCCTTGTGTGGCGTTAACGTTTTTGACAGTTTTAGTTTTTTATTTACCTAGTGATTCTGGAGAAAAGGTACATACGCAAATAGCTCCACATAATCTATCTCTAAGGTTATTGTTACAATTGTTTTTACCTACCTCTTATTCCTAGGTAACGCTGTGTATCTCGATTCTTGTGTCCCTGACCGTGTTCTTTTTACTTTTGGCTGAAATTATTCCACCAACATCATTAGCTGTCCCACTTCTTGGGAAATATTTACTTTTTACCATGATGTTGGTGTCGCTGTCAGTTTGGACTACTGTATGTGTACTTAATATACATTTTCGGTGAGTGTATTATAAATATGCATTTTCCTTCACTTTTAATCAAATTTTATAAGCTTAAAGAATGGATTATAAGATGTTTTAATGGGCTTAACTTCTCAACAATCCACTCCTTTTCTGCGTGCTATTGTTCTCTCACGAGTGGAGAGGACCTACAGGTTAATGCCGACTTCGAACAGAGAGACTGAAAAGCTATTCCTAGACAGTTATACTCTTTGAGCATTGTCAGTGACTCGAAAGAGGTGGAGCCGTGAAAAAACGCTAGGTGTTTTTTCGAGATTCGAACCTTAGACCTCGAACGTAGGAGTCGACTCTACCCACTCCTACCCACTACGTCATGGAGCCCTCTCAACGCAGAATTGCGTATTCAAATGGCTTGGTCAAGTACAGATCAGGTCCAAAAATTTAGATTATTTTATATCAGAAATTGGAAACCATTTCAGAAATTAAAACAGCTGACGGAATATTTTTTATTTGGTATTTGAGAGATTAGATGAACGTAGTGCGTCAACGCATACGCTCCGTAACATGAAGTCTATGTTTGTGTTTCATATGGTGTTTCAGCCGTAATTCTTCTTTTAAATGCCATTGCGGAGTGGGCTATTACCCACAATTATTATTATTACCCACAATGCAATTGCTGCAGCCTCCACTGAAATCGTTTAAAATCCTGTTTGTAACAATTTACAACAAAATAGTACCGTTAGATGTTACTAAGTAATTAACATTGAAAACATCATCCAATTTGAATTGCTGTACGGGCAATTTTTTGATGTAGTGTGTGAGAGGTTGTTCCAATCCAAACTTCTTCCAAAGTTGACCAAACGAAGTTTGAGGACGCGCATATTTGATGTGGTATAGCTCAGATAGCAATATCGTCAGAATGATATCGGCTTGTCTCTTCAGATCTTTTACTTTCCGTGCTTTGATTCCAACAACAAATCCCATTTTGAATTCATATAGGTGCAATCGCAGCTTCCTAGTGTGGAAATTATCTCTATTGAATTCTTCAGTATGAAAAACTTGTCCAGACATTATAGCTTATTTTAAATCAGAAGTGAAATCACTGTAAAAATCTAAACCATATAACGGATAGAAAAAGTCTGTTTAATTGACTTAATTTCTTTTCATTAATTTTAAGGTCTCCGTCCACACATAACATGTCCCCAGGGGTAAAAAAATTGTTTCTACAGTTTATGCCCAAGTTAATGATGATGCGTAGAACTCAATATTCTTTACCGGACTATGATGATTCAACACCAAGTAACGGTTACACTAATGAAATAGATGTGAGGTATGTTTCTATATGAGTTTTACTATATTTCATTGTAATAAAATAAAATTAAACATAACAAATTTTCTTTTAAAACATATAGGGATAGTATAAGTGATTTTCCTAGCGAATTTAAAGACAACCAAGATGTAGGTTTCGATACTATGGGAACGGGTCTTCCACATTCTGTTGGTAGGAATAACTCTTAAAAATGTTTAAAGAACATTTTCAAACATGATGTTTCAGATTCTGACAACGTAATTCCCAGGCATTTAACACCAGAAGTTCTACAAGCCCTACGTGCAGTTAGATTTATTGCACAACATATCAAAGACGCAGATAAGGATAATGAGGTACGTAGTAACATATAAATTTAAGTCATTATCTCCACATGTATGTGTATATACATACACACCTGATCAAAAAAATAGATACACCCTCATTCACCTTACATTTTTCTTCTTCAGTGTTGCACAATGAAGGAAATGGTAAAAGTTTGCAAAAAAGGCTAATATATTTGTATTCTATATACTTATTAAAAACTTAAAACATAAAAATATTTTAAATTTTTACGTTAATAATTTTTTTATCGTGTAATCAAAAAAATTTTCAAATTGTGATCAATTTTCAATTATATCATTATTTTCTTTGCGAGTTTTATGTCAAAAAGGTTTAGTATACTTAATTTTAATTGCTTGGTATCAATTAAGAAGAATGAAATAAACATTTTAGGTTTACTATGGCCCGAAATAGTCATTGCACTACAGAAGAGAAAGTTTTTGTTATGTCGCACAGAAAGGAAGGAAAATCTCTGCGTGAAATTGCGAAATGTGTGGGACGGTCACTTCATTTTTTTATTTTTTTTTTTTTAAATCTGCACCACAAAAGGAATTTTAAGGCAGATGGAAAAAAACGACCTCACCGCACGATCGCCATATAATAATGTTATCAAAAAGTGACCCTTTTAAGTCATCAAAGGCGATTTCCGCAGAAATTGACAAAATCGTTAGTGCTCCAACAGTTCGTGGTCGTTTCTCAGCCAAGGAATTCCATAACCGTTGCACAAAAAATACAGTGAAAAATGGAGGCGGCAACATAATGGTCTGGGACGTTTTTCTTAGAATGATGTTCGTACAATATTCCAGACTATAAACAATATGACGGCTGCCGAGTACAAAGACATTTTGCAAATGGTAATGCTATTATACGCTAAGGAAAACATGCCTCTGCGTTGGGTCTTTCAACAGGATAACGACCCACAGCTTACTTTCACATCTAAAGAAGAAATTGAGCAAATATTTACCAATACAGACATACAGTGATAATTTGTTCAAAAAACTTGTTATGAAATACCAGTTAATCATTGATAAGCAGTATGTCGAAAAGGATGGCCAGAGTTGAATTGAAAGTATTTTTATATTTTAAGTTTTTAATAAGTATATAGAATACAAATATATTAGTCTTTTTTTGCGAACTTTAACCATTTCCGTCATTGTGCAACACTGCAGAAGAAAAATGTAAGGTGAATGAGGGTGTATCTATTTTTTTTGATCAGGTGTGTATATTTGGAATGAGAGAAGTATAAGTTGGTAAGTATGCTTAAAAAACATCTACAATTTGTATTATCTGCTAGATACTCCAAACTTCTATTTACTTGTAGATTGTCGAAGATTGGAAATTTGTTTCAATGGTTTTGGATCGCTTCTTTTTATGGCTCTTTACATTGTCTTGTATATTTGGTACATTCGCCATTATATGCCAGTCGCCGTCTTTATACGATACTCGTTTGCCCATAGATCAAATGTTAAGCGAAATACCACTGCGTAAGAATAATTATATACTGCAGGCTGATATTGTACGCCAGATTGTTACCTAAGTTTCTTGAACTTGTTTATTTCTGCAGAAAGCTATTGGCTGAATTATGTTTACATATGTATATATTTCGATGAACCATAAAGTTTATTCTTGCATCTGATTACACGCGTGACGAATTGTTATAGTTTTAATGAAAAATATTGTTACAATCGGCAATCTTAATTTACCAAAAGTGAAAATAAATAACATCAACAAAATTATTTTTGAGTATTTTCTTTTTTTATAAATCAATAAAATCAAAATGTCGGTAATGCTAAATTGGATTTGAAGACTTGTCTCGCCATATAACTCAAATTTCTTGTAACATTTTTATCACATGTAGGGTTGATTCGATACCAGGTCAGTACTGATATCAGTACTAATTACAGTACTTGCAACAGGATATCGATACCCATGGAGTATCGAATCAAAAGTATCGATACTTACTCGTATCCAAACAAATGAGTACTTATCTTTTTCTTACTGCGTTTGCGTGTATAACAAGTCAACTGCACTGCAAAATGTGACAAGCTCACACATGTGAACATAATTTCAAAAATGAGCACGAATGTTCTAGGCCGCATACAATTGTTCAATGGAGAGAATTTCGGTTCTTGGAAACCACAAATGGAAGCCATACTTCACAAACTAAGACTGACTGCCTATGTCAAAGGAACACTACCCAGGCCGCAGAATGCGAAGGAACAGCAAGTTTGGGATGATAAAGATATGGATGCGAGAGCGGAGTTGCTTTTATCAATAGAACCCAACATCGTGGCCTTGCTTAAGGATAAACGATTATCCAAAGATATGTGGGACTTCTTAGGAGAAACATATGATCGCAAGGGACCCAGACAAAAGGCGGAAGAGTTTAGGCATCTCATCAATATGAAGATGGAAGTGAACCAGAGCATGGATGGATTCATTCGAGAGTTCAAAGTGACGGTCAACAAATTGCAGGAAATGGGAGCGGCACTGGATAAGGATTTATTAGTGGTTGTACTTCTTGACGGACTGTCAGAGGAATTCAGAGAAGTTAAAGCAGCGTTTAACGCTCAAAGCAGTTACCCAGACATTGACGTAGTGTGCACCAGGCTTCTGGAAGTGAGTGATCGCAAGAGAGAAGTGAATGGACAGTAGAATACAGCTTTACAAAGTGGAAACATAAACCTAGGAAAATAACAAACTTCAACAAAAAAGGCAATGTTTTCCCATTTAACTGTCGTTTATGTGGTAAGAAACGTCATATGGTTAAGGACTGCTACCAAAATAAAGGAAAGGCAAAAACAGCACAATCGGCTATTGAAGAGGTAGCGGATTATGGCTTTACCGTAACAGAAGAGCATGCATTTAGAGTCTCCAATGACGACTCAACATGGTGTCTGGATTCTGGAGCTACTTCGCATATCTTCTTCTTCTTCTTCTTAGGGCGCTACAGTCCGAGGTGGACCTGGGCCTCACTCAACATGCCTCTCCAGCCAGCACGATCTTTCGCTAGCTGTCTCCAGTTCGCACACCAAGCCGGCCGAGGTCCCCTTCGACTTGTGTGCGCCACCTTGTTCGTGGACGTCCTCTGTTGCGTTGTCCCACAGGGTCAGAGTCGAAGACTCTTCGGGCCGGAGCTAAGTTGTCCATACGCTCTACATGGCCTAGCCATCTTAGGCGTTGAATCCGTAGACGCCTGGCTAGACTCATGCCGCTGTACCGCCCATACAGTTCGTGGTTGAATGTTCTCCTCCAAATGCCATCAACGCAAACAGGACCAAAGATCGCGCGCAGAACTTTCCTCTCGAAAAGACCAAGAGACTGTTCATCCGCTTGGGATATTGTCCATGCCTCTGCGCCGTAAAGCAGGACTGCGATGATCAATATCTTATACAAAGTCAACTTGGTCTTCCGGGAGAGGGCTCTACTACTCAATTGCATTTTGAGCCCATAAAAACAGCGGTTCGGAAGAGTTATTCTACGTTTGATCTCGGTACTGATGTTGTTTGTACTGTTTACCGCGGAGCCAAGGTAGACGAAGTCCTTTACTACTTTAAAGTTATAGCTGCCTATGGTGACGTTCTGGCCAAGTCGTCGATGTTGTGCGTCCTTTCTCGATGACAGCATATACTTGGTTTTGCCCTCATTTAGCGCCAGACCCATTTAGCCGCTTCCCATTCAATGCCAGCAAACGCATCATTGACGGCTCGCTGTGTTCGCTCAATCACGTCAATGTCATCCGCGTAAGCTAGCAGTTGAACGGACTTTTGGAAGATCGTGCCTCTTGTGTTGGCCAGTGAGTTTTGCACGATCTTCTCAAGAACGATGTTAAAGAAATCACATGACAGCGCGTCGCCTTGGCTAAAACCTTTTTTGACATTGAAGGTCTCGGTGAGTTCGTTACCGACCTTGATGCAGCAGCGAGAGTTCTCCATCGTCATCCTGCGCTGTCTGACGAGTTTAGCAGGAATGTCAAAACTTGACATGGTGTGTGTCGATCTGCATTTCTTGGGTCTTCTCCAGGATCTGCCGCAGTGTGAAGATTTGATCGATTGTGGACTTCCCTGAAACCACACTGATAAGGACCTATCAGGTTGTTCACAAATGGTTTCAGGCGTTCACACAAAATGGTAGAAAAGATCTTGTAGGCGATGTTAAGGAGTCTTATCCCTCGATAGTTAGCGCAGTCAAAGGGGTCTCCTTTCTTGTGGATCGGGCAAACGATACTGAGATTCTACTCATCGGGTATGCTTTTCTCCGACCATATCTTACAGATGAGCTGGTGCATGCGCCCTACCAGCTCACCTCCAGCTGCTTTAAACATTTCGGCGGGCAGACTATCTACCCAGCAGCTTTATTAGACTTCAGTCTCGATTATTTGTGTTCTCATCGCCGTTCAACAGTCTGCAGAAATGATTTTTCCAAATTCTCAGTATCGACTGCGAATCTACTACTAGCTGTCCATTTTCGTCCCGGCAAGCTTCTGTCCGAACTTTATACCCATTCGATAAAAGTTTTAGCCTTTGGTAAAACTTTCTGACATCATTCCTGCCATAACACCTCTCCATCTCATCGATCGCGCGCTTCTCGTGCTCTTTCTTTTTCTTCCTGAGAAGCCGGTTCTCTTCCCTTTGTTTCTGTTTGTAGAGCTCATGAACAGCTCTCGTGGTTCGATGCAGCGTTGCCCGGTAGGCTTTTTGCTTTGCTGCATGTGCCTGCCTGCACTCGTTGTCAAACCAGGGGTTTTTCCTTGTTGGCGTTTTAAAACCCAGCACATCAGTAGCGGCTTCTCTGTTGGCTCTTTGACAACGTTTCAATTCTTTGTCTATTGTAAGTGCAGGCGACGTCTAACTTTCGGAGAGTTTCAGGGAGACTCGATCGGCAAAGTTCCTGGCAGTCTGTTGCGATTGTAGCTTTTCGACGTCAAACTGTGGTTGTCTTCCTCGACTCCGTAGTTCTCTCGATATCCGTGTCCTTACCTTGGCTACAACAAGGAAATGGTCCGAGTCGATGTTGGCGCCTCGGAACGTTTGGACATCAAGAATACTGGAGGAGTGTCTGACGTCGATCGCAACGTGATCAATCTGGTTGACGGTTGAATGATCAGGGGACCGCCAGGTCCCTTTATGGATTTTGAGGTGTGGAAACTGCGTGCTAGCTACAGAGAGGTTTTGCTTCGTAACAAAGTCCACCAGCTTGAGTCCGTTTTCGGACGTGGTGTCGTGCAGGCTGTGTTTACCGATGACTCTAGCAAAGATGTCCTCTTTAAACAGCTTAGCGTTAAAATCTCCTAGAATGGTCTTGGTGTCGTAGCTGGGGCATTGATCGTACGTTCTTTCTAGGAGATCATAGAAGTCATCCTTGCTATCGTCATCTTTGTCCTCCGTTGGGGCATGTGCGCAGATTAGGCTGATGTTGCCGAATTTAGCCTTGATGCGGATTGTCATTAGGCGCTCGCTTATGTACTTAAAGCTTAAGAGTTTTTGCCTAAGTCTCAACAAATCCACATCCAAATAATTGCTGCCTTCGTTCTCTGTAACAATCGCCGTAGTAGATATCGCAATTTTTCAGCCTCTTTTTGCCCAGCCCATCCCATCGCACTTCCTGGATTGCGGTAACGTCTGCTTTATAGCAGTCTAGGGCCTCCGCGAGTTCATCGGCTGCACGTGGTCGGTTCAGGGTCCTCACCACCATCACATTCAGGCCATCCTAAAAAGAGTGATGCACCCTGGTAGACTCACACTCCCCCCTCTCTCGTTTGCAGCCGCCCAGACGTCCCACGAGGGTTGGTTGGTACTCGGCTCCCGGATTTCACCACGGGGAGGTGAGCGTAGGAGTTAGTTAATAGAGGCATGATTCGCGTATTAACGCTTAGAAATTCTACTTCGCATATAAATAAAACAAAACGGTTGTTCGAAAACCTAGAGATGTTGGAAAAGGATGCGTTTATCACTCTAGCAAATGACCAAAAAGTAAAAATTGTTGGAATAGGAACGGCTGTGCTGATATCGCACCCTAACAGGATTGGAAAAGGCATCAAATTATTTCGCACCCTTTATATACCGGATTTAAACGAAAATCTGATTTCAGTGAGTAAAGCTGCAAGAAGTGGGATAAGAGTAATGTTCGAAGACAAAAAGGCCAAACTATATAGTAAGTCGGGTACATTGTTGCTCACGGCTGAACAAAAGTACGGATTATATATAGTTATGAGATGGGACAGAGCTCTAGCTACTTACGCAAACAACTCACTGCATTTCAACAGGAATGGTAACTGGTCTACCTGAGAAGTTTGCAGCCGACGAAAGCAGTTGTGTTTCGTGCATATGTGCCAAACAAACTGTAAAACCCTTTGGCATAAGAGAAAATAAAAGCACTACAAGAAAACTCGAACTAATTCATTCTGTCGTGTGTGGCCCCATGAGAACACCGTCCTTTAGCAAGCCAGTGTATTTCATAACTTTTATTGACGATTATTCCCGACGAATATCTGTTTATTTCATGCAAAAGAAAAGTGATGCTTTGGATAAACTTAAAGTTTTTACGCAGAAAATCAAACGGGGGAATTAATTAAATCGCTAAAAATTGATAACGGAACCGAATATACGCATCACATATACACATTCGAGGAGTTTCTAGAACAAAACGGGATTAACCATCAGCTTACAGCCCCATACACGCCACAACAAAATGGTCTAGCAGAAAGGGTCAATCGGATTATTTTAGAAATGGCGAGGTGTTTGAAATTCGAAAGAAACTTACCTGATATTCTGTGGGCTGAATTGATATGTACTGCCGCGTTTATAAGAAATAGGTGTCCAACAAAAATGAATAAACAAAATACTCCAGAGGAATTGTGGACGGTTAAAAAACCGGACGTATCGTGATTTAAATGTTTAGGAACAAAGGCATATGTGCTGAACAAGGGAAGTAACCTTGGGAAATTTGAATCAAAAAACAACGAACATATTGTTGTGGGATACAGTGACGATCATTGCACGTAACGGCTTTGGAAGCCGGGAACCCGAATAGTTACAAGAAGCGATTCCTAGAAGAAGAGGTTAATGCAGATAAGATTCCACCAAGTTATCTTGTTTTTGATCATAAACTACACGAGAGTGAAATTCCAGAGTTTATGAATCCTCAAGATAAACAAATCAATCAGGATCAAGAAAACTCACCTGAAAAAGAAAACAAAGAACTTTCAAAGGATACTATGAAGCAAGAGCCAAGTCATATAGAAGAAGTACATAGTATTGTGACAGACCCTGTTAGCGTGAAACAGCTCGAAAACAATAAAGATAAGGAAGAATCGTTAATTCGAAATGGAACTTGGGTTTTGGTGTGTAGACCAAATAACCGACACATAATTAAGTCTAAATGGGTGTTTAAGACTAAATATCTTGCAGTTGGTACAATAGAACGGAGAAAAGCCAGATTGGTGGCTAAAGGATTTGACCAGATTCAAGGTGTGGATTACACCGATACCTATTCTCCTGTGGCCAGCATTCACTCCATTCGACTCACATTAGCAATAGCAGTAGAGCACAATTTAGACTTATACCACCTTGACGTTTCTGCGGCGTACTTGAATGGCGAACTAGACACAGATATATTTATGGAGCAACCAGAAATATTCAACGACGGCGTAAAGAACAAGGTATGTTTGTTGAAAAATGCTATATACGGTCTTAAACAGTCTGCACGCCAGTGGAACTCCAAATTAGATAAAACATTAAAAAAGCTAGCGTTCAATCAGTCATCATACGACAAGTGTATATACTATATAAACCAGGAGCGATAACTATTCTCACAGTTTACGTTGATGACCTGCTTCTAGCAACAAATGATGCTGAAGAACATTCGTTAATATTTACCGCACTAACAAACGAGTGATTTGACATTCATGATTTGGGTGAACCAAAGTTATGTGTTGGACTCGAAATTATGCGACAAAAAAAGGAGAAATAAGCATAAAACAAATGGGATACATCAACAGTCTCATAGGATACTACAATCTTACTGAAGCAAAACCATCGCGACTGCCGTCATAAGTCAACACAAATTTTCAGAAGGAACCGCCCATAAAAGCTGAAAACGAGAAGATGGATGTCACGTCATATCGACAGTTAGTGGGGCGTTTACTTTACCTGTCCAACTTTAGTAGACCAGACATCTCGTTTATTTTAAATATTCTTTCGCAGCACGTTGAAGATCCTAGACGACAACATTGGAACGCAGCACTCAACGTCATAAGAAATCGCAATCAGGTTTTGTGTTTATCTACGCTTGTGGACCCGTTCTTTGGGGATCTCGTAAGCAAAAATAGTGGCCACATCCAGTACAGAGGCCGATTACATCGCCCGAACTTCAATTACATGTTGGACATGTCGATATGTTCTGTGACAACCAAAGTGCAAAACGTATAGAAACTAATCAGGTAAACCAAGGAAGAACTTAACATATCGATGTGCGTTACCACTATATTCAGGATGCAGTGGCAGAAGGGATTGTAAAGATTAATTTCCTAAGTTCTAAAGACATGATAGCTGATTCATTTACCAAACAGTTATCAATGAAAATACATTTTAAACATTTTACTGATAAGGGTATGCGCTATGAGAACTGAAGTTTTTTTAATTTTATGAAATTAAATGAATTGTGCAATTAGCTTTAGTTTAACATACAATGTAATTTTTTTTAGTTTTGTGAAGACATTAACAGTTGGTCGCAAATTGTGAATTTGAGCGGGGGCGCTTAGATCTTAACACAATACGTTCAGGACTTAAGTGCATGTCAAATTTACAAGTTGCGAATGAATGCTGTTGTCACTTTTTCCATTCTTTCATTTTGTTTTCTCTTTCGATATGTCAAATATTTGTTCGTTCCTTTTTGTGTTTTGAATTCAAACCGAATGGAAGTTCCAAAATAAATAATACTAAAATATAAAAATAATCGCCTATTTATTTTAACATGTACTCTGTAGTAATACAGACACACCCATATACAAATAAAGAGCAAGAGCATTTTCGCATAAAGTATAATAATAGTATTTTTGATTAATTCGATATGATGCGATACGAGTACTTCCATTCGATACTTACTTTAATCGAATCAGAAAGCTATCGATACTAATTTTACTTGTATCGAATTAAAAGTATCAACCCTAACCACATGTCGGGAGTAAAAATGTACCGATGTTACCGAAAACGTTCATTTGGCGAACGAGAAAATGTACGTTGAAAACATTGTTCAGCTTGGTTAACTGCAACCGAACATTCCCAAAACCGTTAGTCCACATTAGTAGAAGTGTGAAAAGATAAAATGATTCGACAGTCATCGGATATATTTTGTTCAAAGAATTTTCGCGTTATCACCCAACCGAAAGTAGTATGTTCCATGAGTAGATATCCATTTAGACCCTAATTTTGCCCTCCTTTTAATATAGTCCACACTTTGTCAGCACCCAAAAGAACCTCAATGAAAACGGATTTATTCAAAAGATCTACACAAATCGACATCTAATTCAATAAATTTCAGTCTAATTTAATAAACTGATACAAGAAAATGTTTTTTTTTGTACATTTGTGCACACAACATGTTATGGGCCCAGAGAAAATGCGATAATAAGTTCCACCGGGTTAAACTCAATTGTAAAATTGGACGACACTAATTACTCTATTCTACATTCCGGAGCATTGGAAAACAGCGATTGAACAACCCATATCTAAACGAGGAAAGGACTCGTCTTATCCATGCGACCTTCGGTCAATTAGTTTCCTTCCGAACATCAGCAAGGTATTCGAGAGGGTGGTTAATAGAGCTCTACTAAAGTGAACTGAGGACAAACATATCATTCCAGATAACCAATTCGGTTTCAAAGCGGACTATTCATGCTGCATCGAAACTGTTGTCGGATATCCAATGGAACAAGAGTAAGAAACAATGTACGGGTGCCTGCCTAATTGACTTGGAGAAGGCCTTCGACACAGTGTAGTTAGAAGGACTTTTCTACAAGCTCAATCGGCTAGGTATCAGCAAACTGTTACTGTACCTACTGTGTAACATGCTTACCAGCAGAAGGTTCGTCGTCAAGAATGGCAACGTGACATCTACGGTTATATTCAACGTCAAAAATGGTCTCCAACAAAGTGCTGAGGAGGGTCTCCTCCGGTTCAGTACAGCGGTATCGAGTCGGAATGTTCGGGATGTTGCAATGCAGCATCAAAAGTTCTGGTGGCTGGGAAGCGAGGGAACTCTCTCGTCGAACCCTCGA
Source organism: Myathropa florea (assembly GCA_930367185.1). Classification (NCBI taxonomy): domain Eukaryota; kingdom Metazoa; phylum Arthropoda; class Insecta; order Diptera; family Syrphidae; genus Myathropa; species Myathropa florea. Next base: position 82,161 of record OV884004.1, on the reverse strand, counting down.
AGACCTGGGATAGAACAGGTAGTACTGGTCCCCATATGGGAAACAGTCGGTTTCGCAGCGCGTAACTATTACTCGATCAGCTGCAAACCTATGGCCGATTTACATAGTGTAGGAGTGTTTTAAAAGAGAAACAACAACTGCGAGCGTGAGAATCCGTTTAATGAGTGCCGCTTTTGAGTTGGCAGATCTTTTATACACTTGTTATGTACAAAAAGGAGTGGAGAGTTATCAGGTCGTTCACCTGATCGAATGATCGAACATATATTGCCAATTGCAGCTAGCTAACTGAGTTAGAATATATTTCTAATATGCCAAACATTGGTGCACAAAAGTGTTCATACCGAATTACCCTACAATAGTTTAGGGTAATCTTAAGGTATTACAAACTACTGTATGTAAACAATTAAGCAAAAAAATATTAAAAAAATAAAAATAAAAAAAAGCATATATGTATGTAAGTTAACACGAATGCCTCACATATGTTCGGTATTGTGGGAACTAAATGTTCTTACATCAGCAGACATAGCGTCAGCAGAACGCAACCAACACCTGTGTGCGCACCGAACGTGGAAATAATGCTGATGCAGCGTCCGGGCAGCATAATAGATTTAAGTTACAGTTAAGGTAAATGTATCGTATGTTAGATGTAAGGTAGAGGAAATATTTTGTGTGTGAGATGATAATTAACCTCGCCGGGTTTTCGATTTACCCAATTTTCAATCCTTGGGATTAGTCGATACGTCCATCTCCCTTTCTGGGACACGTTCCATCGTTGTTGCCACATTCCTATCACCGTGGGCCCGATTTGCACGCGATTGTCGTAAAGTCTCCTAGCTTCAAGAGCTAGGATATCGATGGGTACCATGGAGGATAGTACCAATATCGCGTCGTGGGATACCGTCCGAAATGCACTGCTAACTCTCAGTGAACATAGTCTGTAGACAGATTTGGCGTCTTTTTATTCTCAACGTCAGACCATATTTGTGCCCCGTACAGCTGTATGGATGCTACAACTCTCGCCAGCATTAACCGTTTACTTTGCCTCGGTCCGCCGACATTTGACATGAGTCTCGAAAGAGGGCTTATCGGTTTCGACGATTTCTCATAAGCGTACGCGAGATGATGCTTATGAATAAGGCGAGCATCAATCATCTCTCCCAGGTATTTAATAACGGGCTGGAAGTAATGTTGTGCTCTCCGACTTTTATCGTTATCGTCTCCCGTACCTTTCTACTCATAATTAGCACGGATTCCGTTTTATGATCCGCAAGGTCTAAACTCATGTGACAAAGCCAGTTCTTTATCAAAGCTATTGCTTCGTTGCAATATAACTCGCATGAGCTATACATACATATACTTACTTGTATATAGTACCACATATGTACACTCATTCATATATAGACATGATATATATGTGCATATGTGCAGATTAGTTATAAGTTATTTTAAGGTAGATTTTAAGTTAGTATCTAAGTTTTATACAAAAATGTACAGTCTTAAGTTTTTTTTAATACTTTTTCCTTAAGCTTAAATTGTACCAAACTTCTATATAAAGTCAGTTAGGTTAGGTCGAAAGACATAGATTAAGGTTAAGCTTAGCTTAGAGAGCCCGTAGAGGGTCAGTAAGTTAGAATTAAGAATGGTGTTCGTTCAACTAGGATAAGCATTTTTCTAGGATATAAGCACAATGAATTAATCAATAAAAATGCATTAAAAACGAAAACGAAAACGATTTCGCGGCGTGGTCGCTATTAATGAAAAGTATTTTGATTCATTCGAATTTATGATCTTTTCCACTGACCGAAAAGTCAATAAAGATGAGAATGCGACAGCGGTTGAAGAGGCGGCATTTGATGCTAAAGACGAAAAAGCCTTAGCATACATTATACTATGCATGAAAGCGTCGCAACTCAATCATGATAAAAATTGCAAGTCATAGGCTCAAGACATAGCCGATCGAAAACAAAGGAAATAATTGATAAAACTCCTTTTCAAGTTTGGAGAGGCGAAAAGCCAAATGTTGCTAATTTGAGAATATTTGGGTCAAAGCGCATAGCGCTTGATAAGAAGCAACATAAGAAGTTTCGTGCTAAGGGCAGAAATGTTTTGATGGTGGGTTACTCGTCCGGAATCGTCCGGCTATATGATATCGAAACCAAAAAAAATAATAAGAAGATAAGAACAACGATTCAGAGCGAGAGTTAACATAATTTTTGTAGAAAAATGGTTGATTCAAACAAAGTCAGACAACTTTTATCTTAAGACATAGCGGTACTTGCGATAACACTGCATTGAGTGGAACGTTAATATAGCAATCTCTTTAGTTTCAATTTTTTATCTACTGCGTGTAAAAGTTAAAACTAAAATTATGTCGGATTTTGAACAAGCTATTTATTGCCATGATTACTTCTAATAAGTATGAATAAATTAAAATATATAAGGGTTTTAGGGGAATTTTGAAATAGAAAGTAAAAAAAATATTTGTTTTACTTTAAGAAAGCTTCAGAAATCTTTTTAAGATTGGCACAAAATATCCTGTAAATTTAATTGCTATGCACAAGTCATATATTAGACTTTGTGCATATGTAATTTTTTTTGCTACAAATTGCTACCCTTGTAACAGTGAATTATTTTCGATTCGCAATTGTGATTTGCGAATAAAGTTTGTGAATAAAGTTATTCATAAACTTAAATAAGTGTCCGTCGACCCATGCGCACTTGACTTTCACAGTCCAGGTTCAAATCCCACCACAAGCAACAGTTTTTCAAAAACAAAATTGTTCGCCACTCCACCTCTTTCGAGTCACTGACAATGCTCAAAGAGTATAACTGTCTAGAAAAAGCTAAAACGCATAACATGAGTGGCCCACATCCACCTCGGACTGTAGCGCCGCCATTATATACATGTCTCGTCTTTAGTGCAGGACAATGAAAGAAATGGTTAAAGTTTGCAAAAAAGACTTGTGGAAGAGTTTGCGAAAGACAGTGGACGTCCAGTTTAAAGAGGTGGAGCCATGAACATTTTTTTTTTAATTTATTTTTTTCTGTGTAGTGCTCTACGCACATACCTACAACGTAACGGTTGCACTTTTAACAATTTGCAATATGATTAATGCAATATGAATAAGTTGTATAGTTAGATGTACACGTATGTATAGTCCGATAGAAGTCCTTGTTTAGTAAGGGCTTCATCTTCATGAACGATAGAAAAAAATATATTATATTTTGCTTTTGAACCATCTTTTAAAATTATGCATTAAGATTTTCAACGGCTTTTTTGCACCGTGTACAAAATGCATTACGTTTTGTTAGAGTCATGACGAAGGACAAATTAACGCACATTCGTTTTCCAAAAAGGGGTTTTTTGCCCTTTTTGTTATTTGAATATAAAATTTAATTTTGCAGTGTATTTTTTATTGTGACGGTAACCATTTCTTTTGTTTTGACCATAGTGTTTATCCGAACGGTTATTTTCTTACTGGATAAGTAATTAACTAAAAGTTAACCTTCATACAATTTTAGTTAATGTGTAATTTCATTTTATTAATTAAGTTATTATATTTGAGCTTAACCAGATTAAATGTTTAAAGTTGGTTGTCACGAAAAAATGTTATCATAATTAATGTGTATGTATTTTGTCTTAATAAACTAAATGAAATGAATGAAGTAAATTCATTATTGGTAATTTAAGAGAAACGCTCTTTTTTCTGCATGTACATATGTAGCGGTTTGCAATTTTCAAGAAAAAGTTTTGCTCTGAAGGTTTTTGACCATATTATAATATCTGCAATGAGTTTAGACAGAATGGCTTGTGTTTTGTTGTTAGAAAAAACGTGTACGTCGTCAGCGTACACAGTGCTCGACAAAAGTGTACTAATTCTATTGTTACAGACTTACGAGTCCAAAACCATAATGAAGAAATCTAATGATGCAGTTTTGTTTTAAATTGTTTTATTAGTATAACCCCTTAAAATAAAACACAATTTGATAAATACCTAGAAATTTATTTACAAAAAACGAAAAAAAAGTATTGACGAAAGTCTACATACTACTAGTAATTCCATCCTTTAGGTTCTTGTCAGTTCTGGTCAGCTTCAAAAAGTTTTAAATTGCAATAATGGCTCCTCGAAAAGAAATTTTGGGCGATATTCGAAAATTGATCATAACTTACAGAAAAGATAATAAGTCATTTGGTGATATATCAAATCAGTTGAATTTAAGTCAACAATTCAGACTGTATTTAACAACTGTATGTATACTATGCTTGCAGTTGTTTATTTAACAGAAAAATTATTTGAATAATTAGAAGTCGGCATAATATTGGAAATTTTCCAAAAACCGTGACGCAGAGGGTGGACTTGGTCCTAGCTTATACAATGCCCCGAATGAACTTGTACAACTTGATTTTTTTAACACTTTTCGCTAATTGTCATATGTCAAGAAGTGATCAAGGTAATTATAATTGCCACGACCCCTATGAATAGATCGCAAATTAGATTTCTATTTGTTTCGAGAGCGTAAGATATTAAAATAAACTCGACCGGCAGAGGGTGGCGTATATAAGCCGAACAACACTTGCAGTTGTTGAAGTTCAGTTTTAGCCGAAATGTCTACAACTTTAATTAACGTAATTTTCATACTTGTTGATTGTTGATCTTAACATTACTTTCATTTCACTTTTCTATATTTAGCCTTTATATATATAGTAAAATGCCATTTATACAATTTATTAAAAAAATATATATATATATATTTGTTATTTAGCTGAAAAAAAATTAAAAAAAAACAACGATTCTGATTTATAATTAGGCTTTTTATTCATATAAAATAATTGTTATTAAAGAACGGTATTTTTAAACGGTATATTATATTCAACATTAATTTATGAATCTCAGTTTTATTAAAAATATTGTAATAATTGTAATATGAATCGATTCATTCATAGGCGCAGTTATTATGATTTTTTTTCCGTTAAATTGTATATTTGTTGCGCAATTACAGACAGCTCAACGTCTATTGGTTTTGTGTCGTCATATAACGACGGTGCTTCACAAAGGATGGCAAATGTCCCCACAATTGATGCAATAGTAAACATCCAAAGGAATAATCGATCTAGCACCATAGCTACGAAACCCCAATCCTGATCTTCCTGCGAATTAAAAGAACATATTGTACCTAAATAGTATTTTGCTAAATAAATAAAAAGTTAGAAATCGCATAAATAAAATTGATTATTTTTAATTTGATTACCGCATTAAACTCATCTTGTCGTTGCATATGATGTTGTATAAACATCACATTGTGGATTGCTTTTTCCAATTCAAAGGGATATTTTTTTCTTTGTGCTACATCACTTAAAGAGTCGTCCAAACCAGATAGAACAGATGGTAGGCCATTGTACCCACTAAGCGTACTTAATCCACCTCCAAGAGCACCTACTAAGCCGCTAAATCTTCAATAAAAATATATCAATTTGTTTAAAAATATATATTGTTTTATATAAAGGGCAACCAATAACCTGTTTGTAGCTGAATTCGAATGTAAACCATTGCATCCACCAATGCCGCCGCGTCCTTGCATTCTACGAATTGAGTCCGGACTAGAACCACCGGAATTTAATTGCATTTCATCGATAAGAGCTTGGCCAAATTTAGTTTTGCTTAATTGTTTGCCATAATTAATTTTACTGGCCGCTAGGTCTCTTAGTAAATCCTTTGGCACACGCATCAAAAGAAGTTTAGGAAGACGCTTGATGAAAAAAGCTCTTACCCAAGGTGCCATTTTGTGAGTACTCGGCTTACGGTAATGAATATTTAATATTATAATTGTTATAACAACGCTTAAGCCAACCAGCAGCATTGTAAAAAGAAGATACTTCCCAAGCAACGGAAGTGCAAGCGAAGTTGAAGGTATAATTTCCGATATAAGTAAGAAGAACATTGTTTGTGATAGTAAAATGCTAATGCAAAGAGCAATTTTTTCGCCAGAGTCAGCAGGAAGATAAAAAACAAGTACTGATAAGTAGGATATTCCCACACATGGTATTATAAGGTTGACAGTGTAGAAGAGGGTTTTTCGTCGGAGAGTGATGTTAAAAAAAATGTCTGAAAATATATAAAAAAAGTTTTAATGTATGTCGACATAAATATATAAATCAGTAGGACGAGAAGATTATAAATAATAAATAACTACACATTGTTCATACAACTTTTTTGTGACTGTCGCTGATTTAACGAACAAATTGTTAGAAAATAGATTATGTTTTATAGGAGCTATCGCGTCTCATAAATCTATGCTTATGAATAAAAAAATGTGAACAGAAATATGCGCGAATAATAATAAAAATAATCTGTTAAGGCTTTTTTCATGTATTAGTATGTTTTTACAATACATGTTTTATGTCTTTATTAGTAAGAACAAAAAATTCCCATTAATTATGATATACAACGTCGTTCAAGTGGCTGCCTCTGCTGGCCTCGCAGTAGCGCATTCTGTCACCCCAATTTTCCAAGACCTTGTTGATGGTTTTGAGATATAATGAAAGCTGAATGTATATATTCGTCCCATAAGTTTCTTTGAGTTGAAATCAGCAATGAAATACTAAGAAGTACATCCCCCTCCCAGATGTTCCAAAGTAGAAAAACTAGTCTAACTCCAAGTCACATTATTGGATTTAAGTTCAAAATACAATAATATTTTAATTGGCTGCGATCTTAAGATAAATTACTTTGAGTGCAATAAAACATCTAGTCATTTTCAATACTACTGTGATGAAATAGGACTTTCGCTAGTAAATAATTGTTATCTCACCTGCTACCAGTCCCCTACTAACCCTTTACTAATCGACATGTTCGTACCTAACTGCGTATCTAACATTTAATGTTTTGATCAACAGAAGCATACTGAACTGAATTCAGTCACGATATATTGTTTTATTTTGTTAGTTTTAATGTTGACTATGCCACGACAACAATAGCAATAGCAGCATCATCAACACCAACAGCATCATCCAACGGAATAACGCAGTGTAAGAACTGCCAGAAGTTTGGACATGTCGCGAGTAATTGCGGCATGAAGTATCGGTGCGTAAAGTGCAATGAAGAGCACGCCCCAGCCTACTGTCCGAGAACGGAAAAAATACGAAGGATGCAGCGGTCTACTGCACAAACTGCAGGAAGGAGGGACACCCCGTAAACTACAGGGGTTGTCCAAAATATAAAGAGAAACTGGAGGAGCGGAGGAAGGTGGCCGATAAGAAGAAGGCGTAACAACAATTTGCGGAAACTTCCGCAAGAAAGACAATTTCGAAAGGTCTAAGTTTTGCCCAAGCAGCCGTCTTAGCCAACACCGCAAAAAGGACGACCAAACCTGCGCCCACGACAGCAGCAGATGCGCCGAAGACGAATGTCCAACCCACACCCACATGGAAACCTGTTGCGGAGAAAACCGGGAAGGGTTTCAATCTCCTCGATGAAATCCAAAGACTCTTTGGAATGGATTTGCTCACTCTGCTCCAAAAATCCAAAAGCGCAATAACACAAAACTATGGCAGTTTTGAAGACAGCCAGAAAACAGTTGTGCTGTGCAAGTTTATATTTGAAATCTCTTCTCAATAAACCTTAATGTACTCATTTACAATGTCAATTCGATTTATTCAGTTGGCAAAAGGAGTGCACTAAGTATATTTATAAAAAACTATAAGCCAGATATTCTTTTATTACAGGAAACCAACATCAGCGCTCGCAACCCCTACAAGCCCGAGGGATGCAATATCATCAGGGAGGATAGAACATCGTGGAAACGTGTAACAGCGATTGTGGTTAAAACAATATTTGACCATGACAGAGTGGAGATTTTTGGACAACAGTGTATGGAATCGACAGTAATCTTCATCAAAATGGTTTCACTCTACAACCATTGTTCTGCCTCCGAATGTGACATTCGCCACGATCTCACGGCAATAAACAATGTCCAACAAACTATTAAAAATCTCTACATTATTGTTAACGTCAGACTATAAATAAACTTTAGAACAGTTATGACTATTACAGCTAGACTTAAGACTAAGATATTAGTGTCGGCTCAACAATAGGGGCCCGATGAATTTCAAACGAGATATATAAATTGTCCTAACGTACAATGTAATTGGCTTGAATGCATTAAATGCAATGCAAACATTGCCCTTTTGAGGATGATGTCCACGTGGTCCCTGAATCTAAACCTCTCGGTGAGGTTAACTCCAAGATATCATGTCCTTTGCGTAGGAGATATTGTTGAGTTGTCCGGGAGAGAAATACTAATGTTGTGGCACCTCGTCGACAATGATCTTCTCCTGCTGACTGTTGACGGGGTCCGGAAGTATATGAGCTCCGTCTTGCCACTATTTATTTTGAGCCCCCACTTCAAGTAGTAGGCCCATAGTTGGCGAATGCGATGCTCTACTCGACGTGCCGCTATCTCTGGTGAGAGAGAAGCTACATATGTCAAGGAGTCATCTGCATACAGGAGTGTCCTGCATCCACTTGTGCTGGTTGATTGGTCCGCGGTATAGAGGTTGAAGAGAATTGGTCCCATCCTCGAACCTTGTGGGACTCCAGCGTTGATATTCTTCATTGATGACCTTGCAATGTTAACCTTGGACCTTTGAACAATTATGTCAGTAAAATCGAACGCAACAGGTCCAAATGGGTGCAGCCCAAGACTCTTAAAACTTCTTCTCCTTCATTTACTGCCGTTTATATATATAGTTTTATATATAGTTGTTAGTTTCCAAAATAATGGAAAATGGCAAATATTATTCCGATACCAAAGAATAATAGCCCTTCAAAGACCTTCTGATTTTAGACCTATCAGTATGCTTTATATTTTGTCGAAAGTTGGCCGTTTTTATTATTTTCGCAAAATTTCAAATATCTATAAATTCTTCGGTTACAACGACTAACAGTTGTTGTTTTACAAAAAAAGAAATATATAAGACGCTCTTTTTAAGGTTTCGTCTACAAAAACGGAACCTTTATAATTTCGGTGTGTCCGTCCGTCCGTCCGTCGTGTCTGTCACACTTGTTTATCTCCGAAGTTTATAAAGATATCGGCATGAAATTTTGGAATTAGGTACTTCAGGCATCTAGGCCTGCATCATCAGGCATCATTGCCCATGCACCCAAATTTAAAAAGTGGGGCCATAAATTTCACTCACGACCACTCTATGCGTTGATGAGTGTTTTCTCTTAGATAGATCTACATGCCCAAGTTCAACTCGCACTTGCCCAGTTAATTTCTTTTCTATTCAGTATCGATTTAGTTTTTTAGTAATTAATGGGCATTGCGTATGTGAAAATGAGTTCCGCTAAAAAAAATGTTTCTCAGTTCAAGAAAAAAATGTTATAATACAGCTTTTGGAAGCTGGTGACAGCAATGCCAATCTTGCAAAGGAATTCTGTGTAAGTCATTCAACGATATCTACAATCAAGAAAATTAAGACATAAGACAGATCCTCTATTTAATGCAAATGTTTTGAAACCTAAACGAGTGAGAGCATCCACTCGAAAAAAAATTGAAGAAGCTCTATTATAGTCTGCTTTTGATTGACAATTGTCCAGCACATCAACAAATCAGTGACTTATGCGTAACTATGATTTTCCTGCTTCTCAATACCACTTCGGTATTGCGGTCTAGGGTTATCGACCTCTTAAATCACACTTCCGCAAAAATCTTGCTCTGAAAATTATCGATTGTATGATTACAAATGAAGACGCCAACGCGAAGCAATCAAAAATCACGGTTCTCGATGCTATACTAATGCTTTACGATGCCTGGAATAAACTTACGCAAAGCATAATATCTAATTGCTTTAGGCATTTTAGAATGTTTAATTGCCACAGTCTCAGCCGATCTCGACGAAGAAGATGACATCCCGCTTTCCGTTTGGGTGAAAGCTAAATATTAATAATCAAATACTACCCATAGAAAACGAGGAGCTTGAACAATATGCTGCTATTTATGATACTGTAGCAACATGCGAAGATCCCTCAGAGGAGAATATTGTGCAAAATTCTATCATCAACAGCGAAGATAGCAATGATAATTGTGAGGAACTGGAGGAAATTTGTTCAACTCCCAGTGCGTCAGATGCTCTGAAATATGCAGATGCGCTGAATGTGTTTGTGCATTCAAATTTAAAGACGACGCTATGAAAAATACTATGTCTCGTCTACACAACGCTGTTCGTAGCTCTTACTATGGATCAAAATGTAATTAAAAACAAATTAAAATTACAGACTTTTTAAGTTAGATATTCATTTCAATAAATATAGTTTTTATTGTTATACAGCTACGGGAAAAATGTAAAAAAATGTGTCTGATTTAAAAGCTTATTTAGTTTTCATTTCATATGTAACCTATAGAAATGTATTTGAAGAAGAAGAATCAGCAGCATATTAATAATTAAAAAAGAAGTAAGTTTAACATTTCATTTCATTTTGTGCGTCGTCCAGTTAGTACGACCTAATATCGCCGGTCCATTGACCGTCGCAATATCCGGACTCGACTGTATTTTCTAATGGCTTTGGGTTGTTGGAGTCTTTATTGTAAGAGTTATATTATTTATAACTCTATAGAACTCCAGGTCTAGGAAAAATAGTCCCATTTGACGTCACAATGACTTAAGACAGTACTACAAGTTAAATAACACTCCACTAAGTATTGAACGTTTTATTTATAGTCTTTATTTTATCCTTTAGTGGGAGCGTGGCCGTGTGGGCTTGTGCGTCGATCCATACGAACTAGACTTTCACAGCCTAGGTTTAAAACCAAGCAAAGCAAGTTCGTTTCCGCTCCACGTCTTTCGAGTCACTGACAATGCTCAAAGAGTATAACTGTCTAGAAAAAGATTCTCAATCTCGCCGTTCTGAGTTGGTATTAAACTGTAGGTCCTCCCACTCGTGAAAGAATAATAGCACGCACAACATGAGTGGTTGCTGAGAAGCTAGGCCCAAGTCCACCTCGGACTGTAGCGTCGCTATATTATTGTTTTATACTTTAAGTGAATTGGGCATCAGTGTACGATTATTAGTCGAGTGCGAATTATATATGAATCTTTCACGTCACGAATATATATGAATCTTCTTTAAAAGAAGCAATAAACCTTAAAATTACATACAACATTGTTTCAAATTCCTTTTCCACACAGAACAAGAACAGACGAAAAAACGATATTGGAAATGGCTTTATCTTGTATGGACTTATGTATAACACATACCTGGATAAGGTTCTGCGCAGCAAGGATAGTATTTTTCGTGTCTTTCTGCAGGTACTCCTAATATATCCCATTCCACACTTGGATAGTATTCTCTTAAGTCAATACCCACTTCTACTTTATTATCCTTGTCATTTTTTTGATTGATATGTTTCAGATCAATCTATTATATTGCATTGATATAAAAAAAAGTAAATTTACTTCTCTTCATTTTGACATAAATACATGCTTAAAACAATATTAGCATATATTAAATTTAAATTTGTATATAATTCACCTGATCTCCGTCATATGTCCATGATCCGAATTTCATAAAACATGTTTGCTGATCGAAAGGGAAATATCTAACGTCAATTTCGCAAGATGACTTAAAAATTGCTGGAGGGGTCCAGACAACTTTGCCTGTGTAATGTAAAATGGCTTTTGTCATTGTGGTTACAACGTACTCCCCATCAGCGCTGAGTTTTTGTCCAAAATTGAGTGAATAAGAGAGAGAAAGAGAAAACGAATTAATACAATCAGCAATTAACAGTAAGTACAGTTATGGTATAACCTTAATTCTAATTTTGATTAATTAGAAAACGACATACTTGTTGTATAAAACTATATCCGGCAACCAAATGTGTTCAGATGGTACATACAATTCGGTTACACCACCGTATTCCGAAGGATCCCATTTAAATTTGTGATCTTGCCACTCCTAAATGCATACAATATATGAGAATTTTGTTGTATTTATTGTATTTATTATTATTGTATTTATTGTTATTTTATTTCCATATAATAATTTCTATTCATTTAACAATTCATAAATAAAAACTTAGAAATAGCATAAATAAATTATATGAAAATAATAATGTGAGGCATTCTATGTAAAAAAAAAGTAATAAAACAGTATTGAAGCCACTTCAAATGACGCAATATTAATTTATTTAGTGGGGTATGCATATAATAATAGCAGTAATTCAAAATTCATTACAATATAAAAATCAGTAATGTTACAAACATGGTGTGAAAAGAATACACGAAAGAAAAAAACAAAAATAGAAGTTTAAATAGTAACAAAGTTAAATAAAAGCAGCGGCAAAAAGAAAACACAATTAGGCAGAAATAACAGAAAAGTCAAAAGCATCTTACAACAGAACATCAAAAGTAATTGATTCAATACCAGGGTAATTAAAGTTGAAAAGGTAGTTTTTTTAAAATTTTTTATAAAAACGTTTGATGCCCAAAGAACTCTGATGGAATACGGAAGTTTATTAAATAATCGACATGAAGAAAAACTGTAAAAATTACAATAAGCAGTAGTGCGGGCAAAAGGTACGGTTTGAAAGGAACCATATTTGAAAAATTACCACGTAGATTATATTTGGAAATAAGACGAAAATTGCGGTTACAAGATCTCATGAAGAATGTTTTCAAAACCTTAAAACAATATAAGTGACAAACAGGAAGGACTTTCAGGTTACTAGCATATCTCCTCTATATCTTTCTTAAAATATGTTTTTGCAGAACTAAAATTGGTTCAATTTTGTTACGATAAGCTCCTCTCCAACACGTAATTCCATACTGAAGTTTGGATTGACATATACCAAAGTAAATTCTTTTTAAAAGCTTTGTGGAACAGACTTTTTGTAAATAATAGAAATGTCTAAGCGCGGAGCGAAATATTTCCTCAGCGATTCAGTGTGTTTCGAAAAACACATATTGGTATCGATAACAAGACCAAGATATTTAAATTCATCTACTATCTCGATTTGAAAACAGTTATCACTACATTTTTCTTTATTAATAAAAGTGGATGAACAACAAACTTGTGAACAGCTGCAGTTGGATAATTTGAATTTTTGACAATCAGGAGTACGAAATGAAAAACATTTTTTTCGTTTTTGAGCTTATTACCAGATTATGATTGGCAAACCAACTTCTTAATAAACTCAAATCATAATTAATGTCGGCGACGTAATGGTTATTATTTAGAAATTTTAAAATTCGAATCTTTATGTTTTTCGAAAATCTTACTTAATAAAGGAAGAAGTAAAATGGGTCTATAGTTGTACATGTCTTCAGGGGAACCTTTTTTAAGCAAAGGTATGACTTCAGCACACTTGAGGGCATCAGGGAAAACTCCAGCAAAAATGCAACTATTAAAGATGTTTGTTACCACATCGACTACAAAGTATGAAACATTCTTTAGAAGCATACTTGTAATACCATCAGCTACACTGGAATTATTATTTTTTAGACAGCGTGTAGCTTTTAGCTTTTCCAGAGGTGTTATAGGGTCAAAAATGAAGCTATTCATTTAACTGCTAATGCGTTAATTTACATACTTAAATTGACTGAAACTACACAATTAAAGAGACGCATATGACTTGGTTTTTTAGTAAATGAAGATTTACATAAAAGACAGTTCACAGAAACAGAATTAAAACGATTACGATAATAGTTATCACGACAAATTGGAATCTCCATCTTCAGTTCTGCACTCAATCTTATATATTCATTTCTTAATCTGAGATTTCCAGGGTTTTTATAACAAGAAATGTTAAGTTTATTCTTAGCAATTACATTGTTTAGTAAAACCCTGGAGATCCAGGGTTTAAGCCTTTTATTTTGTTTTCTTATAAGGACTGAAGGGGAACAATTAGAAACGTGATTGATAAGACAATCAATGAATTTTGTATACGCAAGTGAGACATCATAGCATGAATAAACATCATCCCAGAACTCATGTAGAAGCTTATTTTTCAGTCTAGTGTAATTTATTTTCACTGCTTTCTTCCGTGAACTTGAATTAATGTCTTTCTTTAGAATTAGTGTTTTGAGAAGAAGATCTGTCATACAGCGGTCAGTAATCAACAAATCAAGGACACATTTCTCAGGTGTATTATATGTGGTCCAGACAACTAACTGACACATTATCTAGTATGTTCATATAAGATTCAAGACCATGCGATGCTAGTAACGTTAGATAAGAATCGACAATTTCATTATTCTCTAGAATGTTTATATTAAAATCCCCTAGTACAAATAGATAATTTCTTCTATTCTTATCCAATAGAGCGGAAAACTCATTTAGAAACATTGAAACAGGATACATATGAATTCTATAAACATATAGAAAAACAAACAATTCATTATTATGAAAAACGAAACTCTAAGAACATCGGCACTTACGAAAGCTACACATGAAACATCTTCAATCTGGCTACCGTCTTTCAAAAAGCATCCAACACCTCCTGCAGCGTAGTTTTCATTTGTTTTAGCATGGAAACTAAAGCCTGGAATGACATATTCGCTTTTTTCTAAATTATAAATCCAAATTTCCGATACGAAAACAATATCTGGAAGACACACGAACGACTCAAAATGAGTGATAAGAGACGCAAAGTTTTCTTACAAACTTCTGGTGTTCTGAGTAGGTAGTAGTAGTAGTAGGACAAGTAGGACTTAATTTAAACAAACTATTCTACAATTCAAGTTATTAAATTCAATATATATAAGTATCTAGCAATAAATAAACTATATAAGGTGACTCAGAGAAGCAGCCGAACGCATTGTCGTTTGTTTCTATTAATTTAATGTTCCTTGGGTATTATTTTAAATACACAAAGGTATTGAAACGTTATGTATAACCTTAAGTAATTAGAGTAATGCATGCACATGCTTGTACTAAGACTAAAAAAAAATATTTAAGCAACACTTTTGTATATGAAAACATTCTTACGTGTTCCAACCACACATTGGTTGTCAGAATTTGATCCTTAAGATTCTGAAAAGAACCACTATTAAATTAAGTATTTGTACTCGCGAACTACAAACTATTGGCGGTCATACATTTTATTTTACAGTTCCTATATTATAACCCCAATAATTCTGTAAAAATTACATTGCTTTCAAATCATTACATTAATAGACCAAAATTCAAAAGTTAATATCTACAAGTATGTTGTATATGATAAAGGTAGCATTTCAAAAAATTTAAATTTCCAAATATGTTGTGAGTTATAAACGCGACATTTCCATTCTTGTGAGAACAGAGTTTAGAGAACACAGTCATATACAACACATTCATATTGTATAAGTAAGGTAGATGTGTAAGTAATAATAATAATAATGCAACAATAATAAAAAAAATACAAATTCTCTTTCCACTGAGTTTGTGAAAGGATGCTAAGTTACAGTGTCATTTCCTATCGCCTTCTTTTTCGACACTGAGCCGGAGATTCCTTCTAATTTAGTTTCCGTTTTATTTGCTTCTCTTTAACTCTACACCCAGTGCACCGGTCTCTATTGGAAAGTATCATTCTACAGCAATAAAATCTCGATATTAAATAATATATGTATGTAAATATTAATGATATTTAGAAAAAGTGTTTAAATCGTTACTGATTACAAACACACTTTGATATAATTTTAACAAAAAGTTCGAAATAAATCCCTCATTTTTAGAAAATAAAACAGAATTATAAGAGAAATGCATTAAAAAATATGCCTACCAAATCAATTAATTGCGATAGACGCAGTCCCAGTTTAACGAGCACTGTATCTGTATTATTGCTTACAGGTCGAATAAGGCGATTATAGTTACTTAATAAATCGTCATATAATCTTTTGGCATCAGGATTTCCATTAACACTTTCGATTAGAATCAAGCAAAATAGTATAGCATAGATGTTTTTGAGAGAGTTCCAATATGAATTCAGTTTTTTCATTGTCATATATTCTGTTATCAATCAATTTTTGCCTAATATTATACAATTTATTGTACTTTTCGTCAAAATTGTTCAATCACTTGAAGATATAAGGATGTATATGTTTTATTTCTTAACCACCATTCTAGAAATTTAAACACTTCTTTAACTTATTCTATCAATATATAACTATCAATACGCTAAAAAAATGCAAATCGCCAAATTTATATTTTTCAATGACCATTACACTAATATTTTAAACCTTATTTTGAAAATTAACTTTTCCTAAAATTGTCATGGAATGCATTACAAAAAACAAATCATTATTTAACTATTGTTTCCGTTGGGAATGACAATCTTAACCGGACTGATGTGGGCAAAAGTATCTGAATAGTGCCAGTATCTTGATATTCTCATCACTTCAAAATTGGCCGTGTTTTTTTCTTGGCTTAAGAATATCTCTAGATTTAATTTAAGAGCAAGTGCTTTGTAATGAAGTATTTTTGCATAGGGTTATTGATTTTGTATGCATGTGAAATTCTTCGTTTTTGTGCGCATGATTTCAATCATCTCTTTCCTTTAAAAGTTTTCTCTTTACACTGTCGTAAAAGCAACACAAAACGACAACCTCTGCTCTTCTTTAAAATTGTTTATCATAAGAGCATACCTAGAAGTTTTGATATATTATATGCATATAAGTATACTTGTATACATCCTTACAAAAGCGAAACCTACTGGAGGAATCGTATTCTCTTTTGTAATTCTCTTACTTTCACTCTCCAAATGCTTAATTTATATAGGATATGTATAAAAGGATAATCTGCTACTATAGGTTGGTTGACGGTAAAACATCCTTTTACTCCCTTTTGCCTCTCATTTTGGGCTGGGTTCTTTTACAAGAAATAGTAAAAAGCATTATACAGCCACAGCCCTAAAAGTCTTCGAATAAAAAAAATCGAGGAAACTAATCACACATTTTTAAAACATTTTTCCATATGCTTTCAATAATTCAAACACAACTGGTCTGAAATTTGATAGACTTCATGTAACTTTACTTTTCATATACCGTTTTTATATATGCGCATATATACACAATTCTAAATTAACCCTTAAGCTATCAAAGATATAAATCTTTCAACAATGCATACTTAGGAAAAAATAGCCTAAAATGTATGTAGTTAGTTAGGAAGGCAAGTAGTGCGGTAGAAGTTTAATTAATAAATATTTTACCTTCTGGTTCCTATTAGTTCTTTAGAGGCTCGAAGATTGAAAGATAGGGAAATAAGTTATTTATGTTGCCATTTTCTTGTCTGATGGAGTTCTTGATATTCCCCGCAAGTCATGTGGGAAAATACGTCCACTATCCAACTATTTTAAATACTATTATATTCAAAAATATTTCATTCTAATATACTTTTTTATGATTCTTCGTCGATCAAAGCCTATTCTTAGAAGTAAAGCGCTTTTTGTGTTTTTCTTGCACAGATATTTTATCTGTTTATGTGATTAAAATTAAGTCTTGTAATCTACCACATTTTTCTTACAATATACAACAGTATGTATGTACACAGAACATTTACTTAAAACTAGCAGATCCTCGCTTGCTTCGCTACGCAGGTAAAAGTAATTTTCTGAGTAATAATACAATAATTAAAAATTTGTTTTTAATTTTTTGTTTGTTCAACTTTACTGTGGATCCTTATGGTAAACCACATTTTTTGTTTGATAGTGCCGATCGTTTGTCTACTTATGAGTATGTAACATAGAGCTGACCAAAAAGACTGGATAATCTATGAATACAATTTATTCCGCAAATTTACAAAGGCAGAGGTTTCGTCTTATTTATAGTGATCGCAAAATGTAAGGTGTTTAAAATCAAATTACAAGTCACTAAAATTTAGAGCGCAGTTCTACAGTAGATTGGATCGGCCTGGCTGATAAACCTAAAATGGATATTATTTCGTAGGTGAAATAGTCAGGAAGAATACTAAAAACTGGTGGTACAACAGCTTAAACAATCAACCAGCTCTTTGACCACGTCGATGTTATCAAGCAACTTACTCCAACTTAATTTCTAAGAATACGCCGTGGCGTAGTAGATAAGTGCGTTGACTACTACGCTCGAAGTCTGGGTTCGATTCCTGAAAAAACAGCTTTGATATTTTCACGGCACCACCTCTTTCGAATCGCTGACATTGCTCAAAGGGTGTAAGTGTCTATAAAATGCTTCTTAAGCTCGCCGTTCGGAGTCGGCTTTAAAGTGTAGGTCCCTTTCACTGAGAGAACATTAGCACGCACAACACGAGTGGTTGCTGAGAAGCTACGCCCAAGTCCATTTTGGACTGCAGCGCCGCCAGTATTACTATTATTATTATTATATTGTGCCAATTACATGGAATCTGAAACAGTTTTCACTGTTGATGTGCCAAAATAGGAAATCACTAACTTACCAACCAAGTCTTTCTAATTATTGAGAATATCGTTTATAAAAACACCATATCTTCTAAAAAGCACATAAAAGTGCCCAACTTATTTTATTTTTACTTATTTGATTTAGTAGTAGGTCGAAATTATTTACAGCAATTTTACTTACCTTGATATGTAATTTTAGAGATTTAGAATAACTTTATTCTTTACAACTAAAATGTTCTAAAATGAATAACTCCGTGAATAACATAATGTAGTTGAGGAAAAATCTACCATCATGCAACACTTACTCGTACATCTAAAGGATTGTATTGATTGACTCTGTGGTCGATGCTCTCAATAGTTCTAGCATCTACTTCCAGGCCTATGCAGATGATGTAGCTGTACTGTCTGTCGGATCGTGCCAACCGGGTGTGTGTTCAAAAGCGCAAGCAGCTCTAGACGTGATCGACGACTGTTGTACTAGGAATGAGTTTACAGTCAATTATCTCAAAACTTATTATCATTATCCACTTTTCCGATGAAACTGAACATCTGGGTGTTGTCCTAAATAGAAAACTTCTCTGAAAAAGCTCATCGAATCGAAAATTGCCAAGGTGCTGTCAGTTTTCTGGAGTTTTTGGCAAATCCTAGGGTATATCACCAAGAAGATCCATTTGGATCAACACGGCTATGATTAGGCTTCTTCTTTCCTATGCATCGGTCGTTTGGTGGAATAAGCTTTCGCATAAATAGGTAACTGCTGCCTTCACCAAGCTTCAAAGAACGGTATGTCCCGGCTACATAGGAGCCTTCCCTTGTACACCTGGCTCTGCTCTTGATTTGTTTCTGAATCTCCACCCTCTTGAAATCCATATCATGGGGTGCACTCTCAAGGCTATCTTCGGTTTAAAAAGAAGTGGTTTTTGGTACAACTCGCACTGGAGTTTCGACGACCTTACGCACTTTGATTCCCTTTCACCGCAGTCTAACGGATATGACGTCTGTCGCATGGACACCAGTACTCCCGCTGCGACAAACATACAATGTCACTTCACTCAGGCCTGGCTCTGGCCAGAAAGGAATGCAGTCGACTTTTCACGGACGGCTCCAAGACCAATGAAGGTTCTAATGCTGCCGCCTTCGTCGAGAGCAACAAATTTACACTGCACTCCTCGTTAGGTAAATTTTCTCGGTTTTCCAAGCGGAAACCTATGCGGTCCTAATGGTTACGAACTATGTCGTGAAGAACAGATGAAAGCGACGAAATATTTGTGTCTGTAGCGAAAGTCAAGCTGTGCTTAAGGTCTTGCTCAAGGATGCAAGTCTTCTCTGAATTCGATCGGTCTAAATTCGAAAGTCTAAATTCGCTGAGACTTGTCTGGGTCTCGAGCCACCACCACCGGGATCATAGGAAATAAGATCGCCGATGAACTTGCTAGGCTGGAATCAGAGGAGGTACTCTCAGGACCTGAACCTGCGCTAGGACTGCCTGCGTCTTTAGTTAGTGCTTCCATCAATGGTTGGACCTCTCTGTAAGACATCCGCGACATTCTTGTTATCTCTTGACAGAAAAGACTGCAGACAACTTACCGGCGTACTAACTGGCCACTACACTTTCGCCAAACACCTAAATGTGCTTGGCCTAAGCGATGAAACCCTCTGCGAAGCCTGTGAGAAGACGATGACACTACAGAGTACTTAATCTGCCACTGTTCCGCCTTTGCTCGGATCAGGTGGCTGTTATTTAGCGCTGATGAGGTGAGAGCTGATGATCCTCCTTATCTCCTTATCACAGAAACGCCTGCTAGTCTTCCGGAGGAAAGTAAGAAGTTGGTTGCTGGCTGGTAGTACAATGAAGCTGTATTTGAGTCTGAGTGCTCCAGTGAAGTGTTTAAAAATCTCCGTAACAAAAAACTTTTGTTTTGCGCCACTTGAAGCTTCTAATTATGACAATTTACACAGTCAAACTATACAGGAGAACCATATAAAAGAATTGGTTGGAAAATTGCTTTAAACAGAATCAGTTTATTGTCAAGGGACGGAAAAGATTTTCTATTGATAGGTGGATAAAGAATTTTTGTCAATTTATTTATCTTATCAATGGTCCTGGATATGTGCTGCTGAAACGTCATCTTTTTATCAAAAATTATTCCTAGAGATATGCATTCATCTTTCTAATGAATTTCGATTTGGTTCGGTTTTGTCTTTGACTTAGGTGGAAGACAAGATTTTGTTTTCTACGTCACGTAAAAAAGACAGTTAGGGATTTGGACGAATTGATTTTGATTTTCCATTTGGAAAAAATAGTCCTCCGTTATAAGTTTGAAATGATTTGCGCCGGGTTTATGTTAGATAAAATAAGGCTGTGTCATCTGCAAACATAGGGGGCAAAAATTTGAGGGCTCAAAGCTACAAAAATATTGAAAAGAATAAGGCCTGAAATCGAACCATGAGGAACGCCAAAAGGGAGATTCTTGATTTCAGAGCTTAGACTGCGAAGGTATACTGTAAATAAACGATCCTTCAGAGAATGTTGAATTGTCTTAAAATTGAATGAACCTAAACCGCATCATTTTATGTAAGGCGCCTCATGCCATACTGTCCGCTCACACTCCAAATTGCACATGTGGCCATAGACTTATAGACTGCGAAGGTATACTGTAAATAAACGACCCTTAAGAAAATGTTGAATTGTCTTAAAATTGCATGAACCTAAACCGCATCATTTTATGTAAGGCGCCGCATGCTATACTGTCCGCTCACACTCCAAATTGGGGGCAAAAAAAATGGGGGCATTTCATAAAAATAAACCTACGAGGGACGTTCAATATATTCTTGGTATCGGGGTGAAGCTGTGGTTGTATATATAAATTGACTTATTTATCAAGTAATACTATTATTTTAGTGCATTCATGTAAAATGTCATATAAATGTGATTATTAATTCGCGTTTTATCTCTAGTTAAACAGAATCATAATGGCAACTCAGACGATGATGGTGAAAATTGAGCATCGCGCTGTAATTAAATTTCTCACTAAGCAAGGAAAAAGTCAAAAAACTATTGCCCCTAGTGATTATTTCCTGTTTCCGGATTTGAAAAAATGTCTTCGTGGAAAAAGATTTTCGGATGATGAAGAACTCAAGTCGGCAATAAATGGGTATTTTGCAGAGAAAGAGGAAGTTTATTTTTTTGAGGGTTTAAAAAAGCTTATCTTAAGATGTAACAAATGCATTGATGTTAGGGGAGATTATATAGAAAAATAAAAACAATTTAAATTGAATTCGCATTTTCTTTCATATCGATACCGAGAATATATTGAACGCCCCTCGTACTTCACTTTTTATGTGTGTATATGTACATATTACAACGAACAAACATTGATTAAAATTCACTTGTTTTTCTAACAAACACCGCTTTCTAAATTCTATTGCCTTTTAACTGAATTCGGCTTTATTTCACAAGCAATGGTCGGCGTTATTTCACGGCACCATATTAATATATAATAATAATAATAATAATGGCGGCGCTACAGTCCGAGGTGGACCTGGGCCTAGCTTCTCAGCAACCACTCGTGTTGTGCGTGCTATTGTTCTCTCACGAGTGGAGGGGACCTACAGTTTAATGCCGACTCCGAACGGCGAGATTGAGAAGCTTTTTTCTAGACAGTTATACTCTTTGAGCATTGTCAGTGACTCGAAAGAGGTGGAGCCGTGAAAAAAATGTTTGATGTTTTTTTTTTTTTTTTTCGAGATTCGAACTGACGACCTCGAGCGTAGGAGTCGACGCACCTACCCACTACGCCACGGCACCATATTAAAGGAAGTAATAAGAATTAAGCTCAGCAATATACTGTTCTACTAACAGATTTATGAGTTTTATGAAAACGTTGATTCGGCATCAGCATCGAATGTTTTTTTTGAAGTTATTTTATTTATCCTCCAAAAAGGTTTGGAACTTTTATCGAAAGACGAAAGTCTCATGTTCCATTTCTAATTATGAAGCAATAACATCTCATCTTTGATATTACTGTTGTACCAATTCAGAAAAAGCTTGTAAAGAGGTTGTCTGGATATCGTTCACCCAGATCTAATGCCATTGCTTAAGCGAATGAGTTGTATGAGTTGTACTCAGGTAAGTTTTTATTATTATGGTCTTGTAGAATTCGCTTTGTTAAAGCCAAATGAGTTGCTTGATGTATAACATCAATAAGGTGTTGGATATGCCTGAAATGTGTGGCTTATCTCAGAGAAAACAACATTTCCATTTCCAATGTTAACCGATATTTCGATTTCGATCCATCCTAATTATAAGGAAAACCGTTTCAAAAAGCTTCGCAAACAACTTTGGCAGAAAAATGCGAGTTAATTGTGTTATAAATTTACTGCATGTAAAATGTGTCATTATTTTATAAATTTTTTTTAAACAGACAATTCAATAATGTACGAGTATGATGCGTGATGTGAAAGTGACAAATAAATTTAAATTAATCAACAATGTTATTTTTAATCCTTGAAAATTTTTTTTATAAAGCCCAAAAAGTATTGCTTATCTGACAACGCCTGCTTTGCATGCCAATTGATTAAATTATTTGAGAAAATGTTTTCCATCGCTTGGTGGCAAGCAGTGACATTTCGTTAAATCTGAAGTGTTTTGAAATGTATTCGGCATATTAGGCATAGCACGCCTCCCTCATCAACTTTATTCAATTTCGTTCTCGAAATAGCAAAACGATCTCTTCTAGACTCGGGAGACAGATTCTACGGATGTTTTCGGTCGATTGAAAGATTGTCGTGGCTAGTGGGTAAGTTCGTCGGCTTTTACACTCCATGATTCGATTCCGGACATATCAGCTTTTATTTTCACGTCATAACTTTTCTGAAGTCACTGATAGTACTCAGAGAAAATAACTGTCCAGAAGAGTTTTTTAAGACTCCATTATTGGGAACTGGCGCAGACCTGTAAGCACTTGTTTTGCTCGTAACTTCATGATACATATTCAACTTACGTTTTGAACTCAATGCTGACGAAGTAGTGAAGTACGCTACATTATTTTATTTCTTACTTTTATCCTGTTTCGTCATTTCAGCGTACCTAACTTTCGACAAGCCTTTTTGATTTTATATTAAATAAGAACTTTATAAAATACAATGCAGGCAATGCACCCACTTTCATAAAAGGAAATACACAACAGTACTTGATCTTACTATTGTCGCTAGACCGGAGGTCTTGGTCTCCTAAGCAACGAACAAATCTTTAACATGCATTCATCTTCGGATCATAGATATCTTCAATTTTATCTTAATGATCACACGACCAACAAACCTTTAGGAATTTCAGGAAAACCAATTGAACTAATTATACACCTCTCTACCATAGATTCATTTTTCTATAGCGGATCCCCCTGGGCTGGACAACCCTGTTGATCTGGACAAGCTAAACGACTCTTTCATCATCACGTCCGAAAAAACACCATATTGATAGAAAAATGAATAAGAATTGCTATCGAAACTTGTAGAAGTAAATTCAATAAAGCTGAATCTGCCACCTCTCTGAACCTGCTCTATTGAGACACATGCAAGGAATCCCTCAGAATTTACGGAAGGCTTAGAAGCCTCCACAATCAGGAAGAACCTCTCAACATGTCCAATTATTAATGGCTCCTATATTAATCAAGATGGGAACTGGACCACCTCTAGATTCTACTAGAAACACACTTCCGAAACTGTTCGTACTTTTCTTTCAATAAAGGTGCCACTCCAATAAACAGCTCCGTCAATCTTACCATAAAACAAATTATAGTATGGGCTATACGGGGCCTTCGAACCACACTAATTCTCTGGTTCCAACGGTATCATACCAGTGGAACAACAAAATAACTTAGAGCTGATTCTCCTCTAGCTTCAAATCATATTCAAATGATGCCTAAGCCTTTTACACTTCCCTTTAAAATGTGGGAAGTACAACGTCAAGCCTACATTTGTACATGTGGCGCACTGAGAACCATCCCTTCGCATGCACTAGACGTTATCCTCAATCTTACCCCCTTTTACTTATTCGGCCGACAAATAGCAGCAAATACTGCTATACATCTTTAGGCCATCATCTGGGCACTCAACTATTTTAAGATCAACAAATTTCCTTCCAATAGAGGAGGAGCCGAGGAAGAAATGGAGAAAATTTCACGTCTATACTCTGTACCCGCCCGTAACTGGTGACCCATCGAGGATTTTTTTGAGGGCCTACATTTTCGAAAACTTTCGTGACCTCAGTGAGTCACCTTTTAGCAATCTACTACGCTATATTGAAAACTCAAAATTATTTCCTAAATATGGACATGTAAATTATATCTGAACTGAAACAATTTCTTCCAATTAACCTAGTAAGACTTGGTGGGTTGAGCTCTAAGTTATAATAAATAAATAGTATATTGATTTTCATATTTTTAGTTCAAAAATACTCATACTTTTTGGGTTCGATCCTGTCAATAAACTTATCTCTTTTCATGATAATTGTAAAAGATTTTAAAATTATAAAGTATTACAAAGTAATAATATAATTTCATTTTACATAATGTTCTACGTAGATATTTTACTTAATTATAAAAAAGTCAAAACTTGATATTTGATAATTATTCATATTAACTATAAATACAAATTCACGCCCAAGCAAAATCTGAGTGATAAGAATGGTTCCCAGTGGAACGTCTTTACGATAGAAAATGTCTCTTTCAATAAAAGTCTTAATGAATATGCGCAGTTTATGTTAATACAATTTAAAACCACGTATCTAATTTTTTGACTTAATATAATGTTCGTGCTTTATTCTTTAATATATATACCAAAATTAAATACATATTCAATATATTCTATTTATCTTTCTGGAAGAAAGATCCGACATTTTTTAACAACGTTAAAAGAAATGATTATTATTTTTATGATTTTGAAAGATTGAAGAGAAAAAATAAAATACTTCAATTAAGATGTTGTTATAAACATTTATGTTTTTTATTGCGATTTTGAAATAATTCTCTTTTGAGAGAATTTACTCTTAATAAGGTACTTGGAGAAATCCATATTACATAGAATTTGCGCACAGCATCTCCTTTAGAGATGCTCAAAAGGATGCGCAGCTTTTTTATTCGTGATTTTCCTTCAACACAAAACTGAATAGTTGCCTCAGAGCTCGCGGGATGAAGAAAACGTTTCAACAAATCATTTCCTGGAATAAGTTTAAAAAAATAGCTATAAAGAAGTCGCTTGGAATGAAATAAAAAGCCTAATGTCGACCATGCATTTTTTTAAGAACTGTAATTGTATAAATAGTTCATTAAAGAACACGTAATTGAATCTTTCTTAAATAATTTTTGACAGCATCTTTCAGTGAAAACGTGCGGTTTTTATTATTTAGTTGTATACATGAATCCGTTTTAAGTGAAAACATATATTCGTGTTAAAAAAATGATAGTTGAATAAGGTTTAAAGTTTAAATGGTTTTATAAAATCTTTTCATTTACCCTAAAACTTGGAAAACATCTAAGAGTTTAATGAAATTATTATAATGAGTTTTATTACAATTACTTAACCACTTATCCCATAAAAGATATACATATGTACATGTTCATTCGTTAAGTAGGAGATATCTGCTTTTAGTAAGGAATATTCAGTATTATATTTTTTTATTACTAAAAGATTTATCTCTACTCTTCTCCATATACTTTGTGTTAATAGATAAAATTTGCGAAAAGAAACTATGGTACACTATTCGTGCATTTGCTTTAGAACAAATATGTGTAAAATTGAAGAACAGGGCGAGCCAGCCTTCATGTTAGTATATACATGAGATGTGTATTGAACAAATTTAAATATGCTGTTATTTTGTGTAAACATGCTAACATACATGCATTTTTAAGGTGTGCAACGTTCATTTCTTTTCTAAAAATTATGATTTTCCTTTCCTGAACCATTCATGTAAATAAGAAGTAGACGTGTATGTTTGTATGTATGTCTGTCCATGGTTATTAATGGATATTCTTTTTCTCTCCACCCATATTAAGGCAAACTTATTTAGAAGTTATTATCTAATAATGCCAGTGAACAAAAAGTGAATGTATCAGTGCAGTCAAATACCATATGATACATCTTAGACAAAAGAAAAAATATACTTATTTAAATCAAATTGACAACAACTTTCGGATATACTTTATATCATCACTTTTGTAGTTTACTCATGTAAGTACAATAAATATACGCCTTAATATTTCACGTTTTCTTGCATAACAAATTCACGAACTTAGGTCGTTCATTAAATTAATTGCTACGTAGATTATTTAGTGATCTTTAGTGACCCGATTAATAAAAAAATGTTGAAAAGGCTATCTAAGAAATTCATATAAATGTAAGATATATGATCAATTCTCAGAATAGATAAAATGGGCGTATCCAAGATTGTAAACAGAGCAAGTTGGGGCGGGGCATTTGTTTGTTTTAAAAATTTAAGTGTACGTAAATATAGAGATAAGGGTAAAAGTAGACATTCTACAATTTTTAACTTCAAGTCACGAAGGTCTTAGCTTGTGATTGTTTTTATTTCTTGTTCTTATTATTTGCAGTTTAATGCAGAATAATTCGTATTAAAGCGTTTAATTCAAATAGCCCAGTTTTAATTCTTTGACGTTAGGCAAAATGGTCTTAAGTTAAAAAGCATTTTGGGTTTTTGATTGGTTTAAATTATTTTTTTCTCTTTCGTTTGGTATTAACGACTTTAGTCAAGCACAACTTCATTTCAGAGCTTATTTGCCTTATATTCGAAAACATTTAATATTTGCAAATTGAAATTATTAATCTATTTTCAATTTGGTTTTACGAAAAACTGCAGTTTCCGTCCTAAGACCTTTTTCCCTAACGTTAAAGAATTAAAAACAATTAAATTATGGAACATGAAACATGTCTACGTACTCGTACATTAACTTCTAAGATTTAGGACAGAAAAAATATTACATATAATGCTGAAGCATTTATTTGACATTATATGACAGTCTTTGTATTTTAAATATTTTTTTTGTATTTTGAGGTAGTTGTGGGTTATTAAGATATATAAAAAGTTTTTTTTGTGTATTTTGAAGCAATTTTTTAAGTATTTTGAGGTAGTTGTGGCTTAATAAGATACATAAAAAGTTTTTTAGCGGAATCTGGTATGATTTATGCACTTTTTTTATCCTGAAAATTCGTGAAAAACACCTAAAGAATTTTATCTTCTGCTGTTCTCATTACAGACTTTGGTGAACAAAGGTTCAATAGTGGATTGTTAGCAAAAGTACAGCAATTTAATAGAAAAGTAAATGAAACTAAATGCGAACTCAATACTTGCACAGTCAACACTATTTGCCCGTTTGATATCTAAATGCTGAATAACTCAAAATTCAACCAAGTTGAGTTTTTAGAATTTAATTCATGCGCTTGACTAAGATAAAAGTACTTGAAATATGAACAACGAAATAATTTTATAACTTATAAATAGTAAACCAGTCAGACTTTATGACTCAAACTGAACTGTAAACAAAATCATTATGGTGTTTAAAAGTTCTTCCTTTTACTAATGAGGGAAAAACAACAATTATATGCAAGAACATCTTTCCGGCCAATTATCATAATAAAGACTTAAATACTAAACCCTTGAGGTTATTGTTAATGCAATGTATGAGTATTGTAAGATTTCGTGACTTATTTAAATACACAAATGGAATTGTTAGTATTATATAAGATTAACTAGAAAAAATTAAAACAGATACAACACGGAAGTATCTACCAAGAATGTCTATTGTATGAATGTCTCGAAATATGATGACATTTGCGATATACTCTTACATATTTTCATAACACACATGTTACGATTGTAAATCATCGTTTCATTCTCTTGGCTCAATCAGTCTCATTTATCTTAGAGCAACCACCCGCACAGAGAAGCCAATTATGCATACATGTCTTTGGATATCTTATACCAAAAAAATTAATAACATTAAAATAAATCTAAAAAATAAAAAGGCAAATCAGCACTCTTAAACCTTGTAACACTTTTTAAAGCAATAAGACACACTTATAAGTTGAATCTAAGGAATTTCAATAACGGAATTGATTCTACAAACTAAAAAAAAGTGAATAAGAAAACAAATTAACAGATCTGCACCTAAAAAATTTTCAGATATTCCCCCAACTGAAAACTTTAAAAACAAATACCAATCATAAGGAGAAGAGTACTTATTTTTATATTCGCATAGTTACAATTGTGAATTAAATTTATTCATACATGTACTAAACGATATACACAAGAAAAAGAATTATCTGGATGACATGAGACAATAAAATTGCAATTAAATATTTTCAACACTCTAGGAGAGTATAAAAAACACTCATTTCTGTAAGGAAAACGCCTATCTGGATGTAGGGGTCAGAGTTTGACGCAAGACTGTTATTTGCAGGC
Organism: Myathropa florea; assembly: GCA_930367185.1. NCBI lineage: Eukaryota > Metazoa > Arthropoda > Insecta > Diptera > Syrphidae > Myathropa > Myathropa florea. Next base: position 53,324 of record OV884004.1, on the reverse strand, counting down.
AATGCACCGACTTGCGAATCAACTGTAAGTAATACAAATTAATTTTCGCTATAATTCTAAGATATGTATAAATACTTGTACTGTGATTAAAGAACTTTACAAACAAATGTTGGATAAACATTCAAAATAAGAACCGATTATGTGGATGCACCCTTTAACCTTAACTCAAGTTTAATTTTTACGATTACTACGCACGGTACATTGTTTTATAATAATTATTATATTATTTACTATAGAACAAGATGAACTAAGAATTTTTTTATTTAAATAGTAAAAAAGATTTTTTTAGAATATTTAACAGCAACAACAAATTCGATATCGCATGATTTTATAAATTTTATTGAATACAGAATATATAATTATCTTTAATATTACCCCTGCACTACAACATTGCAATTATTTCATAGTAATAATTTATAAAGTATTTCGTTTTTAATAAACCAGTGTTTAAAAAAACGAACTCAAAAATTGTATAAAAATTTCAACACTACTTCACGTAATTTTCTTTGTACTCATAGATGAGTACAAAAGGGTTTCCCGATTCATGCAAAGATAAATTCTTATCAAAAACGCAAACGTATATTTTTAATTTAACGACTCAATAAAAAAAATGGAATTTTTAATTAAATACTTGTGTTTTCTATCAACAATATTTTTTGCGGGAATTCTGAGACACATTATTTTCTCCATTGGAGGAAGCAAATATATTTTTCAGTGTCTGAATATGACCTTAGCGGAATTGTCTTATAGGGAAACCCATAAGGCAATTAAAATAAAAATTATTCTCTGTTTTTTTTTAAATTTATATATATAATAACGTTACTTGTCGTAGACATAAACATAGACGAATCTTGGCTAACCCTTAATTACTAACAAACTCACAATTGATTCAGTCAGGACAGATATTATTGTTTACATGAAATACTTATGTAAGTTCCTTATTTCGGATAAGATTTACATATTTAGGACTATTCAGTCTGCGTCTTAACCAATAAATGATTATATGCAAGCGCTTAGTATATTTCTCGCATTCTCCACCCCGCCAAAATTATTGAATTATTAACAAAAAATAATGCGAATGTAACTGGTCATACAGAATCAGCCAGCTGATTATTTTATAATAATTTTTTTTTAAATCAATTTTCTTTCTGGAAATAGTAATTAATTTGGTTTCATAAATATCACGTCGTTTCGTTAACTCTTCATCAAAATAATCCTTAGGGGAATCGTGGACAAAACAAAATCCGAATATAGAAAATGCCACACCCTAACACAACAATTTTGTTTCCGCTCTGTAGCAAAGAAGTAAAGAGTAAAGCCAAAGAGAGTAGCAAGAGAGAACACCAATACTATGTATAATACATGATGTCCCATAATACATATTGTGCCACTAACGTGCTTTCTGCTCCTTAGTTTGGCAGATAAGAGGAATGCTTTTGCAATGTAACATGCATAGGTATAGTACTATACAGATCTGTGTTTCCATCCATTTGTACGTACATGTCAACTTTCTGCAAGAGTATTCTATATTTTTAATTCTCTTATTTCTTATTTTGTTTACATTTTAATCATTAACTGTTTTCCGTGAGTGGGTCACTAAAGTAACATTTCCAATAACTTTTTTGAATATCCTCTGTACAGATTTTGTGCATTATTACTTTATGAATAGTATTCATAAGTACTCTAATGTAATCATTCAAAGTATAAATGGGCCTCTGTTATGTTAAATGTATTGTGAACAGCAATTAGGTATTAATTAATTTCATATTTAAATGCATCTTTAATATTATTTCATTAGTTTAAGAAGTTGATGAAAATGTCTATATTTAATGCTTGCAGGTTCTTGATGGATGAACAGTTCGAAATTATTTGTATTTAGATGAGCTACCTGCTTGAACATTCCCTTTTCTCCTACGTATTTCTAAAATAAGGCATTTTAATAAAAGCAAAATTTGAAGTTTGTAACATACACATTTTTAAACACATAGTGACTGTTCCACTTGTAATAATGCATTATATTATGATGATAATCATTTTCAGTGACCCGCATGTTTCACTAAAGGGGTATGTATGTACATTATACATATGTACATACAAATTTACAAAGTATCTACAAGAACAATAACATGATTTTTTACCAAACTTTTTTATAGTATTTAGAATGACTATTTTGTAGAAAGCTGTTTATATTCCTATCATATTTCTATTATATTTTAAAATTTAAGGGGTGGACCTGGCCTAAGATGGGGAGCTTGCTATTTGCAGCTTTGTTCATAGCGCTACAATTTGCAACCGGCGGCCTGGGCAACCCTGATGCAAAACGTTTATACGACGATTTATTAAGCAACTATAACCGTTTAATCCGGCCTGTTGGAAATAACTCCGATCGCTTAACAGTCAAAATGGGCTTACGACTATCGCAGTTAATTGATGTTGTAAGTACAATATATTGTACAAATAAACTAAAAAATAAGGCAACGAAAATCAATGCTTTTTGTCAGCCTACAAAATTTTAAATAGATTGCATAATCGGTTATACCAAATTTAGAAATATTTTTTTTCTTCTTTATTCTTGTCTTCTATCAATGGAATATAAATCATAAAATATACATATACTTGTTTTTCAGAACTTAAAAAATCAAATTATGACGACTAACGTGTGGGTAGAACAGGTAAGCCAATTTGTATTTAATAATTTTATCTTCAATTTATTCACGCATGCATATTTGTGCAGGTAAAAAGATAGAATACGTCGACCTTTACGTTCTAGACTGTCAAGATAAGGTCCAAACAACGATTTTTCAAAAAAAAATGTTCACGGCTCCCCCTTCTTCGAGTCACTGAGCTTTATAGAATCATTTTCTCAATTTCGATGGAGTGCGCGTTAGTTTGTAGGTCCCCTTCACTCGTGAGAGAACAATAGCAAGCACAACACGATTGGTTGTTGTAGAAGCCAAGCCAAGTCCACCTCGGACTGTAGCGCAAACGCTATATTTATATTATTTAGGTTTGCTTAGAGGACCTGCATAGATCCAGAAAGTAAGCATACATATAGAATATGTTAAGTTAAATTAAGATAGTTTTAAGTAATTTTCTCTAGTATCTAAGTGACAATAGGTAGGTCGCAGGTCTTCACCGTATCATGAGAGAAAAATATCACGCACAACATGATTGGTTTACAGTTGAAGCCAGACCCAAGTTTACCTCGGAGGGCAGCGCCATAATATATGTGTGTGTATAACAAATTTAGTACAGATAACCTAAAATGATATTACACTTTAATTAAGTCCTAAACAAGACTTAACATCTATTTTATTGTAGGTATCTTCTAATCTAATTTTTAATATCGTTCCAAACTTTCCTGAAATTTTTAGACAACTTCAAAAAGGGTCAAGCTTCCATTATTTCTGTTATTCTAAAAGATTTTCTTAAAGTTTTATCACAATCGTTTTTAGATTTTTTAGATTAATGCTTTTTATTTCGTCCAAACTATTTACAAATTGACTTACAGATAGACTTAAAACTAAGATTTTAGTGTCGGCTCAACAATAGGGGCCCGACGAATTTCAAATGTCATATAAATTGTCCTAACGTACAATGTAAGTGGCTTGCTTAATCTGATACATGTTTTGAGTTATGTATAAAATACAGTAAATTGTGTTATAAAGATTAAAAAGAAAAAGAAAAGTAAAATAAAAATTGTGCCGAGATTTAGCCTCGGTAGTGTCCAGTGTTGTCCTTCTTGTAGAACAGCGTTGCTTCGTTGTGGAAAAGGTCATCAAATCTGGGGTCAGTGATTGCCCTGACGTGAAGATATCGATGGCTGGGCTCTAGCGGATGTTCTTGCAGCTCCTGTATGTCCTGGTTGGGATGGTCTACTAGGTTGTTCAACAGCTTGGTGGCGAGTTGGATACTATACCGGTCGATGGGTATAATTTTGGCTTCTTCGTAGATTCTTCTGTTTGAGAAGAATTTCCGGATAGAGGGATTTCGATGAAGGCCGGTACATGTACGCAAAATCTTCCTTTCGAACTGGCAAATTCTCTCCATGGCTGTGGGGTTTATCGTGAACCAAATTGGACATCCGTAAGTTATTACGGGTCTGATGAGCTGTTTATAGATCAGCAACTTAGTCTTTTGACTCAGACCAGTCCTCCTTTTGAGCAGCGGATGCATTAAATGCAATGCAAACGTTGCCTTTTTGAGGATGATGATGAGTGCGATGCTCTACTCGACGTGCCGCTATCTCTGATGAGAGAGAAGTTGCATATGTCAAGGAGTCATCTGCATACAGAAGTGTCCTGCATCCACTTGTGCTGGTTGGTTGGTCCGCGGTATAAAGGTTGAAGAGAATTGGTCCCATCCTCGAACCTTGTGGGACTCCAGCGTTGATATCCTTCATTGATGACCTTGCAATGGCAACCTGGACAAAGAAAACTCTGTTAGTTAGAAAACTGTAGATTATTCTTACCAAGTATAGAGGGAATCCAAACTCGAGAAGTTTAAAGATGAGCCCTTTCACCCAGACGGTGTCAAAGGCCTTCTCAATATCCAACAGACACGCCACTGTGGTTTCCTTTTTGTTGAGTCCCCGCGTGACATCATTGTGCAGCCTAAGCAGTGGATGAAGTGTTCCGTGCCTAGGCCTGAAACCGAACTGGTATCACAATCGTTCTAGCATTCTTTTTCTATATAAATATTAAAAGAGGTTTATTCTGAGAATTTCACCAATCTTATCTCTCTTCACGAAGCTATTTTAAAATAAAAGTTTGAAAAGATTTGTTTGCCAATGCGCAACGCCTGTTGAGTAACATTTTAAGATATATAGCAAACGATTTTCATTTATTTCATTCATTCAAGAATTAGGTCCACTCAAAGCAAAGAGCAAATGGAAAATAACAACTAAAAATCATAAAACAGTAATAACGTATTTCACATCACTAGTTTGCAGGGCTAGCGCAAACTAGTATACATATACTATACTAGTATACAATATGAAAGTATACATATTATGGTTAGTTCAGAAGAAAATTGATTGAATTATCTTGATGATCGACATATGGAATATGGAAATCAATTTTGATCCCAACGACTTCAGAAATTCTTTATACATAGTTGCTGGTATTATAACCAGCTTGTTATTTTCTTAATAAAATGTAATGATTTATATATCATATTAATCTGCAAACATTCTCTACTTTAATTCCCTCTTTATTTTGTTAGGAATGGAACGATTACAAACTCAAATGGAATCCTGACGACTATGGTGGCGTAGACACTCTGCACGTACCATCGGAGCATATTTGGCTGCCTGATATCGTCCTTTACAATAAGTAAGTACACAAACATGCATATATTCTATGTCATGTATTACAGTTATTATTCTAAAGCAAGATCAGTACATCTTGCATTTTGCATACATGTAGATATACATATATTCACCTGATTCATAGCTCATGATATTACAAAAAAATTTTATTTTAATCCAATATATAGTTATCTTTTAACAAAAATGTATACTTATATATATATACGGAATGCTATAAAAGTTTCATCTCACAGCACCACCTCTTGCGAGTTACTAACTATGACTTAAAATATTGACGCCTTGGAGTCAGTATAGAATTTCAGGGCGGATACATCCTCTTGTGGGAGAACATTTGTATATGAAATAAAAGACGCAGACATATGCTAAAAATTAGGTTGAACGAAAGCAGATGACACACGTTTTTGAAATAATTTCACTTATTATAACTCTCCAAAAAATATGAAGAAATCAAATTTTTCTATAAGAGCTACACCCTAACTCAAAAAAAATCTCCTAGCTTATTAACAAAATGCAATATAAAAGAACAAAGTATCTTTCGGAAATACACGATTTACCCATCAACACTTAATTAATCATAATTAACTTATCTTCCGTATCTTTACAAAACCGTCCTTTTGTCAGATATGGTCTTAACAGTAAGTGTTTTATTATGGCTGTATGATTCAGAGTGCAATTTAATGCTGACTCCGAACGGCGGTATTAACAAACTTTTTAGTGTCAGTTATACACTTTGGGTATTGTCAGTGGCACGAAAGAGATGGAGCCGTGAAAAATTGTTTAACTGTCGTCTGCGCTGGGAATTGAGCCTACACTGAATGTGTAGTGCGTAGGAGTCGACGCACTTACCCACTATGAAACTGTGGACGCTATTATACACATATATTAACAAAATATTAAATTAAAAACACTTAATAAATATTAAAAGCACATATTATATTCAAATTATATGGGTGTGTATGTATGTATAATATAGGATAATGGTTATATCAATTATATTATATATATATATATATATGTACAAATATAAATGTAAAGTTATACGTGTGAATAATTTTTTTATATTTACATTTTAAGCGCCGATGGAAACTATGAAGTGACAATAATGACAAAGGCAATCTTACATCATACTGGTAAAGTAGTCTGGAAGCCCCCTGCTATTTACAAATCTTTTTGTGAAATTGACGTAGAATACTTTCCCTTTGATGAACAAACATGTTTCATGAAATTTGGGTCATGGACCTATGACGGATACATGGTAAGTTATTTATTCATCGGAAATTTTAAAAATTAAATTATTATCGTTTCCACAGGTGGACCTGCGTCATCTTAAGCAAACGGCCGATTCCGATAACATCGAAGTTGGTATAGACCTGCAAGATTATTATATATCAGTTGAATGGGACATAATGCGTGTGCCAGCTGTGCGAAATGAAAAATTTTATAGTTGTTGTGAGGAACCATATTTGGATATTGTATTTAATTTAACGCTAAGACGGAAGACTCTTTTTTATACGGTTAATTTAATAATACCATGCGTGGGTATATCATTTTTATCAGTATTAGTATTCTATTTACCAAGTGATTCAGGTGAAAAAATTTCTTTGTGCATAAGCATATTACTATCGTTGACTGTATTTTTTTTACTACTGGCTGAAATTATTCCCCCAACATCGCTGACAGTACCATTATTGGGAAAGTACTTATTATTTACAATGATGTTAGTCACATTGTCGGTAGTTGTAACGATTGCTGTGTTAAACGTAAACTTTAGGTAAATATGTATTAATCTTAAAAGAAGTTACTCTAAAACTATATTACAGATCTCCAGTGACACATAAAATGGCACCATGGGTGCAACGCCTATTTATACAAATTTTACCAAAGGTTTTATGCATTGAAAGACCAAAAAAAGATGAGCCTAATGAAGACGAACAACAGCCTGAAGTGCTAACAGACGTATTTCATTTACCACCAGACGTTGATAAGTTCGTGAACTATGATACAAAACGTTTTAGTGGTGACTACGGAATACCGGGTAAGCCATTTTCATTAAAATAGTTTTATGTACACTTCGGGCACTTAATCGTACGTAGAATATAGTATAATTTCGGCTTTGTACAGTCTTTGGCTGCTTCCAATTAAGTTTCAGCTAGATCCCTGGAACCGAAAAATAATTTTCGTCGAAAAAATATCGAAATGTTATAATATCAGACAAAGAAATCAAACCCTTTAAGTTGAATATTCTTTTAACTTCAACCCAAATCAACTATTTTACTATTACAACATACACATATATGAACATATGCATCTCTATCTAAATTTGTCTAACACAAGAAAAAATTCTGCAATATCTTTCGTTACAAGCAAGAGACTCGTGATGATTTGTATATTTCAGGAACTTATGTGCGGGGAAAAATCTTAAACGCTGATATATCGGAATATTGATTGAAATCGGTTTTTGATGTTTCTCATTTTTTAGTGATTTTACCCAGATCTACAAAACTTCAGGTCTTTAAAACCAACATTTCGATTGCTTATCGTTTTTGGCCAAAAGCTCCAGAATGCTCAAATCTATTTAATAAAAATGAATCTCTAAATGTGTTTGGCGCCTAGTGGGTAGCGCCTAGCGACAAGTTATCGACATGCCAACTTGGAAGATCTGAAAACGCAGTTTTGTAGACATCAGTGTAACCATTAAGAAATAATAAATATCAAAATACCGGTTTACGTGCAAACTCAGATTTAATGATTATAACTTTCGCACGCTGTGATCGACCACTTGATACGATGATGAGTGATATCACCGCACATTAAAATTTCAACCCAATGTACAATGTATGCAATGTACACACCGCAGGCATGAGCAGTGATTGGGTATGATACAAGTGATTTTTTGTGTTGGATAGAGGTATATGTATATGTTTGTATGAATGTTTATTTTATTATAAATAGCTTATAAATAGCGATTATGTTATGGCAAGAAGACGATGGATATCACGGATATGCGTATCGTTTCATGATTCGTCAAAATGTTGACAACTATTTCCTGCGTTTTCGTCGATCGCTTCAACAATATTGCGTGTACATGTACGTCAAAATCAACTCGAAGCGCCTCACTTCAATTCGGTTGAACCAAGCCAAACTGCGTTTGCAAGTCGCTGATGAACTACATTGTTAAGCATAGCGTCTTTGGGCTTTGAATGAATTTAATTTAAAGCGATTTCAGGCTATTTTGGTTTATACAAAGAATTGAACTAATAATAAAATAAATATATACATATATAAAAGAGATGAGAAATTCGCTTTAATATTCCTCATTCGGGTAACACAATTGGTATTTTCTTTCGATTGTCTTTACCAACCTTTAAATTAATATTCTTAGTTAACTGGGCGTTGGAAACATGGCGGAATCTGCGAAAAATTCTTGTGGCTGCTGCGAGGGACCGGACACTACAGAAATGGTGCAGTGCAATGGGTGTGATATGTAGTATCACTTCGACTGCATTGGATTAGATGAAAAAGTGGCTGAGCGAGTATGGTGCTGCAAGAATTTTTTATTGGATCTGATAGTAACGGAGCAGTTTTCAACGAAGGAACAGATTTCGGATAGACAAAAGGAAGGGGAAATTGAATCAGAAGAATTGCCGAAAGTAAAGCGTCCACCACGAGTGGATATCGACTTGGAGCTTGCTCAATTGGAGGAGCAACGTCTCTTGGAACAAATATTTCAAACTTGTTATTAAAAAAATCATGTGGCCAGTTTTTATAAATAACTATCGCACCAGTACAGAGCTATGCGGCTATATAAATGCAGGAAATGTGACGCTCTTACAACGGGCTTTAAAAGGAAAGGCATATGCAGTTTCAGTTGACAGTTTGATGTTGCCAGAGATGGTGCCAGAAATAATAGAAAATTTGGAAATGCTTTTGGTAAGCCGGGGACAATATTTCAATCACTTTTGATAAAAATTAGAAAGCAAACAGCGCCAAGAGCAGATAAATTTTATAGCCTTATTGATTACTCAGTTCTTGTAAGACGATTGATATCCACAATGAAAAACGCTGGGCTGCACGACCATCTGAGCAATCCAATGTTGTTGCAGGAATTGGTTAATAAACTTCCGCCATCGTATCGAATGAATTGGGCTCGACAAGAAGCAGAAGATACTACAAAAAATAAAATTGAATAATTTGGATTGTGGATGAAGAGGATGGCTAGAGCTGCAAGTAAATTAACATCGTATGCTTAACCCGATTCAAAATCGGAGCGACGCGCTTGCTTACATGTTCATAAGCAAGCGCAAGGAAATCAAGCTGTCAAAGCAGCAAGCCATATAAATAAATACATGCAATACCATTATCTGATTCAGTGTAATAAGTTTGTTCATCTTTCATTATTTAAAAAATAAGAACTTTTAAAGAAGCATAATATCTGCGAAGTTTGTTTAAAACACTCAGCCAAGAAGAAGTGCAACGCAAAAATTCTCTGCGAAAAAAAAACGGTTGCAGAGAAAGACATCATCAGCTAATGCATCCAGAAGTTAACAGAACCTTAACAGAAACCTACAACACACATCAATACTGTGAAGGCAGCGTGCTCTTTCGAGTCGCGAATGGCAGTGGATACGTTTGCGTTCCTAAATAGCGGATCATCGTTGTCCCTAATGGAAAAAGAGGTAGCTGATGCTTTAAATTTGAAAGGAATAAAGCAACCCTTGTGCTTAAGATGGACTGGAGATGTCGTTCGCGTAGAGGAAAATTCACAGGTGGTTACTATTGGAATATCCCCGCGTTTGCCGTCAGATGTATATACAGAAGAGTTATGTTGTCCAAAACATTCGCCAGTCATTAGGATTGCCATTGGATAAGTATCATCACCTAAAAGGGTTACCATTAACCACGTACGTTAATGCGAAGCCAAAAATATTAATTGGAGTGCCAAATGAATATTTAGGTATCGGGCTTAAAGTGTACGAAGGCAAACGCGGTTGGAAATGGAAAAGAAAGAGATCAACTAAGCTACCACCAGTTGCAAATGTGTGAATGCGAAACGGTTTTGCACAATGAAGTTAAGGAGTTTTTGTCATTAGAAAAATATGCAACTGAGTCACAATTTGTTGAGTACGCCGAGGACAAAAAGCAATGGAAATTTTAGGAAAGACTGCGAGGTGCGTTGGGGTTTGTTTTGAAAGTGGACTCTTATGGCGGTATAAGGACATTACTATGCCTGAGAGTTACCTTGAAAAGGTTGGAGTGCCTTGAACGAAAAACAATATTAGATCAGGACCTAAAGTTAAAGCTGGACACGCAAATTAGAAATCTCGTCGAAAAAGGCTACGCAAGAAAACTAAATGAGACGGCACTGAAGCAGACGTTTCCAGGGAACTGGTACCTACCAACTTTTATCGTAAAAAATCCGAACAAACCAGATAAAATAAGATTAGTGTGAGATGGATCTGCGAAAACCAAGAGGGTATCGCTGAATAGTATGCTGCTAAAGGGCCCGGACCAGCTAATGGCTCTCCCATCAGTATTATAAGAATTTCGAACGCGTAGTATTGCAATTTGTGGAGACATAAGCGAGATGTTTCACCAAGTGCGTGTACGTCAAGAAGATAATCATAGTCAGAGATTTCTTTGGAGAGAGGTGAGTGGTGAGGGAATACCTGATGTTTATGTAATGCAGGTTTTAACATAGCGCAATATATAAAGAATACCAACGCAAGTGGACAGCGTAGACAATGAAAAAGAAGCAGTTAAATTGGCAGAAGAAGTGGAGGAAATTCACTCAAAAGCGGAATTTCACATCAGAGGTCGGCTCTCTAATTTATATGCGGTGATGCAACAGTTGGGTGAAGAAGTGATGGGCGACAAGCAAGTCAGATGTAGTCAAGATCCTGACTATGCTCCTGAAGAGGTTCTCGGAAATTGTAGGACATATTTACCTTCTCATTACAATTTGTAAAAGCACATCGGGAGATCCTTGAAGGAAAAAGAGCTCCAACAAAACGTGAGATGTTAAAAATGCTGATGTCCGTATTTGGTCCACTATGTTTTTTGGCACACTACTTAGTCGCTACTCTCTACTAAATTCTGGTGACAAGACATCGGTACCAATTGCATGTGTTTGTGGATGCAAGTGAGGAGGCAATGGCAACTGTGGCATATTTCCGTATTTTTCTTGGAAAGTTTGTGGACTGCGCTCTAATTAGAGCTAAGATAAAAGTTGCTCTTACGAAACCTATATCCATTCCTCGTATGGAGCTTCAAGCTGCATTAATGGGTGTACAGCTGGCTAAGGCAATTGTAAAAGGTCATTCATTGAACATCGAGAAAAGAGTTTTTTAGTCAGATTCGCGTACAGTGCTTTCGTGGTTGTGAGCAGGTCCAAAGAAGTACAATCAGTTTGTGATGTACAGAACTAGTGGGATACTTGAAGAATCTAAGATAAGATGGCGATGGATCCCAACCAAAGAAAACGTAGCTGACGAGGCTGCAAAATGGAAAAGGTTACCTATCTTCAACTCAAACCAAAAATGGTTCAGTGGACCAGCATTTTTGCGGCGAATTTGTTACCGTGGAAAGATTTTCATCATGGCATCGTTTACAACGAATAGTTGCATAGGTAGCTCGTTTTACCACAAACCTCCAAAAGAAGTTTAAAAGTACAACAACAACAGTTTCAAATGTCATCATTAACGTCGACAGAGCTTTAGCATTCACAAACAGTTTTATGCAAGATGGTACAAAGAAAAATTTATAATGATGAGATCTCTGCTCTACTTATATAAATATAAGCAGATCTAATTCACTTTTTTAACCTTTCTCCGTACATAGACGAAGATGGTGTACTAACGATGAAAGGAAGAATTGTTCAAGCGTATTTCGTTCCACGAACAACAAGGCGACCAGCGCTTATTCCAAGAAAACATCACGTTACAAGATTGATAATTCAACATTTTCACCAGCAGCATTACCACTGCAGTAATGAAACAGTTCTAAATAAGATTAAAATGCAATTCTGGATTCTCAGACTTCGTGCAGAATCAAGAGGTATACAGCGAGCATGATCGTGCAACATCGGAAAGAGAGTGGTTTTTTAATCCACTAGCCGTACCTCCCATGAGAGGAATATGGGATCGACTAGTCGGATCCGTTAAAAAGGTTTTTATGGAAATAACACGGAATCAAAAGTTAAGAGATGACATTTTGCTATCCACCCTCATCGAAGTGGAATCGATCCTAAATTCACTTCCGCTTACTTACGTTTCTTTGGAAGCAGAGAACATGGAAGCTTTGACACCGAACCACTTCCTCCTCAAATCCCCGGATGGTTGTAAGGCCTAAGGAAAATTTGACGAAAAAGATTTACTATTAAGGAAAAGCTGGAGAAAATGTCAACAACTAGCCAACATTTTCTGAAAAAGATGGATTTAGGAGTACTTGGTCACATTAACAAAAAGAACAAAATGGTTTGAAAGCAACCAACAAATCGTAGTAGGAGATGTGGTTATCATCGCCTTAATAAGTACTATCGCGAAAGTCGACTACTAGAGGGAGTGGAATATTTTTGAAAAAAAAGCGGCGTTCTCCATGGATTTGTCATTCATATTTCATCAGAATCAGAAGAAGTGAATTTAATTTAAAGCAGTTTCAGGCTATTTTAGTTTATATAAAAAATTGAACTAATAATAATTTCAAATAAATATATACATATATAAAAGAAATAAAAAATCCGCTTTAATATTCCTCGTTCGGATAACACAATTGGGGTTTTCTTCCCATTGTCTTTAACACTACGTATTGACTTGGAACGCTTCATCGCCGAAATTTCAACGTCGAAAGCAAGGCGATGCTCTTCGAATGTGCGAATTTTGCTGATTATTATTATTATTATTATGGTTGAGGGTATATTGCACCGCTACCTTTAAGATCTATTGTGACCCCTTTCAATACCTTAGCACAATTACGAGTTCCCCTCAAATACAGTTCTTTTCAGAGTTGTATTGAGGGTAATAGACTCCTATTGCACATAGGTGAAGAAATCTGTTCTAGAGTACTCTCTCTAAGCCAGTTTCCTTCAGGAATCTGAGAATGAAAGATGGTTATAATGATTGGATTTCTTCTTATGATATTAGGTACTTGCCCAGATATCTTTTTCTTTTGTGGGCTAATGTCTCATAAGATCCCAGTATATGTTCTGGCATTTCATTAAATTCTCCACAAAATCTGCAGAGACCTTCTTCTGTTACACTTAGTTTCCTTAGATGCTACCTGAGTCTACAGTGCCCCGTTAAGAAGCCTGTAAGGATACGGAGGTTATTCTTGCTATTTTGATGCATGCCTCGAACCTCTTTCTGTGAGATTGCCCTAAAAGTATCTTGGCCTGCTTCATTCCACGAGCGTTATTCCAGGTTTCAGTCCAGTTCCTTCTTTCAAATTCCCTGAATTCTTCTCTGAGGAGATGGTCTCCTACAGCGCAGAATGGTTCAGGGCCTATGAAGGGTTCTGATGCTCCTTTCCTTGCCAGGGAGTCGACCATTTCATTGCCTTCTATGCTAGTATGGCCAGGTATCCAGCAGAGTTTTACTCGGTTTCTCTTACTCAACTCTTTGTGCTTTTGCAAGCATTCCCACAGAAGAAAACAATCTGATTATTTAGGAGTACCATAATAGCGGCTCGACTGTCCGACATTATTGCTATGTCGCAGTTGGTATAATTCTTTTCAAGATTGATCTGAACTCATCTGTCTATGGCATAAATTTTCGCTTGAAAGATGTTGGTACATTTGCCAATGGATTTCTTCTTATGATATTAGGTACTTGCCCAGATATCTTTTTCTTTTGAGGGCTAATGTCTCATAAGATCCCAGTATATGTTCTGGCATTTCATTAAATTCTCCACAAAATCTGCAGAGACCTTCTTCTGTTACACTTAGTTTCCTTAGATGCTACCTGAGTCTACAGTGCCCCGTTAAGAAGCCTGTAAGGATACGGAGGTTATTCTTGCTATTTTGATGCATGCCTCGAACCTCTTTCGGTGAGATTGCCCTAAAAGTATCTTGGCCTGCTTCATTCCACGAGCGTTATTCCAGGTTTCAGTCCAGTTCCTTCTTTCTAATTCCCTGAATTCTTCTCTGAGGAGATGGTCTCCTACAGCGCAGAATGGTTCAGGGCCTATGAAGGGTTCTGATGCTCCTTTCCTTGCCAGGGAGTCGACCATTTCATTGCCTTCTATGCTAGTATGGCCAGGTATCCAGCAGAGTTTTACTCGGTTTCCCTTACTCAACTCTTTGAGCTTTTGCAAGCATTCCCACAGAAGAAAACAATCTGATTATTTAGGAGTACCATAATAGCGGCTCGACTGTCCGACATTATTGCTATGTCGCAGTTGGTATAATTCTTTTCAAGATTGATCTGAACGCATCTGTCTATGGCATAAATTTTCGCTTGAAAGATGTTGGTACATTTGCCAATGCATTCGAAGTATGACTAGCGCGTCGAATTGTCTCGCTGTAATGCACCTGTCTTTTCCTATCCCTTCTTTTGCCAGATTTTACTGATGGTCTTGATCATATTTACACAGTTCATCCGAAGGATGATGAATGCTTCTATTTCCGGTTTAATTTGCTTAAAAACGATACTCATTGGGACAAGACAATCACTGAAGCAATTGCTTCTGCATCTCCAAATCAGATACGCACATTATCTGTTATCATTATTTCCACATGCTTCCAATCGATTCAACGTAAACTGTGGAACAAGTACAATAACTACCTGTCAGAATACACTTTGCATCGAATTCGTATCAGTTCAGGGAATCTCGATCTCGAGGTGATCGGGGGACCTAACCAGGCTTTGCTCTTGATCGGAGACATGTGTTACCGCAGGTGCGGCAGTTTGTTTGTCAAGTTTGTCAAGTCAAGAAATATAATAATAATAATAATGGCAGTGCTACAGTCTGAGATGGATCTGGACCAAACTTCTCAGCAACCACTCGTGTTGTGCCTGCTATTGGCCTTTCACGAGTTAAGGGGACCTACAGTTTAATGCCGACTCCGAACAGTGAGATTAAGAAGCTTTCTCTAGACAGTCACACTCTTTGAGCATTGTCAGCGATTCAAAAAAGGTGGAGCCGTGAAAAAATGTTAAGTGTTTTTTTCGGGAATCGAACCGAGAACATCGACCGTAGGAGTCGACGCACCTACCCACTACGCCACGGCGCTCACAGTCAAATTAGGAATGCAAAAGCCATATCGTGGAATAAGCGAGTTTTAGCCAATTCAATTTCCGACTTGCATTCGCCATGGCGATCAATAAACCACCAGGTCGTTAATTGTTTTTATCGGTAAACCATCCGCTTTATATAGTAATAATAAAAAAATAATAATAATAAAGCAAATGTCTTGCTGTCACCTGAATGATATTCGCTTCAATATAATTCAAATATATTTCATTTTGATTTTTGTACTTTTATGAACTTAATTCATTTGAATAATTTATTTTATCTAAATAAGAACTTGCACATAAGTCATCTAATAAGTCAACACAATACTTATTTGTTTTGAGGCGGTATGAAGTTCCGCTGGGTCAGCTAGTAATTCAATAATTTTAATCGAATGTACATACGCATTTAAGCCGACTTTTGATCGATTGAATGATTTTTCCAAATTTTCAGGCACTTGATTTACAAATAAGAGGAGGGCACAAACCAACTTAATTTGGAAAGATCCTTTGATTGATATATCACTTAATGAGCTGTGTCAATATTCCAAAATACACTCCAACTTTTTTTTAAATTTGTATCCATAGAAATTACACCCAATTTAAACATTTCAAAATAATTGATTTATTTTCAGTGATAGCCTTTGAACTGATTACTTACTTTTCGAATAGTTCATGAAGAATTTCAATTTAAGAAACAGATTTTAATTCGTTATTATTGTCTTTTTGTGAACTTATTTCTTTCCTTCTCCAACAGCTCTACCTTCACATCGGTTTGAAATTGCCACATCAGGTGTCATCGGACCATGCTTTGGCGATCCGCCCCTGCCATCAGCACTGCCACTCCCCGGCGGGGACGATGATCTTTTCAGCCCATCTGGCAATGGTGATATAAGTCCCGGCTGCTGTCCGACCGATATAAGCCCCACGTTTGATAAACCATATGCTAGAGAAATGGAAAAGACAATCGAAGGATCAAGGTTTATTGCTCAGCATGTTAGAAATAAAGACAAATTTGAAAGTGTAAGTACCCACAACATGAGCGATAACTGCTAATAAAATTATAATTATGAAGTATATCTTTGATAATTCTATGTACATATTTAAAGTACTTAAATTTACTTATCACATTATATCACAAGATCTAATACACCTATTTAAAGAGAAATCTTATCTCAATTGAATGGAAACTTATACATTTCGTAAAGTCTAATACTGTTTTCTTGTTTTACTAAACTGGCCGAGCCTAAGGCATTCTAAAAAAGCTAGAATATATTATTTAAAACATTAAATATGTCTGTATGAATGTGTGTAGACTATAATTATTCTATTCTCCTTTCAGGTAGAAGAGGATTGGAAATATGTTGCAATGGTTTTGGACCGGATGTTTCTTTGGATCTTCACAATAGCATGCGTTTTGGGCACAGCATTGATCATATTACAAGCACCTAGTTTATATGATAATTCACAGCCCATAGATATACTTTATTCCAAAATAGCGAAGAAAAAATTCGAATTATTAAAAATGGGCAGCGAGGATGTATAGCGACCACTGGGGTTCGCAGCCGGTTGGTGGAATATGATTCAAGGCTGGTTGCGAACCCTCTTCGAAGCACGCGACGATGATAGAGGATAATATCCGATAAACATAGTCTCGACATCGCCGCTTTCGACGCTGTCGTCTTCATTTCCTTCATCGTCGTTGTTAACTCCTAGTACAGAGTCGCCATCATAGTCGTAGTCGCCGTTACCTTCGTGGAAAACAACCTTTAGCTTCATATAAAGAAGCTAACATGAAAGTTATACCTACGTACAACTGATGCAAAATTATTGCATGCATGACATGCAAGACCATATAGATATTTATTAATTAAAGCCATGTGTGTATACATATATATGTATGTATATTTGTTTCGATTTATGTACAGACATGTGTGAGCAAGTGTTTAATGTTCACAATTTGTGTCCGGGTATCATTTAACTGATACGTAACAAAATAATCAATATAAGCGCACATAGTCGGAATATTTACACAGCTTTTATTTATGAAATGATTATTCACTATATCCTCTAAGTTTAAATCAAATTTTGACAGATATACATACATTTCTATGCACATATGAAACTTGTAAAACTAAAAGAAAAACAGTTTAAGCTCCCAGGTGTTAAGACCATGTATATGTAAAAAAGAAAACTAGGTCTGTATGTAGGTTTTAAAGATAACGGTAAAGGTATTTTGCTTACTACATAATAAGAAAATAAACGATTTTATATCACATTTGTATAAAAATATGTATGTTTGAATCTAAGTCTTGTCATATGCGAAATACTGATTAGCGAAAATAGAGCTAACGAATAGAACAATTTGCTTAAACGCATTTTATTATAAACGCAATTAGCACTTGTATTTTTTGGAAATGGCACTGGGATATAACACATTTTTTTATCTACCTAATAGTCGCAAGGCAATATGTAAATTTAGCTCGTTTGTTGTTAACTACGTTAACAATAAAATGTGTAGAAAGATAATAAAAAAGGTATACATAAAAATAAATATATATATATGTATATGTGTGTACATGCATGCAAAACCAAATTATATATACATACAAATACATATGTATGTATGTATATATTCACAGCGGCAACTTGTAAATAAGCATGTTATTTAATACATCATGCTTCTTAATAAAAACGCAAAAAAATGCTTCAACTGTTTGTGAACTGTAATTACAATACTCGTATATTTTATTGATACTTTTTTTGATTATTGGTCTATCTGCTTTACCATTGGCATATGATTTATATCTACGATCGTCATCCAACGATTTTATTAAACAAATAAGTTAGGTATTAGATCGCGATGTCTTCTGGCTTAGTATGTTTCAACTACAATATTTTGCATTGATAACGCTCAAGTTGGACCCTCTGTCATAAGAATTTGTTTGTCATTTATATAATTTTTAATTAACTAAAATTTACCTTTGTAATTATTTTATTGTTTACAAAATATGGATAATTTTTATTAGGGTTCATCATATTCATTTTTCGTTACAAACAACATACCGAGTGGATTATATTAAATACATGGCCAGAAGAATTCCATGACGTATATAATGCAACAGTTTGTTATGTAGCCCTATAATTTGAAAGCCCTAACACAGACACATTCATACTACAATCATTCTAATGTTAGTTTGCTTGTGCCCCCTATTCAAGAAGTTTCAATCCCATTTCGTGATCAAAAACTACATTTTGGAAAATGTTCTAAGAGAATATTAAATTGCACTATTAAATATATCATTGTCTACTTAATCATGGAACAATCTTAGTACTATATGCAGGCATATGTGCAATATATCTGTGCATGTGATGTACACATGTACTACTATCAATGTCGAGGCAAACAAATAACTATTATGCTTAAAACAGTAACTTAAAAATCATACTAAATAAAATTTGAATAAAAGACAAAGAAAAAACATATAAAGTTAACATTTTAAAACATAAATTAGATAAATTAAGTCAATAAACAAAACCATTAAAGCTAGTTAAATAATAACAATCTAAATATAAAGTATTTTAATTAATCTGAGCATTTTAAAGGTGTCTTATTAGTTGGTTTGGTACTTAACTG
The DNA here is from genome assembly GCA_930367185.1 of Myathropa florea. Taxonomy (NCBI): domain Eukaryota; kingdom Metazoa; phylum Arthropoda; class Insecta; order Diptera; family Syrphidae; genus Myathropa; species Myathropa florea. The sequence continues at coordinate 34,135 of OV884004.1, read as the reverse complement.
GTATATGAAACAAAAAAATACATTTGTAGCATCGCTAACATTTTAATTTATCATTTCGCTCCAAAAATATATTTCGTGTTTATTTAACGTCTTAAGAGGTTACAGCGTTGCTTTTGTGTTTTAGCAAATGTAAACAATATTTTTCCAAACTTTTGCTTTAGTTAAAGTGGTTGGAAAATTATATTTTTTTTATTTATCACGATTATAGATATTTGTGTGAAGGCCTTTTTAAGATTATGTTGGAAACAAAATCATTGTATCAAGATAGGGTAGCCATTTACTGTTGCACTTTAATTTGTACTCTTTTACATGGAGTAAATTAGTGTTTTAGTTTTACGACACTACCTTTCTCGAGTCAGTAACAATCATGTTATTATGTAACTATAAAAAAAATTATCCAAACCATAAGCTTTAGGGACCCTTCACTCGTGAGAGTACAATAGCACGCCTAACGGTACATATTTAACACATACGCATTCCTCTTAACCTTACCCTGATTTTAAACCAATTTATTTTGGTTTTAAATGTACACCTACATACAATAAAAGTTTCGAGTGCATGTGATCCGTGCATATTACAAAACAATTAATTTTATTAAGTAGAGTGTTCAACACTCATATAACTCCCTTTTTCTTAAATGTTATGAAAAAGATTTTCTCTTGCCATAAAACAATATTTAAAGTTGCTCGAAAATTTCGAAACATAAAATAATAAAGTACATTTTTGCCAATATTTTCAGGTCTGATTCTACGATTGTTACGTAACTCTTAAAAATGTAAAACTTCAACAGTACAAGTAAGTTCCCTTAAACTATCGGAGAACCATAAGAAATTTAAAAATCGATCACCCATTCCCCAATAAGGCTTTAATATTTTCCTGTTTGCATATTTAGACAATCACACTCTGAATAAAACTTCAAATTTATCAACCATAAAAGGCTTTTTATCAATGTTAATTACAATGTAGAGAAATTAAAGGAATGCAAAGGCAATGCTCTCATCGGTTGTGTTTTAAGGAGTAAAGGAATTTATACTCAATATGAAATTAATTTTTACGTTTTATTTCCGTTAAGTTTAATATTGAGAAATTGAAATACTATCTATAAAACCGAAATGTATTTTCAATATCCAATTTTAATAATCTTGATAGATAGTATAAGAATAAAAATGTTGATTACTGCCTAAAAATTTAAAATTGGAATACACCAGATATTGACAAATGTAATGGAATATAGGTATATATTCTATATATAATGTATAATAGAATAAAACAAAAAATAATATTGTTGAACGTTTCAAAAACAAAAACAAACAAATCAACAACATATATTATAAATGTCGGCTCGAAGTTAACATTGCGGGTAAGTTGTATTTTGTATAAATTAGACAAAAAAATCGATTTATAATTGATATATTTACAATAGTAAACAAAGAAAACCATATGGATGTATATACATAAAATCATGATTTCTTATAAGTTAAGATTGAATAACTCAAAGTATGCAGTAACATACTTGTTTGTTAATATATTTACATATTTGATAAGTCAACACTAGAATACATTTGACTAGAAGTCGAAAATCGTTCGACTATAACCCCATTAGCTTTACAAATATCTAGTTGTTGTTTATTATTTCATTAATTATAAAAAAACAGATCATGTATAAGTTTATGTTATAAGTAAGAACTTTATCGTCATTTATAATTTCTATTCATCATTTTTCAAACAACGAAATAACAAATAGATAGTTTAAAACAAATGGAATACATGTATTTGCATAATATTATTTGGTTTAATATATTTCATTAAAAATTATATTTGTTGATTATTTAAAACAAACTTTATCTTCAAACAAAAAAAAACTATTACATACATACCTCTACCCAAAATGTAATTTTTAAAAATTACTCCATAAAACTTTTGTATAAAAATATTCATGAATAAAAATTTACCTATAAAGAAAACGTAAATGCGGCATGACCCTGATTTCAAATCAAATGTCTTCCAATCAAAGGTCGTGTTTTTTTGGGTCTATATTCAAAAATTTAGCGCGTGTACTTACTTCACCATGCTAAGATTAACCATTAATATGTAAAGTTCGTCACAACTAGTCAGAATTATGTGTCATAAATATATCGTAGGCATAACTTATTTCATTTTATTAAAATAGAAAACAATGAAAGTGTATGATAAACAACTTCAGTCTATTTCTAATTTAGTTTTTAATCACAAGCTTTAAAATCTAGGGTGTTCTAATAGTTTGATTTAATAGACATGATCACGGCTATATTGATGGTTTAGCGATTTAGAAAAAATCAATTCAAGGCCTGCATACATATGTACACGTGTATGTAATTCGAACATTTTTCTAAATTTTCCTAGATTAATATTTTTGGCAATTAAGTTGCATACTCTTGACAACAATGTGCATGATTACTGTGATTACCTTACAAGATCTAGCTCAATGTATTTCACCTGGACATTATAAGCTAAATGTTCATATAATGAATACGTTTTTTTTAGTTAAAATTAACATCTAATCTACAGTCAATTTAGTTCGTATGTATTTATTTTGAGGTGAAACGGCCTTTGCGAGGTGAGTAGACAAGTAGAATTACATCTTCGTACATTCCATCTCCATACCTTGCATATTTTTACCCACACGATCTTTGCGTCAGGCGTTACGATAAACAAAAGACATTTGACGATGTCTTGAGCTATACATAAATACTCTTTTACAAGATGCTTGAAGCAATTCTAATCAAAAAAAGTACAATTCAACCTCCAATTCAGTGCTGATGTGCTTTTTATGAACATTGACTAACTTCCATATTCCCATGCACTGCACTGAAATGCGAATAAAGCCCATTTGGGCTTACATTACTTATAAATTGCTCAATATATGTAGCAATAATGAGTTCATCTTCATACCTTGCATACTTTAATTTACTCACAGTATCTTTGCGTCAGGTATTACTATAAACAAAAGACATTCAACGAAGTCTTGAGGTATACACAAATACTCTTCTTACAATAAGTTTGGAAAAATTATGATCTAAAAAAGACAATTTTACCTCCATTTTAGTGCTGATGTGCTTTTTATAAACATTGACTAACTTCCGTACTCCCATGCAATAGATTCAAATGCGAATAGAACGCATTTCCGCTTACATTGCTTACATACTTCTCAGTATACGTAGCAATAGTAAATTTACTTACTATTCCAATAATTTCAGTGAAAAGTAATTAATGAATCAGCATATCTCTTAACTAATCTCAAAATTTCGGTCAAGAAGTGGATATTTTTTCTCATAAATCCATGTAAGAATGCCAACGATAATCATATATTTTATTAACATTTTTTTTGAGACTTACGCAAGTCACGCATTGGGAAGGAACCCTTTTATTGCATTTGGTCCAATTAATTGCATCCGCATCATAATTTCAAAACTTAAGCCGTCCAAAAGCCACAAACTTCATATTTACATTTTATGTATAATAATATCTACAAATTTCTTATTTTCCCATATTTTGTAATAATGAATAACCGAAAGCACAAAAATTAAAGTGGGAAGCAAAAAATGCTTTTACGCAGAAAAATCGTTATGAAAAATTTAACAATTTATTTTCAGGAACAAAATATATAATATATAATTTATAATTTCCTATGGAATATACAATTTCCTCATTTGCTTAGAAATATTCTCATATAATGATGAGTGAATCACTTAAGTTGAAGTTTTCGGATTTAAATCAATCAGCATGAGTTTGTATAAATCATTTGTACGCACTTAAATACATCCTTGCTCTTACACAAAAATATGTCCACTTTCGTTCTTGTGGAAGCAATTAGAGTTCACTTTCGTTTTTACGTATGAATTAAAACATGTTTTTCAGTTCGTTTACATACATAAAGTTAATCGTTGCAACTGAACAATAATATTATTAATAACCAAAAACATTTCAAAATGAATAAATCATTGCAAAATACAATGCGAGATATTTATTTTAGACAAAATTATCCCAATTCGGATCTGGATTTCAGGAAACAAGTAAGAACTTTTGCAATATAGATTTCTTCTATTATAATGTAAGTATCTCAAAAAGCTGCCAAATAAATTATAGTTCAATAAGTTAATGTAATAAGTACCTGAATGCAAAATAATTGCATCTATTTGAAAATTCCAGATCAGTTTAACATAAAACCATACCCAGATTCGGTTTTGGAAACAAGTTATGATGGTTCTTTTGTATAATGTTTTTAAATTTTCGCCATGCCCACATTTGACCAGTCATTATTACTAGCACATTGTTTGCATATATATTATGTGAATACAAATGCCTATGTACATATTTATGGGAATAAATATCCTAGTTAACATTCATATAAATTACCTACTAAGGTTCTTGATTACTTCACATATACGTCAACTATTCATTCATGTTCTATTGTGCTTAGAATAAAAAGTATTGAGTAGATACATGTACGTATGTATATAAATATATTCTTGCATAAAGGTTTCATTACTTCACATTAAGAACAATACATGTTATTAATATTCAATACATTCAGCAAATAACTAACTTAAGTACATATAAGGTTCCAAGCCAAATAAGGTCTTTTTTACTTGTATATCACTAAATCCCCCTAATTTTGATCAGATCAGTGAAATCAACAGAGCAAAAAACACTCAAGCCAGCAATACTCTGAGTCTATTAAAACTATTGAAGTACTGTACGCATACAAATATCCTTAAATAACTTTAAGGGTTGTGACTGAGACATGATAAAAACAATTATTTCTATAGTAAGGAAATTAACTGTAAGTTAATTTCATTCATGCAGCCTAACTTAATTCATATCTTTGTAAATAAAACATGTTTTTAGCAAGGCTAGTTGCGAAAGCGAGCATACAAAACATCAAAGTTCACTTAGGGTAATTAGATTGCTTAAAAAATTAGCATATTCAAAAAAATGAAATTGAGTCATCGCGAAACGCAACAGCTAAAAATGTATGTGCAAAAGCTAGTCGTACGGTATTTTGTGACTGAAGATTCCATAGATTTCTTTCAAAGTTATTGATGAAGTAATTTTTGAAGAGAACAATATTTAAAGAAGTACGTTCTTAACACACTAACGTCAAAAATCGGTACGGGTTGTGAGTGATATATGTTTTAGTGAGTGATACATGTTTTTAGTTTTCTATAGTAGCTTCTAGATAAGATCGTATAATGTGTATTTACAAGAAATACGCATGAATCTACCAAATTTTATGTTGAACAATTCAATATCAAAATCGCCCACAAAACCAAGGGTGACAATACAAATTCTCGTTTTGGATTTTTTTGTTATACGTTATGCATTTCACATAAAACATTCAAATTGGTCTACCATGCTTGATATGTCTGTATCTGTTTGTATACATAGAATATAGCAGGATTCAGAAGAAATCAAATTTCAAATAGGTCATGTTTTAGTGTATATGTGTAGAAAGTATGAAGGTACACATTTGTAAGGTTAAAGCCTAAGAATAATCGGTTTATTAATCATTCACATTTATACACGTGTAAAGGTGTTTGCATAAATGTGCACCAATTTGCGCCAACCACTATTAAGTTGACGTACATAGTTTAGTTCACAAGATATGAAGAGCTTTATAAACCTGTAAATATATATGTAGTATGTAGAGAATCATATATTTTGTGTCACTTAAAATATTTTTAATAATACCATTTTTGTTAAGTAATATAAATATTGTATATCTACTTAAACAATCAATGATAGTACGTTGAGTTAGGGTAAACTGGCAAATAAGTCTTAAAACGTGCACTGTTTATACATATGTCGAAAACTTCCGTTCACGGTTCATTGTATAAATTGTTTGGCACTGAGGTAAAAAATTCACTGGCATATAAGTAATAAAACAAACCGAAGCATTGCAGTAAAACAAATCATTGCGTAAACGTAATTGCTCAAACCTACTTGAAATTAAATGATTTAAAATATTAAATTTGTAAAGTATTTGTTACAAAGCTTACTTAAGCATAAATAGCATTACACATTCACGAAACTGTACACATTAATTGAAAACAATACACTTATTTGTTAATTTACGGTAAGGAGAGAAGTAAATTTAATATGTAACTAAGTTTCATTTTAGTATAGGTACTTCAAAACGTACACTGATTTATATTTGTATAATACACAAACATAAATCTTTGACAGCATTTACATTTTTACCCGATATAGGAAATAACGGAAAAATACACAATTACTAAGTATTCATGATTTCAATATTTTTTCTTTAAACTTAAAAAAGTAATATTTAAGCAAAGATAAAAATTTTACAACAATAAAGCATCGGAAGAACGTTCATACATACAGACCTGAACTGAGGTGAAGCAACGTTAGCATCAAGAAACCATTGTAAGAAATCACTACTAACTAGTGTTAAAATAATAAGAAAAATATGTGAATACAAAAACAAATATAAAAATAAATGTTACGCGTTATTAATAAAACTGACTTGTTTTAAAAAAATAATAGTATTTTGTATTAAAGACTGGACCTTTTGGTTTCAAAATATATTTGATTTCTTGTAAATGACTGGTTTAGGTAACAATAAAACAATTATTTTACTAAAACGAAAATGCAGTGAATATGACCGTAGAATAGTTGATAAAAAAAACTTACACAGTTTTTGACAGTGTATTATAAATTGACAACAGTACTAGAAGAGGTGCTGTGTACATTCGTGCGTAAGTGTAAATTATATATTGAGATTGTTCAAAAATATTTACAGTGGTAATTTGGCTAACTAACGATTCGTCAAACTATATCGTTGCTATTCACATATCCTCACAACCGATACCGCATCACTTCGCCGTTACGGCAATACCTTTCTTAATATATCTACTTCTAAACATATTGCAAGTACGAGTAAGTGCGACGACTTCAATACAGAAACCTAAACAAAAACACAAATTTTTTCTAAAAGTGCGAAAGTTGCTTAAAGCTTTTCAAGACTTAGCGTTCGGAGTCAGCATGAAACTGTAAAATTTAGATGTATAAGCTAGCTAATGGCTCTCCATGAACTGCAATGCCCACAATTATTATATTATTTTATCTACTTCTAGAGACCACGGCCTATGTATTTATATGTATGGAGTAGCTGTTACCCGACGCTGCGCTCGCCTATCTCTTCCCATACAAAATTATATATAGGCTGTTGATCTTGTTATAGAGCAAATACTGAACCAGTTGGCAACGCAATAGAGAACTTACAGATCCAAGGTGACGCACCCAAGAGGAGAGGGACCTCATCTAACTTGGCATGCGTAATTCGCTAGCTGGTAAAAGATCGTGCTAGCTATATAAATTGTGAAATGGTGAAAAATAATACTTGTATTGAAATTAATTAAAGATGTACAGTAAGGTGGCTTGTAAAAAAAGTTGGTGGATTCCCCTTCTATAGGAGGTTGTGGTGGGTAGAAAATATGTGACCTATCCGAAGAGAAATAGGATTGTGATCTTGACTTTTGGAATATTTGTAGAATTGGGTAGGTTGGTTACTATTGGCAAAATGTACAGTTATACTGCACAGCACATTGTTATACCACGCGAATCGGATGATCTACATCTCAGTGAATTATTTTGGGCCTGTAATGAAGTGGTTAACCAGGCGGATGCTGATGGTCTTTTAACGTGTTTAAATTACTGAAGTAGTATGACTCCAGGTGGGTACGCCTACGGACGGAGTAGCGCTACATGTGCAAAGAAGATGAGTAATGGCTTTCAAGTTTCACTTACATTGGAAGTGCACCTTTTTTTTCGTCGTTTATAAGACGCTAAGCGATAATTGACTACGACAAGTTTTCTTTAAGCGCAACCAAGTTACGACGAGAAAACTTTCAGGCGTTGTCATTAGTCAAGAATTTTAAAAACTATTTCTTTATTTGTTGGTGGAATTCTGTGAAATAGTTGAAAAAATGCACAAGGATTATTTTTGGACACACAAAGCAATAGTGCACAGCATGAAAGAATATTTGCAAGCATAAATTTGTAAGCAGCATCTTAAAATATACATTCATTCGTTTCCAGAAAAAAACATAACGAAACTATGGAATAGATTAACACATACTGACCGTCTGCCCAAGTCTTGCCCGAGAAAGATTTAAAATGACACACCAAACAAATGTAACAGGGAAAGACTTTCAAGAAATCCCATCTAGAGATGTTGTAAAATTCTTAAAGGCAGCACTAAAATCCTAGATCAAAGGAAGGGGGTACAATAGATCTTTATGGTCGCAGTACTAGTGTTACATACTTGACACACCCCGTGTTCTTCAATTCAATTCAAATGGAATAGATTGATCGGCATATAATCCACCACAAGTATATGTAGATGCATCCGCATTCTTAATTAGGACCATGTTCATCTTTTATCTTATTCTCCTAAAAGTGCAATCATAACTTGAGTCAAGGCAATAGGAGTGAGAAAACATTCCACCACAACCGTGAGATCGCAGAAATTCAATGACTGACGAGAATATAAATTGTTTATTTATGTTCTATGCATCGGTCAGTGAAAGTTCTATTAAATATCTTTCTTAATTTTAACAGTTTTTATGCGTATTTCCAGTATTTATGAGGCCATCATAGGTAAATGTAGATTACCTATTGGGTTCATAGGTGTTACTGGGAACACGAGCAGTTATCTGGTGCTTATTGTGGCTTTTATGTACGTTTACGGTGTGTAAATTAATAAAACGTTCTTTCACCTATGGTGATCGTACACGAAGTGTCGCTTAATTCCTTTTTCTTATTAAAGCTAACTTAACAATTTTGATAACAAATGCTGACTTGATTTAAAAATGTTCGTTGCACTGCGTACGTCGGAAATGCTGAATGTGCTGCTTACGTTGAGTAGTTCGTGCTGTTGTAAAAGTGTTGATTGGGGTTAATGCTTGTGGCGGATATGATAAATGTTAACTTGCATGGATATTTATTTATTTACTTACAAGTAGTAGTCTATAATGTAAATTTATAAACTCTATGTGGGCAATCAACGAAGATGTGCTATACCGAGAGGACGGTACCACAGTCTTGACATAGTTCAGGAGGTTGTCCATCGAATACACATTTGTAACTGAATAGTGGTTTACCAAGGTACATATAATAAGGTAATATACTTGTCGCAATTATTTTGGTCTCGTTCTGCGCAGCTGTCAAATTCTGGCAATATGGCCGACTTCTGTGATGACAGAGGCGGAAATAGTTTGGTGGTTATAAATTTTTGATTCAAAAAGTGTTCAAAGGTGTTAAAATGCGTTGTGCTATGTACGGGTGTTGTGTTAACAACGATAAAATCAAAAATAAAATTGGAAACGAGGAGATATCGTATCACTCGTTTCCAAAACAAAGTAAAATGTGCAAGCAGTGGGTTTTTTTGTGCCGCCGAAAAGACAAATTCAATACAAAAACGGCGCGAATTTGTGGCAAACATTTTAAAAAAAGTGATTTTATCATTAATCCTTTGTACGAGCAATACGGAATTGTTCTACAAACAACTAGAATTAAAGCAGATGCTATTCCTTCACTTTTGCTACCATTACAAAAGGACGAAGAAGTGACAAGCCCACGGGATTTACGGATTCAAAATAGAGTTTTGATCCCAAGGTATGTGAAGAACAATTATTATAACCGTTATTTAGACTAATAACACTAAATCGTTTTTTTATTATTTCAGTGTTGCACTGACTGTGCAAGACAAGGAGAACATGGAGTTAGAAGTCCCCACGGAGAATTTATTCCTACCAACCCAATGTGATTTCTCCACACAAACTGATGCTTCCAAGGTAGACTGCGGTACACAAGTGAAACCATTGGTGGTCGACTGTAGTACACAAACTGATGAAAACATCCCTACATATTCTCAGTAAGTAGATGACTTATTCAATTAGTGTAATGAGAATTTCAACCATTGTTTGTATTTTGCAGATTATTGGAGCAAATAGCAAAACTGAAAGCGGAAAACTGGAAGCAGCAAAAAACTATTGACTCCGTTGGTCATATTTTTGCCAAGGCCCAATTAAGAAAATTGCTAAAAAAAAATGATAAAAACAATACTGTAAAATAGAGTTAAGCTAGTCTGTTTTGAATTTGTAATATTTTTTTGTAAACGTAGAATCATTTTTATATTACCTTATGTTCTAATAAATTACATACATATGTGTTCAAGGAATGGAATTCGTCTTTTTGTGTTATATTTTCTCATTTTTGTGTGTGTGTATCATTTTAAATTTGTTTTAAGATACATCGACACTAAGTCGCAGACAATTATTGTTTTAGAATCGCTATTAAACAATATTTATTATTATAAATGAATAAAAGTCTCCGTAAAGAATTCGAACTGAAATAATTATTACATATGTAAACAAAAGTTGATCACACTCGGCAGCCGTCTTGGATTTCTTCGGTGTTTACTTTTTTGACACATGCGCAATATATTATCTTATTATCTGTACCGTGGTGGTTTACCGACTCTAATTCGGAACAGTTTGACGCAATCATCTCTCGTAAACATACTATCGTAGGGAATGTATGGATATGTTATGGATAAATTTTGATTGCGCATTGAGATCGTAGGTGATTGTTGAGGCTATGAGTATTATTAGGGTATGGTTGGTGCTATGGGATGGGTATTGAGTGTGTAGGTAATTGTTGAGGGTATGAGTACTTTTTGGGTGTGGATGGTGCTTATGAAGGATTTTTTAGGTGTTTATGGTTAAATGTGGGATGGGTATTGAGTGTGTAGGTGACTGTTGTGGTTATGAGTATTGTTTGGGCATGCTTGGTGGTTGTAGAGGGTATTTTAGGTGTATGTGGGTAAATGTGATATGAGTATTTAGGGTGTAGGTGATTGTTGGGGTTATGAGTGTTGTTTGGGCATGCTTGGTGCTTGTAAAGGGTGTTTTAGGTGTATATCGGTGAATGTGGGATGGGTTTTGTGTGTGTAGGTGATTGTTGGGGTCATGAGTGCTGTTTGGGCATGCTTGGTGGTTGTAGAGGGTATTTTAGGTGTATGTGGGTAAATGTGATATGAGTATTTAGTGTGAAGGTGATTGTTGGGGTTTTGAGTGTTATTTGGGCATGCTTGGTGCTTGTAAAGGGTGTTTTAGGTATATATCGGTGAATGTGGGATGGGTTTTGTGTGTGTCGGTGATTGTTGGGGTTATGAGTGTTGTTTGGGCATGCTTGGTGGTTCTAAAGGGTGTTTTAGGTGTATGTGGGTAAATGTGACATGGGTATTTAGTGTGTAGGTGATTGTTGGGCTTATGAGAATTGTTTGGGTGTGGTTGGTGCTTGTGAAGGATGTTTTAGCTGTTTATGGTTAAATGTGGGATGGGTGTTGAATGTGTAGGTGATTGTTGTGGTTATGTGTATTGTTTGGGCATGTTTGGTGCTTGTGAAGGGTGTTTTAGGTGTTTATGGGTAAATGTGGAATGGGTACTGAGTGTATAGGTGATTGTTGGGGTTTTGAGTGTTGTGCTTATGAAGGGTGTTTTAGGTGTATATTGGTAAATGTGGCATGGGTATTGAGTGTGTAGGTGATTGTTGGGGTTATGAGTATTGTTTGGGGATGCTTGGAGCTTGTGAAGGGTGTTTTAGGTGTATATGGGTAGATGTGGATTTTATTATTATGGGTAGATGTGGATTAGATTGGGGATGCTTGGAGCTTGTGAAGGATGTTTTAGGTGTATATGGGTAGATGTGGCATGGGTATTGAGAGTGTAGGTGGTTGTTAAGGTTATGAGTGTTGTTTGGGGATGCTTGGAGCTTGTGAAGGGTGTTTTAGGTGTTTATGGGTAGATGTGGCATGGGTATTGAGTGTGTAGGTGATTGATAAGGTTATGAGCGTTGTTTGGGGATGTTTGGAGCTTGTGAAGGGTGTTTTAGGTGTTTATGGATAGATGTGGCATGGGTATTGAGTGTGTAGGTGATTGATAAGGTTATGGTAGTGTTTGGGGATGTTTGGAGCTTGTGAAGGGTGTTTTAGGTGTTTATGGGTAGATGTGGCATGGGTATTGAGTGTGTAGGTGGTTGTTGAGGTTATGGTAGTGTTTGGGGATGCTTGGAGCTTGTGAAGGGTGTTTTAGGTGTATATGGGTGGATGTGGAATGGGTATTGAGTGTGTAGGTGATTGTTGAGGTTATGAGTGTTGTTTGATGCTTGTGAAGGATGTTTCAGGTGTATATGAGCAAATGTGTCATGAGTATTGAGTGTGTAGGTGATTGTTGTGGTTATTTGTATTGTTTGGGCATGTATGGTGCTTGTGAAGGGTGTTTTAGGTGTATATGGGTAGATGTGGCATGGGTATTGAGTGTGTAGGTGGTTGTTAAGATTATGAGTGTTGTTTGGGGATGCTTGGAGCTTGTGAAGAATGTTTTAGGTGTATATGGGTAGATGTGGCATGGGTATTGAGAGTGTAGGTGGTTGTTAAGGTTATGAGTGTTGTTTGGGGATGCTTGGAGCTTGTGAAGGGTGTTTTAGGTGTATATGGGTAGATGTGGCATGGGTATTGAGTCTGTAGGTGGTTGTTAAGGTTATGAGTGTTGTTTGGGGATGCTTGGAGCTTGTGAAGAATGTTTTAGGTGTATATGGGTAGATGTGGCATGGGTATTGAGTGTGTAGGTGGTTGTTAAGATTATGAGTGTTGTTTGGGGATGCTTGGAGCTTGTGAAGAATGTTTTAGGTTTATATGGGTAGATGTGGCATGGGTATGGAGTGTGTAGGTGGTTGTTGAGGTTATGGTAGTGTTTGGGGATGCTTGAAGCTTGTGAAGGGTGTTTTAGGTGTATATGGGTGGATGTGTCATGAGTATTGAGTGTGTAGGTGATTGTTGTGGTTATTTGTATTGTTTGGGCATGTATGGTGCTTGTGAAGGGTGTTTTAGGTGTTTATGGGTAAATGTGGAATGGGTATTGAGTGTGTAGGTGATTGTTGGGGTTATGAGTGTTGTTTGGGCATGCTTGGTGCTTGTGAAGGTTGTTTTAGGTGTTTATGGGTAAATGTGGAATGGGTATTGAGTGTGTAGGTGATTGTTGGGGTTATGAGTGTTGTGCTTATGAAGGGTGTTTTAGGTGTATATTGGTAAATGTGGCATGGGTATTGAGTGCGTAGGTGATTGTTGGGGTTATGAGTATTGTTCGGGCATGTTTGGTGCTTGTGAAGGGTGTTTTAGGTGTATATCGGTGAATGTGGGATGGGTTTTGTGTGTGTAGGTGATTGTTGGGGTTATGAGTGTTGTTTGGGCATGCTTGGTGCTTGTGAAGGGTGTTTTAGGTGTATATGGGTAGATGTGGCATGGGTATTGAGTGTGTAGGTGGTTGTTGAGGTTATGGTAGTGTTTGGGGATGCTTGGAGCTTGTGAAGTGTGTTTTAGGTGTATATGGGTGGATGTGTCATGAGTATTGAGTGTGTAGGTGATTGTTGTGGTTATTTGTATTGTTTGGGCATGTATGGTGCTTGTGAAGGGTGTTTTAGGTGTTTATGGGTAAATGTGGAATGGGTATTGAGTGTGTAGGTGATTGTTGGGGTTATGAGTGTTGTTTGGGCATGCTTGGTGCTTTGGGGATGCTTGGAGCTTGTGAAGTGTGTTTTAGGTGTATATGGGTGGATGTGTCATGAGTATTGAGTGTGTAGGTGGTTGTTGAGGTTATGGTAGTGTTTGGGGATGCTTGGAGCTTGTGAAGTGTGTTTTAGGTGTATATGGGTGGATGTGTCATGAGTATTGAGTGTGTAGGTGATTGTTGTGGTTATTTGTATTGTTTGGGCATGTATGGTGCTTGTGAAGGGTGTTTTAGGTGTTTATGGGTAAATGTGGAATGGGTATTGAGTGTGTAGGTGATTGTTGGGGTTATGAGTGTTGTTTGGGCATGCTTGGTGCTTGTGAAGGGTGTTTTAGGTGTTTATGGGTAAATGTGGAATGGGTATTGAGTGTGTAGGTGATTGTTGGGGTTATGAGTGTTGTGCTTATGAAGGGTGTTTTAGGTGTATATTGGTAAATGTGGCATGGGTATTGAGTGCGTAGGTGATTGTTGGGGTTATGAGTATTGTTCGGGCATGTTTGGTGCTTGTGAAGGGTGTTTTAGGTGTATATCGGTGAATGTGGGATGGTTTTTGTGTGTGTAGGTGATTGCTGGGGTTATGAGTGTTGTTTGGGGATGCTTGGTGGTTTTAAAGGGTATTTTAGGTGTATGTGGGTAAATGTGACATGGGTATTGAGAGTGTAGGTGGTTGTTAAGGTTATGAGCGTTGTTTGGGCATGCTTTGTGCTTGTGAAAGTTGTTTTAGGTGTATATCGGTGAATGTGGGATGGGTTTTGTGTGTGTAGGTGATTGTTGGGGTTATGAGTGTTGTTTGGGCATGCTTGGTGCTTGTGAAGGGTGTTTTAGGTGTTTATGGGTAAATGTGGAATGGGTATTGAGTGTGTAGGTGATTGTTGAGGTTATGAGAATTGTTTGGGCATGTTTGTGACTGTTGAGGCTATGAGTTGTATTTTGTGCTTTCGAAGGATGTTTTAGGTGTATATGGGTACATGTGGCATGTGTACTGAGTTTGTAGGTGGTTGTTGAGGCTATGAGTACAGCTTGAGTATGGTTTGTCCTCTTGAAGGATTTCTCGGGTATATATGACGATGTCGCATGGGCATTGAACATGAAGCATCAAAATCTGCTTGCACGAAGCTACAAAAAATTATTTTTTGTCTTAAAAAAATTGTCATATTTTTATAACAGAAACCGCTGTAAAATTAATCTGGGTCCGTAATGTACCAAATAATATATGTCACTTCGCACTGCGCGAAAAATGAGAGAATATCGTTTTAACAGGGATGTTAAAAAGTTGATAAATTTACTTGTACGTATAACGCCATAAAATGTATTCATTAATCATCCCAGAGGCCTACGAATGAGAGAAAGCCTACGACGGATTACGGTGTACTACATTTGCAATAATTTTGCTTCGGGAAATTCGCTCAATTTTGATATACTTTTTAAAAAAATTAATTCCAGATTTACATACGTAGTCTAAAGAATATGTTTACATACGTACTGCCGAGCACTGTTTATTATAGCATGCGCCAAATGCACATGCTATTATGTGTGTCGCCTTACATAAAGCAATTACAAATTTATAATGCTACAAAAACTGTCATATTTTTATAACAGAACCCGCTGTACCATTAATTTCTGTCCGTAATGTACCAGTGAATAGTGGAGCTAACTTCGCAACTGCGCGAAAAATGCGGGAATGTCATTTTGACATCCAGGAATTATAAATTTCATACAATTTGCTTGAATTTGTAGTTTTTATTAATATTTTCCCTTACGAGTGAGTATAATGCAATAAAAAGTACATAATAAATTAATTCAACGATTTTTACATTTCAGGGTATATATATATGCCAATACCATCGCCTGAGAAGCGAAAAATTGGGATATGAAAGATGCTGCGCGCCGCATTTGTGTGGAAAATTTCCTTTTACGATCGGATTTCTCGGGCCAGTTTCGTTAATTTTGCTGTTCGTGCGGATGAAAGGATAGCAGAATAATCAGCGCTATCTAAAGAACATATCCACACACATATCACCCTAATTGGATCGGTACTTTACAAGCAAGACGAGTAATTGCATTTAGAGGTATCAACATTTTTCGTGTACATTTTTTTTTTGCAAAGCTCAAAATACTTTTGTGTATATTCCAGGACAAATAAATTAATTTTTACAAGAAGTAGAATCGATGAGTATTATTTTACGCCATTGATGGCATAGATTAAGCTTTTCTTACTACCAGGGTGGCAAGAAACGCATGCGGAGATCTACCGTGTGCTACGCTTGCAAAATAATTTTTCAGTTTGCGGTCCGTTTTCTTCGTCTAACTCGCTTGACCATTGTACCAAGTAAAAGAAGGAGTATTCTAAATTTATGTGCGTGCTCTAGGGAAGAAACATACATGCATATCGCGAAGGTTTGTTTTGTATTTTACGAGATAGACGAAGATAAGCATTTGGCAGTCCTCTAAAACTTAACGCCAACTACATTTTGCAACACTAAAATTTTATTTATATCCATACATCTGCGAATAAATGTAGTAGTTTAGGAAGTACAATCGACGAATATTATTCCACATATTTTACATTATTATTTATTGCTACCATTTAATTTGTATAAGCAGAATATATATGTGCTATTATTTGTTTCGCTCTACATGAAACAATTAGAAAACACAAATTCCATTTTAGTACACAAAAAAAACTGTCATATTTTTATAACAGAAGCCGCTGTGCCATTAATTTCGGTCCGCAATGTACCAGCGAATAGTGGAGCTAACTTCGCAACTGCGCGAAAAATGCGGGAATGTCATTTTGACATCCAGGAATTAAAAATTTTATACAATAGGTTTTCTTTTGTGGTTTTTGTTACTGTTCTCCTTTACTAGTGCGTTTAATGCAATAAAAAGTGTTTAATAAATTAATTCAACGCTTTTTACATTTCAGAGGATATATACATGTCAATATTTTTGCCTGGGAAGCGAGAAATTGGGATCCAAAAGATTGCTGCGCACCACATTTGCTAAGTAATTTTCAATTTGCAATGGTTTCTTCCTGCGTATTTCTTCAATTTTGCTTCTCGCGTGGAGGAAAACATATCAAACCATCTACATAACAGAGGGAACATATCGACAAACGAAATGCCCCGATTGGGTTGTTATTTTAGAAGCACTTGCTTTCAGAGGTATCAACATTTTATGTGAACGATTTGTTTTGCAAATTTCAAAATACTTTTGTGTATTTTCCAGGACGAATAAATGGAGGTAAGCCGAACCAAATAATCTGCGCAATACAAGGAACGTATTCACAAACATATCGCTCTGATTAAATCACAACTTTACAAGCTAGAAGAGGACCTGCATTCCAAGATATCAAGGTTTTATCTGAACGATTTGTTTTGCAACATTCAGAATACCTTTGCGTATATTCTTTGGCGAATAAATTAATTTGCTGAGAAAGTAGTGTCGACGAGTATTATTCTACGCATTTTATCATATCATTTACTCTCACTGTATAATTTATACATGCAAAATATATATGCCACTATGTGGGTCGCTTCGCATACCAAAAATCACAAATTGCATTTCACTTGTGTGTATATTCCAGGACAAATAAACGGGGGAAAGCATAGCAAATTGATCAGCACAATATAAGGAACATATCCACAAACATATCGCCCTCATTGGATCGGTATTTTAGAAGCTAGAAGTGTATTTGCATTCGAAGGTATCAATGTTTTGTGTGAATGATTTGTTTTGCAAATTTCAAAATAGTATTGTGTATATTCCTGGACGAAAAAATTAATTTGTTGGGGAAGCATTTTATTATACCATTCGTTCTTACCGTATATTTATATACGCAGAATATATATGCTACAATGTGTTTCGTTTCGAATAAAACGGCCAAATATCACAAATTCCATTTCTGCATGCAAATATACTTTCATATCTTTATAGCAGAAACCGCCGCAATATTTATTTCCGTCCGTAATGTACGAGCGAAAAGTGGGGCTGACTTCGCAACTGCGCGAGAAGTGCGGCAATGTCGTTTTGACAGCCAGGAATTAAAAATTTTATACAATGTGTTTGTCTATGTTGTTTTTGTGGCTATTTTCCTTTAATAGTGCTTCTAGTGCAATAAAATGTATTTATTAAATTAATTCAATGCTTTTTACACTTCAGAGGATGTATGTATGCCAATACTATCGCCTGGCAAGCGAGAAAATGGGATCCAAAAGTTTGCTGCGCACCACATCTGCGAAGTAATTTTCAATTTGCAATTGTTTTTTTCCGCTAAATTTTTTTAGTTTTGTTTCTTGCGTTGAGGAAAACTTACCAAATAATCCGTCTGAAACAGTGGTCATACCCACAAACAGAACGCCCCTATTGGATAGTTATTTTAGAAGCATTTGCATTCAGAGGTAACAATGTTTTACGTGAGCAATTTGCTTTTCAAAAATCAAAACACATGTGTATATTCCAGGACGGAAAAAATGGAGGAAAGCCTACCAAATTGATCTGCACAATCTAAGGAACATATTTACAAAAATATTGCCCTCATTGGATAAGTATTTTACCAGCTAGAAAAGGATTTGCACTTGAAGGTATCAAGGTTTTATGTGAACGATATTTTTTGCAACGTTCAAAATACTTTTGTGTATATTCCGGGAGTAATAAATTAATTTTTATACGAAGTGGGATCGATGAGTATTATTTTACGCCATTGACCGCATAAATTAAGCCTTTTTTTACCATCAGAATAAACAGAAATGCGTACGGAGATCTACCGTGTGTTACGTTTGCAAAATAATTTTTCAGTTTGTGGTCCTTTTTCTTCGGCTAATCCGCTCAGCTTTTGTACCAATCAATAGAAGGAGTATTCTAAATTTATGTGCGTTCTCTAGGGAAGAAACATACGTGCACATCGCTGAAGTTTGTTTTGTATTTTACGAGATAGACGAAGATGAGCATACATATCTATATCTCTAAAGCTTAATGCCAACTAAATTTTGCAGCACTCAAATTTTATTTATATCTATACATCCGCGAATAAATGTAGTTGTTGAAGGAGTAGAATCGACGAATATTATTCCACATATTTTACAGTATTATCTATTGTTACCATTTAATTTGTATAAGCGGAATATATGTGCTATTATTTGTTTCGCTCTACATGAAACAATTAGAAAACACAAATTCCATTTCAGTACACACAAAAAAAAACTGTCATATTTTTATAACAGAAGCCGCTGTGCCATTAATTTCGGTCCGCAATGTACCAGCGAATAGTGGAGCTAACTTCGCAACTGCGCGAAAAATGCGGGAAAGTCATTTTGACATCCAGGAATTATAAATTTCATACAATTTGCTTGAATTTGTAGTTTTTATTAATATTTTCCCTTACGAGTGAGTATAATGCAATAAAAAGTACATTATAAATTAATTCAACGATTTTTACATTTCAGGGTATATATATATGCCAATACAATCGCCTGAGAAGCGAAAAATTGGGATATGAAAGTTGCTGCGCGCCGCATTTGTGTGGAAAATTTCCTTTTACGATCGGATTTTTCCGGCCAGTTTCGTTAATTTTGCTGTTCGTGCGGAAGAAAGGATAGCAGAGTAATCTGCGCTGTCTGAGGAACACATCCAAACACATATCACCCTGATTGGATCGGTATTTTACAAGCAAGACGAGTAATTACATTTAGAGGTATCAACATTTTTCATGTACATTTTTTTTTACAATGCTCAAAATATTTTTGTGTATATTCCAGGACAAATAAATGAATTTTTACAAGAAGTAGAATCGATGAGTATTATTTTACGCCATTGATGGCATAGATTAAGCTTTTTTTACTACCAGGGTGGCCAGAAAAGCGTTTAGACAGTCACCGTGTGCTACGCTTGCAAAATAATTTTTCAGTTTGCGTCCTGTTTTCTTCGGCTAATTCAGTCAAATTTTGTACTAATAAGGAGAAGAAGAGTTCTGAATTTATGTGCGTGCTCTAAGGAAGAAGCGTACATTTGTTTCGCGGAATTTCGTTCTGTATTTTACGAGACAGATAAGCAAATGCTTTTGGCAGCCATTAAAGGCAGTATGGGAAAGACATCATTTGCGACGCTCAAAATATTTTCGTGGCACTTTCTGCGCAGAGAAATGAGTGTCTATAAAAAGTAGACGTAGCGGGCATAATTTTAAAACAAATTGGATTTTCTGTGCTCCATTTTTTTGCCGGAAAATGACTGTGGAAAGTTTGCAGAAGTGCTTCACTGGAGCAAAATGTACTCTCAGGGCACCTTTTCAAGTGTCTGGCGCTTTTCTTTCCAACCAAATGAGCTGCCGTTGGCTTTTTTCGTATTCTTCACGTCCCGCTGAAAATTTTAACACCTTTTTCAACCATATGGAGGCATTGTGTCGCATACGAGGGCGAAAAATGCGTTTCATGGTAAATTTCTTTTTTAAGCTGTCATTTTTCTGGCGGCCATTTTCTGCATTAATGGTGGCTCCAGTAAGAATCATGGCGGCGCCCATAAGAAAGATGGCTGCGCCCTAAGTGTCTGATGGGCGAAATATGGTGGCGGCCATTTTTTGCATTAATGGCGGCTCCAGTAAGAATCATGGCGGCGCCCATAAGAAAGATGGCTGCGCCCATTGTGTCTGACAGGTGAAATATGGGGGCGGCCATTTTTTGCATTAATGGCGGCTCCAATAAGAATCATGGCGGCGCCCATAAGAATAATGGCTGCGCCCTAAGTGTCTGATGGGCGAAATATGGGGGCGGCCATGTTGCATGTGACAAATGGCGGACTGACAGGCAAATGGCGGACGAAAATGGCGCCTAAGGGTGGGTAATGCGCTCGGAAATTAATGGATTTTATGGAAATTATTGGACAGGGGGCGCATGCGTGGACATTTTTCAACGCGAAAGGGATATTCTGTGCCTGCGGGATGGGCGAAGGCGCTCAGGGAAATTTTAAGGACATTTTGGACCGGGAGGGGTATTTTTTGGCTTTAGGGAATATGTCTGGACATTTTGGACTTGGAGGGATATATTTTGGTATTAGGGGAAGTTTTGGGGCTTGTTGGACTGGAAGGGATATTTTTTATTGTTAAGGGAAATTTTGGGATTTTTTGGACGGGGAGGTGTATTTTTTGGTATTAAGGGAAATCTTGGGACTTTATGGACTGGTTGGGATATTTTTTGGTATTAAGGGATATTTTGGGACATTTCGGACTGGATGGGATATTTTTTGGTGTTAGGGGAAATTTTGGGACATTTTGGACGGGATGGGATATTTTTTGGTATTATGGGACATTTTGGACTGGATGGGATATTTTTCGGTACTAAGGAAAATTTTGGGACTTCTTGGACTGGGTGGGATATTTATTGGTGCTATGGGAATTTTTGGGACTTTTTGGACTGGATGGGATATTTTTTGGTTTTAAGGGAAATTTTTGGACTTTCCGGACTGGATGGGATATTTTTTGGTGTTAGGGGAAATTTTGGGACATTTTGGATGGGATGGGATTTTTATTGGTATTATGGGAAATTTTGGGACTTTTTGGACTGGATGGGATATTTTTTGGTATTGAGGGAAATTTTGGGACTTCTGGACTGGGTGGGATATTTTTTGGCCAGGAGGAAAATTTTGGGACTTTTTGGACTGGATGGGATATTTTTTGGCATTAAGGGAAATTTTGGGACTTTTTGGGCTGGGTGGGATATTTATTGGTGCTACGGGAAATTTTGGGACTTTTTGGACTGTATGGGATATTTTATGGACAGGAGGGAAATTTTGGGACTTTTTGGACTGGATGGGATATTTTTTGGTATTAAGGGAAATTTTGGGACTTTTTGGACTGTATGGGATATTTTCTGGACAGGAGGGAAATTTTGGGACTTTTTGGACTGGATGGGGTATTTTTCGGTAATAAGGGAAATTTTGGGACATTTTGGACTGGGTGGGATATTTTTTGATATTATGGGAAATTTTGGGACATTTTGGACTGGATGGGATATCTTTTGGTATTAAGGGAAATTTTGGGACTTTTTGGACTGGGTGGGATATTTTTTGGTATTAAGGGAAATTTTGGGACATTTTGGACGGGATGGGATATTTCTTGGTACCTGTTGACATTTTGGGACATTTTGGACTGGATGGGGTATTCTTTGGTATTAAGGGAAATTTTGGGACATTCTGGACTGGATAGGATATTTTTTGGCCAGGAGGGTAATTTTGTGACTTTTTGGGATGGGTGGGATATTTTTTGGTACTAAGGGAAATTTTGGGACATTTTGGACGGGATGGGATATTTTTGGGTATTAAGGTAAAATTTGGGACATTTCGGACTGGATGGGATATTTTTTGGTATTAAGGGAAATTTTGGGACTTTTTGGACAAGGTGGGATATTTTTTGGTACTGAGGGAAATTTTGGGACTTTTCGGTCTGGGTGGGATATTTTTCGGTGCTAAAGGAAATTTTGGGACATTTCGGGCTATTATGGGAAATTTTGGACTGGATGGGATATTTTTTGGTATTGAGGGAAATTTTGGGACTTCTGGACTGGGTGGGATATTTTTTGGCCAGGAGGGAAATTTTGGGACTTTTTGGACTGGATGGGATATTTTTTGGTATTAAGGGAAATTTTGGGCTGGGTGGGATATTTATTGGTGCTACGGGAAATTTTGGGACTTTTTGGACTGTATGGGATATTTTTTGGACAGGAGGGAAATTTTGGGACTTTTTGGACTGGATGGGATATTTTTTGGTATTAAGGGAAATTTTGGGCTGGGTGGGATATTTATTGGTGCTACGGGAAATGTTGGGACTTCTTGGGCAGTATGGGATATTTTTTGGACAGGAGGGAAATTTTGGGACTTTTTGGACTGGATGGGGTATTTTTTGGTAATAAGGGAAATTTTGGGGCATTTTGGACTGGGTGGGATATTTTTTGATATTATGGGAAATTTTGGGACATTTTGGACGGGATGGGATATTTTTTGGCGTTAAGGGAATTTTTGGGACTTTCTGGACTGGATAGGGTATTTTTTGGCCAGGAGGGAAATTTTGTGACTTTTTGGGATGGGTGGGATATTTTTTGGTACTAAGGGAAATTTTGGGACATTTTGGATGGGATGGGATATTTTTTGGTATTAAGGGAAAATTTGGGACATTTCGGACTGGATGGGATATATTTTGGTATTAAGGGAAATTTTGGGACTTTTTGGACAAGGTGGGATATTTTTTGGTACTGAGGGAAATTTTGGGACTTTTCGGTCGTGGTGGGATATTTTTCGGTGCTAAAGGAAATTTTGGGACATTTCGGGCTGGGTAGGATATTTTTCGGTGCGGAGGGAAATTTTGTGACTTTTTGGGATGGGTGGGATATTTTTTGGTATTAAGGGAAATTTCGGGATTTTTTGGAGGGATTGGGATATTTATGGGTAGGGCGGGATATTTTCGGGTACATGGGCACATGCTGGCTACGGCGGGAAGTTTTTTGATCAGGAGGGAAATTTCTGGAAATTTTGGCAATGGAGGGAAATTTTTTTGTGAAAAGGGAAATTTTTCGGGATGAAGATTCGGAAATTTCGGGAGATGCCCAGTGCTTCCCAAACTGTAATTTTTTTAAAGAGCTTCTCAAACTGTTTTATATACTTTTTCTGTGATCAAAAAAATTTCCCAGCGCTTCTCAAACTGTTTTTTATATTTTTATTTTGGCACAATAAAATTTTTTCCAGATCTCCTCAAACTGTTTTTTATATTTTTATTTTGGTACAGTAAAACTTTTTTCCAGAGATTCTCAAACTGTTTTTTATATTTTTATTTTGGTACAATAAAATTTTTTTCCAGAGATTCTCAAACTGTTTTCTTTTTATATTTTTATCTTGGTACAACAAAATTTTTTTCCAGAGATTCTCAAGCTGTTTTTTATATCTTCACCTTGGCCCAATAAAATTTTTTCCAGGGATTTTCAAACAGTTTTTTTTTATATTTTTATCTTGGTACAGCAAAAATTTTTCCAGTGTTTCCCAAACTGTTTTTTACATTTTCTTTTTGGTACAATACAATTTTTTCCAACGATTCTCAAACTTTTTTTTATATTTTTATTTTAATGCAACATATTTCTGTGAATTCTTCAAAACTTCGTGGAAGATAACGTTGTATGGGACAGGGGTATCAATCCACACGCTTCTGTATGCAGGCTTGCGCTGTAACGTACGACAGAAATCCGTCAAAGGAAGCAAGCCCGTGTTTCTACAGCAGATGCAAATGGTATATAGCTGCGTGGGTTGTAGCGCAGGCCAGCTGAGACTACTATCTCAAGAGGTGGAGTTGAGTGGTAGATGTGTGACCTATCCGATGTGAAATAAGATTGGGATCTTGACTTTTGGAATATTTGTAGAATTGGGTAGGTTGGTTACTATTGGCAAAATGTACAGTTATACTGCACAGCACATTGTTATACCACGCGAATCGGATGATCTACATCTCAGTGAATTATTTTGGGCCTGTAATGAAGTGGTTAACCAGGCGGATGCTGATGGTCTTTTAACGTGTTTAAATTACTGAAGTAGTATGACTCCAGGTGGGTACGCCTACGGACGGAGTAGCGCTACATGTGCAAAGAAGATGAGTAATGGCTTTCAAGTTTCACTTACATTGGAAGTGCACCTTTTTTTTCGTCGTTTATAAGACGCTAAGCGATAATTGACTACGACAAGTTTTCTTTAAGCGCAACCAAGTTACGACGAGAAAACTTTCAGGCGTTGTCATTAGTCAAGAATTTTAAAAACTATTTCTTTATTTGTTGGTGGAATTCTGTGAAATAGTTGAAAAAATGCACAAGGATTATTTTTGGACACACAAAGCAATAGTGCACAGCATGAAAGAATATTTGCAAGCATAAATTTGTAAGCAGCATCTTAAAATATACATTCATTCGTTTCCAGAAAAAAACATAACGAAACTATGGAATAGATTAACACATACTGACCGTCTGCCCAAGTCTTGCCCGAGAAAGATTTAAAATGACACACCAAACAAATGTAACAGGGAAAGACTTTCAAGAAATCCCATCTAGAGATGTTGTAAAATTCTTAAAGGCAGCACTAAAATCCTAGATCAAAGGAAGGGGGTACAATAGATCTTTATGGTCGCAGTACTAGTGTTACATACTTGACACACCCCGTGTTCTTCAATTCAATTCAAATGGAATAGATTGATCGGCATATAATCCACCACAAGTATATGTAGATGCATCCGCATTCTTAATTAGGACCATGTTCATCTTTTATCTTATTCTCCTAAAAGTGCAATCATAACTTGAGTCAAGGCAATAGGAGTGAGAAAACATTCCACCACAACCGTGAGATCGCAGAAATTCAATGACTGACGAGAATATAAATTGTTTATTTATGTTCTATGCATCGGTCAGTGAAAGTTCTATTAAATATCTTTCTTAATTTTAACAGTTTTTATGCGTATTTCCAGTATTTATGAGGCCATCATAGGTAAATGTAGATTACCTATTGGGTTCATAGGTGTTACTGGGAACACGAGCAGTTATCTGGTGCTTATTGTGGCTTTTATGTACGTTTACGGTGTGTAAATTAATAAAACGTTCTTTCACCTATGGTGATCGTACACGAAGTGTCGCTTAATTCCTTTTTCTTATTAAAGCTAACTTAACAATTTTGATAACAAATGCTGACTTGATTTAAAAATGTTCGTTGCACTGCGTACGTCGGAAATGCTGAATGTGCTGCTTACGTTGAGTAGTTCGTGCTGTTGTAAAAGTGTTGATTGGGGTTAATGCTTGTGGCGGATATGATAAATGTTAACTTGCATGGATATTTATTTATTTACTTACAAGTAGTAGTCTATAATGTAAATTTATAAACTCTATGTGGGCAATCAACGAAGATGTGCTATACCGAGAGGACGGTACCACAGTCTTGACATAGTTCAGGAGGTTGTCCATCGAATACACATTTGTAACTGAATAGTGGTTTACCAAGGTACATATAATAAGGTAATATACTTGTCGCAATTATTTTGGTCTCGTTCTGCGCAGCTGTCAAATTCTGGCAATATGGCCGACTTCTGTGATGACAGAGGCGGAAATAGTTTGGTGGTTATAAATTTTTGATTCAAAAAGTGTTCAAAGGTGTTAAAATGCGTTGTGCTATGTACGGGTGTTGTGTTAACAACGATAAAATCAAAAATAAAATTGGAAACGAGGAGATATCGTATCACTCGTTTCCAAAACAAAGTAAAATGTGCAAGCAGTGGGTTTTTTTGTGCCGCCGAAAAGACAAATTCAATACAAAAACGGCGCGAATTTGTGGCAAACATTTTAAAAAAAGTGATTTTATCATTAATCCTTTGTACGAGCAATACGGAATTGTTCTACAAACAACTAGAATTAAAGCAGATGCTATTCCTTCACTTTTGCTACCATTACAAAAGGACGAAGAAGTGACAAGCCCACGGGATTTACGGATTCAAAATAGAGTTTTGATCCCAAGGTATGTGAAGAACAATTATTATAACCGTTATTTAGACTAATAACACTAAATCGTTTTTTTATTATTTCAGTGTTGCACTGACTGTGCAAGACAAGGAGAACATGGAGTTAGAAGTCCCCACGGAGAATTTATTCCTACCAACCCAATGTGATTTCTCCACACAAACTGATGCTTCCAAGGTAGACTGCGGTACACAAGTGAAACCATTGGTGGTCGACTGTAGTACACAAACTGATGAAAACATCCCTACATATTCTCAGTAAGTAGATGACTTATTCAATTAGTGTAATGAGAATTTCAACCATTGTTTGTATTTTGCAGATTATTGGAGCAAATAGCAAAACTGAAAGCGGAAAACTGGAAGCAGCAAAAAACTATTGACTCCGTTGGTCATATTTTTGCCAAGGCCCAATTAAGAAAATTGCTAAAAAAAAATGATAAAAACAATACTGTAAAATAGAGTTAAGCTAGTCTGTTTTGAATTTGTAATATTTTTTTGTAAACGTAGAATCATTTTTATATTACCTTATGTTCTAATAAATTACATACATATGTGTTCAAGGAATGGAATTCGTCTTTTTGTGTTATATTTTCTCATTTTTGTGTGTGTGTATCATTTTAAATTTGTTTTAAGATACATCGACACTAAGTCGCAGACAATTATTGTTTTAGAATCGCTATTAAACAATATTTATTATTATAAATGAATAAAAGTCTCCGTAAAGAATTCGAACTGAAATAATTATTACATATGTAAACAAAAGTTGATCACACTCGGCAGCCGTCTTGGATTTCTTCGGTGTTTACTTTTTTGACACATGCGCAATATATTATCTTATTATCTGTACCGTGGTGGTTTACCGACTCTAATTCGGAACAGTTTGACGCAATCATCTCTCGTAAACATACTATCGTAGGGAATGTATGGATATGTTATGGATAAATTTTGATTGCGCATTGAGATCGTAGGTGATTGTTGAGGCTATGAGTATTATTAGGGTATGGTTGGTGCTATGGGATGGGTATTGAGTGTGTAGGTAATTGTTGAGGGTATGAGTACTTTTTGGGTGTGGATGGTGCTTATGAAGGATTTTTTAGGTGTTTATGGTTAAATGTGGGATGGGTATTGAGTGTGTAGGTGACTGTTGTGGTTATGAGTATTGTTTGGGCATGCTTGGTGGTTGTAGAGGGTATTTTAGGTGTATGTGGGTAAATGTGATATGAGTATTTAGGGTGTAGGTGATTGTTGGGGTTATGAGTGTTGTTTGGGCATGCTTGGTGCTTGTAAAGGGTGTTTTAGGTGTATATCGGTGAATGTGGGATGGGTTTTGTGTGTGTAGGTGATTGTTGGGGTCATGAGTGTTGTTTGGGCATGCTTGGTGGTTGTAGAGGGTATTTTAGGTGTATATGGGTAGATGTGGCAAATTACAACTACTTGAATCATTCAACAATGTAAATTTAGCTAAATGGACACAGTTAGATCTTACCAGCAATATAACAGCCAGCTGTCAAGATAAAAAGATGCTTCAACTTGAACTCTTTGGGACACTTTGCATCGGATTCTTATAAACCAAGGAAGGAACTAGGAGCGTGCCATGTACAAATGTGCTGAAAAGTGTAATTTTGCTGCTGAATGTCCAAAGAAGAGGGCTAAAAATTCCATCAAGTATGTATGTGGCCAAGAGGAGACCGATAAGTACGTAAGATTTTTGCATTTTCAATTTATAAAAATTAAGTACTGTTATGACGTACACTTATAAACATTAATTGATACCGACAGCCGCCTCAGTCACGTCTGTCAAAAGTTCGAGCCTTTAATTTACAGCTTTTGCGGATTAAAAATAGTTCATATAATTATAGTTGGGCAAGTAAAATCTAAAGCTTCATGTGAAGATAAACAGCCTTACTATGATTGTCGATGATTGTGCGTTTTTGTAGATGTTCTTTAATAATCTATTAAATTATACGCAGCCAGGACAACCAATACGAGAGAAGTGATAGTCTGAATGTTATTGTGTCAAACAGAGGCAGAGCTTTCACGTCAAAGGATATTGTAACGTTCTCCGAAGATAGTAACATGAAGCATGTATAATACAAATAGCAACAGGTTCACCACAAACCAATAAGCAAGAGCAAAAAAATCTGATAAATAAGCTATCATCCTAGCAAAGCAAGTAATGACGGATCAAAATATCTGATTAACATTAAAAGTCAGCAATTTGGAAAAGAAGTATGAACTACTGGAAATTAAAATGAAGAAAATGCAATAAAAATAATAAAAAATAATAATTGCTAAGAATAACAATAATGCTTTCGTTCCAGCTTTTTTCAAATTTACTCAAGCTATTGTTTTATCGATGTATATTACATGTTTTCTTACCAATTTTATAGTCAATTGTAGGTCTGTGAGAATGGCGTCGACCTTGCTGCTAATGAGGTAGTCCAATACGCTATTAATATTTTAGAGCTACCACAACAGGTCCAAGCATGTTTTAAATTTGCCTGATGACTTAACGAATTCTTCGTTATGCAATTGAAATTGTAACAATATTTTTGGAACTCTAGTTATTCAATAACCTTAAGAACATCTTGCACATTTCCTTTGTTTTTCCATTTCCACTCTTAATTGCTACCTTTCTTACGCTAGTACTTAAACTTTATTTTTCCCTGTCCTTTTGTCTTTGTTTTTTCCTGTGACATGTGTGTGGGTATACTTCGCGTTTTTGTTCATGCGTTTATTTTAGGATAAGTTTGGAGTTTATTTTTTAGCTTTGCCTTCATCCTTTGTCCGAAAATATACGTTATTTAATGAAGTTTACTTATGGTACCATTTTTGTTCACTTCTACTGGTTAGAAATTATTGGTAGGATTGTACGTCTTATTTGGAATGCCGAAAAGAAATTTTTGGTTTCTAAAGCTAAGCGATACATGTGTGTGTCAGAGGACAGGTCGATCACAATGAACCTTACGAAATATTCACATGAAAGTTTGACACCCAGCACTAATTTATTTTTGCAAATATGACTTTGTTTTCAGAGTAGAGGCAAGTAATTTTGCCAATAAAAATGTAATAGCAACATAGAGTGAGAGACGAAGTTGTTGACGTTTCGAAGTTTAGTGAATGTTTTGGATACCGGTTTGGTGCTTTTCTGCTCCCAAATATTTTTTATATTTTCATTTTGGTGTAACGTTATTCAAAATGCGATCTGGCTATATTCCGACGCATTGGGAGCAAAGTCAGGGCCAGTGCTTTCCAAACTATGGGTTCGAATTTGGCAGATATTGTGGTCAAAGCCGATCAGTGCGCCCTGTAAGAATTATTGTTGTATGTATAGTGGGTTTCTAACTACAGGTGGGGTCTAATCAAAAGCAATATAGATTTTAATAAATTAACGGTGGTGGAAAGAGCTACTTGTATTAAAATGATGTTGTAGACGCACATTTAGAGTTTTAAAGCAGATGCTAAAGATGTACAGCAAAGTGGCTGGTAGAAAAGGTTGATGGATTCTCCTTCCTTAGGAGGTTGTGGTGGGTGGCGGATGTGTGACCTATCCGAAGAGAAATAAGATTGTAATCTTAACTTTTGGAATATTTGTAGGATTGGGTAGGTTGGTTACTATTGGCAAAATGCACAGTTATACTGCACAGCACATTGTTATACCACGCGAATCGGATGATCTACATCTCAGTGAATTATTTTAGGCCTGTGATGAAGTGGTTAACCCGGCGGATGCTGATGCTCTTTTAACGTGTTTAAATTACTGAAGTAGTATGACTCCAGGTTGGTACGCCTACGGACGGAGATTTTACTACATGTACAAAGAAGATGAGTAATGTCTTTCAAGTTTCACTTACATCGGAAGTGCAACTTTTTTCGTCGCTTATAAGACGTTAAGCGATAATTGACTATGACACAGTTTTCTCTAAGAGCAACCAAGTTAATTTCTTTTTTAAATGCCATTTGGTGTATACTTCGACGACAAAACTTACATTTGTTGTCATTAATCAAGAATTTTAAAAACTATTTCTTTATTTGTTAGTGGAATTCTGTGAAATAGTAGAAAAAATGCACAAGGATTCTTTTTGGACACACAAAGCAATAGTGCACAACATGAAAGAATATTTGCAAGTATAAATTTGTGAACAGCATCTTAAAATATACATTCATTCGTTTCCAAAAAGAAACATTACGAAACTATGGAGTAGATTGATCGGCATATAATCCACCACAAGTATATATAGATGCATCTGCATTCTAAATTAGGACTATGTTCATCTTTTATCTTATTCTCCTAAAAGTGCGATGATAACTTGAGTCAAGGCAATAGGAGTGAGAAAACATTCCACCACAGCCGTGAGATCGCAGAACTTCAATGACTGACGAGAATATAAATTGTTTATTTATGTTCTATGCATCGGTCAGTGAAAGTTCTATTAAATATCTTTCTTAATTTTAACAGTTTTTATGCGTATTTCCAGTATTTATGAGGCCATCATAGGTAAATGTAGATTACCTATTGGGTTCATAGGTGTTACTGGGAACACGAGCAGTTATCTGGTGCTTATTGTGGCTTTTATGTACGTTTACGGTGTGTAAATTAATAAAACGTTCTTTCACCTATGGTGATCGTACACGAAGTGTCGCTTAATTCCTTTTTCTTATTAAAGCTAACTTAACAATTTTGATAACAAATGCTGACTTGATTTAAAAATGTTCGTTGCACTGCGTACGTCGGAAATGCTGAATGTGCTGCTTACGTTGAGTAGTTCGTGCTGTTGTAAAAGTGTTGATTGGGGTTAATGCTTGTGGCGGATATGATAAATGTTAACTTGCATGGATATTTATTTATTTACTTACAAGTAGTAGTCTATAATGTAAATTTATAAACTCTATGTGGGCAATCAACGAAGATGTGCTATACCGAGAGGACGGTACCACAGTCTTGACATAGTTCAGGAGGTTGTCCATCGAATACACATTTGTAACTGAATAGTGGTTTACCAAGGTACATATAATAAGGTAATATACTTGTCGCAATTATTTTGGTCTCGTTCTGCGCAGCTGTCAAATTCTGGCAATATGGCCGACTTCTGTGATGACAGAGGCGGAAATAGTTTGGTGGTTATAAATTTTTGATTCAAAAAGTGTTCAAAGGTGTTAAAATGCGTTGTGCTATGTACGGGTGTTGTGTTAACAACGATAAAATCAAAAATAAAATTGGAAACGAGGAGATATCGTATCACTCGTTTCCAAAACAAAGTAAAATGTGCAAGCAGTGGGTTTTTTTGTGCCGCCGAAAAGACAAATTCAATACAAAAACGGCGCGAATTTGTGGCAAACATTTTAAAAAAAGTGATTTTATCATTAATCCTTTGTACGAGCAATACGGAATTGTTCTACAAACAACTAGAATTAAAGCAGATGCTATTCCTTCACTTTTGCTACCATTACAAAAGGACGAAGAAGTGACAAGCCCACGGGATTTACGGATTCAAAATAGAGTTTTGATCCCAAGGTATGTGAAG
Source organism: Myathropa florea (assembly GCA_930367185.1). Lineage (NCBI taxonomy): Eukaryota > Metazoa > Arthropoda > Insecta > Diptera > Syrphidae > Myathropa > Myathropa florea. The sequence continues at coordinate 2,462 of OV884004.1, read as the reverse complement.
AACAATTATTATAACCGTTATTTAGACTAATAACACTAAATCGTTTTTTTATTATTTCAGTGTTGCACTGACTGTGCAAGACAAGGAGAACATGGAGTTAGAAGTCCCCACGGAGAATTTATTCCTACCAACCCAATGTGATTTCTCCACACAAACTGATGCTTCCAAGGTAGACTGCGGTACACAAGTGAAACCATTGGTGGTCGACTGTAGTACACAAACTGATGAAAACATCCCTACATATTCTCAGTAAGTAGATGACTTATTCAATTAGTGTAATGAGAATTTCAACCATTGTTTGTATTTTGCAGATTATTGGAGCAAATAGCAAAACTGAAAGCGGAAAACTGGAAGCAGCAAAAAACTATTGACTCCGTTGGTCATATTTTTGCCAAGGCCCAATTAAGAAAATTGCTAAAAAAAAATGATAAAAACAATACTGTAAAATAGAGTTAAGCTAGTCTGTTTTGAATTTGTAATATTTTTTTGTAAACGTAGAATCATTTTTATATTACCTTATGTTCTAATAAATTACATACATATGTGTTCAAGGAATGGAATTCGTCTTTTTGTGTTATATTTTCTCATTTTTGTGTGTGTGTATCATTTTAAATTTGTTTTAAGATACATCGACACTAAGTCGCAGACAATTATTGTTTTAGAATCGCTATTAAACAATATTTATTATTATAAATGAATAAAAGTCTCCGTAAAGAATTCGAACTGAAATAATTATTACATATGTAAACAAAAGTTGATCACACTCGGCAGCCGTCTTGGATTTCTTCGGTGTTTACTTTTTTGACACATGCGCAATATATTATCTTATTATCTGTACCGTGGTGGTTTACCGACTCTAATTCGGAACAGTTTGACGCAATCATCTCTCGTAAACATACTATCGTAGGGAATGTATGGATATGTTATGGATAAATTTTGATTGCGCATTGAGATCGTAGGTGATTGTTGAGGCTATGAGTATTATTAGGGTATGGTTGGTGCTATGGGATGGGTATTGAGTGTGTAGGTAATTGTTGAGGGTATGAGTACTTTTTGGGTGTGGATGGTGCTTATGAAGGATTTTTTAGGTGTTTATGGTTAAATGTGGGATGGGTATTGAGTGTGTAGGTGACTGTTGTGGTTATGAGTATTGTTTGGGCATGCTTGGTGGTTGTAGAGGGTATTTTAGGTGTATGTGGGTAAATGTGATATGAGTATTTAGGGTGTAGGTGATTGTTGGGGTTATGAGTGTTGTTTGGGCATGCTTGGTGCTTGTAAAGGGTGTTTTAGGTGTATATCGGTGAATGTGGGATGGGTTTTGTGTGTGTAGGTGATTGTTGGGGTCATGAGTGCTGTTTGGGCATGCTTGGTGGTTGTAGAGGGTATTTTAGGTGTATGTGGGTAAATGTGATATGAGTATTTAGTGTGAAGGTGATTGTTGGGGTTTTGAGTGTTATTTGGGCATGCTTGGTGCTTGTAAAGGGTGTTTTAGGTATATATCGGTGAATGTGGGATGGGTTTTGTGTGTGTCGGTGATTGTTGGGGTTATGAGTGTTGTTTGGGCATGCTTGGTGGTTCTAAAGGGTGTTTTAGGTGTATGTGGGTAAATGTGACATGGGTATTTAGTGTGTAGGTGATTGTTGGGCTTATGAGAATTGTTTGGGTGTGGTTGGTGCTTGTGAAGGATGTTTTAGCTGTTTATGGTTAAATGTGGGATGGGTGTTGAATGTGTAGGTGATTGTTGTGGTTATGTGTATTGTTTGGGCATGTTTGGTGCTTGTGAAGGGTGTTTTAGGTGTTTATGGGTAAATGTGGAATGGGTACTGAGTGTATAGGTGATTGTTGGGGTTTTGAGTGTTGTGCTTATGAAGGGTGTTTTAGGTGTATATTGGTAAATGTGGCATGGGTATTGAGTGTGTAGGTGATTGTTGGGGTTATGAGTATTGTTTGGGGATGCTTGGAGCTTGTGAAGGGTGTTTTAGGTGTATATGGGTAGATGTGGATTTTATTATTATGGGTAGATGTGGATTAGATTGGGGATGCTTGGAGCTTGTGAAGGATGTTTTAGGTGTATATGGGTAGATGTGGCATGGGTATTGAGAGTGTAGGTGGTTGTTAAGGTTATGAGTGTTGTTTGGGGATGCTTGGAGCTTGTGAAGGGTGTTTTAGGTGTTTATGGGTAGATGTGGCATGGGTATTGAGTGTGTAGGTGATTGATAAGGTTATGAGCGTTGTTTGGGGATGTTTGGAGCTTGTGAAGGGTGTTTTAGGTGTTTATGGATAGATGTGGCATGGGTATTGAGTGTGTAGGTGATTGATAAGGTTATGGTAGTGTTTGGGGATGTTTGGAGCTTGTGAAGGGTGTTTTAGGTGTTTATGGGTAGATGTGGCATGGGTATTGAGTGTGTAGGTGGTTGTTGAGGTTATGGTAGTGTTTGGGGATGCTTGGAGCTTGTGAAGGG